>JASDFA010000018.1:107905000-109245833 GCA_035772735.1 Datura wrightii
TCCATGTCTAGCTCACGTGGTTACATATCAGTTATAGTTCTCCCACAGCTTAGTACAGTACAACTCAGTCCAGTGCAGTCTCAGTCTCTAGTTCAATGCAGT
Organism: Datura wrightii; assembly: GCA_035772735.1. Classification (NCBI taxonomy): domain Eukaryota; kingdom Viridiplantae; phylum Streptophyta; class Magnoliopsida; order Solanales; family Solanaceae; genus Datura; species Datura wrightii. Next base: position 107,905,103 of record JASDFA010000018.1, read on the forward strand.
ACTCCAGAACCCAGACATGTTTATGACCTTCAGTTAATTATCAGTACTTACAGTGTTATTAGCTTTTCAGATGCTCTCAGTATTTGTAATCCTAGTATGGTCATTGTATGCTCTATTAGTACAACTTACAGTTTTTTAGTATTTTATGTTTATTTCATATCTCATTTACTTAGTACATTTAAAGTACTGATGCATACTTCCTTTGTTGTATCGTCTTATGATACATGCGCAGGTTCTCGCTCTCAGCACCGTTAGTAGTCCTTCTCCGATGACATTCAACAAACTTCTTTGGTGAGTCCTCATTTACCGAGGGCTGGAGTTTCACTTCCAACAGTTATATTTTTACTTTAGTTTTAGACCTTAGAGTTAGCCGGGGACTGATGTGTTTTGAGTTTACAACACTTTCAACACTTAAAACTAAGAAAATAGCACGGACTTAGGTTTGTTTATATGCATATGAGGTACTTTTACTTTGTTTTAGGAAAAATAGGTATTGAAGAAAAATTATGCAAAAGATGCATGAAAATGTAGAAAATCAGCCAAGTACAAGTCTCAGTACGAGCCGTACCTTGATTGTATTAGTCATACTAAAAATCATGGTGAAAATTAGAAGGTTTGAATAAGAGGAAGGAAAAATACGACTCTCCATACGAGTTGTACCAAGATGGTACGAGCCTTAATTGGAGTTGGGAAAATCTTGAGAGAAATTTGCACAAGGTAGTCTCCTGGTACGAGTGGAACTCACGGATCGTAACAACCACTTACGACCCATACCATGAACCCTGGTGTGCTTCGGTGATTCTTGAAGACTTGTAAAAACTTTAGATACAAAAATCAAGTACGAGTTGTTGTATTAAGGTACGAGGTGTACCACAACACTTGTGGAAAACATCAGAAGATATCAAAGTTCTCAAGGCCAAGCCACAATTAAGTATTCATCATTAACTAGAGGTGTCTGATGATGAATACTTAATTGGATTACGTATTGCTAGAGTTATCTTCATGTTGTTCATGCAAGTGTAAATCTATTAGATTCTCTTCAATCTATAAAAGAAGATCCATTGCTTATGATATGGATCTATCTATCTTGTTTGATTGTTTCTTGTAAAAGAATAATTAAGTATTGGAATAGAATTTAGTAGTGGGTATGGAGAAGAGAGTGTGAAATTGGACTAGAAATAGCTGAAATTGCATTCTCATTCCTTATTAGCAGCAACTAGCTAGAAATTAGTGCTGTTGCTAATCCAAATCAAATCGGGTTGAGCTAAATTGTGACTAGAGGTTTGACAAAACTCTAGTGAGAGGTAATTAGAAGGCTGAATAGTTATCATTACCCACTACCCGAGACTATTTATACTTGTTGAACTCATAAGATAACCTGCCATTTCCCGATCTAGTTAGTATTTCATCTACACCGCACCTCTAGTCTTTCACATCCTTGTTGACAACATAGCTGATCTTTCTATTTTATTACACTAAATCAACCAATACAATTCTCTGAAAATTTCAATTCCCCCAATTTTATTTTTTTATATTAAATCTACATGGTGCAAGCTAGCATCAATTTCTCAATCAAAACTTGTAATTATCATTCCCTAGTCCTCGTGGGATTCGACCCCGACACTCGTCTAGTTACTTGATTTGATACTTTGACCGTGTATATTCTTTGCATTAAGGATATATTTGGATGTTATAAAAAATGGCGTCGTTCCCAGGACTAGCGCTTGATGATCTTGTGTTGATTGTTAAGTTGAAATAGTTTTGCACTGTAGCTACTTAACGTGAGTTTTTTGTGTTGTTAGGATCTCATAACCACATGAGTCATCACTGCCAAGCAGGGGATAGCTCAGTGGATGGTAACATGGAACTTGAGGAAGAAAATCCGGTGATACCGGAAGTTGCAAGAGCCATTCGCCTACCACTGAAGGTAGGGAATGCAGTGTTTCATGTCACAAGCACCATACTTCACCTATTGCAAATAAAGGGGATCTTTGGTGGAAAACCAAGTGAGGATGTGAATCGTCATTTGAGGAACTTCTTAGTAATATGCCAGCCCTTCAATATAACAAATATCAGTCAAGAGTCAATTAGGTTGAGACTCTTTCCTTTTTCATTAACGGGGGAGGCGACAATGTGGCTAGAGGAACTACCTCCGGGATGTATTACTTCATGGCAGGAGCTAACAGAGGCCCTGTTGGACCATTTTTTCCCTCCATCAAAGATTCTTCAGCTGAGGGATGATATTACAAATTTCAGGAAAGAACCGGGAGAGCCTTTACACAAGGCGTGGTTAAGGTTTAAAAAGAAGGTTGCTCTTTTCCCAAATCATGGATTGCCGGATGGAGTACTTCTTCAAAGCTTCTATAAGGCCCTTGATTCAATCAACAAGTCCATGGCCAACAACCTAGCTGCTGGTTCTATTATGGATCAAACATATGGGTTGGCCAAAGCCCTCCTAGAAAGAATGACAAAGACCAATAGGGATCAGCACCCAAGAGAAACAAGTGTGTCCACTCATGAGATCAGTTCAAGTGCATTGGCGGGGGAGTTGTGGAAACGGGATGAAGAGTAGGATGAAAATCTTGCCAAGATGATGACACAACAATAATTGATGACCAAGCACGTGATGGGAGCAGGGCCAAAGGTGGTAAATGTAGTGGGAATGCAAGGTCCCTTACAATATGAAGGAGAGTCGTCACCGCCAAGATATGAAAAGGAATGCCAACATATGGGCAACCAAATGGGAGGTCCTTAATTTGGCTTCCAAGGAGCTAACCAAGGCCCATGGTGCCCAAGGGATGACAACCAAGGTTGGAGAAATCGTGAGCCACAAGGATGGCCTGGAAGGAATGAAAGATGGGGTAATAGAGAGCCAAACAAAAAGATTGATCACTATCACCGGAGTTCGAACCCATATGTTCCCCCTCCTAAGGTTGGGAATCCCCAAAATCAGTTGGGCGTGAGTGATGCGGGCAATTCAAAAATTGCAGAAATGTTATCTAGAGTTCTGATGAAAGTCGAGTCGACCGAGAGTGGGGTGAAAGAATTAAGAGGGGAGGTGTATAACCTCTCCCAAATTGTGATTTCACATTCCTCCTCCATCAAGAATTTGGAGGCTCAAATGAATCACCTGTCGGCTCAAATGAACCCCCGAATGAAGGGTACACTACCTAGTGACACAATACCTAATCCCAAGAAAGATGGTCAATGCATGACCATTGTCACTAGGAGTGGCAAGGTAATTGGAGATTCCCAGTGAAGCCTAGTGAAGTTGATAGCCGAAATCAGTTGAAGAAGATGAAGTCGACAAAACGACAATGACTCCAAAGAATGAAGAAAGGATTGATGAGGAAAAAAAGGGAAAGGATGATGGAATCCTCTCCCATACTGATGATGATGAGGTGGGCATGAAGGCCCCAAATAATGATAGGGTCGAATCAAGAATCCCACCTCCTTATCCACAACGGCTGGCCAAGAAAAAGAAGCATGACAAGTTTAGAAAGTTTGTTGACATGTTTAGCAAGTTGTCCATAAATATACTGTTAGTGGATGCTTTGCTCCAAATTTCCCGTTATGCCAAATTTATGAAAGATTTGCTAAAGAAGAAAAAGGTGGTTGATGCAGGCAATGAAGAGAAAATGACCATTCTAGTGCGGTGATGATGAGTAATCTTGCTCCCAAAAGGGAGGACCCCGGAGCTTTCACAATCCCATGCAAAATTAGGATATATGTGTTTAAAAAGGCTCTATGTGATCTCAGGGCCACCATAAATTTGATGCCCCTGCTTATTTTTAACAAATTAGGACTCGAAAGCAAGAAACCGACGTCAATGAGGCTACTAATGGCAGATAGGTCAATAAAAAGACTGGTGGGGGTGCTAGAAGATCTGTTGATAAGAGTGGACAAGTTTATTCTACCGGCTTATTTTGTTATTTTGGATTGTGAGATGGATGTAGAGGTTCCCATTATTTTGGGAAGACCATTGTTGGCTACGGGGAGAGCCGTGGTGGACGTGGAGCTTGGAGAGATAAAATTTTGAGTTAGAAGTGAGGAGGTCACCTTCAAGGTGTCTCCATCCACTGAAAAGCCCCCCACCCCAATGCAAGGTGGTTGGAGTATTGCAAAATGATGATGAGGACAAGGGATTGAAGCTAATGGAGACGGAGTCGGATGATGACCCGTCGGAAAAGAGTTGTTGAAAAATAGGTCTACATCATGCCACAATGTTAACTAAGGTGCTTCTTGGGAGGAAACCCAAGTGTTTAGTGAATTATTTGATGTCTTTGTTGTTTTTGTTTGTGTAGGAGCTGTGAAATGAGGAACAAAGGGAGAAACAAACCATAAAGGAAGGAACGGCGAGGGATTGGCGAGTCGCCGGTCCAAAAGCGTGAACCACCTATGAAGGAAAGCCCAAACAAGAAGGCTGAGGTTTGGATTGAAAAAACCAGCGGACCCATCGACAAACCACTGAATTAAATCCATGGGCTGCCGGTGGATGGCCGATGGAGAACAGGAAACCTAAAGCTCGAGCACATAAGCGGCGGGTCATCGGTGGATCGTAGATTCAATTCGCGGACCGCCGGTGGATCGCCGACTAAGAAATAGATAACTGGGCAAAATACAAGGCAAAGGAAATCACAGCGGCAGACCACCAGTGTGATTCGGCGAACTGCCAATGACACGCAGGTTAAGGTACGAGTTTTACAAAATGGAATTTAAAAAGTTGGCCCACAAAATCCCAATTACCTGACCAGTCATCCTATTCTGCAAATATTCCTCTAGTTTTCCTTTTTACAACACTTTTCCATTCCATTTTTGTCTCTCTATTACCCAAAATTACCATTTCCCCATATTCAACCTTTTCACCTTTCCACCTCCTCACTTCCCACCAACACACCCACATTAAACTCTCCACCTTCTCCTCAGCCTATCAAACTTCCATTTTTCACCTATAAAACCCCCCTCCATATTTCACTAACATACACTCACTTCACTCACACTTTCTTCATCTACTACATTTATCTCAAGGTGCCATTGCAATATTTAGTTAAGCTCTCTTTGAAATTCAAGTGTGCAAGCAACCCTCCAATTTGATAATAATTTTCTTGCCCTTGTCTTCATTTTATCATTGGTGCTTGATTCTTTAGGAGTAATACTTTGTTTCCCTTCCTTGTTGAACTCTTGAATGTGTTATGCTTGTTGAATCGAATGGGGTTGTGCTTTTGTGTGAAATTTTGAAAATGGTGAAGTCTAAGTAACCCAATTGCATAGAGCATGATGTTTTACCCAATGATAGACCGGGTGATGCCATTCTTAAGGGATAAATGTCATGAGTATGTGTTTGAATGGAATAGTGCTAATTTTACTATGTTGGGTGTGAGTGTGTGTTAATGGGTGTCTATGAATAGTAAGTTAAAATTTGGGGATGATGGGGTCTAGCATTTCGCCGATCAGATTCGGCGAACCGCCAATGGAATGCCGGATCACTCTGAAAATTGGCTCAGGCGACTGAGTGGATCATGCACTACATTAGCAGTTCACGAACCTTAACTAATTATTCACCTCTTAACTGCCGAAACCCCCTCAGTGGGTAATCGACGGTCTGCGAAATCCCTTCTACGAACCACCGGTCCTCCGCTGGTACTATTGGTTCTTTAAATGATTGTTTGGTTTTCCCTTGTTTCTCAGTTCTCCCTTAGACTAGTTTTCTCTTATTTTAATTTCCTCTTCAAATTCCTATCACTAACATCATTCTTGCAGAGAAACAAACCATGTCTTCAATAAGGAACACCGGAAATGGAAAGGCTCCTGCCTCATCTACTAGAAAGGGCAAGGGCAAGGAAAAAGCTGCCCCACCGTGGGCCAACACCAAGGAGGCAATAATTTTCTGCGTCCCCAACATGCTCTGCACTATGTTATTTGTCAAGGCCGATCAATCACCGTGGAGAAGTGGTTTGACTTGGCAGGGTAAAAAGGTGAATTTTTCCAACATCACCGCGTAGTTCACCAACAAGAAATGGAATGTATTCGCCAACCATCTTCCGTCCTACTACCCCAGTTTGGTAACAGAATTCTATGCCTCATATTAGGCTCGACAAGAGAGTATGTAGCACAGGGGAAAAGTGGATGATCTCCTAGAGTCATGGTCGCCCCAAAGAACAACTATGAAATATCGAGCCAAGCATCAGGTGACATGCCTCAGCTGGGAGCTTCTCCCCCTCCACAATCCTCTCAACTAATTGGTCTCCATAGACTCGTGGAGATGACAAACTCGCATGAAAGCCAACTTCAACGTTTGACTAAGAGCCTCCCAGCACTCATTGCCAAAACAATCAAGAAGGAGCTTAAGTCATTGTATGAGAATGTCGTCACTCTATGCAAGAGGGTAGTTGCAGTGGAAGGGGAAGTCACTTGCCTCCGAATAGAGGTACATGAGTGGAAGAGTCGGACTTCATTAGAAGTGCCGGACATGAGCGCATTGGATGCTGCAATGGCTACTCCTTCCTCAGTTCAGGGGCCAATTGATGTTCTTTTTAAAGGGCTGGGAGATGATTTCGCTGGGCTAAGTGAGGCCAGCAGCAGTGATCGTGAGGCAGAAGATGACAATGAAGAGGAGTGACCCACTCAAGGAGTTCCTTGTCCCTTTCCCTTTTTCATATTTACATTGGGGACAATGTATGGTCTTAAGTGGGGGAGGGATAAGCGTAATTGATGAGGGGGCCAGGGATGGTTGTTCTTTGTAGCTTTGGATGTTCTTATGTTCTTTTATTTGAGTTTGAGTGAGTTCAGCCTTTGTCGGGCTGTTGTTTTGTTTTAATGATTGATTTTGCCCTTGTCGGGTGTGTCCTATTTTTAAATGAATAAAACAAATGACTTGGTTCAGTTTTTATGATTGATGATTAGTGACCAAATGGGGTCTTTGTTTTGAATTGCAAAATCTTAAAAATCTTGAATGAAATGACCCCAATGTCTTGTTCCTTTTTCGCCATTGTAAATAGTAGTGTAGAAATTAGAACTCCGAGGATTTTCTTTTGACCACAATTCTTTCCCAAGGAGTATTCTTTTATTTTTATTATTTTTTATTGTCAAACCGAGTTGGCTTTTCCTAATGATGGATTGAGTGGCAACATTCTTAAATGAAAATGCCATGTTCCTTTGAGTCTTTCGTAAAGTTGTTTTGAGAGGCACCACCAAAAAATTGTTGAAATGGAATTCTAAAAACAAGGGCATGAAAATGAAGATAATGAGCAAGTGTTGACACTGTACATAGCATTTTTTGTCATACATTGTAAATTCCCTGCTTGACTTATGATGTTTGTCTGCTTTGATGTCCTAATTTGATGTCTTTTGTTGAGAATGACTCTTGTAGACCCTTTAAGGGTGATGCCTTGTGTAGTGAGGACATTTTTGATAAATATCATCCATTACATCTTGTCTAGAACTTGTCCCAAATGTGATTCAAGGAGAAATCCTAGATATAGTTGCGCCAAGAACATGAGTTTAGGCTTTTCTTTCTCTAGTCACTTCACCCATATGCCTTCAATGAGCATTGATCCTTGTTAGCCAATGTTGACCTTAGACCCTTTCTTTGGCAACTACATTACAAGCCTTAAGACCGTTCTTAATGCCTTTTTTTGGCCCCCATTCTCCCTAAATTCTAGTGACAAGATAAGTGATGAAATGAGGCTTAAAGCCTAAGAAAGAGGGAGTGAAAAAAAATTATGAAAAATGAGGCAAAAGCCTAAGTTTGGGGGTATGCAAAAAAAAAAGGGGAAGATAAGAATTATAGTGTGAGGGGAACACCGCCTTTTGTCAAAATGCACCAAAGGATAAATGAAAAAGAAAAAGACAATTTGTGTAAATCGGTGTTTCCTCTTGAGGTAATAAGACTAGTTGTGAAAGCAAAAGGGGTTATAAGGGGGATTTTTAAAGAAATGAAAGTAATCAACAAGGAAAGAAGGGAAAGAACCTAAAGTGAGTGGAATTGATGTAAGGTATGTCACAAAAAGCATTAGGGAGGATCTAGGCACTATAGCCAAATTTTCATCCTACCCTTACCCCGAGCCTACATCATAACCTGCAAGCCCTAAATGATCCTAGGCGCAGCTACTTTACATAGCGGCGAATTACATGAAGGCAAAACCTATAGGTCAAGTGTATGCATGAAGATTTCTTTTGGGAGAATGAGTGTAAGTGTCTCTTCCAAACAATATATTGTTTGCATTCAAATGATCACATGACCAAAAGAATAGGGATCCTTATTTTGGTGGCATCATTCATTTTTGGGGAACGCAAGAGCATTCAGAGTTAATGTGGAAATAGGAACAAGGAGTGTAAACTCTAAGGCAAGCTTTGAATTAGCATTGATTATAACTTGAGATGCTCTGTGTGTTTCTTGGTTGAGCAATTCCCTTATTTTGCTAAATGATTCCTTTCATAAGCTTTGCTTGGTAGAAGTGGTTTCCTGTTTGAAACATCTTCATTATTTTGGTCCTTTGGGGTATTTTCTTCTCTTTTTCGGCGAGCGTGGTAAGTACTTTTGGGTTGTCATAGTCCAGGTGATTGGCGAGGTATAATTGTGAATAGAGGTGGCATAATTCTCAATAATTGAGTATTGCATCACTTGAGGAAAAGAAATAATTTAAGTTTGTGGGTTTGACGAGTTGGTAATTTACCAACTCATTAGGCTCTAAAACTTGAGTTTTTGTTTCGTTCTTGAGTTGATTATTTGGATTTTTGCCCTTTTTATTTTGTTGTGTGCAGATGACTAAATGTGAAGAAAAGAGCAAAAATGGAGCAAAAAGAAGGGAGTAAGAGTGAATCGGCGATTAGCAGATGAAAACCGGCTAGACGACGGCTAAAGGCCAAACATCACTACCTTAGAGAATTAATGCCACCGGCGGTTCACGACTTTCCAGTGGCGTGTCACCGATTCAGTAGCCAAAAGATACCCAAAGTTCTGGAAAATTGCTTGAAGACTCGGCAATTAACGGATTGGCATCGGCGAATCGCCGGGTGAATCGCCGATATTCACTGGACTTTATTAAAGATGAAGAAAAGATATCTGGTGGTTCACGGATCGGAACCGGTGAGCCACCGGTGTCTCTGCCGGTTCCTAAACGGTGCTCATGGGGGTTGTTACACCCCGTAAATTCTTGACTTTTAATTGGCCTATTCGCATGTTGGTTAAGAGTTTTAGAATGTCATACATGCTATAAAAAGGCCCGGGGGAAGACCGGACAAGCGCCACGTTGAAACATCACAAGAAAAGGCCGGGCAGACCCCCTCCGCGATGGCCAACGTGTCACGGAGGGCTCCCTCCACGTTGGCCGGCGTGTCACGGAGGTGGAGTTTAGCCCCAAGTATATAAAGCCCCCACTTCATTTTAATTTCATTTCTTTTCATTTTCATTTCCAGAACGAACAGAGAACAGAGATGAGAGAGGGTTTTCATTAAAATTCCTTCCTATTACGCTGCTAAACGCCCTCCAAACTCAAAATAACTTCGGCAACTGAAGTATAAAGCTGCAGAGGACATTCCTGCGGAGTTAGTTTTGTGAAATTCGGCCGAAGAATCATCGTCTCACCGAGCTAAGGTAAGTGAAATTGCTCCAAAATAGTGTCAATATACTCCTAGCCCTAAAGTGAGTATTTCTCCCTTCTGGACTTCCGAGAAATAGCGAGTTTTCGGCTGTTTTTCGATAAGTCAAAGTTTGGGCTATATATATATTCTAAGTAGTATTTTCTTCCAGAATATCGATGAATTTAGTTCTAATTGCTATGAATATGAATGCAGTTGGAAGAAATAGCTGGATATTGGCCGAGTTACACCAGTTAGCCAAGAAGTCAATAACTAAGGTATGTGAAGCTAGTTTCTTCGGCAAGTTAGTAATTCTAGCATAGTAAAATAGAATAAAACCCAGAAGGAAGTTCCAGAAGCTGAATATTAAGTATGTTGTATTATTATGTCATATCCAGAATAAAAGTCGGTAAATTAGTATCAGACAGCAAGATCTTATCCCCAACTCAGTTTAACTCAGTATTAGATTCAGTTTAATTCAGCAAGAGATTCAGAATAGAATATCAGAACATGGATAGTATTTTCAGATTTAATATACATGTTGTATGTGATTACTGTTGTTTGTTGAGACTTGTTTGTGATATGTGGGCACCCTTAGAGCTTCCTTGCCGCCCCAGGGTTAATAGTTGTGTCGACTCGCCCGCCAGAGGGTGAGGATACGTCACTCCAAGGAGTGGCATGCCATCCGCAGTAGGACGAAGATGGGATGCAACATTCCCTATAGCAGGCTGATCAGCATTATAGCATACCCTGTCGAGCGATTGCGCCCAGGGCACAGATTACAGATACAGATCTCATATTACAGTTACAGGAGTCCTCCGGACTCAGATACAGTTATAGTCATGGGCCCAGAGAGCCCAAGCTGCATACCCAGGGGGGCGGCGGGATGCTTGTAGTTATTAGGTGAGTGGAGCGAATTTATTTTTGGATGGTTTGACCCGGGTAGGGGTATATAGATTGCGTGTTTATTGGCACCTTCCGGCTTATGGGGGCTGGTATAGGTTCTTGTATGCGATATATATATATGTGTATGTGTTACTTATTAAGTTGATAAATAGCAGGACGTCGCATCGATGGGTATGATTCTTATCTTCTTTCCAGTACAGTTAAGCTCGGCACAGATTCGTCTATCCCAGATAGTTTTAGCTATCCTCTGTCATTTCAGTAACTACCAGTTTACATTTCATCTTCAGTTGTGTTTAGTTTTGCTTTGCATACTCGGTACCAGTGGTACTGACGCCTGTTTGGGGGTGCTGCTTTACTTGCCTGCAGGTACTCATAGACGAGGAGTCGATCCCTCGTAATTCCAGCTAGCATACAGAGTCACCATCTCCTATCATCTGAAGCTAGACAACTAGAGGTTTATTCCTTTTCTTTTGTTGTACAGTATGGGTAGGCCGGGGCCTTGTCCCGACCATCTTATCAGTATTCTTAGAGACTTGCAGATTGTATATTCCCTGTGGTTAGTTGTACCGGTCGTGTTGGGCCATGTGAATGTTATAGTTTGTTTATGATGGCCGTGTGGGGCCTTATTCAGTTGGTAGTGGTGATCTTGTCGGTCACGTAGCAGTTTAGCACTTGTTTTCTTGATTCAGAAATAACTAGACAACATGGTAGCCTTGTCGGTCCGCATAGGTTCCCTATTGATTCAGTTGTTCTGGGTAGTTGTTGTTTTCTTACAGGTGGCTATAGGACTAGTCGGCCGGAGGCTGTATTTACAGCCGTTATTTAGCCTGTCATTTTCTTGAATCCAGAATTAGAGCCAGCCTGGCACCAGAAGTGTTTAGGCTTAGCTAGTCCAGCAATCCAAGTCCTCATAGGGCACCAGGTGCCAGTCATTGCCTCCCAAGGCTGGGCGTGACAGGGGTATAATCACCCAACACTGGAAAAGAGATAAAAAGTGCCCTCCTTTTCAGGTTATTAATAGAAGATCAAGTACTTTGTACAGGGATATGTAGAAGGAGAGATAGAAATAGAGATACTGAGAGAGAAAAAATCTTACATCACATCATTGTTTATCCTTTTAACTGAAGAACATTCTCTTAGCTGAGATAGGGAGATTTTTATTGAAAATTATAGAAAGTACTCTACTCTATTTCTTCTTTGTACTAGTAAGTTTCAGCTATTGTTGGAGATTATTTTGGGAAGTTGATTTTTCTACTCTTGCTATTACATTCAGTGATGCTATTGATGAATGTGTTTTTGAATTTCTTAACTATGAGTAGCTAAAATCATTAACTAGAGGTGTGTAATGATGAATACTTAATAGGATTTGATATTGCTAGAGTCATCTTCATATTGTTCATGCAAGTGTAAATCTATTAGATTCTCTTCAATTTATAAAAGAAGATCCATTGCTTATGATATGGGTCTATCTATTCTTGCTTGATTGTTGCTTGTAAAAGAATAATTATGTATTGGAAGAGAATTTAGTAGTGGATATGGAGAAGAGAGTGTGAAATTCGACTACAAATAGCTGAAATTGCATTTGCATTCCTTATTAGTAGCTAATAGCTAGAAATCATTGCAGTTGCTAATCTAAATCAAATCGAGTTGAGCTAAATTGTGACTAGATGTTTGAGAAAACTCTAGTGAGAGGTAATTAGAGGGCTGAAAAGCTGTGATTACCCTCTTCCCATGACTATTTACACTTGTTGAACTCATAAGATGACCTAGCATATCCCAATCTAGTTAGTATTTCATCTACACCGCACCTCTAGTCTTTCACATCCTTGTTGACAACTTAGCTGATCTTGCTATTTTATTTCACTAAATCAACCAATACAATTTTCTGAAAATTTCAACTCCCCAATTTTATTTGTGCTTATATTAAATCTACATGGTGCAAGCTAACGTCAATTTCTCAATTGACACCTGTAACAGTCATTCCCTAATCCTCATGGGATTTGACTCGGGCACTCATTGGGTTACTTGTTTTGATACTTCGGCTGTGTATATTCTTTGCATTAAGAATATATTTTGGACGTTATCATAAGTCCAGTACAGTGTGTGCCAAAGAAAGGTGGGATCATAGTGATACCTAATGAGAAGAATGAGCTGATACCGACAAAACCAATCACAGGATAGCATGTATACATGGATTACAAGAAGCTCAACCACTGGACCCAGAAAGACCACTTTCTAATGCCATTCATGGATCAAATGCTTGACAGATTGACAGGTAGAGGCTGGTACTATTTTCCTGATGGCTACTCGGGGTACAATCAGATCACTATAGCCCCAAATGATCAGGAAAAAACTACCTTCACCTGCCCGTATGGAACTTTTGCTTTCAGGAGATGCCTTTTGGATTGTGAACTGCACCAGCCACATTCCAGCGCTACATGATGTTGGTTTTCTGAGATATGGTGGAGGACACCATCAAGGTATTCATGGATGACTTCTCAGTTTCAGGTGACTAATTCAAATCTTGCCTCAAGAACTTGGGCAAAGTGTTGAACAGATGCAAGAAACTAATCTGGTCCTAAATTGGGGAAAATGTCATTTTATGGTGAAGGAAGGAATAGTGTTGGGTCACAAAATCTCTGGAAAAGGGATTGAGGTGGACAAGGCGAAAATTGAAGTTATAGCAGGATTGCCACCACCTATTTCCTTGAAAGGGGTAAGAAGCTTTTTAGGGCATGCAGGATTCTAAAGGAGGTTCACCAAGGACTTTTCAAAGATTGCACAAACATTGTGAAAATTGATTGAGAAGGAGGTGAAGTTCGTATTTGATGAGGCATGCCTAAAGGCCTTTGAGTGCTTGAAAGAGAAACTCATCACTGCTCCTATTATTATAGCTCCAAATTAGTCTCTTCTGTTTGAAATAATGTGTGACGCTAGTGGGGTCGCTCTTGGTGTTGTCCTAGGCCAACGGAGAGTAAAGATTTTCCATCCTATCTGTTATTCTAGTAAAACACTCAACACGGCCCAAAAGAACTACACTGTCACGGAACAGGACGTTACACCCCATAAGTTTCTATCATTTAACGGACGCGCGTGTATGTATGTTGAGATTTTTGAAGTATGACACATATGGGGAAAGGCCCGGGGGTTGAGTATACGAGCTCGGCATTGAGCGAGGAGGAGCCCAGGCGCCCTGGGTGCAGCACCACGCTGCCAGGCTGGCGCGCGTTGTGCCCCTGGCGTGGCGCTATAGTCGACGTGCTGCACTCCCCCCCCCCCTTCATCCACCAACTCCCACATATATATATGCATTAAGTTCAAGTTTAAAACATAAGGAAATGTTCCCCCAATGGAGAAGTCAAGCTCACAGAGGGTTTTCTCTATTTTTCTTCCATTTTTTGTCAAATAACGCTGCTAAACTCTATCCAAGTGCAAATTCATCTTGGATATCAAGTTTTAGCCCTACAAGGAGCATCCCTGCAGAGTTATCTCTTGAAAATTCGCTCGTAGTACCGGAACTCCGTCGATTAAAAGTATTCATAATCACTTCTAATTGACTTCTACGTGACTAAAAGAGATAGGTAAGTAATTCTACCTTCTAAACTTTTGAGAATTTGTGAGTTTTCAGCCAAATTAAATGGAGTTGAATTATAGCTAATATTATTGAAAGATATTGTTGTTTGTCGAGTCTTAGTATTGAAATAGCCTTATTCTCTTAGGGTAGATGCTGCAATTGAGTGGAATTTCCAGCTATAGGTTGGAACTATTTAGATAAATGAGAATCGCCATTTGAGGTATGTTAAGGCTAATCTCTTTATTAAGTTATTCTTGTCATATAGTAATATGACCTATGTCCTTATAAGAAAGACATAAGCATGTATGTTGTGATTAGCTGCTACTATTAGCTTGAGATTAACGTTTACTATTTCGGTTGGTACTGACCCCACCCTATATATCCTTTCGTCAACCAACCTCAGGGTTACTACTTGTGTCATCACCTACGAGGCTATAGATTGCTCAGAGGAGCTATATGTTGTCTGACAGTACAATATTCTTGCCTATAAGGCCATATTACAGTCCATCCACGAATGGGCTTCTACTTTTATGCCATATCGGCATCACTGACCCTCCATCGAGCCTTGTGTGCCAAGGGAGCAGTTACAGGAGCCCAGTGGGCTCAGATATAACTAAGAAGCCCAGCAGGCTCAGTTGCAGACCCAGAGGATAGGTAGGTTGGCTATAGTTACCCGTCGACTCATACTGACCATGCTAGGGGTATATAGATTGAAGGGTACTCGCCAGGGCTTATGGAGGTCCAGGTGGGTTATTCTGGGCTGATTATACCCTCCAGGCTTATGGGGGCCAGGTAAGGTTCTTGTCTGTATTACTTATTTGTTAGCTATACTTTAGGTTGTGGATATTCATATTATAACTCTTATCCTTTCTATTGTTTACTTTCAGTTCTTTTATCAGTTTTATTCAGTCATTTTCATTACTGCCTTACATATTCGGTACATATTGTACTGATGCCCATCTTTAGGGCACTGCATACTTTCCTGCAGGTGTGGATAGACATGTTTCAGGACCTTCTTAGCTATCAGCCAAAGTTAGCGGTGTAGTAAGCTCCTTTTCTTCGGAGTTGATAGTTAGAAAGGTTTGCTCTTTTGTTGTATAGCTTTTAGGTAGGTTGAGGCCTTGTCCCGACCATTATTTCACTCTTAGAAGCTTGCAGACTACAATTTTTTAGCTGTTGGTTATTGTTGGCTGTATGGGGCCTATGTATATTATATTTTGCGTGTTGGTCATTTAGGCGTAGTTTAGCTAGTTAGTTAGCAGCCTTGTGGCTATAGTATGAATATGACTGCCATCATAGTGGTCTTCTCGGTCTACATAGGATTCCTTTATTGTTACTTTGCTGAGTTAGCTATTTTCTTTTATAGGTTTACCGCATGGCCTTGTCGGCCCGAGTCTGTATTTACAGCCGAGATATAGCAGTTTGTTTTATTGATTGAGTTACTGGCGCACAAAAGGTGCATAGGCCCAACCAGGTCATCCTAGGTCCCAGTATAGCATTAGGTGTCATTCATGCCTCCCAAGGTGGGGCGTGACATAGGAGTTGTTAGTAGTGATCTTTGCATTCGAGAAATTTCAAGCATACTTACTTGGAACTAAGGTGATCGTCCATACTGACCATGCTGCTTTGAGGTACCTGATGTCTAAAAAGGATGCTAAACCTAGGTTGATCAGGTGGGTGCTGCTGCTTCAAGAATTTGAGTTTAAGGTGAAAGACCGAAAAGGAACTGAAAATCAGGTACTAGCTGCATCTCAGGATTTTATTCCCTATTAGCTGACTTTGCAAATTATTTGGTCAGCGATATGATCCCAGCAGACATGACCCCCAGCAAAATAATAAGTTCTTATTTGATGCTTGAAGATACTATTGGGATGAACCATACTTATTTTGCATTTGTGCATATGGGATCATTCGGAGGTGTGTGCCAGAGGTAGAAATGTTGAGCATTTTAGAGGCTTGTCCCTCATCCATAGTTGGGTGTCATCAGAGTGGTATCCAAACTACACACGAAAACTAGCAATGTAGGTATTACTAGCCCTCTATTCACCAAGATGCCTATGATTATGCCAAGGCATGTGATCAGTGTCAAAGACTGGGTGGCATTACTCTCAAGCATGAGCTACCATTGATCCCTATTCTTGAAGTTGAGTTACTTGATGTATGGTGTATTGACTTCATGAGCCCATTTGTTTAGCTCATATGGGATGAAATACATCTCGGTGGCAGTGGATTATGTCTCCAAATGGGTGGAGGCTATTGCACTACTAACAACAAAGGAAAAAGTGTCACAGCATCTGTGCGGAAGCACAAATTCGCTAGATTTGGTTCTCCAAGAGCAATCATCAGTGATGGTGGATCACACTTTTGTAACCGTCTATTTAGAACCTTGCTGGAGAAATATGGCGTCAAGCATAAGGTGGAAACACCTTACCATCCTCAGTCAAGTGGGCAGGGGGAAGTTTCAAACAGGGAGATAAAGACCATCCTAGCCAAAACGGTGAATACTAACAGGACAAATTGGTCTAGGAAGCTCGCTGATGCGCTATGGGCCTATCGAATAGCTTATACGACCCCCATTGGTTCATCTCCATATCAGCTGGTCTATGGAAAGTCATGTCATCAACCAGTTGAGTTAGAGCATAAGGCAGTATGGGCTCTGAAAAATCTTAATTTAAATTGGAATGAAGCAGGCAAGTTGAGACTTGACCAACTGAATGAATTAGATGAATTCTGACTTCGATCTTATGAGAGTGCAGCCATTTATAAAGAAATAATGAAGATTTATCATGATAAGAGGATTGCAAAACAGGAGTTCAACACTGGTGATTTAGTCCTGCTGTTCAACTCAAGGCTCCATTTACATCCTGGAAAATTGAAATCTAGGTGGATAGGACCATACAGAGTGATGAATGTGTTTCCATACAGTGCAGTGGAACTTGAGAATAAAGATGGAAAAAGGTTCAAGGTGAACGGGCAAAGTGTAAAGCTCTATCTGGGAGATACGGAGGAAATAAGAGGAATTGAGGTTGTGTACCTTGATGATGCCTGAAGAATCATGAAAGTTACATCGTGTCGTGACGTTAAATCAGGCGCTGCATGGGAAGCAACCCATGGATGGTGAAGTCTGAGTAGCCACAAGTATGTCCCCTTCCTTCTACCTTGTATTTTTAGAATTTTGTTGGATTCATCCAAAGATTTTTCTTACTATGTTTCTTTTTCCTCGGGCATGCTATCTAGTAGAACCGGCATGTTTAGGATTTTATTTTTATATTTTTGTTTAATTAGAAAGTAGCTTAGGAGTACTCAGGCAATAAACCCTGTTTAAAAATTTCTGATGGTTAGCTATGTACTTGTTGATTGCAAAGCATGATTTCTATGGATCTTTTTATGTCATTTAGAATTAACATGAGTAGTTCTTGTTAGCCATGTATAAATCGGACAAGTAGAAAGAATGCAAGACATGTACCATGAGTGAGTGAGGTTTAATACCTAGTTCAATACTGCGTCGAGGATCTAGAACTTGTCCGGTTGGTCTTTACATATGTTTTAAGATGGTTGGTTAGGAAAGGATAACAGGCCCTTTTTGTTTAGCCCATATTTAGCTTAAATGACCCTACCAAAATGATATGATTTCCTTGATCCCTATTTTGAGCCTTAAATGAACCATTTTTCTTTGACTAACCAATTAACCGTACCCATTTTATAATGAACCTATTTTTTCCTTGGTCCCTGATGAGTTGGAAATTTACTAACTCATTAGGCTCCTAATCATGAGTTTTTGCTTAGTTTTCGAGTCAGTTATGTGGATTTTATGCCCTTTCTCTTGAATTCTTTATAGGTACCACATATGAGTAAAGAAAGCATCAAATTGAGCAAAACGCATGTAATTTGAGAAGAAATTTGATGAGTTAACATATGAGGGAGAGAAACCAAAGATAAAGGAAGATTTGAGCGCAAAAAGAGGTGCAAGGACGTTCTTTCAATCGGCTAAACGCGGATTTGGAAGGGCGAAATGCCAAAGCTACTGCCCATACCAGCTAAACAACCGAGCCTTCACGGAATGGCACCAGCTAAATGCCCCTGAACTGCCAGTTCACCCTTTCCAAGCCACTATTCAACCGGCCACAGTTTGGCTCTCCATGAATTGCCACCGGCAAAACGCCGATTCCTCGCTGGAAAGGCAATCTAATGAAGGGTAAAAGGGCCCAAAAAGGGCTCCAAAGCATCTAGAATCTTCAAGGGCATTTGGGGAAAGTTGTACACAAGAAAGTACAGATATATAACCTCCATTGTACACCAACCAAGGGGGAATTCCATTCATTCACCAATTTTATCAATTAGACTTCATCTTCTTCATAGAATTTTTAGGAGAATCTTTTCTCCATAGATTTTTAGAGTTAAGTAGTACGTTTTTTCTTCTTTTTCTTTAACCCATTTTGGGGGAATTCTACCATTGTTGTAAGAGCTTGTGAAGCAAATTTGTTAAGCTAATGCAATGACTGTGAGGGGAATCCTCTTGGTATATTCTCTATATCTTTAAATATGTTTTACTAATTTGCTAGTTAGAAGTATATTTATTGTGAGTTTGTTAATTTGATTGGGGTTTTGATAAATTGCTCTTGGATTCTTATTAAATTATAAATGGGTATTGCTAGATTCATCTTTATATTGTTCAATTAAGTGTAAATCTATTAGATTCTCTTCAATCTATTAATGAAGATCCATTGATTATGATATGGGTCTATTTATTCTTTCTTTATTATTGCTTGAGAGAGAATAATTAAGTATTGGAAGAAAATATAATAGTGGGCATGGATAAGAGATTGTGAAATTAGGCTAGAAATAGATGAAATTACTTTCTCATTCCTTATTGGCAACTAATAGATAGGAATAGTGCAGTTGCTAATCCAAATCATATCGTGTTGAGCTAAGTTGTGGGTAGAGTTTTATCAAAACTCTAGTAAGAGGTAGTCAATAGGCCGAGAAGTTGAGATTACCCACTTCCCGAGATTATTTACATTTGTTGAACTTGTGAGAGAATCTAAGGCTAGTCAATTCCTGATTTAATTGTGATCCCATCTATAGAATGCCCCTAGCCTCTCACTTATGATTGCTTCAATTGGAATTTCCCCCAATTAGTCTTAGTTTAGAATTAGATAGTTATTTTTCCTTTTAATTTCCCCCCAATTTTACTCTTCAATTGTTAAACAATTATGCGCTCTAGTTTGAATTAGTTCATAACTTTTGAATTATCAACTCAATTTTCTGTGGGATTCGACCCCGACATCCATCGAGAATATTTTTTTGGAGCAACGACCGTTTACGCTCTTTCATAAAAGAGGAGTGTAGTTTGGACGTTATCAAAAATGACGTCGTTGCCGGGGAATTGAGTTGTGATAAGCCATTAGTTATTTATTGATTCGAACTAGTTGTGCATTTATGTTTTACATTTTGTTTTGTTTTTGTTTGTTTGTAGTTGAATGATGGCATCATGGAATGAAAGGAGGTTTATTGGTGGCAACCCTTATTATGATGACCCATGTCCCTATTATGGAGGACCACACTATTGGCAAGATTACAAATATGCCCCTAGAAGGGAGATGAGTGCACCTTCTCCTTCTTATGCTGGATATAGATGCACATTATGTGGTAGTCATGGGAGATATTGGAATGGATGCCCACTTCTCGCTATAGTGGCTATGAAATAAGTTGTGCTCCTAAGTTTGAAGGAAATGAAACCATGGCAAGAGAGAGCAAGAGAAATACATGTGGGCGCATAGAAGCCATGATCCAAGCCTTTTTGGAGTGGGAGTCTAATGCAGAAAAGAACGTCAACCACTCCATGTCCATGGAATCATCCGCTCCTCAAGAAGAGAGCGGTAAATCTCTAAAAGAAAAGGCGGAGGAGACATTGAGGAGAATAATAAGAAGAAGTGAACAATGGGGCATAGTTCAACTTGACTCATGGGAGGAAGCTCAAAATGATGATGAAGAAGGAGTCAAGGTGAGTGTTGAATAAGTCATAGAGGTGTGCCAACCAACCAACATTGTAAAAAAAGCAAGCTGCCAAGGTTGAATAAGTGACACTAAGTCTCCAAATGTCATCCAACAAATCACGCTCAAGGACTCTAGTGCACTTGAAGAGGATGATATCAAGCAAGAAGCATGATTGAAAGGGGAGTGACTAAGACCGCCCTCTTATCATTTTTCAACATTGAACATGGTTGACAGAATGGAGATTGAGGAGACCAAGTCAATGGAGGAAGTTGAGGAGGAAGATCAAGGTGGCTTCATCTTAGAGTATGTCATGCCAACAAGGCCAAAGCAACTCCCTAATTTAAGGGCCAAGAAACACAAGATGCAATATCCATTACTTGGTCCCTTGATGCTTACACCACCACTCCTCAAGCGAAGTAGAAGAATGGATAAGAAGCTAGGGGTGTGATTCAAATTCTCAAAATGGAGAGGGAAGTGGTAAAGTTGAAGGCGTCGAGCCACGACGTTAACTAAGGCGCTTCTTGGGAGGCAACCTAAGTGCTTTTACATTTTATTTTTATTTTGTTTTACTTTATATCTATGTTGTCTTTGATTTTACAGGGTTAGAACAGGTGCGGAACATGGAAAACAGTAAGAGAAGAAAGAGAAATAGGAGAAGCATGGAAAATGCATATAAAATGAATGCCTACACTGTATCAGGGAGTTCTCTCACCCATTCATTCCTCATTTTGTTCTACCTTAGGCATCGAGGATAATGCATTACTTTTGTGGGGGTTGAAGTCAGGTAGCCTTGTTAAGTGTTATACCCCAGAAGCCAAAAGATCAGACTTGGGAGTTGAAACAGAGAAATAATTGAAATTTTGCAGTAGACTAAGAACGAGTCGTGAGGAGACTCGTGAGGACAACCCATGAGTCATGATGTGACTCATGGGGAAGGCCCAGGAATTTAGTGATAAGGCTGGAAGAAATTAGACCCCACGGGCAAGACAACAACTCTTGGTCAAGCCCCACAAGTCATTGGGTCAGCCGTGGGGAAGGGGAATTAGGAAAAGGAAAGAATAAGGACAGTAGACTTGACGGGAGGTCCCTACAAGTCGTGGTCAGTCCCCACGATTTGTGGGGTGAGTCGTTAGCAAGCCTAGAGTGAAATTTGGCTAGGCATGGCAGTGTACATCACGGACGACATCACGAGTTGTGCACCCGAGCATGGAGTCGTCAGGGCACCCGTTAGGGCCACCTGGCAGTATTTTCTGCGAATTTAGTAAGGGTTTTTCCATAATTCCTAAGTTCCTAAGGCGTAAAATACAACGTTTTGGGCTATGAATAGTGACTTTTAAAGGGGTTAAGTACATTTTAGACATTATTCATCCATGCATGTAAAGTAGAAGAGAACTGAGAGAGTGATCAAGCTTGTGATCTTCAAATTCCTTTTGGGAATTCAAGGGAGAGTAAGAATCAGCTACCAACAAGTATATAGGGTTATGAATGGGTGATTCCTTTCACACCCATGCCCAATCCCTCTTTAAAGTATTAAATTCTATGTCTAATCCATGGGGTTTTAACCCAAATGCATGAATCTTCTATTTCTATACATGGGTATAATTTGATTATGATTCTATGATTGAATTATAAAGCATGGGCAATTTTATAATGTTTTCAATTTAAAATCATGATTTTAGCTTTATGAATTAAAAGCCCATGGATGAGATGTTCATGAAAGATGAGATTTGTGATGAATAAGTGATGATGATGAGATATTATGATGAAAAACATTATTTGAAGCTACCCATGTTTACAATTATGATTTCGATAAGAATTGAGTATTTCAATGTAAAATAAAGCTTTGGGGCTATGCCCACATGTTAAGTATGAATGATGATTTCCCGAACTAATCTTACCACATTGTTTTGGAGAGAAAACTCCCAATCATATTTTTAGCTTGTGGTGTTAAACTTTTCCTATACATAGATTACCACATGGTTTTGGAGCGAAGGCTCCCAATTATGTTTTCATCTTGTGGTATGTCTTGAGCTAAAGCTTCTCATATGCATGATTTCACATTTGAGATGTATTTGATCATTGAGCTTCATCAAAAGATGATGTTGAGCTTTGTTATAAAATAATGTAGAGCATATGCATGTTTTGGGAGTAATGTCTAGCACCAAGTAGGCTAAGGGTCGATCACCCTATGCCTCAGAACTACGCGCCGACATAGGTTTATACATTATGACTTTGGGACATCCCTCGTGAGCTTCCCCTGCCCAGATGGGCCTTCAACTTGATATCAATATCATTGTATCATCCCTAGCCCTAGCAAGTCTTTGGACGGCTCTACCTACTTGAGTGTGATAGTTGGGAGCACGTAAGCTCTATCGTGGTATGTCAGTTAAAAGACGAGTCTCCCATTATTCCTCATAATTTCATATATGCATGTTTCATTTCTCATGATATTTATGTAAATGCATGTTCTAAAGCGGGTTTTACTCAATGTTCAACTTTACTTATAAATGTCAGAATTCAGCTTTGAGTCAATCGAATTAGTTATGATGTTATGAAGTTATGTTATGTTATGTTATGAAGATATGATTTCAGAAAGAATGCATGCAATCACTACTCCCAGATACTTAAAGATGTATACATTATGCATTGTCTTTAAATGATGTTATTTTCTTTAGTGGTTTTACTTAACTTGCATACTCGGTACATTTCATGTACCGGCCACATACTCTATATTGTATCGTTTCATGATACAGGACCCAACTCTCAGATTCAGCCCCGCTCGTATTCAGCTTATCAGGGTTAGCACTCTTATCGTGGGTGAGTCCTCATTTCCTGAGGACTAGACTATTCAGCTTTCCTTTATGTATTTCAGTTTTAGTTTTGTTGAGTTAGTTGGGGTCTTGTCCAATCAACTCATCATGTTTAGAGGCTTTTCAAACATATGTATGTATTCAACTTCAGATTTTGTATTCTTATGTTATGTTCAAGTTAGATTTCTGCTATTATTATTATTTTATCGATTATTCAGTTTCTTGATTGAGATTAGATGTATACTTATGTCATAGGTCGACTTGGGGTCTCTTGGGACTCCTTGTCCCATGTTACGGTTTGAGCCCCTATCCGGATTGTGACATTAAGTGATGCACGATATGGCGCTATGATAGATTAGGTGACATCATTCATAAGGGTAAATCGTCATTACTTGTTAGTAGTATCAGTTTTTTAGATAGTAGTCTTTGAATAAACTCCAAGGGTTTTTTTATACTACGGCTCCATTCCAAGGAGCGATTTCTTTGTCTTTTCTTTTTATTGTCGAACCGGGTTGGCATTTCCCAATGATAGATTGAGAGGCAACTTTCTTAAGGGAAAATGTCAAGTCTAGAGTCTTGAAGAGTCTTTTGTGCACTTGTTTGATGAGGTACCACCAATATTTCTTGCTTGGCATTGTGCATGAGTTTTGAAAAGAATTGAGCATGCTCTTGTCATGAATTATATATTCCGTGCTTTGCTTGTTGATTCGTAACGAGCTCGTTAAAATTCATCCTCTTAATGTGACAAAGCAAATGTGTGAACTCCTTGGATTGTGATGCCATTTGTGATGAGGTTTTTGTCTTAATTCTTGTGTATGCATGATTATCTAGAACTTGCCCTAAGTGTGATTCAAGGCGAAATGTAGATGTGGCTGCACTTAGAATATGATCTTAGGCCCTCTTTTGTTAGTCACTTCACCCAAATGACCTCCTTGAACATTAATCTTTGATAGCCAACGTTTGAGCCTTGGACCCTTTCCTTGGAAACCGCATTATAAGCCTAATAACCATTTTAATCCTCCTCTTTAGCATACATCCTCCTAATTGCAAGTTGTATAAAATAAAAAAAATGGGGCTTGAAGCCCATGAAATAGGGAGTGATAAGGAAATGAATGTGAGATTAGGCAAAAGCCTAAGCTTGGGAGTTTGCAAGAGAAAGGGAAAATGAGATTTTCAATGTGAGGTAGCACAAAAATCATGATAAAATGAATGAATCAATAGGTTGAAAGACCTCGAATCATCAAAAGAGAAAGAATAGCAAAAATTCTCTTACATACATAAGGCTAAATGTGAAATTCACAAGTGTCATAAGGGTGGCTTGTGTTACACAAATGATGAAGATTATAAACAAGGAGAAATAAGGTGGAGTGATCTCAATAAGATGATGGGATGTTACAAGTGTGGGTAAAGGCATTAGGGAGGCTTTAGTCACCAAAAGCTAAACAATTATCCTACCCTTACCCCTAACCTTCATTATAACCCACAAGTCCTAATTGATTTTGAGTGTAGCAACACTATATTAGTGGAGATATACATGAAGGGCAAGTCTATGGGTCAATTTGTATGCACTTGAATTTCTTTGTGAGAGTGAGCGCATTTGTTTCTTATAATCCCATTGTGTAAAATGCTAACAAAAAATGTGTGTGGGATTCTCTCTTCTTGTGAGGGGCATAACTACCTTGGAGTACATGCTTAAAATTGTTTTCAAAGAGATGTATGATTAAGGAAAGAGGGTAGCAAACTTTAAGGAAAGATTTGAATGTGAATTTTCAATGACTTGAGATGCTCTTTGAACTTGTTTTGAGAAACTATTCCCCTTTTTTGAATGAAATGAATGCATGCAAGATATGTTTAATGATTGTAGTTACCTATTGAAGCTTGTGTAACATGGTTTGAGTCTTTTTTTGGTGTATAATGTTTGAGGTGGTCTTGCGGATTGATGATTTTGTGTACAACTACCATAATGACATAAGCTTTAGCAATGTCCTCTTGTGCAAGAATATCTTGATTGGTCCTTGATGCAAATACTCATGTATAGCATGTTGTTCATTTCCTCAACTATAAAGAATTGCATTACTTGAGGACAAGAAATGGTTCAAGTTTGGGGGTTTGATGAGTTGGAAATTTACCTCATTAGGCTCCTAATCATGAGTTTTTGCTTACTTTTTGAGTCATTTATGTGGATTTTATGCCCTTTCTCTTGAATTCTTTGTAGGTACCGCACGTGAGAAAAGAAAGCATGATATCGAGCAAAACACATGGAATTTGAGATGAAATTTGAGAGTTAACATATGAGGGAGAGGAACCAAAGATAGGGAAGGTTTGAGCTCAAAAAAAGGTGCAAGGACGTGCTTTGTATCGGCTAAATACGGATCTGGAAGGGCGAAACGCCGAAGCTACTGCCCAGACCGGCTAAACAACCGGCCCTTCGCGGAATAGCACCGGCTAAACGCCCTTGAATCACCGATTCACCCCTGCCAGGCCACAGTTTGGCTCTCCAAGAATTGCCACTGCCGAAACACTAGTTCCTCACCGGAAAGACCGTCTAATAAAGGGCAAAAGGGTCCAAAAAGATCTCCAGAGCATCTAGAACCTTCAAGGGCATTTGAGGAAAGTTGTACACAAGAAAGTACAGATATATAACCTCCATTGTACACCTACCAAGGGGGAATTCCATTCATTCACCAATTTTATCAATTCGTCTTCATCTTCTTCATAGAATTTTTAGGAGAATCTTTTCTCCATAGATTTGTAGAGTTAGGTAGTACTTTTATTCTTCTTTTTCTTTAACCCATTTTGGGGAATTCCACCATTGTTTGAAGAGCTTGTGAAGCAAATTTGTGAAGCTAATGCAATGAATGTGAGGGGAATCCTCTTGGTATCTTCTATCTATCTTTAAATATGCTTTACTAATTTTCTAGTTAGAATTATACTCATGGCGGTTTTGTTAATTTGATTAGGTTTTTGATAAATTGTTCTTGGATTCTTATTGAATTATAAATGGGAATTTCTAGATTCATCTTCATATTGTTCAATTAAGTGTAAATCTATTAATTTCTCTTCAATCTATTAATGAAGATCCATTGATTATGATATGGGTCTATTTATTCTTGCTTGATTATTCTTGGGAGAGAATAATTAAGTATTGGAAGAGAATATAGTAGTAGGCATGGATAAGAGATTGTGAAATTAGGCTAGAAATAGCTTAAATTGCTTTCTCATTCCTTATTGGAAACTAATAGCTAGGAATAGTGCAGTTGCTAATCCAAATCAAATTGGGTTGAGCTAAGTTGTTGCTAGAGTTTTGAAGAGGTAGTCAATAGGCTGAGAAGCTGAGATTACCCACTTCCTAAGATTATTTACACTTGTTGAACTTGTGAGAGAATCTAAGGCTAGTCAATTCCCGATTCAATTGTGATCCATCTATAGAATGCCCCTAGCCCCTCACTTGTGATTTCTTCAATTGGAATTCCCCCTAATTAGTCTTAGTTTAGAACTAGATAGTTATTTTCTCTTTTAATTTCCCCCAATTTTACTCCAATTATTAAACAATTATGCTCTCTAGTTTGAATTAGTTCATAGCTTTTGAATTATTGACTCAATTCTCTGTGGGATTCGACCCCGACATCCTTCAAAAATATTTGTTTTGAGCAAAGACCATTTACGCTCTTTCATAAAAGAGGAGTGTAGTTAGGATGTTATCAGTCCCTCCTTGGACATTATGAACCTTAACATAGGCAAAATGCCTAAGTTGAGGGTGGCTAGTGTAGGATGCATAAATCTTAGGAAGGTGAACAGGGAAGAAAGAAGAAACAAAGTTAAAAATGAGGTGTGGTGTGACCGATCAAAAAGAAAGAAAAAGTGAAAAAGAAGATGAAAAAAGAGAATGATGAATGAAAGTTTGAAGAAACAAACCACACCCATATAAGTGCATAAAAAATAGTAAAAAGGAAGAAAAACGTTGAGAAAGCCAAATGGTGAAAAGGTGAAAAAATAGAGCCGCATGTATGTAGTGCCAAGGAGGGGTTTAGTCACTAAAAATATTCCACATCTACCATACCCAGCCTGAAAGCCTACATTACAAGCCAAATCAAGTCCTATAGTGATCCTAGCCTGACCATCTGACAAGCCAAAGTAGAGAAAATAAGGGAAAGCCTATGGTATTCAACATGCAATATTTGGAACTTCTTTGTGAGTGTGAGAGTCTTACTTGTTCAGTCCCATGTTTCATATGTTCCTATATCTATGAGTGGGGGACTTCATTTGTAGTGAGGGTACATGGTTGTGTTTAATTCTACCAATTATCTGTGTGAAAAGCATTGGTGATGACTTGATTATCTGTTAATAGATAGATGACATATCTTGATCCCTGTTTATCATATTTTGTGGTGGCTTGATGTGCATATGCTGATTTGGTTAATGGGAAAAAGGGTCAAAAGTTGTGTGAGTATGGTGCAGATTTTGATTGATTATTGGTTGTAGTATCTTAAGTTTGTTTTCTAGTTAAGTGTTTTTTTAGTTTTATTTTCTTTGCTTGAGGACATGCAAAAGTCTTAAGTTGAGGGTGTTGATGTGCTATGAGTTTACAGCACTTTCGACGCTTAAAGCTGAGATAATAGCATGAACTTAGGTATGTTTATATGGATATGAGGTACTTTTACTTTGTTTTCAGGTAAAATAGGTGTTGAAGACAAATCGTGCAAAAAATGCATAAAAGTGCAGAAAATCAACCAAATACAGGTCTCAGTATGAGTCATACCTTAATTTTACTAGTCGTACTAAGAATCATGGTGAAAATCAGAAGGTCGGAATAAGAGGAAGGAAAAGTATGACTCTCGCCGTACCAAGATGGTATGAGCCGTAACTGGAGTTGTGAAAATCTTTAGAGAAATTTGCACAAGGTAGTCTCCTGGTATGGGTGGAACCCACGGATCGTATCAACCACTTACAACCCGTACCATGAGCCATGGTGGCTTCAGTGATTCTTGAAGACTTGGTAGAACTTCGGATACAACAAGCAAGTATGAGTTGTAGGAGAAAGGTACAAGGTGTACCACAACACTCGTGGAAAACTTCAAAAGATGTATAAGTTCTCAAGACCAAGCCATGAATGCATTGTATGACTTGTAGGACCAGGTACAATTCGTACCAGCTACCAACACTTAGAAAAATCTGTAGCAACCAAGGATGTACGAGAGACAGGTACGACCCGTACAATCCTATTACCGGTCATAGGATCAGTCATGTCAAGCCTTGCTCTAGATATGGAAAATTCTCTGTTAGCCTAGGAAAAGGTTTCTAATGTCTGTATAAATACCTTTTATGTTTTACTTTAGAAGAACAACTGTCACGACCCGAACGAAGTCCCAGATCATAGACATGGGATAAGGGACCCCGAGAGACCCCAAGTCAACCCATGGCATAAGCGTACAACTAACTCATTCAATATACTAAAGAAGTCATGAATATAATCTCAGCGGAAGTCTAATTCAACATCACATCAGAATAACATCCAAAGCTACACATACATAAGTCTGAAAGCCTCTAATCTGGACGAGTTGATGGGACAAGACCCCAACTAACTCAACAATACTGAAACTAGAAATTCTTAAAGGAAAATGATAGTCTAGTCCTCAAAGGATGAGGACTCACCAATCCGAGTAGATACTAACTCCGGAAAGCTTTCTAAGAAACGGGCTGAAGCTGCGAGCCGAGTCCTGTATCATGAAACAATACATCATAGAAAGTATGCGGTCAGTATGTGGAATGTAACAAGTATGCAGGGTAAGTAAGACCGCTCAAGTAAAGTAAATTATTTAAAACATTTCATAACATATCATAAGCTTTCAAGCACAAGTAGATGGGTAACATGCATTGATTCTGAAATCGCAATCTTATCACAACATGACCATACATAGCTTTATAACATCATGGCTGACTCGAATGACTCAGAGCTAAAACATAACATTTATATTGAAAAGCTGAACAATGAGTCAAACCTTGCTTTTAGAACATGCATGCGTAAAGTAATCATCATGGGTAGTGAATATGCAAATCTGAATGATATAGATAGTGGGAGACTCGTCACTTAATCGACATACCTCGATAGAGCTTACGTGGTCCCGACTATCACACTCAAGTGGGCAGAGCCGTCCAAAACCTTGCCAGTGCTAAGGATGCTACCATTATATCGATATCAAGTTTATGGGCCATTTGGGGCAGGGGATAGCTCACAACGGAGGTCCCAATAATATATATGTATCAACCTACATTGGCGCGTAGTTCTGGGGCATAGGGTGATCGACCCTTAACCCGCTCGGTGCTAGACTCTTCTCTCAAAAATATGCAACGCTCTACATCATATATAACGAAGCTCGACATCGTCTATTGACAAAGCTCAAGATGAAATCATGCATAACACAACATCGTATGAAATGAAGCTCAACAATGTCTATTGATAAAGCTCATTAATGAAATCACGCATAGCCCTGACATCATGTGAAAATGAAGCTCAACAATGTCCTTTGACAAATTTCAATAATGACATACATCTCAATTACGAATTCATGCATATGTGAAGCTTTATTTCAAACATACCACAAACTCAAGTATAAGTGGGAGCATCTACTCCAAATCATGTGATAATCTATATATAGGAATATTTAACTCAACATACCACAAGCTAGAAATTATGAAATTTGGGAGACTTCGCTCCAAACAATGTAGTAAGCTTATCTCAGGAAAATTATCATTTAAATCAACACGTGGACATTGCCCAAAACTTTATCAATCTTGGATCTACTCAATTCATTTTGAAAACAACTTCATAAACATGGGTAGCTTCAGAAACATGTTTTTCATCATCAAATCTCATCATCATTCACTTCTTTTATTATCTTTTATCCATGGGTATTTAAATTTCATAACTTAGAAAATATGATTTGTATTGAAACAATTTAAAATCTTTCCAAGCTTCATAATTCACCAATATAAATATAATCTAATCATACCCATGTATAGATATTGAAGAATTATGCAATTGGGCAAAAAACCCATACTTGATCATAGGAGATTTATCATGATTTGAGAGAAATTGGGCATGGGTGTGGAAGAAGACACCCACTCATAACCTTACATACCTGGGAGGGATGATTTTAACACTTCTCTAATTGCCCAAGATGAGATTCCAATGGAAACCTTCAAAACTTGCTCTAAATCCTCCCTTCAAGCTCTCAAGTTTGCATGCATGGAATGAACTAGCTTAGAATAGGTTTTCTCCTCTTAAAACCCTGTAAAACGAGCCTTAAACAATGTAGTATAGGCCCCTAGGACTTAGGAATTACAAAAAGACCCTTACTAAATTCACAGAAAAACACTAACAGGTGGTCCTAACGAACGACCTGACGGATCGTCACTGGCCCAAACGACTCGTTATGTCGCTCGTCGGGTACACTGTCAGTCAAAACTCTTGGGATCATAATGGATCACTTAACGGTTCATCGGGAGTGACCACTACTCGTGGTCACCAATCGTCAAGTACACTACCCCTATAATATCACTTTCCTTGTGTATCCTTTAACGACGCACATCATGACTCATTGCCTGACATGACGAGTCGTGGCCTCCTCTCGTTAAGTACAGTGGTTCACCTCTTCTATTTTTCCTTCTCTCTCACCCCACAGCTGACATAACGACTCGTGGTTTTTGACCACGAGTCTTTCCCTCACCCGTGGGGACCCCTTATCCTTCGACCTTCCTGTTCTTCACTAGCCTTCCCCACGAGCCACCTGACGACTCGTGGGCTGGTCTCACGAGTTGTCCAACAACTCGTTCTGTGCCTGCAACTTAGATTTTTAGCTTTTCCCCATTTTAACTTCCGGGTCTGATCTTTGAGTTCTCGGGGTATAACAACAGCTAGAGAGAAGGTAGTAGAGACGTGCGAAAAGTATTATTTTTGAATTATTATCAATACTTGGAGAGAAATTTTTAGGATCAACACTTGATTTTATCAATTGTTCTTGAGATTGTTCATTAATATTCAAAGTACGTTTTTTTCCAATTATTGTTGTAAGTATTTAATTATGTGTTTGTCTATAAATGCTAAATATAATCTTACAATCATGAGAGGCTAAAACCTCCACAACTAGGGTTGTGGGAACCATGGTGGATTAACGAAATAGGGTTACACAAAAGTGACTCAAAACCAATGTTAAAAGCTTGTATTGTATTCTCTTCATCTTTAAATTTTTCTTAACAGTGTACAGTGTTAGGACTTGCCCCAATTCTTTACTTGCTTGAATCTAGAGAAGTAGAGATTAGGAAAATAGAATTACAACAAAGACTTGATCTTTATGGTCATTGTATTAATTTGAGTTCTAGTCACAGGATAGTTAAATTTGACACATATTGATAACAATTAGAAAGAAACCGTTCATGAGACCTGACCTGGGATTGAGTATAGTCATCCAATAAGGATGAACCAGTCGTTTGGATGAACCCTAGTTATCAGTTCTACAAGTAAGCATTGGGATTGATCACATGTATGCCCGAAGTAGTTATGAACCCATGGGGAACACTTACCCTAGTTATTTGAAAATCTTAATACCAACCGCATTTGCAATCTTGCTTTAATATTGTTTTTCTTTGAACCACCCCTCCCTCCCCCGTAATTTGGAGATAACTTACCAATAAGTTTAAGTACCAGTATTAGTCTAGATCTTACCTTATTCCCTATGGGTTCGGCTCCAAACTCTTTGTTGGGTTCTTTATTGGCAATGTCCGCTTCATACTTTGCCAGGAAGTGTGAGTTTGGGCGTTATCAGGGACTTGTCCCAATAACTCATTAGATTCTTAGTTGGCATTCAGACAAACTTAGTAATTAAGTATTTTACCAGTTGTCTTTGTTACTTAAAGTATTTTAATCAGTTATTATAACACCCCAAAAATTTCCTAGAAAAAACTCAGACTTTGCATGAAAACCAGAAAGAACAAGAAAATTTTGTTTCAGAATGACCTAGACAACAAGTCATTGTCAACAGTAATGACCTATTGTCTGGGTCGTGGTCAGTCGTGCCAATTGTCCTTTGGGAACAAATGAGACATGGGATGACCCGTTGTGAGGAGTAACGAGCCATCCTGTCACTTGTTGCATTCCCAACTCAGAAATCAGTTAAACCATTTTCAGGAACCCACGAGTCAAATGACGAGTCCTCGTCTGATGTAAAGGCGCATGGGGTGACTCATTAGTTAGAGTCCAGATGTTGTCAAAAATCTTCTTCCAGTAACAACAAGTAGAAACAACAACCCGTCGTATCGCACAACGAGTCATTCTTTCCATCCATGACAACAAGTCCAGATGTCCCTCAGTTTTTCTAGTGTTGACCACGAGCAGGCACGACGACCCGTTGGTTCTACCAATGAGTCGTTGTATTATCCATTAGCAGATTGGCCAATTTTTCATGCCAGTTAAAACGAGAGGTACCAACAACCGGTTGGTTCGTCCAATGATTAGTTGTGCCCTTCCATTGCCCAATTCTAGTGAGCCCTGATTCGAGGCCCAAGACCAACGACTAGTTCCAATGAGTCGTGGTATCAACCAATGACTCGTTGGTCCCCGTCGGGCAGTTTTTGAACTTTTACATCAGGGATATTTTCATAACTTCTAACTATTTTAGTTCCTAGACTGCATTTTTTGGGCACTTTTTGGAGAGAATTAAAGGGTTAATCGACTAAATCCCTCTCATTTTCACTCAACTCTCGATCTCCATAGTAAAAAAGTTCCTGACAGTTCTCCCAGAGCAAGCTAGGAATTTCAAGTTTTCTTCTCAGATTCTCTGAGTTCTTCTTAGGTAATTCGACTCTAGGTATGTGGGAATTCTACAAGGAAATTGTTCTTCCCTTGTGCCCCAAAACTCTTCTAAAATGCTTATCAGTTCTATCCTGAAGTTCACAATTAGGGTTCATTTATCAGTAAATTATGGATTTCTTCCTGTTATAAATTTTCATGAGTATTGAGGGTTGTTGTTAGCTATACTCCTGGTCATTATCTCTTTTCATGAAATTATATGATTTTAGCCCTAGTTTCTTTGAATACAGTGAACTGAGTATTTCAGCATGTTCTAAATACAAGTGTTGCTTGATTCTGATTATTCTTGAAATCACCATGGTAGTACAGTTGTATGATCAAGAGTAAGATTATTGATTGTTTAGTCTCAGTCAGTACTTAGTAAATTTCAGTATCTTGCAGAAATGTCAACTGATCTATTGGACTATAGTCAATCTCTTGAGGTGTCAGTAATACCTCTCAATCCCAGTTTTTAGTTATCAGTTATTATTTTGTTCTTTAGATGGTTACGATGCTTCCAGATAAGCAGCTCTAACCAGTCTTAGAACCAGCACTTCCAGTTATCAATTTGTTCTTCATACGGTTATGACGCTTCTAGATAAGCTGCTTTGGCCAGTCATAGAACACCAGTTAACAGTAATCCAGTCTGATAAGCTCTCAGTGTACTTCTAGATAAGTATTCCTGACTTAGTTCAAGATCCCAGCTTCGAGCTATCAGCTTAGTAGTCAAGTTAGGACTATCTAGTGGGGTAGTACTTAGCACCAAGCATACCAGGGTTCCATTGCACCCAGGTTCCCAAAACTACGTTTCCACTGTAGGTTATTTGTCACAACCAGAACATAGTCCCAGATAGAGACACGGGACAAGGAGCCTCGAGAGACTCCAAGTCAACCCATGGTATGAACATACCTCTAACTCAATCAAATAAAGCAGAAGACTTAACATAATGATCATGACGGAAGTCTAATCATAACATAATGTCAAATCAGAATTTCACATAATACGTAACAAGATTATTACACGTATAGTATGAAAGCATCTAACATATCTAATGGGTGGATGGGACAACACCCGTAACTAACCCGACAAGTCTAAAACTGAAAGTACAAAGATATCTAATAACAAATTGTTATACCCCGGAAGCTCAAAGTTCGGACCCAGGAGTTGAAACGGGAAAAATGGAAAATTGATGTTTTGGAGGCATAGAACGAGTCATGGGACAACTCGTGAGAAGACCCACGAGTCGTCATGTCAATCATGGGGTGGTGTGGGTTTACAAATGGGGGAGATGTCCATTGTATCTAATGGATGGGATCCCCACGAGTCGTGGTCTGTCCCAATGACTCGTGAGGTAAGTCGTGGGCAAGCAAAGTGGATTTTCATGGATGCTACTGCAGTGTACCTAATGGGAGGTGACCACGAGTTGAGGTCAAGGCGATGAGCTGTTAAGTCATCCATTACGAGCCCCAGCAAATCAGTAAGCCAGTGCACTTGATGAGCGACTCGACGAGTTGTTGCACGTCCTGACGAATCGTCAGGTCACTCGTTAGGGTCACCTGGCAGTGTTTTCCTATAAATTCAGTAAGGGTGTTTTTATAATTCCTAAGTTACTAAGACCTATACTACGTCATTTAAGGCTCATTTTAGTGGTTTTTTAGCAAGGTAAAACCTATCCTAAGCCATTATTCTCATGCATGCAAGTTTGAAGGTTTGAAGAGGAGGTTCAAGGTGAAATATCAAGGTTTCCAATTGGAATCTCAACTGGGCAACTAGAGGGTGTTAGAATTGACCATTTCAAGGTATGTAAGGCTATGAGTGGGTGTTTTCTTCCACACCCATGCCCAATCCCTAACAAAATATGATAAATTATCTATCAAGTATGGGTTTTACTCAATTGCATGATTCTTCAATCTCTATACATGGGTATGGTTAGATTGTATTTATAATGATGATTTATGAAGCTTGGGTGGATTCTACATTGTTTTTACTTTATAAAAATTGTTTTCTAAAATTTGAATGTAAAACGCCCATGGATGATGAGTTCATAAAAGAAGTGATTTATGAAAAGTGTGTGATGGTGATGAGATTTAATGATGAAAATCATGTTTCTAAAACTATCCATGATCTATGTTGTTGTTTTCAAAATGAATTGATTATATGCAAGTATGACAAAGCTTTGGGTGTTGCTCACATGTCGATTTAAAGTGATGATTTTCTCGACATAAGCTTACCACATTGTTTGAAGTGAAATTTCCCAACTTTTTATTATAAATTCTAGCTTATGGTATGTTTAGTAAATATTTCTATACGTATCTTACCACATGATTTGGAGTAGATGCTCCCACCTGTGATTGAGCTTGTGGTATGTTTCGAAATAAAACTTCTCATATGCATGATTTCATTATCGAGCTTTGTCAAAAGACAATGTTGAGCTTCATATCCATATGATGTCTAGTCTATGCATAATTTCATTTTGAGCTTTGCCAACAGACAATGTTGAGCTTCGTTTCATATGATGTTGAGTTATGCATGATTTTATGGTGAGCTTCGTCAATAGATGATGTTGAGCTTCATTATATACGATGTAGAGCATGTCACGCCCCACCTTGGGGGGTATGACTGGCACCTGGTGCCCTACTAGGACCTGACCTGCTGAACTACTAAGCCTGGGCGCATCTGGCGCCTGGCTGGCTCTAACTCAAATTTCTGGAAACAAAGGGCTATATAACGGCTGTAAATACAGCCTCCGGCCCATTGGCCTATAGCCTCTTGTACCTGTATTACAGCTGACCAGAAATAAGGTAATTCAGGGGAACCTATGCGGGCCGACAAGGCCACCATGCTGTCTAGTTATCTGTAACTCAAGCATAACATACTGAAAAGCTACGTGACCGGCAAGGTCACCACTACTGGCAAACTATGGCCCCACACAGCCATCACAAAAGAAAGAAGGAGTAAAGGCAACTATACAACTGCACGGCCTCACACGACCGGCTCATCTGACCACAGGGAATATATACAGACTGCAAGCCTCTAAGAAGGATAATAGAAAATGATCGGGACAGGGCCCCGACCTACCCGTACTATACAACAAAAGAACTGGACTACACCTCTAGAAATTCAGTCTCCAGATGACAGGAGCTGAATACTCAACCGCTGATGGGGATCACGTGGTATCGCCTGCTCGTCTATGGGTACCTGCAGGCAAGTAATACAGCGCCCCCACTGGGCGTCAGTACCGCTGGTACTGAGTATGTAAAGCAAACTGAATACAGCTGAATACAAGTAATATAGCTAAAAATCCTGAATAGTAGGAGATAACTGAATTTGTAAGAACTGAAGGGATATCTGCAACCAATAACATAACTGTCAAAACTGAAATAAGAAGGAGTAGATAACTGTCTGATGGTGTAGATCGTACCTGTTCTTAATCATACTGAAGGGAGTAGGAATCATACCTGGAGACGTATCATTCTACTACTAATCTGCTCGTATCTACTGTAATATAGCATAACATACATAACATAACATGGCATACACAACCTTACCCGGCCCCCATAAGCCGGGAGGTACAATTAACACAGAATCTATACCCCTACCCCGGTCAACCCATCTCCTACACTGGCTGTAAGCATCCTGCCGGTCCCCTGGGTATGCACTTGGGCTCGCTGAGCCCCTGACTATAACTGCATCTGAGTCCGGAGGACTCCTGAATCTGCACCCGGGCGTATCCGCTCGACTGGGGTGTGTAAGGGCCGATCAAGGCACAAATATGGGGAAAAACTGGCATCCCATCTTCGTCCCCTGGCGGGACGGCATGCCACTCCGTAGAGTGACGTATCCTCGTCCTCTGGTGGATGAGTCGATACAGCTATTAACCCTGGGCGGTCATGGATGCTAGGTAATCCAACCCCAAACAATACAACGGTCTCAACTGGTAATACTGTCTGGGTATCTCACATGCTGAGGCTAATAGGGATAAAGTATCATATATATTACATGTTGGGCTACTGATAGTAATCTGTACGTATTTAATACGTGCTGAGGCAGGTAAAGATGTATAAATATGAACATAGTCTCCTGTCGGGCTGTACTGAGCAAATACTAGATAAGATAATATTTCTGCTGAAAATTCTGCTGTTTACTAAGTTTCTGTATACACTATATGCTGGACTAGTGATAGAAATAAGTACATACTTAATACATGCTGAGGCTGGAAGTACTATATATATATATATATGTACGAATATAGTCTTTCTACTGAACTATGCTGTATACTAATTTTCTATAGTAACCTGATTTACTATTCCTGACATGCTTTCTGAACTTCATTTTAGCCTGCTATTCTATTTCTGAAGGGCTTTACGGATACTGTACTACTCCGCGGGCTTTCAGCTGAACACAACAATATCTTAACCTGGCATATTACATCACACTATGAATATACTGGGCACTCTCTAACGCTTGCGTTAGAATCTATATCATACTGATAGGTTTCATACACATTACAACCCAATGTTTCTCACATCGTACCAACATTCATAATAACGCAACATTTGACTTCTGAACATTCTACTAGTCCATAATTTGTTACACTACACTGATATTACTTAACTTGCCGAAGGAAACTAACTTTACATACCTTATCTTCGACTATTCATCCGTCGGACGAGGCTCGGCTGGTACTTCAACTATTTTCTCCCAACTGCATTCATAAATACGTCAATCAATACTAAATACAACATTATTGTAAAGAGCGACGTTACTTTCGATTTAATTTATAGCCTAAACTTAGGCTTATCGAAAGACGGTCAAAAACTCGCTATTTTCCAGCGGCCCAGAAGGGAGAATTATTTACTTCTCAGCTAGGAACACATAGACATTAATTTAGAGCAATTCTACTTACTTTAGTTCGGCGGCTCGCCGATTCGTCGGCCGTTTTTCGCAAAACTAACTCCGTAGAAATGCTCTCTGCTGCTAAATACCTTGGTATCTAGGATTAATTTGGGTTTGGGCAGCGTTTGGCAGCGTAATCGGACGAAAATATTAAATCCCCCTTCGTTTTCCTCTGTTTAGCTGCGGGTTCTGGAAATTATAAGATATTAAATGAGTTTAAACCGAAGTGGGGCTTTATATACTTGGGCCTGGACACGGGCAACGTGTCACGGAGCCATCGCGGAGGCCTCACCTCCGTGACACGCTGCCATCGCGGAGGGGCTCTGCCTCGGCTCCTCCCGTGATGGTTCGACAGGTTTCTCGTCTGATCTTTTCCCGGGCCTTTCCCTAGTACGTATGGCTTTCAAATACGCTTAACCAATGTGCGAACAGGTCATCTAAGTGCCGGGAATTCTACGGGGTATAACATTCTCCCCCCCCCGCCTTAGGAACATTCGTCCCCGAATGTATACTGTTGTCTAGAGAGCTGTTTACTCTAGTTTCTGGGAAAATTTTGGCAGAGTTTCCCCTGTAAAATGGACTATCGCAATGACCTGAAACGCAGAAAAAGTCCAACACAGGCACTGCACACAATATTCTACAATCCACTGGACAACTAAATATCACTTCCTTCTTTATCATTTACAACATACATACTAAAAAGTACTGTGTAAATAATGATACGGACATACCTGTCGTCTGACTAGGCCTGAAATAAGTGAGGATATCTGGTTTTCATATCTTCTTCAGCCTCCCACGTCATTTCTTCCCGATTTCTGTTACGCCACAATACCTTGACAGATGCAACATCTTTAGTTCTCAGCCTGCGAATCTGTCTGTCTAAGATAGCTACGGGAACCTCTTCATAGGCTAACTCCTCTGTGACCTGAACATCCTGGACTGGAACTACTGTAGAAGGGTCCCCTACGAACTTTCTTAACATAGAAACATGGAATACTGGGTGAACCGACGCTAACTCTGGAGGCAAGTTCAACTCGTATGCCACGCGGCCTATTCTTCACCGAACCTGATACGGCCCAATGAATCTTGGGCTAAGCTTGTCCTTCTTGCCAAACCTCATTACCCCTTTCATCGGGGACACTTTCAGATATACCCAATCATTTATCGAAAATTCTAGATTTCTGCGCCGCCTATTTGCGTATGATTTCTGGCGGCTCTGAGCGGTCAGTAAACGTTCTCGGATAAGCTTAATCTTTTCCTCGGACTGCCGAACAATGTCTGGGCCAATTAATGTTGATTCTCCTATTTCAAACCAGCCCACTGGCGATCTACATTTTCGCCTGTACAATGCCTCGAAAGGCGCCATCTGAATAGCTGAATGGTAGCTGTTATTATAAGCAAATTCAATTAACGAAAGATGTTCATCCCAGCTACCCCCAAAATCTAACACACACGCTCGTAGCATATCTTCGAGCGTCTGGATAGTACGTTCAGCCTGCCCATCTGTTTGAGGATGGAATGTTGTGCTCAAATTAATCTGCGTTCCCAAACCTTTCTGAAACGATTGCCAGAATCTAGCTGTAAACTGTGCTCCCCTGTCTGAAATAATAGATACCGGCACTCCATGTAATCTAACTATTTCTCTGATATATAATTCGGCATAGTCCTCAGCTGAGAAGGTAGC
Source organism: Datura wrightii (assembly GCA_035772735.1). Lineage (NCBI taxonomy): Eukaryota > Viridiplantae > Streptophyta > Magnoliopsida > Solanales > Solanaceae > Datura > Datura wrightii. The sequence continues at coordinate 107,944,394 of JASDFA010000018.1, forward strand.
CCTTACTGGCAGAAAATGAGCTGATTTTGTCAGCCTGTCAACTATAACCCAAATGGAATCATTTTTGCGTCTAGTACGGGGTAACCCTGTTACAAAATCCATGTTTATTACTTCCCATTTCCACATAGGTATTATTATCTCCTGAGTCAAACCGCCCGGTTTCTGGTGCTCTACTTTCACCTGCTGACAATTAGCACACCTAGATACAAATTCAGCTATCTCAGTTTTCATACCTGGTCACCAGTAGATGTCTCTGATGTCGTGGTACATTTCCGTCGCCCCTGGGTGAAGGGAATAGCGAGTGTAGTGTACCTCATGCATGATCTGCCCACGAAGTCCTGCGACATTCGGGACACAAAGGCGGCCCTTACAATGTAGCACACCATCCTCGGTTATTTGAAAATCTGGCTCCTTACCTTTCTGAACTCTATCTCTGAGCTGGACTAAATCGGGATCCTCATACTGTCGTTCTTTTACCTCTGTAACTAACGATGACACTTCAGAATTCTGAATTACTGGTCCATTATTTTCTGTTTCTATTACTCGAACGGCTAGCCCAGCTAACTGATGAATCTCCTTAGTTAATTCCTATTTCTCAGGTCGCAAATACGCCAAACTCCCCATTGACTTACGACTCAGGGCATCTGCTACCACATTAGCCTTTCCGGGGTGGTACAAAATATTCACATCATAGTCTTTCAACAACTCTAACCAGCGGCGTTGCCCCAGATTCAACTCCCTCTGGGTGAAAATGTACTGTAAACTTTTATGATCTGTATAAATATCAACATGGACGCCGTACAGATAATGCCTCCACATTTTCAAGGCATGAATTACTGCGGCCAGCTCTAAGTCATGGGTGGGGTAATTCCTTTCGTGCTTTTTCAGCTGCCTGGAAGCATATGCAATTACTCTACCATGCTGCATCAATACACAGCCCAATCCGACACCTGAAGCGTCGCAATAGACTGAATAACCTTCTGTGCCTTCCGGCAGTGCTAATACGGGAGCGGAGGTCAATCTATCTTTCAGTTCCTGGAAACTCTGCTCACATGCCTCCGTCCACTGAAACTTTGCTGCTTTCTGTGTCAATTTTGTTAAAGGTGCTGCAATGGTTGAGAATCCCTCAACGAACCTCCGGTAGTATCCTGCCAACCCCAGAAAGCTACGAACTTCAGTCGGGGTGGTAGGTCTAGGCCATGACTTAACTGCTTCTATCTTCTGCTTGTCTACCTGTATACCAGCGTCTGAGACAATATGCCCTAAAAAGGCCACTGAGTTAAGCCAGAATTCACACTTCGAAAACTTAGCATACAACTGGCGGTCCCTGAGAATCTGGAGCACTGTTCGCAAATGAGTCCGGTGATCTGCTTCAGAGCGAGAATACACCAGAATGTCATCTATGAATACTATCACGAACAAGTCCAGAAAAGGTCTGAAAATACTGTTCATCAGGTCCATAAAAACTGTTGGGGCGTTCGTTAGCCCAAAGGACATAACCAGAAATTCAAAATGCCCATATCGGGTCCTGAATGCTGTCTTAGGAATATCCCTCTCACGTACTCGGACCTGGTGGTATCCGGACCGCAAGTCAATCTTAGAAAAGTATCTGGCTCCCTACAACTGATCAAATAAGTCATCAATTCTGGGGAGCGGATACTTGTTCTTTACTGTAACTTTGTTTAGCTGCCGATAATCTATGCACATTCGGAGCGAGCCATCTTTCTTTCTCACGAATAAAACTGGCGCACCCCACGGTGAAGTACTCGGCCTGATAAAACCTTTATCTAACAAATCTCTCAACTGCTCCTTTAATTCTCTGAGTTCTGCAGGAGCCATACGATAAGGAGGTATTGATATTGGCTGAGTGCCTGGTAGTAAATCAATAGCGAAGTCTATTTCCCTTTCTGGGGGAATACCAGCCAACTCATCAGGAAATACATCTGGGAATTCATTTACCACTGGAACAGACTGGAGTGTCGGAGATTCTGCTTGGACATCCTGAACTCTGACAAGATGGTAAATGCACCCCTTAGATATCAACTTCCTCGCCCGAAGGTAGGAAATAAACCTACCTTTTGGCGTCGCGGTGCTGCCCTTCCACTCCCGTACTGCTTCCCCCGGGAAGTGGAATCGGACCATTTTGGTCTAACATTCAACATTGGCAAAGCATGGCACTAACCAGTCCATACCCATTATGGCATCGAAATCTATCATTTCTAACTCGACCAGATCTACTGTGGTCTGACGGTCAACAATCTCTACTGTACACCCGCGGTAGATTCGGCTAGCTGTGATAGAGTCACCGACGGGCGTAGATACCAAGAAGGGTTGCCGTAATGATTCTGGTACAATACTAAACTTCCGTGCCACAAATGGAGTAATATAGGACAAAGTAGACCCTGGATCAATTAACACATAAGCAGGGTATGAACAGATAGTTAACATACCTGTCACAACATCAGGCGATGCCTCTGAATCTTGCCTCCCTGGTAAGGCATATGTACGGCTTGGACCCGCACCTGTACTGGAGGCCCCTGATCTGCCTCGACCCCTGCCTGCTGAAACTGGGGGCCTACGCCCAGTCGAGGATGTTGTGGCTCGTGACCCTGCTGATGTCCTATCCTGTCTATCGCGGTCCTCTCGACCTCTGGTTGGGCAATCTTTCATCAAATGGCCTTCTTGGCCACAAATATAACATGCGGTGGAGCCATATCTGCATGCTCCAAAATGGCGTCGATTGCATATAGGGCAAAGTGGTAGGGTATACCTACCCTGCTCTGCCCTTCTCTGTGATAGTGAATCTGCCATCTGCGAGCCTCTACCAGTCCCTGACTGCCCCCTGCGGCTGAATCTACCCCCCTGTGACTGTGACGGAGGCGGGGGCCTGGGCGGCCTGTCTGACAATCGGGGCCTGGGTCCTCCCCGGGCCTCTCCCTGTAATTCGACTGGCCTGTCCCGGCGACGCTGTTCCTGATTAACCCTTCTGACCTCTCATTGCCGCTGTCTGATGCCCTCAATATTCTGAGCAAATGCCTGAATGCGAGCAATATCCATGTCCTCTCGCAGTGTGGCTGTAGTGCAAATCTCAACATATTCTGGATTCAGGCCCGTAATGAAGCGATGCACTCTGGATGCCATGGTATCAACGAAAGCCGGTGCATATCGGGCTAAAGAATCAAACTGCAAGGAATATTCCCGAACATTCATGGCCCCCTGTTCTAGATGTAGGAACTGGTCTACCCGGGCCTGTCGAATCTCCCGCGGTAAATAATGATCCAAAAAGGCTCCTGAAAAGTCGGACCAGGTGGGAGGGGAAACATCTCTCCCTCGGGACCTTTCCCAGCTTTCATACCATAACACCGCAATATCCCGTAACCGGAATGCGGCCAACTCAACTGACTCGGTAGACGTGGCATGCATAACCCTGAAGATTCTCTGCATCTGATCCAGAAAATCTTGGGGGTCCTCTGTTCGGTCCGTACCTGTGAACTGTGGGGGATTCAGGGCTAAAAATTCTCGGACCCTCGAACTACCGAGCCTTCCTGATGATTCTGCAGCTGTAGATGGCATTGGCTGACGCTGAGCAGCCATCATCTGTGCTAACAAAACTACAGCACTCCTAACCTCCTGATCAGAAGGAGTCAATATAGGGGCTGCTGAAGGTAATGTCGCCCCAAGTGACTCCTGACGTGGTGGAGACTGCTGAGGAGGCTGAGGTGAAACCTCTGTAGGGCCCTCTGATCGGGCTGTCTCCAAGTGAGGGGGAGGCATTCTGCTAGTGCCTTCTCCTGCTGCAATGTCTAAGTTCCGACCGGTAATAGGATGGCGCTGGTCTGACATTATCTGTAACCAAAGAGTATGGTAAGATTCTCAGGGACTCAACCCTAACTGTACCGCTCTACAGCACGACTGAATAAGAATAAAAGACAACCATCCTATCAGGCCTTGCAGCCTCCTACCCATAGTATGTGGTGCACAACACATCCATGGATAGGACTCTACTTAGCACGGCTTGCAGACTCCCTGGGATACGACCTGCTCTGATACCAAGTTTGTCACGCCCCACCTTGGGGGGTATGACTGGCACCTGGTGCCCTACTAGGACCTGACCTGCTGAACTGCTAAGCCTGGGCGCATCTGGCGCCTGGCTGGCTCTAACTCAAATTTCTGGAAACAAAGGGCTATATAACGGCTGTAAATACAGCCTCCGGCCCATTGGCCTATAGCCTCTTGTACCTGTATTACAGCTGACTAGAAACAAGGTAATTCAGGGGAACCTATGCGGGCCGACAAGGCCACCATGCTGTCTAGTTATCTGTAACTCAAGCATAACATACTGAAAAGCTACGTGACCGGCAAGGTCACCACTACTGGCAAACTATGGCCCCACACGGCCATCACAAAAGAAAGAAGGAGTAAAGGCAACTATACAACTGCACGGCCTCACACGACCGGCTCATCTGACCACAGGGAATATATACAGACTGCAAGCCTCTAAGAAGGATAATAGAAAATGATCGGGACAGGGCCCCGACCTACCCGTACTGTACAACAAAAGAACTAGACTATACCTCTAGAAATTCAGTCTCCAGATGACAGGAGCTGAATACTCAACCGCTGATGGGGATCACGTGGTATCGCCTGCTCGTCTATGGGTACCTGCAGGCAAGTAATGCAGCGCCCCCACTGGGCGTCAGTACCGCTGGTACTGAGTATGTAAAGCAAACTGAATACAGCTGAATACAAGTAATATAGCTAAAAATCCTGAATAGTAGGAGATAACTGAATCTGTAAGAACTGAAGGGATATCTGCAACCAATAACATAACTGTCAAAACTGAAATAAGAAGGAGTAGATAACTGTCTGATGGTGTAGATCGTACCTGTTCTTAATCATACTGAAGGGAGTAGGAATCATACCTGGAGACGTATCATTCTACTACTAATCTGCTCGTATCTACTGTAATATAGCATAACATACATAACATAACATGGCATACACAACCTTACCCGGCCCCCATAAGCCGGGAGGTACAATTAACACAGAATCTATACCCCTACCCCGGTCAACCCATCTCCTACACTGGCTGTAAGCATCCTGCCGGTCCCCTGGGTATGCACTTGGGCTCGCTGAGCCCCTGACTATAACTGCATCTGAGTCCGGAGGACTCCTGAATCTGCACCCGGGCGTATCCGCTCGACTGGGGTGTGTAAGGGCCGATCAAGGCACAAATATGGGGAAAAACTGGCATCCCATCTTCGTCCCCTGGCGGGACGGCATGTCACTCCGTAGAGTGACGTATCCTCGTCCTCTGGCGGACGAGTCGATACAGCTATTAACCCTGGGCGGTCATGGATGCTAGGTAATCCAACCCCAAACAATACAACGGTCTCAACTGATAATACTGTCTGGGTATCTCACATGCTGAGGCTAATCGGGATAAAGTATCATATATATTACATGCTGGGCTACTGATAGTAATCTGTACGTATTTAATACGTGCTGAGGCAGGTAAAGATGTATAAATATGAACATAGTCTCCTGCCGGGCTGTACTGAGCAAATACTAGATAAGATAATATTTTTGCTGAAAATTCTGCTGTTTACTAAGTTTCTGTATACACTATATGCTGGACTAGTGATAGAAATAAGTACATACTTAATACATGCTGAGGCTGGAAGTACTATATATATATATATATATATGTACGAATATAGTCTTTCTGCTGAACTATGCTGTATACTAATTTTCTATAGTAACCTGATTTACTATTCCTGACATGCTTTCTGAACTTCATTTTAGCCTGCTATTCTATTTTTGAAGGGCTTTACGGATATTGTACTACTCCGCGGGCTTTCAGCTAAACACAACAATATCTTAACCTGGCATATTACATCACACTCTGAATATACTGGGCACTCTCTAACGCTTGCGTTAGAATCTATATCATACTGATAGGTTTCATACACATTACAACCCAATGTTTCTCACATCATACCAACATTCATAATAACGCAACATTTGACTTCTGAACATTCTACTGGTCCATAATTTGTTACACTACACTGATATTACTTAACTTGCCGAAGGAAACTAACTTTACATACCTTATCTTCGACTATTCGTCCGTCGGACGAGGCTCGACTGGTACTTCAACTATTTTCTCCCAACTGCATTCATAAATACGTCAATCAATACTAAATACAACATTATTGTAAACAGCGACGTTTCTTTCGATTTAATTTATAGCCTAAACTTAGGCTTATCGAAAGACGGTCAAAAACTCGCTATTTTCCAGCGGCCCAGAAGGGAGAATTATTTACTTCTCAGCTAGGAACACATAGACATTAATTTAGAGCAATTCTACTTACTTTAGTTCGGCGGCTCGCCGATTCGTCGGCCGTTTTTCGCAAAACTAACTCCGTAGAAATGCTCTCTGCTGCTAAATACCTTGGTATCTAGGATTAATTTGGGTTTGGGCAGCGTTTGGCAGCGTAATCGGACGAAAATATTAAATCCCCCTTCGTTTTCCTCTGTTTAGCTGCGGGTTCTGGAAATTATAAGATATTAAATGAGTTTAAACCGAAGTGGGGCTTTATATACTTGGGCCTGGACATGGGCAACGTGTCACGGAGCCATCGCGGAGGCCTCACCTCCGTGACACGCTGCCATCGCGGAGGGGCTCTGCCTCGGCTCCTCCCGCGATGGTTCGACAGGTTTCTCGTCCGATCTTTTCCCAGGCCTTTCCCTAGCACGTATGGCTTTCAAATACGCTTAACCAATGTGCGAACAGGTCATCTAAGTGCCGGGAATTCTACGGGGTATAACAGAGCATTGCATGTTTTGGGAGAAGAGTCTAGCACCTAGCAGGTTAAGCGTCGATTACCGTATGCCCTAGAACTATGCGCCAACGTAGGTTGATACTATTATATTATTGGGACCTCCGTTGTGAGCTATCCCCTGCCCGATTGGCCCTTTAACTTGATATCAATATCATGGTAGCGTCCTTAGCCTTGGCAAGGTTTGGGACGGCTCTGTCCACTTGAGTGTGATAGTCGGGATCATGTAAGCTCTATCGTGGTATGTCGGTTACGTGATGAGTCTCCCACTGTCTAAATCATTTAGATTGAATATTCATCACTCATGATAATTATCTTATGCATGCATGTTCAAAAAGCAAGGTTTGGCTCATTGTTCAGCTTTTGATATAACTGTATGTTTCAGCTTTGAGTCATTCGGATCAGACATGATGTTCTAAAGTTATGCATGGTCATGTTATGATAAGAGTATGATTTCAGAATGAATGCATGTAGCCTTCTACTTACACTTAAAAGCTTATGATATGTTATGAAATGTTTTAAATGGTTTACTTTACTTAAGTGGTTTTACTTGCATACTCAGTACATTCCATGTACTGACCGCATACTTTCTATGCTGCACATGATGTAGGATCCGATTCTCACGTTCAGCCCTATTCATAGTCGCTATTCAGAGTTAGCACCTGCTTTATTGGTGAATCCTCATCTTTTGAGGACTAGACCTTCAGATGTTTTAGATGTCCCTTTTAGTTTCAGTATTGTTGAGCTAGTTGGGGGTGTTGTCCCATCAACTCATCCAGATTAGAGGCTTATCATACTTAGACGTGTATTCAGCTGCAGATATTTATTCTGTTGTCATATTAAGTTTGACTTCCACTGAGTTTATAATTATGTTTTCTTCTTGTTTCTTTGAATGAGTAGTTGAACACTTATTCCATGGGTCGACTTGGAGTCTCTCGGGGTCCCTTATCCTGTGTCTAAGATCTGGGTCTATGCTCGGGTCGTGAAAACTTGGTATCAGAGCCATAGGTTTGATATGTCCTAGGGAGTATAAAAGTCGCATAGGGTAGAGTCTTTTTCATGGGTGTGAAGCGTGCCACACTTATGATGAAGAGGCTACTAAACGTTATAGGAAATGTTCCCTTCTTTCATGATCTATGTCGTGTGATGAAAAGCCTTTCTATCTTCCTAATTCGTGCTATTCACGATTGCTGAATCATGGCTCCTAGATTGATGAATGGAAGGAGGAATGGAGGTGGTGAAGGCCACGATGAGGGAAACAGTCAGGATCATCAACCAGCCCCACTAATTCAGGAGCCTCAGGCACCAGAGCAAGCCGCTCATGCTGAGTTTTGAGCTGCCATTCAAATGCTTGTACAGGCCTTGACCGCTCAGGTCAATGAGTAGGCCATTGAGCACGCTCCTCAAAATGGCAATGCGATAGCGGCCAAAGTTCGAGACTTGTTGAGGATGAACCCCACCGGAGTTCTTGGGGTTCAAGATAGATGAGGACCCATATGACTTCATTGATGAGATTATCGAGATTACTCAGGTTATGAGGGTGAGCAGTGTTGAGTGCGCAGAGCTGGATTCCTACCAGTTGTAGGGAGTTGCGCATATTTGGTTCCGCCAGTGGAAGGACAGCAAGGTCGCAGGAGTAGGTTCGATCACATGGGAGGAGTTTCAGGTTGCATTCCTAGATCGGTTCTTCCCTTAAGAAATGAGAGAGTTGAAAGCAGCTGAGTTCGTGAATTTTAAAAGAAGGGAGATGACTTTTCAGGAGTACGCCCTTGAGTTCACCCACCTATCTAAGTATGCCCCGGAGTTAGTGGCTAACCTGCGGGCGCAGGTGAGCAGATTTGTGCATGGTATAACAAGATATTTGGACAAGGACTACAGGACAGCTATGCGCTATCAGGACATGGACTTCCCTTGCATTGTGTTGTACGCCCAGCAGATGGAGGCGGCGCATTCGAGGGAGAGGGAGGCCAAGAGGGCCAGGACCGAGAACCATAGGTTCTCTCAGCAGCGGTCCGATGGTGGGCATCAACAGCAGACCCACTAGAGATCATCAGCCCCAGCATCTTTGGATTGAGTGTGCCATCCTAGCTCAAACATGATCAGAGAGGGCGAGCGTCAGGCTCAAGAGGTCAGAGCAATAGGCCCGCAGATTCTAGCATTCCCTCCTATCGCAGGTGCGGCTGAGGGTACACATGCCAGTGTTTGGTAGGGTCAGGAGCGTGTTTTGGATGTGGGCAGCCTGTACATATGCTCAGAGATTTTCCCGTGATGAGACAGGATCAGGTTTTGGGTCGAGGCCTAGCTTCTAGTTCAGCAGCCCCACCCCCACGCATAGCACATCAGGGGACATCTACGAGACAGCTGACAAACAGCACCAGAACAGATTCTATGCCTTAGACACTCGTCAGGAGTAGGAGACCTCACCAGATGTAGTCACCGATATGTTGAGAGTTTTTCATGTTGATGTGTATGCTTTGTTAGATCTGGGGGCTACCCTATCTTTTGTGACGCCATATATAGCCAGCAGCTTCGAAGTTAGTCCCGTTGTCTTGTTCAAGCCCTTCTCAGTTTCTATCCCAATAGGTGACTCAGTTATAGGTAGGCGGTTATTTAGAGATTGCCCAGTCTCAGTCCTTCATAAGGTCACCTCACAAACTTGATAGAGTTAGTCATGACCGATTTTGATGTTATTCTCGGCATGGATTGGCTATTTGCATGTTATGCTTCAGTAAATTATAGAACCCAATCAGTAGATTTTAGATTTCCAGGTAAGCCTGTCTTAGAATGGGAGAGTAGTTCAGTTGTGCCTGTAGGTCAATTTATTTCCTACCTTGAGGCTAGGAAGATGATATCTAAGGGTTGTTTGTACCATCTAGTTAGGGTTAAGGACGTGGATCCTGAAACCCCGACTATCCAGTTAGTACCAGTAGTACGTGAGTATCCATAGGTCTTTCCTAATGATTTGCCAGGTGTCCCTCCCGAGCGGGAGATTGATTTCGGTATAGACCTCCTTCACGACACGCAACCTTATTTATTCCGCCTTGCAGAATGGCTCCAGTTGAGCTAAAAGCATTGAAGGATCTATTAGATAAGGCTTTATTAGGCCAAGTAAGTCTCCATGGGGTGCACCAGTCCTATTTGTTCGGAAGAAAGATGGTTCTCTTCACATGTGCATTCATTATTTGCAATTGAACAAGGTCACCATCAAGAACAGGTATCCTTTACCTCGGATCAATGATTTTTTTGACCAGCTTCAGGGTTCCAAGTGTTTCTCCAATATTGATCTCTAATCCAAGTATCACTAGCTCAGGGTTCGGGAGAGTGACATCTCCAAAACCGCTTTCAGGACTCGGTATGGTCACTACGAATTTGTTGTTATGTCTTTTGGACTAACCAACGCCCCTGCAGCTTTTATGGATCTACTGAAGAGGGTGTTCAAGGAATTTTTGGACATGTTCGTGATTGTGTTCATTGATAATCTTTATATACTCTCGGAGAAAGGAGCATGTCACTCACTTGAGAATAGTGCTTCAGACCCTCAAGGATCGTCAGTTGTATGCAAAGTTCAGCAAATGTGAGTTTTGGTTGGACTCGGTGGCATTTCTAGGCCATGTGGTATCAGGTGAGGGCATAAACGTGGACTCTCAAAAGATCGAGGAGGTAAAGAATTGGCCCAGACTGGTGAACCCATCAGATATCAGGAGCTTTTTGGGCTTAGCAGGTTACTATCAGAGATTTGTGGAGGGCTTTTCATCTATTGTAGCCCCATTGACTAGGTTGACTCAGAAAATGAAGTTCCAATGTTTGGAGTCTTGCGAGAAAAGCTTCCAAGAGTTGAAGACTCGACTCACTTCAGCACCAGTATTGACTCTACCTGAGGGTACCGATGGTTTTGTGGTGTATTGTGATGCTTCGCGAGTCGGACTCAGGTGTGTGTTGATGCAGCATGGGAAAGTGATAGCTTATGCCTCGAGACAATTGAAGGTTCGTTAAAAGAATTACCCGACCCACGATCTCGAGTTGGCCGTGGTGGTTTTCGCATCGAAGATATGGCAGCATTACTTGTATGGGGTCCACGTGGATGTATTCATGGATCACAAGAGCTTGCAATATGTGTTTAGCAGAAAGGCCTCAATTTGCGGCAAAGGAGGTGGTTGGAGCTACTTAAGGACTATGATATAAGTGTCCTTTACCACCTGGGCAAGGCTAATGTTGTTGCAGATACGCTTAGCAGGCTCTCTATGGAGAGTGTGCCCCACGTGGATGAGGGAAAGAAAGAGTTGGTGAAGGATGTTCATCGACTTGCGAGGTTGGGAGTTAGATTGGTCGACTCGACCGATGGAGTCGTTGTTGTGGAAAACAGATCAAAATTGTCCTTGGTGACGGATGTGAAGGCCAGGCAAGGTGAGGACCCAATTCTAGTAAAGCGAAAGGAAGTCGTTGGAAGTCAGAAGGTGGAGGTTTTCTCCCAAGGGGGAGATGGGGCGCTGCGGTACCAAGATCGTCTATGTGTTCCAGATGTTGATAATTTGAGGGACCGGATATTGCATGAGGCACATGGGTTCAAGTATTCCATCCATCCGGGTGCCACCAAGATGTATCATGATTTGCCGGAAATATATTGGTGGAACGACATGAAGAAAGATATTGCAGAATTTGTGGCCAAATGCCCGAACTATCAACAAGTGAAAGTTGAGCATCAAAGGCCAGAGGTGTATTGCAGGATATTAATATTCCTATGTGGAAGTGGTAAGAGATTAACATAGATTTCATTACAGGCCTACCTCATACGCACCAACACTATGATTCTATTTGGGTGGTAGTTGATAGGTTGACCAAGGCTGCACACTTTCTACGGGTCACAACCACGGATTCAGCGGGTGATTGTGCCAAATTATATATTCGGGAGTTTGTTTGACTTCATGGAGTGCCCTTGTCTATTATTTCAGATCAAGGTACTCAGTTTACCTCCTAATTTTGGCATTCTTTTCAAAAGGGACTTGGGACTCAAATTAAGCTCAGTACAGTCTTTCATCCGCAAATGGATGGCCAGGCAGAACGAACAATTCAAACCCTAGAGGATATGTCGAGAGCCTGTGTGATGGATTTTAAAGGTAGTTGGGACGATCACTTGCCCTTGATCGAGTTTGCTTATAACAACAGTTATCACTCTAGCATCCAGATGGCACCATTCGAGGCTTTTTATGGGAGGAGGTGTATATCTCCCATGGGATGGTTTAAGGTTGGGGATGCAGCTATAATAGGGCTTGATTCGGTTCATGAGGCCATGTTAGAGGTTCAGTTGAGAAGGGATAGGCTGAAAACTGCTCAGAGTCGTCAAAAGTCATATGAGGATGTGAGAAGAAGGGATTTGGAGTTTGAGGTGGACGATTGGGTATTTCTAAAGGTATCTCCCATGAAGGGAGTCATGTGGTTCCGGAAGAAAGGGAAACTCAGTCCCCGCTATGTTGGTCCCTACCGAGTTATGAGAAGAGTTGGTAAGGTAGCATACGAGTTGGACTTGCCATCAATGTTATCTTCAGTTCATCCGGTCTTTCATGTATCACTCTTGAAAAAGTGCTTGGGTGACACAGCTTTAGTAGTCCCGGTGGAAGGCGTTGGTGTGGGAGATTAAATTCCAGTTGCAATCTTGGATCATTAGGTTCGGAGGCTGAGGAACAAAGAAATAGCCTCGATAAATGTGTTATGGAGGAACCATCATGTTGAGGGAGCTACATGGGAAGACGAAGCGACTATGATGGCTAAATACCTTCACCTGTTCCCTACCAGCTCTATTTCAATTTGAGGTATCAGTTTTTGCCCTAATTCTCTAATCAGTTTCCATGTTCAATTCATGTGCGCAAGTTTGAATTATGTTATGATAAATGTATGTGATGTTTGAATTCAGTTCAGTTATATAGTTCTTTTCGGAGGTAGTCATTCCATCAGTTTTTGGTTTAAATAATCAGTATTTGCATATATTGATTGCATGTTTCTGCATTTTTTGTGTGTTTTTAACATTCGGGGACGAATGTTCCCAAGGGGTAGATATTTTTAAACCCCGGAAGATCTAAGATCTAACCCGGGATGAAACGGAAATATTGTGAAATTGATGTTGCAAGCATAGGATGAGTTGTGGGATGACTCGTGAGAAGCCCCCACGAATCGTCAAGTGGCTCGTGGGGGGGCCTGGGGGAAATGAAGGATTGAGGTCCCCACGAGTGAGGGAACGACTCGTGGTCAGCCATCACGAGTCATCATGTCAATCGTGGGGTGGTGTAGGGTTACAGATGGGGGAGATGTCCAGTGTATCTAACGGATAGGACCCCACTAGTCATGGTATGTCCCAACGACTCGTGAGGTAAGTCATGGGCAAGAAAAGTGGATTTTCATGGATGTTAAGGCAGTGTACCTAAGGGGAGGTGACCACGAATCTTGGTCATGGGGGACGAGCTATTAAGTCATCCGTTACGAGCCCCAGCAGATCAGTTAACCAGTGCACTTAACGGGCGGCTCGACGAGTCGTTGCTCGTCCTGACGAATCGTCAGGCACCCGTTAGGGTTACCTGGCAGTGTTTTCCTGCGAATTCAGTAAGGGTCTTTTCGTAATTCTTAAGTTCCTAAGACCTATACTACGTCGTTTAAGGCTCATTTTAGTGGGTTTTTAGCAGGGTAAAACCTATCCTAAGCCATTATTCTCATGCATGCAAGTTTGAAGGTTTGAAGAGGAGGTTCAAGGTCAAATCTCAAGGTTTCCGATTGGAATCTTAGCTGGGCAATTAGAGGGTGTTAGAATTGACCATTTCCAGGTATGTAAGGCTATGAGTAGGTGTTTTCTTCCACACCAACGACAAATCCTTATCAAAATGTTATAAATTATCTATGATCAAGTATGGGGTTTTACTCAATTACATGATTCTTCAATCTCTGTACATGGGTATGATTAGATTGTATTTATATGAATGATTTATAAAGCTTGGATGGATTCTACATTGTTTTTCCTTTATAAAAATTGTTTTCTAAAATTTGAATCTAAAATGCCCATGGATGATGAGTTCATAAAAGAAGTGATTTGTGACAAGTGTGTGATGGTGATGAGATTTAATGATGAAAAGCATGTTTCTAAAACTACCCATGATCTATGTTGTTATTTTCAAAATGAATTGATAGATCCAAGTATGACAAAGCTTTGGGTGATGTTCACATGTCGATTTAAAGTGATGATTTTCCCTACATAAGCTTACCACATTGTTTGAAGTAAAATTTTCCAACTTTTATTATAAATTCTAGCTTGTGGTATGTTGAGTAAATATTTCTATACGTATCTTACCCACATGATTTGGAGTAGATGCTCCCACCTATGATTGAGCTTATGGTATGTTTCAAAATAAAGCTTCTCATATGCATGGTTTCATTATTGAGCTTTGTCAAAAGACAATGTTGAGCTTCATATCCATATGATGTCTAGTCTATGCATAATTTCATTATAAGCTTCATCAATAGACAATGTTGAGCTTCGTTTCATATGATGTTGAGTTATGCATGATTTTATAGTGAGCTTCGTCAATAGATGATGTTGAGCTTCATTATATACGATGTAGAGTATTGCATGTTTTGGGAGAAGAGTCTAGCACCGAGCAGGTTAAGGGTCGATCACCCTATGCCCTAGAACTATACGCCAATGTAGGTTGATACTATTATATTATTGGGACCTCCCTTGTGAGCTATCCCTGTCCCGATTGGCCCTTCAGCTTGATATCAATATCATGGTAGCGTCATTAGCCTTGGCAAGATTTGGGACGGCTCTGTCCACTTAGTGTGATAGTCAGGACCACGTAAGCTCTATCGTGGTATGTCGGTTATTTGACGAGTCTCCCACTGTCTAAATCATTTAGATTGAATATTCATCACTCATGATAATTATCTTATGCATGCATGTTCAAAAAGTAAGGTTTGACTCATTATTCAACTTTTGATATAAATGTATGTTTCAGCTTTGAGTCATTCGGGTCAGACATGATGTTCTAAAGTTATGCATGGTCATGTTATGATAAGAGTATGATTTCAGAATGAATGCATGTAGCCTTCTACTTATACTTAAAAGCTTATTATATGTTATGAAATGTTTTGAATTGTTTACTTTTCTTAAGAGGTTTTACTTACCTTGCATACTCGGTGCATTCCACGTACTGACTGCATACTCTCTATGCTGCATCGTTTCATGATGCAGGATCCAATTCTCAGGTTCAGCCCCGTTCATAGTCGTTGTTCAAAGTTAGCACCTGCTTTATTGGTGAGTCCTCATCTTTCTAGGACTAGACCTTCAAATGTTTTAGATGTCCTTTTTAGTTTCAATATTGTTGAGCTAGTTGGGGGTGTTGTCCCATCAACTCGTCCAGATTAGAGGCTTATCAGACTTAGACATGTATTCACCTGCAGATATTTTTTCTGTTGTTATATTAAGTTTGACTTCCGCTGAGTTTATAATTATGTTTTTCTTCATATTTCTTTGAATCAGTAGTTGAACGCTTATGCCATGGGTCGACTTGGGGTCTCTCGGGGTCCCTTTTTCCGTGTCTACGATCTGGGTCTATGCACGGGCCGTGACACAAATGGTCCTCGGGAGATGAGAACTCACCACTGAAGCTGAAGTCTAACTCCTAAAGCTGGCTAATGACGGGGCTGAGTATGAATATCGGAGCCTGTATCATAAAACAATACAGTATAGAGTATGCAGTCAGTATGTTGAATTTTCCGAGTATGCAAGGTAAGTAAAACCGCTTAAATAAGTACAATCATTTAAAACATGCATAATATAAAATATAATCAAAGCAAGAATCTGAGAGTAGGGCTTGCATGCTATTTTCTAATATCATGATCTGAACGTAACTGAACATTATTACTGAATCGAATGACCCAAAGCTGAAATCTAATAATCATAAGTAAAACTGAATATTGGGTATATATATATATATATATAGAATGATAAACATGCCTAACTGAAATCATGAGAAATAATGGGAGACTCGTCAAATAACCGGCATTACCATGATAGAGCTTACGTGGTTCCAACTATCACACTCAAGTGGGAAGAACCGTCCAAAGCCTTGCCAGGGCTAAGGACAATACCATGATATCGATATCAAGCTCAAGGCCTATTCGGGGCAGGGGATAGCTCACAAGGGAGGTCCCAAAATATATATGTAAACTGACATTGGCTCATAGTTCTGAGGCATAGGGTTGACTAACCCTTAGCCTACTCGGTGCTAGACACTACTCCCAAAAACATGCATAGCTCTCCATCATTTTTCAATGAAGCTGACCATCGTCTATTGACAAAGTTGAATAATCATAATTTATATAAAATCTGAAATCATAAAACGAGGAGCTTTGGATCAAACTATACCACAAGCTGAACATAATTGGGATTCCTAACTCCAAAACCATGTGGTAAGCTAATTCGTGAAGTCAAAAATCATACTTGAACATATGGACTTGCCTAATACTTAAACATGCTTGAAAATACTTAATTCACTTGAAAACATGATCATAGACATGGTTAACTTGAAAACATGTTTTTCATCAATAATATCTTATCATACTTTACCATTCATCATAAATCTCAACTTTCATGAACTCTCATGCATGGGCATTATAATTTATAAAACTTGAAAACATGATTTATAATTAAAAACATCGTAAAACTTTCCCATGAATTATAATTCGATAATAGAAACATACTTAGATCATACCCATGGTAGAAACTTAGGAAATTCATACATTAAGTTAAAACCCCATAGGATAAACATATATATTTTTCATGAATCAGAGGAGGATTGGGCATGGGTGTGAGCAAATTCACCCATTCAAGACCTTACATACCTGAGATGGACTGACTACACCAATTCCTTGATAGCCTAAAGAGAATTGAGGAAGAACTTGTAGAAAACCTAAACTTGATCACCTCCGCCTTTTTCTCAGATTTCATCGTACTGCTAGTCGTTGTTATTCCCCGCTAACGAGTTTATCTGCAGTTCGCAATCATGCTTTATTCCCTTTTCAAGTTGAAAAAAAAGAAGTAAGACCCGTGTGAAGCCTTAGTTTCGTTACCGGCCAGAGCTCCTAGCCCTTTTGATTCTGTTTTATCTCCCTCAACTTGTATGCATGAATGTAAATGACCCTAGGATGAACTTATCCCTCTTAAAACTCCCTATTTCAAGCTTAAAATGACGTAGTTTAGGACCCTAGGGCTTAGGAATGATGAAGATATCCTTAATGAATTTCCTAGAAAAACTGTTCTGCCAGTGACAATGGACGTCAAAATAGTGCATTGCTAGCTCCCACGGTCTGCTACTACCCTCATTGCTACACCCTAAATTTAGGTCTCAGATCCCTCACCACGACCAGACAGGACCGATCGTTGCTAGCTCAAATGACTCGTTGCTTCCGATCATCGTCACCACTGCCTTAACCTGGGGATCCCTTAAACGACTGCTGACCACGGCCCATTATTTCCTAAAATAGGTCATTCTATGACTCGTTACTTCCTCCTTGACCAAGGACCAGTATTACAATGGCCCCATCCAACTACTCGTTACACCAAACAATGGGTCGTTCTTAGACCCGTTACTTCCAACTCCAAACCTGCAGTACCTCACCACGGATACATTCCAACAGGTTGTTAGTGCCACCAACAACCCGTACCACAACCCGTTCTGAGAAAATTTTCCAGATTTCTACTACTTTTTATTTTTAAATCTCGGGTCTAGTCTTGGGCACTTTTGGGGTATTACATTATTGGCCCAAAAGGCCCCAGACTTGTGATCACCCAGCTCAGTGACTATATCCTAGCAAGGTATAGTGGGCTTTCTCCGATGGGGTGTGTACATCGAACACCACGTTTAGCTCACATGGTTATATGTCGGTCATAGACTCTCCCACTTGTCAGTACAGTTTCAATTCAGTTCAGTTTAGCTCAGTTCAGTCCCTCAGTTCCAGGACATATTTTTGGCCATCAGTCATGATCATTATTGACCATATCAGTTATAGCTCAGTCTTTATCAGTATTTAGTATCAGTTGGTCATTTCATGTTATTTCAATTCAGTTGTTATTCTCCCTTCTTATTGTGTATCTCACTTACTCAGTACATTCAAAGTACTGATGCATGCTTTCTATGTTGTATCATATTATGATACAGGCAGAGGTTCTAAGTCTCAACATCGTCAGTAGTTCACCTCTAACGATTTCAGCAGCAGCATTAGTTGGTGAGTCCTCATTTTTTGAGGACAATATTTGTTTTTTAGTTAGTTCTTATTTAGACAAATTTTAGAGTTAGCTGGGGGCTTGTCCCAGCAACTCATCAGTTAGTAGTTGGCTTTCAGACACAGTTGTTCAGTATCATTTTCAGCTATATTGACATTTTTCAAAATAGTATTTCTTGAATGGTTATATTTTATAAAGCTTTCGCTCATGTATACTTAGTTTATCAATGCAATGTTAGACCATGGGTTATGTAGGGTCACTTGTGGAACTAAGTACCGTCTCTTAGCCAGGGTGCAGACTCGGGTCGTGACAAACTTTTTATCAGAGCACTAGGTTTAGAGTATCCTAGGATGTCTGAAAGCCGTGTCAAGTAGAATCCTTTTCGTTGGTGTAAAGCGCGCCACACTTATGATGGGGAGGCTACAAGACTTTATTAGGAAAACTCCCTTTTGTTCATAATCCTTGTCATACATTTAAGTTAAATCCCAAAAGGTCCTCCTAAGTCGTGCTCTATTTGTTTCATGAAAAATATGCCTCCAAGATAAGGAAATGGAAGGAGGGCTGGCAATGCCAACCGACCTGCTCCAGCAGCCCCTCAAGACCACCAAGTGTCTTTAGCAGAATTTCAAGCAACAATCCAGCTGCTGGCTCAAACGGTGACCAAGTGAACCAGCAAGTGGTTCCAATGAATACAAACGGGTCTGCAGTAGCTGCTAAAGTTCGAGACTTCACTCAGATGAACCCTCCAGATTTCCACAGATCCAAGGTGGGAAAGGACCCACAAGAGTTTTTGGATGAGGTGCAGAAGATCACCCGAATTATGGGTGTTAATTCCGTGGAGAGTGTCGATCTAGCCGCCTACTAGTTGAAAGGAGTGGCTCAGATTTGGTACAACCAATAGAAAGAAGGGAGGCCAGCAGCAACAGGGCCAGTAGAGTGGGAAGAGTTCACAGCTGCATTTCTAGATAGATTTTTTCCTTTGGAATTGAGAGAGGACAAGATCACGGAGTTCATGAATATAAGGCAGGATAACTGAACTGTGGAGGAGTATGCATTGGAGTTCACTTGGTTGTTAAGGTATGCTCCAGAGATGGTAGCCGAGCCAAGGGCTCGCATGCTCAAATTCATCGATGGAGTGTCAGAATTGGCACACCGTGATGCTCATCAAGGACATTGACTTCTCCAGCCTCATCATTCGTGCCCAACAGATTAAGATAGAAAAGTTTAAAATATGGAGTAGGAGAACAAACGGGCTAGAACAGGTCAGTCGGATTATGACCACCAAAGGTCCGGCGGCAATAGTCGCCCACAACAGCAGAAATAGAGGGCCCTAGAACCCCTTCTTTCCGCTCCCGCAAGGATCGGAATGGTGGAGCATCTGGCTATTAGTCCCAGAGTTACAATGCCAGCAACCATTACCCAACTTGTCCTAAATGTGTCAAGAACCATCTAAGTGAATGTCGCATGGACAAAGAGGGTTGCTTCAAATATGGGTAGTTGGGTCTCAGGTTAAAGGATTGTCCTTCAGCAGGACAGAGTAGAGCTCAGTCTACTACAGCAGCCCCAACAAGCCGTCCAGCTTAGCAGGGTAATACTTCAAGTAGAGATGGCGATCAGTGCCAAAACTGCTTTTATTCTTTGTCCTCTCGTCGGGATCAGGAGAGCTCACCTAACGTGGTCACGGGTATGTTACATCTTTTCCACCTAGATGTATATGTACTACTAGATCCAGGAGCCACACTATCATTCATGACTTCTTATGTAGCTGTTCAGTTTGAAATCAGTCCAGAAGTTCTGTTACACCCCGTAAGTTCTTGACACTTAGTTAGCCTATTCGCATGTTAATTAAGAGTTTTAGAATGCCATACGTGCAAGAAAAGGGCCCGGGGAGAGACTGGACAAGCGCCAAGTTGGAGCGTCGCAAGGAAAATGCGACTTATAAATCACATTCGACAAATGCGACTTATAAATCGCATTCGACAAATGCGACTTAAAGGGGGTTCAGGCCCAAGTATATAAAGCCCCAGTTCATTTTTTTAAAGTCATTTTTCATTCTTCATTTCCAGTGAGTGACCAGAAACAGTGAGGGACGAGGGTTTAACATAAGAATACGTTCGATTACGCCGTCAAATGCAGTCCAAACTAAAATTAACTTCGGCTACCGAAGTATAAAGCTGCAGGGAGCATTTCTAGGAGTTAGTTTCGCAAGAATCGCCTGGCGAAGCGGCGACCCGCCGAGTCAAAGTGATTGAAATTGCTCCAAACTAGTGTTAATACACTCCCGGCATTAAAGTAAGCTTCTAGACTCCCGAGAAATTGTGAGTTTTTGGTCATTCTTCGATAAGTCGAAGAACAGGTAGTAAATATATTCATAAGTATGGTTTCTCTCAAAAATAATAGTAGAATTAATTCTATTCCTTCGTGAATATGAATACAGTTGGGGAAATAGCTGAATATTAGCCGAGCTACGCCAGTTAATCAGGAAGCCGGCAGTTAAGGTATGTAAAGCCAGTTTCTTTCGGCAAGCTAGTAGTTCCAGTATAGTAAAATGGTACAAATTCCAGTAGAATGTTTCAGAAGCCGTATATTATGTTCAGTATGAATTTAGTAACGCCCGTTAGAAATATTATCTCGTATTTAGCATGGAACTTAGTTGAATAACATGATTCTCAGCAGAATATTCCAGCAATATTATATCTTGTTTCAGTACCAAATTCAGTATAGCATGTCAGAGAATATATATATATACAGTATTATTATCAGTTTCATCATGTATTGTATGCAGTATTATTATCAGTTGAGACTTGCTTGTGTTGTTTTGGGCTGGATTACCTAGCATCCATGACCGTCCCAGGGTTGATAGCTATATCGACTCGTCAGCCAGAGGGCGAGGATACGTCGCTCTGCGGAGTGGAATGCCGTCCTCTAGGGACGAAGATGGGATGCCAGTTTCCCCATACTATGACTTGGTCGGCTTTTATACGCCCCCGTCGAGCGCTTGCGCCTGGGGTATTGATTTCAAAAGTCCTCCGGACTCAGGTACATTATAGTCAGTGGCTCAGCAGGTCCAAGTGCATACCCAGGGAACCGGTAGGATGCTTATAGTTACTAGGGGAGATGATATGACCGGGCTAGGGGTATAGATTGTGTGATGATTGTACCTTCCGGCTTATGGGGGCCAGGTAAGGTTCATGTGTGCTATGTTATGCTAGATATAGATGGATAGACAGTAGAATGCCACGTTACCAGGTACGAATCCTACACCTTTTAGTGTAGTTAAGGACAGTCTTGAATTCTCATTTCCAGTCAGTTACAGTCTGTTTCCTTATTACTTCAGTTCTATCAGTTTTATTATTTACATTCAGTACTTTCATTTGTTGTTTTGCATACTCAGTACCAGCGGTACTGACGCTCGTTTGGGGTGCTGCATTACTTGATGTTTGGCTGTTTCGGTTGGTGTTATATATTATAAACCGACACACAAGTGCACATGGTCAAACAAGTAATAAAGTGGCTAAGTAAGCCAAGTATCGATCCAAGGAGGCTCAGGATATGTAAAATTTGCCTAAGTATACTATATTCTTATCTTACTTCTAATTATGCTAACAACAACGTAACCAACAGTTAAATGAGTTTTTGTTTATAAAATATATATATACTAAAACTATTAACAATTATTTACTGTGAATTTAAACTATGGATATGAGCATGCCAAGGTTAAGAACAAGTAATGAATTCGATTATAATAATAATTCGGTTAATCTCTTCTTCATGTTGCTAGCCAAGAACAGTAGCCTAGAAATTAAAACTCTCGTATTTAATTTCACTTAAGAATCATAAACCATTCATCTACATTTCTGTGATCAAATGCAATTTACGACCTAGCAATACAATTCCGGTTCCTAAATTGACTAATACGGCTTTCAAGTATATTTCTATCAGGAAAGCACATCAAAACCCAATTTTCCCAAATCAAGTTAAGAACAATACCCTATTAATTCACAACTTTCCAATTTCTTGCTCTCTCGAGTGAAATTGGACTTTTTAGATGTACATTAATGTCGGCCAAGCACTAATGCAGTAAGAACAAGAATTAATAGAACAACATGAAAGAAGAAGAAGAAAACCATATCATTTACAATCAAAATTCACTACACATGTTCAAAACCTTAGCAAGGAAGAGAATTAGCCACTCATTTGTGGATTGATCATCCTAAAACAAGTGTAAATCATACATACAATTGATTGAAAGAAGAAAGGAAGAGAAGAAATCCCTTAGCTTTTTCGTCCCTCAACTGCTGCTAACCCACGTCCTAGCTCCACCAAGTCTGAACTAATTAAAATAAACCTAAGTGTGCTATTTATACTAGTGGGAAATTTTTCCCGGAATAACAAGCAACGTGTCACGGAGGTCAACGCGGAGCACTGCCTCCGTGACACGGCGTGGACGCGGACCTTCACTGGAAATCCAGGGTCCGGTAAAATAGCCTCAACGTGGCACGGAGGCCAATGTGGAGGCCTATCTCCGTGCTACGGAGCTGTCGCGAGGCCTCACTGGAATTTGCCATTTAATTTCCTCTCCAGGCAGTGTGCCTCTGCGATGGTAGCATGGCACGGCTCCATCACGGAGCCCCTATAATTTGTGCATTCCAATGTCTTTTCCACGCTCGTATCCAAGTCCAACTCCGATATAGTTCCAACATGCATTTTAGCTCCTAAAAATCATATTTTCCTGCAAAACAAATGCTAATCATGTTGGTTAGTATAAATTCACATTTTATTACCAATTACATGAGAATATATACATATTGCACACAAACAAGGCGAAAATAATACGTTTGAGTATCACTTGGGCATATAAATCTGCCCAAGATCACTTACCCCACACTTAAATCCTTGTTCATCCTCGAACAACACATACACAACTCATGCAAATTACATCCCAACCTTCGTCACTATGGTGCGACCATTTACGCTACGGTCATACCGATTATTCAATTTTTGCAAATCATCACGAAAACATGCTTGGTCTTACAATACAATGACCTTTAATACATCAAGACTTCCTAGACTTTAAGAATTGATTCTTGATATCGGCAAACTCATGCAAATCAGCTAATCAAGAAATTCGACACGAAAATCAATCTTTCATCAAGCATGTGCCCTCACAACTCAAGAGAATCTTCCCCTTTTTGTTCATGCAACACACAAACATGCAAGTAGGGGCATATAAAAATTAATTTCACTCTCTCTCCCAAAAGAATTCACATGCATCATGTCGTGACCCATAGGCTTGCCCTTAGTGTATTACTCCACTAATATAAAGAAATGCAATGTAGGATCAAGTAGGACTTTAATGGGTTGTAACGGGGCTATGGATCTAGTATATATATTGGATTAGCCAATAATAGTCGCTAGCATCCTTAAGCGCCTTTTCAACACATTCCCATCGACTCATGGACATTGTTCCTCTCTTTTCTCTTTTTCTCCCATTCATGCTGGTTTACTTTCGTACTGCCCATTTCATTAAACACACTTGACACAAAACAAAGGGTTTTCATGTACCCTCAATATCATTTAATTATAACAAGTGCCTCTTCAACATCATCTTTTCTTTCCTCACTCTGCTCTTCTTTTCTTTTTACTCTTCTCACTCTTTAACACTTTGGGAAACATTTTCTTTTCTTTGTAAGTGCTTAAGAGTTTTGTATAGACTTTTCCAGCTAATGAAAAGAAGGAATAAAGCTTGGTTTATACAATTTTGGACAAAAGAAAGAAAGAAATCGGCTAAAGGCTCAACGGGCTGACTAGGGTATACAACATATAAAAAGGTAGAGTTTGACAAGAAAAAAATGGAAACTATCGGTTAAAACAAAGAAATGCCTACATCCTTTCCAACACTACACCTCCTTCATTTCGTTTTGTATACACACCAGGCAAGTTCTAGACAATTCACAATGGCATGGAATAACAATACCTCACTTCACACTTCATGCACATGCTCGAATCAAGATGCATTCACAGACTCTCTAATTAGCCAATCACATGAATTCAAAATTAAGCCTCAATCATACTGAATCAAATTCTACAGCCTAGGTAACTCAATCATATTTACAAAATTGCATGCTTTCGAACGAATCACTTTCACATTTTGAACATCAGTTACACACGCAACGAAATTTTTGCAACCATAAAGCAACTACAGTTCATTGATGCAATCCACCAAAGAAAAATTAAAAACAAATTAAAATCCTACTCCTACCGACTACATTTCCCTTAAGACGGTCGTCATCCATCCATCATAGAGAACGGTCACTAACTATGACATCGGTTCAATGGGACTATTCTCGATAAAAGAACCGAAAACAAACTCCGAGAAACCCAAAAAAATAAAAACCGAAAAATTTTTGCAACACATCGATCATTTCGATAGAAAAATATTTACAAAAGATTTTGATAAGTGCAAAATATTTTTGCAAAAAATTTGAAAAATATCGATAATTTCGATAAGAACGAAATATTTACAAACTATTTACACGGGCAACCACAACTTTGCATAACACACATCAGTAACCACAAAAATATATACGGATACACACAAATCAGTTCACAGCAGGGTAGCACAAACATACATACAAACCAAGGAAAAAGCATACAGCAGATTAGAGCATAAGTCCCAGCACCTATCTACTCCCCACCCCACACTTAAATCGAACACTGTCCCCAGTGTTCACAAAAACTACAAAACAAAATTTCGGGCGGTGGAACTCCCTGATCAGTCGAAATATTCGACTTCTTCATCTGGTGCTGCTGCCTCGTCCCCCATGTCTGAGTCAGCTCCATCATCGTCATCGGACTCCACATCGGAGTCCTCCCGACGTGTCTCCTCATCAGTAGGGACATCGTCATCAGTCGGCTCCACGAAGGCTGGTCCCACTCGGCATAAGGCTTTGGCATTCTCGCCAAATGGGTAACCCAGCTCCAGCTGCCATAATTCTTCCTCGGTGGCTGGTCTCCCACCAATCCGTAGCTGAAGCATCTGCATGCCGAACATACGTGCCATGTACTGATCGTCACGAGCATGTCGCTCGCCCAAAGTAAGCACTGGCCCGTGTGTGGTGTCGGGGGCCTCAGTTTTTATCACATCGAGGGCCCTCCGCTCCAACTGCGGAATGTAATCCAAGGCTTCTTCCTCGACATCGAGGCCTCGGAGGAAGGTGGTGATGAGTCCGCCAAACCCGTATCTGTGGCCCCGGTGTAGTCTGGCTCTCTTCATGGCGGATATAATTACCGCCCCAACATTAATCTCAAGCCCTTTCATAAGGGCATACACCAAGCAGACATGGTCCCGGGTCACATCCGTCATATGAACTCCCGGGATCAAGCACGAACATACAATTTTCAGCCATATTCTGGCCTCCCTGTTCATCTGCGAATAAGGCAGAGTCTGGTGGTACCCCTCTCCTTATGTCTACTCCAGCGGGCTATGGATCGAGCCCCACACAACGTACGTCTGATGTTAGTGTATGGTGGGGTGATGTTTAGCTGGCGGAGAACGTGGGCGTCTGTGTCCCGCGCTCCAACAATGGCATTAAATTGTTGGGGTTCCAGAGTGACAATCTTCCCTCTGATTTTTATTGTGTGGCTTCTGATGGCCGGGTTCCAATTTGCGTAGAACTCTCGGACCAAATGAAGGTTGCACTCCTTGGGCTCCTGAAAGATAAAGCTGAGCCCAGCTGTTTCAATCCTTTGCACAATACGGGGGAACTCCTGTGCTAGTGGTTCCCGTGCAATATGTTCCTCCGGGAAGTACTTGCTCTCCTTATGCTTAGCATACCATTTCTTTCCTTCCTCGGTTACCCACCTTGTTCCTTATTAGCGGCGTTGGCCGCGCGGAACAGCTGGTGCAGCTGGGACTGCGGTGCCCAATCTCATTCTTTTTCTGCCGGTGCCTGAGGTAGAAGCACCCTTGCCCTTATCCTGTCTGCTAGCCATTGTACCTGTCAATATAAATTAACAAGCACAAAGTTAAGCTATAAAGATGTTAACTTAGGCTAAGGTCGGGTTACACAATGTTTACCCCACACTTAGGCCTTAGCTACTTTTACAAAACTACGGCAAGGATAACTCTATTTACACCAAAGACAACAAGTATACACTTTATGCTTAGTGCGTTCACAAAAAAATTTCGACAGCATAACGGTTAGTGTACTACTCAGACTTCATACAGCTAATCCCAATCCTACTATCGCTAACAATTCAATCATCGCACTTAGCAACAACAACAACAAATAAAAACAAAGGCAAAAACATTCCATATACAATCGAATCCAAATAATCAAACAAATTTACACAATTTTCGCATTTTCCCCAACAATTCGAGAATTCGTCTTCCTATAACATTCACAAAATATTTACCTCGACTTATCTCAATTTACAACCACACCCCGGCATCGAATTCATCAAATTATCAAGTTGCCCAAGTCAAATTCAATAACCCAAGCCCTAGAATGCAATTTTTCACTCAAATCCGAATTATTCACGTAATCGACAAGTTCAACCGCTAATTACAACAATCCGAACATATATCAATCACAAATAACTCAACATCATGTTAAATTGCTACTTGGGGTGATATATCTCACCTCACATGCCCAAATTCGACTAAAATCGCCAAAAATTTGAGAGAAACGAGGAAAACGTACCTTTGAGTTGAAGAACCGAAGAAACTTGACGTATTCCTTGCCTAATAGCGTGGCACGTTGGTTGGGGAGGGGGAAATGGGTGTTTTGGTCGCGGAGAGTTGAAGAAATGGGGAATAATTGGGCAAAATAGGGGTTAATTTAAAGAAAAACACGCGGGTCACCCGGCAACCTGGTATGACCCGGCACCAAATGGAAGGCAACGTGTCACGGAGGTTAACGCGGAGCCCCTCCTCCGTGACACGGAGCCAACGCGATGGCTCTCTGGAAATTTTAAAAATCCAGATTTTGCCTTCAACGTGTCATGGAGGGTAACACGGAGCCCTTCATCCGTGACACGGAGCCAACGCGCCAGTGCACTGTTTCTTCAATAAAATTATTTTTTTTCATACCTTGCCTTATTTTTCCCGCTTCCGCGCATATTTTTCTCCGTTTGACCTGAAAATCACTTCACTAAACGAAATTGGTTAGATTAATAGATTTCCCTAACTAAAATGAAAAAAATATTAACTAAAACAAGAATCTAAACCTAATCAAGAAAAGAAAAATAAAAATAAAAATTATTTACACTAAAAAAAGAAAGAAAATATTTTTCACGGGTTGCCTCCCGTGCAGCGCCTGGTTTACCGTCGCGGCTCGATGTCCATTATGCTCAATTATCTACTAGGGTGAGGGACGATTTTTCACAATCCTTGTCCTCCCCCCAGTAGTGCTCAACCTCATCTGGTGGCCTTCCTGTTAACTCTCGGGAATCATTCATTATATTAGCATTCCCATGATCAATCACATTGATCACCGAGAGTTCCTCATTTACAATCGGGAGCTTGGGTGCTTTGTACACGTCAAACACTTCTATCTTATCATGTGCCCGCATTGTAAGTTGACCCGCAGCTACATCAATTAATGCTTTTCCGGTTGCCAAAAAGGGTCGTCCCAAAATAAATGGGACTTCAGCATCTGGTTCAAAGTCTAGAACAATAAAATCGACCGAAAAAATGAGGGAGCCCACTTGCACTAACACATCCTCAACAATGCCATCCGGCTTAGCTAAGGACCTGTCCTCTAGCTGCAAGATTACCGTTGTAGGTCTAGGACTCCCTAGACCTAACTTTCTGAATACCGAAGATGGCATCAGATTTATACTTGCCCCCAAGTTTCATAATCCACGAGCTCGGATACTTTGCCCAATAGTCAGCTGGATAGTAAAACTTCCAGGGTCTTTCAGTTTCGTGGGTAGTCTATTCTGAATCCGGGAAGTGCATTCCTCCGTTAAAGCCACCATGGCATACTCAGTCAAACGACTTTTGTTAGCCACGATGTCTTTAATATATTTTGTATACTTTGGCACTCCCTGCAAGACATCAACAAGAGGTAAGTTAACATGTACCTGTTTAAGCACCTCCATAAATTTCTTGAAACACGCCTCCTCTTTGTGTTTCTTAAGTCGTTGAGGGAACGGGGGTGGAGGTCTTTCTGCTTCTGCTTCTTTGGTCTTCCCCCTATCAGAACTTTGTTCCTCCTCAACTTCTGCTGCTCCTGACTTTTGAGGCAGTCTCTCCGGTTCCACCTCCTTCAACTGTAAGCCACTCCTCGTGGTCACCGCATTAACCTGCTTTGGATTAGGATCCGTGTCGCTAGGTAGTCCTCCTCTGGGTCTTGTATTTTGGGCACTAGCAAATTGCCCAAACTGATATTCAAGAGCCTTGGTCGCCAACTGATTGTTCTTCACTTCGGCTGCCAATTTAACATAGTCAGCCTGCAATTGTGCCTGATTAGCGATCATGGTTTTGAACATCTCCTCAATGGTCGGTGATGGTGGTGGAGGAGGGGCATTGTGATTTCTGAATTGAGCTTGAAAGTTTTGTTTCCCTCCTTGATTTCTCTGCATACCCTAACCAGAACCTTGGCCTTGTTGGTTGTTGCTACCCCACGAAAAATTTGGATGGTTCCTCCAATTTGAGTTGTAGCCACTACCAAACTGCTGCTGATTTCTCTGTGCATCGCCCACAAAGTTAACAGAATCAGGATTTGCACCACAGCATTCAGTTGAATGCTCACTACTACCACACACTTCACACCACATCTGCTGGACTGCATTGACTGAAGCTTCAGGCTGGTTCAAGTTCATATTGCTGAAGTGATTGTTTAATCATTATTTTGCAAGGCAGCTATCTGTGCAGCGATAGCTGTAAATCCATCCACTTCAAGCACTCCTGCTGCTTTCCTTGCTCCACCTCTTGATGAATCTGCATTCCATTCTGGATTTCCCTGTGAAATTCGGTTGAGCAAAGTGTACAGCTCCTCATAGGTCTTTTCCAGCGCTTGCCCTCCAACTGCTGAATCTAACAGAATTTTAGTGTGGGGTTCCAAACCCTCAATAAATGTGTGTACCAACACCTCATTGGACTGATGATGATGAGGACAGTCCCGCAACATGGATTTAAATCTTTCCCAGGCTTGATATAGATTTTCTCCCTCCCTCTATTTAAAACTTAGAATTTGACTTCTAAGTCTGGCTGTTTTACCAGAAGGGGAAAATCTGATCAAAAACTTCCGTGCAAGATCATCCCACGTTGATATAGAATTGGGTGGTTCAGCTTTTAACCACCTCTTGGCTTCACCAAGTAAGGAAAACGGAAATAAGGTGAGCCGAACATAATCAGGTGACACTCCAGCGGGTATATAAGTGTCACTTATCTCCAAAAAGTTTTGGAGATGTTGTTGTGGATCTTCATGAGGGAGACCGGTAAATTGCCCGCTTGTGTGCAAGAGTTGCACCATATTCTGCTTTAATTCAAACCTCCCTCCAGGCTCTGGTTTGCGGATGCTAGAATGTACATTGTTAGCATGTGGGATTCCCACCTCGCGAACCGGCCTTGCTGCTGCTTCATCGGGCACTAACACTGCCCTCACAACTGGTGGATTTTGTTGCTCCATAATAGACTGTCTGAGCAACTGCAGCTTCTTTTGTAGAGCTTCTCTAGGTTGACTATGAAATTCACGTTCAGGCTCTAAGTAAGATTCCACCAGCTCTTTGTCCCTTGCCAGTGTTCACAGAAATCAAGTCTACAAAATACAGGCTAAGACCAAGTTGTTAACACTTAAGAAAATAAAAATAAAAAAACAGTAAATTTACACTAAACACAATTTCACAAATTTGCCTAGCCTCCCCGGCAACGGCGCCAAAAACTTGTTCGGCTGTTTCGGTTTGTATTATATATTATAAACCGACACGCAAGTGCACATGGTCAAACAAGTAATAAAGTGGCTAAGTAAGCCAAGTATCGATCCAAGGAGGCTCAGGATATGTAAACTTTGCCTAAGTATACTATATTCTTATCTTACTTCTAATTATGCTAACAACAACGTAACCAACAGTTAAATGAGTTTCTGTTTATAAAATATATATATACTAAAACTATTAACAATTATTTACTGTGAATTTAAACTATGGATATGAGCATGCCAAGGTTAAGAACAAGTAATGAATTCGATTATAATAATAATTCGGTTAATCTCTTCTTCATGTTGCTAGCCAAGAACAGTAGCCTAGAAATTAAAACTCTCGTATTTAATTTCACTTAAGAATCATAAACCATTCGTCTACATTTCTGTGATCAAATGCAATTTACGACCTAGCAATACAATTTCGGTTCCTAAATTGACTAATACGGCTTTCAAGTATATTTCTATCAGGAAAGCACATCAAAACCCAATTTTCCCAAATCAAGTTAAGAACAATACCCTATTAATTCACAACTTTCCAATTTCTTGCTCTCTCGAGTGAAATTGGACTTTTTAGATGTACATTAATGTCGGCCAAGCACTAATGCAGTAAGAACAAGAATTAATAGAACAACATGAAAGAAGAAGAAGAAAACCATATCATTTACAATCAAAATTCACTACACATGTTCAAAACCTTAGCAAGGAAGAGAATTAGCCACTCATTTGTGGATTGATCATCCTAAAACAAGTGTAAATCATACATACAATTGATTGAAAGAAGAAAGGAAGAGAAGAAATCCCTTAGCTTTTTCGTCCCTCAACTACTGCTAACCCACGTCCTAGCTCCACCAAGTCTGAACTAATTAAAATAAACCTAAGTGTGCTATTTATACTAGTGGGAAATTTTTCCTGTAATAACAAGCAACGTGTCACGGAGGTCAATGCGGAGCACTGCCTCCGTGACACGGCATGGACACGAACCTTCACTGGAAATCCAGGGTCCGGTAAAATAGCCTCAACGTGGCACGGAGGCCAATGCGGAGGCCTATCTCCGTGCCACGAAGCTGTCGCGAGGCCTCACTGGAATTTGCCATTTAATTTCCTCTCCAGGCAGTGTGCCTCCGCGATGGTAGCGTGGCACGGCTCCATCGCGGAGCCCCTATAATTTGTGCATTCCAAGGTCTTTTCCACGCTCGTATCCAAGTCCAACTCCGATATAGTTCCAACATGCATTTTAGCTCCTAAAAATCATATTTTCCTGCAAAACAAATGCTAATCATGTTGGTTAGTATAAATTCACATTTTATTACCAATTACATGAGAATATATACATATTGCACACAAACAAGCTGAAAATAATACGTTTGAGTATCACTTGGGCATATAAATCTACCCAAGATCACTTGCCTGCAGGTACTCATAGACGAGGAGCAGATCCCTCGTAGTTCCAGCCAGCATACAGCGCCTTCAGCTCCTTTCATCCAGAGCTCGAAAGACAAAGGTTGACTTCCCTTTTATTTGTATAGTGTGGGTAGGCCGGGGCCTTTTCCCGACCATCTTGCTATTCTAGAGGCTTGCAGATTGTATATATTCCCTGTGGTTAGCTGTGTAGGTTGTGTGGGGCCATTTGTGTGTTTCAGTTGTATGCAGCAGTTGTGTGGGTCCTTATTCCGTTGGTAGTGGTGACCTTGTTGGTCACATAGTAGCTTGGTACTTGTTTTCATTTCTCAGATGAACTAGTAAGCATGGTGGCCTTGTCGGCCCGCATAGGTTCCGGTATGTTCAGTTGTTCTGGTTAGCTGTTATTTTCCTACAGGTGGCTATAGGCCTAGTCGGCCGAAGGCTGTATTTACAGTCATTATATAGCCCGTTGTTTTCATAAATCCAGAATTAGAGCTAGCCTGGCACCAGAAGTGCTTAGGCTCAGTGGTCCAGCAGTCCAGGTCCTAGTAGGGCACCAGGTGTCAGTCATGCCTCCCATGGCGGGGCGTGACAAACTTGGTATCAGAGCAGGTTGTATCCCAAGGAGTCTGCAAGCCGTGCTAAGTAGAGTCTTGTCTATGGATGTGTTGTGCACCACATACTATAGATAGGAGGCTACAAGGCATGATCGGATGGTTACTCTTTCTTCTCATTTAGTCGTGCTATAGAGCGGTATAATATAGGGTTGAGTCTAAAGCTTATTATACTCTTTGTTTATAGATAAAATGTCAGACCAGCGACATCCTATCACAGGCCAAAGGTTGGATACAGCAGCAGGAGAGGGCACCAGCAGGATGTCTCGGCCTCATTTAGAATCAGCCCGATCTGAGGGCGATACAGAGGCATCGTCCCGACCTTCTCAACAGTCTCCACCACATCAGGATCTACTTGGGACGACACCACCTCCAGCAGTCCCCATACCTATACCATCTAACCAGGAGGTCAGGAGTGCAATAGTCATGTTATCACAAATGATGGCCGCTCAGTGTCAGCCGATGTCATCTACAGGTGTAGAGTCATTAGGAGGGCCCGGGAGTTCGAGGGTCCAAGAATTTCTAGCACTGAGTCCCCCGCAGTTTACAGGTACAGATAGGATAGAGGACCCCCAGGATTTTCTAGACCAGATGCAGAGAATCTTCAGGGTAATGCATGCCACACCCACAAAGTCGGTCGAATTAGCGGTATTCCGATTACGGGACATCGCCGTGTTGTGGTATGAGAGTTGGGAAAGGTCCTGAGGGAGAGATGTTTCCCCTCCGACTTGGTCTGGCTTCTCAGAGGCTTTTCTGGATCATTATCTACCACGGGAGATTTGACAGGCCCGGGTTGATCAGTTTTTACACCTGGAGCAGGGGGCAATGAGTGTTCGAGAATACGCCCTGCGGTCTGATTCTTTGGCTCAGTATGCGCCAGCCTTTGTTGATACCATGTCATCCAGAGTACACCGTTTCACCATGGGATTGAATCCAGAGTATGTTGAGACTTGTATTACGGCTACTCTGCGAGAGGACATGGATATTGCCCGAGTTCAGGCATTCGCTCAGAATATTGAGGGCATCAGACAACAGCAACGGGAGATCAGGAGAACCAGTCAGGAACAGCACCGCAGGGACAGGCCAGTTGAGTTATATGGGGAGGTCCGAGGAGGACCCAGGCCACGATTGTCAGATAGGCCGCCCAAACCCCCGCCTCCATCACAGCAGCAGAGGGGCAGGTTTAGTCGTCGGGGGCAATCAGAGTCCGGCGGAGGTTCGCAGACAGCAGATTCGCCGCAATAGAGGAGGGCAGAGCAAAGTAGGTATACACTACCACTTTTCCCTATTTGCAGCCGACGCCACTCTTGAGCATGCAGATATGGCTCCACCGGGTGTTATATTTGTGGCCAAGAGGGTCACTTGGTGAGAGATTGCCCAGCCAGAGGTCAAGGTGACCGGGATCGACAGGATAGGTCATCAGCAGGGTCACGAGCTCCAGCATCCCTAGCAGGGCGCAGGCCCTCAGTTCCAGCAGGTAGAGGCCGAGGTAGATCAGGGGCCTCTAGTTTAGGTGTGGGGCCAAGTTGTACCTATGCATTACCAGGGAGACAGGATTCAAAGGCGTCTCCAGATGTTGTGATAGGTATGATGACTATTTTCTCTCACCCTGCTTATGTATTGATCGATCCGGGATCTACCTTGTCCTATGTTACCCCATTAGTGGCTCGAAAGTTCAGTATTGTACCAGAATTGCTTTAGCAACCCTTTTCAGTATCTACACCTGTCGGTGACTCTATTATAGCCAGAAGGGTTTATCGAGGGTGTACAGTAGAGGTTGCTAACCGTCAGACCACAGCAGATTTGGTAGAGTTAGAAATGGTTGATTTTGACGCCATTATGGGTATGGATTGGTTAGCTCCATACTATGCCAATGTAGCTGGACCAAGACGATCCGATTCCACTTTCCAGGGGAGGCAGTACGAGAGTGGAAAGGCAGTACAGCTATGCCAAAAGGTAGGTTTATTTCCTATCTCAGGCGAGAAAGTTGATAGCCAAGAGGTGTATTTACCACATTGTTAGAGTTCGGGATGTTCGGGTAGAGCCTCCGACTCTCCAGTCTGTTCCAGTGGTGAATGAATTCCCCGATGTATTTCCAGATAAGTTACCTGGTATTCCCCCAGAAAGGGAAATAGACTTTGCAATTGATTTATTACCAGGCACCCAGCCTATATTAATTTCCCCTTATCGCATGGCTCCTGCTGAACTCAGAGAACTAAAGGAGCAGTTGAAAGATTTATTAGATAAGGGCTTTATCAGGCCGATTACTTCACCTTGGGGTGCGCCAGTTCTGTTTGTGAGAAAGAATAACGGCTCCCTCAATATGTGTATAGACTATCGACAGCTGAATAAAGTTACGATCAAGAATAAGTATCCGCTTCTCAGGATAGATGATTTGTTTGATCAGTTATAGGGAGCCAGATATTTCTCCAAAATTGACTTAAGGTCCGGATATATCAGGTTCGGGTTCGTGAAAGGGACATTCCAAAGACTGTCTTTAGGACCAGATACAGCCATTTTGAATTCTTAGTCATGTCCTTTGGGATGACGAATGCTCCAGCAGTATTTATGGACCTGATAAACAGTATTTTCAGACCATACCTGGACCTATTCATGATAGTATTTATTGACGATATTCTGGTGTATTCTCGCTCAGAGGCAGACCACCAGGATCATTTGCGAACAGTGCTCCAGATTCTTAGAGACCGTCAGCTATATGCCAAGTTCTCTAAATGTGAATTTTGGCTGAATTCAGTAGCCTTTTGGGGCATATCATGTCGGATGCTGGTATACAGGTAGATACACAGAAAATAGAAGCAGTGAAAACATGGCCCAGACCTACCACTCCGACCGAGGTACGCAGTTTCCTAGGATTAGAAGGGTACTATAGGAGGTTTGTTGAAGGATTTTCCACCTTAGCAACACCTCTGACTAAACTGACGCATAAGGCAGCAAAATTTCAGTGGACCAAGGCATGTGAGCGGAGCTTCCAGGAATTGAAAGACATGTTAACATCAGCTCCAGTGTTAGCATTGCCAGAAGGTACAGAAGGTTATGTAGTTTATTGTGACGCTTCGGGTGTTGGGTTAGGATGTATGTTGATGCAGCATGGTAATTGCTTATGCTTCCAGACAGTTGAGAAAACATGAAAAGAACTATCCTACCCATGACCTGGAATTGGCCGCAGTGATTCACGCCTTGAAGATATGGAGACATTATTTGTATGGCGTCCACGTGGATATTTTCACTGATCATAAGAGCCTACAGTATATATACACCCAGAAAGAACTTAACTTGCGGCAGCTATGTTGGTTAGAGCTATTGAAAGACTATGATGTGAATATTCTGTATCACCCAGGAAGGGCCAATGTGGTGGCAGACACCCTTAGCCGTAAGTCTTTGGGGAGTTTGCCATACTTACAGCCTGTGCAGCGGAAATTAGCCCGGGAATTGCATCAGTTAGCCAGTTTAGCCGTTCATGTAGCAGAAACAGAGGACAACAAAGCGGTAATCCATAATACCGCAGTGTCGTCTTTAGTCATGGAAGTAAAGGAACGGCAGTGTGAAGATCCTAGCCTGGTTCAGCTTAGAAACAAAGTTCAACAAGTAGAGGTGACAAATTTTTAGATAACCGAAGATGGGGTATTGCGATATAAAGATCGCCTTTGTGTTCCAGATGTTGCAGGGTTTCGCCAGCAGATTATGGGCGAGGTACATTATGCCCGTTATTTTCTCCACCCAAGTTCGACGAAAATGTACCACGATATAAAAGAAATCTACTAGTGGCCAGGAATGAAGAAGGGGATAGCAGAATTCATAGCTTAGTGTCCCAACTGCCAGCAGGTAAAAGCTGAACATCAAAAACAAGGCGGACTGACTTAGGATATAGCAGTGCCTTTATGGAAATGGGAAGCAGTAAATATGGACTTTGTAGCAGGATTACCTCGCACCAGGCGTAGATATGATTCGATCTGGGTAATAGCTGACAGATTGACAAAATCAGCTCACTTCCTACCAGTAAGGACTACCTTTTCAGCTGAAGATTTTGCTGAGTTGTATATCAGAGAAATAGTCAGGCTGCATGGGGTTCCAGTGTCTATTATCTCCGACAGAGGGGCGCAGTTTACAGCTAAGTTCTGGAAATCATTTCAGAGAGGCTTGGGGATGCAGGTTAACCTGAGCACAGCTTTCCATCCTCAAACAGATGGGCAGGCAGAACGCACCATTCAAACGCTCGAGGATATGTTGCGAGCATGTGTGTTGGATTTCGGAGGTAGCTGGGATGAACATTTACCACTCATTGAGTTCGCCTATAATAACAGTTACCATTCATCCATTCAGATGGCGCCTTATGAGGCATTATATGGGCGAAAGTTTGGTTGGTTTGAGGTAGAAGAATCAACATTGATTGGGCCAGATATCATTCATCAGTCAGAGGAAAAAGTAAAGCTTATCAGAGAACGTTTACTGACTGCTCAGAGCCGCCAGAAATCTTATGCTGACGTGCGGCGCAGAAACTTGGAATTTAATGTAGGTGATTGGGTGTTTCTGAAAGTTCAGCCGATGAAGGGTGTAATAAAATTTGGCAAGAAAGGCAAGCTCAGCCTGAGGTTTGTTGGGCCTTATCAGATTCGCTGAAGAATAGGCCAAGTGGCATATGAGCTAGACTTACCTCCAGAGTTAGAATCTGTCCACCCAATTTTCCATGTATCAATGCTAAGAAAGTGCATAGGAGATCCCTCCAGAATTGTCCCAGTCCAAGATGTTCAAGTTACAGAGGAGTTGGCCTATGCAGAAGTTCCAGTAGCCATACTAGACCGGCAGATCCGCAGATTAAGAACTAAAGATGTTGCTTCTGTCAAAGTGTTATGGCGTTACAGGAACCGAGAGGAAATGACTTGGGAAGCAGAAGAAGATATGAAAGCTAGATACCGTCAGTTATTTCAGACTTAGTCAGCCAAAGGTATGTTGATATTGCTGTTTTATGAGTTGTTTTATATTCATGTGTATAAGTGAGATGTTGGCTTCAGCATTTTATTATGAAATGAATGTTATAGTATTATATGGAGTACCTGTATTGGACTTTTCTGTGTTTCGGGATTTTTGAAATAGTCCATATTACAGGGGAAACTCTGCCAAAATTTTTCTAGAATAAGTAGAACAAGTTAAAATTTCTGTAACCAGAAGTTAACATTCAAGGATGAATGTTGTTAAGGGGGGAAGGATGTTACACCCCGTAAGTTCTTGACACTTAGTTGGCCTATTCGCATGTTGGTTAAGAGTTTTAGAATGGCATACGTGCGAGAAAAGGGCCCGGGGAGAGACCGTACAAGCGCCAAGTCGGAGCGTCGCAAGGCAAATGCAACTTATAAATCGCATTCGACAAATGCGACTTAAAGGGGGTTCAGGCCCAAGTATATAAAGCCCCACTTCGTTTTTTTAAAGTCATTTTTCATTCTTCATTTCCAGTGAGCGACCAGAAACAGTGAGGGACAAGGGTTTAACATAAGAATACGTCCGATTACGCCGTCAAACGCAGTCCAAACTCAAATTAACTTCGGGTACCGAAGTATAAAGCTGCAAGGAGCATTTCTAGGAGTTAGTTTCGCGAGAATCGCCCGGCGAAGTGGCGACCCACCGAGTCAAAGTGATTGGAATTGCTCCAAACTAGTGTTAATACACTCCCGGCATTAAAGTAAGTATTTCTCCCTTCTAGACTCCCGAGAAATTGCGAGTTTTCGGTCGTTCTTCGATAAGTCAAAGAATAGGCAGTAAATATATTCATAAGTATGGTTTCTCTCCAAAATAATAGTAGAATTAATTCTATTCCTTCGTGAATATGAATACAGTTGGGGGAAAAGCTGAATATTAGCCAAGCTACGCCAGTTAATCAGGAAGCCAGTAGTTAAGGTATGTAAAGCCAGTTTCTTTCGGCAAGCTAGTAGTTCCAGTATAGTAAAATGGTACAAATTCCAGTAGAATATTTCAGAAGCCATATATTATGTTCAGTATGAATTTAGTAACGCCCGTTAGAAATATTAACTCGTATTTAGCATGGAACTTAGTTGAATAACATATTCTCAGCAGAGTATTCCAGCAATATTATATCTTGTTTCAGTACCAAATTCAGTATAGCATGTCAGAGAATATATATATACACACAGTATTATTATCAGTTTCAGCATGTATTGTATGCAGTATTATTATCAGTTGAGACATTGCTTGTGTTGTTTTGGGCTGGATTACCTAGCATCCATGAACGCCCCAGGGTTTATAGCTGTATCGACTCGTCCGCCAGAGGGCGAGGATACGTCGCTCTACGGAGTGGCATGTCGTCCGCTAGGGACGAAGATGGGATGCCAGTTTCCCCATATTATGGCTTGGTCGGCTTTTATATGCCCCCGTCGAGCGCTTGCGCCTGGGGTGTTGATTTTAGAAGTCCTCCAGACTCATATACAATTATAGTCAGGGGCTCAGCGGGCCCAAGTGCATACCCAGGGAACCGGTAGGATGCTTATAGTTACTAGGGGAGATGAGATGACCGGGGTCGGGGTATAGATTGTGTGATGATTGTACCTTCCGGCTTATGGGGGCCAGGTAAGGTTCATGTGTGCTATGTTATGCTATGTTATGCTAGATATAGATGGATAGACAGTAGAATGCCACGTTACCAGGTACGACTCCTACTCCTTTTAGTGTAGTTAAGGATAGTCTTGAATTCACATTTCCAGTCAGTTACAGTTCGTTTCCTTATTACTTTAGTTCTATCAGTTTTATTGTTTACATTCAGTACTTTCATTTGTTGCTTTGCATACTCAGTACCAGCGGTACTGACGCCCTGTTGGGGTGCTGCATTACTTTTCTGCAGGTACTCATAGACGAGGAGCAGATCCCTCATAGTTCCAGTCAGAGTACAGCGCCTTCAGCTCCTTTCATCCAGAGCTCGAAAGACAAAGGTTGACTTCCCTTTTATTTGTATAGTATGGGTAGGCCGAGGCCCTGTCCCGACCATCTTGCTATTCATAGAGGCTTGCAGATTGTATATATTCTTTGTGGTTAGCTGTGTAGGCTATGTGGGGCCATTTGTGTGTTTCAGTTGTATGCAGCGGCCGTGTGGGGCCTTATTCAGTTGGTAGTGGTGACCTTGTCGGTCACATAGTAGCTTGGTACTTGTTTTCATTTCTCAGATGAACTAGTAAGCATGGTGGCCTTGTCGGCCCGCATAAGTTCCCGTATGTTCAGTTGTTCTGGTTAGCTGTTATTTTCCTATAGGTGGCTATAGGCCTAGTCGGTTGGAGGCTGTATTTACAGTCGTTATATAGCCTGTTGTTTTCATAAATCCAGAATTAGAGCTAGCCTGGCACCAGAAATGCTTAGGCTCAGTGGTCCAGCAGTCGAGGTCCTAGTAGGGCACCAGATGCAGTCTTGCCTCCCAAGGCGGGGGCGTGACAAGTTCTCTCAAAACCATTCTCAGTCTCTACCCCAGTTGGTGAGTCAGTTAGAGCCAGCCGGGTATATAGAAACTGGCGAGTCTAAGTGTTGAATAAAGTTATTCCAGATGATCTAGTAGAGCTAGATGTGGTCTACTTCGCCCTCGTTCTTGGCATGTATTGTTTACATTCTGGTTATGCCTCAGTCGATTGTAGAACTAGAGTCGTCAAGGTCTAGTTTCCCAATGAGCCAGTCATAGAATGGATGGGTAGTGTTTCAGCACCTAAGGGTCAGTTTATTTCCTACCTTAAGTCAATGAATCTCATTTCGAAAGGATGCATCTATCATCTAGTTTGAGTCAAATATTCTAGCTCTGAGACCCACGCTATTCAGTTAGTTCCTGTTGTTTGCGAATTCCCTGACGTGTTTCCCAAAGATATTTCCAAAGTCCCTCCTGATCGAGAAATAGACTTCGACATTGTGATATCTCACTTTTCATCCTTCAACTTGACAAAAAT
The DNA here is from genome assembly GCA_035772735.1 of Datura wrightii. NCBI lineage: Eukaryota > Viridiplantae > Streptophyta > Magnoliopsida > Solanales > Solanaceae > Datura > Datura wrightii. The sequence goes on from JASDFA010000018.1 coordinate 107,984,393, forward strand.
AAATTATTCTAATTTGGTAAGTAAAATTTACTCTTTGTTATAATTTGATTGGCTTGATTCGGAATACGAAGGTTAAACTAACTAATGTTCGGTATGAATATGAACATAGAATCTTCAGTTTTAAAAAAATAAAATTTACATATTTAGAAATTACATAGAAACTACTATAAGTCATAATAGTTTATTATTCAAAATATGTAGAAAATATTTTTAAAAATTATGATTAAAGAAAATATTACTTGAATTATTTAAATTGTAACTAAGACAAACAAATTAAAATGAAATAATGAGTATAAATGTTTATGGCAAAAGAACCAAAACATACTTTACAAAAGAAAATTTGTTTCTTTCAGGACTATGTCTAAAGATAATAGTCCTCCCATCTTTTAAAATAATAATATGATATTGTGCAAGAAGGTCACGTCCTTTCGGGTATAAACTGTTATCAACAATCCTGATTTTTTTAATAAAAAATTACATAACATAGCACAATTATGAAAGTATTTACATATAATGGCCATGATTTTAAAAAATTACATAATATGGCTTTATTTCATTTGATGTGCCATCTATTTACTTTTTTTACTTTGTATTGGATTATTATTTACCTCTTTCCTATTCATCATTTGTAAATTTCTCTAATAACCACCCAATCCCTCTTCCATCTTCTCTCTCTCATTGTTCATCATCAAACCAGATGGTCAATCCAATCCATTTTCCATCTTTCTATCACCCCTCCCTTCTTTTTCTCTCTTTCTCTCTTTTTTTCTTCGGTTGGCCTTGTTCGAACATCATAGTTTATTGACCTGCCTCCCTCAAAAGTCAACTCAAGTCCTCGACGACTAATTCGCCGATCAGATCTTATTGTAAATGCAAAATTCTGATCGGGGAACGATGGAGTAGATATGGTGATGTCCCTCTATTTCTTATCCCAAAAGCATTTCTTCTCTATATATTTTTGATAGAAATTTTTTTCAAATTCAGATATATTTTTATATTTTGCTTGTATTTTTATATTATGAGGAGGGAGAAATTTTTATTCATGTAAGTTTCATTCATGATTTTTATTTAATTTTTAATTTAATTTTATATATCTTTTGTATTTTAGACAGAAATCTTCAACCGTGTAATTCATAACATTTTTACTAATCAAATCTTTATGATTTTTGGAGTCTCAAATAGATTATTGAATCCCGTTAATTGTGGTAACTAATTTTTTTATTTTTGAAAAATCCTATTAGCGTATTTTATAGGTTATGTATACTATCTATTTCGACATTATCTTTTCACCCGTATGTATTTGATTTTTAGGGCTTCTATTTGTATTTAGTTTGTTACACCCCATAAATTCTTGACATGTAGATGGCCTATTTACATGTTGGTTAAGAGTTTTAGAATGTCATACATGCTAGAAAAAGGCCCGGGGGAAGACCGGACAAGCGCCAAATCGAAGAGTCGCAAGAGGGAGCCAGGCAGAACCCCTCCGCGATGACTGGCGTGTCACGGAGGCCCTGTTCAGGCCCAAGTATAAAAGGGCCTCCCACTTCGGTTTTTAATCATTCACTTTCTTTTAATTTCTAGAACGAACAGAGAACAGAGGGCACGAGAGAATTCAACCAAATTTCATCCGATTACACCATCAAATGCGGTCCAAACTCAAATTAACCCTGGATACTGAAGTATAAAGCTGCAGAGAGTATTCCTGCAGAGTTAGTTTCGTGAAATTCGGTCGGCGAATCGTCGTCCTACCGAGCTAAGGTAAGTGGAATTGCTCCAAATTAGTGTCAATATACTCCTAGCCCTAAAGTGAGTATTTCTCCCTTCTAGACTGTCGAGAAATAGCAAGTTTTCGACTGTTTTTCAATAAGTCAAAGTTTGGGCTATATATATATTCAAAGTAGTATTTTCTTCCAGAATATTGATGAATTTAGTTCTAATTTCTATGAATGTGAATACAGTTGGAAGAAATAGCTGAATATTGGCCGAGTTACGCCAGTTAGCCGAAAAGCCGACAACTGAGGTATGTAAAGCTAGTTTCTTCGACAAGTTAGCAATTCTAGCATAGTAAAATAGAATAAATTCCATAAGGAAGTTCCAGAAGTAGAGTATTAAGTATGTTTGTATTGTTATGCCATATTCAGAATAAAAGTCAGTAGATCAGTATTAAACAACGAGATATTATTTCAGACTCAGAACCAGATTCAGTTTAATCCAGCCAAAGAATCAGAATAGAATATCAAAGCATGAACAGTATGATCTGATTTGTGATATGTGGGCACCCTTAGAGCTTCTTTGCCGCCCCAAGGTTAATAGCTGTGTCAACTCGCCCGCCAGAGGGTGAGGATACGTCACTCCAAGGAGTGGCATGCCGTCTGCTGTAGGACGAAGATGGGATGCAGCATTCCCCATAGCAGGCTGATCAGCATTACAGTATACCCTGTCGAGTGCTTACGCCCAGGGCACAGATTACAGATTACAGATATATATTTCAGATTACAGTTACAGGAGTCCTCCAGACTCAGATACAGTTATAGTCAGGGGCCCAGATATCCCAAGTTGCATACCCAGGGGGCCGGCTGGACGCTCGTAGTTAGTAGGTGAGTGGAGTGAATTTATTTTTGGATGGTTTTGACCCGGGTAGGGGTATATAGATTGCGTGTTGATTGGCACCTTCCGGCTTATGGGGGCTGGTATAGGTTCTTGTATGCTATATATATATATATATATATATATATATATATGTTACTTATTAAAATGGATGGTTAGCAGGACGCCGCATCGACAGGTATGGTTCTTATCTTCCTTCCAGCACAGCTAAGATCAGTATAGATTCTGCTATTCCGAATAGTTTTAGCTATCCTTTGTCATTTCAGTAACTATCAATATTACTGTTTATCTTTAGTTATGTTCAGTTTGCTTTGCACACTCGGTACTAGTGGTACTGACGCTCGTTTGGGGGCGCTGCATTACTTGCCTGCAGGTACTCATAGACGAGGAGTCGATCCCTCGTGATTCCAGCCAGCACATAGAGTCATCAGCTCCTGTCATCCGGAGCTAGACAACTAGAGGTTTATTTCTTTTCTTTTGTTGTACAGAATGGGTAGGCCAGGGCCCTATCCCGACCATCTTACCAGTATTCTTAGAGGCTTGAAAATTGTATATTCCCTGTGGTCAGCTGTATCGGTCGTGTGAGGTCGTGTGTATGTTATAGTTTATTTATAATGGTCGTGTGGGGCCTTACTCAGTTGGTAGTGGTGACCTTGTCGGTCACGTAGCAGTTTAGCACCTGTTTTCTTGATTCAGAAGTAACTAAAAAGTATGGTGGCCTTGTCGGCTCGCATAGGTTCCTTTAAACTTCTATTGTTCTGGTTAGTTGTTGTTGTCTTACAGGTGGCTATAGGCCTAGTCGGCTTGAGGAGGTATTTACAGCCGTTATATAGCCCGTCGTTTCCTTGAATCCAGAGTTACAGCCAGCCTGGCACCAGAAGTGCTCAGGCTCAGCTAGTCTAGCATTCCAGGTCTTAGTAGGGCACCAGGTGCCAGTCATGCCTCCCAAGGCAGGGTGTGACAAACTTGATATCAGAACCGATCGTTTCCTAGGGAGTCTGCAAGCCGTGCTAAGTAGAGTCTTTTCAATGGATATGTTGTGCACCATATACCATAGGCAGGAGGCTGCAAGGCATAATAGGATGGTTACTCTTTCTTCATATTCAGTCGTGCCATAGAGCAGTACAGTATAGGGTTGAATCCCTAAAACTTATCATACTCTTTGTTTACAGATAAAATGGCAGACCAGCGAGATCCTGCCACAGGTAGAAGACTGGATACCGCAGCAGGAGAAGGCACCAGCAGGATGCCTCAGCTTCATTTAGAATTAGCCCGATCTGAGGGCGATACAGAGGCATCATCACAGCCTTCTCAGCAGTCCCCACCTCAGCAGGATCCATTCGGAACGACATCGCCTCCGACAGCTCTTGTACCTACATCATCCGACCAGAAAATTCAAAGTGCAGTAGTTATGTTGGCACAACTGATGGCTACTCAGCGCCAGTCAGTGCCACCTGTAACAGCAGAATCATCTGGTGGGTCTGGCAGTTCGAGGGTTCGAGAATTTTTAGCACTAGGTCCCCCGCAGTTCACAGGGTCGGATCAGGCAGGGGACCTCCAGGATTTCCTAGACCTGATGCAGAGAATCTTCCGGGTCATGCATGTGACGTCTAAAGAATCAGTTGAGTTAGTGGTATTCCGGTTGCGGGATATTGTTGTGTTGTGGTATGAAAGTTGGTAAAGGTCTTGAGGGAGAGATGTTGCCCCTCCAACCTGGTTCAGCTTTTCAGAGGCCTTCCTGGATCGTTATTTTCCACGGAAAATTCGACAGGCCCGGATGGATCAGTTTTTGCACTTGGAGCAGGGGGCGAGGAGTGTGCGGGAATACGCCCTACAGTTCGATTCCTTGGCCCGCTATGCTCCAGCTTTTGTGGACACCATGCCATCTAGAGTCCACCAGTTTATTATGGGTCTGAACCCAGAATACATTGAGGCATGCATGACAGCTACGCTGCGGGAGGATGTGGATATTGCCGGGTGCAGGCCTTTGCCCAGGCTATTGAGGGCCTTAGACAGCAGCAATAGGATAGTGGACGTATAAATCAGGAGCAGCGCCATAGGGATAGATCAGATGAAATATAGAGGGAGATTCAGAGAGGACCGAGGCCCCGGTTGTCAGACAGGCCACCTAGACCCCCACCTCCATCACAGTAGCAGAGGAGTAGATTTATTCACCGAGTACAGTCAGATTCTGGTGGTAGTTCTCGAATGGTAGATTCACCTCAGTAGAGGAGGGCAGAGCAGAGCAGGTACACACCCCCACCTTGCCCTATTTGCAGCCGACCCCACACTAGAGCTTGCAGATATGGCTCCACAGGGTGTTATATATGCGGGTAGGAGGGTCATGTGATGAGAGACTGTCCAGCCAGAGGTCAGGGTAGCCGAGATAATCAGGATAGGGCGTCAGCAGGGCCACGAGCTCTAGTATCCTCGACAGGGCGTAGGCCCTCGGGTCTAGCAAGTAGAGGCCGAGGTAGATCAGGGGCTTCTAGTTCAGGTACGGGCCCAAGCCATACCTATGCATTACCAGGGAGGCAGGACTCAGAGGCAGGACTCAGATCTAGTTCAGATACACACACACACACACACACACACACACACACATATATATATATATAAGTTGTATTGTTATGTATTTATCAATGGACACAGTTTATTTTAGCAGAGATACATAATAGTACTCTTAGATACAATTAAATACATAATCTTTTATGCCTTTTTTAAAATTTATTAGTTAAAATACATATATTTGATTGTATTTATGATACAAATTATTCATTTTTTTTTATAATTCAAAGAATGAAAAGTATACCATTTTGGAAATAATATTTTTTCATATTTTCTTTACAAAGTGTTAATATAAAATAAGAATTCCATTCGTTTTTAGAGTCCATTTATTTAAGGAATGTAATAATTATCAATTGAGTGAATAATGGTAATTGATTGTTTATGTGAAACATAATAAAATCACTCACAAATCAGATTTTGTATTTTTATTTGATGTATTTTACCTATGGTAAATACAACACATGACACATAAAATATTGTCATTTTATGTAAATAAGTAAAATGTTGTTACTTAAGCCTATTTTCCCTCAAAATATTGTCATTTTTGTAATTTTCTCTTTTTTTAACTTGAGTCTTGCTCTATCCTACCCTAACCCATTAAAAAATTTTAAAAATAGTATCTTTCTCTGTCCTATTCTATCCCGCCTTATTTAAATTTTTTTCCACCCCCATCCTATTTAAATTTTTCCCTACACTGCTCTGCCTCATTAAAAATTTGCCCAGCCTTGTCCCTCCCAATTGCCATCTTGATATCCCAAATATATACTTGTTTTATATTAATTGTAGAAGTTCTGACACTTAGTGTTGTGGGGTCCAACCCCATGACCCTGTTTTAAGAAAGATGTTTACTTCCTTTGGTAAGATTTCCAATGTTTTTGGCCAATGATTTCTTCACATTAATTGCAAATGTTAATATTGCTATCATATGCTTATGTCCTCCTTTGGAACACACCAAATACAGAGAGCAAGGAAGCAGTCTGAGCATTTCACACGCAGTGAAAAGAAAAATAGTTTGTGAGATAAAATAGCTATTTTGTATCGAGGTGAAAGAATTAAAGAGGATTTATTTTTGAGTGTGTAATGGTGTTTAGAACATTTTAGTTGAGACTATAACGTGTTAATTTTTTATATAATGGATAAGTTGCTCTTCTCAGACCATAACTTTTTCTTAATTTTAAAGGAGGATTAATTTCCACATAAAAATTCTAGATGTCCTTATTTCTCATTTGTTCATTGATTACCATATTTTGGTGTTCCGCATTAATTGGAGTTATCTACCGTGTATTATTTCTGTAGGTCTATTTTATTCCCAACAAGTGTAACAAGCTTGAATGGAATCACAGTAATGAAGTGTGTAGAGCCCTCTCTTCTTTTGTTTCCAGAGGAATTCATATTAAACGTCCTGTGTATTTGTTCCTGTTCAGGAATAAAGACAAGTCATTGGCTGTGACTCAATCACACCCCGCCAATCTCCATCTTCAAGCAGCCTGTCTTTTGCTTAACGTGGATGTGACATAGTTCTTGACTTGCTAGCGTAATTCATTAGGGTCCATTAGGTTAGAATTTAGGAAAATGAGAGCTACATTTGGACAGGTCAGGACATAACTCACCCAACAAGGTGTATTGAGTTAACATTATTAAATAATAGGTCATAGCTAATTTTGTCCAGTGTGATTCAACCTCTATAATTATTGATTATCCGAAAATGTAAATTTTGAACTCTTACTAGAGGCACGTAGATCATAGAGAATTGGGCCATAAAGTATGCGCAATAAATAAAACCAATTTACGTATGTAAATTCTTTTTAAAATTTTGCACGTAGAATTGTAGCACCTAGTAAAATAAAGTTAACATATTTACAGTAAAAAAGGAGTTGAAACATAACATGCTCTTTGGATCTAGTAAATAGTACTCATTATAATTTCAGTCCTCAACATACGGTAATATCAATCAAATTATCCACTATTCCTTCATTTGATAATTGCATTAAGATCTCTACAACGTCTAATCTTTACTAACATAGCCAATTTTTAACTGCTTAAATATGTGACCAAATCTACAATATATTACTGATTCAGATGTATCGTAATGTGCATAGTGCACTAGTTAAAACTCCACAACAAGTCTATTACATCCCACAAAATCTGCATCATATAAATAAGTCAACCCGTTGCGAATATGGTCTTTGTTAAAGCAGATTCTGCTTTAAGGTATCCAAAGTGAGCTATAAATAAGTTCTAAAGCTAACAACATCAATTACCACAACATTGCAGATTGAATAGTTAAGTAGAAATGAATCAGATGCGTCAAAAGTACAGTATAATTGACTCCAGTTATACAAGGAATTGCAAAGAGTTTTGTCAGCAACACGGTAGGTTTTCCATCGAAGATAGAAAGTTGCATGTTGAATAAATGGAAGCAGCAGCAGCCCGGACTGCCAAATCCCTTTCAGAGCTCTCAGCTTTCTCTAATCTGCATAATGAATGTACAATAACATAAGCTTCATTACGTGAAGGAAAAATCAAAAACTTTATGCCAGGGAAATGCACAATGGAAAGAATAATAAATGAAGACAAGCATATGTTCACGTCAATGAATATTTAACTTCAATTTGATGTTCTTGTAGCACTGCCAACTGATATACTTGTCAGCATAGCCTTAATAAGTACAAAAATGCATAAAGCCTGTAACAGTATGCTCAAATTTGGACGGTTTAAGTTCTACTTGTTACATTATAATTAAGTTTTCTTTCTTCCCAATTTCTCTCATGCAAAATACATTTGAAGTCTTGTGATTCTATCAGTAGTAACAATTTACCAGTTAGTCTAAAATGTCAAAAGACTTGCAATTCGAAAGCCCGGGCCATAGGAGCTTCTCAGCTCCAAAACTAAAAAGGACAGCGCAAATAAAGTATTTATGGCCATATGAGCACTTACCTGCAGTCATTCTGTAATATCCCCAACTGATGCAAACCATACGGTGCACCATATTTCTGAAGACCCTGTTCACATTGCAGCTGCATTTGTCTTACTTGGTTCAGCCAATTTTCCTAAATTCACATAAAACAGACTAAAACGATAAAAATCTTTTTGCGAAGAACAAAGGAGGAATAAGGTAACTCAGAAAAACACTGATTAGAAAGAAGTAGCTTGAAGGAAGAAGAAAAAACATACAAATAAGAGATATATCTATCATATGCTTATTTGCAGTTGCTTTGATAAGCAAATCATCCTTGTCTATATCATGAAGAAACTGAGAAGAATTCCAAGCAAACTATTCGATTGTACCTTCAATAGAATTAGTGCACTTACACTTCGCACAAAAGAATGAAATTACATAAACATGCTTCAATTTACACAAACTTGAATGGATATTATATAAAACGAAGCAATCATCAGCAATGCTCTAAATTGGCCTTCAAATACATCAAGCCTTGTAATTCAGACGGAATGTCCTCAAGATTTAGACAAGCTTTCTGAAAAAGGCAAAGCACAGAAGGAAAAGTAGATTCTTTGGATGAATTCTCAACATTCATTTTTCAAACAATGTACAGATGACAGTAAAGACTTTAGCACTACTCACCAATTGTTTTTCTTCTTCGGAAAGAGCTCTATCCATCTGATCAAACAATGATGTCCATCTAGCACGATGTGCATGAGCAGTAGCATTGTCAAAATGACCAACAGAAGAGCTTTGTGTACCATATGAGCTGTTCTCTTGATTAGATGAGAATTCTCTGGAAAATAAGCAAGGGAATTCTGTCTGAATTACAGCCCGGACTCTCTTTTTGCTACGCCGCAATGCTGCAAATATAGAATGGAGTACATCATAATTTGAATTCAAGTCAAATAAACTGCAACCTTAAAGATTTTTTTTCTACCTGCAAGACGTCCTTTAATGTCTTGATGAAGCAATTCCAACCATTGTGATGCTACATTAGCAGCTAGATGTCAAAAAAATATCTTTATCAGTTGGTTACTGTTGATAAAACAAGATTTGGATGACAAATGGACCATTCCTTCAAGCTCACCACTTCTGCAACTAGATTTCCAAGTGTCTGTTAATCTAAAATAATAAAACACTCATCTCGCAAATTTTTGGAAGATCATTTAACTCATCATATTAAGCACATCGTGTAATCCAAGAAAAACAAACAAAATAAAATAAGGAAAAAAAAAGCCAACCTTTAATAGAAAGTGAATTAACACTTGCTAGGTTTGCTGATTCCTCATTAGATAATGAGCTTGTATTATCTGACGCAATGGTTGTGGATGATGACAATTTCAGTGCAAGTGCATCATCCTCAGTGTCTATGTTAGGGTTTGGATGATAAACCATCTTTCCAGTAACCCTGGTGTCAGCCATGCATGAACCTCCATCTCCTCCTGTAAATACTGAGTTCAAAGAGATTGATTTATTCAGTGATGTTAGGTAACCACTTGTACACCTGCTTCCTGGAAGATCTTCAAGAGCAGGGTTGAATCTGCTTGCTCCTGGACCATCTATATTTTCCTGGTCTTTCTTTCTTTCACCGTGGTCTTTCGATCCCCCCTTCGTTTGGTTGGAAGAAACCTTGCTCCTCCCATGTGCATTTTCACGCTTTTCAGATCTTACTAGGGCTTCAATAATGGAATGAACTTGCTTACTGTTCCTGACATGGTTTATGATCCCTGGGTTTAACCCGTTGAGCAACCCACTCGGTGCAGCAATCTTTGCAAACCTGTCAACTCGTTCTTTCTTGGCAAGCTCTATCTTTTTCTTCATCCCATCATTTTTACTTTTCCTAGCTTGCAGCTTTGGCATTGGTGCACCTCCGTGAGTATGAGAAAGAAAACCATTTTGTTTCATCTCATTCCAGATTCTCATCGACTCATTCTCATCCAATGGGCCAACTGAACTTGCACATTCAAAGTCATCTTTCAGTTTGTATGCGGAGTTCTTGCACGGATACGAAGATTCGTGATTAATAGAGCTAGAAACATCTTCTGCATTCAGATCTAAAGCAAATCCTTTCCTCTTCATAGAGTCCTCCTCATGACCATTGTCTTTCTTCCCCAGAGAGGTCAGCTTGTTGGTTTCTTCAACATGTGATGCAGTGGCATTGCTAGAAGCAACAATATTTGCATTCAGATCAATCAACCTATGTGCAGGATCAGTGACCAGTTTACCGGTGTCCGTTTCAGTTTTTTCTGATGGAGCAAGATAAAAATATTATTATGTCAATCTTTTGGCTTTCGTTACCTTCACAAAGATCCAAATGTTGATAAAATAGTGCCAAAGATATATCAGAGAGAGAGAACATAATGCAAGTAAGCAAAGACATTGTACCAGAAATTCATGGAGTGCATCTTGAGTAAACAATTCTCTACATATTTGTCGAATTAGTTCCAAAGTGCTTAAAGTTTTCAACTTTCAGTTCCCTATGACTAAATCCTTCAAAATTTCAAGACTCCTATCTGCAATTTAAAGTTGAAGTTCCAAAATTAGAAAAAAGACTACCTTCTCTACGCAGAACAGATTCAAGATCCCTGATTTTCACTCTTTTGTGACAAAGTCCTGTTCTTTCTTCAATTTCCATGCGGCCCCTCTTCTCCCCAGCAATGACCTGAAACAACAGAAGAAAAATATAAATTAATATGCACCCGATAAAGAAGGCCAAGAAAGGACTATAATAAGACATTAACTAAAGGGCCAAATCCCAAACCTTTGTCTCAGATCCAGTTATCCCAATAGACTGATCAGAAACCCCACAATCCTCTTCCATAATTCCCTAAAGAAAACTTATCAATTTAGGCCCAACTGACCACCGCGTTCAACAACCCCACCAAAATTGGGGAAACAAAAAAAAAGGGCCCACAAAATTCAAATTCAAGACTGTAAATCTGAATGCATAAATTTACAAAGAGGAGGCATTATCAAATGACAAAGAAAGATTAACTATGACTAGGTGTATTAAGATGGGTGTCTTGGAATTTTGAATTTGGTTGGTCTAGGGTTTCAAAGCCATGAGAAAAGTGGTTTTTTTTAATGGGGGATAGGGATGGGATGGGGAAAAGGGAAATGAATTAGCAGTAGACTGACCAATTGGATGTGGAGGGATGAGGATTTGAATTTGCAGAAGAGCGCGCCGTTAAGTAGCGTTACTTCACCGGTAAATCTACAGAAGAAAGCGGATGCACATGTAATTCTGTGAACAAATCAATTTTATACGTAATTTTGTTTGGTTTCCTTTTTTCGGGTTTCAAATTCAAATGAAGGGGTTGGAGCCTTGGAGGGACCAAATCCAGATTCCTATTGCCGCGCTGGACAATAGGAGTGTAATTTAATACTTCTACCCAACGGGCGCGGTTTTGAATTTCTTTTCATTTCCCCTTCAAGCATTACATTTTCCAGATAAGTGTTTAGTTAAATATGTATTCTACTTTGTCAAATTTAAATCATTTACGATTAATTGACTATAATTAGTCTGTTCTCGTAAGTATTATTCTAGTTTATCAAGGTTAAAAATTTAACTAATTGAATAATTAATTCATCTTAATTTTATTTCAAATTAATTAGATATTAAAAGAACTAATTTTTATTAATTGAAGTCGATTTGACTATTTTAGTAATGTTTTGATTGTCATTGAAATACAAATGGATCCCTTCTTAAATCATGTCACATATTTTTAAAATCTATTTCAGCTTCTCTATTCTATGGTTTTTGGACCCAACCCCGTTGCTAATTGGGTGAAACCTGTAACCCGTATCAACGCCTCTTTAACCGTCCCTTAATTTTCCTTTCTTTTTTTTGTTCCAGCACATAAACCCTAACAGGCTCTCAAGAGTCAACATAGCCTCACCTCTCCCCTCAAACCCTAATGCTAATGGCCATCTTTGGCTAAGAAGTTCACCAACTTTTATGGTTCCAGGCCCTTGCTAGCCCATTTCGTGCAAAATTCTCAAAGATCCTTTGTCTTCTTCCCCATGTAACAATGGTAATCTCTCCCACTCTTTGTTTCCTTTTAATATTTTTTTCAATTTCGAGTACATCCACGGAGAAGGACCATTGATGGGCTTTATCATACATGATTTTAAGTTTTATTCAATAACAATTCAATTCGGATTTGGATGGAGTCCCACACTAATTTCATGTTATTTCAAACCCTAAGAACCCCTTCACTATTCTGGATATGATTTTTCAACCTACAATCCAAAGTTCCATACAAAAGAAAAGTTCACTAATATGGATAATTTCATTTTGAGTTCTAACTTTTTCTTCTCTTTTTGTTTTGAGGTGTTGAGTTTGATCTTTGTTATAAATGTTGTCTTCAACTCTAACCTTAGTTTGTCGACTTACAAAAGGATAACATTTAAAATATTTTTATTTATAGCTTCATCTATCTCTGCTCAGTTAGAGTAGTCAAAAGTGTTTATCTTCTATTTGATTAGCTTAAGAATTATGATTGACCTAACTTTCATTTTCATGTTTCTTTCAAGATTAGTAAAACTAGATTGAGCTTATATATATTTTTCTTAATGAGATTATTTTAAATTTTTTTCTTCATCCGTTCCAATAATCAATAGTAAGAACACAAGGCTTTTACTTATTCTCAAGAAATATGAGATTTGGATATGCTATGCTTATGTTATTTGTTCAAATCAGAATTGTTACGATTCAAAATTCAAAGATCATGATGTCACCTACTCTAACCTACCGATAGGTAAACCAATTCTTCACCCAAATAAATAACATATTATAATGCGGAAAAAATAAAAGTAGCGGAAGATAAAGTCTCAAATCCAAGCGTTTATAACTGGAATAGACGTGCGAAAGTAACCAAATACACCTAGAACCTAGTGTCACCAATACAAAATCTTCTAGAGTTTAAATACAATTGTTCAAGTTGTAAATTTGTCTAAAATAGTAAAGATAGGAAAATAAGGTAGAAGAAGCCAGACATTGCTCTGGACGTCGAGTAACTCACCACGGCTTTTGATGATACCACCTCAGACAATAGAAGAAGCTAGGCCTGCTAGTACTAGAATTTGCATAAAAAAGATACAGAAAGAATAGTATGAGTATGATAACACATTTACTTAGTAGGCATCACAAGCTGAATGAGCAAGAATTTGACTGTTATATCATAACAAATATGAAATGTAACTTAGCTAAATCTTACATGTCATGCCCCGGCCTAGGGCCCAGGCGAGACCGGCACCCGACACCATTACTAGCCCAATCATACTGTTGTAACTGGTATGAAATGATGAGCCAATGTCTCCGTCATTCCTTCTCCATTCTCCATCGCGCTCACGACCTTGACTTCTAACTCTGTACCCATTCTGATTGTAATTATCTCTGTATTGGTTCCGACCTTGGTTTCCAGAACCTTGGTGCCAAGTGTCTTTTCCAGAACCTTGTGCGTTGGCTCGAAAACTCGCCACCTGGTTGTCCAAGAAGTTTGCCTCCTCCTCAAAATCTGAATGCTCAGGCCCTAATTCTGTCCCTGTGTCCCCAATGCATTAACTTTTCTTGCTCCAGCACCCATGATATGCTTCGTGAGCAAGTCTAATGATGTACCCATATGAGCCAATTCCTAACCACGTTCTTATTCCTTCCTTCATTGGTCTGCAATCAGATTACATCATATGTACCATCCGCCGTTTTCGCTTCCCGAGTGTGCCATGCTCTGTTTATTTTTGTCACTCTGTCTAGAATAGTGGCAGCTTGCTCCCAGGTGTGGTTCATCAGTGCTCCTACCACCACTGTGTCTGCTACAACTTTCGTACTGTTTTTTAATGATCTGTAAAAAAATTTCAACAAAGCATCAGGAATTTTCTGGTTAAGGCACATGGTCAACTTCTTCTTGAACCTCAACCAGGTTTCATGAAGTGCCTCAGTCTTCAGTTGTCGAAAATTGTAGATTTCATCCTTAAGCTGCAGCTTAGTCTTATCGCGTCCTGGCTGAATTCGGGCAACCTGTACGCCTTGCATATTCCCACAAAGTTCATTAGGTGCAGATTGGCATCATGCCATGATCCGAATGGAGGCCCAGATCGCAACACGGGACAAGGAGCCCCGAGAGACCCCAAGTCGACCCATGGCATAAAAATACATCTGGATCAACCAAGAGACTGAATAATCGATAATACAATCATAGAGAAAGTCTAGCTTGAATATAACATCAGAGTTTAAAATCCGAAACTAAATACATGCATATGTCTGAATAGCCTCTAAACATGACGAGTTGATGGGACAAGACCCCAACTAACTTAACAAGCTGAAAACTGAAATACATAAATAAAAGATAGATAGTCGGGTCCACAGTAGATGAGGACTCACCAACAAGCAAATGCTAACTCTGATAAGCTGTCTAAGAGCGGGGCTGAACCTAAGAGCTGGTACTGTATCATAAAACGATACAACATTGAAAGTATGTGGTCAGTACGTGGAATATACCGAGTATGCAAGGTAAGTAAAACCGCTAATGTAAGGAAAAATCCTTTAAAACACAATGCGATAATTAAACATAAACATCAGTAAACTGAGAGTCGGGCTTGCATGCATTCTTTCTGAAATCATGATCTTTTCATAACATGACAATACATAGCTTTATAACATCAAACTGACTCGAATGACTCAAAGCTGAAATATGACATTTATAGAAAAGCTGAACATTGAGTCAAACTTTACTCTTGGATCCTACAAGAGTATATAATAGCCATGAGTCATGAATATGCATAACTGAATCATATAGAATAATGGGATACTCATCACTCAACCGACATACCACGATAGAGCTTATGTGGTCCCGACTGTCACACTCAAGTGGGCAAAGCCATCCAAATCCTTTTCAGGGCTAAGGACGCTATCATGATATCAGTATCAAGCTGAAGGCCCATTCGAGCAAGGAGAAGCTCCACAAGGGAGGTTCCCAAGTCATATAATAGTATCAATCTATGTTGGCACGTACTTCGGGGCATAGGGTGATCGACCCTTAGCCCGCTCAGTGCTAGACTCTTCTCCCAAAAACATGCAATTCTCTACATCGTATATAACGAAGCTCAACATCGTCTATTGATGAAGCTCAATAATTAAATACATCTCAAATACGAAATCATGCAAATGAGAAGCTTTAGTTCAAAACATACCACAAGCTGAAAACTACTTGGGAGCCTTTGCTCCAATACCATGTGGTAAGCTATGCATAGGAAGATTTAACTCAAAATATACCACAAGCTAGAATATAAAATTTGGGAGTCTTTTCTCCAAAACAATGTGGTAAGCTTAGTTCGAGAAAATCATCATTTAAACTTAACATGTGGGAATTGCCCAAAGCTTTATCATACTTAGAAATACTCAATTCTAATAAAAAACATAATTATAAATATGGGTAGCTTCAAATCATGCTTTTCATCATAATATCTCATCATTATCACATATGCTTCACAAATCTCACTTTTCATGATCGTATCATCAATGGGCTTCAACATTCATAAGGCTAGAGATATAATTTAATTGAAATCATTAGAAAATTAGCCCATGCTTCACAATTCGATCATAAAATCATAATCAATTGATACCCATGAAGGAAATTAGAGATTCATGCATTTGGATAAAAACCCCATAACTTGATCATATGAATTTCTCATGTTTAGATAAAATTTGGGCATGGGTGTGGAATAAGACACCCACTCATAATCCTACATACCTGGAAGGTATTGATTCTACCACTTCTTTGATTGCCCAAGAAGAATTTGAATGAAAATATTGAAGACTTGCTCTAGATCACCTCCTCAACCTCTCAAATTTGCATGCATGGAAGGAAATAACTGAGAATAGGTTTTTCCCTCCTTAAACCCACTAAAACGAGCCTCAAATGACGGAGTATAGGCTTTAGGAACTTAGAAATTACAAAAAGGACCTTTACTAAATTTGCAAGAAATTACTGCTAGGTGGTCCTAACGGATGACCTGACGCTTGTGGTCTAAGGAAACGACTCGTCACCCTGCTCATCAAGTACACTGCCTCATTCTCTGGAATTTCTCATCTGGCTGGCAACGGGGGACCCCATGAATCGTGGTGGCTGACCACGACTCGTGGCCACCACCCGTGAAGTACACTGCTTTTCTTTGTCCATCACCTCATGGCTGACCTAACGACTCGTAGGGGCGGACCACGAATTGTGGCCACGCCCGTGGGGACCCTTTTCTTCAAACTTCCCAACCTTCTCACTAGCCTCCCCACGAGTCACCTGACGAGTCATGGGCTGTCCTCACGAGTCATCTCACGATTTATCCTGTGTCTGCAACATCAACTTTATATTTTCCCAATTTCAACTCTCCGGTCTGATCTTTGAACTCCTGGGATATAACAATATCTCCCCCTTAGGAATATTCATCCTCGAATGTTGAAGACAAGCAGAAAACAAAAACATGCAATTATCATATTCAAATACTGATAATTTAAATCGAAACTAACAAAATGACTACCTCTGATTCAAAATATACAGCTGAACTGAATTCGCAAATCACATACACACCCATATACATAAAAGAAACTTGCGTGCATGAACTGAACATGAAACTAAATGGAGTCTTAGAGAAAATATGATACCTCAAGTCGAAACTGCGCTGGTAGAGAATAAGTGTGGGTATTTAGCCATCATATTCGCTTCGGCTTCCCACATAGCTCCTTCAATATGCTAATTTCTCCATAATACTTTAACTGAAGCTACTTCTTTGTTCCTCGGCCTCCGAACCTGAAGATCTAATATTTCAACTGGAACTTCCTCATAGCTAAGGCTATCCTTTACTCCAACGATGTCCACCGAGACTACTAAGGCTGGGTCTCCCAAACATTTCTTTAAAAGCGACACATGAAACACCGGATGCATAGAAGATAACTCTGAGGGTAGGTCTAACTCATATGCTACCTTACCACTCTTCTCATAACCCAGTAGGGACCAACATAGCAGGGACTAAGTTTTTCTTTCCTTCCAAACCGCATGACTCCCTTTATGGGAGATACCTTTAGAAAGGCCTAATCGTCTACCTCGAACTCTAAATCTTTCCTCTCACATCAGCATATGACTTCTGACGACTCTGAGCGGTATGTAACCTATCCCTTATCAACTGAACCTTCATCATAGCCTCATGCACAAAATCAGGCCCTATCATGGCTGCCTCGCCAACTTCACACCATCCGATGAGGTATCTATATCTCTGCCCATAAAGAGCCCCGAAGGGTGCCATCTGGATGCTAGAGTGATAGCTGCTATTATAAGCAAACTCAATCAGGGGCAAGTGATCATCCCAACTACCTTTGAAGTCCATCACACATGCTCTCAACATGTCCTCGAGAGTCTGGATTATTCGTTTCGCTTGGCCATCTGTTTGCGGATGAAAGGTCGTATTGAGCTTAACCCGAGTCCTAAGCCCCTTCTAATAGACCGCTAGACTAGGAGGTAAACTGAGTACCTCAATCCGAAATAATGGACAAGGGCACTCCATGTAATCGAACCAACTCTCAGATATATAGCTTGGCATAATCATCCGCTAAGTTTGTGGTCTTCACAGGTAGGAAATGTGCAGCCTTAGTCAACCTGTCTACTACCACCTAGAATCATAGTGCCGGCGAGTAAGAGGTAGGCCTATAATGAAATCCATGTTAATCTCTTCCCACTTCCAATTAGGAATGCTAATATCTTGAAGTAAGCCTACCGGCCTTTGATGCTCAACCTTTACCTACTGACAGTTCGGGCACCTGGCTACGAATTCTGCAATATCCCTCTTCATGCTATTCCAACAATATATTTCTCGCAAGTCATAATACATCTTTGTTGCACCTGGATGAATAGAATACCTAGTTCCGTGTGCCTCATGCAGTATCCGGCTCCTTAAATCATCCACATCTGGAACACATAAATGACCCTGGTACCGCAACACACCATCTCTCCCAAGCATCTTGTCTAGCTCTCACATCAGTCACCAAGGACGATTTTTACCCATTTTGGACAATAACACCGCTATTGGTTTAGTCGACCAACCTAACTCCCAACCTTGTGAGTCGATGTATATCTTTCACCAACTCCTTCATTCCTTCATCCACATGGGACACACTCTCCATAGAGAGCCTACTAAGTGCGTCCGCTACCATATTAACCTTACCCAGATGATAAATGACGCTCATATAATAATCCTTGAATAACTCTAACCACCTTATTAGCCTTAGATTGAGTTCCTTCTATGTGAACACATATTGTAAGCTCTTGTGGTCCGTAAAGATATCCACATGGACCTCATATGAATAATGTCGCCATATCTTCAATGCGAATACCATCGCTGCCAACCTAGGTCATGGGTTGGGTAATTATTTTACCTAGAGGCATCGGTTATTACCTTCCCTCATTGCATCAATACACACCTGAGTCCAATTCTTGAAGCATCACAATAAACCATAAAACCATTTTACCCTCGGGTAGGGTCAACACCGGTGCTGAAGTGAGTCGAGTCTTCAACTCTTGGAAGCTCTTCTCGCAAGCCTCCAACCATTGGAATTTCACCTTCTTCTGAGTCAACTTGGTCAATGGTGATGCAATAAATGAGAAACCCTCAACAAACCTCCGATAGTAACCAGTAAACCCAAGAAACTCTGAATATCCGATAGATCCACCGGTCTAGGCCAATTCTTCACCGCCTCAATTTTTTGAGAATCTACTTTTATGCCCTCGCCTAATACCACATGACCTAAAAATGCTACCAAGTTCAACCAGAACTCACACTTGCTGAACTTGGCATACAACTGATGATCCTTGAGGGTCTGAAGCACTACTCTCAAATTAGCGGCATGCTCCTCCTTGCTCCAAGGGTATATAAGGATGTCATCAATGAACACAATCACGAACATGTCTAGATATTGCTTAAACACCCTTTTCTTCAAGTCCATGAAAGTTGCAGGATCATTCATTAGTCCAAAAGACATCACTACAAACTCGTAATGGCCATAACGTGTCCGGAAGGCTGTCTTCGGGATATCACTCTCCCGAACTCTAAGCTGATGATAACCGAACCTGAGATCTATCTTTGAGAAACACTTGGAACCCTGAAGCTGGTTAAATAAATTATTGATCCTGGGTAAAGGGTGATGAGTTGGTAATTTACCAACTCATTAGACTCTAAAGTTTGAGTTTTTTCCTAGCTCTCGAGTTGATTATTTGGATTTATGCCCTTTTTTATTTTGTTGTGCGCAAATTCCTAAGTTTGAAGAAAAGAGCTAAAATGGGGTAAAAATAAGGAAATGAGCAGAAGTAGGGAAACGCAGGTGTTAACCAGCGAAACGCCAATTAAAAAGATGAAAGTCACTACCTTGTAGGAGAAATACCACCAACAGTTCATGAGTCACCTGTGGCAGGGCGCCGGTTCAGTCGCCAAATAACACTCAGAAACTTCTGGAATTGTAATTTAAGGTCCGGCGATTCATGGATTGGCATCGGCGAAATGCCAGGTGAACAACCGAAGTTCACTGGAAATACTGAAGAAGAAGAGCAAGTATCCGGCGGTTCACGGATTTCATCGGTGAACCGTCGGGGCCTTTGCTGGTTCTAGAACGATACCATTAAGGGTATAATTATCCATTACTGAAAAAGGAAGGAAAGTTCCCTACTTTTCAGGGTATAAATAGAAAGAGAAGTACACTACAGAAAAGGAGGAGAAGAGAGAGGAAGAAGATAGAGAGATTGAGAGATAACCCAAGTACACATCACACCATCTTTCCTTTTTAGCTGAAGACCATTTTTAGCTGAGAAAAGAGATTTTGATTGAAAGTTTTAAAAGATACTCTGCTCTCTTTTCTTCTTTGGTATTATTTAGTTTCAGTTGTAGTTGAAGAATAATTGTGTTTTTGATTTATCTACTCTTCTTATTAAATTCAATGATGCCTTTGATGATTGTGTTTTTAAATTTCTTAACTATGAGTAGCTAAAATCATTAACTAGAGGTGTGTGATGATGAATACTTAATTGGATTGGGTATTGCTAGAGTTAACTTCATAATATTCAATTAAGTGTAAATCTATTGGATTCCTTTCAATCTATTAATGAAGATCCATTGATGATGATATGGTCTATCTATACTTGCTTGATTGTTGCTCGGGAGAGAATAATTAAGTATTGGAATGGAATCTAGTAGTGGGTATGGATAAGAGGTTGTAAAATTAAGGTAGTAATAGCTGAAATTACTTCCTCCTTCCTAATTAGCAACTAATAGCTAGGAATAGTGAAGTTGCTGATCCAAATCAATTTAGGTGTGCTAAATTGTAGCTAGAGTTTGAGAAAACTCTAACTAGGGGTAGTCAATAGGCTGGAAAGCTGAGGCTACCTATTTCCCGAGATTATTCACACTTATTGAACTTATGAAGATAATCTGGCCCATCCCAATCTAATTAGTATTTCATCTACACCGCACCCTCTAGTATTTCACAATATTGTCTACAACTTAGCTGATCTTTTATTTTGAGTTCACTAAAGAAATTTGTGTAATTCTGTGCAAAGTTTATTTCCCCCATTCCCTGTTTTTATATTAAATCTATATGGTGCAAGCTAATATCAACTTCTCAATCGACGCTTGAATTCATCACTCCCTAGTTCTCATGGGATTTGACCCCGGCACTTGTCGAGTTACTTGTTTTGATACAATGACCGTGTATATTCTTTGATTTAAGAATATATTTTGAAAGTTATCAAAAATGGTGTCGTTGCCGGGGACTGGCGTTTGATGATCATGTAATTGATTGTTAAATTGAATTGGTAAACACCATATTGGTCGCTGATAATTTAGAGTGTGTAGGTGATGTCAAGTGTTGGAGAATGGTCACATTACCCAAGGGGTTACCTTGTGTGGAGACCATTAAGCTAGTGGACAAAATGTGGTGTAGGGAGGAGGAGAAGGACACAATGCTGCTAGCCATGATAAAGCAAATGGAGCTATTGACGAGTTATGTGAAAGGGTTTCCATGCTAAAAATAGTCATGACGTTCAGGATTATGATGATGGCTATTATGGGAACCAAGGTTGGAACAATGTCCAGTTTGTCGATACCAGAAGTCAAGGGAGCACTAAGGTACTTCCACCTCACATGGAGAGTACTCTCGAAGTAGTGCTTGAAAAGGTTCTTGCAATTGAAAAGGGGGTCCAAGATCTACGGAGTAAACTTTTGGATCTAACCACCACGGTAAAGAGTCATGAGGTTATTATTCAACAATTGGAGGAAAGGATGAACGAATTGGCATTCCAAATGGTGACTTCAATAGCAGCAAACAACACCTCCCCAAGGAAGGACATTATGGATGATGATGTTTTACAGTGGGAAATGGAGGAAGAGGCTATTGAAGAACTGATCATTGATGTTTTTATGAAAGGTGAGGAACTCGAAGAGATCCATCATGTGCATAAGGAGGTAAGAAATTATTCATTCACACCAAGAAAGCTGGACCTTGATTTGAAGAATCGTAAAACCCCTCCGTCACAACCTTCTATTGTGTCACCACCAAAGTTGGAGCTCAAACCCTTTCCCAATCATCTCAAATATGTATACCTGGGGGAGAATGAGACACTTCCGGTTATCATCTTAGCAAAACTTACACCGCTGCAGGTAGATAAACTCATTGATGTGTTGAAGAGGCACATTCGAGCCATCAGATGGTCAATAGCTAATATCATTGGTATCCCTCCGGGGATTCGCACCCACAAGATCAACCTCCAAGAAAATTGCAGCCCGTCAGTTGAACATCAAAGAAGGTTGAATCCACCTATGCAAGAGGTGGTCAACAAAGATATTATTAAATGAATGGATGCAGGGGTAGTGTATCCCATTGCGGATAGTAGTTGGGTTAGCCCGATGAGTGTGTTCCCAAAAAAGGGGGAATTATGGTTATTCCAAATAAAAAGAATGAGTTGATAACCACTCGTCCGGTCACGGGGTGGAGAGTTTGTATGGATTACCGTAAAACTCTTGGACAAAGATGGATCATTTTCCAGTGCCATTCATTGACCAAATGTTGGATCGTCTAGCTTGCAAAGAGTACTATTGTTTCTTGGATGGATACTCGGGGTACAACCAAATCTCAATTGCACTAGAGGATCAAGAAAAGACCACATTTACACGCCCTTATGATATGTTTGTATTTATACGGATGCCTTTTGGTCTTTGCAATACCCCGGCCACATTTCAAAGATGCATGATGTTCATATTTTCTGACATGGTGGAGGATACAACGGAAGTCTTTATGGATGATTTCTCAGTTGTGGGGAACTCATTTGATGACTACCTATCACATTTAGATAAGGTGTTGGAGAGATATACGGAGACAAATTTGGTCCTAAATTGGGAAAAGTGTCACTTCATAGTCAAAGAAGGAATTGTATTGGGACACAAAATTTCTGAAAAGGGGATTGAAGTAGATCAAGCCAAAGTGGATGCCATTGCTCAGCTACCCCCACCATGTACTGTAAAAGGTGTTAGGAGTTTCCTCGGGCATGTAGGCTTTTACCACCGTTTCTTTAAAGATTTCTCCAAATAGCCCATCTCCTATTTCGACTGTTGGAAAAAGAGGCGACATTCCACTTTGATGAGGAGTGTTTAAAAGCTTTTGTGGAGTTGAAGGTGAGATTAATTTCTTCGCCAATCATTGTAGCACCTGATTGGCCAAAGCCTTTTGAACTTATGCGCGATGCAAGTGGAGTCGCATTAGGAGCAGTCCTTGGTCAACGAAGAGATAAGATCTTCCATCCAATCTACTATGCTAGTAAAGCTCTGAACAATGCTCAAACAAATTACACAGTGACCAAACAGGAGCTCTTAGCCATTGTGTTTGTGTTCGAAAAATTTCGGGCGTACTTGCTTGGAACCAAAGTGGTGGTGCACAGGGATCACGCGGCACTCAGGTACTTAATGGCCAAGAAAGATGCTAACCCAAGATTGATCAGGTGGGTTTTGTTGTTACAGGAATTTGATTTTGAAGTGAAAGACCATAAGGGCTGCAAGAATCAAGTGGCCAACCATTTGTCGCTCCTCGAAACAAATGGGTAGCTAAAAGCACAAGAGGAGATCAATGATGTCTTTTCGGATGAGAAAATCTTGGCTGCAACCCACGACCTGACCCCACGGTTTGCAGATTTTGCTAATTACCTAGCCAACAACATTGTGCCCAAAGGTTTGGATTATCAGCAAAGAAAGAAATTCATGCATGATGTTCGAACTTCTTTTGGGATGAACTCTACCTCTTTCGAAGTTGTGCTGATGGGTTAATACGAAGGTGTATTCTATAAGTGGAGATACTTCCAATTTTAGAGGCTTGTCACTCTTCCCCTGTGGGTGGTCATTATGGAAGTGTGCGAACCGTGGCCAAGGTGTTGCAATGTGAATTCTATTGGCCCACCTTACATTAGGATGTAATGACATTGTGAAGCAATGTGATCGATGCCAAAGGACAGGAGTATTTTGCGGCGGCATAAACTCCCGCTAACCCCGATCCTAGAGGTTGAATTGTTTGACGTGTGGGGGATTGACTTCATGTCTTTTTGTAAGCTCTTATGGGAACAAATACATCTTGGTGGTGGTTGATTATGTTTCCAAGTGGGTAGAAGCTGTAGAATTACCAAAAAATGAGGCAAGGAGTGTCAAAGCTTTCCTAAAGAAACATATCTTCTCACGGCCCGGTACCCCTAGAGCTATCATTAGCGATAGAGGGTCTCATTTTTGCAATGGGGCGTTTAGCACACTACTAGCTAAATATGGTGTAAATCACAAAGTGGCCACTCTGTACCACCCACAGACCATCGGACAAATGGAAGTTTCAAACCGGGAAATAAAGTCCATCTTGACTAAAACAGGACACAAAAGTTAGATGATGCATTGTGGGCCTATAGGACTGCATTTAAAACACCAATTCGGATGTCCCCTCATTAGCTGGTGTATGGTAAAGCATGTCACCTCCATGTGGAGCTAGAACACAAAGCCTTATGGGCGTTGAAAAGTTTGAACCTAGAATGGGGAAGAGCTATCCAAGGTCGAATCCACATTTTACATGAGATGGAAGAGTTTAGAATGAAAGCATATGAAAATGCAGTAATGTACAAAGCCAGAATGAAACATTATCATGATAAAAAAGTGTTGTAGCGTAATTTTATTCCAGGGGAGTAGGTGCGATTATTCAATTCTCAACTAAAGCTATTCCCTAGAAAGTTAGAGTCTAAATGGTGAGGCCCTTTCAAGGTATCTCAGGTATACAAAAATGGAGTAAATGAACTCTACGATAAAAATGGGAAAAAGTTCAAAGTAAATGGCCAGAGGGTCAAAAGATATCTTGGAGTGTTGGAAGAAGTAAGGTGAGCAGAGGTGATGCATCTGGAAGAGCCATAGACCTGGGCTCTCGTCGTGCCACGACGTTAAATAAGGCGCTTCTTAGGAGCAACCCAAGCATTTGTTATTCTATGTATGTTGTTGTTTTTGATTTTCTTTGTAGGTGAAGATGGGTGAAACAATGGGATGAAAACCAAATCGACGAACCGCCGTTCAGAACTCATGAAGCGCGGTTCAAGCGCCGGCAGAACCGGTGCACTGATGGATTCAAGATAAAGATGCGAATAACCGGTGGACCACTGATGATAATTTGTGAGGCGTCGATTCCATCCAGTGCACTGAACATTCCAAGAAAAACTGGCGAACCAACAGGCGAATCGCCGGGTAAATCTGTGAAGCGCCGATCAACTGCTGATCTTGCAGGCAGAATTGTGTTTCAGGTAATACAAGTGGCGGCCACAGCGGTGAACCGCCGGTCTAGTTCGGCGATCGCTGATGCAACTCCCAAGACACAATCTCAGATGGCCGAATTCCACAAAAAGATGCAAAGTCCCAAAATTCTTTCCCGTTTTTCCCTAAAATAACACATTATTCTTCACCTGCCACCTCCTGATATCCCCCATCCCAAGCACCCGTTCACATTCCTCAAGTGTTTGTATCTTGGGCATCCTTCACAGATCTTCACAAGCATATTTCATTAGAGGTAAGCATCTTCTCACCCATGCTAAAAAGGTCAAAATTTTGTCGGTAATATGTTGTTCCACCCATGTTCCTCGAGTTTGGTTTTATTTTCTCGTTCTATGTGTATGGGTGTTGCTTTGCTGTGTTGACTCATAAGTGGGTATATTCTACATACCCGACTGGGTCGCCCAATGATGTATTGATTGACACCTCTCTTAAGGGTACCCTTGTATTTTGTCACTTAAGTATGAGTATGATCAGGTGGTTGTCAGATAGAGGTGATTTGGGGGATATTTAGATGCAATTTTGTAGCGAGTGAATCACCAGTGGTGGTTCGCCGGCGAGATGCTGTGATGCCGCGATGCCTAGTGTTTTACCCTTTTCTGAGTCAATAGGAGATTCGTCGGTGACTCGCGAAATATTACTACGGCTCGCCGGCGAGTCATCGGTGACACATGAAGCACTCACTAAGTTCCCTCTGCTGATTTAGTTTTGAGCTACATATTATTGTCCAATACTAATGTACTCTTGCTACATTATGTCTACCAACCAGCATTCTCATACATGCCAAGCATTCGTGCTCAAAAATACCCCTCAAGAGAGATTCGGGCTAAAAGGCATGGAGGATTTTTACAGAACCTTCAAAGAAAAATGCCTCATCCATGAAGAAGCTTAATTTAATGTAAAATCATTCAAAAATGTATGCCCAGACATATATCACCAGATTGGGATGCGTGATTAGGGCCCATTTACCATACCAGTTGACCCATACTTCCGAAGCTAGTGTGGGAATTCTATGCATCATATAGAGCATGACAACAATTGATGAAGCTTGAAGATCGCACTGAAGCGTTTCCACGCTTGACATTAGTTTGGGTGCGAGGACAGGAGGTTCAAGTCACACCTGAAGCAAGCAACTCATTGTATTGGGAGGAACCAATCTCACCGCATCCAGTCCTCTATCAGAAGATAGAAGACAAGGCAAACCAATTCCAATGGGTAGCTCGCATAATTACACAAGGTCAACCACAATGGGCTGTGTCCAAAGGCCTAATTCATAGGAGTGATTTAAAATTCGACGCTCGCATGTGGTGAGATTTGGTCTGTTCTAGGTTGATGCCCTCTCAAAATACATCAGAGGTGCCTATTGAAGTGGCGATTCTTCTTGCATGCATAATGAAGCATGTGCACATTAATGTGGGAGAGATTATTGCTGATCAGTTCAGACGAAAAGCTAAACAACAAGCCACAGCATTGCCCTTTCCTTCCTTGGTAAGTATGTTATGTTTGAGGGCTGAGTGTTCTTTGTGGTGCTCATTGGATCAAAACTATACAAGTCCATGGAGTGATTACTTCTGGACACCAAGACAGACAAAGAGGCCCCAATGATAAAGCGGGCAAGGTATGCAGGGAACATGACTCCATCATCACCCATGGAATCTCCTCGCATAGCTACTGCCCCAGCCAATGCAGGCGTGTCCCAAACTTCTCCGCCGCCGGATTTACTTTATATTTCACAAAGGAAAAAGATGCATGAGAATCAGCTTGTACGATTAGCCAAGACTATCCCGTCCATGATCTAAAGTGCCCTTAAGAAAGCCTTGCAGCCTGCCAAGGACAAGTTGACACACTTATGCTCGAAAGTGGATGTTCTTGACAGTAAAGTGACCATATTGCAGCAGGAGGTGGCCATATTTACTGCATACACCAACCAACCAATGCCCTATGACCCTGAGGCGGTACCACCACAAGTCGAAGCACCGAGAAGTCCTCCAAATGATTGGTGGGTGGGCTACCACAATAATGCGAATATTATGTCTGATGAGGAAGAGCACTACCATAGCCCACCTCCTCCACCTCAAATGCATTCGGTGTATGATATTGATCCTTCGTGGGCCCCGGGGAAAGTGGCAACAACATCTTATCATGAGCTTCAGACCCTCCCAAACAGATGGGTCCCACCAGGTCCTGGTCTACTTGTCACACTCCCACCAGATCCCATGCAACCTACAATAGAAGAAACAGCTTCTTGGGTTTTTGATGTTGTCACTTATATTTGGAAGCCAAGACCCAATCGCTGATATGATCAGGAAATCTCTTTTACCTTCTTGTCTTTCTTGTAAGTTCCATTGGGGGCAATGTCTGATTTAAGTTTGGGGGAGGTCTTGATTATTGTCCTTGGGGAATTAAACGTTTATTCTGACTTGATAATTTTTGAATTATATGTTGATAATTTTTGAATTGTGTTTCATTTTCTCTATTGTAAATAGAGTACTGTAGAAATTAAAACTCCGACGGTTTTCTTTTGACCACGGTTCTTTTCCAAGGAGCATTCATTTATTTTAGTTAATTTTGTTGTTGAATTGGATTGACTTTTCTCGATGATAGATTGAGAGGCGACATTCTTAAGGAAAATGCTCCTACAACTTTTATGGATCTAATGAACAGGGTGTTCAAGCCGTATCTAGACATGTTCGTGATTGTGTTCATTGAGACATCTTTATATACTCTCGGAGCGAGGAGGAGCATGCCGCTCACTTGAGAATAGTGCTTCAGATCCTCAAGGATCATTGTATGCCAAGTTTAGCAAGTGCGAGTTCTGGTTGAACTCGGTAGCATTTTTGGGCCATGTAGTATCAGGCGAGGGCATAACAATAGATTCTCATAAAATCTAGGTGGTGAAGAATTGGCCTAGACCAGTGAGTCCTTCAGAAATTCAGAGTTTCTTGGGCTTAGAGGGTTACTATCGAGGATTTGTGGACGACTTCTCATCTATAGCCGCACATTTGACCAAGTTTACTCAGAAGAAGGTGAAGTTTCAATGGTTGGAGGCTTGTGAGAAAAGCTTCTAAGAGTTGAAGACCCGACTCACTTCAGCACCAGTGTTGACCCTACTTAAGGGTACCAATGGTTTTGTGGTGTATTGTGATGCTTAGCAAGTTGTACTGGGGTGTATTTTGATACAACATTGGAAAGTGATAGCACATGCCTCAAGACTGTTGAAGATTCATGAAAGAACTACCCAACCCATGATCTTGTGTTGGCTGCGGTGGTGTTTACATTAAATATATAGCGGCATTACTTGTATGGGGTCCACATGGATGTATTTACGGGTCACAAGAGCTTGCAATATTTTTTCACGCAAAAGGATCTCAATCTTCGGAAAAGGAGGTGGTTAGAGTTACTAAAGGACTATGATATGAGTGTCCTTTACCACCTTGGCAAGGCTAATGTAGTAGCAGATGCACTTAGTAGGCTCTCTATGGAGAGTGTATCCCACATGGATGAGGGGAAGAAGGAGCTGGTGAGAGATGTCCATTGACTTGCGAGGTTGGGAGTTAGATTGGTCGACTCTACTGATGGCGGCGTTGTTGTGCAAAACGGATCAGAATCGTCCTTGGTAGTTGATGTGAAAGCTAGACAAGATGAGGATCTGATGTTGGTAAAGCTGAAGGAAGCCGTTTGGAGTCAAAGGTGGAGGTTTTCTCCTAAGGGGGAGATGGGGTGTTGCGGTACCAAGGTCGTCTATGTGTTTCAGATGTTGATAATTTAAGGGACCGGATATTGAATGAGGCACATGGGTCCAGGTATTCCATCCATCCGGGTGCTACCAAGATATGTCATGACTTGCGGGAAATAAATTGGTGGAACGACATGAAGAAGAATATTGCAGAATTTGTAGCCACACGCCCGAACTGTCAGTAAGTGAAGGTTGAACATCAAAGGCCGGGAGGTGTGCTTCAGGATATAAGCATTCTTGGAAGTGGGAAGAGATTAATATGGATTTCATTAAAGGCCTACCTCATACTCACCAACACTATGATTCTATTTGGGTGGTGGTAGATAGGTTGACCAAGGCTGCACACTTCCTACTGGTCAAAACCACGGATTCAGTGGATGATTATGCCAAATTATATATCTGAGAATTGGTTCGAATTCATGGAGTGCCCTTGTCTATTATTTCAGTTCGAGGTACTCAGTTTACCTCCCAATTCTAGCGTTTTTTCCAAAAAAGGCTTGGGACTCAGGTTAAGCTCAGCACCGCATTTCATCTGCAAACGGATGGTCAAGCGGAATGGACAATCCAAACTCTTGAGGATATGCTGAGAGCCTGTGTGATGGATTTTAAAGGTGTTTGGGATGATCACCTGCCCTTTATCGAGTTTGCTTACAATAACATCTATCGCTCCAGTATCCAAATGGCACCGTTTGAGGCTCTGTGTAGGTCGCCCATCGGATGGTTTGAGGTTGGTGAGGCAGCTATGATAGGGACATACTCGGCTCATGAAGCCATGGTGAAGGTTCAGCTGATAAGGGATAGGCTGAAAATTGCTCAGAGTCATCAAAAGTCATATGCAGATGTGAGAAGAATAGATTTGGAGTTTGAGGTTGAGGATTGGGTACTTTTAACGGTATCTCCCATGAAGGGAGTCATGTGGTTCGAAAAGAAAGGAAAACTCAGTCCTCGCTACATTGGTCCCTACTGGGTTATGGAGGTGTTGGTAAGGTGGTGTATGAGTTGGACCTGCCATCGGAGTTATCTTCAGTTCACCCCATGGGTTCATTTTCGCTCTTGAAAAAGTTCTTGGGTGATCCATCTTTAGTAATCACGGTGGAAAACGTTGGTGTGGAAGATAGCCTCAGTTATGAGGAAATTCCAGTTGCAATCTTGGATCGTCAGGTTCGGAGGCTAAGGAACAGAGAAGTAGCTTCGGTGAAGGTGTTAGGGAGAACCAACATGTTGAGGGAGCTACGTGGGAAGCCAAAGCGGCTATGATGGCTAAATACCCCAACCTGTTCCCTATCGGCTCAGTTCCAGTTTGAGGTATCAATTTTTGCCCTAATTCTCTAATCAGTTTCCTATGTTCAGTTCATGTGCGCAAGTTTGAATTATGTTATGATAAACGTATGTGATTTCTGAATTCAGTTCAGTTATGTAGTTCTTTTCAGAGGTAGTCATTCCATCAGTTTTCTATTAGAATAATCAGTTTTGCATATGATGATTGCATGCTTTTGCGTTTTCTGTGTGTTTCTAGCATTCGAGGATGAATGTCCCCAAGGGGGAGATATTGTTATACCCCAGAAGCTCAAAGATCGGACCCAAGAGTTGAAATGGAAAAATTATGGAATTGATGTTGCAGGCACAGGACGAGTCGTGGGATGACTCATGAGGAAACCCCACGAGTCGTCAAGTGACTCATAGGCAGGCCTAGAATAAGTGAAGATGAGGTCCCCACGAGGGAGAGAACGACTCGTGGTCAGCCACCATGAGTTGTCATGTCACTCGTGGGGTGATGTTAGAATAAAATGGGAAGAAGTAACAAGTGTACCTAATGGATGGGATCCTACGAGTCATGATCAGTCCCAACGACTCGTGAGGTGAGTCGTGGTCAAGCAAAGTGGATGTTCGTTGATGTTAAGGCAGTGTACTTGACGGGAGGTGACCACGAGTCGTGGTCACGTGGGACGAGTCGTTAAGCCATCCGTTATGAGCCCCGGCAGACCAGCTATCAAGTGTACTTGACGAGCAACCTAATGGATATCTGGCCCCAGTAACGAGTCATCGGGTCGTCCATTAGGACCCCATGATAGTTATTTTCATCAATTTTGGTAAGGGCTTTTACGTAATTTCTAAGTTCTAGGGGCATATACTACATCATTTAAAGCTCATTTTAGTGGGTTTTTAGCAGGGGAAAACCTATCCTAAGCCATTATTCTCATGAATGCAAGTTTAAAGGTTTGAAGAGGAGGTTCAACGTGAAATCTCAAGGTTTCCAATTGGAATCTCAGCTGGGCAATTAGAGGGTGTTATAATTTACCATTCCCAGGTATGTAAGGCTATGAGTGAGTGTCTTCTTCCACACCCATGCCCGATTCCTATCAAAATGTGATAAAGTGTTTATGATCAAGTATGGGGTTTTATCCAATTGCATGATTCTTCAATATCTACACATGGGTATGATTAGATTATATTTATATTGATGAGTTGTGAAGCTTGGGCAGATTTTAAGTTTTTTTTTCAATCCAAATTGTGATTTCTAATTTTTGAAATTTAATGCCCATGGATGAGAAGTTCATAAAAGAAGAGAATGATGTTGAATGTATGATGATAATGAGATTTATTGATGAAAAGCATGTTTCTAAAACTACCCATGATTATGTTGTGGTTTTCAAAATGAATTGCCTTGAGCAAAGTATGATAAAGCTTTGGGTGATGCCCACATATTAATTTAAAGTGACTATTTTTCCGGCATAAGCTTACCACATTGTTGAAGTGATATATCTCAATTTTTATTATAAATTCTAGCTTTTGGTATGTTGAGTAATTATTTCTACGTACAGCTTACCACATGATTTATAGTAGATACTCCTACCTATGATTGAGGTTGTGGTATGCTTTGAAATAAAGCCTTCTATATGCATGAATTCATGATTGAGATGTATGTCATTATGAGCTTTGTCGATAGACAATGTTAAGCTTCATTTTCATATGATATTGAGTCTATGCATGATATCATTATGAGCTTTGTTAATAGACAATGTTGAGCTTTGTTTCATACAATGTTGAGTTATGCATAATTTCATCCTGAGCTTCATCAAGGGATGATGTTGAGCTTTGTAAATAGACAATATTGAGCTTCGTTAATAGACGACATTGAGCTTCATTATATACGATGTAGAGCAATGCCTGTTTTTGAAATATGAGTCTAGCACAAAGCGGGTTAAGGGTCGATCACCCTATGCCCCAGAACTACGCGCCAACGTAGGTTGATACTATTATTTTATTGCCACTCGAGTGTGATAGTTGGACCACGTAAGCCCTATCGTGGTATGTCGGTTAAGTGATGAGTCCCCCACTGTCTATATCATTCGGATTTGCATATTCATTACTCATGATGATTACTTATGCATGCATGTTCAAAGAAAGGTTTGTCTCATCATTTAGCTTTTGATATAAATGTTATATTCAACTTTGATTCATTGAGTCAATCACAATGTTGTAAAGCTAAGCATGGTCATGTCATGATATGATTTGGATTTTAGAATGAATGCATTTGGCCCTTCAAACTATACTCAAAAGCTTTTGATATGTATGAATTTCTTTAAATGATTTATTTTACTAAAGTGGTTTTACTTACCTTCCATACTCGGTACATTCCACGTACAGTCCGCATACTCTCTATGCTGCATTGTTTCATGATGCAGGACCCGGTTCTCAAGATCAGCCCTACTCTTAGTCAGCTATAAGAGTTAGAACCTGCGTGAGTGGTGAGTCCTCATCTTCTGAGGACTAGACTTTCAGTTTCATGTGTATTTCAGTATCAGGTTTTTGTGGAGTTAGTTGGGATCTTGTCCCATAAACTCATCTAGACTAGAGGCATTCAGACTTATGTATGTATAGCTTTGGATATTATTCTGATGTTCCTTTGTATGAGACTTCAGTTGAGTTTATAATTATGCTTTCTTCATGTTATTAAATGATTTAGTTGAATGCTTATGCCATGGGTCGACTCGGGTCGTGACATGTGTCCCCTCTTCCCACCGCCTGAGGTTATATATAAACTTTTTCATGTTTAAATGATTCATTCTAATATTTCCTTAAGTCAGAAGAGTGGACGTGAGGGACTATTTTGTAAGGTTTTCACCGAATTACGTCGTTAAACTACATTCAATTACAAATTCTTCTTGGATAATGAGTTTCGTGCCTACGAGAAATATTTTTATGGAGTTATTTCTTGAAATATAGCTCGAATAGTTGGAGCCCCACCGAGTAGAAGTTGTAGAAATCACTTCTAATCGAGTCCTAAGAATATTCAAGTGATAAGTGAGTATTTATACCTTCTAAACTCTCGAGAATTTGTAAGCTTTCTGCTGGATTGGAAAGAGTTGATTTGTGGTTAATATGCTTAAAGAATATTGTTGCTAGCCATTTACTTGAATTGTAAATATCTTTATTCTCTTAACGTAAGGGCTGCAAACTCAAGCTAACTGAACTAGGAATAAGGATAGTAACAACCTGGAATCCTGGTAATCGATACCTGATAATAACTCCATAATGAGGTGAAAATGCAATTAAGAAATACACAAGAAAGAAACTATAATTGTAATGCCAGCGACCAGGCGGTTATAAATCCATATATAAAATTCGTCCAGCCAGTGTAACACACCTGGATAAAATAAAAATATCTCCAACTGTTTACCACACTGGGGTAAAATAAAAATATCTCAAGGTGGTGTACCATACCGGGGTAAAATAAAAATATCTCCAACTGGTGTACCGCATGGGGTAATATAAAAATATCTCCAACCGGTGTATCATACCGGGATAAAATAAGGATATCTACAGCCGGTGTATCATACCAGGGTAAATTAAAAATAAATCGCAATTGCAATCGTAAATGGAGCTAATGAGGCTCATACAAACTATCTATATACTGACAACCATGAAATATGTCAACTCAATAACTATAACATGTGTAGGATCTTACCACGACCCCAAATACTACAATTATGCCATACATATATAGGTCTTTCATTTAGCATTTAAATACATACATATGCGGTGAATAAATTCCAGGGAAGTTCCTGGGACTGGAATATCATAAAGACTGTGTAGACACACGTTCATGATTTTAAACATCTCCGAGCAGTACTAACACGAGGAGAAGAGAGGAATAGCTTAACTAAACATTTTCCATTAATAATGTTAACATTTATTTCGTGCTTATACTCATTTGACTTTCATACTTTCATATCAAGAATTGTGAGCGTACCTCATTCGTTATACATCATATCACATCTCAACGTAACTTATGAATAGGAAGACATAACTTGCGTATGTCAAACTTGGAGCACTTTAACATAAAAATGCTAGGCAACTGTCTAGGGGCTGCCTTAAGATAAATACAGACTTATACTCGTGCTTTAGACAATATAGGAAAGGCTCGTGTAAAACTTTGCAATATATGAGGAGCTTAGAAAGCTTAGCAGCATTATATACAGTTTAGAAACTTCCAACAAAAAAAATACTTTAAAACTTGAAAAATTTAATCCAACTCTTAGAACAAATAATCAAAGATAATTGTTTAAAAAAGGTATGATGAAGAACTTCTCTTTAACTTGAGTTACTATCTCAAAAATATTCGATTCTAATCATTTCATAAGAAGTTAACACTTTACTGGCCTTTCATCAACTTAACACAAACTGAACATAAACAATTTTATTTATAACTCTTTTGCTAAACGTCTTTAGAACAGGGTAAATCTTGCTAGCCATTTTCGTAAATCATTCACAATTGTAACCCTTATCATCTAAGTTAACAAACTTTAGCTCTACTTTTCGTATTAATCTCAACTTCTTTTTCAAACAAGATTCGTCATTCCCTACTTAATTATTTACTATTGTGTTCACCATTCCAGCAATTCTTATACACACTTATCTTTTTACCTAATTTCCTACCGTATCTATTAAAGCTCGTCTTTCTCACATTTTAACGTCGTTCAAAGGTTTTCTAAAATCAACTATAGGCAGAGAGAATATAACTCACATATTACCTTAAAAGGTCTAACATTTGCTCTTATATTGCCTTTGCTACTAGCGCCTCAACTTTTACACTAGGGTTAACATCCTTACACATATACAACTCTCAAAGAACGTGCAATGTGTCTACTTAAAGCCTTAAACAATTCTTAGAAGGTCTAGATAACTCAAGAGCTCTAATAAACATATAGCGACTTTCTAATGGCATTCTTGCGGCCTTAGCGTGTAACTTGAACATAAGCATAAGCATATTCATATATTATGGTTTTCATATAACCTTCTAACATTAAGATACTGTGCATAACCTTTACATAAAGATGGTTCTATAGATATATCAATAGTTTACACATTCGAGTTCTATTTTCCACATATCGGTTAATGAAGAAACGTGTTAATTAGACTCTTAGCTTAAGGGAGAGGGATCGGGGAACCCTCTAGGCACCTTAAAACATTACATATAAGAGGGTAGGTAACTATTGTAAGGCAATTCCATTTCTTCACCCTCTTTAGCCCTTATTGAGTTAAAACCAATTTCAAATGTTAGGTTTCTCTGCGCGTTGTCATCTTGCCATGTTTACCAATTTCCTTAGCAACCCTGATGTGAAAAGCTTTGACACCACAAATACATAACATAATGTAAAGGACCAGCTCACAGTGCCCACAATGAGGGGACTTCAGACTCAATTTGTAAGTATGACCATAATTGAGGCAATTGCCCTCTTCATATTACACTCATGTGTTCCAACTCTTTAGCAAATGCATAACGTAATACCAAGTAATTCTAAGAACAGGGAAGAATCATAATATTGTACTACATAAATTAAGTGCAGGGGAATGTGTTCGCTTTCTGCTGCTCGGTATGTGTTAAAAACCGACACGCAAGTGTACGTGGTCAAACAAGTAATAAAGTGGCTAAGTAGCCAAGTATCGATCCAAGGAGGCTGCTCTGGATATGCAAAATTTCCTAGTTCACTATATTTCTATTCTATTTCTAACTATGCTAACAACTATCCAATCAAGAATTTAGGGAGTTTTGTGTCTAAACTAATTATATACTAAACTTAACAACTATTATTTACGTTGAATTCAGACAATGGATATGCTCATGCCAAGGTTAAGAACGAGTAATGGAGTTGATAATTATGATAATTTGGTCATCCTCTTCTTCATATTGCTAGTCAAGAACGTTTGCCTAGAAATTAAAACTCTCGTATTTAATTTCACTTTAGAATCATAAACCATTCGTCTACATTTCTGTGATCAAATGAAATTTATGACCTAACACTACAATGCCGGTTCCTAAATTGACTAATACGGCTTTCAAGTATATTTCTATCAAGAAAGCACATCAAAACCCAATTTTCCCAAATCAAGTTAAGAACAATACCCTATTAATTCACAACTTTCCAATTTCATGCTCTCTCGAGTGAAATTGGACTTTTTAGATATACATTAATGGTGGCCAATCAAGAATGTACTAAGCACAAGAATTAATAGAACAATATGCAAGAAGAAGAAGAAACCATATCAATAATAACCAATAATCATTACACAAGTTCAAAACCTCAGCAAGAAAGGAATTAGCCACTCATTCTTGGATTAATCGTCCTAGAATGAGTGTAAATCATGCATACAATTGAAGGAAAAGAAGAAGGGAAGAGAAGAAAACTCTTATCTTTTCTATTCTTCAACTGCCACAAAACCACGTTCCTCTCTCCACTCCTGAACTCTGCTAAAAAACTAGAACTAAAAAAAGAAGAAGACCCTTTAAAAATAACCTAAGTGTGCTATTTATACTAGTGGGAAATTTTTCCCGGAATAACAAGCAACGTGTCACGGAGGCCAACGCGGAGCACTGCCTCCGTGACACGGCGTGGACGCGGACCCTCTCTGGAAATTGCAGGGTCCGGATAATTGGCCTCAACGTGGCACGGAGGCCATCGCGGAGGCCTATCTCCGTGCCACGGAACTGACGCGCAGGCACACTGGAAATTGCCTAATTAATTCCTGCCCAGGCAGTGTGCTACCGCGGTGGTAGCGTGGCACGGCTCCATCGCGGAGCCAGTGTAAAATGTGCCATCCAAGGTCTTTTCCACGCTCGCATCCAAGTCCAACTCCGACATAGTTCCAACACGCATTTTAGCTCCTAAAAATCACATTATCCTGCAAAACAAATGCTAATCATGTTGGTTAGTATAAATTCGCATTTTATTACCAAATACATGATATTATATACACATTGCACAACAAACAAGGTAAAAATGATACGTTTGAGTATCACTTGGGCATATAAATTTGCCCAAGATCACTTACCCCACACTTAAATCCTTGTTCGTCCTCGAACAACACATACACAACTCATGCAAATTACATCCCAACCTTCGTCACTATGGTGCAACATTTTACGCTACCGTCATACCGATTATTCAATTCTTGCAAATCATCAAGAAAACATGCTTGGTCGTACAAGACAATGACCTTAATACATCGAGGCTTCCTAAACTTTTAAGAATTGATTCTTGATATCGGCAAACTCATGCAAATCAACTAATCAAGAAATCCGACACGAAAATCAATCTTTCATCAAGCATGTACCCTCACAACTCGAGAGAAACTTCCCCTTTTATGTTCGTGCAGCACACAAACATGCAAGTAGGGGCATATAAAAATTAATTTCACTCTCTCTCCCAAAAGAATTCGCATGCATCATGTCATGACCCATAGGCTTGCCCTTAGTGTACTACTCCACTAATATAAAGAAATGCAATGTAGGATCAAATAGGACTTTTAATGGGTTGTAACTGGGCTATGGATCTAGTATATATATATTGGATTAGCCAATAATAGTCGCTAGCATCCTTAAGCGCCTTTTCAACTCATTCCCATCGACTCATGGACATTGTTCCTCTCTTTTCTCTTTTTCTCCCATTCATGCTGGTTTACTTTCATACAGCCCATTTCATCGGCACACTTGACACAAAACAGAGGGTTTTCATGTACCCTCACTATCATTTAATTACAACTAGTGCCTCTTCAACATCATCTTTTCTTTCCTCACTTTGCTTTTCTTTTCTTTTCACTCTTTTCACTCTTTTAACACTTTGGGAAACATTTTCTGTTCTTTGTAAGCGCTTAAGAGCTTCTTATAGACTTTAAGGCTAATGAAAAGAAGGAATAAAGCTTAGTTCATACAATTCTGGACAAAAGAAAGAAATCGGCCAAAGGCTCAACGGGCTGACTAGGGTACACAACATATGAAAAGGTAGAATTTGACAAGAAAAAAAATGGAAACTAACGGTTAAAACAAAGAAATGCCTACATCCTTTCCGACACTACACCTCCTTCATTTCGTTTTGTATACACACCAGGCAAGTTCTAGACAATTCACAACGACATGGAATAGCAAAACCTCACTCACACTTTATGCACATGCTCGAATCAAGATGCATTCACAGACTCTTTAATTAGTCAACTACATGAATTCAAGATTAAGCCTCAATCATAATGAACCAAATTCTATAGCCTAGGTAACTCAACATATTTACAAAATTGCATGCTTTCAAACGAATCATTTTCACGTTTTGAACATCAATTACAACACGCAACGAAATTTTAGCAACCATAAGCAACTACAGTTTATTGATGCAATCCACCAAAGAAACTAAAAACAAAACATCTACTCCTATCGACTACATTTCCCTTAAGACGGTCGTCATCCATCCATAATAGGGAATGGTCACTAACTATGACATCGGTTCAATGGGACTATTCTCGGTAAAAGAACCGAAAACAAACTCCGAGAAACCCAAAATTAAAACTTCAAAATTTTTGCAACACATCGATCATTTCGATAGAAAATATTTGCAAACTATGTTGATAAATGCAAAATCTTTTCGCAAAAATTTTGAAAAATATCGATCATATCGATAGAAAAAGAAAAAAATTTACAAAATTTACAAAATATTTACAAAGGCAACCATAACTTTTTAAAGAAACACATCATTAGCCACAAACAAATATATACACATCATTCACAAATCAGTTCACAAGAACAGAGAAAACACAGACATACATAAACGTCAAGGAAGGATATACAGCAGATTTAGAGCCTATGACCCAGCACCTAACTACTCCCCACCCCACACTTAAATCGAACACTGTCCCCAGTGTTCACAAAAATACAAAGCACAAAATTTTGGGTGGTGAAACTCCCTGCTCAGTCGAAATATTCGACTTCCTCATCCGGTGCTGCGGCCTCATCGCCCATATCTGAATCAGCTCCATCACCGTCATCGGACTCTACATCAGAGTCCTCACGACGTGTCTCCTTATCAGTAGGGACGTCGTCGTCAGTCGGCTCCACAAAGGCTGGCCCCACCTTGCATAAAGCTCTGGCGTTCTCGCCGAAGGGGTAGTCCAGCTCCAGCTGCCATAATTCATCCTCGGTGGCTGGTCTCCCACCTATTCGTAGCTGCAGCATCTGCATGCCGAACATACGGGCCATATACTAGTCGTCACGAGCATGTCGCTCGCCCAGAGTCAGCACAGGTCCGTGTGTAGTGTCAGGGGCCTTGGTTTTTGTCACATCAAGGGCCCTCCGCTCCAACTGCGGAATGTAATCCAAGGCTTCTTCCTCGATGTCAAGGCCTCGGAGGAAGGTGGTGATGAGTCCGCCAAACCCGTATCTGTGGCCCTGGTGTAGTCTGGCTCTCTTCATGGCGGATATTATAACCGCCCCCACATTAATCTCAAGCCCTTTCATAAGGGCATACACCAGGCAGACACGGTCCCGGGTCACGTCCGTCATGTGCACTCCCGGGATCAAACACGAACATACTATTTTTAGCCAGATTCTGGCCTCCCTGTTCATCTGCGAATAAGGCAGAGTCTGGTGGTAACCCCTCTCTTTGTGTCTCCTCCATCGGGCTGTGGATCGAGCCCCACACAACGTACGTCTGATGTCGGCGTACGGTGGGGTGATATTGAGCTGGCGGAGAACGTGGGCGTCTGTGTCCCGCGCTCCAACGATGGCATTCAGCTGCTGGGGTTCCAGAGTGACAATCTGCCCTCTGATTTTAATAGTATGGCTCCTGATGGCCGGGTTCCAGTTGGCGTAGAATTCCCGGACCAAGTGAAGGTTGCACTCCTTGGGCTCCTGAAAGATAAAACTGAGCCCAGCTGCCTCAATCCTCTACACCATGCGAGGGAACTCCTGTGCAAGTGGTTCCCTTGCAATATATTCCTCCGGGAAGTAATTGCTTTCCTTGTGCTTATTATACCATTTCTTCCCTTCGTCGATGACCCATCGTGTTCCGTATCGGCGGTGTTGGCCGCTTGGAACAGCAGGTGCAGCTGGGACAACAGTGCCCAGTCTCATTCTCTTTCTGCCGGTGCCTGAGGTTGAGGCACCCTTGCCTTTATCTTGTCGGCTAGCCATTGTACCTGTCAATTTACACAGACAAGCACAATATTAAGCTAAAAACTTGTTAGCTTCGGCTAAGGTCGGGTTAAACAAAATTTACCCCACACTTAGTCTTTAACAAAATTTACAACATTTTAGCAAGGATAACTCTATTTACACCCCCAAACACAATCAACTATAAACATGTTGCTTAGTGCGTTCACAAAATTTCGACAGCATAACGGCTAGCGAATTACTCAGACTTCATACAGCTAACCCAATCCTCCTATCGACAGCTATTCACCCACAGCACTTAGCAACAATAACCACAACAGAAATAAGAACAACAATACAAACCTATTATATACAACTAATCTAAGCAATTCAACCAATTCACATATTATGCACTTCCCCACAGAAATTTGAGAATTAGTCGTCTTTCCACAATTAAACAATAATTACCACGACTTATCTCAACTACTAAACACACCCAGGCACCAATTTCATCAAACTATCAAGTTACCCACTTTCAAATCCAACAACCCAAGCCCTAGAACTCAATTCGACAATCAATATTGAATTATTCAATCAATCGATAAGTTCAAACGTCAACTACAATAATCCGAACATAATCAATCACAAAATAATTCACATCATGTTTAATTTTTTTTACCTAGGGTGATATATCTCACCTCACATGCTCAAAAGTGACAAAACTCGCCAGAAATTTGAGATAGAAGATGAAAACATACCTTGGATTTGAAGAACCGAAAAAAAACTTGACGTTTTCCTTGCCTATCAACGTGGCACGGAGCTTGGGGGTAGGGGAATGGGTGTTTGGTCGCGGAGGGTAGAAGGAATGGGGAAATTTGGGCGAAAATCGGGGGTTTATTTAAAAGAAACACGCGGGTCACCCGGAAACCCGGTGTGACCCGGCACTGGAATAAGGGCAACGTGTCACGGAGGGTAACGCGGAGCCCCTCCTCCGTGACACGGAGCCAACGCGTTGGCTTACTGGAATTTTAGAAATTCCAGATTCGCCTTCAACGTGTCACGGAGGTCAACGCGGAGTATTGCCTCCGTGACACGGCGTCAACGCGCCAGTGCTCTGTTTCACCATCAAATTTTATTTTTCATACCTCGCCTCGTTTCCTCGATTCCAAGTATTTTTCCTCCGGTATACCTGAAAATCACCTCACTAAACAAAAATTGGTTAAATTCATAGATTCCCTACTAAAAAAAATAAATAAAATAAAAATTACTAATTAAAATGCAAATCTAAGCCTAGTCAAGAAAAAGGAAAGAAAATAGAATAAAAGAAAAACTTTACACTAAGGAAAGAAAAAATATTTTTCACGGGTTGCCTCCCGTGCAGCGCCTGGTTTAACGTCGTGGCTCGACAGCCTTTATGCTCAAGTGTCTACTAGGGAGATGGACGATTTGTCTCGATCATGGTCATCTCCCCAGTAGTTCTCAACCTTGTCTGGTGGCCTACCTCGTAACTCTCGGAAATCACTCACTCCATTTGCATTCCCATGATCAATCATGTTGATCACCGAGAGTTCCTTATAGACAGTCGGGAGCTTAGGTGCCTTGTACACGTCGAACACCTCAACCTTGTCGTGTGCTCGCATTGTGAGTTGACCCGCAGCTACATCGATCAATGCCTTTCCGGTTGCCAAAAATGGTCGTCCCAAAATAAATGGGACTTCTGCATCTGGTTCAAAATCCAGAACAATGAAATCTACCGGAAAAATGAGGGAGCCTACCTGCACTAGCACATCCTCAACAATGCCATCCGGCTTAGCTAAGGACCTGTCTGCTAGCTGCAAGATCACTGTTGTGGGTCTAGGACTCCCTAGCCCTAACTTTCTGAATACCGAAGATGGCATCAGATTTATACTTGCCCCCAAGTCGCATAACCCACGAGCTCGGATACTTTGCCCAATCGTCAGCTGGATAGTAAAACTTCCAGGATCCTTTAGTTTAGTGGGCAACCTGTTCTGAATACGGGATGTGCATTCCTCTGTTAAAGCCACCGTGGCATACTCAGTCAAACGACTTTTGTTGGCCACGATGTCTTTGATATACTTTGCATATTTCGGCACACCCTGCAAGACATCAACAAGAGGTAAGTTAACATGTACCTGTTTGAGTACCTCCATGAATTTCTGGAAACACGCCTCCTCCTTGTGCTTCTTAAGTCGTTGAGGGAACGGGGGTGGAGGCCTTGCTGGTTCAGCTTCTTTGGTCTTCCCCGTATCTGAGGTTTGTTCTCCCTCAACATCTACTACTCCTGACTTCTGAGGCGGTCTTTCAGGTTCCACCTCCTTTAATTGTAAACCACTCCTCGTGGTCACTGCATTTACCTGCTTAGGATTTGGATCCGTGTCGCTAGGTAGTCCTCCCTTGGGTCTAGTATTTTGGGCACTAGCAAATTGCCCAAACTGATATTCAAGAGCCTTAGTTGCCAATTGATTGTTCTTTACTTCGGCTGCCAGTTTGACGTAGTCAGCCTGCAATTGTGCCTGGTTGGCAATCATGGTCTTGAACATTTCCTCAATAGTCGGTGATAGTGGTGGAGGAGGGGCATTGTGATTTCTGAACTGATTCTGATAGCCTTGTTGCCCTCCTTGGTTTCTGTGCATACCCTGCCCTGAACCTTGGCCTTGTTGATTGTTGCTACCCCACGAAAAATTCGGATGATTCCTCCAATTCGAGTTGTAGCTACCACCAAACTGCTGTTGATTCCTCTGTGCATTGCCCACAAAGTTGACAGAATCAGGATTTGCACCACAGCACTCAGCTGAATGCTCACTACTACCACACACTTCACACCACATCTGTTGGACTGCATTAACTGAGGCTGAAGACTGGTTCAAATTCATAGTGCTGAAGTGAGTGTTTAACTGATTCTGCAAAGCAGCTATCTGTGCAGCGATAGCTATGAATCCATCCACTTCGAACACTCCTGCTGCTTTCCTTGCTCCACCCCTTGAAGAATCTGCATTCCATTCCGGATTGCCTTGTGAGATTCGGTTGAGCAAAGTGTACAACTCTTCATAAGTCTTCTCCAGCGCTTGCCCTCCAGCTGCTGATTCTAACAAAATTTTAGTGTGGGGTTCCAAACCCTCAATAAAAGTGTGTACCAACACCTCATTTGACTGATGATGATGAGGACAGTCCCGCAACATGGACTTGAATCTTTCCCAGGCTTGATAAAGATTTTCTCCTTCCCTCTGCTTAAAACTTAGAATCTGACTTCTAAGTTTAGCTGTTTTACCTGAAGGCAAAAATCTGATCAAGAACTTCTTTGCAAGATCATCCCACGTTGATATAGAGTTGGGTGGTTCAGCTTTTAACCACCTCTTGGCTTCACCCAATAAGGAAAATGGAAATAAGGTGAGCCGAACATAATCAGGTGACACTCTAGTGGGTATGTACGTGTCACTTATCTCCAAAAAGTTCTGGAGATGTTGTTGCGGATCTTCGTGAGGGAGACCGGTAAACTGCCCGCTCGTGTGCAAAAGTTGCACCATATTTTGCTTTAACTCAAATCTCCCCCCAGGCTCTGGTTTGCGGATGCTAGAATGTACATTATTAGCTTGTGGGATTGCCACCTCGCGAACCGGCCTGGCTGCTACTTCCTCGGGCACTAAGACTGCCCGTACAACTGGTGGATTGGGTTGCTCCATCGTAGACTGTTTGAGCAACTGCAGCTTCTTCCGAAGAGCTTCTCTACGTTGACTATGCAATTCACGTTCTGGCTCTAAGTAAGATTCCACCAACTCCTTGTCCCTTGCCAGTGTTCACAGAAATAAAAATCTGCAAAATACAGGCTAAGACCAAGTTGTTAACACTTGAGAAAATAAAATACAAATACAGTAAATTTACACTAAACAAAATTTTACAAATCGCCTAGCCTCCCCGGCAACGGCGCCAAAAACTTGTTCGCTTTCTGCTGCTCGGTATGTGTTAAAAACCGACACGCAAGTGTACGTGGTCAAACAAGTAATAAAGTGGCTAAGTAGCCAAGTATCGATCCAAGGAGGATGCTCTGGATATGCAAAATTTCC
This sequence comes from Datura wrightii, assembly GCA_035772735.1. Taxonomy (NCBI): domain Eukaryota; kingdom Viridiplantae; phylum Streptophyta; class Magnoliopsida; order Solanales; family Solanaceae; genus Datura; species Datura wrightii. The sequence continues at coordinate 108,028,609 of JASDFA010000018.1, forward strand.
TAGTTCACTATATTTCTATTCTATTTCTAACTATGCTAACAACTATCCAATCAAGAATTTAGGGAGTTTTGTGTCTAAACTAATTATATACTAAACTTAACAACTATTATTTACGTTGAATTCAGACAATGGATATGCTCATGCCAAGGTTAAGAACGAGTAATGGAGTTGATAATTATGATAATTTGGTCATCCTCTTCTTCATATTGCTAGTCAAGAACGTTTGCCTAGAAATTAAAACTCTCGTATTTAATTTCACTTTAGAATCATAAACCATTCGTCTACATTTCTGTGATCAAATGAAATTTATGACCTAACACTACAATGCCGGTTCCTAAATTGACTAATACGGCTTTCAAGTATATTTCTATCAAGAAAGCACATCAAAACCCAATTTTCCCAAATCAAGTTAAGAACAATACCCTATTAATTCACAACTTTCCAATTTCATGCTCTCTCGAGTGAAATTGGACTTTTTAGATATACATTAATGGTGGCCAATCAAGAATGTACTAAGCACAAGAATTAATAGAACAATATGCAAGAAGAAGAAGAAACCATATCAATAATAACCAATAATCATTACACAAGTTCAAAACCTCAGCAAGAAAGGAATTAGCCACTCATTCTTGGATTAATCGTCCTAGAATGAGTGTAAATCATGCATACAATTGAAGGAAAAGAAGAAGGGAGGAGAAGAAAACTCTTATCTTTTCTATTCTTCAACTGCCACAAAACCACGTTCCTCTCTCCACTCCTGAACTCTGCTAAAAAACTAGAACTAAAAAAAGAAGAAGACCCTTTAAAAATAACCTAAGTGTGCTATTTATACTAGTGGGAAATTTTTCCCGGAATAACAAGCAACGTGTCACGGAGGCCAACGCGAAGCACTGCCTCCGTGACACGGTGTGGATACGGACCCTCTCTGGAAATTGCAGGGTCCGGATAATTGGCCTCAACGTGGCACGGAGGCCATCGCGGAGGCCTATCTCCGTGCCACGGAACTGACGCGCAGGCACACTGGAAATTGCCTAATTAATTCCTGCCCAGGCAGTGTGCTACCGCGGTGGCAGTGTGGCACGACTCCATCGCGGAGCCAGTGTAAAATGTGCCATCCAAGGTCTTTTCCACGCTCGCATCCAAGTCCAACTCCAACATAGTTCCAACACGCATTTTAGCTCCTAAAAATCACATTATCCTGCAAAACAAATGCTAATCATGTTGGTTAGTATAAATTCGCATTTTATTACCAAATACATGATATTATATACACATTGCACAACAAACAAGGTAAAAATGATACGTTTGAGTATCACTTGGGCATATAAATTTGCCCAAGATCAGAATGCCGGTTCCTTGGCACGAGTTCGTGCTTGAAAATCAAGAGACAAAGAGCGCCTTACATACCTTGTTCCGACGAGTTTTCCTGAATCGCTTCTTTCCTCCAAAAACCATGTTTAGTATTCTTAAATTACTTGAAGTAATACTTATGTGAAAAGTCTAGTTTGAGCCAATTTACTAGACAAAATTTCATCCCAACAGAAGCCATACCAACAATACAAAACAACATTTCATTACTTTGTTTTAACTTGTTTCCACAGCCTTTAAGGGGAAAAATGAAAGGGCGAACTTACCTAGATTTTCTTGTGATTACTCCCCAGAATAAAAGGAGTATATTCCCATAAAAACACATCTGTATCAACCTATAAAAATGGGCAGAAACTTCACCCAGAAACACACTAAAAATGAGCCACAAAACCAATTTAAACTTCTAGCTTTAGCTAAGGAAATTCTTGCAAGTTTAATAGCTAGAAATGGTCACCCTTTTCTTGTCTTCCACTCCTACTAAGATGGAGTATCTAGGAAGCTTAACATGGTTGCAAACACAGCAGCTTCACTGCTCAAAGAATGGCAGAAACTTCAGTTAAGCACACATGAAAAAACAACCTAGCCTAGCTTCCAATTTTCAAGCTTTTAGCTAAGATTTTTGGTAAGTTTAAAGGATAGAATCCTAACCTCTTCCCTTGAATCCAAACATTAACAAAATGGAGTATATATTAAGCTTAGTACTGCTCCAAAAACGAATAAAAAACATCACAAACATGCTTCCAAAATGCAGCAACAAGACTCACTGATGCCTCTCTTCAACTTTGCAATAATCTTCTTCACTTGGCTTGAATTTTCGGTTGATGATTTTCCTTGATTTATCTTGGTTTTTGGCTGTAAAATACAGAGAGAAGTGTCCCCTAATCAGGCAGCTTGAATTTGGACAGGAATGATATGATTTGAGCAGAAAACAACTTAAATAAATAGGGGTAAGGCGGTGGAGGCGGTGCTTATATCACTGCTTAATAGGGCTTCAGTAAAATACCCATAACTTTTTACTCCGAACTCCGATTGATGAGCAATGTGATGTTATGAAAACCAGACTCAAATACCTTTAATTTGGTAGGTTGTGGGGCTTCTAATTCATTACATATTTAGAGATATGGTTTTTAAAATTTGATCCTAACTTATAAACTTCAAATACTCTTTGCTTTTTCATTCATACACATTTCCCTTGTTATCTACGATCAATATAGAACCCATACTTTCTTTAACATATCATAAAAACATAAAATAATCACCAAAAAATTTTGGGGTGCAACATCCTCCCCCATTATAAACATTCGTCCTCAAATGTCATAACACCTTTAACTCATCCTTGTCTTTCATCATAAACATACATTCCATATATTCGTAAACATATCCTTTCCAGTCGTTGCTTCATATAAAACTATACTTATTTAACTCAATCTATTTATCTAACATAAGACAGACATTTCTTAACACCACATAATCGATGAACTTTTCTAACCATAAGCAAATTTATTCACCACCACAACAGATGATTAACTCTAATACAACTTTCCATTCACTACTTAAGATACAAGATCAATGTTAAATCTAAAGCTGCACTTTCACCCTTGCTTTTACCACGGACCGTCATTGACGGTCCTGATAATAGAAACTAAAGCCTGATCAAGGGACAAAGAAGGAACTAAATCTCCGGGAGAAACTGAATATCTGGCCTCCCGGGACCTTGAAACACTACATGGGGGCTTAAATAATCCTATTGACCCAGCCTCCCCACTTTATTCTACTTCCTTGTCGATACTTGGAGATGGTGAATCAGATTCCTCTATCTTCTGATAAAATGCTTGTATCCGAGCAATAATCATATCTTTCTAGGTAGACATTACCAAACACTCTCAAACCAAATGGGGTCCCAAACCTAATACAATTGATATACTCTATCCCTCGTATTTCGCATCCTATCTGAAGCATATCAGGTAAAAGAATTAAACCTGAGACTATATGCGCGAAAACTCATGATGCCCTACTTCAGGTACAAAAACTGATTAGCTTGAAACTATCGAAGTTCCCATGGTAAATACTGATTCTTGAAGGCTAGGGGATTTAGGCTCAAAACTCCCAGGCACTAGAGCTTTCAAAAGTATTTCCACTGGACCCTGCCATTAATTTCAACTGTTGATTTTGAAACTTCACTACCCCAGTTAACATCTGATATGCTTTCTCAAAATCTCATCCCATTGATATACCATAAGTCATTTGAGGATCAACAACTCTAGCTCCTCCTAGCTCTACTGAAACTAGGACAACATGAGGGGCTAAATCCCTTCCCACGCTAGCTCTGACTGGAACTAGATAAAAAGTAACACGGGGAGAAACGAAACTCACTTCGAGCAGATAATCTATTTTTTGGATCAACAGGAGGGAGATTGGGACCCTTTCAAGCATCAATGCCAATAAAACTCGTAGCCATCTGCCTTATTCCAAGTGAATTCTAAAACATAAGTATGATTTAGATTTCAAACACCCCTTATATCTTTTCTCTATAGCATGATCTATTAATGATCAAAGTGAAACAACTTCTAAATGCCCTGTAGCCTCATGATTATAAGTATGGTGCACAACATACCCATAAGCAAGACTCTACTAGACACAACTTGTGGACTCCTTAGGATACGACTTCGCTTTGATACCAAGTCTGTCACGCCCCAAACCAAGGTAGGGTGTTGTAATGCCCCAGAAACTCAAAATCTAATTTCGAGACTTAAATCAAGAAATCTGAAAAATCTGTAGGAAAGCTACAAGATGGATTACCTAACGAGTCGTTAAGTGACCCCATGACTCGTTAGGTGAGCCATAAGAAGGAAGTTTGATAATTCTAAGAAGGGAGACAGTGTACCCAAGAGGGACTTCATGAATCATGGTCACTGACCACGACCCGTTGAGTCACTCATGGTCAGGTCTTGGTTAAGGATATCATCAGTGGAGCAATGTACTTGACGGGTGGGGGAAACGAGTCGTGGCCCCTAGTAACAACTTGCTATATCCCCTGTTACCAGCCCTACTGAGTTTTTAGCCAGTGTACCTGACGAGTGTCACAACAAGTCGTCGTCAGTGGCAACGACTCGTTAGGTGACTCATTACCAAACTTAGCATTTAATCTTCAAATGTAAGACAGTGTGGTCCACGACTGGTGACCACAATTCTTGGTCAGTGACCACGACTCATTAGGTCCCTCGTTAGGGTTACCTGACAGTTTTTCCCAGTGAATTTCTAAGGGCTATTTAGTAATTCCCTACTCTCCCAAGCTTAAAACTACATCGTTTTAGTAATAATTTTAGACCTTTTAGTGGGGAAAAATGGTTCAGTCCTCATTCCCACTCTCAGTTTTCAGAAAATCACCATAAGTTCTCCTCTCAAGAATCCTTCAAGCAAGCTTAGGGTTGCTCATCGTTGCAGCAGTTCAAATCTTCTTCTCTGGGAGAATTTTAGTCAGGTATGTGAGAATTCAACAAGGGAATTGTCCTTCCCTTGTGTCCCCCAAAATCCTCCCATAATTTCCCTACCAGTTTATCCTCGGGATTTTCGAATATGAAGAGATTTTCATGTTGGTTTTCGTTAATTTCAATTGAGTTATTATCCATGTTTATTATTCATATGATCTTCATCAATTCATAAGTAAATTATTGTTGTTCTTGCCCAGATGATTTACAACCCTAAATTTTCAAGTAAAGATTGTTGTGTATGAAATTCTGTCTATTTTGCAAAGTACATTTTGGGCTATCTGTGTGTGTGTGTGTGAATAATTATTCCATTAAGGAGAATTTGATTTTACCATTGTTGGATGAGATCCCTTTAAATTCTTGAAATTTCGTCATATTATGAAATTCTCGTGTTGTTGGAATGAGTTGTGTTCTCTATTAGCTGCTTAGTAGTTTAGTTTAGTTAGAATGTAAAACCTCTTTAGCCTTATTTAGAAAGTGTCAAATGATCAGTTTGACTTCAGTCTTATCCCCAAGGTGTCAATGATGCCTCCCAGTTATCAGAATCAGACTCAGAATCTAGTTTATTGGTCCATTAGGCGGTCATGACTTTTATATATATATATATATATATATATATATATAGCTTTGACCAGCCCCAGGACCCCAATTCAGTTTACAGTTGTTCTTAGACGGTTAGACACTTCCAAATAAGCAACTATAATCAGTCTAGAACTTAGTTTCAGAATCTGGTCCGCTAAGGCTCTCAGGGTACTTTCAGTTAAATGCCCCTGACTAGTCTTGGACCCCAGTTTTGAGCTGTCAGCCTAGTAGTTCAGTTTAGGTTTTCCAATGGGAGTAGGACTTAGCATCGAGTGGGTCGGGGTTCCAGCGCATCTAAGTTCCCAAAACTACGTTGCCAGCATAGGTTACAGTATTACTTGGCCTGATTGGCCCCATACTTTTGTGATCACCCAGTTCATGCCTTTATACCCTGGCAAAGGTATATTGGGTCCTACCAGTGGGGTGTATACATCGGACTCCACGTCTAGTTCACGTGGTTATATGTTAGTCAGAGACTCTCCCGCTAGTCAGTTCAGTTCAATCTCAGTTTTTAACAGTTCAGATCAATTCAGGGTGGTCTATCAGACTCAATATTTCAGACATATGGCATGTCTTTGACCATCAGACAAGACCATCTTGACCATTTCAGTTTACATCAGTAGTTCAGTTCAACTTATGTGTTGGTCATTGCGGGTCATTTCAATTCAGACTTTATATTTAGATATGTTTTTTCCCACTTACTCAGTACATTCAAAGTACTGACGCATACTTTTATGTTGTACTGTTTCATGATACAGCCGCAGGGTCCCAGACTCAGCATCGTTAGCCATTGCGCTTCAGATCCTCCTTCGTTGTAGCCGAAGTGTGAGTGCTCATCATTCGAGGGCCTTGTTTTACTTTCTTTCAGTTGAGTTATTATTTTTAGTTAGACTTAGAGTTAGCTAGGGGCTTGTCCGAGCAACTCATCAGTTAGAAGGCTTTTAGACACAGAGTTAATTTCGGACTTCAAATGTTTTAACTTTTAATGTTTTCTTCTAGTTTATTTTTCTCAAATGCTCTTATATTGTTATTTCAAAGCTTCTGATATATATATATATATATATATATATGTATATTTTTTTACTCAAAATACCAATGTGTGATAGAACACGGGTTGACTTGGGGTCACTTGTGACTTCAAGTATCGTGTTAAGTCCAGGGTGTAGTCTCGGGGCGTGACAAATATGGTATAAGAGCCCTAGGTTTAGAGTATCCTCGGAATGGCTGAAAGCCGTATCAATTAGAGTCCTTTTCGTGGGTGCGAAGCGTGCCACACTTATGATGAGGAGCCTACGTCATGTTATTAGGAAAACTCTCTTTTGTTCATACTCTTTATCGTGCGTTAGAGTTCAATTCCAGAAATGCCCTTCTAATTCATGCTTTGTTTCATTTCAGTGAACCATGCTTCCCAGGCGCGGTAATGGAAGAAGGGCTAGTAATGTCAATAGACCTACCCCACCAGCCCCAACAGCTCCTCAAGATGATTCAATGTCTATCACCGAATTTAGGGAGACCATTCAACTGCTCGCCCAAACAGTCACCAACCAGGTGAACCAGCAAATGGTGCCGATGAACACCAATGGGTCTACAGCAGTTGCGAGGGAGCGGGACTGCACCCGTATGAACCATCCATCTTTTTGATTTATTTCCTATCTTAATGCTAGGAAGATGATCTCTAAAGGTTGCATGTACCACCTAGTTACGATTAAGGATGTGGAGTCTGAGACCCCGACTATTCAGTCAGTTCCGGTGGTGTGTGAATATCCAGAGGTGTTTCCTAATGATTTTCCCGGTGTTCCTACAGAGAGGAAATTGATTTTGGCATTGATCTATTACCCGATACATAGCCTATCTCTATTCCTCCCAACAGGATGGCTCCAGCCGAACTAAAGGAATTGAAGGATCAGTTTATGGATCTATTGGATAAGGGCTTCATTGGACCGAGCCAGTCTCTATGGGGTGCGCCAGTCTCTATGGGGTGCACCAGTTCTATTTGTTCAAAAGAAGGACGGTTCCCTTCGCATGTGTATTAACTATCGGCAGTTGAACAAGTTTACCGTCAAGAACAGGAACCCTTTACCAGGATCGATGATTTGTTTGACCAGGTTCAGGGTTCCAAAAGTTTCTCGAAGATAGACCTCAAGTCTGGGTATCACCAGCTCAGGGTTCGAGAGAGTGACATCCCGAAGATCGCTATCAGGACACGGTATGGTCACTATGAATTTGTTGTTATATCTTTCATACTAACCAATGCCCTTGCAGCTTTTATGGATCTAATGAACAGGGTGTTCAAGGAATATCTGGATATTTCCGTGATCGTGTTCATCGAGACATTCTTATATACTCCCGAAGCAAGGAGGAGCATGCCACTCATTTGAGAATAGTGTTGAAAACTCTCAAGGATCGTCACTTGTATGCAAAGTTTAGCAAGTTTGAATTTTGTCTAACCTCGGTGGCATTTTTGGGTCATGTTGTATCAAGCGAAGGCATAAGGGTAGATTCCCAGAAGATTGAGGCGGTGAAGAATTGGCCTAGACGGGTGAATCCTTTAGAAATTCAGAGTTTCTTGGACTTAGCAGGCTACTATCGAAGATTTGTTGAGGCCTTTAAATCAATTGCAGCCCCGTTGACTAGGTTGACTCAGAAAAAGGTAAAGTTCCAATGGTCGGATGCTTGTGAGAAAAGCTTTCAAGAATTGAAGACCCGACTCACTTCAGCACCAGTGTTAACTTTAACTGAGGATACTGACAGCTTTGTAGTATATTGTGATGCTTCGAGAGTCAGACTAGGATGTGTGTTGATGCAGCGTGGGAAGGTAATAGCATATGCCTCGAGACAGCTGAAAGTTCATGAAAAGAATTACCCGACCCATGATCTTGAGTTGGCTGCGGTGGTGTTTGCACTGAGGATATGGCGACATTACTTGTATGGGGTCCACGTGGATGTATTTAAAGATCACAAGAGCTTGCAATATGAGTTCACACAGAAGGATGTAAATCTTCAGCAAAGGAGGTGGTTGGAGTTACTAAAGGTCTACGACATGAGTGTCCTCTACCACCCGGGCAATGCTAATATGATTGCGGATGCACTTAGTAGTCTCTCTATGGAGATTGTGTCCCACGTGGATGAGGGAAAGAAGGATTTGATGAAAAATGTCCACCAACTTGCAAGATTGGGAGTTAGATTGATCGACTCGACTAATGGCGGCATTATTGTGCAGAATGGGTCAGAATCGTCCTTGGTGGTCGATGTCAAATATAAGCAAGATGAGGATCTGACTTTGAGAAAGCTGAAGGAAGCAGTGCAGAGTCAAAAGGTGGAGGTTTTCTCCCAAGGGGGAGATGGTGTGCTATGGTACTAGGGTCAACTATGTATTTCGAACGTTGATAATTTGAGGGTTTCGGATATTGAATGAGGCACGTGGTACCAGATATTCTATATATCCTAGATCCACGAAGATGTATTGGGACTTGCGAGAAATCTATTGGTGGGATGGTATAAAAAAAGGTATATTGCGGAGTTTGTAGCAAAGTGTCCAAACTGTCAGCAAGTGAAAGTCGAGCATCTAAGGCCGGGAGGTGTACTTCAGGATATTAGCATTCCCACTTGGAAGTGGGAGGAAATAAATATGGATTTCATTACAGGCCTACCTCGTACTCCCCAACACTATGACTGCATTTGGGTGGTGGTAGACAGGTTAACTAAGGCTGCATACTTCCTACCGGTCAAGACCACGAATTCAACGAATGATTATGCTAGGTTGTATATTTGGGAGTTGGTTCGACTTTATGGAGTGCCCTTGTCTATTATTTCAGACCGAGACACTCAGTTTACCTCTCAGTTTTAGCGGTCTTTTCAGAAGGGACTTGGGATGCAAGTTAAGCTAGTATAGCCTTCCATCTGCAAATAGACGGACAGGCAGGATGAACCATTCAGACCTCAAGGATATGTTGAGGGCATGTGTTATGGATTTCAAGGTAGTTGGGATGATCATTTTCCCTTAATCAATTTTGATTATAATAATATTTATCACTCCAATATCCAAATGGCACCGTTTGAGGCTCTTTACGGGCAAAGGTGTAGATCTCCCATCGGATCATTTGAGGTTGGCGAGGCAGCTATGACAGGGCCAGATTCGGTTCACGAGGCGATGGTGAAGGTTCAGTTGATAAGGGACCGGTTGAAAACCTCTCAGAGTCGTCAGAAATCATATGCCAATGTGAGGAGAAGAGACTTGGAGTTTGATGTGGACGATTGGGTATTCTAAAGGTATGTCCCATGAAGGAGGTCATGCGGTTTGGGAAAAAGGGGATCCCCGATATGTTGGTCCTTATCGGGTTATGAGGAGAGTTGGTAAGGTGGCGTATGAGTTGGACTTGCCTTCAGATTTAGCTTCAGTTCATCCCGTGTTTCATGTATCGCTCTTGAAAAAGTGCTTGGGTAATCCAACTTTAGTAGTCCCGATAGACAGCGTTGGTGTAAAGGATAGCCTCAGCTATGAGGAAATTTCGGTGGAGATCTTGGATCGTCAGGTTCGGAGGCCGAGGAACAAAGAAGTAGCTTCAGTTAAGGTATTATGGAGGAACCATCATGTTGAAGGAGCTACGTGGGAAGCCTAAGAGGATATGATGGCTAAATACCCACACTTGTCCCCTACCGGCTTAGTCGCAGTTTGAGGTACCAATTTTTCCCTAAGCCTCTAATGAGTTTTTGTGTTCTTTTCATGCATACAATTTTTTTTATGATGAGGTATATGTATGAGATGTCTGAATTTAGTTCAGTTATGTAGTTCTTTCCGGAGGCAGCCATTCCATCAGTTTTCAATTTTTATAATCAGTATTTGCATATGATGATTGCATGTTTGTGCGTTTTCTGTGTGCTTCTAAAATTTGAGGATGAACGTTCCCAAGGGAGAGATATTGTTATACCCCGGAAGCTCAAATATCGGACCCAAGAGTTGAAACGCAAAATTCTGGAATTTATGTTACAAGCACAGGACGAGTCGTGGGACGACTCGTGAGGAGACCCCACGAGTCTTCAAGTGACTCGTGGATAGTCTTGGAATAAAGGAAGGATCGAGGTCCCCATAAGGGAGATAACGACTCGTGGCCAGTCCCCACGAGTCGTCATGTCACTCATGGGGTGAGGCTTGGGTTAGGTTATAAGAAACTCCCAGTGTACCTAACGGATGGGACCCCACGAGTCATGGCCTATCCCAATGACTCGTGAGGTGAGTCGTGAGTAAGCCTATTGACTTTTAATGGAGGATGAGGTAGTGTACTTGACGGGCAACACGACGAGTCGCTGCCCATCTTGACGAGTCGTCAGGTCACCCGTTAGGGTCACCTGACAGTTATTTTCTGTTAATTAGTAAGGGCCTTCTCATAATTTCCTAGACTCTTAAGGCCTAAACTATGTCGTTTTGAGGTCGGAATAGGGTCTTTAAGGTGGGTTAAGTCCCTAATGCATACCCATTCCCATGCAAGATCTTTTAGAGAGGCTTTAGGGAGATTCAAGGTCTTCTCCTCCAAGTTTCCGTCAATTTCTTTGTGGGTTTTCAAGGAACTTCGAAATCAGTCCATCTCCAGGTATGTTGGGTTTTAGAATTGGTGAAATCCTTTCACACCCATGCCCAAATTTCGATTTAAATCATGAATTTTCCTATTCAAGTTCAATGGGGTTTTACCCAAGTGCATGAAAATATGATTCTCTTTATGGGTATGATTTAATTAAGTTTTAATTATTGAATTGAATGATGAGCAGGTTTTATATTATTTTATTTAAAAAATCATGTTTCAAGCTTTTTAAATCTAAAATGCCCATTTGATGAAGGATCGTGAAAGTTATGATTTACGATGAATATGCAATATTTTGAATTTATTGATGACAGAAAAGCATGAATTCAAGTTACCCATGATTATGAGCATATTTTGAAAGAATTAAATATGATGAATTATTGGGCAATGCCCACATGTTGAAGAATGATTTATGATTTATGAAGCGAATTACCTGATTTATCGATTTATGCTATGGTTAAGTTTCCGATATGTTTTATGTTTAGTATTCCGCTTATTTAAATGAGATTAGTTGTATGCATGTGCCATGGGTCTACTTGGGGTCTCTCGGGGTCCCTTGTCTCGTGTCTACGATCCGGGTGTATGTTCGGGTCGTGACAAACCTGGTATTACAGCAATAGGGTTGAAGTGTCCTAGGGTTTCTGAAACTCGCGTTAAGTAGAGTCTTTTTCATGGGTGTGAAGCGCGCCACACCTACGATGGAGAGGCTACTAGAAGTTTAGGAAACGTTCCCTTCTTTCATGTTCTATATCGTGCGATGAAAAGCCTCTCCATCCTTCTAATTGGTGCTATTCGAGATTGCAGAATTATGGCTACTAGAAGAATGAACGGTGAGAGGAATGGAAATGATGAAGGCCACGGAGGTGGCAATGACCATGGGCATCAGCAAACCCCACCTGTTCAGGAGGCCCAAGCACTAGAGCCAACTGCACACACTGAGTTTCGGGTGGCTATTTAGATGTTGGCACAAGCCTTGACCGCTCAGGTCAACTAGAAGGCCGTTGCGCAGGTACCACAGAATGGCAATGCAGCGGCGGCTCGGATTAGAGACTTCTTGAGGATGAACCCTCCTGAGTTCACGGGGTCAAAGGTGGACGAGGATCCACACGAGTTTATTGAAGGGATCTTGAAGGTCACCCAGGTTATAGGGGTGACAAATGGGGCGTGTGTTGACCCTGCCTCTTATCAGCTAAAAGAGGTTGCTCATATTTGGTACGAGCAATGGAAGGACAGAGGGGCACGCGGGAGCGGGCCCTATCAGCTGGGATGAGTTCCACATAGCCTTTCTCAACAGGTTCTTCCCTCGGGAGATGAGGAAGTTAAGGCAGCTGAGTTTGTAAACCTCAAGCAGGGAAAGATGAAAGTGCCGGAGTATTCTCTTAAGTTGACTCGTTTGTCAAAATACGCCCCAGCGTTAGTGATGAATCAGAGGGCGCAGGTCAGCCGATTCGTTCATGGTGTGGCTAGTTATTTAGAAAAGGATTACAGGACTGCCATTCTTCACCAGGATATGGACTTTCCTCACATAGTGTTGTACTCCCAGCAGATGGAGGCGACTCATGTAAGGGAGAGGGAGGCAAAGAGGGCTCGGACGGATAGTCGTGGGTTTTCGCATCAGAGATCTGGCAGTGGCTACCATCCACAGCTCCAGCAGAGATCACTAGCCCCAACACCATCATTAGCTAGTGTTCCATCTAGACCCAGGAGTGATCAGAGGAGCAGGGCTTCAGTGTCAAGGGATCAGAGGGGCACCCAGTTAGAGTATACCACTCCAGTCTACGGGAAGTGCGGCAAGAGTCATGCCGGGGAGTGCCTGCTCAGTTCAGATGTTTGTTATGGGTGTGGTAGATCTGGGCACATGTGCCGAGCGTGCCCATATGCTAGAACGAGTGATGATAGGGGTCGTGCATAGACCACCGGGACAGCCACAGCTCCATCCCGTTCCGCTCCGCAGGGAGCATAGACTAGTAGGGGTGGCGGAAAGCGCCAAAACCGATTCTATGCCCTTGCCTCACGCCAGGAGCGGGAGACTTTGCCAGACGTGGTCACTGGTATGTTGCATGTTTTTCATATTGATGTTTATGCCTTGCTAGATCCGGGAGCTACCTTGTCTTTCATGACTCCTTACATTGCTAGTATCTTTGGAGTCAGTCCCTAGACCTTGTCAGAACCGTTTTCAGTTTCAACCCCTGTTGGTGATTTAGTCATAGCTGGAGTATATAGAGAATGCCCGATCACTGTGTTGCATAAGGTTACCTCCGAAAACCTTGTAGAGTTAGCCATTAATGACTAGTTGAGGGAGCCACATGGGAGGCAGAAGCAGACATGAGGGCCAAGTACCCTCATTTATTCCTTTCCAGTTCAGTTTCAACATCAGGTATTAAATTCCTCTTCAATACTCTCTTCAGTTCTGTACTCATTAGCTCTATTTAGATTTTCAATATGCATCCTAGTTGCATCAACTCTTTTAGCATGGTTAAATTAGTTTAGAGTTAGTCACTACTTCAAAAATCAGCTCATAGTCTCAGTCTGGGAATTGCGGCTCTTTATCAGGTTTTCCAGAAGTTTTATCCTTCATTCAAGCACAAATAATTCCAAGGGGGAGATAATGTAACACCCCAAAACTTTCCTAGATCAAACTCAGACCTTGCATGAAAAAACCTAGAAGAACGAGAAAATGTTTTTTTCAGAACGACCTAGACAAAGAGTCGTGGTCAGTTGTAACGACCCATTGTCTGAGTCATCGTTAGGCTTGCAGAAAGTACCTTTGGAACCTATGAGCCTAATAACGTGTCATGGAATAGACCATTGGCCCGTCCTGTTGAGTCGTTGGGAGAATTTCGAGGAGGTAAGAAATTCATCCCAATGGCAATAAGGGAAACAACGACCCATTTCCAAAACAATGAGTCATTGTTTCCATCCGTGAGCCAAGCCCAGGAAATTCCAGTAGTCGGGACGAGATAAGATAATGACTCGTTGGATCAACCAATGAGTCGTGGTGTCACCCGTTAGAGGAGGGGGCCCAGTGTTTTGTTCAAGTCCCTGCCAGTGGCCACGGGATATACCAATGACTTGTTGGTTCTTCCAACGATTCATGGTCCCCCTTGTTGCCAGTTCCAGTAAGCCTAAGATTTAAGCCCATGACCGACAATTGGTCCCAACGAGTCGTGGTGTCAACCAATGACTCGTTGTGTTACCCATTAGTCCCTATCGAGCAGTTTTCCATATTTTCTTTAGGGGCATTTTTTTAATTTCCCACCTTTTTAATCCTTAAACTAAATCATTTTGGGTTTATTCAGGGGATTTAGAGGGGTCATCAATGTTCATTCTTCATTCCTCTCATTCCCCCAAATTCAGAAACGTAGAGACTTTGTCAAATAGCATAGAGCAGGAGCAAGGGTTCAACTTTCTTCTCAGATCTTCTCAAGGGTTTTCTTTGGGTTTTTCTTCATCAGATATGTGAGAATTTATCAAGGAAATTATCCTTCCATTGTGCCCCAAAACCCATTTAAATTTTCTTATCAGTCCTAGCCTTGATGTTTCAAAATTTGGTGATTTTTCAGTCAGAATTTGATTAAATTTATGTAGAATGTTGTTTATTTTGTTAGATGCTATATTTACATTACTTAGAGATCATGTTGATACTTCCTGTAAATGGGTTTTAGCCCTAGCTCTTGAATACAGTAATTAGAGTCTTGCACAATTGATTAGTTATTCATGTTGGTTGATTCTATTATAGCATTCCCATATTATTAATATCAATTGAATTCTCAGTCAGTTGCATACTAGTCCAGTTTTAGTCAAAATGTTAGCATTTTTCAGTACTTTTATAGATGTCAGCTGATCAGTTTGACTATAGTGTTTCCTTAAGGTGTCAGTAATGCCTCCCAAATATCAGTATCAATTATTAGTTAGTTCTACAGACGGTTACGACACTTCCAGAAAAGCAGCTTTGAGCGAAGATACCAGTTATAGTATTTGGTCCAATAAGACTCTCAGGGTACTTCCAGATAAGTTTCCCTGAATTAGTCTTGGGCCCCAGCTTCGAGCTATCAGCTTAGTAGACAAATTAGGTTTATCTAGTGGGAGTAGTACTTAGCACCGAGCGGATCGGGGTTCAGCGTACACAGGTTCCCATAACTACGCCACCTCCATAGGTTATTTTTCCACTAATAGGCCCAGATTTGTGATCACCTAGTTCATGCCTTTATACCCTAGCAAGTTACATTGGGTCCTATCGATGGGACGTATACATCGAACTCCACATTTAGCTCATGTGGTTATATGTCAATTATAAACTCTCCCAGTAGTCAGTATAGTTTCAGTTTAGTTAAGTTCAGTTTAGCTCAACTCAGTATCTCAGACCCAGGACACGTCTATGACCATTCATCCGGGGTAATTATCGACCATATCAGTTATATTTCAGTTGTATCAGTTTTCAGTATTTCAGTTCGTCATTTCATGTCACTTCAGTTCAGTTACTTGTTCTTTCATGCCTATTATATCTCTCCCTTACTCAGTACATTCAATGTACTGACGCATACCTTCTATGTTGTATCATATCATCGTACAGGCGTTAGTTCTTAGTCCCAGTATCATCAGTAGTTTCCCTCAGACGATATCAACAGCAGCATTTGGTGAGTCCTCATCTTTTGAGGACAATATTTATTTTTAGTTAGTTACTTTCAGTTAGATTTTAGAGTTAGCTAGGGATTTGTCCCAGCAACACATCATTGAGTAGATGGCTTCCAGACATAGACATAAATTTTCAATATTGTATTTCAGATGAATTGGCTCTTTTCAAATCAGTTTCTTGGTTGATTTTATTTATTTAAAGCTTCCGCTTATCTTTATTCAGTTACCAGTGTAATGATAGACCATGGGTTGACTTGGAGTCACTTGTGGCACCAAGTTCCGTGTCTCGTCCAGGATGTAGACTCGGGTCGTAAAAGGTATACACTATGCTCAAAGCGGAAGGCCAATTTCATAACTCCAACAACAATGATCCTCCCCAACATTTGAAGAATTTCTTGGAGATGTGCAATTTCAACAAACAGAACATTTTAGATGATGTCATTCGGCTAAGGGTATTCAAATACTCATTGACCGGGAAGCTTGAGAGTGGTAGTATAGGTTGCCTCTGAATTTGATTCATACATGGCAAGAGATTATGAATGTCTTCCTCAAAAAGTTGTTCCCGCCTAACTAGAAGGCGGAGCAATGGGATAAGACCTTCTAATTTAGACAGCTCCTCCGGGAGCAACTATTTAAAGCTTGGGAGTGGTTCAAGCAGTATATACTTAGGGTACCCAACCATGGGTTCCCCGAGCATATTTTGATTGAGAAGTTCTATACATATCTAGACCCGTTGATGTAGCCTATTACAAATAATGCTGCTGGGGGATGCTTCGTGGATATGACCTTTACTCAGATTGTCATCATCTTGGGTCGGATTAGACTGTAACAACCCTCAAAAGACCCTGAGATCATATGACAGACATGATGCAAAAAAACAAAAAAAAACAAAAAAAAAGCACAGAACAACTCGTCAAGTGAGTCATTATGACACTTAATGAATTGTTAGGTTGATTCGTTCCAAGAGAAGTTTCGTAACTTGATATTTTCTTTCCATTCCTAATGTTTTAGGTAACAACTAATTAGCATCGGTAATGACTCGTTATGTGAGGCGTTATGATGGTCTTTGAGGTGAGAATTAGAGAATCACCAACTTGGTTATAGGAGTAATGAGTGTACCCAATGAGTCGTCAAGTTTGGGAACAACTCGTTAGGTTGGTTGTTGTCACTGACGGGTCAAAATCATAAATGAGTTTTCTAAGGGTAAATTTGTAAATTTCCATATTTTTATCTTCTAAACCAAAACATTTTGGGATTCCTAAAGAGTACATTTAAGATTTTAATTAGTCTAAACTCCTATTTCTTCCCATACAACGTGAATTCTAGACCATTAGGTTCTCAACTTCATCAATCAAGTTAGGAAGTCTTCTTCTCCAAACTAAGGTTCTTCAAGCTTGACTCTAACTTTTTCTTTCTAGATATGTAAAGCTAACCTAAATAAGGATTCCTAATCATCCTTATGTCTTAAATATATGCAAGATATCACTGGGTTAAAGCTCTAGGATTTTTTTACCAGATTCTTGAATTGTCTTCTTCCATATCTTTATATGTTAAACTGCCATTATTGAATTCTCCCTATTGAGTTTATTATTTATTATATTCTTATTCTATTGAATAAATATCATCCTATATTGATTATTAATTATTGATTAATTGTTGGTTCATGTCTCTTATCCCATGACTAATGATTTTAAAAGCATTGTTATTTAAGACAAAATGCATTGTTTTCATCCAAATTGAGTAGATTTTTACAAGAGTTGTCATGCAAAGATTTTGAGAAAGAAGCCATAGTTTTGAGCATGATTTTCAAAAGCTAAAGTGAAAGTATTTTTTTTGAAAATTCATTAGATGTTTTAAGCCTAGAAGCTCCGAAGATTTAAAAGAATATTTTGAGCGAAGGGTTATTCATTTCAGTTTACAGATTTTTAAAGAAAGGCTCCATAGAGATTTTAAAGATCTATTATATTTATGACTATAGTGCTTTATAATGATGTTTTTAAGATTCCTCAGATAGGCATCAATATATGAGCATATGTTTTGGGAGAATTATTTAGCACCGAATTGGGTGAAGCATTTAGATAACTTTGAAGTCCTAGAACTACATAGAAAGTGTAGGATAGGGTCATGTTGTTGGTTAGGGTGAATCCTCAAAGATAAGTCCCTAGTAAGGACTTGAGTTATGCATCCATAGATTGTGACCGTTCTCTGCCCTAGCAAGGATTTGAGCCGCTCTAACAACTTGAGCGAGACAATTAGGCATCATGTGCTCATTCATGATGCTGTCAGTTATGAGAAACTCCACTCAAGTTAAATTTATGCATTTATTTATGTATTTCCAAAGATTTTCTTGATGCACAGTTTTTGTCACGCCCGCCTTGGGAGGCATGACTGGCACCTGGTGCCCTACTGAGACCTGGACTGCTAGACTACTAAACCTAAGCACTTCTGGTGCTGGCTGGCTCTAACTTTGGGTTCATGGAACCAACGGGCTATATAACGGCTGTAAATACAGCCTCCGACCGATTAGGCCTATAGCCACCTATAGGACAACAATAGCTAACCAGAACAACAGTAGTATAAAGGAACCTATGCGGGCTGATAAGGCCACCACGCTGTCTAGTTACTTCTGAATTAAGAAAACAGGCGCTAAACTGCTACTTGACCAACAAGGTCACCACTACCAACTGAATAAGGCCCCACACGGCCATCACAACAAACTAAAACATACACACGGCCTCACACGACTAGTACAGCTAACCAAGGGGAATATACAATCTGCAAGCCTCTAAAAATACTGATAATATGGTAGGGGCAGGGCCCCGGCCTACCCATACTGTACAACAAAAGAAAAGGAATGAACCTCTAGCTATCTAGCTCCGGATCACTGGAGCAGATGACTCTGTATGCTGGATGGAATCACGAGAGATCGGCTCCTCGTCTATGAATACCTGTAGGCAAGTAATGCAGCGCCCCCAAACGGGCGTCAGTACCACTGGTACCGAGTATGCAAAGCAAAACTGAACATAACTGAAGATAAACAGTAATACTGATAGTTACTGAAATGACAGGGGATGGCTAAAACTATCTGAAATAGCGAAATCTGTACTGAGCTTAACTGTACTAAAAGGAAGATAAGAATCATACCTGTCGATGCGGCGTTCTACTAACTATCCGTTTAATAAGTAACATGTATATATATTTAGTAAGTAACATATATATATATATAGCATACAAGAACCTATACCAGCCCCCATAAGCCGGAAGGTGCCAATCGACATGCAATCTATATACCCCTACCCGGGTCAAACCATCTGAAAATAAATTCACTCCACTCACCTAATAACGACGAGCACCCCGCCGGCCCCCTGGGTATGCAGCTTGGGCTCTCTGGGCCCCTGACTATAACTGTATCTGAGTCCGGAGGACTCCTGTAACTGTAATCTGAAATCTGTATCTATAATCTGTAATTTGTGCCCTGGGCGCAAGCACTCGACAGGGTATACCGTAATGCTGATCAGCCTGCTATGGGGAATGCTGCATCCCATCTTCGTCCTACTGCGGATGACATGCCACTCCTTGGAGTGATGTATCCTCTGGCGGGCGAGTCGACATAGCTATTAACCCTGGGGCGGGAAGGAAGCTCTAAGGGTTCCCACATAACACAATAAGGTCTCAACAAACAACAATAATCACATATAACATGTATAATAAATCTTATAATGTTGTTCATGTTCTTATATTCTATTCTGATTTTCAGGCTGAATTAAACTGAATCTGGTACTGCGTCTGAAATAATATCTCATTGTTTAATACTGATTTACTGACTTTTATTCTGAATATGACATAATAACGCAAAACATACTTAATACTCGGCTTCTGAACTTCCTTCTGGAATTTATTCTATTTTACTATCTCATTTATACACATAACATAAGGCAATTCATAAAACAACAATACTAACGTACGTCTGGCTGATTAAGTCTGGAACAGTTGAGGATATCTGACTTTCATATATTCCTCTACTTCCCAAGTTATTTCCTCTCGGTTCCTGTTACGCCATAATACTTTGACAGAAGCAGTATCTTTAGTTCTCAACCTGTGAATCTGCCTGTCTAGTATGGCTACTGGAACCTCTTCATAAGCCAGCTCTTCCATAACCTGGATATCCTGAACTGGAACAACTCTAGAGGGGTCTCCTATATACTTCCTCAGCAAGGACATGTGGAAAACTGGATGGACAGACTCTAATTCTGGAGGCAAGTTCAACTCGTATGCCACTTGGCCTATTCTTCGACAAATCTGATAAGGCCCAACAAATCTCGGGCTGAGCTTACCTTTCTTGTTGAATCTCATCACCCCTTTCATTGGAGAAACTTTCAAAAACACCTAGTCATTCACGTTAAATTCCAGGTTTCTGCGCCGCATATCAGCATACAATTTCTGGCGGCTCTGAGCAATCAGTAGGCGTTCTCTGACAAGCTTTACCTTTTTCTCTGACTGATGAATAATATCTGGCCCAATCATCACTGACTCTCCTACTTCAAACCAGCCAACTGGTGATCTGCATTTTTGCCCATACAAAGCCTCATAGGGCGCCATCTGGATAGCTGAGTGATAGCTATTGTTATGAGCAAACTCAATAAGTGGTAGGTGCTCATCCCAACTACCTCCAAAGTCCAATACACACGCTCGTAACATATCCTCAAAAGCGTCTGAATAGTACATTCTGCCTGCCCATCTGTCTGAGGGTGAAATGTTGTGCTCAGATTAATCTGTGTTCCTAGGCCTCCAGTAGATTTCTTTTACATCATGGAACATGTTTGTCAAACCTGGGTGGAGAGAATAACGGGCATAATGTATCTTGCCCATAATCTGCTGGCAAAGCCCTGCAACGTTTGGAACACAAAGGAGATCTTTATATCTCCACACTCCATCCTCGGTTATCCAAAAATTTGTCATCTCTCCCCGCTGAACTCTGCTTGTGAGCTGAACAGGCTAGGATCTTCGTACTGCCGTTCCTTTACTCCCACAACTAAAGATGACACTGCTGTATTTTGGGTTACCGCTCTGTTGTCCCCTGTTTCTGCTACATGAACGGCTAGACTGGCTAGCTGATGCAACCCTCGGGCCAATTCTCGCTGCTCGGGCTACAAGTATGCTAAACTCCCCTAGATTTGTGGCTGAGGGCATCTGCTACTCCGTTGGCTCTTCCTAGGTGATACAGAATGTTTACATCATAATCTTTCAATAATTCCAACCAGCAACGCTGCCGCGGATTCAACTCTCTCTGAGTGAAGATATACTTTAGGCTCTTATGGTCAGTGAAAATATCCACATGGATGCCATACAAGTAATGTCTCCATATCTTTAGGGCGTGGATCATTGCAGCTAGTTCTAGGTCATGGGTAGGATAATTCTTTTCGTGTTTCCTCAGTTGTCTGGAAGCTTAAGCAATTACTTTACAATGTTGCATCCACACGCATCCTAATCGAACACCCGAAGCGTCGCAATACACTGCATAACCCTCTGTACCTTCTGGCAATGCTAACACTGGGGCGGAGGTCACTCTGTCTTTCAATTCCTGGAAACTCTATTCACATGCCTCCGTCCACTGAAACTTTACTGCTTTTTGCGTCAGCTTAGTCATAGGTGCCGCTATGGTGGAGAATCCCTCAACAAATCTTTTGTAGTACCCTGCTAATCCCAGAAAACTGCATACTTCGATCAGAGTGGTAGGTCTGGGCCATGTTTTCACTTCTTCTATTTTTTGTGTATCTATCTGTGTACCAACCTCCGACACAATGTGACCAAAAAGACTACTAAATTCAGTCAGATTCACATTTAGAGAAATTGGCATGTAATTGACAATCATACTGATTTATCATACCGGAGAAACTGACAAATAATCTCTCTGTATAGCTAGAACTTATCTGGCCTTATGACCCACATGCTAATGCCACTCACTGCTGGGATAATCTGTATGACTGTCTGCACACCATGTGCATGCATCTGATCAGAGGATCCTAATAGCGATCATGATCTACATTAATCTGGCTGAATAACTATGAATAACCGAATAGCTGGGCCGAATGACCCATATGCTGAAGTAATCTAACAATGCTCTAAATGTCCTACTCGGACATCTGTAGCTCATGCATAACTACGGAGTTGTGGACGGTTAACTATTTTGTTCTTCAATTGAACAATTGTAGAGCTGGGCTTAGTCAGACCTACTCTCAGGCAATCAGTCCCCGGATCTTCATAGGGAACCTACCGATTTCCTTGTCTTAGTAAACACTATGCTGGCAGAATACTACCAATTCTTATGCCTTGTTCGTATTCACTCAGATCTATACTGCTGTTCTGGAAAATTCTCGGTCTTATGAGCAGTTATGTAAAGACTGGCCTTTTCCTAGGACTCTACATCTGAATATCTTACGAGAACCAACTGAGGTACTAGTCCGTCACTAACTACTGATGTGGACCCTTCCTTGGGGTACTCACGGTTTTGTCTGACTGGGACAGTTGGCTGGCCTGCAGGGTGTTCTACATGATAGCTACTAGGTTGACTAAAGCTGACTCTCACCAACAAGGCTGGAAAAATGATGTACGACCACTTAACATACTGGAGAATTCTGGTGTTGCTAACCTCTGGAATAGGCTTATTTGGTCTCTATTTCTAGTTCTGGCACATGCAATAACGTTACTGGTCTTTAGGGATGCTTCCCTGCTAATACAGGCGCCAGCTGGTTGTTAGACCATCTAACTGCGCTCGTATCATCTAACCCCCTGATTCAGGATACTAACTCTTTTAAGCTTCTGAAGTCTAAGTATGGCAACAAGAATATATGTCCATTAACTCAATAAACGGAGAACTGAGGAAGTTTCTATGGCTTCATACGTGGATCACAGTTACCGTGCCCCCTTTTGTTTGGCGAGGGATCCTGCAGTATGATCTGTATATACTTCCTAGCAGTTAACCATAATCTGTGTGGCTATAACCCCTATTGGCTAGCTACTCACAGCATATCTGACATCTGTATATATATATCAACAACTGCGTATAATACATACTGAATTTTTTATAGTAATACGTAATCTCTGGCATACTTTGCTGAATTTCATACTACACGTGATATACTGCTTCTACATTCTAATGATATCTCCTGTCCTCTCGTACCATTTCATTGGATTTCTGTCCCATTCTGGAAGCAACCAACACATGCACTTTAGCTATGATCTGCTATTTGAAATTTCGCCACTCTTACAACATGGGGTCAACCACCGAACCTTGTGACTTTACTTGTCATTATATTGAGGGCCCGTGACTGTCTGCTGGGCCTTATCTCCAGGCCGCACTAGATTAGAGTCTCTGTGTCGGCACTCTCTTAACTTCCCCCTACGCGGACATACCATAACATTCTGGACTATAACCTTACTATCTCTTAACTGCCAGTCCGAGGCTTAGTCCTTAATACACAATATTCTATCAATCTGGAGGTGATTCTAATTTCCCCTCAAATCTGGTATTCCGGCTTCTTCCCCTTATCTTGCTTAGGCTGAGCTCTGGAGTTGAAGGTACCTGCCTGACATTGTTAATAAGGTTACTGGTCAAGTCTCTGCTTATACTTCTTCTGGCTTGCAGTCAGGCCCATCTGATTCATATGACCTCCCTATCTTTCAATATCACAACTGAAATCATAACTATTATCTTGCAGGTATTCCTACCGTCGTTAGCGTGTTATGGAAGACTTGGCCTTTTTTTGACCCGAACTTAACTGTTACCGGGAGTTCATCACTGACAAATCTTTTACACCCACTTCAAGTAATCTAGTGGTCTTACTCGCTCTTCTGACTTGCTACCAAGAAGGTCTGCAAACTTACGTAATCATAGGGCTCCTTACTCTTTCTAACACTTTCTGGACTCAACCAATCCATCTTCACTTACTGCTTACTTTGGGCAACATCGCCTTAATCCTTATGCCCTTTACTATACTGGAATCAAAACTAAGAGGTAGGAATAGCCTTTTCTTACTGCAACGAAACAAAGACATGGAACCATACTACATCTGAAAGAATGGAGGTGGGAATCCCGCATTTCCCGCTCTTTCTCACATCTATCCGATAATCTATTATTATTTGTCTTCTTAACCAAATCTTATATATCTAACTAATAAATCAACTCGTATATACGCTATGCTTCTGACTTCCTACTCTGAAGTTATAGAAATATACTGAGGATGGTACTGATAGAGGTATCACATTGGGAGGTCCCCAATACCTCCTGCTGCTGCTGTAGTTGCCTTGCAACTGACTGGTGCCCTCTCCTGCTGCTATATCTAATCTTCTGCCTGTGATAGGGTATCGCTGATCTGACTCGTATCTGTATTCAAAGAGTATGATAAGTTTTAGGGACCCAACCCTATACTGTACCGCTCTACAAAACGACTGAATAGGAAGAAAGAGTAATCATCCTATCATACCTTGAAGCCACATCCATAGACAAGACTCTACTTAGCCAGCTTGCAGACTCCCTAGGACACGACCTGCTCTGATACCAAGTTTGTCACGCCCCGCCTTGGGAGGCATGATTGACACCTGGTGCCCTACTGAGACCTGGACTGCTGGACTACTGAACCTAAGCACTTCTGGTGTCAGGCTGGCTCTAACTTTGGGTTCATGGAACCAACGGGCTATATAACGACTGTAAATACAGCCTCCGGCCGACTAGGCCTATAGCCACCTGTAGGACAACAACAGCTAACCAGAACAACAGTAGTATAAAGGAATATGCGGGCCGATAAGGCCACCACGCTGTCTAGTTACTTTTGAATCAAGAAACCAAGTGCTAAACTGCTACGTGACCAACAAGGTCACCACTACCAACTGAATAAGGCCCCACACGGCCATCACAACAAACTAAAACAAACACACGGCCTCACACGACCGGTATAGCTAACCACAGGGAATATACAATCTGCAAGCCTCTAAAAATACTGATAATATGGTTGGGACAGGGCCCCGACCTACCCATACTGTACAACAAAAGAAAAGAAATGAACCTCTAGCTATCTAGCTCCGGATCACTGGAGCTGATGACTCTGTGTGCTGGCTAGAATCACGAGGGATTGGCTCCTCGTCTATGAATACCTATAGGCAAGTAATGCAGCGCCCCCAAACAGGCGTCAGTACCACTGGTACCGAGTATGCAAAGCAAAACTGAACATAACTGAAGATAAACAATAATAGTGATAGTTACTGAAATGACAGGGGATGGCTAAAACTGTCTGGAATAGTGGAATCTATACTGAGCTTAACTGTACTAGAAGGAAGATAAGAATCATACCTATCGATGCGGCGTCCTGCTAACTATCCGTTTAATAAGTAACATATATATATATATTTAGTAAGTAACATATATATATATATATATATATACAACATACAAGAAGCTATACCAGCTCCCATAAGCCAGAAGGTGCAAATCAACATGCAATCTATATACCCTTACCCGGGTCAAACCATCTGAAAATAAATTCACTCCACTCACCTAATAACTACGATCACCTGTCGGCCCCCTGGGTATGCAGCTTGTGCTCTCTAGGCCCCTGACTATAACTGTATCTGAGTCCGGACGACTCTTATAACTGTAATCTGAAATTTGTATCTGTAATCTGTAATCTGTGCCCTGGGCGCAAGCGCTCGACAGAGTATACTGTAATGCTGATCAGCCTGCTATGGGGAATGCTGCATCCCATCTTCGTCCTACTGCGGACGGCATGCCACTCCTTAGAGTGACGTATCCTCACCCTCTGGCGGGCGAGTCGACACAGCTATTAACCCTGGGGCGGCAAGGAAGCTCTAAGGGTGCCCACATAACACAATCAGGTCTCAGCAAACAACAATAATAACATATAACATGTATTAATAAATCTGACAATGTTGTTCATGTTTTGATATTCTATTCTGATTCTCTGGCTGAATTAAACTGAATCTGGTACTGCGTCTGAAATAATATCTCATTGTTTAATACTAATTTACTGACTTTTATTCTAAATATGACATAATAACACAAAACATACTTAATACTCAGCTTCTGAACTTCCTTCTAGAATTAATTCTATTTTACTATACTAGGATTACTAACTTGCCGAAGAAACTGGCTTTACATACCTCAGTTGTCGGCTTTCCGGCTAATTGGCGTAACTCGACCAATATTCAGCTATTTCTTCCAACTATATTCATATTCATAGCAATTAGGACTAAATTCATCGATATTCTAGAAGAAAATACTACTTTGAATATATATATATCCCAAACTTTGATTATCGAAAAGCAGCCGAAAACTCGCTATTTCTCGGAAGTCCAGAAGATAGAAATACTCACTTTAGGGCTAGGAGAATATTGACACTAATTTGGAGATATTCCAGTTACCTTAGCTCGGTAGGACGATGATTCGCGAGCCGAATTTCACGAAACTAACTCCGCAGGAATGCTCCCAGCAGCTTAATACTTCACTACCCAAGATTAATTCGAGTTTGGACAACATTTAGCAGCGTAAACGGAAGGAATTTTAAAGGAATTCTCCGTGCCCTCTATTTTCTGGTTTGTTCTCTGGATATTATGAGAATTATCTAAAATAAACCGAAGTTGGGGCTTTATATACTTGGCCTGGACACCCCCCCTCTGTGGCACGTTGGCCATCGCGGAGGGGCTTCCTCCGTAGCACGTTGCCATCACGGAGGGGGTCTGCCCAGCCTCCTCTTGCGATGGTTCGATGCGGCGCTTGTTAAATCTTCCCCCGGGCCTTACCTAGCACGTATGACATTCTAAAACTCTTAACTGACATGCGAATAGACCACCTAAGTGTCAAGAATTTACGGGGTGTAACAGTTTTATTGCATGACTATTTTACATATTGATCATATTGTGTTTTATGCATCATGCAGAGCTTCAATTTCAGTCATATTATTTTAGTAAGTTTTCTCTTTCAGTCACATATTCTTACTTTGCTATTGTTTCAATCATCCTTATTACATTCCATGTACTGATGTTATTTGGCACTACATCTTATTTTGATGCAAACGCACTACATCTTATTATGATGCAAACACAAGTAGAGAGGATCAGTAGTAGAAGCAGCTATAGGTCGTTACTATCATTCTATTGTTGGTGAGGCCTCCTACTTTTGGAGAGTCCCAGTCATTGAATTATTTTATTTATAGAGCTTGAGGTAGCCGTGGGAGCTATGTCCCCGCACTCATCTTTAGTTATAGAGACTTCATAGATAGAGTTAGAGTTGAGTCAAAAATGTTACTTTTTAACATTGATTTTTGTTTCATTTAATAAATCTTTGTTTATTTTATTGAGCCCATGCAATTATTACTTCCACTATGTTTCATTGAGATCTAAATTATTAGTAACCTAGGCCAAGGGTTTTCTTGGATCACGAAAATAGACTGAGCACTAGCCGATGTCAGGGTATAAACTCAGGCCATGATAAACTTGTTATCAGAATTTTAGGGTCAAAGAGTCCTAGGGTGTCTATGAAGCCGCGTCTAGTAATGTTTATCTTATAGGATTGAAGCGCACCATGATGAATAGCATATTTATGCATTTATTAGCCATATTTTCCCATACTTTTCTATGTTTAGAGAATAAATTATGTGTGTTTTCTTGTGTTTTATGATATATTTGTGAAAAAAAGCTAATGCACATGATTAGATGCTTTCAGGAATTAATGTGATGCATTTAGGCTTAATTGTGGCCAGAAAGAGCAACAAAGGCAAAATGAGTATGATAGAAGTTGGAACCGCACATGCATAGTTGTGTTATGCACCGGGCTGGTTGACGCCCAAGAGGCGTGACAGGCCAAGCAGAATGGCATATGGCGAGGCGCGACGTGCAGGCAGTTTCCAGGCATGGCAGATTTCAATCCCAGTTCGACTAGGAACAAAAGCTACAAAAACAAGTCTAAACTAAAAAGGAACAACAAAGGGTTAATATACTATTATAAATACCCTTTAATTCTAGTGTTGCACAATTCATACTTTACAAATTTGTATAATAGTTTAATTGAGTATTTGTTTGAAATTCATCAAGTTCTTGTGACTCGATATAGCTTTTGAGATTTGTTAACAAGCTTATATTATTGTAAGTATTTCAATATAAATTCTTTTACATCTTTCGTTGTTATTCATATAAACATGAGCAGATAAATCTCTTAAGCTAGGGTTGTAAAAACCATGATGGATTAACGAAAGTAGGCATAATAAAATAGTGATTCTTCAATGTGAATCAGGTAGATTGTTGTTCTCTTTATTTTAATTAGTTTTAGAGGTTACAAATGTTAAAACATACTTGAATATTCAACTTGCCCAAGAAAGGAGGTTGAATTTAGGAAAAGAGAGTAACAATGGAACTTTGAGGCTACCAACCTCACCTAAATTAACTTGAGCTCCAACTAAGGATAGTTAAGTCAAGACTTATAGAGAGAGCAAAATAAACGCACTTTGAGTCTGATAGAAGATAAGTGAAATTCATCTATGTAGGTCAAGAGACATTAGATGAACTTAATGATCAATCTTATAAAAAATTTACCAGGATAGATCACTAATTAAAGACTTCTAAGGTATGAAATTATAGGGATCACAATGTCACGCCCTAAAATTGGGGTAGGGCGCAACTGGAACTCGATTCATGATTGATCGAGAAGCCGGCTATATGACATTTGTAACTGTAACACTTAGGCCATCCAGGCCAACTGTCACAATCAACTAGAGAATAAACTCGACCCATAAGGTCTCAACAATACGGGGTAAACAATCAAAATGCAACCAAGGAAATTAGTGTGCTAAACCAAGAAACAATAAGCCGACGAGGGCACGAACTGAATAACACTGTAGACACTAAGTCCACAAAGCCTCTAACGAGTAAACTGACTGATGGTCAGAACAGGGCTCCGACCTACCCATAACTGCATCTCAAAACTCAAGCATAAATAACTAAGCCCTAGCTCCAGAAAGAAAGGAGCATACCAACCATCTGTTGATCTCATGAACTGCTATTCAACTGGCCATCCAGACCTCTACCTGCACCTGCGGCAAGAATGTAGGTCCCAAAGCAAGGGGACATCAGTACGAATGAAATGTACTAGTATGTAAGGCTGAAACTGTAACCATGAGATAACAATCCTGTAATAACTGACATAGCATATAAACATATAAAGGATAAATATAACTTGGAACTCTGCAACCTGTAATTGATAACAACTTACAATAATATAACTAAACTAAAGCTAACTGAACCAGGAATAAGGAATGGTAACAACCTGGAATCTTGGAAACTGAAACCTGATAATAACTCTATAATGAGATGAAAATGCAATTAAGAAATGCACAAGAAGGAAACTATAACTATAATGCCAGTGACAAGCCAACCGTAAATCCATATATAAAATTCGTCCAACCTGTGTACCACACCGGGATAAAATAAAAATATCTCCAGCCGATGTACCATACCGAGTTAAAATAAAAAGATCTCCAGCTGGTATACCACACCGGGATAAAATAAAAATATCTCCAGCCGATGTACCATACCGAGTTAAAATAAAAAGATCTCCAGCTGGTATACCACACCGGGGTAAAATAAAAACAAATCTTAATCAAAATCATAAATAGAGGTGATAGAGCTCATACAAACTATCTGAATACTGGAAACCATAAAATATGTTGATCAGTAACTATAACATGTGTAGGATCTTACCATGACCCCTAATACTGCAATTATTCCATGTACATGTAGGTCTTTCATTTAGCATTCAAATACATACATATGCTGTGAATGAATTCTAGGGAAGTTTCTAGAACTGGAATATAACAAAGACATGTGTAGACTCAGGTTCATGATTTTAAACATCTCCAAGTAATTCTAACATGAGGATCAGAGAGGAATAATAACCTAACATTTTCTATTAACAATCTTAGCATTCATTTCGTGCTTATACTAGTTTGACTTTCATACTTTCATATCAAGAATGGTGAGCATACTTCATTCATTGCACATCATATCACATCTCGAGGTAACTTATGAACAAGAAGACATAACTTGTGTATCTCAAACCTAGAGCTCTTTAATATACAAATGCTAGGCAACTGTCTAGGGGCTGCCTTAAAATAAATAAAGACTTATAGTCGTGCTTCAGACAACGTAGGAAAAGCTCATGGGAAACATTGCAATATATGTGGAGCTTAGAAAAGCTTAGCAGCATTATAAACAGTTTAGAAGCTTCCAAGAAAAAAAATCCTTTAAAACTTGAGAAAGTTACTCCAACTCATAGAACAAATAATTAAAAGTAATTGTTTAAAAAGGATGAAGAAGAACTTCTCCTTAACTTGAGTCACTATCTTAAATTATTCGATTCTAATTATTTCTTAAGAAGTTAACACTTTACTGGTCTTCCATTAGCTTAACAAAACTGAACATAACCAACTTTATTTATAACCAACCCTTTTTGATGAATGTCATTAGAACAGGGTAAATCTTGTTGGCTATTTGCCTAACTCATTAAAAATTGTAACACTTATCATCTAAAAACAACCTATGGCTTTACTTTTCGTATTCATTATTAATTCTTTTCCAATTAGGATTCGTAATTCCCTACTTAATTATTTACTCTCGTGTTCAATTATTCAAATATTTCTTATATGCACTTAGCTTTTTACCTAATTTCCAACCTTATCTCTTAAACATCGTCTTGTGCATATTTAACATCTCTCAAAGGTTCTTGAAATCAACTATGGACAGAGGGCATATAACTCACACTTTACCTTAAAAGGTCTAATATTTACTCTTACCTCTCCATTGCTACTAGAGCCTCAACCTTTACTCTTAGGTTGATTTCCTTACACATCTACAACTTTCAAAGAACATACGACGTGTCTACTTAAATCCTTAAGAAATTCTCAAGAGGTCTAGAAAACTCAAGAGCTCTAATAAACATATAGTGACTTTCGAAAGGTAATCCATACTGCTTTAGCGCGTAATTTGAACGTAAGCATAAACACACATACATATATATCATGATTTTTGTACAACCTGTTAATATCAAGATATTGTGAATAACCTTCCAATAAATATGGTTCCATAGAAATATCAATAGTTTATCCATTCGGGCCCTATTTTTCAAGTTTAACGTATCGGTTAATTAAGAAACGCATTAATTAGTCGCTTAGCCTAAGGAGGAGGAATCGGGGAACTATCTCATAGCCCTAGGTACCTTAAAACATTAATATAAGAGGGTAGATAACTGTCACAAGGAAATTCCATTTTGTTACCCTCGTTAGCCCTTATTGAGTTAAAACACGATTTCAATTATTAGGTTTGTCTGCGCGTCATCGTCTTGCCATGCTTACCAAATTTCTTAGCAACCATAATGTGAAACAACTTTGAAACCACAAATACATAACATAATGTAAAGGACCAGCTCACAGTGCCCACACCGAGGGGACTTCAAGACTCAATTTACAACTATGACCATAATAGAAGGCAATTGCCCTCTCCGCTTCACATTCATGCGTTCCAACACTTTAGAAAATACACACATTAATACCAAGTAATTCTAAAAATCGGGAGGAACCATAATATGCTACTACAGAAGCTCAAGTACAGGGAAATTCCTGATTAATCCTCGGCATGAATTCGTGCTTGAAAATCAAGAGACAAAGAACGCCTTACATACATTTCTCTGATAAACTTTTCTCTAGCTGATTTTCTATTTCAATCATAAGCCTTCAACCTGCTTAAACTAGTGATTTTATAGGCAAATGACAAGCTTAATCTATAGCACAAAATGCAGCCAAAATAACTAAACAATGGCAATCATAATAGCAACAACAACACACGGCAATATCAATAACATTTATCAATTTTCTCAACTAGTTTTCACTAACTTTTAAGGGAGAAACAAGAGGAAATTTTACCTTAGTTTTGCTGTAATTCCTCCCCTTAATATGAAGGATAATTCCAGCAGGAAAATGAGCAATACGTAGCTCAAAAACAGTCCATCGGCAGCTCACTTAGCTGCCAATTTTCAGATTTTCGCTTTACAATTTGAGAGGTTTAAAAGGGGTGAAATACTTACCTTTTGATGGAGATTTGTTCTTGGTTAAAAATAGGAGTAATTGACCTCAACTTCTTGTCCGAAAATACAGCAACCTTGCTGTCCAAAACGCCACAACATAGTTCACCAACACACCAAAGACACCTCCAACTTCTAGTCTTGTAATAAAAATTAAAGCAAGGATAGTAGTAGAATCCTTACCTTTTATACTTGTGTTTAATCCCTACCAAGAGTGAACGTATATGTAGCTTAGGAAAGCTTCAAAAACACAGAAAATTCACCACAGCAACACTGCCCAAGTGCAGCCAAAACAGCCACCAACACACCACCTTAACCTTATGGTAGATCCCCTTCACTTAGCTTTAGTTTAATGGAGTTTAGCTTAGTGTATTCATTAGTTGTTTGCTGGAAATTTGAGAGAATGTCAGAGGATTAAGCAGATACCTTGATTCTGGAAATATTGAAAATGATTTGATAAGTCATGACTTAAAATATAAAGCAAGTTGGGCGATGGCCGTTTTTAGGGCGGTGGCCTCCTTACTGTCCGATAGTGTCATGGTAAAACGTCTATAACATTTTACTCCGAACTCCGATTTACAAACGGTTTGATGTTCTGAAAACTAGACTCAAAGACATTTAATTTTATAGGTCGTGGGGCTTCTAATTCATTATATACTAGGAGATATGGTTATTTAAAGTTGACCCTTACATATGAAGTTCACATACTCTTCGATTTTCCGTTCGTACACATTTCCCTTGTTATTTACAGAAAATATACAACCCGTACTTCCCTTAACATAGCATAAAAACATCAAATAATCACCAAAAATTTTCCAGGGTGTAAAATCCTCCCCCCTTTAGAAACATTCGTCCTCGAATGTCATAGCACCTTTAACTCATCCTTGTCTTCCGTTATACATACATTCCATATATTCATAAGAATATCCTTTCCGATCATTGCTTCATATCAAACTATGTTTATTTAACTCATTCTATTTATCTAACATAAGGCAGACGTGCCTTAACACTACATAATCGATGAACTTTTCTAACCATAAGCAAATTTATATACTACCACGATATATAATTAACTCCAATACCACTTTCCATTCATTACTTAAGATACAAGATCAATGTTTAATCTGAAGCTATGCTTTTACCTTTGCTTTTACCACGACCCATTATTGGCGGTCCTGATAACTGAAACTAAAGCGTGATCTAGGAAAACAAAAGGGACTAAGTCTTCAAGAGAAACTAAATGTCTGGCCACCTAGTGCCTTGAAACACTACAAGGAGCCTTAAATAATCCTGTTGATCTGGTCTCCCCCACTCTATTCTACTTTTATGTCAGTACTTGAAGAAGGTGAATCAGATCCTCTATCAAACCTAATATAATTGATATACCCCCTCATATTTGGCACCCTATCTGAAACATATCTGACCAAAGAATTAAACCTAAGACTATATTCGCGAATACTCATGTTGCCCTATTTTAGGTACAAAAACATACAAACTCAAACTTGTTGAAGTTCCCCTAGTAAGTACTGATCTGTAAAGGCTAGGGGGTTTAGGCTCAAAACCCACGAGCACTAAAGCTCTCAAAATTATTCCACTAGACCCTGCCATTTATTTTAACAACAGATTTTTGAAATGTCACTATTCAGGTTAACATCTGAAATGCTTCCTCAAAATCTCATCCATTTGATATAGCAAGACTCTACTTGACACGGCTTGTGGACTCCCTAGGATATGAATTTGCTCTAATACAAAATCTGTCACGCCCCAAAACTAGGGTAGGGTGCAATTGGCACTCAATTCATGATTGATCGAGAAACCGGCTATATGACATCTGTAACTATAGCACTTAGGCCATCCAGGCCACGTGTCACAGTCAACTAGAGAATAAACTCGACCCATAAGGTCTCAACACTATAGGGTAACCAATCGAAATGCAACCAAAGAAATTAGTGTGCTAAACCAAGAAACAATAAGCTGACGAGGCCACAAACTGAATAACACTGTACATACTAAGTCCACAAAGCCTCTAAAGAGTAAACTGACTAATGGTCGGAACACGGCTTCGACCTACCCATAACTGCATCTCAAAAGTCAAGCATAAATAACTAAGCCCTAGCTCCAGGACAAAAGGAGCATACCAACCATCTGTTGATCTCACGAAGTGCTTCTCAACTGGCCATCTTGACCTCTACCTACACCTGCGGCACGAATGCAGGTCCCCGAGCAAGGGGATGTCAGTACGAATGAAATGTACTAGTATGTAAGGCTGAAACTATAACCATGAGATAACAATCCTGTAATAACTGACTTAGCACATAAACATATAAAGGATAAATATAACCTGGAACTCTGCAACCTGTAATTGATAACAACTTACTATAACATAACTGAACTCAAGATAATTGAACCAGGAATAAGGAATGGTAACAACCTGGAATCCTGGAAACTGAAACTTGATAATAACTCTATAATGAGATGAAAATGCAATTAAGAAATGCACAAGAAAGAAACTATAACTGTAATGCCACCGACCAGCCAACCGTAAATCCATATATAAAATTCGTCCAGTCGGTGTACCACACCGGGATAAAATAAAAATATCTCCAGCCGATCTACCGTACCGGGGTAAAATAAAAAGATCTCTAGTTGGTGTACCACATTGGGGTAAAAGAAAAACAAATCTTAATCAAAATCATAAATGGAGCTGATAGAGCTCATACAAACTATCTGAATACTAGAAAACATAAAATATGTCGATCAGTAACTATAACATGTGTAAGATCTTACCAAGACCCCTAATACTGCAATTATGCCATATACATATAGGTCCTTCATTTAGCATTCAAATACATACATATGCTGTGAATGAATTCTAGGGAAGTTCCTAGAACTGGAATATCATAAAGACATGTGTAGACTCACGTTCTTGATTTTAAACATCTCCTAACAATTCTAACATGAGGAGCTGAGAGGAATAACTTAACCTAACATTTTCTATTAACAATCTTAGTGTTCATTTCGTGCTTATACTCATTTGACTTTCATACTTTCATATCAAGAATTGTGAGCATACCTCATTCATTGCACATCATATCACATCTCGAGGTAACTTATGAACAGGAAGACATAACTTGTGTATCTCAAACCTGGAGCTCTTTAATATAAAAATGCTAGGCAAATGTCTAGGGGCTGCCTTAAGATAAATAAAGACTTATAGTTGTGCTTCAAACAACGTAGGAAAAGCTCATGTGAAACATTGCAATATATGTGGAGCTTAAAAAAGCTTAGCAGCATTATAAACAGTTTAGAAGCTTCCAAGAAAAAAAAATCCTTTAAAACTTGAGAAAGTTACTCCAACTCATAGAACAAATAATCAAAAATAATTGTTTAAAAAGGACGACGAAGAACTTCTCCTCAACTTGAGTCACTATCATAAAATATTTGAGTCTAATCATTTCATAAGAAGTTGACACTTTACTGGCCTTCCATTAGCTTAACAAAACTGAACATAACCAACTTTATTTATAACCCTTTTTGCTGAATGTCATTAGAACAGGGTAAATCTTGTTGGTTATTTGCCTAACTCATTAAAAATCGTAACACTTATCATCTAAAAACAACCTCTGGTTTTACTTTTCGTATTCATCATAAATTCTTTTCCAACTTGGATTCGTAATTTCCTACTTAATTATTTACTGTCGTGTTCATTATTCAAGAATGTCTTATACGCACTTACCTTTTTACCTAATTTCCAACCTTATCTCTTAAACATCGTCTTGTGCATATTTAACATCTCTCAAAGGTTCTTGAAATCAACTATGGACAGAGGGAATATAACTCACATTTTACCTTAAAAGGTCTAATATTTACTCTTACCTCTCCATTGCTACTAGAGCCTCAACCTTTACTCTTAGGTAGATTTCCTTACACATCTACAACTTTCAAAGAACATACGACATGTCTACTTAAAGCCTTAAGAAATTTCCAGGAGGTCTAGATAACTCAAGAGCTCTCTAATAAACATATAGAGACTTTCGGAAGATAATCCATACTGCTTTAGCGCGTAATTTGAATGTAAGCATAAACGCATATATATATATATATATATATATATATATATATATATTATATATGTATGTATATATATATCATGATTTTTGTATAACCTGTTAATATCAAGATATTGTGCATAACCTTCCAATAAAGATGGTTCGATTGAAATATCAATAGTTTATCCATTCGGGCCCTATTTTCCAAGTTTAATGTATTGGTTAATTAAGAAACACATTAATTAGTTACTTAGCTTAAGGAAGAGGGATTGGGGAACCATATTATGGCCCTAGGTACCTTAAAACATGAATATAAGAGGGTAGGTAATTATCATAAGGAAATTCCATTTCGTTACCCTCGTTAGCCCTTATTGAGTTAAAACGCGATTTCAATTATTAGGTTGTCTGCGCGTCGTCGTCTTGGCATGCTTACCAAATTTATTAGAAACCATAATGTGAAACAACTTTGACACCACAAATACATAACATAATGTGAAGGACCAGATCACAGTGCCCACACCAAGGGGACTTCAGACTCAATTTACAACTATGACCATAATAGAAGGCAATTGCCCTCTCCGCTTCACATTCATGCGTTCCAACACTTTAGAAAATACACACCTTAATACCAAGTAATTATAAAAACTTCGAGGAAGCATAATATGCTACTACAGAAGCTCAAGTACATGGAAATGCTGGATTAATCCTCGACATGAATTTGTGCTTGAAAATCAAGAGACAAAGAACGCCTTACATACCTTTCTCTAATGAACTTTTCTCTAGCCAATTTTCTATGTCAATGATCAGCCTTCAACCTCCTTAATGCAGTTGTTTTATAGTCCAATGAAAAACTTAACTATAGCACAAATTGCATCCAAAATAACTAAACAATGGCAGTCACAATAGCAACAACAACACACGGCAACATCAACAACATTTAGCCATTTTCTCAACTAGTTTTCACTAACTTTTAAGGGAGAAACAACAGGAACTTTTACCTTAGTTCTGCTGTAATTCTTCCCCACAATATGAAGTATAATTCCAGCAAAATAAACAGGCAAAAATCCTAAGGAAAATGAACAATACTTAGCTCACAAACAGTCCATCGGCAGCTCACTTAGCTGCCAGTTTTCAGATTTTTTCTTTACAATTTGAGAGGTTTAAAAGGGGTGAAATACTTACCTTTTGCTGGGGATTTTTTCTTGGTTAATAATAGGAGTAATTGACCACAACTTCTTGTCCAAAAATACAGCAACCTTGCTATCCAAAATGCCAAAAAACAGTTCACCAACACACCAAACACACCTCCAACTTCTAGTTTTGTAATCAAAAATTCAAGCAAGGATAGTAGTAGAATCCTTACCTTTTATACTTGTGTTTAATCCCTACCAAGAGTGAACGTATATGTAGCTTAGGAAAGCATCAAAAATGCAGCAAATTCACCACAGCAACACTGCCCAAGTGCAGCCAAAATAGCCACCAACACACCACCTTCACCTTATGGTAGATCCCCTTCACTTAGCTTTAGTTTAATGGAGTTTAGCTTAGTGTTTTCCTTAGTTGTTTGCTGAAAATTAGAGAGAATTTCAGAGGATAGACAGAAACCTTAATTTTGGAAACATTGAAAATGATACTTAAAATATAAAGCAAGTTGCGTGGTGGCCTTTTTTAGGGCAGTGGCCTCCTTACTGCCCGATAGTGTCATGGTAAAACATCTATAACCTTTTACTATGAATTTCGATTGACGAGCGGTTTGATGTTCTGAAAACTAGACTCAAAGA
This sequence comes from Datura wrightii, assembly GCA_035772735.1. Classification (NCBI taxonomy): domain Eukaryota; kingdom Viridiplantae; phylum Streptophyta; class Magnoliopsida; order Solanales; family Solanaceae; genus Datura; species Datura wrightii. The sequence goes on from JASDFA010000018.1 coordinate 108,066,226, forward strand.
AATTTAATTTGATAGGTCGTGGGGATTCAAATCATTATATACTAGGATATATGGTTATTTAAAGTTGACCCCTTATTTATGAACTTCACATACTCTTCGGTTTTTCGTTCGTACACATTTCCCTTGTCATCTACGGAAAATATACAACCGTACTTCCCTTAGCATAGCATACAAACATCAAATAATCACCAAAAATTTTTCCATGGTGTAACACATAACCCTAGTTTTGTCTTGATAATTTGATAACTAAATTTTCATTAGAATTATTTCATTCTTTCTATATTTTGCAATCCCCCTTCCGAAATATTGATTATAGGTTAGTTTAATTATTATTAAAATATTTTTTCTTTCCTATCCCCTGTAGGATCGACCCCAACCGATGTTGGGTTATTTGATAGCGACCATGTTATACTTCAATTGTAAGGTGTAATTTGGGCGTGATCACGCCACATCTATAATAGGAAGACTACGAAGCATTCGGAAATGCTTCCCTTCTTTCATAGTCTAGAAAGTAGAATAGAGTTAAACTCTATAAAGACTTTTCCTTACTCGAGTATTCGCGTGTTTCAGATCATGCCTCCTAAATACATTTCCAGTCAGAGGAACGCAGCTTACATGCCTCAATAGACTAGGATGCAGACTCGAAATGATCCACGAACTTCTGTCCACCGATCTAGTGTTGAAGTCCAGGGTGGACTAACCACTAGTGGCAGAACTCCAGAGATACTAGTTCCCTAGCCCCCTAGTATGGGTACTTCAGAGGAAGAGTTCAGAGGGGATATCTAGATGCTCACTCAACTGATGGATGCTCACTCAAGACGTTAGAACTCAAGACAAACTAGTTTTAGCTCCCATGATTCAGGAGCATCAAAGATTAGAGAGTTCTTGAGGATAGATCCTCCGATATTTATAGGATCTAAGGTTAATGAGGACCCTCAAAACTTTATTAGCGAGATATAGAAAATTTTGAAGGTAATGCATGCCACAAAGACATAGAGAGTTGAATTTGTTTCTTATTAGCTCAAGGATGTTGCCAATGTATGGTACTATCATTGAGAACAGGGGAGAGGTGATAATATAGGTCCAACCACTTTTTCCCTCAAAAGCTGAGAGAAACAAAGGCGGAGGAGTTTGTTAACTTGAGGCAAGGTACTATGAGTGTGAAGGAGTACAACCTTAAGTTCATTCATCTATCCATATATATTTCAGAAATGGTACCAGATATGAGGGCAAGAATGAGGAAATTCATATTGGATTAGGCAAGCACGTGAAGAAAGAATGCAAGGGCTCTTTATTTATTAGTGATATGGATATTTCTAGACTCATGGTCTACGCCGAACACGTAGAGGAGGATAACAAGAAGGACAAGGAAGAGCACTAGAGTAAGAGAGCTAAGATAACTAGTAATGAGGCTCCACAGTAGAGGAACAGGAATGGAAGCAGGTCCTTTTTTAGAAAGAACCCCTATACATCCACCTTGTGGAATGTATGGTAAGGTCTACTTAGATGAGTGTCGTTTTGGCAGATACAGATATTATGGGTGGGGCCAGTACGGCCATTATTTGAGAGATTGTCCATCCTGATAGGGTAATGGGGGTAACGGAGCTTAGTCTACTCCCTCAGTAGGCAGAGTTTCCTAGAAGGGCAATATTTCAGGAACAGGCGGAGTCAGAACCATTTGTATGCTATGTCTAATCACTAAGATTAGGAGAACTCCCCAGATGTTGTAATAGGTATGTTAAAACTCTTCTCCATTGATGTATATGCTTTACTTGATCCAGATGCTACTGTATCATTTGTGACTCCTTATATAGCAGTTAAGTTTGGGATTTCCCTAGACCAATTCGTACAGCCTTTCAGTGTTTCTATTCTAATCAGTGAATCAGTCTAAGCTAACAGAATCTATAGGGATTATACATTTCAGTCCATCTTAAAAATACCATAGCTGATCTAGTAGAGTTAGACATGGTGGATTCTGATGTCATTCAGGAATGGATTGGTTGTATTCATGTTATGCCACAGTTAACTATAGGACCAGAGTAGTAGAGTTCTAATTTCTAAATAAGCCAGTCTTAGTTTGGGAGGGTAGTCCCATTATGCCTAAGGGTCATTTGATTTGATACTTAAAGCCAGAAAGTTAACCTATAAGGGGTGTGTCTATCATTTAGTGAGAGAAAAAGACTCTAATGCTAAGACACTATCCCCTAAGTCAGTTCCGATCATAAATGAGTTCCTTGAGGTCTTTCTATATAATCTTTCATGAGTCCCTCCAGATAGGGAAATAGATTTTAGGATAGATATTCTTCCTAATACTCATCCTATCTCTATTCCACCATATGAATTGCTCCAGCCGAGTTGAAAGAGCAGTTAAAGGATCTTTTAGATAAGGGTTTCATCAAACCCAGTGTTTCACCTTGGGGTGCTCCATTTCTTTTCGTGCTTAAGAAGAATAGCCCTCTTAGTATGTGTATTGATTACCAACAATCGAATAAGGCCACTATCAAGAATATATATCCTCTTCCTAGAACTGATGACTTGTTTGACCAGCTTCAGGGTACCAAGTGTTTCTCAAAGATAGACCTCAGATCGGGGTATCGTCAGTTGAATATGAGAGAATGTGATATTCCCCAGATAGATTTTTGAACCCGCTATGGTCATTTTGAGTTTGTTGTTATGTCCTTTGGTTTGACTAATGCTCCTACATTATTTATAGATCTTATGAATAGAGTACTTAAGTCATATTTGCACATGTTTGTTATTGTGTTCATTGATGACATCTTCGTTTACTCCAAGAGTGAGGAGGAGCATGCTAGCCATCTCAGAATAGTTCTACAGACCCTTAAGGAAGAGGAGTTATTTGTCATGTTATCTAAGTGTGAATTTTGGTTGAACTCAATGTCTTTATTCGGCTATATAGTCTCCAACGAGGCATTAAGGTTGACTCTCAAACGATTGAGGCTGTAAAGAGTTGGCCCAGATCCACAACCCTAATTGATACTAGGAGTTTTTTGGGTTTAGCTAGTTACTACAAGAGATTTGTATAAGAATTTTCAATTATTGCAGCTTCATTAACTAAGTTGACCTAGAAGAAGGTCGAAGCTTTCAGGAATTGAAGACTCGTTTGACTACTGCTCCAGTATTGACCCTACCAAAAGGTACAAATGGTTTTGTTTTATATTATGATGCATCCAGAGTAGGTTTTGGTTGTGTATTGATGGAAAACGGAAAGGTTATAGGTTATGCCTCTAGAAAGCTTAAGATTCATAAGAAGAATTATCTGACTCATGACCTTGAGTTGGCAGCAGTAATATTTGCATTGAAAATCTGGTGCCACTTTCTTTATGGTGCATGATGTGGTGTGAGTTTACAACACTTTAGATGCTTAAAACTGGGAAAATAGAATGGAGTTGGGTATGTTTATATAGGTATGAGGTGTTTGTACTTTTTTTTTCAGTGAAACTAGTTATTGGAGCAAAAATGTGCAAAAGTTGCAGATAAGTGCAGAAAAGTAGCCAAGTACTGATCTCAGTACTATCTGTATCTAGATTGTACGAGCCTTACTGAAACTCGTGGAAAAGATCATAAGATTGGAACAATACAAAGGCAAAGTATGACACTCAGTACGAGCAACACCAAGCTGGTATTAGCCGTAACTGGAGTCGTGGAATACTTCAGAGTTATTTGAAAAAATGAAGTCTCTTGATACGGTTAGCACCTACGGATTGTAGAACCTACCTATGACCCATACCAGGAGCCGTGAAAAGCTTTAGTGATTTTAAGGACTTGGTAGAATTCATGGTACAACTAGCTGTCACGAGTCATAGGAGCAAGGTACGTGGTGTACCGAGACACTTGTTGAAAACTTCAGAAGATGTCAAAGTTCTTAGTGCCAAACCATGATTGGATTGTACGACTCGTGGTATCATGTTAAGAGTCGTACTAGCTTCCAACACTTAGCCAATTCTACAGAAGTCAAGGAATGTATGAGAGCAAGGTACGACCCGTACAATCCTGTTATGGGTCGTATGATGAGTCGTAGGATATGTCGGCACTAGATTTTGTTATTTCGTTGTTAACATAGGAAAAGGATTTCATTGTCTAAATAAATATGCTTTATATTTCTTTTAGGTTAAGAGAAGTTAAGAATTAGTTGATTGTCAATTGCTATCTAGTTTGTAATTAGTTTTGACAACATTAGAGAGAGCAATTCTTGAGATCAAAATATGGATTTCTCAATTGTTCTTGATTTTGTTCATCATATTCTATTGCAATATTCACAACATATTTTCTTTCTATCATCGTTGTAAGTATTTAATATGTGTTTGTGTATTACTAATCACAATCTTACAATCATGAGAGGCTAAAACCTCCACAATTAGGGTTGTGGGAATGATGGTGGATTAACGAATTAGGGTTACACAAAGTGATTTGAAACCAATGCTAAACACTTGTATTGTATTCTCCTCATCTTTAATGATTCATATCGAAGCGCAACGTTAAGACTTGCCTGAATTCTTTACTTGCTTGAACCTAGAGAGATAGATATTAGGAAAAGAGAATTACCACAAAGCCTTGATTTCTATGCTCATTGTATGACTTGAGCTGCGGTCACAAGATAGTGAATTTGGAAGATATTGATAATGGTTAATTTAAAATCGCTCATGAGACCCAACCCGACAATTTAGTATATTCATCCAATAGGGACAAACCAGTCATTTGGATGAACCCTAGTGATCAGTTCTACAAGTAAGCATTGGGATTGATCACGAGTGTAAACCCAAAGTAGTTATGAATCCATGGGGAACACTTACTCCAGTTAATTGTAAATCTTTATTAACAACACTTGGTTTTTATATTTGTTTTATAATTGTTTTTCTATAAACCCACCAATTTGGAGATAAACCACTAAAAAGCTTAAATACCGGCATTGGTCCCTGTGGGTTCAACCCGAACCTCTTTATTGGGTTCTTTATTGACAACGTCTGCTTCATACTTTATTAGGAGTGTGAGTTTGAGCGTTATCAAAAAGTGGCATCGTTGCTGGGGAATACGGCTAAGATTAGATTAATTGCTTGTATTTAACTTTTGGTTATTATTTCCTTATTTATGTTTTTTTTTTATTTTTGACACCCATAGGTTGTAGCTTGGTGAATGCCAAGTACTCAACGGAGTGGAAGCCCCCTGATTCCTTTGGATCTCAAAATTGAAAGAACACTGCGAATGATGGAGAACCAAGATTAGAGAGATGCGCGTCTTGCTGAAGAAGCTCGGCAAGCTGAACTAGCTCGACAAAATGCACTTCAGGAAGCCAATGATGCTCGAGCTAAAGTTGTTAATGCTGGTCTTCATGGAAGGGGAAACAAAGCCAGAGATATTCCCCTCAAGTCTTTGATGAGGATTACCTAGATATTGATGAAGTCGGGTCAACCGGAGCTATTGTACCACTACCTTTGCCTACTGGGGCGAAGTTTGACATCACTAGCACCATGAAACAGTTGCTCAATATGAAAGGGGTGTTTAGTGGTCATGCAGCTGATGATGCCAACTTGTACTTAATGAACTTCATTGGAATATGCAAGGCATACAGGTTGCTCGGAGTTAGCCAGGACGCATTAAGGCCGAGACTCTTCCCACTCTCTCTATTCGGGAAAGCCACTTTATGGTTATCGGAGTTGCCCAACTACTCTATTACCAACTGGAGATAGCTCAAACAAGCTTTCCTAGAGAGATTGTTCCCACATTCCAGGATGCTACAACTATGGATGAGATCTACAATTTCTGACAACTAAAAAGGAGGCACTGCATGAAATCTGGTTATGATTTAAGAAGAAGTTGACCAAGTGGCTAAACCACAAAATTCCCGATGATAGTTTGTTGGATATTTTGTATAAGTCTTTGAAAAATAGTAGTAAAGCTATGGTAGATACTATGGATGGAGGAGCACTGATGAGTCATACCTGGGAGCAAGCTGCCATTATTCTTGATAGAGTGACCAAAACTAATAGGGCATGACACACCTGGGAAGCGAAAGCAGCTGCTGGTACATATGTTGTTGGTATGACTACAGACTAATGGAAGGAGGAGGAACGTGATTAGGAATTGGCCCACATGTATACATCATTGGACCTACTCACAAAGCATATCATGGGAGTTGGGGCCAGAAAAGTTAATGCAGTGGGGACATAGGGACAAGAACCAGGGCCAGAGCATTCAAATTCCGAGGAGGCAAACTTTTTGAACAACCAGGTGGCAAGTTTCTAGGCCAAAGCCCAAGCGTCTGGACAAGAAACTTGGCACCAAGGTTCTAGAAATCAAGGTCGGAACAAATATCGAGACAACTACAACCCAAATAGGTGTAAAGACAAAAGCCAAGGCCGTGAGCGAGAGGGAGAATAGAGAAGAAATGATGGTTATCTTAATGACCGAGCAGGACTATATGTGCCTCCTAATGCACATGAGGGGGAAACTGGACAATCAAAGTTAGAGAGCATGATGGCTTAGATGCTCAAAAAGGTGAGATCCACAGAGGAACAACTGAAATACATTTGTAGAGATATATCTGGCATGGGTCGGAGAGTCGAGTCATATGCCACTGTTATAAAGAAAACTGAATAGCAGCTGGGTTAACTGTCGGCATCCTTAAACCCTAGGAAAAAGGAAACACTACCTAGAAAAACATCCAAAATCTAAAGAATGAAAGTCATTGTGTGGCTCTGATGACTAGGAGTGGAAAGAAAACAATTGACCACCCTCTGTCGGTTGTAGTTGAACTACAAAGGAAGAAAGAGATCATGATTGATGTTGATGAAGAGGTTGCTGAGCATGAGCTTAAGGAAGAAACTAAGTTGACTGAGGCTCCAGTTGTTGAAAAGGAGCTTGGAGCTGAACAAGGAAAGAAACAAGGGGCTACACAGATTTATAAGGTTATCCCATGTCCACCGCCACCATTCCCTCAAAGAATGAAGAAGAAGGCAGAAGATGGTAAGTTCAAAAATTTCTGTCGATGCTTAAACAATTATCTTTAAACATACAATTAGTCTAGGCATTGGTGCAGATGCCGGGATACGCCAAGTGTATGAAGGACCTTGTTACCAAGAAAAGGTTCGTGAGCTATGAGCCTGTGGGTAACTTGCATCATTATAGCGCCATAGCCTCATGGGTCCTTGCCTAGAAAAAAGGAGGATCCAGGTGCCTTCACCTTTCCATGTACTATTGGTGATGTTGAGTTCGCAAAGGCACTACGACTTGGGAGCAAGCATCAATCTGATGCCATTAGTTGTGTTTAAACAGCTGGGCTTTGGAGCCCCCACACCGACTACTCTGTGGCTACAGATGGGCGACCGAACTATGAAGAAACTTATGGGAATCCTATTTGATATACTTGTAAAGGTGGACAGATTCACATTCCTAGTGGATTTCATTATCCTTGATTGCGAGGTTGACTTTGAGGTCCCCATCATTTTGGGGTGACCATTCCTTGCCACTAGGAGGGCTTTAGTAGATGTGGAGCTAGCTAGCTGAAATTTAGACTTAATAAAGAGGAGGTCACCTTCAATGTCTCCCGGTCAATCAAGCAACCAAATGAGTTTAGAGTGGTCTCAGGAATTGAGGATGAGTCTAAGTTTCTTGATGAAGTCTGAGTAGTCAAGAGACTTGCGTCATGACGCGATGTTAAATCAGACACTTTTTGGAAGGCAACCCATGAGGTGGTTCGGTGAAGTCTGAGTAACTGAACCACATGCGTCGTGCCGCGATGTTAAATCAAGTGCTTCTTGGGAGGCAACCCAAGTTTATTGCATATGTGTGCTTAGTGTGCAGGTGAAATAAAAATAGAAAAATTACAGTGCAGACTGGTACTACGAGCCTTAGTACAACTCTTAGGAGCATTGTACGGGCCATAGTATGAGTCATGGTGAGAAGCATAGATACAGCCTAGTGTATAAGTCCATGGTATGGTTGGTCCTACGACTCATAACTCCATTGTACGGGTCGTAGTACTCACTACACCTATGAACTATGCTTAAATATGAAACTCCAGTTCAGAGTGACCTACAAGTTGTAGTACAATTTGTACCTTCATGTTATGAGTCGTATCATATACTTGTATGTACAGGTAAGTTTCTTAAATCTCTGCGACAAGTCCCAGGGACAAGTCGTAGGTCCTTCTTATGACTCATGCTACGAGTCGTGATGGGTCAATTTGCTTAAGTAGACCCCACTCGACCCAATTTCTTACAAAATTTCCCTAAAACTATTTAAACTTAAAAATTTATAGACCCTTCTCCCACGCACTCAAAAACTCAACTTACGAATACTTCCAAGCTTCCCTCACACTCGTCACTCAAGAACAAAGTTGATTGAGCAAGATTTTTGCTCGATTAAGACTGCTCAATTCAAAGTCTAACCCTAAGCACTGAATCACGCACGGAGTGAGCAAGAATTTGCAACATTCAAGTAAGTACTTATGCTTTGAATTAGGTAAAAGAGCATTCTTGTTTGTGTGAACTTGTTTAATAACTGGGAGTCCTCAAAAAGAATGAAAATATAGGAGGATAATAATCAGTGATGTGCGAAATAAATTTGTTGACTGGGTAAGATTCAAGTAGGCTAAAAATGTAATTTTAAACTGCTATAAATTGCGTTACAGGTTATGAATCAAATAGGGAGGAATGGGTAGTCGTAAAAACTTGAAAAATGCATATCTAGACTTGGGGAATTCTGAGTACCTAACACAAATTAAAATCACCTACAAAACTAACATGAACAAAGGCAAGGACAGGCTTCACAAGCCTACCTATGACTTGTGGTTTCACACTACAACTCGTAATATGGCTTGTTAGGACTATCTCAAGCCAAATACGTAACAATTAAGTGGTACGAAACCTAGTATGGCCCGTAGTGTCTTACTACGAGTCGTACCTGGTAACCATACCAGGAACCTGAAAAGGGTCAAGTCCAAAGGCAACAGTATAATCCTTCCCACAACTCGTGGAATCAACTTAAGGGTTGTACTATGATTGATGAAAAAATACAGAATAGTGGGTTTTTAGAAGTATCCTCATACGACTCGTGGTACGGATCGTATCTTCATGGTATGAGTCGTACCTCTGAGTTGTGACTATGACCTGAGATGTTATGAGTCTCAGTATGAATTGTTCCTCCTAGGTATGACTCATACTGTAGACCCGTGAAAAAATTCAGAGGATGGTTTCTTGTTTTCTTTTCCTCAGATATGAAATGCTATCCCTTTTCCACCATAGTACAATGATTTTGAAGAAGAAAGCAACCAAATCCGCCAATGACAAAGATGCCAGGGCAGATATAGCAACTCAGAGGGCATTGAGAGATGAGCCCTCCAACTCTGAGCATGCAGACACCTCCCCTAGCAGTTTGGTGGAAGAATACAGGGTCGATACATCTTACACCAATTGGACCAGAACCACTAAGGCAAAAACTAAAGCCTAAGCCGAGGCGGCCACCACCACATCTGTTGATGCTCCCTAGTCTGAGGAGGGAGCTGAGGAAAGAGTCCAAGAGTCTGGTAGCGGCTCTAATGATGATGAAGGGTCCAAGGAGGCCCAATCTGGTGATGGAGATAGTGAGTCCGGATCTAATGATGAGGCAGCCATTCCTAAGCAAGACTAGACTCCACCTAGGGAGAAATGTACTATCTGATGGAGAGTACTAGATGTACAGGAGATCTATTAACAAGGTGTTGCTTTCACCGCCAAGAAAACCCCAGGTGGAGTATTCAAGAAGAGCCGCGGATCCTCACCAATGCACTGAATGAAGTGGAGGAGATGAAGCGGATATTCAACTACTAAGGGCTTGAATGGAAGGCTAAAACCACAGATTGATACACTTCAGAGATTGTCCGAAAGTTCTATGCCATATTATTTGGTTACCATGGAACATAAAGCAAAGGTGGGGAAGAAAGTCAAAGATCAGCCCAAGTTGGAGAGCGTCATGGTGCAAGGCCTCACTGTTGACATATCTGAGCATATCATTGCTCGGATATTATATGGGCCTCAGTTCATTTCACCCCACACTACACCGGAGTTTGACTACCTGGTAGACGGTATGAAGAAAATCAAGCAGTTAGGCCTTGAGGAGAGGAAGAGTCAGATTAAGTGGTAGTTTGGGGTCATCGCTAAAGATAAGGAGGCAGAATAGGTAACTAGCGAAAAGCAGGTCATAAAGAACTCATTGAATTTCATAGCAAAAGCCTGTTGGACGCTAGTTTGGCATAGTTTGGCACTGACGGTGAATGAAAATACCCTTAGTGCAGACAGAGCAGCATTGATGGCGTATATCATGTCATGATACGCCATCAACTATCCGAGGGTCATTGTGGAGGAGATCTGGGATTGAGTTATGGGATTGAGCACTACCATCCTATTCCCGAGTCTCATATATAGGTTGTGTATGGAGGCAGGTTTCAAGGTGAGTCCTAGTGAGAAGCGATTGATTAGAGGACAGCAGACAACAAACATTGGGTTGATTCGAGATGAAATGGCCCTGACAAGCAGAGCATGACTTTCTACAGTAGTCCCGGTACCCTGAGCATTTGGAGGCGAGCAAGTGAATTCCCCCACCTGATAGGAGCAGGATGAGACATCGGCTACAGATTCCTGTCATTCAGAGGCAACTCCCAATACCTCTGTTGCACCACCTATGGGCTTTCTGAGCTAGGCCCTAGAAGGATACATGCTCGTGCCTCAAGAATTTCTTCAAAAGATGGCAAAGAGAATGACCGTAGTTGAGAAAAAGGTGCAGTCTATGATGGAGAATGTGAAACCTTGGGTGAAGGATGAGATTGAGATGGCTGCATGGGTTTTACATGCAAGACTCGATAGTTTTGAGAGCCACTTCAATGAGCACATCGCCGAGTAGACTGACATTGGTAGCCTCTGTGAGGAGTTGGGGGCTCTTTGGAGTAAGTGGCCGAGCTGTCATCTCGACATCTAGCAATTCTAGCAGCCCCATTCTTCCTGACCTCGACATCAGGATAGATGATGAGCTTGATTTGGCGGCATTTTGGGAGCTGATTGGAGCTGAGGGAGGAAAAGGGAAGAGTGTCTCGGAGGATGTTAGAGATGAGACCCTAAAGAATAAGAGAAAGAAGGAAAAGAAAGAGCGCAAGAGGACAATATTAGAGAGCTAGCAGACTCATGATGAGCATAGGTCGGAGCTGTTTGAGAAAGCGAGAGGAGCAGGTAGCTCCACCACTACCCATGCAGAGCTTGTAGGTGGAAAGGACCCTTCGGGCGAGCCGCATTCATCCCCAGTGATTCCAGAGGTCGTAGAAGCGCGCACTACGGCTGAGGGGATGATCGTTCCCCCCATTGATATATCATTGAGTGCGCCGGCCACTGCCAGGACAACAACTGTAGTGGAGATACTATCTCCACAGGATGACAGGAGTGCTTAATGTGCCAAAACTATGTCCTCTTCCTTATGTTTTGTATTCTATTCTTCAAGGATGAAGCATGCTTTTTAAAAGGGGAGAGGGTGTACTTGTATATTTTTTGAATTTTTTGAATTTTTCCGAGGGTTTTTCTTGTCGTGTTTCTTTTTCCATCGGGCATGCTATCTGGTAGAACCGGCATATTTAGGATGTTTTTGTTTGGTTAGAAATTAGCTTAGGATTATCAGCCAATAAAATCCACTAGCTTTTATGTTTTGAAAAATTGACCTCGTTTAAAATATTTGATGGTTAGCTATCTATGTACGTTTTGATTGCAAAACATGATTTCTGTGGATCTTTTTGTTTCATTTAGTGTATAAGCATGAGTAGTTATAGTTGGCCATGTATGAACCAGATAGGTACAATGAATGCAATACATGTATCATAGTGAGAGAGGCCATGTACCTAGTTCAATACTGTGTAGAGGATCTAGAACTTGCCTAGTTGGTCTTTACATAGGTTTAGGATGGTTGATTAGGAAGGGATCATGTGCCTTTTTTGTTTAGCCCATTTTAGCTTAAATTACCTTACAAAAATGATATGATTTGCTTGATCCCGATTTTGAGCCTTAAATGGACCATTTTTCTTTGATTAACCGATTAACCTTACCAATTTTTGATAATGAATCTATTTTAGCCCAGGTCCTTATTGGACATTGTAAATCTCAACCCAGGAAAAATGCCTAAGTTAAGTGTGGCTAGAGTAGGGGTGCATAGATTATGGGGAGGTGAAAAAGGAAAAGAAATGAGAAAGGTTTAAAAACAAGGTGTCGTGTGACAAATGAAGAAAGAAGGAGCTGAAAAGGAAAAATTTAAAAGAAAATACATAAGAGAAAAGTGAATGAAAAGATGAAAACACACCACACCCATACAATTGCATAAAAATTGAGAAAAGGGAGGAAAAAGTTGAAAATATGAACAGAGTGAAATAAGGGACAAGTGGAGTCACATCTATGTAGTCCCAAGGAGGGTTTAGTAACTAAAAAATTCCATATTTATCATACCCAGCCCAAAAACCTACATTACAAGATGAATAAAGTCCTATAGTGATCCTAGCCTGACTGTCCAAAGAGCCGAAGTAGAGAAAATAAGGGCAAGCATATGTCATCCGATGTGCAGTATTTGAAACTTCCTTGTGAGAGTAAGAGTCTTACTTGTTCAATCTCACATTTTGTATTTTCATATATCTATGAGTGGGGGACTTCATTGTTGTGAGGGTACATGGTTTATGTTTTATTTTGCTAGTTGTCCGTGTGAAAAGCATTGATAATGACTTGATTTTCCGCTATTAATTAGATGACATGTCTTGATCCCTGTTTGTCATGATTTGTGGTTATTCGATGTGCATATGCTGATTTGGTTTACTGTTTGAGTTCATAGTGCAAATTTTGATTGGTGTTGGCTGTAGCATCCTACGTTTATTTTCTAGTTAAGCATCGTTTTTAGTTTTTGTTTTCTTTGCCTGAGGACATGCAAAAGTCTTAAGTTGAAGGTGTTGATGTGCTATGGTTTACAACACTTTAGAAACTTAAAACTTGGGAAATAGCATGAACTTATGTATGTTTATATGATATAAGGTGTTTTTACTTTGTTTTCAGGGAAACTAGGCGGTGGAGCAAAAATATGCAAAAGTTGTAGATAAGTGCAGAAAAGCAGCCAAGTACTGATCTTAGTACGAGTTGTACCTAGATTGTACGAGGCATACCTAGATTGTACGATCCATACTGAGACTCATAGAAAAGCTTAGAAGGCTAGAATAATGCTTAGGCAAAGTACGACTCTCACCATGAGACATACCAAGCTGGTATGAGCCATAATTGGAATCGTGGAATATTTCAGAGTTATTTGCACAATTGAAGTCTCTTGATATAGGTAGCACCTACCTACGACCCGTACTAGGCGCGATAAAAAGCTTTAGTAATTTTAACGACTTGGCAGAATTCATGGTGCAACTAGCTGTCACTAGTCGTAAAAGTAAGGTACAAGGCATACCAAGACACTCGTAGAAAACTTCAGAAGATTTCAAAGCTCTTAGTGCCAAACCACGATTGGATTGTAGGCTCGTGGTATCATGTTACTAGTTGTACTAGCTACCAATACTTAGCCAATTCTACAGAACTCAAGGTATGTACGAGAGCAAGGTACGACCCATACAATCCTGTTACGAGTCGTATGATGAGTCATAGGATTTGTCGGCACCAAATTTTGTTATTTCCCTGTTAACTTAGAAAAAGGATTTAATTGTCTATATAAATATGTTTTATGTTTCTTTTAGGTTAAGAGATGGTCAGAATTAGTTGATTGTCAATTACTATCACGTCTACAATTAGTTTTTGACAACATTGGAGAGCAATTCTTGAGATCAAAACTTGGATTTCTCAATTGTTCTTATTTCCTCATATTCTATTGCAATATCCACAATAGGTTTTCTTTCAATCATCATTGTAAGTATTTTATTATGTGTTTGTCTATGAATACTAATCCTAATTTTACAATCATGAGAGGCTAAAACCTCCACAACTAGGGTTGTGTGAACCATGGTGGATTAAAGAATTATGGTTACACAAAGTGAATCAAAACCAATGCTAAACTCTTACATTATATTATCTTCGACTTTAGTGATTCTTAACAAAGCGCAATGTTAAGAATTGCTTGAATTCTTTACTTTCTTGAACCTAGAGAGGTAGAGATTAGGAAAAGAGAATTACAACAAAGCCTTGATTTTTATGATCATTGTATGACTTGAGTTGCGGTCATAGGATAGTTTAGTTGGAACATATGATAACGGTTAATTTGAAATTGCTCATGAGACTTGACCTTCTAATTGAGTACAATCATCATATAGGGACGAACCAGTCATTTGGATGAACCCTAGATATCAAATCTATAAGTAAGCATTGGGATTGATCACGAGTGTAAACCCGAAGTAGTTATGAACCAATGGGAAAAGCATACCCCAGTTAATTGAAAATCTTGATTAACAACACTTGGTTTTTACGTTCATTTTACAATTGTTTCTCAATAAACCCCGCAATTAGGAGATAATCCACCATAAAACTTAAATATCGACATTAGTCTAGTTCTTACCATATTCCCTATGGGTTCGACCCCAACCTCTTTGTTGGGTTCTTTATTGACAATAACCGCTTCATACTTTGTCAGGAGTGTGAGTTTGAGAATTATCAGTGTGCGTGTTGATGTATTCATAGGCCACCAGATCCTACAATATGTGTTCAGCCAGAAGGAGTTGAATCTCAGACTGAGGAGGTGGCTTGAGTTACTTAAGGACTATGGATTGAGTATCCTCTACCACCTAGGTAATGCCAATGTGGTTGTTGATGCTCTTAGCAGGGTATCCATGGAAATTACCGCACATATAGAAGAGGAAAAGAGAGAGGTAGCGAATGATGTGGATAGACTCTCACACATAAGAGCCCGTCTCGTAGACTCCAAGAAGGTATATCCTTGTTTAGATTAGGGCCGAAACATCCCTAGTAGCAGGATTTAAGGAAAATTAGTAAAAGGATCCCCTCTTACTTTAGTTAAAGATGTTCACAAGAAGAAGGTACTGATTTTTGCAGAAGGGGAGATAGTGTCCTGAGGTATCAAGGTAGGTTATGTGTCTCGAATGTAGACGGTCTCAAGGAAAGGATCATGGAAAAAGCACACAGCTCCAGGTATTCTATTCACCCAGGTTCCACTAAGATGCACCATGACTTGAGAAAAGTCTATTGGTGGAATAGTATGAAGAGAGACATTGCAAATTTTGTAGCTAGATGCCCAAATTATCAACGGCTTAAGGTTGACCACCAAAGACCATGTGGTGTAGCTCAGAATATAGCAATCCCTGAGTGGAAGTGGGAGATGATCAATATGGATTTTATTTTCGGTCTACCGAAGTCATGTAGGCAACATGACGTTATTTGGGTGATTGTAGATCGAATGGCCAAGTCAGCTCAATTCTTACTAGTTAAGACTCCAGATTCAGCTGAGGAGTATGGTAGATTATATATTCGTGAGATAGTTAAACTTCATGGAGTTCTATTGTCTATCATGTCGAATAGGGTCACATAGTTCACTGCTGAGTTCTGGAAGTCATTCCGGAGAGTATTGGGCTTGGAGGTGAACCTTAGTCCAGCTTCTCATCCGCCGACAGATGGTGAAGCAGAGCAGGCTATTTAGACATTGGAGGATATGTTAAGAGCATGTGTTATTGACTTAAAAGAAAATTGGGATGACCATTTGCCTCTCATAGAGTTTTCCTATAAAAATAGTTATCATTTCAGCATCTAGATGGCTCCCTATGAAGCACTCTATGGGATGAGGTGTAGGTCTCCTATTAGTTGGTGAAGCAGAGTTTATAGGGCTAGACTTAGTGCAACAAGCTATGGAGAAGAAAGGTTGAAGACTGCACAGAGTCGCCAAAAGTCCTACACAAATGTTAGGCATAGAGACTTGGAATTCGAGGCAGATGCTTGGGTTTACTTCAAGGTGTTATGATATTTGGGAAGAAAGGGAAGCATAGTCCCCTCTATATTGGTCTATATCAGATTACAAGGAGAGTTGACAAGTTAGCTTATGAGTTTGAGTTGCCAGCCAAACTAGCATCAGTTCATTCAGTATTTCACATCTCTATGATTAAGAAATGTGTTGGTGACCCCTCACTCATTGTCCCTTAGGAGAGTGTAGGGGTTGAGGACAACTTGTGATATGAGGAAGTTCTAGTTGAGATTTTTAGATCTTTAGGTTCGCAAGCTAAGGAACAAAGAGGTTGCTTCTGTGAAAGAACTATGGAAGAATCAGCTAGTTGAGGGAGCTACTTAGGAAGCTGAAGCAGACATGATAGCCGAGTATCCTCACCTATTCCCTCCTAGTTCAGTATCATCTTGAGGTAAAAGTCCCCTCTATTATCATCTTATTTGTTTCATGTTACATTTGTTGATGATGAAATCCTTAGTATGGTTGGATATTTCGTGAATTCAGTTAAACTCAGTTTAGTTTCTCTCAGTTAGATCTCCTATCAGTCCGATTTAATCTTCATTCAAGGATGAATATTTTCAAAGAGGAGATATCGTAACAACCCTCAAAAGACCTTAAGATCATATCATAGACATGAAGTAGAAAACCAGTAGAAACCAGAAAAAAAAAAGAAGCACAAAATGACTCATCAAGTGAGTTGTTATGACACTTAACGAATCATTAGGTTGATTCATCCTGAGCAAAGTTCTGAAACTTGACATTTTCTTCCCAATCCCATGGATTTAGGTAATAAGTGAGGCGTTATGAAGTTCTTTGAGGTTAGAATAAGAGAATGACCAACTTTGTTACAGGGGTAACGAGTGGACCCAACGAGTCGTCAAGTGTGAGAATGACTCATTAGGTGGTTGTTGCCACTAAGGGGTCAAAATCATAGACGAGTTCCTAAGGGTAAATTATTAAATTTCCATATTTTTATCCTAAAAAAGAATGTTTTGAGATTCCTAAAGAGCATATTTAAGGGTTTAGTTAGTCTAAACTCCTATTCCTTCCCATACAATGTGAATTCAAGACCATTAAGCTTTCAAGTTCATCAAGAAAGCTAGGAAGTCTTCTTCTCCAAACTAGGGTTCTTCAAACTTGAACCTAAGTTTAATTTTCTAAGAATGTAAGGCTAACCTAAGTAAGGATTCTTAATCATCCTTATGCCCTAAATCTATGCAAGAGTTAGGGATTAAAGACATGGTTTTTTTATTAGATTCTTGAATTGTCTTCTTCCCTATCTAAATATGTTGAATTACCATTATTGAATTCTCCATATTTAGTTGATTATTGATGTCCTTGCTTATTGATTATAATCCAATTCTATTAAATTATTGATCATCCTCTCTTGATTATTAATTATTGATTGAAATTTGGTACATGTCTCTTATCCCATGAATTCTAATGCATAAAGTCATGATTTTGAAAGCATTATTATTTAAGACAAATGCATTGTTTTCATCAAGATTGAGCATATTTTCATGAAGAGATTTTAAGAAAGAAAGCATAGTTTTGAGCATGATTTTCAAAAGCTAAAGTGAAGTCTTATTTTTGAAACTCATAAGATGTTTTGATCATAGAAGCTTTTAAGTTTTAAAAGAATGTTTTGAGTGAAAGGCTCTTCATTCAGTTAGATTTTGAGCAAAAGGCTCCACAGAGATTTTAAGCAATCTATTATATTTATAGTAAAGTTCTTTATAATGATGTTTTATAGATTCCTCAAATAGGAATAAGTATATAAAATATGTTTTGGGAGGATTATTTAGCACCGAGTTAGGTGAAGAGTTCATAAAACTCTGAAGCCCCGGATCTACGTAGCCAATGTAGGATAGGATCATGTCGTTGGTTTGGGTGACTCCTCAAAGATAAGACCCTAGCAAGGACATGAGTTATGAATCCATAGATTACAATCGTTTCCTGCCCTGGCAAAGCTTTGAGCGGCTCTGCCGACTTGAGCAAGATAGTTAGGTATCATGTGTTCATTCATGATGGTGTCGGTTATGAGAAACTCCCACCCAAGTTAAGAATTTATTTATTTATTTTCTGAGTAAAGATTGTTTTGATGCACAGTATTATTGCATAACTATCTTACACATTGATCATATCATGTTTTCTGCATCATTCAGTGCTTCAATTTTAGTCATATTATTTTAGTTAGCTTACTCTTTTAGTCACATATTATTTCTTAACTATTGTTTTATTCAGCCTTATTACATATTGTACATTCAACTGACACTATTTGGTGCTGCGTCTTATTATGATGCCAACTCAGATAGACAACATAAGCAGCAGACGTTGAGCTAGAAGGTTACTACTATTCAGCTGCTGGTGAGGCCTCCTACTTTCGAAGTGTCCCAGTCATTGAGTTATTTTATTTTATAGAACTTGAGGTAGCTATGGGAGCTATGTCTCCGCACTTGTCTTCAGTTATAGAGGCTTCACAAATAGAGTTACAATTGAATAAAAAATGTTACTTTTCACCATTGATTTTGGTTTCAGTTAATAAATTTTAGTTAATTTTATTGAGCCCGTGCAGTTATTACTTTCTCTATGTTTCATTAAGATCTAAACTATTAGTAAGCCAAGACAAGTGTTTTCTTGGATCACGAAATTGAGTGTCGGTCGACATCCAAGGTATATACTCGGGGCATGAAAGAAATGCACAACCATGCATGGCATGGAGGAGATTAAATCTCAGTTGATGAAAGAGAACCAGGAGCATGACAACATAATGGCAGCCATGGCCACCAATGTAGCTCTACTTACCAAATAGTTGATCGAGGCTAAGGTCAAAAAGGTTAATATTGTTGAAGAAGCCCTGAGTGGTGTTTAATATGGGCATGGATGCCCCCCTCCTCCATATCAATATCAACCATACCAGGAGCTATCTCATTTTCAAGTGGAAGATGCAAAATATGTTGGCAACACATCCAGAGGCTATAGACCGTACTACCCCCAATAACATCAAGGCCATCCTTCTTCATATCAAGGACAATGGTGATCTCAATCGCAAGATCACAGACAATACTACCTAAGGAAAGATTATGGTGGACAAAGTCAGGGTTAGCAAAATAATGAAAACTATCATAACATAGCTCCAACTCCCACATTCTGCTGAGGGGTCCCTCCTCTAGTTCCTAAAACTGGAGGGAGGGTGCTTCTTAAGAGCAAGGAGGCTCAAAGATTGAGGGAATACTAGAAAAGGTGTATGAAAATCAAGAATGGTCGGTTGCATGCTTAAAGAACCTTATGGAGATTGAGCGTTCTCATATCGCGTCTATTCAGAAGTTAGAACAGCAAGTACCGGACCTTTTGTGTAATCACAACCCCAAATAAAAGTAGCGACAATAATGGGGTGGGGTGGGGCAAGTTGTTCCTTAGCATGCAAAATTTTCAATCCCCCCGCATTGCCTTTTTAATTGTGTTTCAATCCGCCCTACCCTGCCCTGCATCAACCCACCTCCCCCCTCCCCTTAAGAGATTTTTTTTACATTTTAATTTTGTTATTTTGGTAAGAAAAAAATTAGATTTTTGTATATATTTATGGCTCATTTTTGAATCAGATAAACCAGAAACACATAGAAACATAAGACATAAGAAAGTGCTTAAGAATAAGTTTCAAATCAGAATTTCACAACCAGAAATATTATTTTTCAATCGAAATTTCACAAACTAAGAATAAATTTCTCTTTAATATTCTAAAGATTTATATATGAATCTAGAACTTATACCTTTAAAGTTTCATTTGATTTCATTCCATAGAAGTTTCAAAATTTACACTTAGTTGTAGCTCAAATCATCACCCGCCCCATCCCGCCCCGCAAAAAATTTAAAATGATATATATTACCATGCTCTACACCCGCTTAAGTTTTAACCTGCCTCATCCCACATAGGCTGTAACCCACATTGCTTCGCACCCATACTGCCCTATTGTCATTCCTAAATAAAAGGAACACCTATCAAGTGACGCAATGGCTAATCCTAAGGGAAATTCAGTCCTTCTAATGCAGTGTGTGGCTTGTTTCATAAGAAGTGGAAAAATTGTGCAAAGTAGTGAGGCTATGGATGATGTGGTTGATAAAGAAGCTAAAATTGTGCATGCCGGTATTGATCAAGATAAGGGCTAATAAAACCATATGCTGGTGAGAGTGTTGATGGGGGAGTAAAAAATCCCTTGATAGAGGAGATTGTTGAAAACGGTTCAGTTGCTTCAAAAAGGAAAGAAAAGGCCAGGGGAGTTGTGGATGAAAATGCTACATACTTTTCTTCGTTGGTTATCCATTTTCCATAATGGATAGCCCAACAATCTCTAATGCAAAGATTTCAAAGCACATTGAGTTACTGAAGGAAGCTACACTTCGGGTTTCATTTATTGATACTATCAAAGAGATGCTAGGTTTTGGTAAATACCTAAAGATATTGATGACTAGGAAGATGCTATGTGATAAAGAGTGTTGATTCCGATGACACACGGTGAATGTTATCATTGCTAGCACTAGTATTGAAAAAGAAGGGAGATCTGGATGAATTCACTATTACTTACAAAATTGAAAGATATGATTGCTTGCATGTCTTATGTGGCAATGGGGCTAGTGTGAATTTAATACCCCTAGCAATATACAATCAATTTGGGTTGGTCATGCTTAAATCCATCTCTATCCGGCTTCAAATGGCCGATAAGTCTATTGAGATGCTAGTGGGGGGTGGCGGAAGATGTATTGGTGAAAGTTAGAAAATTTATGTTTCCAACTGGCTTTATGGTACTAGATTGTGATGTAGATTGGGACATGCCTATCATTCTTGGAAGATCTTTTCTGGCGACAGGAAGGGAACTTGTGGACTCGGAAATGCATGAGATTATGTTTCGGATCAAGAATGAAAATATAACCTTCAAAGCGAGAGGGGACACTTACTGGCCATAGAAGTTGGGGACATTTTTGTGGCTAGTGTTGTGATAAATGAAGATGAAGGAGCTGAACACATATTTGCAACATCACCCAAGAAAAAGAAGGCAAAATCCAAACGAGTGAAGATACCTTAGTTGCTCTAAAGGAAGAAAATCCTTGAGGATGTCCCATCTTGAGGATATCTCATCATGTGCTTGATTCAGGTATCTTGCGTCATGTCGTGACATTAAATCAGACACTTCTTTTGAGGCAACCTAAGGTATGCTATATTGTATGTACTATCCACATCGTGTCGCAATTTTAAATCAAGTGCTTCTTGGGAGGCAACCCAAATATTATTGGACTAATGGGTGTTGACATGTGCAAGTGAACTTAAAAGAATAGAGGTGATTGATTCAAGAAAAAAAGAGAGAAAGTTGTCACGCCTCAAAATTTGGGTAGGGCGCGATTGGTTCTCGACTTTGAAGTGGTTGAGAAATTGGGAGCATCCCAACTCTGTACTGGATCTGGACTCCTACTATATCAATAGATCTGAGCTCCTATCTGCATCTGCAGCATGATTGCAGGGGTCCCCAGGCGAAGGGACATCAGTACAAAGAAATGTACTGGTATGTAAGACTGAAAGATGTAAGTGAAGAAACGCCAAAGATAACTGAACTAGAGAAGGGAATAGCGATAACCTGATGCTCTGCATCCTGCCAACATAAACAATGGCAAACAACAGTTGAACATAAATTAGAAGGTAGGGTAGAGAGAGATGCCCTATAACTCTGCAACTGAATACCCTACATGCAAACTATGTGCATGAGTATAACATAAGTGACTCATATGCGAACACTTCCAATACTTGGACCAAAGATTATGAGAATCAACTCGGTGACTACAGATACTTGGACCAGAATTTAAGTATGACTACCTGATAATTGGACTAAGACTTTAAGAGTTTCTTGATACTTGGATCAGGACTTTATACGGCCGACTTGATACTTGGACCCCGATTTTCATATATCATTCTTTGCACAATCATCCATCTGATACTCAGACTAGAGAGAGCGTGTGGCATCACAGCATTATCCATTTGATAGTTAGACTAAAGACGACATATGGTAAACAAAATGCAAAACATTCAAGTGAGCAACTGAACAATGCAATATATATCTAAATTAGATATCGGGTCCAACTCGGAGGACCAAATGAACAATGAAAAGTAACTAACTCAGATAACACGTCAAACTCGGAGGACCAACTGAACATTACACCCCTAGCAACTTACAGAAAGGGGATATGATGAGTTGCTAATTTACCAACTCATTAGGCTCTAAGAGTTGAGTTTTTGCTTAGTTCTTGAGTTGATTATATGAATTTTATGCCCTTTTTACTTTTGTTGTATGCAGATGACTAAATGTGAAGAAAAGAGCAAAAATGGAGAAAAAAGAAGCGACTAAGAGCAAATCGGCGATCCACCGATGAAATCCGGTGAAACGCCGGGAAAGGATGAGCTTCACTGCCTCTGAGTAATAATTCCAGCGGTGATTTTCCGGTCCAGTCACCAAAGGACACCCAAGGTTCTGGAAAGTAGCAAGAAGAGCCAGCGGTTCACGGATTGGTATTGGCCAAATATCGAGTGAACTGCTGATGCTCACTGGAGCTAAGTGAGGGACAAGATAAGACACCCGACAGTTCACAAATTGGGACCGATGAACCGCCGGTGTCTCCGCCATTTCCAGAATGGTGCTCAAGGGTATAATTGTCCAACACAGAAAAAGAGATAAAAAGTGTCCTGCTTTTCAAGATATAAATTAGCAGATAAAGTACTTTGTACTGATCTATAGAAAGAGAGATAGAAATAGAGATATTGAGAGAGAGAAAAGATTATATCACATCATTGTTTCCCTTTTGAGTTGGAGAACATTCTCTTAGTTGAGATAGGGAGATTTTGATTGGTAAATTTGGAAAAAGTACTCTACTCTATTTCTTCTTTATAATAGTAAGTTTCAGCTATTGTTGGAGACTATTTTGTGAATTTTATTTTACTACTCTTGCTATTAAAATCAATGAAGCTATTGATGAATGTGTTTTTGAATTTCTTAATCATGAGTAGCTA
Source organism: Datura wrightii (assembly GCA_035772735.1). NCBI lineage: Eukaryota > Viridiplantae > Streptophyta > Magnoliopsida > Solanales > Solanaceae > Datura > Datura wrightii. The sequence continues at coordinate 108,089,222 of JASDFA010000018.1, forward strand.
AATAATTAACTAGAGGTGTGTCATGATGAATACTTAATTAGAGTGGGTATTGCTAGAGTCATCTTTATATTGTTCAAATATGTATAAATCTTTTAAATTCTCTTCAATCTATAAAGGAAGATCCATTAATTATGATATGGGTCTATTTATTCTTGCTTGATTTTTGCTTGTAAAAGAATAATTAAGTATTGGAAGAGAATTTAATAGTGGATATGGATAAGAGATTCTGAAATTGGGCTAGAAATAGAAGAAATTGCATTCTCATTCCTTATTAGCAACTAATAGCTAGAAATTTGTGCAGCTGTTGATCCAAATCAAATCAGGTTGAGCTAAATCGTGACTAGAGGTTTGACAAAACCTCTAGTAAGAGGTACTTAGAAGGTTGAAAAGTTGTAATTACCCACTTTACGAGATTATTTACACTTGTTGAACTCGTAAGATGACCTAGCATGTCCCGATCTAGTTAGTATTTCATCTACACTACACCTCTAGTCCTTCACAGTCTTGTCGACAACTTTGTTGATCTTTTTATTTCATTCTGTTAAATCACCAAATACAATTCACTACAAATTTTAATCCCCCCAATTTTATTTGTTTTATTATTAACTCGACATGGTGCAAGGTAACCTCAATTTCTCAACCGACACTTGTAACTATCATTCCCTAGTCCTCGTGGGATTCAACCCTAACTCTCATCGGGTTACTTGTTTTAATACTTTGGCTGTGTATATTATTTGCATGAAGGATATATTTTGGATGTTATCAAAAATGACGTTGCTGGGGATTAGCGCTTGATATTCTTGTGTTGATTGTTAAGTTGAATTAGTTCCACACCACACTGGTTGCTACTAATCTATTGTGTGTGGCTCATGAGCAGTTTTGGAGGATGGTCACGAGACCCAAAACGGGTGCCTTGTATGGAGACCATCAAGCTAGTAGACAAAATGTGGCGTAGAGAGGGGAAGAAAGATGCAATGTTGTTAGTCATGATGAAGCAAATGGAGTTGTTGATGAACTATATGAAGGGTTTCCATGTTAGATATAGCCAAGCCAACCACGACTATGATTATGTCTATTATGGAAACCAAGGTTGGAACAATGTTGGTTCAGTCGATACGAGTAGTCAGGAGAGCAATGAGTCAATCCCACCTCATATGGAAAGTACTCTAGAAATGGTGCTTGAAAAGGTTCTGGAGACTGAAGAGGGAGTTCAAGATTTACGGAGTAAAGTCTTGGACCTAACTACTGCTATAAAAAGTTATGATGCCATCATTCAATAATTGGAGGAGCAGATGAATGAGTTAGCATCTGAGATGGAAGCTCAAACAACATGGCTACAATGCAGAACATTATAGAGAATGATATATTCGAGTGTGAAATTGAGGAAGAGGTTGTTGGAGAACTTATTGATGATGTTTTTTTGAAAGATAAAGAACTCGAGGAGGTTCATCATGTGCGTAAGGAGATAAGAAATTATCCGTTCCCACCAAGAAAGTTGGACCTTGATTTGAAGAATAGTACAGATCTCCGTCATAGCCATCTATTGTGACCCCACCAAAGCTGGAGATCGAACCCTTTCCCATTCACCTAGAATATGCATATCTAGGAGAGAATGAAACGATCCCGGTTATCATTTTAGCAATGCTCACGCCATTGTAGGTAGATAAACTCATTGAGGTGTTGAAATGGCATATCCGAGCTATATGATGGTCAATATCGGATATCATTAGTATCCCTCCAGGGATTTTCACTCAAAAAATCAATATTCAAGAAAATTGCAGCCCATCGGCTGAACATCAAAGAAGGTTGAATCCACCTATGCAAGAGGTGGTCAAGAAGGAGATTATTAAATGGCCAGATGCAGGGGTAGTATATCCTATTGCAGAAAGTAGTTGGGTAAGCCCGGCATAGTGCGTGCCCAAGAAAGGAGGTATCATGATTACTCCAAATGAATGAATGAATTGATAGCTACTCGTCCAGTCATGGGATGGAGAGTTCACATGGATTACCGTAAGTTAAACTCCTGGAAAAAAAAGGATTATTTCCCAGTGCCATTTATTGACCAAATATTAGACCTGTTGGCTTGTAAGGAGTACTATTGTTTCTTGGTTGGATACTAGGGAAACAATCAAATCTCAATTGCACCTGAGGATCAAGAAAAAACCACATTTACATGTCCATATGGCACTTTCGCATTCAAGAGGATGCCTTTTGGTCTTTTTAATGCCCCGGCCATGTTCCAGAGATGCATGATGTCCATCTTTAATGACATGGTCGAAGATACTATGGAAGTCTTCATGGATGACTTCTCAGTTGTGGGGAACTCATTCGATGACTGCTTGACACATTTTGATGAGGTATTAAAGAGATGTACGAAGATGAATTTGGTCCTAAATTGGGAAAAATGTCATTTCATGGTCAAAGAAGGGATTGTATTGGGACACAAAATTTCTAAAAAAGGGATTGAGGTGGATCAAGCCAAAGTGGATGCCATTGCTCAGTTACCTCCACCGTGTACTATAAGGGTGTTAGGAGTTTCCTCAGACATGCGGGTTTCTACTACCGTTTCATTGAAGATTTCTCTAAGATAACTCATCCCCTATTTTGGCTCTTGGAGAAAGAGGCTAAGTTCAATTTTGATGAAGATTGTTTGAAGGGTTTCGTGGAATTGAAGGAAGGATTAATTTCCTCTCCAATCATTATAGCACCTGATTGGTCAAAACCCTTCAAAATCATGTCTGATGCAAGTGGGTGGCATTAGGAGCAGTCCTTGGTCAGCGAAGAGGCAAGATATTTCATCCAATCTACTATGTTAGTAAAGCCCTGAACGATGCACAAACAAACTACACAGTAATGGAACAGGAGCTACTAGTTGTAGTATGTGCATTTGAAAAATTCCGGGAGAACTTGCTAGGAACTAAAGTTGTGGTGCACACGGACCATTGTTATACCTCAGAAGCCCAAATATCAGGCCTGGGAGTTGAAATGAAGAAAAACATAAAATCTGGCATCAGGCACAGAACGGGTAGTGAGGTGACCCATGAAGAGAAGCCAAGAGTCGTGATGTGACTCATGGTGTGGCCCAAGAGATGAATTTGAAGTTTTTGAAATGAGATCCACTACGACTCCTTAGGTCAGTCGTGGGGAGTGGTTATTGAGAAAAGAGGAAAAGGATGGCAGTGGACCTAACGGAAGGACCCTATGAGTCTTGTTCAGTCCCCACGATTCTTGGGATGAGTCATGATCAAGTAGGGTAAAGTTTTATTTGAGACTAAAATAGTGTACCTGACGGATGACTCCACGAGTCGTGGCCCATGATGACGAGTCGTTAGGTCTCTCATTGGGACCAGCTGGCAGTTATTTTCTACAAATTTAGTGAGGGATTTTCCATAATTATTAAGTTCCTAAGGCCTAAACTATGTTGTTTGGAGTTATGAATGATGACTTTTAAAGGGGTTAAGTTTATTTTAGGTCATATTCATTCATGCATGCAAGGTAGAAGGTGAGTGAGGGTGATCAAGCTTAGTGTTCTTCAATTTCTCTTCAATTCCTATTGGGCGTTTAAAGAAGTTTAAGAATCAGCTGCCATCAAATATGTAGGGTTATGAATGGGTGATTCCTTTCACACTCATGGGTATGATTTAAATATATTTCTACTATTGAATTATAAAACATGGGAAGGTTTTATATTGTTTTCAATTGAAAAGCATGTTTCAAGTTTTATGAATTAAAAAGCCTACTGATGAGAAGTTCATGAAAGAAGATATTTGTGATGAATATATGATTATGATGAGATGTGATGATGAAAAGCATTTTTTCAAGCTACCCATTTTATATCATGTTGTTGATTTGAATTGACTATTTTCAAGCATGAGAAAGTATTGGGCAATTCCCACACGTTTAAATATGATTTATGATTTCTCGAATTAAGCTTTACCACATGGTTTTAGAGCGAAGACTCCCAATTATCTTTCAGCTCGTGGTATGCTTTGAGTTAAAACTTCTCATATGCATGATTTCATATTTGAGATGTATTTGATTATTAACCTTCGTTAATAGACGATGTTGAGCTTCGTAGAAAAATAATGTACAACATATGCATATTTTTGGAAGTAGTGTCTAGCACCGAGTAGGCTAAGGATCGATCACCCTAAACCTCAGAACTATGCGCCAACGTAGGTTTATAATTATATATGTATTACTTCGAGACCTCCCTTGTGAGCTATCCCCGACCCTATTGGCCCATGAGCTTGATATCGATATCATGGTATTGTCCCTATCCCTGGCAAGGCTTCGAACGGCTCTACCCACTTGAGTATGATAGTTGGGACCATGTAAGTTCAATCATGGTATGTCGGTTAAAAGATGAATCTCCCATTATTCCTCATGATTTCAGTCATGCATATTCATAATTCAAGAGCTTTACATATGTATACGTGTTCTAAAGCAGGTTTGACTCAATATTCAGCTTTACTCATGACTATCACATTTCAGCTTTGAGTCAATCACTACAGTTATGATGTTATGATTATGTTATGATGAGATCATGATTTCAGAAAGAATGCATGCAAGCCCTACTCTCGAATTCTTAAATGCTTTTACTTACTTAAGCGGTTTTACTTACCTTGCATACTCGATACATTTCACGTACTTACCATATACTCTATGTTGTATTATTTCATGATACAGTACCCGATTCTGCAGCTCAGCCCAGTTCATAGTCAGTCTTTAGAGTTAGCATCTTACGTTGTTGGTGAATCATCATCACCCAAGGACTAGACTTATTCATACTTTCTCTATGTATTTTCATTTTCAATTTGGTTGAGTTTTTTCACGCCCCGCCTTGGGAGGCATGACTGGCACCTGGTGCCCTACTAAGACCTGGAATGCTAGACTATCGAGCCTAAGCACTTCTGGTGTCAGGATGGCTCTAACTTTGGGTTCATGGAACCAACGGGCTATATAACGGCTGTAAATACAGCCTCCGGACGACTAGGCCTATATCCACCTGTAAGACAACAACAACTAACTAGAACAACAGTAGTATAAACGAACCTATGTGGGCCGACAAGGCCACCATGCTGATTAGTTTCACTAAAACGCTGAATCAAATGCTAAACTACTTTGTGACCGGCAAGGTCACCAACTATTAACTGAATAAGGCCCCACACGGTCATCATAAACAAACTAAAACATAGACAAGGCCTCACACGACCGGTACAACTAACCACAGGGAATATACAATCTGCAAGCCTCTAAGAATACTGATAAGATGGTCGAGACAGGGCCCCGACCTACCCGTACTGTACAACAAAAGAAAAGGAATAAACCTCTAGCTGTCAAGCTCCGGATGACAGGAGCTGATGACTCTATGTGCTGGCTAGAATTACGAGGTATCGGCTCCTCGTCTACGAGTACCTGCAGACAAGTAATGCAGCGCCCCCAAGTGGGCGTCAGTACCACTGGTACCGAGTATGCAAAGAAATAACTAAACATAACTGAAAATAGACAGTAATACTGATAGTTACTGAATAACAGAAGATGGCTAAGACTGTCTGGGATGGCAGAATCTAAACTAAGCTTAACTGTACCGGGGAGAAGGTGAGAATCATACCTATCATTGTGGCATCCTGCTATCTATCAATTTAATAAATAACACATATAGCATATAAGAACCTGTACCAGCCCCCATAAGCCGGAAGGTACCAATCAACAAGCAATCTATATACCCTACCCGGGTCGCCATCCAAAAATAACAATTCACTCCACTCATCTAGTAACTATGAGCATCCTGCCGGCCCCCTGAGTATGCAACTTGGGCTCTCTGGGCCCCTGACTATAGCTGTATCTGAGTCCGAAGGACTCTTGTAAACTGTAATCTGAGATCTGTGATCTGTAATCTGTGCCCTGGGCGCAAGCGTTCTATAGGGGCATGCTATAATGCTGATCAGCCTGCTATGGGGAATGCTGCATTCCATCTTCGTCCTCTGGAGGACGGCATGCCACTCCTTGGAGTGACGTATCCTCACCCTCTGGCGGGCGAGTCGACACAACTGTTAACCCTGGGGCGGCAAGGAAGCTCTAAGGGTGCCCAACATAGAACAATCAGGTCTCTACAAACAACAATAATCACATATAACATATATATTAAATTTGATAATACTGTCCATGTTCTGATATTCTATTCTGAATCCCTTGCTAAATTATACTAAATCTGATACTGAGTTATACTGCGTCTTGAATAATATCTCGTTGTCTGATACAAATTTACTGACTTTTATTCAGAATATGACATAATAATTATTCAAGCATGCTTACTGAATTCACACTGGGCATAATACTCGGTTTTGAAACGTTCTTCTGGAATTTATTCTATTTTACTATACTAGAATTACTATCTTACTGAAGAAACAGGCTTTACATACCTCAGTTGCCGACTTCTTGACTAACTGGCATAACTCGACCAATATCCAGCTATTTGTTCCAACTGCATTCATATTCATAGCAAATAAAACTAAATTCATCAATATTCTGGAAGAAAACACTACGTTGAATATATATATACTGCCCAAACTTTGACTTATCGAAAAAGTGCCGAAAACTCGCTATTTCTCGGAGGTCCAGAAGGGAGAAATACTCACTTTAGGGCTAGGAGTATATTGACACTAATTTGGAGCAATTCCACTTATCTTAGCTTGGTAGGACGACGATTCGCCGTCCGAATTTCATGAAACTAACTCCATAGGAATGCTCCCTGCAACTTTATACTTCACTACCCAGAGTTAATTTGAGTTTGGACCGCGTTTAACAACGTAAATGGAAGGAATTTTAATGGAAACTTCGTCCTCTCTGTTTCTCTACTGTTCTCTGGTTTACTCACTGGAAATATTGATAATTATCACTTAAAAATCAAAGTGGGGGCTTATATACTTGGGGCCTTTAAGTCGCATTGTCGAATGCGATTTATAAGTTGCATTTGTCGAATGCGATTTATAAGTCGCATTTGGCTTGCGACATTCCGACTTGGCACTTGTCCGGTCTCTCCTCTGGCCCTTTTTCTAGCACGTATGGCATTCTAAAACTCTTAACCAATATGCGAATAGGCCATTTAAATGTCAAGAATTTATGGGGTGTAACATCCTCCCCCCTTAACAAAATTCATCCTCGGATGTAAACTCCTGCTCACAGGAATCTCAACTTACTCGACTTATTCTCGAGAAATTGGTAGAGTTTCCCCTGTAATATGGACTACCTCAAAAATCCTGAAACACAGAAAAGTCCAATACACACGCTCGCAACATATCCTCAAGCGTCTGAATAGTGTGTTTTGCCTGCCCATCTGTCTGAGAGTGTGATCACGGGCAAAAATATATGCCCGAGATACTCTTTATTACTTCAATTAGTCTTGTTTATCTAAGTTATTGTATACATTTTCATGTAATTTTATATAATGTGGAGATATGTGCTAACCAACATGATTAGCCTTTGTTTTGTAGGTTTTGATGACGTTTGAGTAACTAATCCATGAGTTGGTGAAGTAGAAGCTTGGAAACGGAATTAACACGCCAACGTCGGCAAGGAAGAGGCACAAAACAGCCCACCGGCACGTCGACAAGGTGCCACGGCAGGCAGGCCGCTCAAAACAGCCCACCTGCGCGTTGGCAACGTGCCACGGCAGGTGGACTCCGCGACCATGGGGCTGCAACGCGCTGCCCAGGTAGCGTGACACGTTGCCAACGCGGCAAGGTGCTGCCTGGGCCAATTTCGGGTGATTTTCCAAAAAGCCTCCGCGTCCGTAGCGTGTCACGGAGGCCGTGCTCCGCGTTGGCCTCCGTGACACGTTGCTTGTTAATCCGGGAAAGATTTCTACTAATATAAATAGCACACTTAGGTTTATTTTGGGGAAGGAAGACTTGGTGAAGCTAGGACGTGGGTTAGCAGCAGTTGAGGGACGAAAAAGCTAAGAGATATCTTCTCTTCCCTTCTTCTTTCCTTCAATTGTATGCATGATTCACACTCATTCTAGGATGATTAATTCAAGAATGAGTGGCTAATTTCTTTCTTGCTGAGGTTTTGAACTTGTGAAATGACTGTTGGTAATAATTGATATGGTTTCTTCTTCTTCTTGCATGTTGTTCTATTAATTCTTGTGCTTATTACATTCTTGATTGGCCACCATTAATGTATATCTAAAAAGTCCAATTTCACTCGAGAGAGCATGAAATTGGAAAGTTGTGAATTAATAGGGTATTGTTCTTAACTTGATTTGGGAAAATTGGGTTTTGATGTGCTTTCTTGATAAAAATATACTTGAAAGCCATATTAGTCAATTTAGGAACCGGAATTGTAGTGTTAGGTCATAAATTGCATTTGATCACAGAAATGTAGACGAATGGTTTATGAATCTAAAATGAAATTAAATACGGAAGTTTTAATTTCTAGGCAAACGTTCTTGGCTAGCAATATGAAGAAGAAGATGACCAAATTATCATGATTATCAAGTTCATTACTCGTTCTTAACCTTGGCATGTGCATATCCATTGTCTAAACTCAACGTAAATAGTAGTTATTAATTTTAGTAGATAATTAGTTTAGAACCAAAACTCACTCAAATCTTGGTTGGATTGTTGTTAACATAGTTAGAAATAGAATAGAGATATAGTAAACTAGGCAGTTTTGCATATCTAGAGCAGCCTCCTTGGATCGATACTTGGCTACTTAGCCACTTTATTACTTGTTTGACCACGTACACTTGCGTGTCGGTGTATAATATATACCGAGCAGCAGAGCGCGAACAGGTTTTTGGCGCCGTTGCCGGGGAGACTTGGCAATTGGTGAAATTGTTTTAAGTATAAATTTACTGTATTTTTGTTTTATTTTCTTAAGTGTTGACAACTTGGTTTTGGTATTTGTTTTAATTCTTCTTTATTTTATTTTATTTTTCTGCTTGTTCGTACACCCTTATTGACATGACATTGTGGAATATAAATGGTTTCAATGGTGGATACTCATATTTTAGTGAATCTTGTCTGAACTGTGGAGGACCCCACTTGTGGCAAAACTGTAATACGTGCAATATATGTGGGTGTCAATATGGCCATGGGGGTGATTGTCCAAAGGCATATTCCCCTCCCCCAAGCCCCTACTATGATCCTTTTGTTGTTTTTGCTGAATATAGGCATGTTGAAAATGAGGACTTGGGACGCCAAGTTCAAATAGAGGACATGATGAAACAACTCTTGGAGCAATCAGAAGCAATGAAGGAGTCGGTGGCAGAATTGATAATTCAGCAAAAGGAGAATGCCGAGACTGTAAGCAGGATGAGCGTCAAACTCACGGAGATGTGTGCTGAGGCTGAAGCTTATCATAATTTGCAGGTGACAGTATTAGCCGATATTCAAGAGGAACTACAAGAGGAATACAAGGGTGAATTTTTGGATGAAGCCCAACAATTAGAATCTCTTGAGTGTCTCCGTGATCGGCTCATACCTATAGAAATTCCATTCATGGAAGAAGAAAAAGAGTATCTCCCATTTGACCTTAATGGAGAAATAAATGTCGATGTTGAAAAGGTGTACACAAGTAAGGAAGTCAAGCACAAAACAATTTCAGAGTTGAGGTGTATTGGACCACACTCTACGCATTTTTCGACATTAAGTTTGGTTGACAACACAGAAATAGAGTCTTCCAAGATTATAGAGAAATGTCTAGAGGAGGACCAAGCCCCGTATATTCTGAAATTTGCTAACTCGAAGCAACGAAATGACTTCACTTACTCAAGGGCCAATAGGTTCAAAAGAAAACATCTACTGCTTGGTCCTTACAATTTTTCACCACCACCCCTGGAGCATAAGAGGAAATTAGAGAAGAAATTAGGGGTGAGATTCATATCCTCAAGGTGGAGGAAAAAGTGGTGAAACTTGGTACGTCGTGCCGCGACGTAAAATTAGGCGCTGCTTGGGAGGCAACCCAAGGGTACCATGGGTACCATTTTAATTTCTTACATTTATGTTTATTTTATTTAATTTTCATCTTGTGTTGTTTTGGTGGAAAGTTAAGCTCAGATGGAGGGGAAGTCTGAGTACCCGTGGAGGAGGAAGCTAACAAGCATGAAAAAGAAAAAGTGTGGGGTCGAACACCCACTTGTCCATAGTTGAAGAAAACCATGCTGTCAGCTAGGCCTAAAGGCCTCAGGGAGTATTTCTCACCCTTTGTAACCTTTAGTTTGATGCTATGCGGACATAGCATGATTTAAGTGTGGGGTGAGGGAAATTTCTAGGAAATTTCAAAATTTCTGTGCTTAATGATTTTTGGTGAATGTAATGCTTGTACAAAAGTTGGTGAGAAATTTGAAAATTTGAAAATTTTGAAAAATTTTTGTGAATTAAGCGTGACTTCATCACCCGTTGGTTTTTCTTTTCGGTTCTTTTCCGACGGGGGGTATTTGAACCGAAGAATAAATTTTTTTTTCTTTTTTCTTTTCTTTTCTCTTTCTTTCCTTGTTCTGTATATAAAGTTTTTTTTTAGTCATAGCTAGGGACTGTTTCCGATGATGGATGGATGACGACCGTCTTGAGGAAAATTAGTCGATAGGTTTTGGGTTTTGAAACCATAACTAATTGGTGCTGGATGTTCTTTATATGTGCTATAAATGTTTGTAAGATGCAAGTATGTTCAGCATGAAGCATGCAAGTGTATAACTTTGTTTGAGACACTTAGGCTCTTGAATTTGACTCAATATGTTTGAAGCTTAATTCTGAATTCTTGTGATTAGCTGAGTAAGAGTCTACTGATTGTGTCTTGATTTGAGCATGTGCCATGAGTGTAAGGTTTTTGAGTATTCTATGCTATTGTGGAATGTCTAGAACTTGCCTGGTGTGTATATAAAACGAAATGAAGGATGTGGATTGTAGGAGATGATTTAGGCATTTCTTTGAATGAACCAAACTTTTATCCCTCATTATACCTACCTTGAAAAATTAATCCTAGTTAACCCCATTGAGCCTTGAGCCTATTCTTTGACAGCTGCAACATAAGCTTAATCCTTTTTCTTTCATTAGCCTTGAAATTGAACCAAAACTCCGAAGCGCTTAAAGGAAAAATCCGAAAGGGTAAAGGAGTGAGAAGAATGGAAAAGAAGGAAAAATAGCAAGTTGTAAATAGTTGAGAAAAGGAAAAAGGTGCATTTGTGTGAAAATGGTTGGTTATTAGTAGGGAGTAAGAAAAGGAATGAATGAAACATATTGCTTAAGTACTCCTTACTAATAAGCTAAAAGTGTCGAAAGAAATGGGGGAACAAAAGAGGAAAAAGAAAACTAAAAGGAGAAAAAAGGTGAAGTGAGGGAAGGGAAGTTTGTAATGAAGGCGTGATGTATTAAAAGCGCTTAGGAAAGATAGTCACTATTACTGATCATAATAGTACCTACCCGCACCTGAGTTACATTACAACCTAAAAAGTCCTACTTGATCTTACATTCACACATCCTTAAATTAGTGGAATAAAACACTAAGGGCAAGCTTATGGGTCATTACATAATGCATGTGAATTCTTTGTGAGAGTGAGCGTAATTCTATTCATGTACCCACACATGTTGTGATATAAAAATTGTTTTTGCGTGTGATTGGGTAACTCTCTTTCCATGAGGGGCACATGTTGAAAGAAGGATATATTTCATGTGGGATTTCTTAATCAGTTGATTTACATGAGTTTGCTAAAATTGAGAGTCGACTCTTGAGGTTAAGAAGTCTTAACATGGTTGTACTTCATTTCAATGATCAAATCAGGCATGCTCTATTTTTAGCTTGTATCTTACGTAATCATTATAGCCGTAACCTGAATTATCTTGCTAAATTAGTTATGTAGGAGTCTCCATTTGCATGATATGTAAAAGGTTGTTCGAGGACGAACAAGGCTTTAAGTGTGGGGTTGTGATCACGGGCAAAAATATATGCCCGAGATACTCTTTATTACTTCAATTAGTCTTGTTTATCTAAGTTATTGTATATATTTTCATGTAATTTTATATAATGTGGAGATATGTGCTAACCAACATGATTAGCCTTTGTTTTGTAGGTTTTGATGACGTTTGAGTAACTAATCCATGAGTTGGTGAAGTAGAAGCTTGGAAACGGAATTAACACGCGAACGTCGGCAAGGAAGAGGCACAAAACAGCCCACCGGCGCGTCGACAAGGTGCCACGGCAGGCAGGCCGCTCAAAACAGCCCACCTGCGCGTTGGCAACGTGCCACAGCAGGTGGACTCCGCGACCATGGGGCTGCAACGCGCTGCCCAGGCAGCGTGACACGTTGCCAACGCGGCAAGGTGCTGCCTGGGCCGATTTCGGGTGATTTTCCAGAAAGTCTCCGCGTCCATAGCGTGTCACGGAGGCCGTGCTCCGCGTTGGCCTCCGTGACACGTTGCTTGTTAATCCGGGAAAGATTTCTACTAATATAAATAGCAAACTTAGGTTTATTTTGGGGAAGGAAGACTTGGTGAAGCTAGGACGTGGGTTAGCAGCAGTTGAGGGACGAAAAAGCTAAGAGATTTCTTCTCTTCCCTTCTTCTTTCCTTCAATTGTATGCATGATTTACACTCATTCTAGGATGATTAATTCAAGAATGAGTGGCTAATTTCTTTCTTGCTGAGGTTTTGAACTTGTGAAATGACTGTTGGTAATAATTGATATGGTTTCTTCTTCTTCTTGCATGTTGTTCTATTAATTCTTGTGCTTATTACATTCTTGATTGGCCACCATTAATGTATATCTAAAAAGTCCAATTTCACTCGAGAGAGCATGAAATTGGAAAGTTGTGAATTAATAGGGTATTGTTCTTAACTTGATTTGGGAAAATTGGGTTTTGATGTGCTTTCTTGATAAAAATATACTTGAAAGCCATATTAGTCAATTTAGGAACCGGAATTGTAGTGTTAGGTCATAAATTGCATTTGATCACAGAAATGTAGACGAATGGTTTATGAATCTAAAATGAAATTAAATACGGAAGTTTTAATTTCTAGGCAAACGTTCTTGGCTAGCAATATGAAGAAGAAGATGACCAAATTATCATGATTATCAAGTTCATTACTCGTTCTTAACCTTGGCATGTGCATATCCATTGTCTAAACTCAACGTAAATAGTAGTTATTAATTTTAGTAGATAATTAGTTCAGAACCAAAACTCACTCAAATCTTGGTTGGATTGTTGTTAACATAGTTAGAAATAGAATAGAGATATAGTAAACTAGGCAGTTTTGCATATCTAGAGCAGCCTCCTTGGATCGATACTTGGCTACTTAGCCACTTTATTACTTGTTTGACCACGTACACTTGCGTGTCGGTGTATAATATATACCGAGCAGTAGAGCACGAACAGAGTGAAAAGCTGTGCTCAGGTTAATCTGTGTTCCCAGTCCTCTCTGAAATGATTGCTAAAATTTGGCTGTAAATTGTGCCCCTCTGTCAGAGATAATGGACACTGGAACACCGTGCAGTCTGACTATTTCTCTGATATACAACTCAGCATAATCTTCGGCAGAGAAAGTAGCCCTAACTGGCAGAAAATGGGCTGATTTTGTCAGTCTGTCAACAATTACCCAAATCGAGTCATTTCTATGCCTGGTATGGGGTAATCCTGCTAAAAAATCCATATTTACTGCTTCCCACTTCAAAAGAGGCACAACTATGTCTTGAGTCAATCCGCCTGGTTTCTGGTGTTCAGCTTTTACTTGATGGCAGTTAGGACACTGGGCTACGAATTCTTCTATTTCCCTCTTCATACCTGGCCACCGGTAGATTTCTTTGATGTCGTGGTACATTTTCATCGTGCCTGGATGGAGAGAATAGCGGGCATTATGTACCTCGCCCATAATCTACTGGCGAAGCCCTGCAACGTCTGGAACACAAAGGCGGCCCTTACATCGCAACAGTTCATCCTCAGTTACCTAAAAATACGACGCTTTTCTTTGCTGAACTCTGTCTTTAAGCTGAACTAGGTCAGGATCTTCATACTGCCATTCCTTACCTCCACAACTAATGACGACACTATGGTGTTCTGAATTACCTCTCTATTGTCCTCTATTTCTGCTGCACGAATGGCTAAACTGGCTAACTGGTGTATTTCTCGAGCCAATTCCCGCTGCTCGGGCTGCAAGTACGCCAAACTCCCCATAGAATTACAGCTAAGGGAATCTGCTACTACGTTGGCTCTTCTTGGGTGATAAAGAATATTTACATCATAATCTTTCAACAACTCTAACCAGCGACGCTGCCGCAAATTCAACTCACTCTGAGTGAAGATATACTATAGGCTCTTATGATCAGTGAAAATATCCACATGGACGCCATACAAGTAACGTCTCCACATCTTTAAGGCGTGGATCACTGCGGCTAGTTCCAGGTCATGGGTAGGATAATTCTTTTCGTGTTTCCTCAGCTGTCTAGAAGCATAAGCAATTACTTTACCATGCTGCATCAACACACATCCTAACCCAACACCCAAAGTGTCACAATAAACTGCATAACCCTCTGTACCTTCTGGCAGTGTTAACACTGGGGCAGAGGTTAACCTGTCTTTCAATTCCTGGAAACTCTGCTCACATGCCTCCGTCCACTAAAACTTTACTGCTTTTTGCGTCAGCTTAGTCATAGGTGCCGCTATGGAGGAAAACCCCTCAACAAATCTTTGGTAGTACCCTGCTAATCCCAGAAAACTGCGTACTTCAGTCGGAGTGGTAGGTTTGGGCCATGTTTTCGCTTCTTCTATTTTCTGTGTGTCTACCCGTATACCAGCATCCGACACGATATGTCCCAAGAAGGCTACTAAGTTCAACCAAAATTCACATTTAGAGAACATGGCATAAAGCTGACGGTGCCTGAGAATCTGGAGCACTGTCCACAAATGATCTTGGTGGTCTGCCTCTGAGCGAGAATACACCAGAATATCGTCAATAAACACTATCACGAACAGTTCCAGGTATGGTCTGAATATGTTGTTCATCAGGTCCATGAACACTGCGGGAGCATTCGTCAGCCCAAAGGACATGACTAGGAATTCAAAATGGTCGTATCTGGTCCTGAAGGCAGTCTTTGGAATGTCCCTTTCACGAACTCGATCCTGTTGATATCCGGACCTTACGTCAATCTTGGAGAAATATCTGGCCCCCTGTAACTGATCAAACAAATCATCCATTCTGGAAAGCGGATACTTATTCTTGACTGTAACCTTATTCAGCTGCCGGTAATCTATACACATGTGGAGTGAGCCGTCCTTCTTTCTCACAAATAGAACTGGCACACCCCAAGTTGAAGTACTCAGCCTGATAAAGCCCTTATTTAACAGATCTTTCAGCTGCTCCTTTAGTTCTCTGAGTTCAGTAGGAGCCATACGATATGGGGGAATTGATATGGGCTGAGTTCCTAGTAGCAAATCAATTGCAAAGTCTATTTCACTTTCTGGGGGAATACCAGGTAGCTCATCTTGGAATACGTCGGGGAATTCATTAACCACTGGAACATACTGGAGCGTCGGAGGCTCTACCCGCACATCCTAGATTCTGACTATGTGGCAAATGCATCCCTTAGCTATCAACTTCCTTGCCTGAAGGTAGGAAATAAACCTACCTTTTGGCGTAGCTGTACTGCCCTTCCACTCTCGTACTGCCTCCCCTTGAAAGTGGAATCGGACCGTCTTGGTCCAGCATTCTACATTGGCATAGCACGACACTAACCAATCCATACCCATAATGGCATCGAAATCAATCATCTCTAATTCTACCAGATCTACTATGGTCTGACGATCAGCAACCTCTACTGTACACCCTCGATAAACCTTTTTGGCTATGATGGAGTTACCGATGGGTGTAGATACTGAAAAGGTTTGCTGAAGCAACTCTGGTACAACACTGAACTTTTGAGCCCCAAATGGGGTAACATAGGACAAGGTAGATCCTGGATCAATCAATACATAAGCAGGGTGAGAGCAAATAGTCATCATACCTGTTACCACATCTGGAGACGCCTATGAGTCCTGTCTCCCTGGTAATGCATAGGTACGACTTAGGCCTGTACTTGAACTCGAGGCCCCTGATCTGCCTCGGCCCCTACCTGCTGGACTGAGGGCCTACGCCCTGCCGAGGCTGCTGGAGCTCGCGGCCCTACTGATGCCCTGTCCTGTCTATCTCGGTTACCCTGACCCTTGGCTGGACAGTCTCTCATCACATAACCCTCCTGCCCGCATATATAACACCCTGTGGAGCAATATCTTCAAGCTCTAGTGTGGGGTCGGCTGCAAATAGGGCAAGGTGGGGGTGTATACCTGCTCTGCTCTTCCCTCCTCTGCTGGGGTGAATCTACCGTTCGAGAACTCCCGCCGGACTCTTTCTGTCCCCGGCGACCAAATCTACCCCTTTGCTGCTGTGATGGAGGCGGGGGTCTAGGTGGCCTATGTGACAACCGTGTCCTAGGCCCTCTCAAAATCTCCCCATGTATCTCATCTGATCTATCCCTGCGGCGCTGTTCTTGATTTATTAGTCTGTTATCCTGTTGCCACTGTCTAAGGCCCTCAATAGTCTGGGGAAAGGTCTGCACCCGAGCAATATCCATATCTTCCCGCAGTGTAGCTGTCATGCATGCTTCAATATACTCTGGGTTCAGACCCATAATAAACCGATGACTCTAGACGACATGGTGTCCACAAAGGCTGGAGCATAGAGGGCCAAGGAATCAAACTGTAGGGCGTATTCTCGAACACTCATCGCCCCCTGATCCAAGTGAAAAATTGATCCATATGGGCTTGTCGGATTTCTCGTGGCAAATAACGGTCCAGGAAAGCCTCTGAAAAGCTGGACCAGGTCGGAGGGGCAACATCTCTCCCTCGGGACCTTTCCCAACTCTCGTACCACAACATAGCAATATCCCGTAGCCGGAATACCACTAACTCAACCAACTCTGTAGATGTCACATGCATGACTCGGAAGATTCTCTACATCTGATCCAGGAAGTCCTGGGGGTCCTCTGCCTGATCCGACCCTGTGAACTGTGGGGGACCTAGTGCCAAGAATTCTCGGACCCTCAAACTGCTAGGCCCACCTGATGATTCTATTGTTATGGGTGGCACTGACTAGCGCTGAGTAGCCATCATTTATGCCAACACAACTACTGCACTTCGAATTTCCTGGTCGGATGGTGTGGGTACAGGAACTGTCAGAGGTAATGTCGTCCTGAGTGGCTCCTGGTGGGGTGGGGACTACTATGAATGTTGACATGACGCCTCTGTATCTCCCTCAGATCTGGCTGATTCTAAGTGAGGCTGAGGCATCCTGCTGGTGCCTTCTCCTGCTGCAGTATCCAGTCTTCTACCAGTGACAGGATGTCGTTGGTCTGCCATTTTATCTGTAAACAAAGAGTATGATAAGTTTTAGGGACTCAACCCTATATTGTACTACTCTATGACACGACTGATTATAAAGAAAGAGTAACAATCCTATCATGCCTTGCAGCCTCCTGCCTATGGTATATGGTGCACAACAAATCCATAGACAAGACTCTACTTAGTACGGCTTGCAGACTCCCTAGGATACGACCAGTTCTGATACCAAGTTTGTCACGCCCCGCCTTGGGAGGCATGACTGGCACCTAGTGCCCTACTAAGACCTGGACTGCTGGACTACCGAGCCTAAGCACTTCTGGTGCCAGGCTGGCTCTAACACTGGGTTCATGGAACCAACGGGCTATATAACGGCTGTAAATACAGCCTCCGACCGACTAGGCCTATAGCCACCTGTAAGACAACAACAGCTAACTAGAGCAACGGTAGTATAAAGGAACCTGTGTAGGCCGACAAGGCCACCATGCTGACTAGTTTCACTGAAATGCTGAATCAAATGCTAATATACTCCCAGCATTAAAGTGAGTATGTCTCCCTTCTAGACTTCCGAGAAATTACGAGTTTTCGGCCGTTCTCCGATAAGTCGAAGAATAAGCAGTAGGTATATCCATAAGCATGGTTTCTTTCCAAAATAATAATAGAATTAATTCTATTCTTTCGTGAATATGAATACAGTTGGGAGAAATAGCTGAATACTAGCCGAGCTACGCCAGTTAATTATAAAGTCGGCAGTTGAGGTATGTAAAGCCAGTTTCTTTCGACAAGCTAGTAGTTCAAGTATAGCAAAATAGTACAAATTCCAATAGAATGTTTCAGAAGCTGTACATTATATTCAGTAAGTTCAGTAAGCATGTTAGAATTATTATACAGTGTTCAGCATGAAACTCAGTAAAACAGTATAATTCCCAGCAGAATATTCCAGAAATATTATTTCAGACTCAGTATATCTCAGTATCAAATTCAGTATATTTCAGTCTCAGATTCAACATATTTCAGTATTAGATTAAGTATATTTCAGTATGAGATTCAGAACAGAATACCAAAATATAAGTATTATTATCAGATTCAGTATATATATATATATATATATATATATATATATATATATATATATATATATATATATATTACATGATTGAGTTATTGCTATCTGTGGAGACATGATTATTCTGTGTTGGGCACCCTTAGAGCTTCCTTGACCGCCCCAGGGTTAATAGCTGTGTCGACTCGCCCGCCAGAGGGTGAGGATACGTCGCTCTATGGAGTGGCATGCCGTCCGCCAGCGGATGAAGATGGGATGCAAATTCCCCATAGCAGGCTGATCAGCACTATACCATACCCCCTGTCGAGCGCTTGCGCCCGGTGTGCAGATTACAGTTTTCAGATTACAGACTTCAGATTTCATATTTCAGGAGTCCTCCGGACTCAGATACAGCTATAGTCAGGGGCCCAGCGAGCCCAAGTTGCATACCCAGGGGGCCGGCTGGATGCTCATAGTTACTAGGTGGATGGTATGACCTAGGTAGGGATATATAGATTGTGTGCTGGTTGGTACCTTACGACTTATGGGGGATGGTAAGGTTCTTTTATGCTATGTTGTGTTAGTTATTATTAGATAGAAAGTAGACCGCCATGTTATCAGGTATCACTCTTACTCTCTTCAGTAAAGTTACGCTCTTTTCAGTCAGTCTCAGCCCATCTCCTATTACTTTAGTATCTATCAGTATTATTGTTTTCTTTCAGTTATTTTCAATTATTGCTTTGCATATTCAGTACCAGTAGTACGGACGCCGTCTTGGGGTGCTGCATTACTTGCCTGCAGATACTCATAGACGAGGAGCAGATCCCTCGTAGTTCCGCTATGATTATCTTGTTGATTTATTAAGTTTTATTAATTAAATTGGATGTATGCTTATGCCATGGGCTGACTTTGGGTCTCTCGAGTCTCCTTGTCCCGTGTTATGATCCGAGCCTCCGTTCGGGTTGCGAAAAACTTGGTATCAGAGCAATAGGTTTCAAATGTCCTAGGGTTTCTAAAAGCCACGTTAAGTAGAGTCTTTTTCATGGGTGTAAGCGCGCCATACTTATGACGAAGAGGCTATGAAACGTTTAGGAAATGTTCCAAATAAATATTACTATAGGAAAATTCTATCAAGGGAATATGGTCACCCCAGCTTCATCTAATGTCTAAAATACAGGCACACAACATATCATTGAGCATCTGAATGGTGCGTTCAGCCTGTCCATCTATATGTGATGAAATGTGGTGTTGAGATTCACCTGAGTGACTAGATCTTTCTAGAAAGACTTCTAGAATTTTGTCGTAAATTGAGTGCCTTTATCTAAAATAGTGGATAAGGGAACACCATGCAGGTGAACTATCTTACGGATATAAAGCCTGGCATAATCCTCTATGGCATAAGTCATCCGGATCGGCAGAAAGTGAGCTGATTTAGTCAAGCTGTCTACTATTACCCAGATGGAGGATACATCATACTTGTCCATGGTAACCCATTAATAAAATCCATATTAATCACTTCACATTTTCAGGCTGGAATTTCCATATTCTGAGTCAAGTCTCCAGGCTTCTGGTGCTCGACCTTCACTTGTTGATAACTAGGACACTGAACCATAAAACATGTGATGTCCTTTTTCATGGTGTTCCACCAGTATAACTGTTTTAGGTTATGGTACATCTTCGTAGCACCTACATGTACTGAATACCGAGAGTAATGAGCTTCACTCATTATTTGCTCTCATAGCTTTCCCATATTTAGCACACCTAAATAAGTCTGGTACCTAAGGACTCTATCTGGCCCACACTCAAACATGGCCTGCTTCTATTATGGAATGCTAACTCTTAGCACTACCAATTCTAGATCCTCATATTGTCGCTATTTAACTTCTAACACCAAGGAGGATTCTATAGTATTTTAAACTACTATACCTCCATCTTTAGTAATCGCAACCGAATATGTTGATTAGCTAATTGTTGTATAGTTTTTACTATTTCAACTATGTCAGCTTTCATATCACTCAAGTTGCCTATAGACTTGCAGCTTAAAGCTTCAGGAACAACATTAGCTTTGCCAGGATGGCACAGAATGCTAATATCATAATCTTTCAATAATTCTAACCACTTTCTCTGTTATAAATTCAACTCCTTCTGGTGGAACAGTTACTGAAGGCTCTTATGATCTGTAAAATTTCAACATGTACCCCGTATAGGTACTAACACTAGATCATCAGGGTGAACACCACCGCAGCCAACTCTAGATCATGGGTAGGGTAACTCTGCTCATGCTTCCTCAGCCTTGAAGCATAGGCAATGACTTTGTCGTGTTGCATCTAAACACAGCCTAAGCCAATTCTTGAAGCAACACAATAAACCACATAATCCTCTGTACCTTCCAAAGGGGTTAAGACAAGTGCTGAAGTCAACCTATCTTTCAACTCCTGAAAATTGAGCTCGCACGCCTCTGACCACTAGAATTAAGTTGCTTTATGAGTCAACTTTGTCAGTGGCACAGAGATAGTAGAAAAACCTTCTACAAACCTACGATAGTAGCTTGCAAAACCCGGAAGCTACAAACCTTTATAGGATTCAAGGGTCTGGGCCAACTTTTTACCGCCTCAATTTTCTAACTATCCATTTTTATACCTTCAATTATAATCACATGAACAGGAAAGCCACAAATGTTAGACAAAATTCACATTTAGAAAATTTAGCATACAACCTGTGCTCCTGGAGAGTATAACACAGCTCTCAGGTGACCTATATGCTCGGCCTCTGATTGTGAATAAATCAGGATGTCATCAATAAAGACAATCAAATATATATCAAAAAAGGACCTAAACACCCTATTCATCAAACCCATAAAATTTGTTGGGGTATTAGTAAGCCCAAATGACATCACTAAAAAATCATAATGCCCATATCTAGTTCTGAAGGCAATCTTAGGGATATCAATTTCCCTAACCCGTAACTGGTGGCACCCGGACCTCAAGTCAATATTCAAAAATCATCTAGCACCATGTATCTTATCAAATAAGTCATCGATCCTGGAAAGTGGATATTTATTCTTAATCATCACTTTATTCAACTGTCCGTAGTCAATACATATCCTTAATTACCCATATTTCTTTTGCACAAAGAGCACTGGTGCACCCTAAGGTGATACACTAGATTGAATGAATCCCTTCTCAAGCAAATCACTCAACTACTCCTTCACAAGCCACATAAGGACAAAAAGGAAACTCTGTAATCTCCCATGCAGATGAAGGCGAATCTTCATCAAATTCCAAAGCCACATTAGAACAAATTTCCAATTTCAAGGAAATCAAGTTTCAAGAATATGAAGACAACTTTTAAATAGATCCGTGTAAAATTAAATATGTCACGTGTGGACACATGTAAATAGATAGCAGTTAGAAATTAATTAACTCATCATATTGAGGTATATTTAAGACCTTCACCTTGTATTAGTAGTGGTATTTGAAAAACACTACACTCACTTCCATATTGCCCAAATCCCTCTATCTTTCCCTCTATGTTCTTTGTAATTCCTTTTTATCAATAAACAGCTCTTTGTAAGTTTTTTCGCTTCTACTTTATTATTACTTGTTGTATTTTCTTTCATTTTGCTCATGTCTTTGTAACTAATTTTCAAGTCATTTTCAAGTTATGACCTTAACATCCTTTAATTTTAATTCTTCCTTGTACAGTTGGGATTTATGTTTTAGCGAAGAAAGTTTCTTTATATTCCTGGGATGTTGTCACAACCCGCGTTTATACCTTGGACAAGACATGGTACTTGGTGCCACAAGTGACCCCAAGTCAACCCATGGTCTATCATTTCACTTGTAACTAAATAAACATAAGCGGAAGCTTTAAATAGGTAAAACCATTTAAGAAAAAACTGATTTGACAAGAGTTAATACATCTGAAATACAATACTAGAAATTTGTGTCTACGTCTGAAATCCATCTACTCAATGATGAGTTGTTGGGACAAACCCCAGCTAACTCTAAAATCTAACTGAAAATAAATATCGTCTTCAAAAGATGAGGAATCACCAATGTTGCTACTGATATCGTCTGCGGGAAACTACTGATGATGTTGAGATTGAGAACCTGCACCTATATCATGATACCATACAACATAGAAGGTATGCGTCAGTACTTTGATTATATTGAGTAAGTAATAGATATAATCATCATGAAAGAATAAGTAAATGAATTGAAATGACATAAAATGACCAACTGAAATACTAAAAAGTGATACAACTGAAATATAACTAATATGGTAAATAATAACCCTGGCTGATGGTCATAGACATGTCCTGGATCTAAGATACTAAGCTATGCTAAACTGAATTAAACTAAAATCGTACTGACTAGTGGGAGAGTCTATAATCAACATATAACCATGTGAGCTAAATGTGAAGTTCGATGTATTCACCCCATCGATAGGACCAAATATACCTTACCAGGGTATAAAGGCATGAACTCGTTGATCATAAAACTGGGACCCGGTGGGCCAAGTAACCTACAGTGGCAACGTAGTTCTGGGAACCTGGGTGCGCTGAAATCTTGGTTCGCTCAGTGTTAAGTACTACTCCCATTGGATAAATCCTAAATTTTTTTACTAAGCTGATAGCTCGAAGATGGGCGTAAGACTAAGTCAGGGACACTTATTTGGAAGTACCCTGCGAGTCTTATTGGACTGAATACTATAACTGGTGTTGTAAGACTGGTCAGACCTGCTTATCTGAAAGTATCGTAACCGTCTGAAGAATAAATTGATAACTGATAACTGATAACTTATTCTAATAACTGATATTTGGAAGGCATTACTGACACCTCAAGAAAAGACTATAGTCAAACAAATCAGTTAAAATTTCTAAAAATACTGAAAATTCTAACATTTTGACTGAAACTGGACTAGCACACAACCGCTTGACCTACTAATATTAATAATATGGGAATTCTAACACTGATAGAATCAAGCCACATGAATAATTAATCAATTGTGCAAGACTCTAATAATTGTATTAAAGAGTAGGGCTAAAACCAATTTACAGGAAGTGGGTATCATTAATGATCTCTAAGTAATGGAAATATAGCAACTAACAATATGAACAACATTCCACATGAATTTAATCAGATTCTGACTTAAAGATTTCTAAATTTTGAAACCTCAAGTCTAGGACTGATAAGAAAATTTGAATGGGTTTTGGAGCACAAGAGAAGGACAATTTACCTGGTAAAAAACCCCCGGAGAAAACCCTTGAGAAGATCTGAGAAGAAAGTCGAGCCCTTGCTCCTACGCTGTGCTTTCTGACTAAGTTCTAAGCTCTTGACTTTGAGAGAATGAGAGGAATGAAGAGGGAACGTCGTTCTACCACTTTAATTCTCTCTAAAGCATGCTCAAATCGACAGGGTTTAGAGATAAAAAGCTGTGAAGTTACTAAAATAACCCTGGGAGAAAATCTGGAAAACTGCCCTGTCAGGGACCAATGGGTCACACAATGAGTCGTTGGTAGACATGACGACTCGTTGGGACCAGTCGTTGGTCCTGGGCTTAGAATTTGGCTCATTGGAAATTGGAAATGAGAGGGGATCATGACTAGTTGGATGAACCAATGGGTCATTGGTGCTTCCCGTTGTCACTGGCAGAAAAACCTGGGAACCCTAACAATGAGCAACACAATAACTCGTTGGTAGAGCCAACAGGGTTATATCGACTAATCATCTCCACTAGAAAATCTGAGGATTTTTGGACATATTGTCATGGTTGCACACAATGACTCATTATGAGACTCAACGGGTCATTGTTGCATCTCATTGCTACAGGAAGAAGATTTTTAACATCATCAGGACTCCAACTAACGAGTCACCCTATGAGTCATCACATCAAACAACCACTCGCTGTTTGACTCATGGGTTCTTGGAAAGGGCATAACTAATCTCTGAAATAGGAATACAATGAGTGATAAGACGACTCGTTTCTCCTTACAATGGGTCATTCCACATCTCTTTGGTTCTCGAAAGGCCATTGGCAGGACTAACCACGACCTAGATAATGGGTCATTACAATTGATAATGACTTGTTGTCTCAGTTGTTTTGAGGAAAATTTTTCTAGTTTAATCTGCTGAGTTTGAGTTTGGTCTAGGAAAGTTTCAGGGTGTTACAATATCTCGCCCTTAGGATTATTCTCCCTCGAATGAAGGCTAAAATTGCTGAAAAACTAGGAAAAGAGATGTGATTCTTTGACTGAGACCATGAACAGATTTCTGCTGGAATGACTGACTCCAAACTTATTTAACCAGACTAACTGAGTTTATGCAACTAAGATGCATATTGAAAATCTAAATAGAGCTGATGAGTACGGAACTGAATAGAGTATTGAGGAGAAATTTAATACCTGATGCTGGAACTGAACTAGAAGGGAATAAATGAGGGTATTCGGCCATCATGTCCGCTTTTTCCACTCATGTGGCTCTCTCAAGTTGTTGGTTCCTCCACAAGACTTTCACTGAAGTGACTTCCTTGTTTCTCAACTTACGAACTTGATGGTCTAGGATCTGGACTGGGACTTCTTCATGAGAGAGACTATCTTTCACTTCCACACTATATAATGGCACAATTGAGCTCGGATCACCGATCCACTTCTTCAATAGTGACACATGAAAGACTGGGTGCAAAAATGCTAATTCTACATGTAATTCTAGCTCATAGACTGCATTGCCAATTCGCCTCAGAATCTTCTAGGGTCCTACCTACCTCGAACTGAGTTTTTCTTTCTTTCCAAACCTCATCACCCCTTTCATGGGTGCAATTTTCAGATAAACCTAATCATCCAGAACAAATTTTAACTCTCTCCTCCTCACATCCACATATGATTTCTATCGGCTCTAAGCAGTTTTCAACCTTTCTCTAACAAGTTGCACTTTCTGCATAGCTGCATGAACTGAGTCTGGTCCTATCAAGGTAGTTTCACAAACTTCAAACCACCTTATAGGAGACCTATGTTACACCCCGTAAGTTCTTAACACTTAGTTGGCCTATTCGCATGTTGGTTAAGAGTTTTAGAATGCCATACGTGTGAGAAAAGGGCCCGGGGAGAGACTGGACAAGCGACAAGTCGGAGCATCGCAAGGAAAATGCGACTTATAAATCGCATTCGACAAATGCGACTTAAAGAGGAGGGGTTCGGGCCCAAGTATATAAGCCTACCACTTCGTTTTTAAGTTATATTTTCATTTTATTTCCAGTGAACAACCAGAGAATAGAGGAGGACGAAGGTTCAACATAAATTTTCTTTCGTTTACGCCGTCAAACGCAGCCCAAACTCAAATTAACTTCGGGCAGCGAAGTATAAAGCTGCAGGGAGCATACCTACGGAGTTAGTTTCGCGAAATTCGGCCGACGAATCATCGTCTCACCGTGCCAAGGTAAGTGGAATTGCTCCAAACTAGTGTTAATATACTCCCAGCATTAAAGTGAGTATGTCTCCCTTCTAGACTTCCGAGAAATTACGAGTTTTCGGCCGTTCTCCGATAAGTCGAAGAATAAGCAGTAGGTATATCCATAAGCATGGTTTCTTTCCAAAATAATAATAGAATTAATTCTATTCTTTCGTGAATATGAATACAGTTGGGAGAAATAGCTGAATACTAGCCGAGCTACGCCAGTTAATTATAAAGTCGGCAGTTGAGGTATGTAAAGCCAGTTTCTTTCGACAAGCTAGTAGTTCAAGTATAGCAAAATAGTACAAATTCCAATAGAATGTTTCAGAAGCTGTACATTATATTCAGTAAGTTCAGTAAGCATGTTAGAATTATTATACAGTGTTCAGCATGAAACTCAGTAAAACAGTATAATTCCCAGCAGAATATTCCAGAAATATTATTTCAGACTCAGTATATCTCAGTATCAAATTCAGTATATTTCAGTCTCAGATTCAACATATTTCAGTATTAGATTAAGTATATTTCAGTATGAGATTCAGAACAGAATACCAAAATATAAATATTATTATCAGATTCAGTATATATATATATATATATATATATATATATATATATATTACATGATTGAGTTATTGCTATCTGTGGAGACATAATTATTCTGTGTTGGGCACCCTTAGAGCTTCCTTGACCGCCCCAGGGTTAATAGCTGTGTCGACTCACCCGCCAGAGGGTGAGGATACGTCGCTCTATGGAGTGGCATGCCGTCCTGCCAGCGGATGAAGATGGGATGCAAATTCCCCATAGCAGGCTGATCAGCACTATACCATACCCCCTGTCGAGCGCTTGCGCCCGGTGTGCAGATTACAGTTTTCAGATTACAGACTTCAGATTTCATATTTCAGGAGTCCTCTGGACTCAGATACAGCTATAGTCAGGGGCCCAGCGAGCCCAAGTTGCATACCCAGGGGGCCGGCTGGATGCTCATAGTTACTAGGTGGATGGTATGACCTAGGTAGGGATATATAGATTGTGTGCTGGTTGGTACCTTACGGCTTATGGGGGCTGGTAAGGTTCTTTTATGCTATGTTGTGTTAGTTATTAATAGATAGAAAGTAGACCGCCATGTTATCAGGTATCACTCTTACTCTCTTCAGTAAAGTTACGCTCTTTTCAGTCAGTCTCAGCCCATCTCCTATTACTTTAGTATCTATCAGTATTATTGTTTTCTTTGAGTTATTTTCAATTATTGCTTTGCATATTCAGTACCAGTAGTACGGACGCCGTCTTGGGGTGCTGCATTACTTGCCTGCAGATACTCATAGACGAGGAGCAGATCCCTCGTAGTTCCGCTATGATTATCTTGTTGATTTATTAAGTTTTATTAATTAAATTGGATGTATGCTTATGCCATGGGCTGACTTCGGGTCTCTCGAGTCTCCTTGTCCCGTGTTATGATCCGAGCCTCCGTTCGGGTTGCGAAAAACTTGGTATCAGAGCAATAGGTTTCAAATGTCCTAGGGTTTCTAAAAGCCACGTTAAGTAGAGTCTTTTTCATGGGTGTAAGCGCGCCATACTTATGACGAAGAGGCTATGAAACGTTTAGGAAATGTTCCAAATAAATATTACTATAGGAAAATTCTATCAAGGGAATATGGTCACCCCAGCTTCATCTAATGTCTAAAATACAGGCACACAACATATCATTGAGCATCTGAATGGTGCGTTCAGCCTGTCCATCTATATGTGATGAAATGTGGTGTTGAGATTCACCTGAGTGACTAGATCTTTCTAGAAAGACTTCTAGAATTTTGTCGTAAATTGAGTGCCTTTATCTAAAATAGTGGATAAGGGAACACC
This sequence comes from Datura wrightii, assembly GCA_035772735.1. Classification (NCBI taxonomy): domain Eukaryota; kingdom Viridiplantae; phylum Streptophyta; class Magnoliopsida; order Solanales; family Solanaceae; genus Datura; species Datura wrightii. The sequence goes on from JASDFA010000018.1 coordinate 108,116,940, forward strand.
ATGCAGGTGAACTATCTTACGGATATAAAGCCTGGCATAATCCTCTATGGCATAAGTCATCCGGATCGGCAGAAAGTGAGCTGATTTAGTCAAGCTGTCTACTATTACCCAGATGGAGGATACATCATACTTGTCCATGGTAACCCATTAATAAAATCCATATTAATCACTTCACATTTTCAGGCTGGAATTTCCATATTCTGAGTCAAGTCTCCAGGCTTCTGGTGCTCGACCTTCACTTGTTGATAACTAGGACACTGAACCATAAAACATGTGATGTCCTTTTTCATGGTGTTCCACCAGTATAACTGTTTTAGGTTATGGTACATCTTCGTAGCACCTACATGTACTGAATACCGAGAGTAATGAGCTTCACTCATTATTTGCTCTCATAGCTTTCCCATATTTAGCACACCTAAATAAGTCTGGTACCTAAGGACTCTATCTGGCCCACACTCAAACATGGCCTGCTTCTATTATGGAATGCTAACTCTTAGCACTACCAATTCTAGATCCTCATATTGTCGCTATTTAACTTCTAACACCAAGGAGGATTCTATAGTATTTTAAACTACTATACCTCCATCTTTAGTAATCGCAACCGAATATGTTGATTAGCTAATTGTTGTATAGTTTTTACTATTTCAACTATGTCAGCTTTCATATCACTCAAGTAGCCTATAGACTTGCAGCTTAAAGCTTCAGGAACAACATTAGCTTTGCCAGGATGGCACAGAATGCTAATATCATAATCTTTCAATAATTCTAACCACTTTCTCTGTTATAAATTCAACTCCTTCTGGTGGAACAGTTACTGAAGGCTCTTATGATCTGTAAAATTTCAACATGTACCCCGTATAGGTACTAACACTAGATCATCAGGGTGAACACCACCGCAGCCAACTCTAGATCATGGGTAGGGTAACTCTGCTCATGCTTCCTCAGCCTTGAAGCATAGGCAATGACTTTGTCGTGTTGCATCTAAACACAGCCTAAGCCAATTCTTGAAGCAACACAATAAACCACATAATCCTCTGTACCTTCCAAAGGGGTTAAGACAAGTGCTGAAGTCAACCTATCTTTCAACTCCTGAAAATTGAGCTCGCACGCCTCTGACCACTAGAATTAAGTTGCTTTATGAGTCAACTTTGTCAGTGGCACAGAGATAGTAGAAAAACCTTCTACAAACCTACGATAGTAGCTTGCAAAACCCGGAAGCTACAAACCTTTATAGGATTCAAGGGTCTGGGCCAACTTTTTACCGCCTCAATTTTCTAACTATCCATTTTTATACCTTCAATTATAATCACATGAAAAGGAAAGCCACAAATGTTAGACAAAATTCACATTTAGAAAATTTAGCATACAACCTGTGCTCCTGGAGAGTATAACACAGCTCTCAGGTGACCTATATGCTCGGCCTCTGATTGTGAATAAATCAGGATGTCATCAATAAAGACAATCAAATATATATCAAAAAAGGACCTAAACACCCTATTCATCAAACCCATAAAATTTGTTGGGGTATTAGTAAGCCCAAATGACATCACTAAAAAATCATAATGCCCATATCTAGTTCTGAAGGCAATCTTAGGGATATCAATTTCCCTAACCCGTAACTGGTGGCACCCGGACCTCAAGTCAATAGTCAAAAATCATCTAGCACCATGTATCTTATCAAATAAGTCATCGATCCTGGAAAGTGGATATTTATTCTTAATCATCACTTTATTCAACTGTCCGTAGTCAATACATATCCTTAATTACCCATATTTCTTTTGCACAAAGAGCACTGGTGCACCCTAAGGTGATACACTAGATTGAATGAATCCCTTCTCAAGCAAATCACTCAACTACTCCTTCACAAGCCACATAAGGACAAAATGGAAACTCTGTAATCTCCCATGCAGATGAAGGCGAATCTTCATCAAATTCCAAAGCCACATTAGAACAAATTTCCAATTTCAAGGAAATCAAGTTTCAAGAATATGAAGACAACTTTTAAATAGATCCGTGTAAAATTAAATATGTCACGTGTGGACACATGTAAATAGATAGTAGTTAGAAATTAATTAACTCATCATATTGAGGTATATTTAAGACCTTCACCTTGTATTAGTAGTGGTATTTGAAAAACACTACACTCACTTCCATATTGCCCAAATCCCTCTATCTTTCCCTCTATGTTCTTTGTAATTCCTTTTTATCAATAAACAGCTCTTTGTAAGTTTTTTCGCTTCTACTTTATTATTACTTGTTGTATTTTCTTTCATTTTGCTCATCTCTTTGTAACTAATTTTCAAGTCATTTTCAAGTTATGACCTTAACATCCTTTAATTTTAATTCTTCCTTGTACAGTTGGGATTTATGTTTTAGCGAAGAAAGTTTCTTTATATTCCTGGGATGTTGTCACAACCCGCGTTTATACCTTGGACAAGACATGGTACTTGGTGCCACAAGTGACCCCAAGTCAACCCATGGTCTATCATTTCACTTGTAACTAAATAAACATAAGCGGAAGCTTTAAATAGGTAAAACCATTTAAGAAAAAACTGATTTGACAAGAGTTAATACATCTGAAATACAATACTAGAAATTTGTGTCTACGTCTGAAATCCATCTACTCAATGATGAGTTGTTGGGACAAACCCCAGCTAACTCTAAAATCTAACTGAAAATAAATATCGTCTTCAAAAGATGAGGAATCACCAATGTTGCTACTGATATCGTCTGCGGGAAACTACTGATGATGTTGAGATTGAGAACCTGCACCTATATCATGATACCATACAACATAGAAGGTATGCGTCAGTACTTTAATTATATTGAGTAAGTAATAGATATAATCATCATGAAAGAATAAGTAAATGAATTGAAATGACATAAAATGACCAACTGAAATACTAAAAAGTGATACAACTGAAATATAACTAATATGGTAAATAATAACCCTGGCTGATGGTCATAGACATGTCCTGGATCTAAGATACTAAGCTATGCTAAACTGAATTAAACTGAAATCGTACAGACTAGTGGGAGAGTCTATAATCAACATATAACCATGTGAGCTAAATGTGAAGTTCGATGTATTCACCCCATTGATAGGACCAAATATACCTTACCAGGGTATAAAGGCATGAACTCGTTGATCATAAAACTAGGACCCGGTGGGCCAAGTAACCTACAGTGGCAACGTAGTTCTGGGAACCTGGGTGCGCTGAAATCTTGGTTCGCTCAGTGTTAAGTACTACTCCCATTGGATAAATCCTAAATTTTTTTACTAAGCTGATAGCTCGAAGATGGGCGTAAGACTAAGTCAGGGACACTTATTTGGAAGTACCCTGCGAGTCTTATTGGACTGAATACTATAACTGGTGTTGTAAGACTGGTCAGACCTGCTTATCTGAAAGTATCGTAACCGTCTGAAGAATAAATTGATAACTGATAACTGATAACTTATTCTAATAACTGATATTTGGAAGGCATTACTGACACCTCAAGAAAAGACTATAGTCAAACAAATCAGTTAAAATTTCTAAAAATACTGAAAATTCTAACATTTTGACTGAAACTGGACTAGCACACAACCGTTTGACCTACTAATATTAATAATATGGGAATTCTAACACTGATAGAATCAAGCCACATGAATAATTAATCAATTGTGCAAGACTCTAATAATTGTATTAAAGAGTAGGGCTAAAACCAATTTACAGGAAGCGAGTATCATTAATGATCTCTAAGTAATGGAAATATAGCAGCTAACAATATGAACAACATTCCACATGAATTTAATCAGATTCTGACTTAAACATTTCTAAATTTTGAAACCTCAAGTCTAGGACTGATAAGAAAATTTGAATGGGTTTTGGAGCACAAGAGAAGGACAATTTACCTGGTAAAAAACCCCGGAGAAAACCCTTGAGAAGATCTTAGAAGAAAGTCGAGCCCTTGCTCCTACGCTGTGCTTTCTGACTAAGTTCTATGCTCTTGACTTTGAGAGAATGAGAGGAATGAAGAGGGAACGTCGTTCTACCACTTTAATTCTCTCTAAAGCATGCTCAAATCGACAGGGTTTAGAGATAAAAAGCTGTGAAGTTACTAAAATAACCCTGAGAGAAAATCTGGAAAACTGCCCTGTCAGGGACCAATGGGTCACACAATGAGTCGTTGGTAGACATGACGACTCATTGGGACCAGTCGTTGGTCCTGGGCTTAGAATTTGGCTCATTGGAAATTGGAAATGAGAGGGGATCATGACTAGTTGGATGAACCAATGGGTCATTGGTGCTTCCCGTTGTCACTGGCAGAAAAACCTGGGAACCCTAACAATGAGCAACACAATAACTCGTTGGTAGAGCCAACAGGGTTATATCGACTAATCATCTCCACTAGAAAATCTGAGGATTTTTGGACATATTGTCATGGTTGCACACAATGACTCATTATGAGACTCAACGGGTCATTGTTGCATCTCATTGTTACAGGAAGAAGATTTTTAACATCATCAGGACTCCAACTAACGAGTCACCCTATGAGTCATCACATCAAACGACCACTCGCTGTTTGACTCATGGGTTCTTGGAAAGGGCATAACTAATCTCTGAAATAGGAATACAATGAGTGATAAGACAACTCGTTTCTCCTTACAATGGGTCATTCCACATCTCTTTGGTTCTCGAAAGGCCATTGGCAGGACTAACCACGACCTAGATAATGGGTCATTACAATTGATAATGACTTGTTGTCTCAGTTGTTTTCAGGAAAATTTTTCTAGTTTAATCTGCTGAGTTTGAGTTTGGTCTAGGAAAGTTTCAGGGTGTTACAATATCTCGCCCTTAGGATTATTCTCCCTCGAATGAAGGCTAAAATTGCTGAAAAACTAGGAAAAGAGATGTGATTCTTTGACTGAGACAATGAACAGATTTCTGCTGGAATGACTGACTCCAAACTTATTTAACCATACTAACTGAGTTTATGCAACTAAGATGCATATTGAAAATCTAAATAGAGCTGATGAGTACGGAACTGAATAGAGTATTGAGGAGAAATTTAATACCTGATGCTGGAACTGAACTAGAAGGGAATAAATGAGGGTATTCGGCCATCATGTCCGCTTTTTCCACTCATGTGGCTCTCTCAAGTAGTTGGTTCCTCCACAAGACTTTCACTGAAGTGACTTCCTTGTTTCTCAACTTACGAACTTGATGGTCTAGGATCTGGACTGGGACTTCTTCATGAGAGAGACTATCTTTCACTTCCACACTATATAATGGAACAATTGAGCTCGGATCACCGATCCACTTCTTCAATAGTGACACATGAAAGATTGGGTGCAAAAATGCTAATTCTACATGTAATTCTAGCTCATAGACTGCATTGCCAATTCGCCTCAGAATCTTCTAGGGTCCTACCTACCTCGAACTGAGTTTTTCTTTCTTTCCAAACCTCATCACCCCTTTCATGGGTGCAATTTTCAGATAAACCTAATCATCCAGAACAAATTTTAACTCTCTCCTCCTCACATCCACATATGATTTCTATCGGCTCTAAGCAGTTTTCAACCTTTCTCTAACAAGTTGCACTTTCTGCATAGCTGCATGAACTAAGTCTGGTCCTATGAAGGTAGTTTCACAAACTTCAAACCACCTTATAGGAGACCTATGTTACACCCCGTAAGTTCTTAACACTTAGTTGGCCTATTCGCATGTTGGTTAAGAGTTTTAGAATGCCATACGTGTGAGAAAAGGGCCCGGGGAGAGACTGGACAAGCGACAAGTCGGAGCATCGCAAGGAAAATGCGACTTATAAATCGCATTCGACAAATGCGACTTAAAGAGGAGGGGTTCGGGCCCAAGTATATAAGCCTCCCACTTCGTTTTTAAGTTATATTTTCATTTTATTTCCAGTGAACAACCAGAGAATAGAGGAGGACGAAGGTTCAACATAAATTTTCTTTCGTTTACGCCGTCAAACGCAGCCCAAACTCAAATTAACTTCGGGCAGCGAAGTATAAAGCTGCAGGGAGCATACCTACGGAGTTAGTTTCGCGAAATTCGGCCGACGAATCATCGTCTCACCGAGCCAAGGTAAGTGGAATTGCTCCAAACTAGTGTTAATATACTCCCAACATTAAAGTGAGTATGTCTCCCTTCTAGACTTCCGAGAAATTACGAGTTTTCGGCCGTTCTCCGATAAGTCGAAGAATAAGCAGTAGGTATATCCATAAGCATGGTTTCTTTCCAAAATAATAATAGAATTAATTCTATTCTTTCGTGAATATGAATACAGTTGGGAGAAATAGCTGAATACTAGCCGAGCTACGCCAGTTAATTATAAAGTCGGCAGTTGAGGTATGTAAAGCCAGTTTCTTTCGACAAGCTAGTAGTTCAAGTATAGCAAAATAGTACAAATTCCAATAGAATGTTTCAGAAGCTGTACATTATATTCAGTAAGTTCAGTAAGCATGTTAGAATTATTATACAGTGTTCAGCATGAAACTCAGTAAAACAGTATAATTCCCAGCAGAATATTCCAGAAATATTATTTCAGACTCAGTATATCTCAGTATCAAATTCAGTATATTTCAGTCTCAGATTCAACATATTTCAGTATTAGATTAAGTATATTTCAGTATGAGATTCAGAACAGAATACCAAAATATAAATATTATTATCAGATTCAGTATATATATATATATATATATATATATTACATGATTGAGTTATTGCTATCTGTGGAGACATGATTATTCTGTGTTGGGCACCCTTAGAGCTTCCTTGACCGCCCCAGGGTTAATAGCTGTGTCGACTCGCCCGCCAGAGGGTGAGGATACGTCGCTCTATGGAGTGGCATGTCGTCCGCCAGCGGATGAAGATGGGATGCAAATTCCCCATAGCAGGCTGATCAGCACTATACCATACCCCCTGTCGAGCGCTTGCGCCCGGTGTGCAGATTACAGTTTTCAGATTATAGACTTCAGATTTCATATTTCAGGAGTCCTCCGGACTCAGATACAGCTATAGTCAGGGGCCCAGCGAGCCCAAGTTGCATACCCAGGGGGCCGGCTGGATGCTCATAGTTACTAGGTGGATGGTATGACCTAGGTAGGGATATATAGATTGTGTGCTGGCTTGTACCTTACGGCTTATGGGGGCTGGTAAGGTTCTTTTATGCTATGTTGTGTTAGTTATTAATAGATAGAAAGTAGACCGCCATGTTATCAGGTATCACTCTTACTCTCTTCAGTAAAGTTACGCTCTTTTCAGTCAGTCTCAGCCCATCTCCTATTACTTTAGTATCTATCAGTATTATTGTTTTCTTTCAGTTATTTTCAATTATTGCTTTGCATATTCAGTACCAGTAGTACGGACGCCGTCTTGGGGTGCTGCATTACTTGCCTGCAGATACTCATAGACGAGGAGCAGATCCCTCGTAGTTCCGCTATGATTATCTTGTTGATTTATTAAGTTTTATTAACTAAATTGGATGTATGCTTATGCCATGGGCTGACTTCGGGTCTCTCGAGTCTCCTTGTCCCGTGTTATGATCCGAGCCTCCGTTCGGGTTGCGAAAAACTTGGTATCAGAGCAATAGGTTTCAAATGTCCTAGGGTTTCTAAAAGCCACGTTAAGTAGAGTCTTTTTCATGGGTGTAAGCGCGCCATACTTATGACGAAGAGGCTATGAAACGTTTAGGAAATGTTCCAAATAAATATTACTATAGGAAAATTCTATCAAGGGAATATGGTCACCCCAGCTTCATCTAATGTCTAAAATACAGGCACACAACATATCATTGAGCATCTGAATGGTGCGTTCAGCCTGTCCATCTATATGTGATGAAATGTGGTGTTGAGATTCACCTGAGTGACTAGATCTTTCTAGAAAGACTTCTAGAATTTTGTCGTAAATTGAGTGCCTTTATCTAAAATAGTGGATAAGGGAACACCATGCAGGTGAACTATCTTACGGATATAAAGCCTGGCATAATCCTCTATGGCATAAGTCATCCGGATCGGCAGAAAGTGAGCTGATTTAGTCAAGCTGTCTACTATTACCCAGATGGAGGATACATCATACTTGTCCATGGTAACCCATTAATAAAATCCATATTAATCACTTCACATTTTCAGGCTGGAATTTCCATATTCTGAGTCAAGTCTCCAGGCTTCTGGTGCTCGACCTTCACTTGTTGATAACTAGGACACTGAACCATAAAACATGTGATGTCCTTTTTCATGGTGTTCCACCAGTATAACTGTTTTAGGTTATGGTACATCTTCGTAGCACCTACATGTACTGAATACCGAGAGTAATGAGCTTCACTCATTATTTGCTCTCATAGCTTTCCCATATTTAGCACACCTAAATAAGTCTGGTACCTAAGGACTCTATCTGGCCCACACTCAAACATGGCCTGCTTCTATTATGGAATGCTAACTCTTAGCACTACCAATTCTAGATCCTCATATTGTCGCTATTTAACTTCTAACACCAAGGAGGATTCTATAGTATTTTAAACTACTATACCTCCATCTTTAGTAATCGCAACCGAATATGTTGATTAGCTAATTGTTGTATAGTTTTTACTATTTCAACTATGTCAGCTTTCATATCACTCAAGTTGCCTATAGACTTGCAGCTTAAAGCTTCAGGAACAACATTAGCTTTGCCAGGATGGCACAGAATGCTAATATCATAATCTTTCAATAATTCTAACCACTTTCTCTGTTATAAATTCAACTCCTTCTGGTGGAACAGTTACTGAAGGCTCTTATGATCTGTAAAATTTCAACATGTACCCCGTATAGGTACTAACACTAGATCATCAGGGTGAACACCACCGCAGCCAACTCTAGATCATGGGTAGGGTAACTCTGCTCATGCTTCCTCAGCCTTGAAGCATAGGCAATGACTTTGTCGTGTTGCATCTAAACACAGCCTAAGCCAATTCTTGAAGCAACACAATAAACCACATAATCCTCTGTACCTTCCAAAGGGGTTAAGACAAGTGCTGAAGTCAACCTATCTTTCAACTCCTGAAAATTGAGCTCGCACGCCTCTGACCACTAGAATTAAGTTGCTTTATGAGTCAACTTTGTCAGTGGCACAGAGATAGTAGAAAAACCTTCTACAAACCTACGATAGTAGCTTGCAAAACCCGGAAGCTACAAACCTTTATAGGATTCAAGGGTCTGGGCCAACTTTTTACCGCCTCAATTTTCTAACTATCCATTTTTATACCTTCAATTATAATCACATGAAAAGGAAAGCCACAAATGTTAGACAAAATTCACATTTAGAAAATTTAGCATACAACCTGTGCTCCTGGAGAGTATAACACAGCTCTCAGGTGACCTATATGCTCGGCCTCTGATTGTGAATAAATCAGGATGTCATCAATAAAGACAATCAAATATATATCAAAAAAGGACCTAAACACCCTATTCATCAAACCCATAAAATTTGTTGGGGTATTAGTAAGCCCAAATGACATCACTAAAAAATCATAATGCCCATATCTAGTTCTGAAGGCAATCTTAGGGATATCAATTTCCCTAACCCGTAACTGGTGGCACCCGGACCTCAAGTCAATATTCAAAAATCATCTAGCACCATGTATCTTATCAAATAAGTCATCGATCCTGGAAAGTGGATATTTATTCTTAATCATCACTTTATTCAACTGTCCGTAGTCAATACATATCCTTAATTACCCATATTTCTTTTGCACAAAGAGCACTGGTGCACCCTAAGGTGATACACTAGATTGAATGAATCCCTTCTCAAGCAAATCACTCAACTACTCCTTCACAAGCCACATAAGGACAAAATGGAAACTCTGTAATCTCCCATGCAGATGAAGGCGAATCTTCATCAAATTCCAAAGCCACATTAGAACAAATTTCCAATTTCAAGGAAATCAAGTTTCAAGAATATGAAGACAACTTTTAAATAGATCCGTGTAAAATTAAATATGTCACGTGTGGACACATGTAAATAGATAGCAGTTAGAAATTAATTAACTCATCATATTGAGGTATATTTAAGACCTTCACCTTGTATTAGTAGTGGTATTTGAAAAACACTACACTCACTTCCATATTGCCCAAATCCCTCTATCTTTCCCTCTATGTTCTTTGTAATTCCTTTTTATCAATAAACAGCTCTTTGTAAGTTTTTTCGCTTCTACTTTATTATTACTTGTTGTATTTTCTTTCATTTTGCTCATGTCTTTGTAACTAATTTTCAAGTCATTTTCAAGTTATGACCTTAACATCCTTTAATTTTAATTCTTCCTTGTACAGTTGGGATTTATGTTTTAGCAAAGAAAGTTTCTTTATATTCCTGGGATGTTGTCACAACCCGCGTTTACACCTTGGACAAGACATGGTACTTGGTGCCACAAGTGACCCCAAGTCAACCCATGGTCTATCATTTCACTTGTAACTAAATAAACATAAGCAGAAGCTTTAAATAGGTAAAACCATTTAAGAAAAAACTGATTTGACAAGAGTTAATACATCTGAAATACAATACTAGAAATTTGTGTCTACGTCTGAAATCCATCTACTCAATGATGAGTTGTTGGGACAAACCCCAGCTAACTCTAAAATCTAACTGAAAATAAATATCGTCTTCAAAAGATGAGGAATCACCAATGTTGCTACTGATATCGTCTGCGGGAAACTACTGATGATGTTGAGATTGAGAACCTGCACCTATATCATGATACCATACAACATAGAAGGTATGCGTCAGTACTTTGATTATATTGAGTAAGTAATAGATATAATCATCATGAAAGAATAAGTAAATGAATTGAAATGACATAAAATGACCAACTGAAATACTAAAAAGTGATACAACTGAAATATAACTAATATGGTAAATAATAACCCTGGCTGATGGTCATAGACATGTCCTGGATCTAAGATACTAAGCTATGCTAAACTGAATTAAACTGAAATCGTACTGACTAGTGGGAGAGTGTATAATCAACATATAACCATGTGAGCTAAATGTGAAGTTCGATGTATTCACCCCATCGATAGGACCAAATATACCTTACCAGGGTATAAAGGCATGAACTCGTTGATCATAAAACTGGGACCCGGTGGGCCAAGTAACCTACAGTGGCAACGTAGTTCTGGGAACCTGGGTGCGCTGAAATCTTGGTTCGCTCAGTGTTAAGTACTACTCCCATTGGATAAATCCTAAATTTTTTTACTAAGCTGATAGCTCGAAGATGGGCGTAAGACTAAGTCAGGGACACTTATTTGGAAGTACCCTGCGAGTCTTATTGGACTGAATACTATAACTGGTGTTGTAAGACTGGTCAGACCTGCTTATCTGAAAGTATCGTAACCGTCTGAAGAATAAATTGATAACTGATAACTGATAACTTATTCTAATAACTGATATTTGGAAGGCATTACTGACACCTCAAGAAAAGACTATAGTCAAACAAATCAGTTAAAATTTCTAAAAATACTGAAAATTCTAACATTTTGACTGAAACTGGACTAGCACACAACCGTTTGACCTACTAATATTAATAATATGGGAATTCTAACACTGATAGAATCAAGCCACATGAATAATTAATCAATTGTGCAAGACTCTAATAATTGTATTAAAGAGTAGGGCTAAAACCAATTTACAGGAAGCGGGTATCATTAATGATCTCTAAGTAATGGAAATATAGCAGCTAACAATATGAACAAAATTCCACATGAATTTAATCAGATTCTGACTTAAAGATTTCTAAATTTTGAAACCTCAAGTCTAGGACTGATAAGAAAATTTGAATGGGTTTTGGAGCACAAGAGAAGGACAATTTACCTAGTAAAAAACCCCCGGAGAAAACCCTTGAGAAGATCTGAGAAGAAAGTCGAGCCCTTGCTCCTACGCTGTGCTTTCTGACTAAGTTCTACGCTTTTGACTTTGAGAGAATGAGAGGAATGAAGAGGGAACGTCGTTCTACCACTTTAATTCTCTCTAAAGCATGCTCAAATCGACAGGGTTTAGAGATAAAAAGCTGTGAAGTTACTAAAATAACCCTGGGAGAAAATCTGGAAAACTCCCCTGTCAGGGACCAATGGGTCACACAATGAGTCGTTGGTAGACATGACGACTCATTGGGACCAGTCATTGGTCCTGGGCTTAGAATTTGGCTCATTGGAAATTGGAAATGAGAGGGGATCATGACTAGTTGGATGAACCAATGGGTCATTGGTGCTTCCCGTTGTCACTGGCAGAAAAACCTGGGAACCCTAACAATGAGCAACACAATAACTCGTTGGTAGAGCCAACAGGGTTATATCGACTAATCATCTCCACTAGAAAATCTGAGGATTTTTGGACATATTGTCATGGTTGCACACAATGACTCATTATGAGACTCAACGGGTCATTGTTGCATCTCATTGTTACAGGAAGAAGATTTTTAACATCATCAGGACTCCAACTAACGAGTCACCCTATGAGTCATCACATCAAACGACCACTCGCCGTTTGACTCATGGGTTCTTGGAAAGGGCATAACTAATCTCTGAAATAGGAATACAATGAGTGATAAGACGACTCGTTTCTCCTTACAATGGGTCATTCCACATCTCTTTGGTTCTCGAAAGGCCATTGGCAGGACTAACCACGACCTAGATAATGGGTCATTACAATTGATAATGACTTGTTGTCTCAGTCGTTTTGAGGAAAATTTTTCTAGTTTAATCTGCTGAGTTTGAGTTTGGTCTAGGAAAGTTTCAGGGTGTTACAATATCTCGCCCTTAGGATTATTCTCCCTCGAATGAAGGCTAAAACTGCTGAAAAACTAGGAAAAGAGATGTGATTCTTTGACTGAGACCATGAACAGATTTCTGCTGGAATGACTGACTCCAAACTTATTTAACCATACTAACTGAGTTTATGCAACTAAGATGCATATTGAAAATCTAAATAGAGCTGATGAGTACGGAACTGAATAGAGTATTGAGGAGAAATTTAATACCTGATGCTGGAACTGAACTAGAAGGGAATAAATGAGGGTATTCGGCCATCATGTCCGCTTTTTCCACTCATGTGGCTCTCTCAAGTAGTTGGTTCCTCCACAAGACTTTCACTGAAGTGACTTCCTTGTTTCTCAACTTACGAACTTGATGGTCTAGGATCTGGACTGGGACTTCTTCATGAGAGAGACTATCTTTCACTTCCACACTATATAATGGCACAATTGAGCTCGGATCACCGATCCACTTCTTTAATAGTGACACATGAAAGACTGGGTGCAAAAATGCTAATTCTACATGTAATTCTAGCTCATAGACTGCATTGCCAATTCGCCTCAGAATCTTCTAGGGTCCTACCTACCTCGAACTGAGTTTTTCTTTCTTTCCAAACCTCATCACCCCTTTCATGGGTGCAATTTTCAGATAAACCTAATCATCCAGAACAAATTTTAACTCTCTCCTCCTCACATCCACATATGATTTCTATTGGCTCTAAGCAGTTTTCAACCTTTCTCTAACAAGTTGCACTTTCTGCATAGCTGCATGAACTGAGTCTGGTCTTATCAAGGTAGTTTCACAAACTTCAAACCACCTTATAGGAGACCTATGTTACACCCCGTAAGTTCTTAACACTTAGTTGGCCTATTCGCATGTTGGTTAAGAGTTTTAGAATGCCATACGTGTGAGAAAAGGGCCCGGGGAGAGACTGGACAAGCGACAAGTCGGAGCATCGCAAGGAAAATGTGACTTATAAATCGCATTCGACAAATGCGACTTAAAGAGGAGGGGTTCGGGCCCAAGTATATAAGCCTCCCACTTCGTTTTTAAGTTATATTTTCATTTTATTTCCAGTGAACAACCAGAGAATAGAGGAGGACGAAGGTTCAACATAAATTTTCTTTCGTTTACGCCGTCAAACGCATCCCAAACTCAAATTAACTTCGGGCAGCGAAGTATAAAGCTGCAGGGAGCATACCTACGGAGTTAGTTTCGTGAAACTCGGCCGACGAATCATCGTCTCACCGAGCCAAGGTAAGTGGAATTGCTCCAAACTAGTGTTAATATACTCCCAGCATTAAAGTGAGTATGTCTCCCTTCTAGACTTCCGAGAAATTACGAGTTTTCGGCCGTTCTCCGATAAGTCGAAGAATAAGCAGTAGGTATATCCATAAGCATGGTTTCTTTCCAAAATAATAATAGAATTAATTCTATTCTTTCGTGAATATGAATACAGTTGGGAGAAATAGCTGAATACTAGTCGAGCTATGCCAGTTAATTATAAAGTCGGCAGTTGAGGTATGTAAAGCCAGTTTCTTTCGACAAGCTAGTAGTTCAAGTATAGCAAAATAGTACAAATTCCAATAGAATGTTTCAGAAGCTGTACATTATATTCAGTAAGTTCAGTAAGCATGTTAGAATTATTATACAGTGTTCAGCATGAAACTCAGTAAAACAGTAGAATTCCCAGCAGAATATTCCAGAAATATTATTTCAGACTCAGTATATCTCAGTATCAAATTCAGTATATTTCAGTCTCAGATTCAACATATTTCAGTATTAGATTAAGTATATTTCAGTATGAGATTCAGAACAGAATACCAAAATATAAATATTATTATCAGATTCAGTATATATATATATATTACATGATTGAGTTATTGCTATCTGTGGAGACATGATTATTCTATGTTGGGCACCCTTAGAGCTTCCTTGACCGCCCCAGGGTTAATAGCTGTGTTGACTCGCCCGCCAGAGGGTGAGGATACGTCGCTCTATGGAGTGGCATGCCGTCCGCCAGCGGATGAAGATGGGATGCAAATTCCCCATAGTAGGCTGATCAGCACTATACCATACCCCCTGTCGAGCGCTTGCGCCCGGTGTGCAGATTACAGTTTTCAGATTACAGACTTCAGATTTCATATTTCAGGAGTCCTCCGGACTCAGATACAGCTATAGTCAGGGGCCCAGCGAGCCCAAGTTGCATACCCAGGGGGCCGGCTGGATGCTCATAGTTACTAGGTGGATGGTATGACCTAGGTAGGGATATATAGATTGTGTGCTGGTTGGTACCTTACGGCTTATGGGGGATGGTAAGGTTCTTTTATGCTATGTTGTGTTAGTTATTAATAGATAGAAAGTAGACCGCCATGTTATTAGGTATGACTCTTACTCTCTTCAGTAAAGTTACGCTCTTTTCAGTCAGTCTCATCCCGTCTCCTATTACTTTAGTATCTATCAGTATTATTGTTTTCTTTCAGTTATTTTCAATTATTGCTTTGCATATTCAGTACCAGTAGTACGGATGCCATCTTGGGGTGCTGCATTACTTGCCTGCAGATACTCATAGACGAGGAGCAGATCCCTCGTAGTTCCAGGCAGCGTACAGAGTCTTCAGCTCCTATCATCCGGAGCTTAACAGCTAAAGGTTTACTTCTCTTTTTGTTTGTACAGTATGGGTAGGCCGGGGCCCTGTCCCGACCATCTTATTATTCTTAGAGGCTTGCGGAATGTATATTCCTTGTGGTTAGTTGTACCGGTCATGTGGGGCAGTGTGTATGTTTTTAGTTTGCATGTGATGGCCGTGTGGGGCCTTGTTCAGTTGTTAGTTGGTGACCTTGTCGGTCATAGATCAGTTTAGCACTTGATTCTACTTTTCAGTGATAACTAGTCAGCATGGTGGCCTTGTCAGCCCGCATAGGTTCCCTTATGTTCAGTTGTTCTGGATAGCTGTTATATTCCTACAGGTGGCTATAGGCTTTGTCGGCCGGAGGATGTATTTACAGCCGTTATATAGACCGTTGTTTTCATAAATCCAGAATTAGAGCCAGCCTGGCACCAGAAGTGCTTAGGCTTAGTAGTCTAGCAGTCCAGGTCCTAGTAAGGCATGAAGTGCTAGTCATGCCTCCCAAGGCGGGGCGTGACAAACTTGGTATCAGAACAGGTCGTATCCCAGGGAGTCTGCAAGCCATGCTAAGTAGAGTCTTGTCTATGGATGTTTTGTGCACCACATACCATAGGCAGGAGGCTGCAAGGCATGATAGGATGGTTACTCTTTCTTCACATTCAGTCGTTCCATAGAGTAGTACAATATAGGGTTGAGTCCCTAAAGCTTACTATACTCTTTGTTTACAGATAAAATGTCAGATCAACAACATCCTATCACAGGTCGATGATTGGATACAGCAGCAGGAGAGGGCACCAACAGGATGCCCCAGTCTCGATTAGAATCAGCCCGATCTGAGGGTGATACAGAGGCATCGTCCCGACCTTCTCAGTAGTCTCCACCCCATCTGGAGTCACTCGGGACGACACCACCTCCGCCAGTTCCTATAACTACACCATTTGACCAGGAGGTCAGGAGTGTCATAGTTATGTTAGCGCAAATGATGGTACTCAGCGCCAGTCAATGCCACCTACAGCTGTAGAGTTATCAGGTGGGCCTGGTAGTTCGAGGGTCTGAGAATTCCTGGCACTAGGTCCCCTGCAGTTCACAGGGTCGGATCGGACAGAAGACCCCCAGGACTTCCTGGATCAGATGCAGAGGATTTCCTGGGTAATGCATGTTACATCTACAGAGTCGGTTGAATTGGCGATATTCCGACTGCGGGATATTGCTGTGTTGTGGTATGAGAGTTGGGAAAGGTCTCGAGGGAGAGAAGTTTCCCCTCTGATAACGGGCAAAAATATATGCCCGAGATACTCTTTATTACTTCAATTAGTCTTGTTTATCTAAGTTATTGTATACATTTTCATGTAATTTTATATAATGTGGAGATATGTGCTAACCAACATGATTAGCCTTTGTTTTGTAGGTTTTGATGATGTTTGAGTAACTAATCTATGATTTGGTGAAGTAGAAGCTTGGAAACAGAATTAACACGCGAACGTCGGCAAGGAAGAGGCACAAAACAGCCCACCGGTGCGTCGACAAGGTGCCACAACAGGCAGGCCACTCAAAACAGCCCACCTGCGCGTTGGCAACGTGCCACGGCAGGTGGCCTCCGCGACCAAGGGGCTGCAACGCGCTGCCCAGGCAGCGTGACACGCTGCCAACGCGGCAGGGTGCTGCCTGGGCCAATTTCGGGTGATTTTCCAGAGAGCCTCCGCGTCCGTAGCGTGTCACGGAGGCCGTGCTCCGCGATGCACTCCGTGACACGTTGCTTGTTATTCCGGGAAAGATTCCTACTAATATAAATAGCACACTTAGGTTTATTTTTCATAATTCAGACTTGGTGGAGCTAGGACGTGGGTTAGCAGCAGTTGAGGGACGAAAAAGCTAAGGGTTTTTCTCTCTTTCTTTCTTCTTTCAATCAATTGTACATATGATTTACACTCATTTGAGGATGATCAATCCACAAATGAGTGGCTAATTCTCTTCCTTGCTAAGGTTTTGAACATGTGTAGTGAATTTTGATTGTGAATTATATGGTTTTTCATCTTCTTCTTTCATGTTGTTCTATTAATTCTTGTTCTTACTGCATTAGTGTGTGGCCAACATTAATGTACATCTAAAAAGTCCAATTTCACTTGAAAGAGCAAGAAATTGGAAAGTTGTGAATTAATAGGGTATTGTTCTTAACTTGATTTGGGAAAATTGGGTTTTGATGTGCTTTCCTGATAGAAATATACTTGAAAGCCGTATTAGTCAATTTAGGAACCGGAATTGTATTGCTAGGTCATAAATTGCATTTGATCACAGAAATGTAGACGAATGGTTTATGATTCTAAAGTGAGATTAAATACGAGAGTTTTAATCTCTAGGCTAATGTTCTTGGCTTGCAACATGAAGAGAAGAATAACCGAATTATGATTACTATCGAATTCATTACTTGTTCTTAACCTTGGCATGCTCTTATCCATAGTTTCAATTCAAGTAAATATTTGTTAATAGTTTTAGTATATAGTTTATAAACAAAATTATTTAACTTTTGGTTACATTGTTGTCAACATAATTAGAAGTAAACTAGAATATAGTATACTTAAGCAATTTTACTTATCCAGAGTCTCCTTGGATCGATACTTGGCATACTTAGCCACTTTATTACTTGTTTGACCACGTGCACTTGCGTGTCGGTTTTAACCCATACCAAAGCACCGAACAAGTTTTTGGCGCCGTTGCCGGGGAGACTTGGCAATTGGTGAAATTGTTTTAAGTATAAATTTACTGTATTTTTGTTTTATTTTCTTAAGTGTTGACAACTTGGTCTAGTGTTTGTTTTAATTCTTCTTTATTTTATTTTATTTTTCTGCTTGTTCGTAACCCCTCATTGACATGACATCTTGGAATATAAATGGTGGATACGCATATTTCGGTGAATCTTGCATGAATTGCGGAGGACCCCACTTATGGCAAAACTGTAACACGTGTAATTTATGTGGGTGTCAATATGACCATTGGTGTGATTGTCCAAAGGCCTATTCCTCTCCCCCAAGCCCCCGCTATGCTCATTCTTTTGTTTTTGCTGAATATAGGCATGTTGAAAATGAGGACTTGGGACGCCAAGTTCAAATAGAGGACATGATGAAACAACTCCTGGAGCAATCAGAAGCAATGAAGGAGTCGGTGGCAGAATTGATAATTCAGCAAAAGGAGAATGCAGAGGCTGTAAGCAGGATGAGTGTCAAACTCACAGAGATGTGTGCTGAGGCTGAAGCTTGTGATAATTTGCAGGTGACAGTTTTAGCCGATATTCAAGAGGAACTACAAGAGGAATACAAGGGTGAATTTTTGGATGAAGCCCCACAATTAGAATCTCTTGAGTGTCTCCGTGATCGGCTCATACCTATAGAAATTCCATTCATGGAAGAAGAAAAAGAATATCTCCCATTTGACCTTAATGGAGAAATAGATGTCGATGTTGAAAAGGTGTACACAAGTAAGGAAGTCAAACACAAAGCAATTTCAGAGTTGAGGTGTATTGGACCACACTCTACGCATCTTTCAACATTAAATTTGGTTGACAACATAGAAATAGAGTCTTCCAAGTTTGTAGAGAAATGTCTAGAGGAGGACCAAGCACCATATATTTTGAAATTTGCTAACTCAGAAAGACAAAATGACTTCGCTTACTTAAGGACCAGTAAATGCAAAAGGCAACATCTACTATTTGGTCCTTACAATTTTTCACCACCACCCCTGGAGCATAAGAGGAAATTAGAGAAGAAATTAGGGGTGAGATTCATATCCTCAAGGTGGAGGAAAAAGTGGTGAAACTTGGTACGTCGTGCCGCGACGTAAAATTAGGCGCTGCTTGGGAGGCAACCCAAGGGTACCATGGGTACCATTTTAATTTCTTGCATTTATGTTTATTTTATTTATTTTTCATCTTGTGTTGTTTTGGTGGAAAGTTAAGCACAGATGGAGGGGAAGTCTGAGTACCCGTGGAGGAGGAAGCTAACAAGCATGGAAAAGAAAAAGTGTGGGGTCGAACACCCACTTGTCCATAGTTGAAGAAAACCATGCTGTCAGCTAGGCCTAAAGGCCTCAGGGAGTATTTCTCACCCTTTGTAACCTTTAGTTTGATGCTATGCGAACATAGCATGATTTAAGTGTGGGGTGAGGGAAATTTCTAGGAAATTTCAAAATTTCTGTGCTTAATGATTTTTGGTGAATGTAATGCTTGTACAAAAGTTGGTGAGAAATTTGAAAATTTGAAAAATTTGAAAATTTTTTGTGAATTAAGCATGACTTCACACCCGTTGGTTTTTCTTTTCGGTTCTTTTCCGACGGGGGGTATTTGAACCGAAGAATAAAATTTTTTTTTCTTTTCTTTTTTCTTTCTTTCCTTGGTCTGTATATAAAGTTTTTTTAGTCATAGCTAGGGACTGTTTCCGATGATGGATGGATGACGACCGTCTTGAGGAAAATTAGTCGATAGGTTTTGGTTTTTGAAACCATAACTAATTGGTGCTGGATGTTCTTGTTATGCGCTATAAATGTTTGTAAGATGCAAGTATGTTCAGTGTGAAGCATGCAAGTGTATAACTTTGTTTGAGACACTTAGGCTCTTGAATTTGACTCAATATGATGGAAGCTTAATTCTGAATTCTTGTGATTAGCTGAGTAAGAGTCTACTGATTGTGTCTTGATTTGAGCATGTGCCATGAGTGTAAGGTTTTTGAGTATTCCGTGCTATTGTGGATTGTCTAGAACTTGCCTGGTGTGTTTATAAAACGAAATGAAGGATGTGAATTGGAGGAAATGATATAGGCATTTCTTTGAATGAACCAACATTTTATCCCTCATTATACCTACCTTGAAAAATTAATCCTAGTTAACCCCATTGAGCCTTGAGCCTATTCTTTGACAGCTGCAACATAAGCTTAATCCTTTTTCTTTCATTAGCCTTGAATTTGATCCAAAACTCCGAAGTGCTTAAAGAAAAAAAATCCGAAAGAGTAAAGGAGTGAGAAGAATGAAAAAGACGGGAAAGTAGCAAGCTGTAAATAGTTGAGAAAAGGAAAAAGGTGCATTTGTGTGAAAATGATTGGTTATTAGTAGGGAGTAAGAAAAGGAATGAATGAAACATATTTCTTAAGTACTCCTTACTAATAAGCTAAAAGTGTCGAAAGAAATGGGGGAACAAAAGAGGAAAAAGAAAACTAAAAGGAGAAAAAAGGTGAAGTGAGGGAAGGGAAGTTTGTAATGAAGGCGTGATGTATTAAAAGCGCTTAGGAAAGATAGTCACTATTACTGATCATAATAGTACCTACCTGCACCTGAGTTACATTACAACCTAAAAAGTCCTACTTGATCTTAAATTCACACATCCTTATATTAGTGGAATAAAACACTAAGGGCAAGCTTATGGGTCATTACATAATGCATGTGAATTCTTTGTGAGAGTGAGCGTAATTCTATTCATGTACCCACACATGTTGTGATGAAAAAAATTGTTTTTGCGTGTGATTGGGTAACTCTCTTTCCGTGAGGGGCACATGTTGAAAGAAGGATATATTTCATGTGGGATTTCTTAATCAGATGATTTGCATGAGTTTGCTAAAATTGAGAGTCGATTCTTGAAGTTATGAAGTCTTAACATGGTTGTACTTCATTTCAATGATCAAATCAGGCATGCTCTATTTTTAGCTTGTATCTTACGTAATCATTATAGCCGTAACCTGAATTATCTTGCTAAATTAGTTATGTAGGAGTCTCCATTTGCATGATATGTAAAAGGTTGTTCGAGGATGAACAAGGCTTTAAGTGTGGGGTTGTGATAACGGGCAAAAATATATGCCCGAGATACTCTTTATTACTTCAATTAGTCTTGTTTATCTAAGTTATTGTATACATTTTCATGTAATTTTATATAATGTGGAGATATGTGCTAACCAACATGATTAGCCTTTGTTTTGTAGGTTTTGATGATGTTTGAGTAACTAATCTATGAGTTGGTGAAGTAGAAGCTTGGAAACGGAATTAACACGCGAACGTCGGCAAGGAAGAGGCACAAAACAGCCCACCGGTGCGTCGACAAGGTGCCACAACAGGCAGGCCGCTCAAAACAGCCCACCTGCGTGTTGGCAACGTGCCACGGCAGGTGGCCTCCGCGACCAAGGGGCTGCAACGCGCTGCCCAGGCAGCGTGACATGCTGCCAACACGGCAGGGTGCTGCCTGGGCCAATTTCGGGTGATTTTCCAGAGAGCCTCCGCGTCCGTAGCGTGTCACGGAGGCCGTGCTCCGCGATGCACTCCGTGACACGTTGCTTGTTATTCCGGGAAAGATTCCTACTAATATAAATAGCACACTTAGGTTTATTTTTCATAATTCAGACTTGGTGGAGCTAGGACGTGGGTTAGCAGCAGTTGAGGGACGAAAAAGCTAAGGGTTTTTCTCTCTTTCTTTCTTCTTTCAATCAATTGTACATATGATTTACACTCATTTGAGGATGATCAATCCACAAATGAGTGGCTAATTCTCTTCCTTGCTAAGGTTTTGAACATGTGTAGTGAATTTTGATTGTGAATTATATGGTTTTTCATCTTCTTCTTTCATGTTGTTCTATTAATTCTTGTTCTTACTGCATTAGTGTGTGGCCAACATTAATGTACATCTAAAAAGTCCAATTTCACTCGAAAGAGCAAGAAATTGGAAAGTTGTGAATTAATAGGGTATTGTTCTTAACTTGATTTGGGAAAATTGGGTTTTGATGTGCTTTCCTGATAGAAATATACTTGAAAGCCGTATTAGTCAATTTAGGAACCGGAATTGTATTGCTAGGTCATAAATTGCATTTGATCACAGAAATGTAGACGAATGGTTTATGATTCTAAAGTGAGATTAAATACGAGAGTTTTAATCTCTAGGCTAATGTTCTTGGCTTGCAACATGAAGAGAAGAATAACCGAATTATGATTACTATCGAATTCATCACTTGTTCTTAACCTTGGCATGCTCTTATCCATAGTTTCAATTCAAGTAAATATTTGTTAATAGTTTTAGTATATAGTTTATAAACAAAATTATTTAACTTTTGGTTACATTGTTGTCAACATAATTAGAAGTAAACTAGAATATAGTATACTTAAGCAATTTTGCTTATCCAGGGTCTCCTTGGATCGATACTTGGCTTACATAGCCACTTTATTACTTGTTTGACCACGTGCACTTGCGTGTCGGTTTTAACCCATACCAAAGCACCGAACACCCTCCGACCTGCTCCAGCTTTTTAGAGGCTTTCCGGACCGTTACCTACCACGAGAGATCCGACAGGCCCGGATGGACCAGTTTTTACACTTGGAACTGGGGGCGATGAGTGTTCGAGAATACGCCCTGCAGTTTGATTCTTTGGCCCCCTATGCTCCGGCCTTTGTAGACACCATGCCATCAAGAGAAGTAACATGTTCATCCATTGGGTTCGCTGGGGCTGGTGGGTTTGCTGGCGCCCATTACCATCTCTTCTTCCATTCGCTCATCTAGGAGGCATTATTTGCGAGCGCGTAAAACACAAGTCAAGAGAGGAACTGTTATAGTTTCATAATCTACGCACGATAATAATCATGCAGAAAAAGGAACATTCCTAAAACATCTCGTAGCTTCTTCGTCATAAGTGTAGCGCGCTTCACACCTATGAAAAAGACTCTACTTAACGCGGCTTTCAGACTCCCTAGGACACTCTAAACCTTTGCTCTGATACCAAATTTTTCACGACCAAAACATAGGCCCGGATTAAGACACGGGATAAGAAACCCCGAGAGGCCCCAAGTTGACACATGGCATAATCATAGCATAACACTATTAGAATAAAAGCTAATAGAAAATAGAACTGAGCAGAAGTTAACTGAAAGAGTCAAATTTTAAAATCCATAAGAACAAATCTCATAAGAACTTTGATACAAAGCTAAATCTGTCTACACAAGTCTGAAAACCTCTACTAAATTGATGAGTTGCTGGGACAAGCCCCCATCTAACTCCTAAAGTCTAAAAACTGAAACATAAATGAAATAGAAAACATAGATTGCGTCCTCGAGAGATAAAGACTCACCGCAAGCAGCCGAGATAGTAATGGAGCGTATCTAACCACGTGGCTGAGTCTGGAAACCTGAATCTATATCTTGAAATAATATAGCACATAAAGTATGTCGTCAGTACTTAAAACGTACTGAGTATGCAGGAATCGTAAAGAAACTAAAATATGCAAGTATACAAGAAGGAAGTAAACTAAGTTCATCATTGAACATATGACTGAACTGAAATACAACAACCCTGTCTGAGATGCATTTATATTAACATGAAACTTTTATTTGGGAACATTAACTGAAGTATAATCAAACTGATGCATAAGGGTCATGTACTATACATATGCTGAATACTAAAGCTATGGCTGATATCATATACTGTACTAACTATCTGCTAATAACTAATATCGAATTCTACTAAGACTGATTTAAAATGAAGTCTGAAACTATATGGAGCTGAGCTGAATAGAGAGTCCTGGACTGAACTAAGGGAAACATTCTCTGTCAATGAGAGTCCCGGACTGATCTAAGGGAAACATTCTCTGCTAATGAGAGTCTCTAACTAACTAAGGGAAACATTATCGGTTATAGGGAGTCCCTGACTGACTAAGGGAAACATTCTCGGCTATGAAGAGTCCCTTACTAATTAAAGAAAACATTCTCGGCTATGGAGAGTCTCTGACTAACTAAGGAAAATATTCTCTAATAATGAGAGTCCCAATTATACTAGAACATGGAGGACACTAGTCCGACGTCATTCGTCTAGTCTAAGTTACTTCAGCTAATTAGAGATATGAGCGTTCAACTAATTACGTCATACTAAATTCATTTAGCGTCTGATCAAGGCTACTTTCTACTATCAACAAGCCCATAGGTCTAAAAGATCATCATCATGCTTTATCATCACAATTCATATCATCATAGTCACGAAATTAGAGTTTAAATCATACATTCTACATTTGTGAAACATCTATAGGATCAGATCATACTTTACACACATCAACAACATTCAAATCCCGAGTTTATAACCTATGACGTATATCTTAGATTCATGTAAGATCCATAGGTCCAAGTCATACTTTAACATATATCCGAATCATAGTGAAGGCATATACATGTTTCAAATCCACCCAAGCTCATATATTCTAATCATACCTCAACACATCTATTAAATCATATATTTTAGATCTATGGAAACCCATATGATCGGCTCATGCTTTAAACACATATAAGAGTTCATGGTAAAAGCATGTGAATATTTAATGAACCCCATTTCGAAATTTATGCTAAATCATGGTGAAAACTACAATCATGCTATCCACATATCATGAGCATCAAATCGAGAACTAAAAAGTAATTTCGTAAGTATACACGGCTATTAATCATGATGGGTCTTAGAACTCAATTAAGGCATAGGAGAAATCATTCATAAATTGAAACCCTAGAACATGCTTTTCTATAAATCTAGGTATTAGGGCTTAAGTACAAAAATTGGGACACAAGGATGAAAGGAGATCATTGTTGAAGTCCCATATACCTAATTGGAAGAAATTCCACACTAGAACTTGTATCTTGAAGCACTTGAAGAAACACTAGGTGATCCTTGAGTCTTGAGAGAGAGGAAGAAGAAGAGTTTGAGAGTATCTTTTGATGGAATGAGGGTTTAGACTAGGAGGAACACTTGAAAATATCCCATATGGTACTCAAAATGGCGTAGTTTAGGAGTTACAAGCATAGGATTTTACGAAAACACTCCTAGAAAAATGCAAGAAAAATCTTGTTGCCAGTCCCCACGAGGGACTTGACTGGTCATAGGACACCAGACGACTCGTTAAATCCCACTCATGATCACTTTCCTCGATGGACAATGATTGACTTCACGAGTCGTTAGCTAACTTAACGACTCGTGACTCCTTCCGTTACCACTAAAGCCTAAAATCCTACTCTTCCTTCCCACGACTGACATGACTAGTCGTTACCAGACACAACGACTCGTCCTACTCTCTCATTGTCACCACTGCCTCAACTTGCATTTCTTTCTGGATTCCACTTGACGAATCCTCAGGATGACTCATTACTTGACCCAAAGAGTCGTCACCTCCCTCGTGGTCCACCGAAGACTTGACCCCAACTTACTAAACTGCTTCCCGTAACAAGGGACTCGGCGACTCGTTACCTCACCTTACGAGTCGTGATGTGAGTCGTTACCCCTGGGAACCTTCACTGAATGCCTGCCACGAGTCTTACCATGGCTTGTAGGGTCACCTAATGGATCATACCATGACTCGTTTTGAGGTAAATTTTCAACTTCCCTACTAATTTCTTATTTTATATCTAGGGTCTAATCTTGGGAACTTCCGAGGTATTACAGTACCGATGTCAACTGAAATTCAGCTCAAGCATGGGGTCCACGATCAACCTAGCGATTAAGGCCTGCAAACTTGAATGCTGTGCCCGACTAGGGTGTCAATATAAAATGCAACGAGTATAAAAGGATACTAAAATAAAAGTTCAGAGTCAATGACAGCTAATAGGAGATAGAATGATAACCTCAGGAACCCACCTGACAACCCACTTACCTGGGGCATATGGTCGACCTCACACCATCACATAGTGTCAATCAAAAATATAAAAATAATCTCATCAAACAATAACAACAATCAATCATTACCAGACCTGCTCTCGGTTGCGCATAGTTAGCAGAGCTCCATCCATCCGGGAGAGCCAATTGTGATCCTGGGAAAGCTCAGAATAGACATACGAAACTATGGAGGCATGTACCTTCCTATAGGTCTTGCATGTCTCAGAACAGCCTTGTGGGAGGCGAACTCAACTCGACCATAAGCCAATTGTTTTATCCCTTGGACTCAACCCCGCGATAGGACCTACTCTCAGTGTTGGGTATCCACGAGTCCCAAAGGCCTCACCACATACACACACACACAATCACACAATCATATATAAAGGTCTTAGGCAGCCCCCAACTAACTTACAACTAACGTCAACCAACACTTGACACAACCGATTCTAAGGGTTGTTCGACTTGACGACATGTCAATCAAAACATGAGTCTAACCCAATGTTACGACAACACACATACAAATATCATATACAAACAGTATCTCAACCAAGAGTATACCATCACATTCTCAAGACACCACAAAGCAGCCCATATTCATGACAATAATACTAGCTCAAACCTTATGAAAATCATGGCGAATAAGGGAATAAACGACCTAGCCATACCTTGGAATACAAAGAATGAAAGGAAACCAAAATTTCATTCCTTAAGCTCACTAAGACACTACCTAAGAACAGTTTAAACAACAATCAGCAAGCTACTACAAGAAACCAACAAGAGAAATAATATGAAATGATGTTTATCGGCTAGTTCTTAAGAATTCGACGGTAAGAAAGCTAAGGTGACAACCTACAATCACCAACGGCTCCAACACCACCTTAGAACACTAAGAATTAACATGGAAGAAGTATTATCAAGCAAACTCCATGAAACAGCCACAAGAAACTTGAAAACCACGCCACTACATGAGTTTTATGGTGAATTCTAGACTTTCCGACACCAAAACTCACGTGGGTTGAGCTTCCTAGACTCCAAACCCTTAGGATCCCATGGAAAGGCCTTGAGAGAGTCTTTGCTTCATGAAAATTTGCACAAATAAAAATATGATAGCAATCCACCAACCAAAGGGACTTAAATAGTCCTCCGCCGCCTTAGCCATTTTTGACGTGCCTGCTTGCGTGGTCTCAAGAAAACGTGAATATTTTTCTACTCTGAAGTCATATTGATGAACGGTTTAATGTATTACAAAATAAACTCATAAACCTTTAATATGATAGGTCGTATTCCTCTTAATTCATTATATATTTGGAGAAAAACTTCGAGACATATGACCCAATTTCAAAGAATTTCAAAAAGAAAATGTGCGATAACTTTTGCCGAATTTCGTTCTACAACTTGATCGACATCCAATCTTAAATACAATCATAGAATGACTGAAATATCTAATAAAAATTTCTTCTTAACCTATTAAGTACTCTTAGTCCTACCTTGAAAGTATGGATTTATTTTTCAAATTATATACGGGGCATAACAAACTATAAGAAGAGTGAAAATCTAAATCCAGTTATTTAATTCTTAACTATGCCTAAAATGGCTATTTCTCAAATTTGATCATAGCCCAATGGTTTTGAATTTTATGATCTCCGACTGACCTAAAATTTGGTTGGTCCATCAAAAATGACCGGGTGAGAGATACATATAGTGATCAATGCCCTTTTTCAACATTTAGAGGTTGTTTTGACAGATTTTAGTTAGTTTGTCAGATTAAAATTTGATTTAAATGTAAAATAATAATTTTTATATTGATTTTATTTATGTTAAATCTGAAAAATGATTACACGTGACGATTTAATATGAATTTATACATAATAAGAATATTTATCAGATCATTCTTCTCTTAAATTGCCTGAATATGTTGCTTTCTTAATTTGATCATAGATTTAGATACCATAAATTTTATGAACTTCAATTGAACTGAAATTTATAGGTTCATCAAAATTAGCTTAGTAACCGATACTTCAGCGTGATGCATTGAATCATGTCGATTTTCGACTATTTAGGATAGTTTAGATGCTATTTTGGGCACTTTTTTATCTGTTGAAAATTAATTTTTTTAAAAAAATAACTCGGTTGTATCTAGTAATGATGAAGATTGTTCTCTGTGGTCTTCACGACTAAATGCTAGTGAAATAATAAATTTACATGTTGACTTTAGGTCTTCATCTGTATCGAATAAATTTATTATGGATTGTCATTAGGTATAATCACTAGTTATTGATAACTTGTATTAACTCTCCGTTTGAGTTTACATATTGGATCAATTGAACTAAGGATAATAATAATGATATTCACTTGGCTTAAATTAATAGTACACTCTCCATCCGAGTTAGCTTTATTTTTAATTTGTTAGAGTAAATAATTTGACATCACATATATATAATATATGTTGCATGAGTAGTTTCTTTTCCGAAATTTACTATTTGAGATACATGGATATATATGCAGTGTTCTTCGAATTTCAATATTAGATGATACATTACTTTATTTTATTTCATATGCATGTTATATTATTTGAATAAGAATTCATGATTAATAAATAGTTTATGCTAAAGTTGTCTATTTATTTGGGGATCATTGAAAATTTTTATCTTATTTTTATGTGAAATTATATTACGCATGGAATAAAAATTATTATTAACAAAGAGCTTTCATCAAATGCAGGGGCAGATCTATGTACAACCGTGGGGATGCCACGACACCCGGACATTTTGGTTGAAACTTTATATATCTATGTATATATGTATAAGAATTGTATATAAATATAAAGCATGCCACCTAGAGTAACAAATAGTTGTATGGTGCCAATGGCGAAATGTCAAGATTTCTCATCTAAGTTCGTGAGTTCGAGTTTTTGCTTTGACATTTTTTTGGAAAATATTTAAGCCAGAGCCTTTATTGTTTTAAAAAATATTTCAGTTCATTAGGATTAAACCCAAGACCTTGCCTAAGGAAAGACTCAAACAAACCAATGAGCCATGGCTCTTCCTATTAATGAAGCTAATATTTTAGATATTTATCCTTATCCTGTATAGATATTGAATCTACGCTACTGTCCAAAGGGCGTGGCACCCGAAACTTTAAAATTCTAGATCCGCCTCTCATCAAGCGGTAAATTTATTTAAGTCATTGATATTCTCAAATATACCATGTATAAATTGTTCATGATCAAGTGATGGCATGAATTAATTTCATTGGTATCCATTATTTATTACAATTGAGATAATAAATTTTCGTGTTGACTTTAGGTCTTTCCCCATAACTGATAGATTTATTAGTTCACTAAGTAAAATTTCTAGTAATTGGTAGTAGGTGTTAATTCTCCATATGAGTTTATTTATCGGGTCAATTTTAAAATTATAAGATGGACATGTAAAGTCGTGATTGATATTAATTCATATGAAAAGTAAGATAATAAATTTATGAATTGACTTTATTTCTTTCTTTATATCGGATAAATTTATTATACGCTCATTTAGTGTAATAGCTAGTAATTGATTATATGTATTATTTGATACATGTATAAATTAATAGCTAGTAAATTTATTATAAGCATATTTAGTATAATAGCTCATAATTCAGATTGAAATTTATTGTTCAGATACATGTATGCATAGATTTTAATGAATGTGATCTGAATTTTATTATTCAGGGATATTGGCTTATTACGATCTATTTGAGGTGTTATATCTCAAATTTCAAATAGACTTTATCCAGTCCACTTAGTATTATTTTTTAAAAAAATCTGGTTAAGGTAAAATATTAATTTAAAAAATGGATTGTATATTTACCTTCTATTAGAAAAAATTCAATTTTAGTGTTTAACCAATTAAGATATAGATGTCAGTTTATTTTTTCTTGTAACTTTTATATTATTAGCTTAATAGTCATTTTATCCCTTGTGGTACATTGATGCATGAACTCTTTATTATTAATATATCTCCTGAACTGAATAGTATTAATCTATCCCGTGAGAGAAATATTGTTCAAAATTGAGTGAAACTTATCTACTGCCCTAGCGTTTAAGTTATTTATTATGGATAAGATTTCAAGGTTGCTCAAAGGAAGTAAAGTCACTATCAATATATGATTCCTATTTAGGGGGGAAATGACTAAGAGACATTTCTCCTTAAAAGAAAATAGAGTTTGTGATAAGTTAGTATTAATTCATTTTGATTTGTCTGATCCAATGAACATCAAGCAAAAGATGATTTTGAGTATTTTTATGACATTCACAAAGAATTACTCATGACATAGATATATTTTTTTGATGTGATGTGAATCTGAATGCCTTGGGTATTTAATGTGAATATAGAAAACTGTTAGAGTCACTGTGATCTAATCATAGTAGGAAGTACCTCTTTGCAGAATTCATTAATCACTTATCAAATAAATGAATTGCATTTCAATTGTCTATATCAGATATTCTATGATATTGGTGTAGAAGAGAAAAAGAAATATGGCTCTTACAAAGATATTTAAGATTAATAATTGACTTATTTATTTTTCTTTTATTTCTTTCGTCTTGGGATATGCCTTATAAACTAAAAATTACATTCTTAATTTAGTTTCTTCTAAGCAAGTACTTTTGATACCTACAAAATTGTGGGTTGAATATAAGCACGGTATGCAATGTCTTTAAATATGGGGTTTTCCAGCACTTATGCTGAAAGAAAAAATAGATAAGTTGGAATTAAGAATAGATGTGTGTGTATATGTGTTCGGTGTGTTATATGGGGTATATAAAATAACACGCAAGTGCACGTGGTCGAACAAGTAGTAAGTGGCTTTAGTAAGCCAAGTATCGATCCCACAGAGACTTGGGTTTAGTGCAATTTGCTCAAGTATACTATATTTTTACTTCTAAATATGCGGACAACAACGTAACCAAAAAGTTGATAATTTGTTTGATAAATTTTACACTAAAACTAAGAACAATTATCTACTTTGAATCTGAACTATGGATAAGAGCATGCTAAGGTTAAACGAACATGTAATGAAACTGATTATCATCATAAATTGGTTAATCTTTTCTTCCTGTTGCTAGTCAAGAACATTTTCCAAGAGATTAAAACTCTCGTATTTAATCTCACTTAAGAATCATGAACCATCCGTCTACATTCTGTGATCAAATGCAATTCATGTTCTAGCCATACAATTTTGGTTCCTAAATTGACTAATACGACTTTCAGGTATATTTCTATCCTGAAGGCACATCAAAACTCAGTTTTCCCAAACCAAGTAAAGAACAATATCCTATTAATTCACAACTTTCCAATTTCGTGCTCTCTCGAGTGAAATCGGACTTTTTAGATGTACATTAATGTAGGCCACACACCAATGCAGTAGAAACAAGAATTAATAGAACAACATGGAAGAAAAAGATGAAAAACCATATAATTAATAATCAAAATTCATCACAAGTGTTCATAACCTCAGCAAGGAAGGGAATTAGCCACTCATTTGTGGATTAATCATCATAAAACGAGTGTTAATCATACAAGCAATTGAATTAGAGAAGAAAGAAAGAGAGAAAAAACCCTGAACTTTTCGTCCCTCAACTGCCTGTAACCCACGTCCTTGCTCCACCAAGTCTGAATTATGAAAAATAAACTTAAGTGTTCTATTTATACTAGTGGAAATTTTTCCCGGAATAATGAGCAACGTGTCACGGAGTGCATCGCGGAGCACTGCCTCCGTGACACGCCATGAACGCGGACCCTCACTGGAACTGGGGGTCCGGAAATTCAAGCTCAACGTGGCACGACGTGCATCGCGGAGCACTGGCTCAGTGCCACAGAGCAAACGCGGACCTTCACTGGAAATTTGGTGAATTTTCACCCTCCAGGCAGAATGCCTCCGCGATGGCAGCGTGACACGGCTCCATCGCGGAGCCCCTTTGATTCATGCTGTCCAATGCCTTTTCCTTGCTCGCATCCAAGTCCAACTCCGATATCATCCAACATGCATTTTAGCTTTCCGAAATCATATTTTACCTGCAAAACAATACTAATCATGTTGGTTAGTATAAATTCACATTTTATTACCAATTACATAAAAATGTATACACATTGCTAGATAACAAGGCGAAAATGATACTTTTGAGTATCACTTGGGCATATAAATATGCCCAAGATCACTTACCCCACACTTAAATCCTTGTTCGTCCTCGAACAACAAACATACAATTCATGCAATTTACATCCCAACCTCGCTACTGTGGTACAACAATTTAAGCTACGGTCATACCGATTACTCAATACAGCAAATCATCAAGAAAACATGCATGGTCTTATCAATGCAATGACCTTCAATACATTAAGACTTCCTAGACTTTAAGAATCGACTCTCGATATCGGCAAACTCATGCAAATCAGCTAATCAAGATATCCGACACGAAAATCAATCTTTCATCAAGCATGTGCCCTCACAACTCAAGAGAATCTTCCCCTTTTTGCTCATGTGACACACAAACATTCAAGTAGGGGCATGTAAAAACAATTTCACTCTCTCTCCCAAAAGAATTCACATGCATCATGTCGTGACCCATAAGCTTGCCCTTAGTGTATTACTCCACTAATATAAAGAAATGCAATGTAAGATCACGTAGGATTTTAATGGGTTGTAATGGAAGCTATGGAACTAGTAAATATTGGATTAGCCAATAATAGCCACTAGCATCCTTAAGCGCCTTTTCAACACATCCCATCACTCATGGACACTGTTTCTCTCTTCTTCTTTTTTCCCATCATCCCATTCTTGATGATTTACTTTAGTATGGCCCATTTCATTAAGCACACTTGACACAATAACAAAGATTATTCATGCACCTTCATTATCGTTTATTTATAACCAGTGCACCTTCAACCTTTTCTTTTCTTCCCTCACTCTACTTTTCTTTTTCTTTTCACCATTCTCACTCTTTGACACTTTGGGAAACTTATTTTCTCTTCTTAAGCGCTTAAGAGTTTTGTATAGACTTTACGGCTAATGAAAAGAAGGAATTAAGCTCGGTTTACACTTTTTGGACAAAAGAAAGAAATAATAGGCTAAAGGCTCAAAGGGCTGACTAGGGTATACAATCACAGAAATGGGGGTATGACAAGAAAAAAATAGAAACTCTCGGTTAAAACAAAGAAATGCCTACATCCTTTCCTACAATACACCTCCTTCATTTCGTTTTGTACACACACCAGGCAAGTTCTAGACACTTCACAATAGCATGGAATATCAACACCTCACTTCACACTTCATGCACATGCTCGATTCAAGATGTATTCACAGATTCTTCAATCAGCTAATTACAGGAATTCAAACATTAAGCCTCAATCACACTGAATCGAACTCTACAACCTAGGTATCTCAACATATTTACAAGATTGCATGCTTTCATATGAATCACCTTTGCATTTTGAATATCATGTACAACACGCAACCAAAATTTCGCAACCATATAGTAACTACAGGTTCCGAGATGCAATCCACCAAAGAAAAAAACTGAAAATAATTGAAAAAAATATCTACTCCTAACGACTACATTTCCCTTAAGACGGTCGCCATCCATCCATCATAGGGAACAGTCACTACTTAAGACGTCGGTTCAATGGGACCATTCTCGGTAAAAGAACCGAAAACAAACGCTGATAAACCCAAAATTAAAAAGTTGAAAAATTTGCAAAATATCGATCATTTCGATAGGAAAAGAAAAAAATTTATGTACACAATACTTTAAAGAAATTTTTTTTTTTAAATATCAATCATTTCGATAGGCAAAAAATAAATTTACAGAATCAGCTAGCAACATTCAATAACACATATCAATTTCACAAATATTTACAAATACAGAACAATTTGAAAATTCACAAACACAGGGAAACACAACATACAAAATAACAGAGGAGAACATACAAACAAAACAACCCAGCCCAGCACCTAACTACTCCCACCCCACACTTAATCCGAACACTGTCCCCAGTGTTCATAAAAATTAAATAGCATAAAATCGGGTGGTGGAACTCCCTGATCAATCAAAGTATTCCACTTCTTTGTCGGGTGCTGCTGCTTCATCTCCCATGCCCGAGTCGCCTCCATCGTCATCATCGGACTCCACATCGGAGTCCTCCCGACGTGTCTCCTCATCCGTGGGGACGTCATCATCCGTGGGCTCTATAAATGCTGGCCCTACTCGGCATAGAGCCTTGGCGTTTTCGCCAAACGGGTAATCTAGCTCGAGCTGCCATAGCTCCTCCTCTGTCGCTAGCCTCCCACCTATCCTGAGCTGGAGCATCTGCATCCCATACATCCGCGCCATGTACTGGTCATCACGAGCGTTTCGCTCGCCAAGTGTCAGCACTGGCCCGTGGGTGGTGTCGGGAGCCTTAGTTTTGGTAACATCTAAGGCCCGCCGCTCCAACTGCGGGACATAATCGAGGGCCTCCTCCTCAACATCGAGGCCCCTGAGAAAGGTGGTGAGTAGTCCATCGAAACCATTCCTGTGCCCCTGGTGCAACCGGGCTCTCTTCATGGCGGATATAATAACCGCCCCGACATTTATCTCCAGCCCTTTCATCAGGGCGTACACTAGGCAAACACGATCCCGGGTTACATCAGTCATATGTACCCCCGGGATGAGGCAAGAGCAGACTATCTTCAGCCAGATTCGGGCTTCCCTATTCATCTGTGAATATGGCAGAGTCTGGTGGTAGCCCCTTTCCTTGTGCCTGCTCCATCTAGCTGTAGATCGGGCCCCACATAGTGTGCGTCTGATGTCAGCATACGGTGGGGTAATGTTCAGCTGTCGGAGGACGTGGGCGTCTGTGTCCCGCGCTCCTATGATGGCATTGAGCTGGTGGGGCTCCAGAGTGACTATCTGCCCTCTGATTTTGATGGTGTGGCTTCTGATTGACGGGTTCCAATTAGCATAGAACTCCCGAACCAGGTGCAGGTTGCATTATTTGGGCTCCTCGAATATGAAATTGAGCCCAGCTGCCTCGATCAGGTGAACCATCCTTGGGAACTCCTGTGCCAATGGCTCCCGTGATATATGTTCCTCGGGGAAATATTTGTTCTCTTTGTGCTCGGCGTACCACTTTTTCCCCTCGTCAGTCACCCATCTTGTTCCATATTGGCGGCGCTAGCCACGTGGAACTGCTGGTGCAACTGGGACTGTTGTGCCCAGTCTGAGTCTCTTCCTTCCGGTGCCTAAAGTTAATGCACCTTTTCCTTTATCTTGCCGGCTTTCCATTTTACCTGTCAACCCAAGTCAACAAGCTCAATGTTAAGCTAAATAAATATTAACTTCGGCTAAGGTCGGGTTACGCTAAGTTACCCCACACTTAGTCCTTAGCTACAGTTACAACAATACGGCAAGAATAACTTTATTTACACAAAACAACCAACTATACAATTATGCTTAGTGCGTTCAAAAGAAAATTCGACGGTATAACTTCTGTGTACTACTCAGACTTCGTACAGCTGCTCTCAATCAATACCATCGCTAACATTTTAACTATCGCACTTAGCAACGAAAAACAAAGAAACAAAAATAACAACAAAAATTTATATACATGAACCTATCCAACTAACCAAATTCGAACAAATTTCAACATTTCCCCCCAAACCCGAGAATTCGTCGTTTATTAACATTCCAACAATTTGTACAACAACTCATCTCATTCAACACGTACAACCCGGTATAAAATTCACAATTTCAACACATTTCCAACTTCAAATTCAACAACAAACCCTAGAATTGATTTTATCAATCAAATTCGAATAATTTATGCAATCGACAAGTTCAAACAATCATAACGACATTCCGAACATTTATCAATCAACAAATAACTCGAATTCATGCTTAATTTCGACTTAGGGCGATTTAGCTCACCTCCCATGCTTAAAATCAAAGAAAATCGATAAAAACTTGAGAGGGAATCGGAAAACATACCTTGAAGTTGAAGAATCAAAGAAAACTCGGTAATTTCTTGCCTTAAGCCGTGGCACGTTGGTGGGGGAGGGGTTTTGGGATGTTTTGTCGCGGAGGAAATTGAAAATGAGGGGAAAATGGGAGGTTTCGGGGTTTAAAAGGTATAAAACACGGCAACGTGTCACGGAGTGCATCGCGGTGCACTGCCTCCGTGACACGGAGCCATCGCGATAGCATTCTGGAAATTTTTAAAATTTTTGGGTTATACCTCAACGTTCCACGGAGGGTAACGCGGAGGTCCTCCTCCGTGACACGGAGCTATCGCCCCAGCTCACTGTTTTCTACATTTTATTAAATTTTCATACCTCGACTTTTCCTTCACGATTCCGTGCACATTTTCCTCCAGTTGACCTGAAAATCATCTCGCTAAACAAAATTGGTTAGAATTATAGGTTTCACCTAACTAAAATTAAAAACAATAACTAAAACGAAAAATTTTGTAATCAATCAAGAAAAACAAAAAAGAAAAATCTATTTACACTTTACAAGATGAAGGAAAAAAATTTTCACGGGTTGCCTCCCGTACAGCCCCTGGTTTACCGTCGCGGCTCGATGTCATTTAAGCTCAATTATCCGCTAGGGTGATGGACGATTTCTCTCGATCACCGTCCTCCCCCCAGTAGTGCTTACACCTATACGGTGGTCTTCCCATTAACTCTCGGGAATCCTTCATCTGCTTAGCATTACCATGATCAATCACATTGATCACCGAGAGTTCTTCATGCACCATCGGGAGCTTGGGTGCTTTATACACATCGAACACCTCTACCTTGTCATGTGCTCGCATTGTGAGTTATCCCACAGCTAAGTCGATTAATGCTTTCCCGGTTGCCAAGAAGGGTCGTACCAAAATAAATGGGACTTCTGCGTCTGGTTCAAAATCTAGCACGACAAAATCTACCGGGAAAATTAGGGAGCCAACTTGCACTAGAACATCCTCAACAATGCCATCCGGCCTAGCTAAGGATCGATCCGCCAACTGCAAGATTACGGTTGTGGGTCTAGGACTCCCTAAACCCAACTTTCTGAATACCGAAGATGGCATCAGATTTATACTCGCCCCCAAGTCACACAATCCACGAGCTCGGATGCTTTGCCCAATAGTAAGCTGGATAGTAAAACTTCCAGGGTCTTTTAGCTTTGTGGGCAGTCTATTTTGGATCCGGGAAGTGCACTCCTCCGTTAAAGCCACCGTAGAATACTCAGTCAACCGACTTTTGTTGGCCATGATGTCCTTTATGTACTTGGCATATTTAGGCACTCCCTGCAAGACATCAACAAGAGGTAAATTAACATGTACCTGTTTAAGCACCTCCATGAATTTCTTGAAACACGCCTCCTCTTTGTGTTTCTTGAGTCGTTGAGGGAACGGGGGTGGAGGTCTTTCTGATTCAGCTTCTTTGGTCTTCCCCCTTTCCGAACTTTGCTCCCCCTCAACTTCTGCTGCTCCCGAGTGTTGAGGTGGTCTTTCTGGTTCCACCTCCTTCAGCTGCAAACCACTCCTTGTGGTCACTGCATTTACCTGCTTGGGATTCGGATCCGTGTCGCTTGGCAGTCCTCCTCTAGGCCTTGTATTTTGGGCACTAGCAAATTGCCCAAATTGATACTCAAGAGCCTTGGTAGCTAACTGATTGTTTTTCACTTCGGCTGCCAATTTCACATAGTCAGCCTGCAATTGAGCTTGGTTAGCTATCATGGTCTTGAACATCTCCTCAATGCTGGGTGATGGTGGTGGAGGAGGTGCATTGTTATTTCTGAATTGAGATTGGTAGTTCTATTGCCCTCCTTGGTTCCTTTGCACACCCTGACCCGAACTTTGGCCTTGATGGTTGTTGCTACCCCATGAGAAGTTAGGATGATTCCTCCAATTTGAATTGTAGCTACTACCATACTGCTGGTGATTTCTTTGTGCATTACCCACAAAGTTTACCGAGTCAGGATTTGCTCCACAACACTTAGCTGAGTGCTCACTGCTTCCACACACTTCACACCATAATTGCTGGACTGCATTAACTGGAGCTGAAGGCTGGTTCAAAGTCATGTTGCTGAAGTGGTTGTTCAATTGATTTTGCAAGGCAACTATCTGTGCAGCGATAGCTGTAAACTCATCCACTTCAAGCACTCCTGCTGCTTTCCTTGTCCCACCTCGTGATGAATCAGCATTCCATTCTGGATTGCCCTGTGAAATCCGGTTTAGCAAGGTATACAGCTCCTCATAAGTCTTTTCCAGCGTTTGCCCTCCAGCTGTTGAATCTAGCAATATTTTGGTGTGGGGTTCCAAACCCTCAATAAATGTGTGCACCAACACCTCATTGGACTGATGATGATGAGGACAGTCCCGCAACATGGATTTAAATCTCTCCCAGGGTTGATATAAATTTTCTCCGTCCCTCTGTTTGAAACTTAGAATTTGACTTCTAAGTCTTGTTGTTTTACCAGAGGGAAAAAACCTTATCAAGAACTTCCGTGCAAGATCATCCCACGTTAAGATAGAATTTGGTGGCTCAGCTTTCAACCACCTCTTGGCTTCTCCAAGTAAGGAGAATGGAAATAAGGTAAGCCGGACATAATCAGGTGACACTCCAGCGGGTATGTAAGTGTCACTTATCTCCAAAAAGTTTTGGAGATGCTGTTGTGGGTCTTCATGAGGGAGACCGGTAAATTGCCCGCTTGTGTGCAACAATTGCACCATATTTTGCTTGAGTTCAAATCTCCCTCCAGGATCTGGTTTGCGGATACTTGATGTAATATTATTGGCATGTGGGATTGCCACCTCGCGAACCGGCCTTGCTGCTGCTTCTTCGGGCACTAACACTGCCCTTACAACCGGTGGATTCTGTTGTTGCTTCATAATAGTCTGTCTGAGCAACTGCAACTTTCTTTGTAGAGCTTCTCTTCTCTTACTGTGAAATATACGTTCTGGCTCTATATAAGATTCCACCAGCTCTTTGTCTCTTGCCAGTGTTCACAGCAATTAAGTCTGCAAAATACAGGCTAAGACCAAGTTGTCAACACTTAAGAAAATAAGAATACAGTAAATTAACACTTAAAACAAATTCACCAATTGCCAAGTCCTCGGCAACGGCGCCAAAAACTTATTCGGTGTGTTATATGGGTATATAACTCACACGCAAGTGCACGTGGTCGAACAAGTAGTAAAGTGGCTTTAGTAAGCCAAGTATCGATCCCACAGAGACTTGGGTTAAGTGCAATCTGCTCAAGTGTACTATATTTTACTTCTAAATATGCTGACAACAGTGTAACCAATAGTTTGATAGTTTGTTTTATAATTTTTTATACTAAAGCTAAAACAATTATCTACTTTGAGTCTGAACTATGAATGAGAGCATGCTGAGGTTAACGAACATGTAATGAAAATAATTATCATCATAATTTGGTTAATCTTTTCCTCCTGTTGCTAGCCAAGAACATTTGCCAAGAGATTAAAACTCTCGTATTTAATCTCACTTAAGAATCATGAACCATCCGTCTACATTTTTGTGATCAAATGCAATTCATGTTCTAGCCATACAATTTCGGTTCCTAAATTGACTAATACGACTTTCAGGTATATTTCTATCCTGAAGGCACATCAAAACTCAGTTTTTCCAAACCAAGTAAAGAACAATATCCTATTAATTCACAACTTTCCAATTTCGTGCTCTCTCGAGTGAAATCGGACTTTTTAGATGTACATTAATGTAGGCCACACACCAATGCAGTAGAAACAAGAATTAATAGAACAACATGGAAGAAAAAGATGAAAAACCATATAATTAATAATCAAAATTCATCACAAGTGTTCATAACCTCAGCAAGGAAGGGAATTAGCCACTCATTTATGGATTAATCATCATAAAACGAGTGTTAATCATACAAGCAATTGAATTAGAGAAGAAAGAAAGAGAGAAAAAACCCTGAACTTTTCGTCCCTCAACTGCCTGTAACCCAAGTCCTTGCTCCACCAAGTCTGAATTATGAAAAATGAACTTAAGTGTTCTATTTATACTAGTGGGAATTTTTCCTGGAATAATGAGCAACGTGTCACGGAGTGCATCGCGGAGCACTGCCTCCGTGACACGCCATGAACGCGGACCCTCACTGGAACTGGGGGTCCGGGAATTCAAGCTCAACGTGGAACGGCGTGCATCGCGGAGCACTAGCTCCATGCCACGGAGCAAACGCGGACCTTCATTGGAAATTTGGTGAATTTTCACCCTCCAGGCAGAATGCCTCCGCGATGGCAGCGTGACACGGCTCCATCGCGGAGCCCCTTTGATTCATGCCATCCAATGCCTTTTCCTTGCTCGCATCCAAGTCCAACTCCGATATCATCCAACATGCATTTTAGCTTCCCGAAATCACATTTTACCTGCAAAACAATGCTAATCATGTTGGTTAGTATAAATTCACATTTTATTACCAATTACATGAAAATGTATACACATTGCTAGATAACAAGGCGAAAATGATACTTTTGAGTATCACTTGGGCATATAAATCTGCCCAAGATCAATATGTTAGATATCCAAAAGGGATGAAAGAAGGTTTATTTTACTATTCTAAAAAAAAGGTAGTTGTTAATGCAAATTTCTAAAAAAGGACCATTTAATAAACTATGTTCATAGAAGTAAATTTGTTTTACAGGAAGTGAGTAAAAAAATAGTAAATGAGTTATTTGAAAATTCAGAAGTTCAAGACATCTAACTGATAAGTCAGAGTTAACATTTCATTGCATTTAAGCAGTAGGAGAAACATTAATAGATGTAAGGAAATCCGCTACCTCAAGTTAGTGGGAATGATGTTGAGCGAATAACACTACATGAAGTCATTAAATTTTAACATCGAAAGGTAATAAAAAGAATTAAGACTTAGGAGCATAATAGTGTGACTATAATATTGGAAATATGTAGTCGTAATGGAAGAATGATAACCAAGATCGATTCGGTGTATACTCTTGGGAGAGGTTCATGATAGAATCCCGAAAAAAAAGGTTCACTCTTCAGAGAGTTTTATGATAGAACCCATAAAGATCTTAGCACAAAATCGGTTAGTTACGATGAAGCACTACTAGAGGAAGTTGCATTAGAAAATAATTTGGCAAGTTCTTGACTATGAGAGTGGTATAGTTTCAAACTTCTTGTGCTAGTATATTTTGTATATATTAAACGGACCAAATAGACTACTTATTTTATATTGGCTTAATAAAATAAATTCTATAGTACATTAAATGTACTTATAGTCTTAATCTTGATATAATTATTATTGGTTGTGTATATTATTCATTATTTTGATTTATTAAAATGCGAGATCCTTTTGTGGGTCAATGTGTCTGGAAAACAAGAGAATAATAATATACAATGGTGAAGTAATAGTTAGTTGCTGTAATTTCTATCTCAATTTAGAAATTGATGATACACCTTGATGAAAGCTTATAAGTTTTCGTGTGTAACCCCTGAGGTGAATTTTATATTCGGCATATGAAATAAGTTAAGCAAAAGTCTAAAGGAAATAATCGAGAAATTAAATTGTCGATAGTTTAATTTAATTGATTAGTATTTGAATCTTAACATGGAGAGTTAAATAAGGTTAAATGGAAGAATTTTGAAATTGAACCGAGGAGTGCAATTACGAATTTTTAATAAAATAATTTGAAACTTATTATGATAGTATTAATTCAAATATTTTGAATTAATTTCATGATAAGAAGCCTCGGTAATTAAATTATGTGGTCCATACTGTGCCCGGATAATTAGAAATTAAATGAAATTTATTTTTCGGTGGAAAATGAAGACCTAGCAGTTTTGGGAAAGAGTTTAAACCTTAAAACTTGTGGCTATATAAAGTGTTTTATTTTATCGAGGAGGCAATATTTTAACACATGTTTCTACATGTTTTCCATAGAAATTCGCCCACATGAATTTCGTAGATTTCGGTATTACTTGGATTAGCATGGAACTAAAGGATGACCGTGTGGACGATTGTTGCTCATATTTGAAGGTTCGATTCAGGATCGTAATCATGATTCAATAGATAAGTATCATCTTATGTTTGATTAAAATTTGTGTTTATGAGTTATTTATATTATATGTAAGTATGATTCTACCTATTTACTTCAGCAGCGTAAGTTAATACAGTCATAGCATTTGCTTTCCCAGCTACTTCCGGCAATGCAAAGGTGACAATCAAAACTACTTCGATCAACAATATGATTTAAGAACTAGGAGTACCAGTTTTCTCATTTCAACTGGCTGATTTCCTTGCCCATAAAATAACAAATGATTTTGAATTCGGATCAATTTCATGAATAATAATATCTGAACTATCAAATCAGTTCTTCGTCAAGAATTGAATAATATAACATATGAAACTTTACATTCACTACAGAAGGAAAAGAAAGACTCAAAATGAAAATGTTGTAGAGATGATCAAGAAATGGTACCTGAAGGAGGGCCGGAAGCAAGTGAACATCTCCTACAACCATTTCTTCTATGGCCAACACCCATACTATTGAACTGTCTAGACGAATTCGACATGTTCACGTTGTGCCACAGTTGTTCTAATTAGGTCAAATTGTCCTGGTCTCTCAAGAATTGTATCTGAACTCATTAAATCATGAGTTCATTTTATTATCTGCCAGAGCTTAACTGAAAAAAGCATCACCTTTAGCCACTCTTCGAGTTTTTTCCCAGGATTGATTTATTTTGGGCTTTCGTTTTTAATTACAACTTCATATGCGTAAAGGAGTACCATGAACTAATACTTACTTGGTATGATTATCCACCCTGAAAGCACCAAAAGAGCACAATCATGGAAAGCACGATGGAACTATTAGCACTCTACTTTCAATTATCAAAAGAGTATCAAGCAATGGCTCCAAAAGGAACATTGTGATGGCCTTCGTACAGATACGGTACTTTGAGCACTTGGATTGCTTTGAATGTGTCTCCTAATGCTGCACTTAGTGTTTTTCTTTTGCTTTATATAAAGACCGCATTAGTTTGGATGCACTTAGAATAATTTTATCGCATATTTACTTACCCCACAGGTATAGGTATATGTTATTCTGCCTACCAAAGTT
Organism: Datura wrightii; assembly: GCA_035772735.1. NCBI lineage: Eukaryota > Viridiplantae > Streptophyta > Magnoliopsida > Solanales > Solanaceae > Datura > Datura wrightii. The sequence continues at coordinate 108,160,115 of JASDFA010000018.1, forward strand.
TAGACAAATGAGAATTTTCTAGCCTTTTTTACTTGTGCTGTAATTTGAGCGTTAATATGGTATGATTTTCATCATTTCATAGATCACGAACAGTGGCATGTCGCAATTGCAAGCAAGTAGTGAGAAGGGGATCCAATCTTAATTATAGAATTGACTTCTTCCAACTCAATCATCAATCTACATTGTTCCTTTGCGCACAATGTTAGTTTTTGCCACCAATTTTTTCTAGTTCAACCCAATCTAGTAGGAGATGATGCTGATCAATCAAACGTCAAAGGAGGTAGCAGAGAGGGTCGGTTGCTTAAATGTCCAGTTGATACCTTGCTTTGCAAATTGCAATAACTAGACTGTTTTTCTACCCCAAGAGATGCTGTGGACCAATTTGACACATTAAAGGGGAGGAAAGAGCTATATGATGAAAAGTTGCACAGAGAGATTCTGTTCTTTGAGCACATGCTGATGGTTCCTTTTGTTCCTTATGGTTAACAATCAATATATGGATGTGCCTTATCAAATCAAACAGAGACGAAAAAGTTGAAGTTTGGGTTACCCAAAGAAAAAGAAAAGAAGGCATAATCAGTGCTCAAATTTGCAGTTTCCGCACTGCTGATGCTGATTAATCAGTAGTGGCAGTATTGCTGGCAGTTCAAGATCATGATTTGATATTTGGAATCAAGGGACCTCTGATCTACATGACTAGCTGACCTTAGTAACAAGATCTCCATCTTACCATTGACATCTGACAACGCAACTGTAAATTGTTATGAATCGCTTATAATCACAAAAAACATGACATGTGGAAGAATCTAATCATGTTGAGCATCAGACAAAGTCTATTAATGGCATTCATTCTTTCTTGCTCTTACAAGAACCTACAGAAAAGAAGGATGGACTCTGCTTTACTCATCCAAATCACCAAAAAGTCCTACAGTATCCTTTTAGAGCAACATCATGGGATTACCAATTGGCACCCAACAGAAAAAGATAATACCTTAACTCAACCATATAGCCTAGATATGCAAGTTTGGAGGCTACCGTGCACCTTCCACATACAAAAGATTAGTCAATTTTCTTAGGAAGACGAGTTCAAAGCAAATTCAAAAATTGGAATAAATCAAACAGTTTCCGAATTACATATCTTATGATGCTAAACTTGGTTTTAGATACATGAACAAAACTAACCTCCACACATAGGCGGGGTGGGGTGAGGACAAACTCAAATCTTTTAAATGAAGGATGAAATCGATTCCTACTTTCTGCACAACCTTGTGCAATTGAAGGCTATCTTGCCTGTACAATGAAAAACTGGCTGGTTTTGACTACCTTGCTGAGCAAACAAAAGATCTGAAATTCCCTAGCCTCTATATTTTCCCTTTAAAACAAAAAGATACTGCAAATTAACCAACCTCCTCAGCAGCAGTTGCAGGAGTAGCATCAGTATGTCCACCTGATGTAGCAGTGGCAGGTTGCCTCAATCCAGTTTCAACGTCCCCTGCTGTCGTGGTGTTTGTTTCCAGCAATGATTGTCGGCATGTTGGACAAGAAGAATGTAAAGCCAACCAAATATCTATGCACTTCACATGAAACCCATGGTGACATCTCGGCAAAACTCTCACTTTCTCACCGTCCATGAATTCACCGAGGCAAATGGGACAGTCAGTGGCCGGAATATTAACTCCTGGACCATAAACAGACACGGGAAGTTGCCTCAGTGTGCTCCTTTTCAGTCCTGTGGCAGCTAAGCGAGCAGCCGTGGCATTTTCTGACTCGAAAGCAAATCTCCGGCTGCAACGTAAGGCACACCTCACAATAGAATTTAGGCCAAGTGCACATATTAATGCACAGAGCAGAGCTGCTAAAATGATTACCATGTTGGTGTCAAAATTTGCTTCGTTTGAGTAACCATGGTGGGGTTTACTTACAGTACTGCTAGGTGGGATAACTGGATGCGGATCAAGAAGTAGCCGGTAAGGACGATGATAAACCTCCATGATCTTCAAATTCTTAGCTTGGATTTTGCAGCAGGAAATTGTTGAAGAATATACCCTATTCTTGGCAAAAATATTGAATATAGTATGATCGGACTACTATGCAAAAAGACCTGCAATTTGTACTGGACTAATCCAATTTGAGTATAAATCAAACGACAAAGAAGAGGGAATTGAGTCGTTCATCTTTTTCATATGATGAAAATAAACCTTCCTTTTCTTCCCTGCAGACTCAAATTCTTGGAAGCAGTTGTGGGTTCTGAGACTTTAGGAGAGTGAACGAAGGACAATATAAAGAACAAGTGGTGGGGCCTTTGTGTTCCTCAATCTTTGGTCTCATTATTAGAGGGGTACAGAAGGAAGTGAGATTTTTTTATTTTTTAAATTAAATTTATATCACTATTTAGTGTATCTAGCTATCTTTTTATTAAATAGAAAACTAATTTTCAAAAACCATGAGTACAAATAAAACGAATTAAACCTTACCTTATCAATTTTAACGAGGTATAGACACTCAAAGGTGATATTTGATTGTCACCTGTAAAATTAGTAATTCCAATTCACAACCAGTTCTTCTTTTTAGGAAAGCAAAAAAGCCATCAGATTCGTCCTTAATTGACAAGACAGTATAATTAGACCTCTGTTCCAAGTAGTAATCTATACAATAAAGTTCAACAGAGACAAATCTTTCTTTTAATTGTTTCCTATCCTTTCAAAGTGAATAAGCTGCTTTATACAGCTAGAAACACTAGGAGAAGAGGCATGGGGGTTTTAGATTTTCTTGGCATTTTGGTTTTTGGTTTTTGGTTTTTGTTAGAGTAGGTTAGAATTTCATATTAGTTGAAAAATAGAGTGGTGGTCTACTTATATAAATGTAGATAATCTTTCCTTCATAAGCTAATTTTTGAGTTATTAACTCTATCAGAAAAATGAGATTTCGCCGGAAGTTGACTAAATGTTGGGATGGTCATTTGAATTGCAGTATAACTCCCACCATCAACTTGGGAAGGATTGCCTCTATCCCATGTGTCATTACTCAGATTTCAATGGCCAAAGGAGACGCGTGTGTGTCTCACGCGCTGGTGAACTAAACCCTGACATCCCATATTATACGGCACGTAAAAGTGCATTGCATGGACCATTCTTGGTCCGGCTTCATGCTCCAAGGTTGTCTTGGAATTTTCAATTGATTTGTAGTGGTTCTCAGATAATATAACCTCGCTTTGATGAAGAACAACATCGGATCAAATTTTATCTCCACTTTATTTGATCAGGATTAAAATTTTTATCAGTTGTTCTATTTCTTTGATTTTGAAATATTATAAGAGGATTGTTGAGACCGATTTGTGACTTGTTTGGTGTTCTTCCTTTTTTACTATTTTTAGACTTTCTATTTATTGGGTCTTTGTTCATTCTCTTAGTTTGGTTGGTTGAAATCAGATTCTCTTGGCTCTTTGATCTGTTTGAGTGATTTACCAGTTAGAGTTCTAGTAGTGTCTAGCAAAGACCTAATTTGAGTTATTTTAACTTTGGAGTTTGGAGGATTCTCTGTCAATTAATTTTGACACTGTGAGTTTGCTAAAATGGCTGCTCCTAGTTTATTATATATGATAAAATAATTTTTGTTCCGGTCGGAGTTTTGCTAAGTTCTTTCAATATCAAAAATCATTGAAGAAATTCACTTTCAATTAATATTTTCATGAAACAGGTTAATATTTTTTATCACCTCTTCAAATAAATGGGTGATTGATTCAGGTGCTATAAATCACATGATAGGTAATCCTAGTATTTTTTTTCTAGCATTCAATCACATAAAGCACCCTCTCAAATTACTGTAGCATATGGATCAATTTGCAGCAGTTTCACATATGGGATTGTTAAACCAAACTCTTCTATAACCTTATCATCTGTATTCAGTCTATCAAAGTTGTTCTTCAATTTGATTTCTGTTAGCAAAGTTACCAGAGACCTCAATTGTTATATTTTGTTCTTTTCCGAATCATTTTTTGTTTCGCTATCTTACGACAAATCAGGTTATTGGTAAAGGATATGTAGTTGATGATCTCTACATTCTTGATGAAAAGAGTTTAAGATTATTGCTTTCTCTAGTGTCATGTCTCTATTTGACGCACAATATCAATTAGGACATCCTTCTTTACCTCTGTTGAAGAGACTTTATTTTCAATTTCAAAATATTTTTTCATTGGAATGTGAGTCATGTTGATTTACAAAAAATCATTGCAACTAAATAGGTCTACGGTTAATAAGCGGATTAAGTCAGCTTTTTTCATGACCCGAGCTAGGACCTCAGATTGGGACATGGAACCTAGAACCACGAATGACTCTAAGTCAACCCATGGCATGTGCATAGCAACTCAGGAGCATGAATTATAGCAAAAACTTAAACTTAAATATGAAGAAGCGGAAGACTGAATAACGTAGTAATCATAAATGGAGTCAACACTCGACAAAACTAAAAATCTACATAATATTTGATAAGCCTATATACTTCTGATGAGCTGATGGGACAACAACTCTAACTAGCCCTCTAAATTTTGAAACTGAAATAACATAATCAAATGCCAAGCTGAATGTCCTCAGAAGATGAGACCTCACCATCAGTGGGAATTTAGCTGAAATGTGGGCAAAAACTGGACTTACGACAGAACTGAGTCTGACCGCTCGGACCTGTATCATGAAATGATACATCATAGAGTATGCGGTCAGTACTTGAAATGTACTGAGTATGCAAGATAAGTAAAACATGATACAACATAGAGTATGTGGTCAATACTTGGAATGTACTGAGTATGCAAGGTAACTAAAACATGTTGAGTAATTGTTAACTAAAATCATGCATATAAATATAAATTAGTAGATTATGAGAGTAAGGACTGCATGCTGAAATCTAAATCTGGAACATATATATAGTCATAAACTGAGTATCATATCTAAATAGAATGACCCAAAGATAAAAAAATAGAAATTATATGACTGGTCATAGCTGAAATCAAAAGTAAAAGCTCATAAATTGTTCATTTGGTCAAACATGTTGTACAACATAATATCATAAGTTATGAACATGAATAACTGAAATCATGAGGAACAATGGAAGAGTCATCATATAATTGACACCATCATGATAGAGCTTACGTGATGCCCCAACTATCACAATCAAGTGGGCAGAGCCGTCCAAAACCTTGTCAGGGCTAAGGAAATGCTACCACGATATCAATATCAAGCTGAAGACCCGTTGTGGGCGGGGGAAACTCTCTTGAGTGGCCCCAAATAAATATATATAAACCTACGTTGGTGTGTAGCTCTGAGACCGTGGAACCTAGGAACCCCAAGCCTACTCGGTTCTAAATTCTACTCCTAAAAACATGCAAGATGCTCACCATCATTTTTCTAAAAAGCTAATACCATACTATAAGCTGAAAGTGGGAATATAGACTCCAAAATCATATGGTAAGCTGATTTTATAGAACTGAATTGAATCATGAAAACATGCTTAACCTGTGTGGCTTGCCGACATCTTAAAATCATGCATACTTGAAATATACTTCATAAGTTAAAATCATAGATTCATATATTTAAGAATTCATAAATATTCACACCTACTTGATAACTCCTCATACTTGAAATCATGAGCTCATAAGCTTGAAATTCATAAATTATGCATAATACGACATAATCTTCATAAACTTAAATCATGAATTAGCAAGTAAGTTGAAAGTAAAAACTGCCCTAATATCCATAAATCATCAATTGAAACATGAGAGATTGAGCCCATAGATATAGCATGGAAGATTACATTGAATTGGGTTAAACTCTAGAATTTCACAATTTAAAACTTGAGAAGTAGAAATAATGAATTTAGACTTGAACGAGCATGAGGGTGAAAGAATTTCCCCAATTCATAACCCTATATACTGGATTGATGATCCCTTGACTTGTCTTAAAGAGCCTAAGAAGGATTGAAGAGGTTTGAAGAAGAACCCTAGTCCCTTTCTTAAAAGAAAATCCCACTATCAATCTTTTGGAGAGGGTAAGGATTTAGGGTAGGTTAATCTCTTTAATCTGACCTAAAGGAAGTCGAAAACGATGTCATTTAGGAGTTAGAAGCATAGGAGTTTACTGAAATTCTCCCAAACTATCGAATTAAAACCAGCAACTGACAGTTATTACGACCAACAGTATAGGTCGTGGTTTGATTGGACGACCCATACTGAGGTTCGTACAACTTCTCAATATTTTGTTCTTGGATGGAGGTTCTGGGTAGAAGAAGGATCACTAGTTTCGAGAACCGAGTAACATGGTCTCTTTTGCACCAAGACAAGGTCAATATATTTATTAGTCTCCTCCAAGTTGAGAAGAATCTAATGTGTTGCTTCACTAAACCACTCATAAATTTTTACTCTAAACTCTGATTGATGCAAGGTCGGATGTGTTGGAAAGAAGACTCAAAGGGATTCTATTTGATATGCTGAATCACCCAAAAACACTTTATAAAGAAAAATCTATGGTTTTCTGAAGTTGACCCTTATAAGAACTTATACGAAAACTTAATCAGTAAGAAGGCTCCCAACTCAACTTTGTGCTAGAGGTTTCTTATGACCTTAATTTGCATCCAATGCAGTTCTTAACCTTAGAAATTGATCTTAACACCTTGTTTTCAAAAATTCATCGGGTTCGGGTCTATCCATAAACCTAGAAGGGCTTAAAACTTAGCTCGAAAGCCTGAGGCGTACAACATCTCCAACTCATGACTAAAATGATGATTCATACCATAATATTACTACTCGTACTGAGTCTTTGTAGCTACTGATCCTTCTTTAGAAATTCTCTAAACCTCCTACCTTTGATCCTTCCCTATGGTTCTTACCACCTTGGTATGGATCGCAGGATCTAATCGTGGTTTTCTTGCCACTTTCTGCTAATCTCTATGAACTTATATTACGATTCTTTGTAGGACTCGTACCTCCATGTCATGGGTCGTACTGAGACTCATTCTAGGATGTTCCACTTGCCTGCTTCCCCTCTGAACCTCTTGCTACGGTTCTTGATAGGACTCGTACCATGCTCCCATTAGTCATACTGAGGGTCGTCCTAAGGAAAATTTTTAGTTTCTTTGCTGGTTTTGAATCCATATGTGGGGTCTAATCTTAGGAATTTTTGGGGTGTTACAGCTTTTGAGTTAGTTCATTTTGATGTTTGAGGACCATGTCTTGCCCTTTCAAGACCAGGCATAAGTATTTTGTCACTTTTGTAGATGATTTCTTCACATGACTTTGATTTATTTTATGAAGAGTTACTCTAAAGTGCTTACTCATTTTTGTGCCTTATGTGTTGTAGTTAAAAATCAATTTAATGCTTCAGTACACACTCCAAGAAATTATAATGCTAAAGAATATATGTCAGAATTGTTTCATTCATATATGAGATAATATGGTATTCTCCACCAATCTTCATGGGTTGATACGCTCTCTCAAAATGTATTGATGAGAAGCAGAATAGGCATTTATGCAAGACAACTAAGGCTCTTTTATTCCAAATGAATGTTCTTAAACAGTTTTGGCAGATATAGGCTCTACGAATTGTTTTTGATAACACTCAAATACACTCCTCATTTAGAAAAAGTGTAAGAGATTGTTATATCAAAATAAATATTTTCGACGGATGTCGGGGTCGAATCCCACAGAGATTAGTGAATGATTTGTGCAACCATTATTTTAGGAAATTTGAATTAACTCGCACCAATTAATAAAAATAAAACGGTAAATTTTTTTGGGGGAAAAATGAAGTAAACGATATTGTGGGTTTTAAACCAGCTTGCCAAAATAACAAAATAATCAAAATTGATAGACAATAATGAGAGGAGACTAGAGGTGCGGTGTAGATGGGGTGCTAATCAAATAAGGATATGCTAGCTCATCAAAGTATTGCGAATAAGTCTAAATAACTCTGGACAAGATGGCACCTATGTTTTTCAACCTCATGGATGCCTTTTTCTTGAGTCCTCTTGAACCTCAAGACTTGATTCAGTTAGCCCAATAGAGTTTGGATTAATAGCTAAGCTATTTCTAGCCATCAACTACTAATTACGATTATGAGCATGGGTTTTGGCTATTTCTAGCCCAACTCCACACAATCACATCCATTCCCACCATCAAATTCTCTCCCAATATTTGAATTCTTCTTTTTCAATCTAAAATCAAGTAAGAAAAGTAAACCCACATTTGCAACTATGAATCATCAATTATAAATTGGAGAGAACTCAACAAATTTATACTAATTAAGCAATATTAAGAAGAATCTAGCAATACCCAATCTAATTAAGCACTCATCATCACACACCTCAAGTTGATGATTTAGCTACTCATGATTAAGAAACTAAAGAGTATATTCATCAATAAAATCAATGATTTCATTAGTAAGATCAAGCAAAACCAAACTCAAAATATGTCTACAACAATGGTTATACCGTGCTAATGGAAGAAGAAGAAAATAAGAAAAGCAATGTCCAACTACCTCCTCCAATGGAGTTCTTCTCTTTCCAAGGCAAAATGAATGTTCAAAAAGCTATAAAGTATAAAAGTTATGTATAGAGTACTTTCTTTTAGACAATATACAAAAATAGGACAACCAATCTCCTTTTTTTTCAGTGCTTGATGTAATTGCCCCTATTCAGGCGTGTTGTCACTTGTGGGGGAGCCGACAGTTCACCGGTTGCATTCCGCGAACCGCCGTCCATCATTTACTGCACTTCCAGTGATTCTCCAAGATCATTTGGTGACACCTTCGGTGGTTCGCGGGCCTTCATTCGCAATTCGCTGATTCATTTACTCCTTGGTCCAGAAAGTGCAAGTACCGATAGGCGATTTGATAGGCAAGTTGCCAGTTGATGACCGTGGCCACTGGTTGTATATTATCGTCAAGTCAATGGTCATCTGCATTTGATTGGTGTTCGTCGTTGTCCTACGGTGGAGCGCCAATTTTCACCTGATTTCATCCTTTTTACTCCACTTCTTGCTTTTCCTCTTCAATGCAGATACCTGCACATAAAAAGGCAAAAAGGGCATAAAATTCATCTAAATGACTTGAAAACAAAGCAAAAGCTCATGCTCAAAGCCTAATGAATTGATAAATTACCAACTCATCAAACCCCTGATCTTGGGCAAATTTATATGCCCAAGCGATACTCAAAAGTACCATTTTCGCCTTGTTTATCTATCAATGTGTATACATTCTCATGTAATTGGTAATAAAATGTGAATTTATACTAACCAACATGATTAGCATTGTTTTGTAGGTAAAATATAATTTTGGGAAGCTTAAATGCATGTTGGATGATATCGGGGTTGGACTTGGATGCGAGCAAGGAACAAGGCATTGGACAACATGAATTAAAGGGGCTCCGCGATGGAGCCGTGTCACGATGCCATCGCGGAGGCCTTCTGCCTGGATAGGAAAATTTCGCCCAAATTCCAGAGACGGTCCGTGTCTGGTCCGTGGCACGGTGGCTTGGCTCCGCGTTGCACGCCGTGCCATGTTGAGCTTTAATTCCTGGACCCCCAGTTCCAGTGAGGGTCCGCGTTCGTAGCATGTCACGGAGGCAGCGCTCCGCGATGCACTCCGTGACACGTTGCTCGTTATTCCGGGAAAAATTCCCACCAGTATAAATAGAACACTTAGGTTCATTTTTCAATATTCTGACTTGGTGGAGCAAGAACGTGGGTTACAGGCAGTTGAGGGACGAAAATATCAGGGTTTTTTCTCTCTTTCTCTCTTCTTTAATTCAATTGCTTGTATGATTAACACTCATTTTAAGATGTTTAATCCACAAATGAGTGGCTAATTCCTCTTCTTGCTGAGGTTATGAACAATTGTGATGAAATGTGATCATTGATTCTTTGGTTTTTCATCTTTTCTTCCATGTTGTTCTATTAATTCTTGTTCTTACTGCATTAATGTGTGGCCTACGTTAATGTACATCTAAAAAGTCCGGTTTCACTCGAGAGAGCAAGAAATTGGAAAGTTGTGAATTAATAGGATATGATCTTTACTTGATTTGGGAAAATTGGGAATTGATTTACTTTCAGGATAGAAATATACCTGAAAGTCGTATTAGTCAATTTGGGAACCGATTTGTATGGCTAGAACATGAATTGCATTTAATCACAGAAATGTAGGTGGATGATTCATGATTCTTAAGTGAGGTTAAATACGAGAGTTTTAATCTCTTGGCGAATGTTCTTGGCTAGCAACAGGAGGAAAAGATTAACCAAATTATGATGATAATTATTTTCATTACATGTTCGTTAACCTCAGCATGCTCTCATTCATAGTTCAGACTCAAAGTAGATAATTGTTTTAGCTTTAGTATAAAAAATTATAAAACAAACTATCAAACTATTGGTTACACTGTTGTCTGCATTTTTAGAAGTAAAATATAGTACACTTGAGCAGATTGCACTTCATCCAAGTCCCTGTGGGATCGATACTTGGCTTACTAAAGTCACTTTACTACTTGTTCGACCACGTGCACTTGCGTGTGAGTTATATACCCATATAACGCGACAACCGAACAAGTTTTTGGCGCCGTTGCCGGGGACTTGGCAATTGGTGAATTTGTTTTAAGTGTTAATTTACTGTATTTTTATTTTCTTAGTGTTGACAACTTGGTCTTAGCCTGTATTTTGCAGACTTAATTTCTGTTGAACACTTGCAAGAGACAAGGAGCTGGTGGAATCGTATATAGAGCCAGAAAGAATATTTCACAGTAAACGGAGAGAAGCTCTACAAAGAAAGCTGCAGTTGCTCAGACAGACGATCATGGAGCAACAACAGAATCCACCAGTAGTACGGGCAGTGTTAGTGCCCGAAGAAGTAGCAGCTCGGCCGGTTCGCGAGGTGGCAATCCCACATGCTAATAATGTCACATCTAGCATTCGCAAACCTGAGCCAGGAGGGAGGTTTGAACTTAAATAGAATATGGTGCAATTGCTGCACACTAGCGGGCAGTTTACCGGTCTCCCTTATGAAGATCCATAGCAGCATCTCCAAAATTTTTTGGAGATAAGTGACACTTATATCCCCGCTGGAGTGTCATCAGATTATGTCCGGCTTACATTGTTCCCATTCTCACTATTGGGAGAAGCCAAGAGGTGGTTGAAAGCTGAGCCACCAAATTCTATTTCTACGTGGGATGATCTTGCAAGAAAATTCTTGATACGGTTTTTTCCCTCCGGTAAAACAGCAAGACTTAGAAGTCAGATTCTAAGTTTCAAACAGAGAGATGGAGAAAATTTATATCAGGCCTAGGAGAGATTCAAATCCATGTTGCGGGATTGTCCTCATCATCATCAGTCCAATGATGTGCTGGTGCACACTTTTATAGAGGGTTTGGAACCCCACACCAAAATATTGCTAGACTCGGCAGCTGGAGGACAAGCGCTGGAGAAAACTTATGAGGAGCTGTATACCTTGTTGAACCGTATTTCGCAGGGCAATCCGGAATGGAATGCTGATTCGTCAAGAGGTGGGGCAAGGAAAGCAGCAGGAGTGCTTGAAGTGGATGGGTTTACAGCTATCGCTGCACAGATAGCTGCATTGCAAAATCAACTTAACACCCACTTCGGCAACATGACAATGAACCAGCCTCAAGCCCGAGTGAATGCTGTGCAGCAAATGTGGTGTGAAGTGTGTGGAAGCAGTGAGCACTCAACTGAGTGTTGTGGAGCCAATCTTGACTCGGTGAACTTTGTGGGTAATGCGCAAAGGAACCACCAACAGTATGGTAATAGCTACAATTCCAATTGGAGGAATCACCCTAATTTCTCATGGGGTAGCAACAACCATCAGGGGCAAAGTTTGGGTCAGGGTGTGCAAAGGAACCAAGGAGGGCAGCAGAATTATCAAGCACAATTCAGAAACAACAATGCACCTCCTCCACCACCATCACCCAGCATTGAGGAAATGTTCAAGACCATGATAGCTAACCAAGCTCAATTGCAGGCTGACTATGTGAAATTGGCAGCCGAAGTGAAAAACAACCAGTTAGCTACCAAGGCACTTGAATATCAATTTGGGCAATTCGCTAGTGCCCAAAACACAAGGCCTAGAGGAGGACTGCCGAGCGACACGGATCCCAATCCCAAGCAGGTAAATGCAGTGACCACAAGGAGTGGTTTGCAGCTGAAAGAGGTGGAACCAGAAAGACCACCTCAACAGTCGGGAGCAGCAGAAGTTGAGAGGGAGCAAAGTGCTGAGAGGGGGAAGACTAAAGAAGCTGAATCAGAAAGACCTCCACCCCCGTTCCCTCAACGATTAAAGAAACATAAGGAGGAGACGTGTTTCAAGAAATTCATGGAGGTGCTGAAACAGGTACATAGTAACTTACCTCTTGTTGATGTTTTGCATCGTGGCAAACAAAAGTCGGTTGACTGAGTATGCTACGGTGGCTCTAACGGAGGAGTGCACTTCCCGGATTCAAAATAGACTGCCCACAAAGCTCAAAGACCCTGGGAGCTTTATTATCCAGATTACCATTGGGTAGAGCATCCGAGCTCGTGGATTGTGTGATTTGGGAGCGAGCATAAATTTGATGCCTTCATCGGTATTCAGAAGTTGGGTCTAGGGAGTCCTAGACCCACAACAGTAATCTTGCAATTGGCGGATCGATCCTTAGCCAGACCTGATGGCATTGTAGAGGACGTTCTGGTGCAAGTTGGCTCCCTAATTTTCCCGGTCGATTTTGTCATGCTGGATTTTGAACCAGACGTGGAAGTCCCATTTATTTTGGGACGTTCTTTCTTGGCAACCGGGAAAGCACTAATTGACGTAGCTGCGGGGCAGCTAACAATGCGAGCACATGACAAGGTGGAGGTGTTCGATGTGTACAAGGCACCCAAGTTCCCGATGGTGCACGAAGAACTCTCGGTGATCAATGTGATTGATCAAGGCGATGATAAGCAGATTAAGGATTCACGGGAGTTGTTGGGAAAACCACCGGATAGGTGTAAGCACTACTGGGGGGAGGACGGTGATCGAGAGAAATCGTCCATCACCCTAGAGGACAATTGAGCTTAACGACGTCGAGCTGCGACGGTAAACCAGGCGCTGCACGGGAGGCAACCCGTGAAAATTTTTTCTTTCTTTTTGTAAAGTGTAAATAGATTTTTCTTTTCTTTTTCTTTTTCTTGATTTACAAAAAAAAAAAAAAATTTGTTTTAGTTTTTGTTTTATTTGTATTTAGAGTGAAACCTATAATTCTAACCAATTTTGTATAGTGAGATGAATTTTAGGTCAAACGGAGAAAAATATACACGGAATCGCAAAGGAAAAGTCGAGGTATGAAAATTAATAAAAAGTGGCCAATAGTGAGCTGGGGCGACAGCTCCGTGTCACGGAGGTGGACCTCCGCGTTACCTCCGTGACACGTTGAGGTAGAATCCGGAAATTTTAAAAATTTCCAGAACAGTCTCGCGATGGCTCCGTGTCACGGAGGCAGTTTACCGCGATGCACTCCGTGACACGTTGCCGTGTATATCGCGACGGGTCACACCGGGTCGACGGGTGACCCGCGCGATTTCCCTACTTTTTAACCCTGAAAACCCTCCCTTTTTCCCTTATTTTTCAATCTCTCCGCGACAAAACCCCCCAAAACCCATCCCCCATCAATGTGACACGGAGTAGGTCAAGAAATGCAACAAGTTTTCTTCGATTCTTCAAAGTCAAGGTATGTTTTCCGATTTCCTCTCAAATTCTTGTCGAATTTCTTCGATATTGAGCATGTGAGGTGAGCTAAATTGCCCTAAGTAGAAATTAATCATGAATTCAATTTAAATTGTTGTTGATGAGTGTTCGGAATGTCGTTATGATTGCTTGAACACGTCAATTGCATATATTAATCGAATTTGCTTGATAATATCAATTCTAGGGCTTGTTTTTGAATTTGAAGTTGAAAATGTAGTGAACTTGTGAATTTTATGCCGGGATGTACATGTTGAATGAGATGAGCCGATGTACTAATTGTTAGGATGTTAATAGAACGACGGATTCTCGGGTTGGAGAAATATTGAAGTGTTGTAAGAATTTGGTTGGTTGTATAGGTTCGTGTAGATAAATTTTTGTTGTTGTTTTCGTTTCTTTGTTTTACTTTGCTAAGTGCGATGGTTACAATGTTAGCGATGGTAGTGATTGTGATTAGCTGTACGAAGTCTGAGTAGTACACAGAAGATATACTGTCGAATTTTTCGAACGCACTAAGCATGATTATATAATTGTTTATTGTGTGTAAATAAAGATAATCTTGCCGTATTGTTGTAACTGTAGCTAAGGACTAAGTGTGGGGTAACCTAGCTTAACCCGACCTTAGCCGAAGTTAATATTCGTTAGCTTAACATTGATCTTGTCTACTTGGGTTGACAGGTAAAATGGCAAGCAGGCAAGAGAAAGGGAAAGGCGCATCAACTTCGGGCGCCGCAAGGAAGCGAATCAGACTGGGCACAGCAGTCCCAGCAGCACCAGCAGTTCCACGCGGCCAATGCTGCCAATACGGAACAAGATGGGTGACTGATGAGGGGAAAAAGTGGTACGCGAAGCACAAAGAAAACAAATATTTCCCCAAGGAGCACATAGCACGGGAACCATTGGCACAGGAGTTCCCTAGGATGGTCCACCGAATCGAGGCAGCTGGGCTAAATTTCATCTTTGAAGAGCCCAGGGAATGTAATTTGCACCTGGTTCGGGAGTTCTATGCCAATTGGAACCCGACGATCAGAAGTCACACTATCAAAATCAGAGGGTAAATAGTCACCTTGGAGCCCCACCACCTCAATGCCATCATAGGAGCGCGGGACACAGACGCCCACGTACTCCGACAGCTGAACATTACCCCACCGTATGCGGACATCAGACGCACATTGTGTGGGACCCGATCGACAGCTAGATGGAGCAGACACAAAGAGAGGGGCTACCACCAGACTCTACCCTATTCACAAATGAATAGGGAAGCCAGAATATGGCTGAAGATAGTCTGTTCCTGCCTCATCTCGGGGGTACATATGACAAATGTGACCAGGGATCGTGTATGCCTGGTGTACGCCCTGATGAAAGGGCTGTAGATCAATGTAGGGGCGGTAATTATCTCAGCCATGAAGAGAGCCCGGTTGCACCAGGGGCACAGGTATGGCTTTGGTGGACTACTCACCACCTTCCTCAAGGGCCTAGATGTCGAGGAGGAGGCCCTTGACTATATCCCGCAGATGGAGCGGAGGGCCTTAGATGTTACTAAAACTAAGTCTCCCGACACCACCCACGGGCCAGTGCTTACACTTGGCGAGCGACATGCTCGTGATGATCAGTATATGGCTCGAATGTATGGGATGCAGATGCTCCAGCTGAGGATAGGCGGGAGGCCGGCGACAGAGGAGGAGCTATGGCAGCTCGAGCTAGACTACCCCTTCGGCAAAAACGCCAGGGCTCTATACCGAGTGGGGCCAGCATTTGTAGAGCCCACAGATGATGATGTCCCCACAGACGAGGAGACACATCGGGAGGACTCCGATGATGACGACGGGGGCGATTCTGACATGGGAGATGAAGCAGCTGCACCCGATGAAGAAGTGGAATACTTTGACTGATCAGGGAGTTCCACCACCCGATTTTGTGCTATTTTAATTTTTGTGAACACTGGGGACAGTGTTCGAGCTAATTGTGGGGTGGGAGTAGTTAGGTGCTGGGCTGTGCTGTTTTGTATGTATGCTCTAATTTGTCGTCGTGCATGTGAAACTTTGTTGTTCCCTGTGATTTGTGAATTGTTAAAGTGTTGTTCTGTATTTGTAAATTTATGTGAAATTGATGTGTGTTGCTGAATGTTGCTAGCTGATTCTGTACATATTTTTTGTTATCGAAATGATTGATATTTTCGACATTTTTTTTTATTTTGGGTTTCTCGGCGTTTGTTTTCGGTTCTTTTACCGAGAATGGTCCCATTGAACCGAAGTCATAGTAGTGACCATTCCCTATGATGGATGGATGACGATTGTCTTAAGGGAAATGTAGTCGTTAGGAGAAGACTTTTTTTCAATTATTTTTCAGTTTTCTTTTCTTTGGTGGATTGCATCCCGAAACCTGTAGTTACTATATGGTTGCGAAATTTTGGTTACGTGTTGTACATGATATTTAAAATGCAAAGGTGATTCGTATGAAAGCATGCAACTTTGTAAATATGTTGAGATACCTAGGCCATAGAATTCGATTCAGTGTGATTGAGGCTTAATGTTTGAATTCATGTAATTAGCTGATTGAAGAGTCTGTGAATACATCTTGTATTGAGCATGTGCAAAAAGTGTGAAGTGAGGTGTTGTTGTTCCATGCTATTGTGAAGTTTCTAGAACTTGCCTGGTGTGTGTACAAAACAAAATGAAGGAGGTGTATTGTAGGAAAGGATGTAGGCATTTCTTTGTTTTAACCGAGAGTTTCTATTTTTCCTTGTCGTACCCCCCTTGATTGTATACCCTAGTCAGCCCGTTGAGCCTTTAGCCTATTATTTTTTTCTTATTTTGTCCAAAAAGTGTAAACCGAGCTTAATTCCTTCTTTTCATTAGTCGTAAAGTCTATACAAAACTCTTAAGCGCTTAAGAAGAGAAAATCATTTTCCCAAAGTGTCAAAAGAGTGAGAATGGTAAAAAGAAAAAGAAAAGTAGAGTGAGAGAAGAAAAGAAAAGATTGAAGGTGCACTTGCTATAAATAAACTATAATGAAGGTGCATGAATAATCTTTGTTGTTGTGTCAAGTGTGCTTAATACGATGGGCCATACTAAAGAAAAACATCAAGAATGGGATGATGGAAAAAAAAAACAATGTCCATGAGTTGATGGGATGTGTTGAAAAGGCGCTTAAGGATGCTAGTGGCTATTATTGGCTAATCCAATATTTACTAGTTCCGTAGCTTCCATTACAACCCGTTAAAGTCCTACATGATCTTACATCACACTTCTTTATATTAGTGGAGTAATACACTAAGGGAAAGCTTATGGGTCATGACATGATGCATGTGAATTCTTTTGGGAGAGAGAGCGAAATTGTGTTTACATGCCCCTGCTTAAAATTTTGTGAGTCATATGAGCAAAAAGGGGAAGATTCTCTTGTGTTGTGAGGGTACATGCTTGATGAAAGATTAATTTTCGTGTCGGATATCTTGATCAGCTGATTTGCATGAGTTTGCCAATATCGAGAGTCGATTCTTAAGGTCTAGGAGGTCTTGATGTATTGAAGATCATTGCATTGATAAGACCATGCATGTTTTCTTGATGATTTGCTGTATTGGATAATCGGTATGACCCTAGCCTAAATTGTCAAACCAAAGTAGCGAGGTTGGGATGTAAATTGCATGAATTGTATATTTGTTGTTTGAGGACGAACAAGGATTTAAGTGTGGGGTAAGTGATCTTGGGCAAATTTATATGCCCAAGTGATACTCAAAAGTACCATTTTCGCCTTGTTTATCTATCAATGTGTATACATTCTCATGTAATTGGTAATAAAATGTGAATTTATACTAACCAACATGATTAGCATTGTTTTGCAGGTAAAAATGTAATTTTGGGAAGCTTAAATGCATGTTGGATGATATCGGGGTTGGACTTGGATGCGAGCAAGGAACAAGGCATTGGACAGCATGAATTAAAGGGGCTCCGCGATGGAGCTGTGTCACGCTGCCATCACGGAGGCCTTCTACCTGGATAGGGAAATTTCGCCCAAATTCCAGAGAGGGTCCGCGTCTGGTCCGTGGCACGGTGGCTTGGCTCCACGTTGCACGCCGTGCCACGTTGAGCTTTAATTCCTGGACACTCATTTCCAGTGAGGGTCCACGCTCGTAGTGTGTCACGGAGGTAGTGCTCCGCGATGCACTCCGTGACACGTTGCTCGTTATTCCGGGAAAAATTCTCATCAATATAAATAGAACACTTAGGTTCATTTTTCAATATTCTGACTTGGTGGAGCAAGAACGTGGGTTACAGGCAGTTGAGGGACGAAAATATCAGGGTTTTTTCTCTCTTTCTCTCTTCTTTAATTCAATTGCTTGTATGATTAACACTCATTTTAAGATGTTTAATCCACAAATGAGTGGCTAATTCCTCTTCTTGCTGAGGTTATGAACAATTGTGATGAAATGTGATCATTGATTCTTTGGTTTTTCATCTTTTCTTCCATGTTGTTCTATTAATTCTTGTTCTTACTGCATTAATGTGTGGCCTACGTTAATGTACATCTAAAAAGTCCGGTTTCACTCGAGAGAGCAAGAAAATGGAAAGTTGTGAATTAATAGGATATGATCTTTACTTGATTTGGGAAAATTGGGAATTGATTTACTTTCAGGATAGAAATATACCTGAAAGTCGTATTAGTCAATTTAGGAACCGGATTTGTATGGCTAGAACATGAATTGCATTTAATCACATAAATGTAGGTGGATGGTTCATGATTCTTAAGTGAGGTTAAATACGAGAGTTTTAATCTCTTGGTGAATGTTCTTGGCTAGCAACAGGAGGAAAAGATTAACCAAATTATGATGATAATTATTTTCATTACATGTTCGTTAACCTCAACATGCTCTCATTCATAGTTCAGACTCAAAGTAGATAATTGTTTTAGCTTTAGTATAAAAAATTATAAAACAAACTATCAAACTATTGGTTACACTGTTGTCTGCATTTTTAGAAGTAAAATATAGTACACTTGAGCAGATTGCACTTCATCCAAGTCCCTGTGGGATCGATACTTGGCTTACTAAAGCCACTTTACTACTTGTTCGACCACGTGCACTTACGTGTGAGTTATATACCCATATAACGCGACAACCGAACAACCCCCAAACTTGAAGCATTACTTGTCCTCAAGTAATGCAATTCTTATCAGTTAAGAAACACGCCACTCCCCAAGAGTTTAGACACCAATGACCACTTATTCCATGACAACCCAAAAAATGCTCACGAACTCACCGAAAAAGAGAAGAAAATTCCCTAAAAGAATTAAAGAAAAATATATGGAAACATTTCAAGAGGCCACCACAATTCAAGGACATGATTCACAAAAGCTTTCATTTTGCAAATCAAGGGAATGACTTATCCAAAGAAATACACATAACATCTCAATTCATAATCACTGCACATTCAAAGCTTGTCTTAAAGCTCACACTACTCATGCCTCAATCATACCTTTACCTTAATGCAAGCGTGTCCTCAAAAGGAATGATGTCACTCACCAAGGAGAGAATCCCTTTTTTCTATCATGAATTAATGCACATACAAGGGATTTTAGAAAAAGATGATCACACTCACTCTTTCAAAAGAAATCTTCATGTACACAACTCGACCCAGAGGCTTTCCCTTTATGTAATTCACCACTAATGTAGAACAACTATACTCAAAATCAATTAGGACTTGTGGGTCATGATGAAGGCGAGGATTAATAGTAAGAAATTTATTTGGCTCTAGTGACTAGATCCTCCCTAATGCCCTTATGTAAACAATTCAACTCTTTCCATCCAACTTTTTATATCTCTCCACCTTATTTCTCCATTCACAACCATTTTTCTCTTTTATTATTCAAAGATCTATCTTGTAGCTCCTTTGGCTGTCATATTAAGCCTTGTCTAATCAAGAGGTAACACCATTCCACTTCTTTTTTCTCTTTTGGTATCTTAATATTTCTTAGCTCATCATTTCATGGGTCTATCTGACTCGTACAACTGGGATAACTTCCTGGGCAACTTGCATGACAAGAACTAAGTCGATTGAAACTAACCATCACTAGCATTAGCTAACTAGATGGCAGGCTGTCACTCATTTCATCAGGGAAACCCTAGTGCCACTAACTCTAGGGTAGGACCAGCCTATTCAAATTCTGGCCCTGGAGGTGTGAAGGTACGCCAACGGTCTCTAGGCGAGCTTTACTGTCTGTACGGGCGTCAAACTGAAAGTTATATTGCTCGTCTGTGACCGATGCTGTCCAACTTACCAAATCAGGCCTAACAGTAAACCCTAAGCTTCTAAGGCCTTGGCATGACAGCAAAATATCAAAATCCTACTAACATAGTGAACAGAAGAACAGAGGGCTATGATGCTTCTAGTGTGGTTCACACCTAACATACTCTTTCCCTATGAGAGATACTGTAATCTATCCTCAATTCATTTTCTAACAGCTAACTACACATCTATAAGCACTAGCTACAAGTAGCATCTAATACAACACATGGGATTGTTACTACGTTCAAAACATAGGTTGTATACGATGAGAATAATTGCCAAAGGAATAAGCCTTAACATACCTTGAATGTCGATTCTCGTTTATTTGATTATTTTCAACCTGTAGCCAGTGATTCCATTCAATTGCAGCCTTTATATTGAGAAAAATAAGGCTATTTCAATAGCAGAAATCGGTGAATGACAATATCTTTCAATAGGATTAACTATAACCTGAACTCCATTTTATTCGGCCGAAAACTTACAATTTCTCGAGAGTTTAGAAGGGAGAAATACTTACCTATTTCCTGTGGCCATTTAGAATCCAATTTGGAGCAATTCTAACGATCTTTACTTGGCGGGGTTCTGCTGTGCCGAGCAAATTTTCAAGAAATAACTCCACAGGGATGCTTTTCGTAGGTCTAGAACTTGTTATCCAAAGTTAATTTGCGTTTGGATGGAGTTTAGTAGCGTAATTTGATGAAAAATGGAAAAAACCTACGCTACTTACTCTTCTCTGCCAAAAGGGAAATTTTTGAATGAACATCACAAACTTGATCATCATATATATATATAAGTGGGGGTTAGTGGCAGGGGGCACGACACGCCGGCCAAGAGGCGTGACTCGCAGGCCATAGCGCCTAGCCTCCGGCCCCGACCTCCTGCTCGCTCGACTCCATACTCGTACATTCATTCCCTAAGACTTTTTCCATATGCATTGTACTCTAAAACTCTTGACATATATATGAATGCATCAGTTAAACGATAGGAACTTACAGGGTGTAACAATCTCCCTTTTTGTCATTCGGGCGATGAGAGCAGGGAGGCCCTAGCCAACTTTTGAAGCTGACTCTCATGAGAGTTAGTCATTTATGCCAGCGGAGAACGCTTTATTGGGAAGTTGTTGGAGGGGGTGATGTTCCCGGCATAGGTATATCGGTGGACGTATGGCCCAAAGCATCTGGGTGAGGCATATTCAAATTTGGGGCTTATGGAGACTACTCAGAACTATAAGACAGAGAACCCTCTGGCTAATCAAAAGCTTGCATCCACTTCTTCTTGACCATGGGTGCCTCAGCATCCCTTTTCCGATCTAATGTGATTACACACGAAGCAAGAACAAGGGTCTCATCTGGAAACAATGGCACTCCAGCTTGCAAGCACAGTTGAGAAATGAGCACGACATATGGCATGGAGGTGCTGCCCTATCTTGCTCTCCTCTTCATTTGCTAAGCCACAATCTCCCCAAAGTTTATGGGGACCCCTGTCATGATGCAAGATATAAGGATAGCCTCTTCCAAGCTGACCTGCTGCTCATTTTTGAAAGATATGATGCAGCCAAAGATGAAATCTAGCCACAACTTGGCTTCAAATTTCAGATCATGGCAAGAAATTTCCCCGACCATAGTAGCCCAGAAAGGTATATGTTCCGCAATGATAGGAGCTATCCATGTGAATTGGTTCTTCATGTCAACAATCCTAGCTATGTATTCTAAGCTAGTTCAATCTTGTCCTCCCAGAAAAGATAGTTGATGGTTGTTGGAATGATGTCCACCTCCACCCCACCCACCATGATTGAAGGTAGGTAGGGGAATTCATCGACTTTGCCTATATGGTTCATTCTCTCCTACCTAGCCTGGTAATAAGCGTAGAACTCCGGCACCAAGCTTGGATAGTAGTATGGGAGAGGATTGGCGAAAGTGTGCCATTGTCTGTCCATGAACTAAGTTGTGATGTTGGGAAGGTAACCTTGCAGCCCCACCAAATCAAACCTGTTTTCTACGGTGATAGTGTAGTGCCCCTTCATGTCGGGCACACAAAACATGATGTCCTCCTGAGAGTTAGTGGGTGCTGCAAATGTCTTTGCCTTGCCTTTTCCCTTTGTGGATGAGGAGGTTGGGGCTTTGCCCTTATCAGGGTTCCTGGATGAAGTCATTTTATCCAAACACGATGTTAGTGGCAACCACAATGTATCTTTTGTATATTTTTCAATGATAAAAGGAAACAACAAAAAACTACTCTAAAATTTAAATGAGAAACAAAGAGGAAGAATTAGCATCCAATGAACTGGTAACACCGATGAAACACCGGCAAACTGCGCTAGTGATAAGCAGAGAACTGAGATAGCAAATATTCCACCGACGATAGATTGACGATTCTCTAGTCTCGATCTGTGAACTACCGATGTAACGCGGGGTCGGGGTAGTGGCCTGAAGCAAATTTTAGCTGAACCAACATTCCATCGGCGTTTCACCGGACCTGACTAGCGAATAGCCAATAGTTGTCATCTCCAATGCTTCACCATGAACTCCAATATCAAAAATTCTCAAACACTCACTCAAATCATATAAAATCATTACCTACACACATGGGAAGGGCTAAAACGACAATTTACCCTTAAGAATGGCATCACCCGATCTATCATAGGGCAAATTAGGTCTTTTTAATCTCTTGGGATTACTCAAACTTCACCCCAATTAGCTACACAAGACCAACCATTTCCCCCACACCTATTCAAGTATCAAGTCTCTATCACCCCACTAATTTCACATAACAGCAACTGACTTCATTCAACAAGTATGGTATCAATCAAGAAAATGTTGGGGAGAATGGCAGTAAAAAGAAGGGGGATGTATGTCCTAACAACATCTATATGTAACCAGATTACCATTGATTAGAAAATAAGAAAGTAAAGATTACATTACCACTATTAAGAGAATGACTTGCATAGACTAGCTGTAGGAGCTGGAGAATGCTAAACAATGGCAAAAGTTTGGGACTTGGCTAGTAGAGTGGGAGAGTAGAAGTGTAGTGAGAGTTAGGTAGAAGGGTTGGGGGGATTTTATAGGTGAGAAGGTGTAATTGTGGTTGGTTAAGGAGGAGGTGGATGGTTACTTGTGTTATGGGAAGTGGAAGAGGTGGGATGTTGTTAGAATATGGAAAGGTGGGATTTTGGGAAAATAAAAAGGAGTGTGGGGAAGTGT
Organism: Datura wrightii; assembly: GCA_035772735.1. Lineage (NCBI taxonomy): Eukaryota > Viridiplantae > Streptophyta > Magnoliopsida > Solanales > Solanaceae > Datura > Datura wrightii. The sequence continues at coordinate 108,183,338 of JASDFA010000018.1, forward strand.
TAAAAGATGGAAAAAGGGAAGTCTAGGAGAATAAAAAGGGAATTTTGGCAGATTAAGGTGGCTACAAAAAGATTCTAGGTCAGGTAGGTCCATAGTTTAGTAAATATTTTAAAACAGAACACGTACCTTCATCGGCGTTACACCGACGATTCACCCTTACCATCACATGCTTGATTTTGTGCCCAGTTCACTGTCTTGTATCGGCAATTGACCTGCAGTTCGTGGATTGGGTTTTGTGTTCTTCTGGTAGTTAGCCATTTTTTACATCCACTGCTCAAGTGTTCTGGCTCACACCGACATTCAAGCAACAGTTCGCGACTATTTATCGGTGTTCCGCCGGTGTCGTCGCCGGTCTGACCATTTTGTTCTCAGGTTTTTGCTTTCATGATCAAACATGCGGTAGTTCATATAGCTTGATTGGTGATTTGCATGTCTTAACATAGTGCCTGCCTTATTTTATGTTTCTTCTCCTTGCTTCCCACCTACTTAATCGTACAAAATAAAAAAGAACAATGACATTAAGAACATTCAAAAGAAGACACTTGGGTTACCTCCCAAGAAACTCCTTAGTTAACATCGTGGCACAACATATTTCTCATTTAACATTCAATCTTCGAAGGATCATCCTCCTACTCATCTTTCTCATGCAGCACTCCAACCACTTTACATTCATTGGGAGGTTCAGTGGATTGGCACACCCTGAAGGTAACCTCTTCACCTCCAACTCGGAATGTGAGCTCACCTAGCTCCATATCTACCAAAGCTCTACCCGTGGCGAGCAATGGTCTCTCCAAAATAATCGGAACTTCTACATCTATCTCACAATCAAGGACTACAAAATCAGCTGGTAGAATAAGCTTATCTAGCCTCACCAATACATCCTCTAAAATACCCACAGGTTTCTTGATAGAGCGATCGGCCATTAACAATATCATTGATGTGGGTTTGGTGTTCCCAAGACCCAATTTCTTGAAGATTATGAGATGCATCATATTTATACTTACCTGAAGATCATAGAGGGCTTTCTTTAATACGCACAATCCAATAGTGCACGACATTGTGAAGGCACCTAGATCTTCCCGTTTTGGGGCAAGGTTGCTCATTATCATAGCACTACAATGATGTGTTGTCTCCCCGGTGCCTACATCTACAACCTTTTTCTTCTTCAGCAGTTCTTTCATAAGCTTTGCATATCCGGTCATTTAAAGTAAAGCATCCACCAATTGTATATTTATGGACAATTTGTTGAACATGTCGATAAACTTACTGAACTGATCATCCTTCTTTTTCTTGGCTAACCGCTGTTGATAAGGAGGTAGATCTCTTGGTTCTTTTTCTTTCTCACTTGAGGCCTTCATGCCTTCCTCTTCTTCATCAGCATTTGAGGGAACTTCCTCAACATCTCCTTCATCTTCAGCCTCAGCATTATCACAACCATTTGGTACTTTTGGCACCGCCTCAAATTCTTTTTCATCATTTGCCTTAGAAGAAACCATTTCCTTGGGCTTAACATTTGCATCTCCAATCGTTTTACCACTCCTCGTGACAATGGCCATGCATTGACTATCTTTCTTTAGAGTTGGCATTATATCACTCGAAAGTGTTTCCTTCATTTGGGGATTCATTTGAGAGGATAAGTGGTTTATTTGGGCTTCCATATGCTTGATGGAAATTGAGTGTGAACTCACGGTTTGGACACTATTAGACACCTCCCTTTCAATTGTTTGACCCCGTTGTCGGTTAATTCCACTTTCTTAAGAACCCTTGCAAACATCTCTTCAATTTTTGAGCTCCCTGCATTGCTCACACCTAGTTGATCTTGGGCGTTGTCAGATTAGGGGGGGAACATATGGATTCGAACTTTGATGGTATCGGTCCCCCTCATGATTTTGCTCTCTATTGCCCCATCTCTCATTTCTCCTGGGTCATCCCTATACGTCACGGGTTCTCCAACCTTGATTCTCTCCCCGTGGGTGCCAAGGGCCTTGATTAGCCCCTTGATACCTGGGTCGGGAACCCCCATCTGATTTTTCATGTATTGACACTCCTCCTTGTATCTTGGTGGCGATGATTCTCCTTCAAACTGCATTAGACCTTGCATTCCTACAACATTAACAACTTTAAGCCTAGCCCCCATCACATGTTTAGTTATTAACTCCAACAGAGTCATCATTTAGAAAGATTTTCATCTCGCTCTTCATCTCTTTTTCGCATTTCAGCTGCTAATGCACTAGAACCCACATAATATGACGATACATTAGTCTCCCTAGTATTCCATGCCCGATTTGTCTTTGTCATCCTGTCCAAGAGGGCCTTAGCTAACCCATATGTTAGATCCATAATTGATCTTCTGGCTAAATTATTGGCAATGAATTTTTTGATGGAGTCTAGGGCTCGGTAAAAGTTTTGAAGGAGCACTCCATCGGAGAGACCATGGTTAGGGCAAAAGGACACCTTCTTCTTGAACCTTAGCCATGCTCCATGTAAAGGCTCCCCTAGCTCTTAACCAAAGTTTGTAATGTCATCCTTCAGCTGCAACATCTTTGAGGGAGGGAAGAGACGATTCAAGAATGCTTCAGTCAAGTCTTGCCGAGGTGATACAACCTGGATGGAGCTCCTCCAACCACATAGTAGTCTCTCCCGTTAGGGAGAATGGGAAGAGTCTTAACCTGATAGACTTTTGACTAATATTTGTTATGTTAAAGGTTGGAAAATCTCCAAGAAATTTCTCAAGTGGCGGTTTGTATCTTCACTCAATTTTTTCCTAAAGAACCCTTTCATTTGTAACAAGTGCAACATTGTACTTGTAATGTGAAACTGCTTTCCCTACTGTGGCTGGTAGGCAAATGACTCCTGCAAATTTAGGCATAACCGGATTATCCCCCTCATGCTCCATGTGACCTTTAACTGAACTATCTCCTGCTTGAGAATGATGGCTCATATGAACTCACCCTAAACACCAATAGCACAATCAGCGTCAACAACTTAGATGCAATATTAACTAAAATTAACAAACAACACAAGAATATCAAGCGCTAGTCCGGCGCCACTTTTGATAACGCTCAAATACACTTCTCATTTAGAGAAAGTGTATGTCACACCTCGAGCCTACACCCTACGTAACACGGTACTTAAAGTCACGAGTGACCCCAAGTCAACCCCTGGTCTATCATACAATGGTATTCTAAGTAAACATGCACAACGGAAATTTGAAATAATACATAAAAGCATTAATTAAAATTTAAAGACTGAACATAGAGATTTTTAAATATCTGAAAGTCTGAAATCAAGTCTGGTCTGAAAGCCATCTAACTGACGAGTTGCTAGGACAGGCCCCCAGCTAACTCAAAGTCTAGCTGAAAATAATAAAGAAATTGAAATGAATAAAATGTGCCCTCGGAATATGAGGACTCACACTGCTGCTGCTGATAGAGAGACCCGAACGTAATCGGCTAACGATGCTGGGTTTGAGAACCTGCAGTTGTATCTTGAAATGATATAGCATAAAGTATGCATTAGTACTTTGAATGTACTAAGTAAGTGAGAGATATAAATAGTATGAAAGAACTAATAACTGATTTGTAATGACATGAAATGACCAACTGAAAATACTAAAAACTGCTACAACTGGAATATAGCTAATATGGTCAATAATGACCCTGGGTGATGGTCATAAACATGCCCTAAGTCTGAAATACTGAGTCTAAGATACTGCACTGAACTGACCTGAGCTGAACTAGACCGAGAATTCTGAGAATGAGCTAAACTGACTAGCGGGAGAGTTTATAACCGACATATAACCACGTGAGCTAGATATGGATTCCGATGTATATACCCCACCGGTAGGACCCAATATACCTTGCCAGGGTATAAAGGCATGAACTAGGTGATCACAAAAGTCTAGGGCCATTCAGGCCAACAATTTGTAACTATAACCTATGCTGGCAATGTAGTTCTGAGAACCTGGGTGTATTGGAACCCCGGTTCGCTCGGTGCTAAGTCCTACTCCCACTAGAAAACCTATACTGAACTACTAGGTTGATAGATCGAAACTGGGGTCCAAGACTAGTCAGGGACATCTAATTGCAAGTACCCTGAGAGTCTTATCAGACCAAATTCTGAAACTGGTGACTGGTCAGAGAGGCTTATCTAGGAGCGTTGTAACCATCTAAGAATAAACTAAAATCTGAACTGGGGTCCTGGGGCAAGTCAGAGCAATATATCTAAAATGTTGTGACTGTCTAGTGGACCAATAATTGAATTCTAATTCTGATATTTAGGCGGTACTATTGGCACCTTGAGAAATTCTATAGTCAAACTGATCAGCTAACATTTCTGACTAACACGGAATATCCTAGTACTTTGACTGAAACTGAACTGAAAATTTTGAGAAATTCAAAGTATATAAACTTTCTGACTGGATCTTAATAACATACATGTAACTGAGTTTTCAAAAAACAAACAATCGGTATATAGCTCCTAACTCTGAAGGATGCAAACAATTCTCAAGAATTCAAAGCTTAAACAGGATTCTAATTTCCTAGCTTTTCAAAAGCTAGGGATGAATTTCTAATTTGATGGAACAAGCATTATTTTAGTTATAAACTGGTGGAAAATAGCTACAATTAACATAGGGTAGGATTCCACATGAGTTAATCAAAGAACAATAACAATAACTTCAAATTAGAAATCTCAAGGCAAGGACTGAAAGTGAATAGAGAGAGAATTTTGGGGGACGCAAGGGGAGAACAATCTCCTTGCTAAATTCCCACACGCCTGTAGAAGAATCCATGATGAAAATCTCTGAGAAGAATTGAGAAGAATATCAAACCCTTGCTCCTGCTTTGTGCTTTCAGAAAAGTTCTTACGCTCTATTCTTGAGGGAGTTGAGAGGAATGAGTGGAAATGGTCGCTCTAACCCTTTAATTCCCTCCTGTTAGAAACCAAAATGATGGGGTTTCAAGTTTAAAAAGCTGGGAAATACTAAGATACCCCTGGCAGAAAGAACTGAAAACTGTCCGACCTTGAACAACGGATCTCAGAACGGGTCGTTGGTTCAAACAATGGCCTGTTGAAAGCTCTCATTTGTTCTAGCTTCTGAAGCAGACTTCACTGGAAAGACCCACGGGAAAATACAACGGTCAATTTGAACCAAGGATGGGCCGTTGATACCTTCCGTTAGAACATATAGGAAAACTGGCATGGAGACAATGAGTCCTCACAATGACTCATTGGCAGAACCAATGGGTCGTTGTATCCACTCGTGGTCCTCACTGCTAAGGTCTAGAACTGGACGACGGGTGGTAAAAATGGCTCATTGGTAGTAACCAGGGGTCATTGTTAACCAACGAGCCGTTGTTATCTCTTGTTACCTCAAGGAAAGGTCTGGTAATCCTCTGAACTTGGGATTCAACGAATGACAGGACAGCTCGTTGTTAGGAACAATGGTTCGTCCTATGTATCATTTTTTCCCCTTGAAGGAAGGTTGCTACTAACCACGACAACTTACAACGGTCCATTGGTTCCACTAACAGTCCGTTGCGGGGGTAGTTTGAGATATAAAAATTTCTGGTTTTCCTATGGTTTTTCATGCAACGTCTGAATTTGGTCTAGGAAAGTTTTGGGATGTTACAATATCTTCCCCTTGGGATCATTCATCCTCGAATGAAGACCAAAACTAGGAAAAGAGCTGAGATTTCTAAAATTGAGGCTATGCCTGATTTCTGAAGGAGTAACTGACTCAAAACTGACTTAACCATACTACCTGAGATGATGCAACTAGAATGTACGCAGAAAATCTAAATAAGGCTGATGAGTACGGGACTGAGTAGAGTACTGAGAAGGAATTTAGTACCTAGTTATGGAACTGAACTGGAAGAGAACAAGTGTGGGTATTTGGCCATCATATCTGCTTCGGCCTGTCACGTAGCTCTTTCAACCTGCTGATTTCTCCATAGTACCTTGACTGAAGCTATCTCCTTATTCCTCAGCTTACGAACCTGACGGTCAAGGATCTGGACTGGTACCTCCTTATATGAGAGACTATATTTTATCTCCACACTATCTAATGGCACTACTAAAGTTGGATCACCAATGCACTTCTTCAGAAGTGACACATGAAAAACTGGGTGTACTGCTGCTAGTTCTGAAGGTAACTCTAGCTCATAGACCACCTTACCAATCCGCCTCAGAATCTTATAGGGTCCCACATATCATGGATTGAGCTTTACCCTTTTCCAAAACCTCATCAACCCTTTCATGGGAGAAATGTTTAGGTATACCCAGCCATCAACTGAAAACTCCAATTCTCTTTTCCGCACATCGGCATAAGATTTCTGATGGCTCTGAGCTGTTTTCAACCTTTCTCAAATGAGCTGAACTTTTTGCATTGCTTCATGAACCGAGTCTGGCCCTATCAAGGTAGCTTCTCCAACCTCAAACCATCCTATAGGGGATCTACACTACCTACCATATAATGCCTCAAATGGGGCCATCTAAATGCTAGAGTGATAGCTGTTGTTGTACGCAAACTCGATAAGAGGCAAATGGTCATCCAATTACCCTTAAAAGCGATTGCACACCCTCTTAGCATATATTCTAAGGTATGAATGGTCCGCTCAACTTTTCCATCTGTCTGCGGGTGAAAAGATGTACTGAACTTGGCCTAGGTACCAAGTCCTTTCTGAAAAGACTTCCAAAAGTGAGAGGTGAATTGGGTACCTCTGTCTGAAATAATGGACAAGGACGCCCCATGAAGTGTGACTAGTTCCAGAATATAAAGTCTAGCATAGTCCTTAGCTTAATCTGTGGTTTTAACTGGGAGAAAATGTGCTGACTTAGTCATTCGGTCCACTGCTATCCAGATAGAGTCATGTTGCCGACGAGTCCGAGGTAGACCCGTAATGAAGTCCATGTTTATTTCTTCTCACTTCTATATGGGTATAATGATATCCTGAGTCATACCTCCCGGTCTTTGGTGTTCCACCTTTACTTACTGACAGTTTGGGCACTTAGCTACAAATTCAGCAATATCTCTTTTCATGTCGTTCCACCAGTAAATATCCCATAAATCACGGTACATCTTAGTAGCACTAGGGTGAATGAAATATCTAGAATTGTGTGCTTCAATCAATATCTGCTATCTCAACTCGCTGACCTCCGGTACACATAATATACCTTGGTAATGGAACACACCATCTCCCCCTTTGGAGAAAGCTTTTATTTCTTTCCTGAGAACTGCTTCCTTCATCTTAAGTAAGATGGGATCTTCATCTTGTATGGACTTAACCTCCAAAACTAAAGAGGAATCTGACCCGCTCTACATTACTACCCCACCTTCAGTTGAATCCACCAATTGCACCCCTAACCGGGCTAGCCTATGAACTTCTTTCGCTTGCTCCCTCTTGTCTTCCTCAATGTGAGCTACACTTCCCATAGACCGTCTGCTTAGGGCGTCAGCCACCACATTGGCCTTGCCCGGGCTACAACACACTCATGTCATAATCCTTTAGCAGCTCCAACCACCATCTCTGATGCAGGTTTTGGTCTTCTGGCTGAACACATACTGAAGGCTCTTGTGATCTATGAACACATCCACGTGATCCCCGTACAAGTGGTGTCTCCATATTTTTAACACGAATACCACCGCTGTTAACTCCAAGTCATGAGTCGGATAGTTCTTCTCATGGACTTTGAGCTGTCTAGATGCATAGGCTATCACTTTGTCCCGTTGCATCAAAAGACAACCAAGTCCAACTTTGGAGGCGTCACAATATACAACAAACTCATCTGTTCCTTCTGGCAGGGTCAAAACTGGAGCGATAGTGAGTCTAGTCTTCAACTCCTGGAAACTATTCTCACACTCGTCCGACTACTGAAAATTCACCTTCTTTTGGGTTAATTTTGTCAAAGGAGATGCTATGGAGGAGAAACCTTCCACAAACCATTAGTAATAGCCTGCTAAGCCCAGGAGCTCCTGATTTCGGTGGGAGAGGTAGGTCTGGGCCAATCTTTCACCGTTGCAATCTTGTGAGGATCTACCTGTATCCCCTCACCTGAGACCACATGACCCAAGAAGGTCACGGACTTCAACCAGAATTCACACTTGCTAAACTTGGCGAATAATTAGCGGTCTTTGAGGGTCTGTAATGCTAATCTTAGGTGATTGCATGCTCTTCTTCATTTTTGGAGTACACCAGAATATCGTCGATAAATACAATGACAAACATATCCAGCTACTGCTTGAAGACCCTATTCATCAAATCCATGAAGGCTGATGGGGCATTCATTAACCCAAAGGACATCACCACAAACTCATAGTGACCATTTCGAGTTTTGAACGCTGTTTTTGGTATGTCACACTCCCTAACCCTTAGCTGATGGTACCCTGACCTGAGATCGATCTTGGAGAAACAGCTGGCTCCCCGAAGTTGGTCAAACAGATCATCAATTCTGGGTAGAGGGTACTTGTTCTTAACTGTGACCTTGTTCAGCTGACGGTAATCTATGCACATTCTTAGGGTACCGTCTTTCTTACACACAATAACACTGGAGCACCCCAGGGAGAGATGTTGGGTGTGATAAAACCCTTATCAAGAAGATCCTTTAACTGCTCCTTCAGCTCCTTAAGCTCAACTGGAGCAATATTGTAAGGGGGGATGGAGATGGGATGCATGTCTAGGAGGAGATCTATTCTGAAGTCTATTTCCCGTTTAGGGGAAACTCCGGGAAGATCTTCAGGAAATACATCTGGAAACTCGCTGACAACTGGAACAAACTGAATGGCTGGGGTCTCAGAGTTGGAATTCTTGACCCGAACCAGATGGTATAGACATCATTTGGAAATGAGTTTTTGGGACTTAAGGTAGGAAATAAACCTACCCTTAGGCGCTGAACTGTTGCCCAACCATTCTAACACTGGTTCATTCGGAAACTGAAACTTGACAACTCTAGTTCTACAGTCAACTGAGGCATAGAAGGAGTGTAACCAATCCATGCTGAGAATAAGGTCGAAGTCCACCATGTCTAGCTCTACGAGGTCAGCTGGAATGACTTTATTCAGGACTGAGACTGGGCAGTTTCTATACACTCGGCTGGCTCTAACTGACTCGCCAACGGGGGTGGAGACTGAGAATGGTTCTGAGAGGACCTCTGGACTTATATTGAACTGAACTGCTATATTTGGAGTCACGAACAAAAAAGTAGCTCTTGGATCTAAGAGGGAATATACGTCTAGATGGAAGAGACATAACATACCAATAACTACGTCAGGTGAACTTTCCTAATCCTGACGGGAAGATAGAGCATAGAAACGATTTTGGTGCTGACCTCCATTTGTACTTGATAAGTTGGCCTGCTGAGCTGGTCGGCCTACTGGAGTTGCTGAGGTAGTGGATTGTAATCTTCCCCGTCTTGCTGATGGACATTCTTTCATTCGATGCACGAGCTGTCCACAACCAAAACAGCCCTCTCTGCCCTGTAGACACTCTCCAGCATGATTCTTGCCGCACTTGAGGCAAACTGGATACTTGTTCCCTATAATATGGGCCTGAGATTGAGTGCCAGATGACCCACCCCTCCGATCCTGGGGGGCCCGAAAGGTTGGGGCACTGGCTGAGCTAGGTGTTGGGGCCCTCTTCTATTGCTACTGCTCTGGGTGGCTACCACCGCCAGCTCTCTGGTGGCCAACATCTGAATGACCAGTTCTTTCCCGCTTGTTCTTACACTTCATATCTTTCAACTTCTTAGCCTCAATCTGCTGGGCATAAATAATTGGGCTAGAGAGGTCCATATCCTTGATCAATATCGCGGTCCTGCACTCCTTGAGGATAAGATTAGACACCTCATTGACGAACTTCAGCATGCGAGCCCTTGGCTCGGCTACCATCTCTAGAGCATATTTTGATAACCTGGTAAACTCCAGAGCAGACTCCTCCACTGTCCTGTTGCCCTGTCGCAGGTTCATAAACTCTGCCATCTTCACCTACCTCGGCTCCCGGAGAAAAAACCTATCCAAGAAAGCCGTGTGGAACTCCTCCCACTCCACCGGTCCTGCTCCCTCCGGGCGCCCCTCCTTCCACTACTCATACCAAACCTGAGCTACCCTTTTAAGCTAATAGGCAGCCAGGTCATCACTCTCGGAGAAGCTAACACTCATAATGCGAGTAAACTTCTTGACCTCATCTACAAACTCTTGGGGGTCCTCCCCACTTTAGACCCCTGGAATGATGGAGGGTTCATATGGGTGAAGTCCCGCACCCTTGCTGCTGTTGCAGACCCGTTCGTGTTCACCGGCACAGCCTGTTGATTCACCTGGTTGGTCACGGTTTGAGCTAGTAACTGAATAGCCGCTCTTAACTCTATGGTAGAAACTGAATCGTCTTGAGGAGCCGCCGGGGCTGATGGGGCAGGTCTGTTGGCATTACCAGCCCTTCTTCCGTTACCACGTCATGGAGGCATGATTCACTGAAACAAAACAGAACACGAATTAGAAGGGCATTTCTGGAATTGAACTTTGACGCACGATAAAGAATATGAACAAAGGAAATTTTTTCTAATAACATCTCGTAGCCTCCTCGTCATAAGTGTGGCGCGCTTCACACCTATGAAAAAGACTCTACTCGATGCGGCTTTCAACTTTTTGAGGATACTATAAACCTAGCGCTCTGATACCAATTTTGTCACGCCCTGAGCCTACACCCTGGACATAACATGATACTTAAAGTCATGAGTGACCCCAAGTCAACCCCTGGTCTATCATACACTGTTATTCTAAGTAAACATGCATAACAGAAATTTAAAATAATACATAAAATCATTAATAAAAATTTAAAGAATGAACATAGAGATTTTTAAATATCTGAAAGTCTGAAAGCCATCTAACTGAGGAGTTGCTGGGACAGGCCCCCAGCTAACTCTAAGTCTAGCTGAAAATAATAAAGAAACTAAAATGAATAAAATGTGCCCTCGGAATATGAGGACTCACACTGTTGCAGCTGATAGAGAGACCTAAATGTAATTGGCTAATGGTGTTGGGTAAAGTATGCGTCAGTACTTTGAATGTACTGAAAGTGAGAGATATAAATAGTATGAAAGAACTAATAATTGATCTGTAATGACATGAAATGACCAACTGAAAACTGATACAACTGGAATATAGCTAATATGGTCAATAATGACCCCGACTTATGGTCATAAACATGCCCTAAGTCTGAAATAATAAGTTTGAGATACTGCACTGAACTGACCTGAGTTGAACTAGACTGAGAATTCTGAGAATGAGCTAAACTGACTAGTGGGAGAGTTCGTAACTTACATATTACCACGTGAGCTAGATGTGGAGTCCGATGTATATACATCCCACCAGTAGGACCTAATATACCTTGCCAGGGTATAAACGCATGAATTGGGTGATCACAAAAGTCTGGGGTCATTCAAGCCAACAATCTGTAACTGTAACCTACGCTGGAAACGTAGTTTTGAGAACCTAGGTGTGTTGGAACCCCGGTCCGCTCGGTGCTAAGTCCTACTCCCACTAGAAAACCTATACTGAACTACTAGGATGATAGCTCGAAAGTGGGGTCCAATACTAGTTAGGGACATCTAATTGCAAGTACCCTAAGAGTCTTATGAGACCAAATTCTGAAACTGGGTTCTAGACTGGTTAGAGCTGCTTATCTAGGAGCGTCGTAACCGTATAAGAACAAATTGAAATTTGAAGTGGGATCTTGGGGCAAGTCAGAGCTATATATCTGAAATGTCATGACTGCCTAGTGGACCAATAACTGAATTCTGATTCTAATATTTACGAGGTACTACTGGCACCTTGAGAAATTCTATAGTCAAACTGATCAGCTGACATTTCTGACTAACACTGAATATCCTAGTACTTTAACTGAAACTGAACTGACAATTCTGAGAAATACAAAGTATATAAACTTTCTGACTAAATCTTAATAACATACATTTAACAGAGTTTTTAACACAAATAATCCGTATATAGCCCCTAACTCTGAAGGATGCAAACAATTCTCAAGAATTCAAAGCTTAAACAGGATTCTAATTTTCTGGCTTTTTAAAAGCTAGGGTTGAATTCTAATTTGATGGAACAAGCATTATTTTAGTTACAAATTGGTGGAAAATAGAGATAATTAACATAGGGTATGATTCCACATGAGTTAATCAAAGAATAATAACAATAACTTCAAATTCGCAAAGGCTAGGAATGAAAGTGAATAGAGAGAGAGTTTTGGGGGACGCAAGGGGAGAACAATCTCCTTGTGAAATTCCAACATACCTGTAGAAGAAACCCTGGTGAAAATCCCTGAGAAGAATATCAAACCCTTGCTCCTTCTCTATGCTTTCAGATAAGTTCTTACGCTTTGTTCTTGAGGGATTTGAGAGGAATGAGTGGAAAGGTCGCTCTAACACTTAATGTTCCTCCTGTACAAACCCAGCGATGGGATTTCAAGTTTAAAAAGCTGGGAAAATACTAAAATACCCTAACAGAAAGAATTATAAACTGTCCGACCTTGAACAATGGATCTCAGAATGGGTCGTTGGTTCAAACAACGGCCCGTTGAAAGCTGCCGTTGGTTCTAGCTTCTGAAGTAGACTTCATTGGAAAGACTCACGAGCGGATAAAATGGTCAGTTCAAACCAAAGACAGGCCGTTGATACCTTCTGTTAGAACACATAGAAAAACTGGCATGCAGACAACGAGTCCTCACAACGACTCATTGGCAGAACCAACGGTTCGTTGTATCCACTCGTGGTCCTCACTGCTGAGGTCTAGAACTGGACGACAGGTGGTAACAACGGCTCGTTGGTAGTAACCACGGGCCGTTGTTCCCTCTCATTGCCTCAGGGAAAGGTCTCATAATCCTCTGAACTTGGGATTCAACGGACGACAGGACGGCTCATTGTAAGGAACAACGGGTCGTCCTATGTCTTGTTGTTTCCCCTCGAAGGAAGGGTGCTACTAACCATGACCACTTACAACAGTTCATTGGTTCCACCAACGGTCCGTTGTGGGGGGTCGTTTGAGATAGAAAAATTTCTGGTTTTCTTATGGTTTTTCATGCAACGTTTGAATTTGGTCAAAGAAAGTTTGGGGTGTTACAGTGTAAGTGATCATTGTATCAAAACAAATATTTTTGACGGATGTCGGAGTCGAATCCCACAGACTGGTGAATGATTTGCGCAAGTGTTGTTTTAGGAAATTTGAATTAACTCGCACCAATTAAGAAAAATAAAACAGTAAATTTTTAGGGAAAAAAATTAAGTAAACGATATTGTGGGCTTTAAACTAGCTTGCCAAAATAGCAAAATAACCAAAATTAATAGATAATAATGAGAGGAGACTAGAGGTGTGGTGTAGATGGAGTGCTAATCAAATAAGGATATGCTAGCTCATCAAATTATTGTGAATAAGCCTAAATAACTCTGGACAAGATGGCACCCTATATTTTTTGACCTCGTGGATGCCTTTTTCTCGAGTCCTCTCGAACCTCAAGATACGATTCAGTTAGCCCAATAGAGTTTGGATTAATAGCTGAGTTATTTCTAGCCATCAACTACTAATTAGAATTATGAACATGGGTTTTGGCTATTTCTAGCCCAAATCCACACAATCACATTCATTCCCACCATCAAATTCTCTCCCAATACTTGAATTCTTCTTTTTCAAGCTAAATCAAGTAAGAAAAGTAAACTTACATTTGCAACTATGGGTCATCAATTATATATTGGAGAAAACTCAATAGATTTACACTAATTAAGCAATATTAAGAAGAATCTAGCAATATCCAATCTAATTAAGCACCCATCATCACACACCTCTAGTTGATGATTTAGCTACTCATGATTAAAAAACTAAAGAGTATATTCATCAATAAACTCAATGATTTCATTAGTAAGAGAAAGCAAAATCAAAATCAAAATATGTCTGCAACAATGGTTATACCTTGCTAATGGAAGAAGAAGAAAATAGAAAAGCAATATCCAACTATCTCCTCTAATGGAGTTCTTCTCTTTCCAAGGCAAAGGAATGTTCAAAAAACTAAAAAGTATAAAAGTTATGTACAAAGTACTTTCTTCTAGACTATATACATAAATAGGGCAATCCATCTCCTCTTTTTTCAGTGTTGGGAACAATTGCCTCTGTTCAAGCATGTTTTCACTTGCAGGGGAGTCGACGATTCGCCGGTTGCATTTCGTGAACTTCCATCCATCATTACTGCACTTCCAGTGATTCTCCAGGACCATTCGGTGACAATTTTGGTGGTTCGTTGGCCTTCATCCGCGATCCACCGATTCATTTGCTCTTTGGTCTGGAAAGTGCAGGCACCGGTAGGCGATTTGACCGGCGAGTCACTGGTTGATTTCCTGGCCGCCGATTGCATATTATCCTCAAGTCAGTGGTCATCTGCGTTTGACCAACGTTTCACCGGTGTCCTTCGGTGGAGCATCGATTTTCACCTGATTTCATCCTTTTTACTCCACTTCTTACTCTTCCTCTTCAACTCAGATACCTGTACATAAAAAATAAAAATGACATAAAATTCATATAAATAATTTGAAAACTAATCTAGAGTTCATGCTCAATAGCCTAATGAGTTGGTGAATTACCAACTCATCAGTTTTCTGATTAATCGCATATCATTATTGTGCTTGTTGGTAATACTTACAATATTCTTTTTCTATACAATTCACTTTTTTCAGTAAAATTTAAGGTGTTTGGAAGAACATGTTATATTCAAGATATTCAACCATCTATTCCAAGCTAGATCCCAAGGCTTTGAATTGTATTCTTCTAGGCATTCTCATCTTCAAAAAAGGTATCGATGTTATTATACTAAACTTGAAAAATATCTTGTGTCAAATGATATGATATTTTCAAAAACTATACCATTCTTTATAAACCTCTAATTTCTATAAGTTGGGAGAGGGGTGTATTAGTCTATCAAGTCACCCGTATTTTGATAGAACAATCAGATATCATTCCTTCATCTCCTAGTTCTTCTATTGATCACCAACAGACTATTATATTTTTAGTACCTACTTTATTTGCGGTGGCAAGACTACTGATTGCTCAAGTCTACTTAATGAGGTGAGAGATTGATGATACTTGTAATGCACCAGTTTTGTCGACTTATCCTTTAGAAAATTTTGACCTTTCTGTTGCTCTTCGATAAGGTACACATACTTTTAAATCCCATATATTTAATTTTATTTATGACCACTTATACTCTATACCTAAATATTTGAGTGTTTCTTTAAACTCCATCCTTGTACCTAAATAGTGAAGCAGGCTTTAAATTATTCTGGATGGTCTGAGGTCTGATGGAAAACTACTTTCACGTTCGATTCAGAGAGCACTTTTTTTATTGAGAATTCCTCAATCCCTTTCGTGTGAATTCCCCAGAAACGAATTAAAAACTTGTGGGGCTCTGTCTATTCCATCTCAAAAAAAAATACTTGATGATATACATGCTTTAAAGGAAAATCACATGTGGAATTTGATGGATTTACCCAAAAAAACCGGTAGGATGTAACGGGATCCTCATAGTTAAGATTAATCTAGATGGTTTTGTAGTAAGACTTAAGAAAATTTTTTTGGCTAAAGAGTATGCTCAAATATGTGGTACAAATTATTCAGATACCTTCTCCTTTATTGCCAAACTCAATTCTATTGGTTTGTTCATTTCTTTAGATGCATATGAAAATAGGCGTCTTTGCATCAATTAGATATCAAGAATGCACTCCTTTATAGTGATCTTTAAGAGGAAGTATATATAGAGAAACCACCCGATTTTGTTGCTCAGTGGAAGTATGAAAAAGTTTGTCATATGAAAGTCTTTGTATGGCTTGAAGCAAAGTCATCGGGCTTAGTTTGGCAAGTTCGGTGAGGCTGTTTAAGGTTTTTAATTGAAAATTGAAAAATTTGATCACTCGGTTTTCTACTGATAATTGTCAACTGTCATTATCCTTCTTGTTATATATGTTGATGACATTGTCATCATAGGAAGTAATTACACAGGATCTCTTTCCTCAAGTCTTTCCTACAAATTAGGTTTCATACAAAGGATTTGGTTCAATTGAAATACTTTTTGGGAGTAGAAGTAAATAGAAGCAAGAAGAGAATTTTTCTATCTAAGAGAAAATATATTCTTGACTTACTTGCAGACACTGGAAAGTTGGCAATCAAATCTTGCAGTACTCCAATGGTTCCCAATATGAATTTCACGAAAGATGATGGCAATCCTTTTGATTATCCAGAGAGTTGAAAAGTTAAACTACTTTACTATGACTCGTCCAAATATTGCTTTTGTAGTAAGTATTGTTAGCCAGTTTATGATTGCACCTTCGGTCAAACATTGAGAAGCTTTAAAATATAATTTATGTTACTTGAAAGGAGCTCCTGAACATATTTTATACCAATCACGACCATAGTCATGATGAGTGTTTTATAGATGCTGACTGGTCTAGATCCAGAATTGATAGAAGATCTAGTACAGGCTATTGTGTCTTTGTTATAGGTAAACTAATATAATGGAGAAGTAAGAAGTTAAGTGTTGTATCTTGATCCAGTGCAGAATTTGAGTACAAAGCTATATCACAATCTGTGTGTGAAATTATGTGGAGACATCATCTTTTAATTGAAATTGGGTGTAATTGTCGTACACTAGCAAAACTTTGATGTGATAATCAGGTTGCTCTTCATATTGCCTCACATCCAATGTATTATGAAAGAACTAAACATATTAAGGCTGACTGTCATCTTATTCGTAAGAAAGTTCATAAAAACGTGAATTTTACTGGCTACGCGAAAACAATAGAGCAACTAGCTGATTTATTCACAAAAGCATTAAATGAAACTCAAGTTGATTACCTTTGAAACAAGTTGGCAATGCCAAATATCTAAGCTCTAAATTTGAGGGGGAATGTTACTGAATCACAATTGTATAATAATGTATATAGATAGTATAGCTAATTTCTAGGGATCTAAATATTTAGTTACCACAGTTAGCTTATTCTTGTCATATACTTATATCATTGTATTCTTTGAGTAATAAACAACTTATTCTCTATATCTTATAGTTTACACGACATCAGAGTCAGATTCATTTGTTTTCAGACTTTTGGATGTTAGAGTGGGTTTGCATCCCGCAATGGTTGGAAAATTAATTAGCGGTCTTCTTATGTGAATGTGAACAATTTTTTTCTTATTAGTTAGATTTTGAGATTGAATTTGATTTTATCATGTTCCTGTTGAGTTATTGCACAAGATTTTCTTGGCGTTTGTTTTAATATCTTTATTATCGTAGTATAGAAGAATTGATAACACAGTCTAGATTTTAATTAAAGAAAAGTACAAAAAAAAGGGTGAGAGTGGGGCAGGGGCCTGTTAATGTGGATTATGGTTCCTGATCCTCTCTAATCGCCATTTGCTTAGCAGACGAAAATTTTTATTTAAAATGCTTATTCTGAGCACCAAATCCTACTTTAAAATTGATAATATCTGCAATTTTAATCCACTTCCCTATTTAGATTCAGAGGTCAAAACTCGTGAAAAAAAAGTAGGCTTAAGTATTTACGGAAAGGAGATTTACCAGAAGTTAACTTCTTATTTTTTCGGGTGGAAAGAAATTTAACTTTACCTTATAGTCTGTCTTTTTCTTCCTTTCCCATCTTTTTCCCAAGAAAAAGAAAAGTTAAAAAAGAAAACAAACATTTCTTTTTCTCATTTAAATTCCCCTTTCTAACTATAGGAAATTCAAACTACTCTACAACCAAATTAGTGCTTGATAACAAAAAAAATTACTTTAATGATACTGCTATCTTGCCTTGGCAAATCTATAATTCAAAAGTTACTTCCAGCTCATATTTACTTGTTGAACTAAATGATATAAGGTACATGGCACAATGCAACGAGAAGTGGGTCTTCTTCTTATCTTTCAGACCAAGAAAAAAATAAAAGTGTGTGATCTTCTTATTCTTATTGCATTGACTTGAACACTGAGGGTGTTCTCTGTATGAAGAAACTGATTTTAAGAAATTTTTGTTAGGAAATTATGTGAGTTTTTCATTCATTTTTTTGTATTTGATACGTATAAAATTATTATTTTAAAAATATTTATATATAATTCAAATAAATATATGAGAAGGTGAGGGTGGTGGTCGGGGTGCACGCTGTGAGGTGGTGGGTGTAGGACTATGGGGGTTGGGTTGAAAATGAGGTGTTGGAGGTTCGGGGGAACACAATAAATGTTGAATATCATTGGTGAAACTTATTTTTTCTATTTCCACTAAAAAAAGACATTTTCCTCATTTTTAAAAAACTTACATTTTTAGAAAAATAATTAGGAAACATTTCCTGAAAATTATTTTCCTCCATATCGAACATTATATATATATATATATATATATATAACACATTAAAACTAGGCATAGACAAGGTGATGTGGCACCTCTCTATGACCTCCAGTTGCATTTTTCTTGTTTCTTTTTTTTTTTTTTTGACATTTTTCTCTCAATTTCACTATCTAATAATAGCATAATAATTTACTTTAAAATATTTTTCATTTAAAAATCATCTCCATAACTCACACCTTTTCATTTTCATGATTTCTATTTCAATAATGTCCATTAGTCTTGTGTCTTTAACTCACACATTCTCATTTTCATAAATCCTAATTATAATCTTGTCTTTTCAAATTCATAACCCCCAAATAATATGTTACTTATAAATTTTGACATCTTACATGTGAATTGAGGATTCAAGGTTAATATGCAAATATGACCATGATTCTCGAAGAATATATATATATATATATATATACACACACACACACACACACACACACACACACTAGGCTCAAAGACTATTGAAAAAAACATATTGTCTCGTATATATATTAAATCGAGACGCCTATAATCCACAAGGATTACTAGAGCACCTTTGATCTTCAGAATTTCTTGTGGTATTCAAATTATGTAGTTGTTTCTTTTCTTTTAATTTATTGTTTCATTATCTTGGATATTGCTGCATATTTTTAAATTTTACATGAACTTTTAATATTAATTTAATAGGTGAAAATCGTTTTTACCCCCCAACTTTGCTTTAAAAATCAAACTCGTCCCTCCACATTGAACAATAGACAATCTCTCCCCTTAATCCTAATTGACTTTTTAAAATACCTATTTTATCCTTCCTTATCAACTTTATCTTCTTCATTTTACTTATTTAGAATCATAATGTTTTTTTAAAGTCTATGTAATAATATATTTAATAAAATAAATAAATATTAACTTTTGAAATAAAATAAAACAAAAAATATTAATTGAATGTATAAATTAATGACGTTCAATAATGATGTAAATTAGTAGAATAACAAAATATTAATAATAATCAAAACTCTAACATTTATTTATACAAGTAAAAATAAAAAGTAGTAATAATTTTATAAATATATTTCAATGCATGTGTTACACCCCGTAAAATTTCCAACACATAGATGGCCTATTCGCGTGTTGGTTAAGAATATTTGAAAGCCATACATGCTAGAAAAAGGCCCGGGAAAAAATTGGACGAGAAACCTGTCGAACCATCACGGAAGGAGCCAGGGCAGAGCCCCTCCGCGATGGCAACATGTCACGGAGGTGGAGCCTCCGTGTTGGCTCCGTGACACGTTGGCCCTGTCCAGGCCCAAGTATATAAAGCCTCCAACTTCGGTACTTTTCATAAATATATCAAATAATTTCCAGAACTCGTGAGAAAACAGAGAGGATGCGAAAGTACTATTAAATTATCATCCAATTACGCCGTCAAATGCAGTCCAAACTCAAATTAACTCCAGATACCGAGGTATTAAGTAGTAAGGAGCATTCCTACGGATTTAGTTTCGCGAAATTCGGCTGGAGAATCGTCGTGCTACCGAACTAGGGTAAGTGGAATTGCTCCAAATTAGTGTCAATATACTCCTATCCCTAAAGTGAGTATTTCTCCCTTCTGGACTTTCGTAAAATAGCGAGTTTTTGATCGTCTTTCGATAAGCCAAAGTTTAGGCTATAAATATATCGAAAGTGACGTTTTCTTTCAGAATATTGGTGTATTTAGTTTTGATTGACATATATGTAAATGCAGTTGGGAGGAACAGCTGGAGTATTGACCGAGCTTCATCCGTTAATCGGATAAACCGAGGTTAAGGTATGTAAAGCTATTCTTTTGGCAAGCCAAGAAGTACAGTCTAGAAAATAAATAGAATAAAAGCTATTAACAGATACCCAGCGTACAAGAACGATTTCAGTACAATTTCCAGCAAGCATGCTAGTATATCATTATGTATCATGCGATAATCAGAGTAACGGATAGTCAGATGATTTTAGATAGTAATGTGATATCCGCTAGTAGCTCAGCATGGTCTTACGAGATACCCAGAATGGAAGTTGTAAAAGCAGTATAACGAATTAGCAAGATTACATATAGTATGTATTACATTTGTTGAGACTGTATCCGGTAATAAATGGCCCATTTTATATTATTGAGCTATATCCAGTTACCCATTTCAGTTGTATATTTCAGTTTGCTTTACATGCTCAGTACCTGTGGTACTGACGCCCGTGTGGGCGCTGCATTGCTTTCCTGCAGGTACACATAGATGAGGAGTCGATTCCTCGTGATCCAGTCAGCAGTTATCAGCTCCTATCCTCCGGAGCTAGACAGTCGGAGGTTTCTCCTATTTCCTTTTTTATTACAGTTTGGGTAGGTCGGGGCCCTGTCCCAACCAATCTATTATTACTTCCTAGAGGCTTGCAGTATGATGTTTCCCTGTGGTGGTGGAGCCAGTCGTATGGGGCCGTGCATGTATATATGTGTTTAGTTGTTGATGTTGGCCGTGTGGGGCCTTCTTCTGGTTATAGTTAGTGACCTTGTCGGTCACACACGTGAATAGCAGTTGCTTCAGAATATAGTGTCATTGTTCTGGTTAGCTGTTGTGCATTGCAGGTGGCAATAGGCCTAATCGGCCGGGGGCTGTATTTTGCAGCCGCTATATAGCCGGTTCGTTTCTTAAAATAGAGCCAGAGTCAGCCAAAGCACCAGATGTGCTCAGGCTGGACTATTTAGCAGCCCGGAGTCTAGCAGGCACCAGGTGCCCGTCATACCCCCCAAGGAGGGGTGTGACAAACTTGGTATCAGAGCAGGTCGTGTCCTAGGGAGTCTGCAAGCCGTGCTAAGTAGAGTCTAGTCTATGGATGTGTTGTGCACCACATACTATAGGCAGGAGACTGCGAGGCATGATAGGATGGTTACTCTTCTTTCTCATTTAGTCGTGCTATAGAGCGGTACAGTATAGGGTTGGGTCCCTAAAACTTATCATATTCTTTATCTTCAAATAAGAATGGCAGACCAGCATTACCCTGCCCCTGGTAGAAGAATAGACACAGCAGCAGGACAAGGCACCAACAGGATGCCTTATTTACAGCCAGATTCAGCCCGGTCTGAGGGCGATACGGAGGTGTCATCTCGACCCTCCCAGCAGTCTCCGCCTCGCCAGACACCATTTGAGGCAGCACCGCCTCCCACAACTCCTGCACCCACTTCATCTGATCAGGAGCTACGTAGTGCGGTGGTTATGTTAACCCAGATGCTAGCTACTCAGCGTCAGTCAGCACCACCTGCAGCAGCAGAATCCCTAGGTGGGCCAGGTAGTTCTAGGGTTAGAGAATTCTTGGCATTAGGACCCCCTCCAGTTACAGGGTCAGATTCAGCGGAGGACCCTCATGACTTTCTAGAGCAGATACAGAGAATCTTTAGAGTCATGCACGTAACCCCAGCAGAATTAGTGGAATTAGCAGTGTTCCAGTTGAGGGATATTGCTGTTTTGTGGTACGAAAGTTGGGAGAGATCTCGGGGAAGAGATGCAGCCCCTCCTACTTGGTCCAGCTTCTCAGAGGCCTTCCTAGACTACTACTTACCCCGAGAGGTCAGACAGGCCCAGATGGACCAGTTCTTACACTTAAAGCAGGGGGACCAGGAGCGTCCGTGAGTACTCTTTACAGTTCGACTCCTTAGCCCGCTATGCTCCATCATTTGTGGACACCATGTCGTCCAGAGTCCATCGCTTTATTATGGGCCTGAATTTAGATTACATAGAGACGTGCATGACGGCTACTTTGAGAGAGGACATGGACATAGCCAGGGTACAGGCCTTCGCACAGACAATTGAGGGTCTGAGACAGCGGCAGCGGGGCGACAGACAGGCGACTTTAGAGCAGCGCCGTAGAAACAGACCCACTGAGATTAAGGGGGAAATCCCTAGGGGACCGAGACCACGGTTTTCAGATAGGCCACCCAAATCTTTACCTCCGGTACAACAGCAGAGAGGCAGATTTGTTCGCCAGACTCAGTCAGAATCCGGTAGCAGTTTACGGACAGTAGCATCACCTAAGCAGCGAAGGGCAGAATAGAGTAGGTTTGCACCTACCCCTTGTCCTATATGCCACCGACCCCATTCTGGAGCCTGCATGCAAGGCTTCTCAGGGTGCTATTACTGCGGACAGGAAGGGCATTTAATGAGGGATTGTCCGACCAGAGGAAAGGGTAGCCGGGATAGTCTGGATAGAGCATCAGTGAGGCCACGAGCTCCGGCAGCCTCAGCAGGGCGCAGACCCTTAGGTTCAGCAAATAGGGGCCAAGGTAGGTCAGGAGCCTCTGGCTCAGGTGCAGGCCCCAGCCGTACCTATGCATTACCAGAGAGGCAGGATTCAGAGGCATCTCCTGACGTGGTCACAGGTATATTGATTATCTGTTCATGCCCTTCTTATGTACTGATTGATCCAGGGTCCACTCTGTCATATATTACCCCATTTGTGGCTCGAAAGTTTAATGTCGTACCATATTTATTACAGCAATCCTTTTCAGTATCTACACCGGTTGGTGACTCGATTACAGCTAAAAGAGTTTACCGAGGGTATACGGTAGAGGTTACTGATCGCCAGACCACAATAGACTTGATAGAACTTGAGATGATCAATTTCGATGCCATTATGGGTATGGACTGGTTAGTTCCATGCTATGCCAATTTAGAATGCTGGACCAAGACGGTCTGATTTCACTTTCCGGGGGAAGCAGTGCGAGAGTGGAAAGGGAGCACATCTACGCCAAAAGGTAGGTTTATTTCCTACCTTCAGGTGAGAAAATTAATAGCAAAGGGATGTATTTACCACCTAGTTAGAGTCCAGGACGTTCGGGTGGAACCTCCGACTCTTCAGTCCGTTCTAGTGGTCAATGAATTCCCTGACGTATTTCCAGATAAGTTGCCTGGTATCCCTCCCGAAAGGGAGGTAGATTTTGCAATTGACTTGTTGCCAGGGACTCAACTTATATCCATTCCCCCATATCGCATAGCACCAGCAGAGCTTAGAGAGTTGAAAGAGCAGTTAAAAGATTTTCTCGACAAAGGCTTTATCAAGCCTAGTACTTCCCCGTAGGGTGCGCCAGTTCTATTTGTGAGAAAGAAGGATGGCTCACTCCGTATGTGTATAGACTACCGGCAGCTGAATAAGGTAACGGTTAAAAACAAATACCCGCTCCCTAGAATAGATGATTTGTTTGACCAGTTTCAGGGGGCCAGATGTTTCTCTAAGATAGATCTGAGGTTCGGATACCACCAGGTCCGAGTTCGTGAGAGGGACATTCCAAAGACTGCTTTCAGGACCAGATATGGTCACTTTGAATTTCTAGTCATGTCTTTTGGGCTGACGAATGCTCCCACAGTGTTTATGGACCTAATGAACAACATATTCAGACTGTATTTTGATCTGTTCGTGATAGTATTTATCGATGATATTCTGGTATATTCCCGTTCAGAGACAGATCACCAGAACCATTTACGAACAGTACTCCAGATCCTTAGGGACCGTCAGTTGTACGCCAAGTTTTCTAAGTGTGAGTTCTAGCTGAACTCAGTTTCCTTTTGGGGGCATATTGTGTCGGATGCTGGTATACAGGTGGACACACAGAAAATAGAGGCGGTCAAAACATGGCCCAGACCTACCACTCCGACCGAGGTCTGTAGTTTACTGGGTTTAGCAGGGTATTATAGGAGATTTGTTGAGGGATTCTCTACTATAGCGGCACCTCTGACCAAACTGACGCAGAAAGCAGCGAAGTTTCAGTGGACAGAGGCATGTGAGCAGAGCTTCCAGGAGTTAAAAGACAAATTAACCTCCGCCCCAGTGTTAGCATTGCCGGAAGGTACAGAAGGTTATTCAGTGTATTGCGACGCTTCAGGCATTGGACTGGGTTGTGTGCTAATGCAACATGGAAAGGTAATTTCTTATGCTTCCAGACAGCTAAGGAAGCACGAAAAGAACTATCTGACCCATAACCTGGAACTGGCCGTAGTGATCCACGCTCTAAAAATCTGGAGGCATTATCTGTATGGCATTAATGTAGACATTTCTACAGATCATAAAAGCCTGCAGTACATTTTCACACAGAGGGAGTTAAATCTGCGGCAGCGTCACTGGTTAGAATTGCTGAAAGATTATGACGTAAATATTCTCTACCACCCGGGGAGAGCTAATGTAGTAGCAGATGCCTTGAGCCATAAGTCAATGGGGAGTTTGGCGTATTTGCGACCCGAGAAACGGGAGTTAGCTAAGGAAATTCATCAGCTAGCTGGTTTAGCCGTCCGAGTAGTAGAAATAGAAAATAACAGAGCGGTGATTTAGAACTCTGCCGTGTCATCGTTAGCTACAGAGGTAAAAGAATGGCAGTACGAGGACCCTGATTTAATCTAGCTCAGAGATAGAGTTCAGAAAGGTAAGGAACCAGATTTCCAAGTGACTGAGGATGAAGTGCTGCGTTGTAAGGGCCGCCTATGTGTCCCGAATATTTCAGGACTTTGCCAGCAGATCATGCATGAGGTACATTACGCTCGCTATTCCCTCCATCCAGGAGCAATGAAAATGTACCACGACATTAGAGACATCTATTGGCGGCCAGGTATGAAAGCTGAAATAGCTGAATTTGTATCTAGATGTCCTAACTGCCAGCAGGTGAAAGCAGAACACCAGAAATCGGGCGGTCTGACGCAGGATATAGCCGTGCCTTTGTGGAAATGGGAAGCGATAAATATGGATTTTGTAACAGGGTTACCCCATACTAGACGCAGAAACGATTCTATTTGGGTAATCGTTAACAAATTAACAAAATCAGCTCATCTCCTGCCAGTGAAAGCTACCTTATTGGCAGAGGACTATGCCGAATTATATATCAAAGAAATAGTTAGATTACATGGAGTGCCGGTGTCTATTATTTCAGACCGAGGAGCACAGTTTACAGCTAGATTTTGGCAGTCGTTCCAGAGGGGTCTGGGAACGCATATTAATTTGAGCACAGCATTCCACCCTCAGACAGATGGACAGGCTGAGCGCACTATTCAGACGCTCGAGGACATGCTACGAGCGTGTGTGCTAGATTTTGGGGGTAGCTGGGATGAACATCTACCATTGATTGAATTTGCCTATAATAACAGTTATCATTCAGCTATCCAGATGGCGCCCTTTGAAGCATTATACGGGCGGAAATGCAGATCACCCGTCAGGTGGTTTGAAGTGGGGGAGACAGCGCTGATTGGGACGGATATTATTCGTCAGTCAGAAGAGGCGGTGAAGCTTATCAGAGAACGCCTACTGACTTCTCAGAGCCGCCAGAAGTCTTATGCAAATATGCGGCGCAGAAATATAGAATTTGCAGTGGATGACTGGGTATATCTGAAAGTGTCTCCGATGAAAGGGGTGATGAGATTTGGCAAGAAAGGCAAGCTTAGCCCGAGGTTCATTGGGCCATATCAGATTCGGCGGAGAATAGGCCGAGTTGCATACAAGTTCAACTTGCCTCCAGGGTTAGCGTCTGTTCACCCAGTATTCCATGTATCTATGTTGAGGAAGTTCGTAGGAGACCCTTCCACAGTTGTTCCAGTTCAGGATGTCCAGGTCACAGAAGAGTTAGCATATGAAGAGGTTCCAGTAGCTATACTAGACAGATAGATCCGTAGACTAAGAACGAAAGATGTTGCTTCAGTCAAAGTATTATGGCGTAACAGGAATCGAGAAGAGATGACCTGGGAAGCCGAGGAGGACATGAAAGCTAGATATCCCCACTTATTCCAGACATAGGCAAACAGGAGGTATATTAGAACTGTTTTTCCTTATGAATGTTTATACTTCATATATGAAAGCAGGCGAGTGATTATAGACAGTTATGAATGAATATTATTATATCGTGTGGAGTATGGGACTTTTCTGCATTTCAGGTTTTGGGATAGTCCATATTACAGGGGAAACCCTGCCAAAATTTTTCCAGAAACAAGTTGAGTAAGTTGAGCAGTTCTCTAGATAGAAGTTTACATTCGAGGACGAATGTTCTTTAGGGGGGAAGAATGTTACACCCGTAAAATTCCCAACACATAGATGTCCTATCTGCGTGTTGGTTAAGAGTATTTGAAAGCCATACATGCTAGAAAAAGGCCCGGGAAAAGATCAGACGAGAAACCTATCGAACCATCACGGAAGGAGTTGGGGCATAGCCCCTCCGCGATGGCAACGTGTCACGGAGGTGGAGCCTCTACGTTGGCTCCGTGACACGTTGGCCCTGTCCAGGCCCAAGTATATAAAGCCTCCAACTTCGGTTCATTTCATAAATATATCAAATAATTTCCAGAACTCGTGAGAAAACAGAGAGGGTGCGAAAGTACTATTAAATTATCGTCCGATTACGCCGTCAAATGCGGTCCAAACTCAAATTAACTCCAGATACCGAGGTATTAAGTAGTAAGGAGCATTCCTACGGATTTAGTTTCGCGAAATTTGGCCGGAGAATCGTCGTGCTACCAAACTAGGGTAAGTGGAATTGCTCCAAATTAGTGTCAATATACTCCTATCCCTAAAGTGAGTATTTCTCCCTTCTGGACTTTCGAAAAATAGCGAGTTTTTGACCGTCTTTCGATAAGCCAAAGTTTAGGCTATAAATATATTGAAAGTGACGTTTTCTTTCAGAATATTGGTGTATTTAGTTTTAATTGACATATATGTAAATGCAATTGGGAGGAACAGCTGGAGTACTGACCGAGCTTCATCCGTTAATCAGATAAATCGAGGTTAAGGTATGTAAAGCTATTCTTTCGGCAAGCCAGGAAGTACAGTCTAGAAAAAAAATAGAATAAAGGCTATTAACAGATACCCAGTGTACAAGAACGATTTCAGTACAATTTCCAGCAAGCATGCTAGTATATCATTACGTATCATGCGATAATCAGAGTAATGGATAGTCAGATGATTTTAGATAGTAATGTGATATCCGCTAGTAGCTCAGCATGGTCTTACGAGATACCCAGAATGGAAGTTGTAAAAGCAGTATAACGAATTAGCAAGATTACAGATAATGTGTATTACATTTGTTGAGACTGTATCCGGTAACAGATGACACATTTTATATTATTGATCTATATCCAGTTATAGATTGCATGTTCTATGTTATTGAGTTATATCCAGATATAATCAGATCAGTAATCAGATATAGAAATAGCTCCAGACACCGATATAGCTCCAGATACAGATATAGCTCCAGAAACAAATATGGCTCTAGAAACTGATATAGCTTCAGATCGCGGATAACAATAATCAGATAAACAGATAAACGCCAGGTAGCAGTTAGCCCAGCAATTAGAAATAGTGCAAAATAGAATATAGCATCAGTTGTTTAATACGGAGTGGCCTTGAAATAAAAGAAGAGAACATGATTAGTATTTTTCATTTGAGCATGCTTGATGTGTATGTGTTTTGCATGTTGAGACTTGTTATGGCATGTGGGTACCCTTTAGCATCCCTGCCACCCCTGGGTTATAACTGTGTCGATACCAGATTCAGATACTGCCACCAGTTGGGCGATGCCGTCCGCCTAGAGGACGATAATGGCCGACCACCATAATAATACGGTCCAGATTACCCTGCTTGTAGGGGAAGCTCAGTTCACTCTGCGCAGAGCCAGATTACCATGTTTACAGGGGTAGACTACTCTGTGTGCGCTTGTGGCAGGGGGCAGTTTCAGATACAGATTTTTATAAAAATTACCCTGTTGCGTGTTTACACCCAGGGGCAGTTTCAGTCACAGATACAACAGCAGATTACCCCGTTGAGCGCTTGCGCCCAGAGGCAGGAGTCTTCAGACTCAGACACAGTTCATTATCAGAGGCCAAGGCCTGAGCTACGTACCCAAGGGGGGCCGGTAGGGGGAGCTCACAGTTATCAGCTGAATGAAGTGACTTATTTTTGGTTGGTTTAGACTCGGGTAGGGGTAAATAGATTGTTCTGTTGGTTGGCACCTTCTGGCTTATGGGGGTCAGTCAGGTATTGTGTGTATTTATATGTATATCTATATGTGCTATTAGGTACTAATAGACAGTAGGACGACACGTCGTCAGGTACGCCCAATTTAGTTACAAAATAGGTAAACTCTCCCTAGTTGTCCTCAGCCAGATAGATTCAGCTACTTCCTGCTTATATTTTATGTTATCGTTGTTACCCATTCTAGTTATATATTTTAGTTTGCTTTACATGCTCAGTATCTGTGGTACTGACGCCCATGTGGGCGCTGCATTGCTTGCCTGCAGGTACACATAGACGAGGAGTCGATTCCTCGTGATCCAGTCAGCAGAGTTATCAGCTCCTATCCTCCGGAGCTAGACAGTCGGAGGTTGCTCCTATTTCCTTTTTTATTACAGTTTGGGTAGGTTGGAGCCCTGTCCCGACCAATCTATTATTACTTCCTAGAGGCTTGCAGTCTGATGTTTTCCTGTAGTGGTGGAGCCAGTCGTGTGGGGTCGTGCATGTATATATGTGTTTAATTGTTGATGTTGGCCGTGTGGGGCCTTCTTCTGGTTATAGTTAGTGACCTTGTCGATCACACACGTGAATAGCAGTTGCTTCGGAATATAGTGTCATTGTTCTGGTTAGCTGTTGTGCATTGCAGGTTGCTATAGGCCTAATCAGCCGGGGGTTGTATTTACAGCCGCTATATAGCCGGTTCGTTTCTTGAAATAGAGCCAGAGTCAGCCAAAGCACCATATGTGCTCAGGCTGGACCGTTTAGCAGCCCGGAGTCTAGCAGGCACCAGGTGCCCGTCATACCCCCCAAGGAGGGGTGTGACAGCATGAAATATTAAAAAATTAATAAAATAAAGATAACTTTGAAAATTATTTATTTATAATATAATTAATTTTAAATTATAATTTACGAAATATTCTATTTATTAACAATCAAATTTTATTTATTTATATAAACAATAGAGGAAAATAAAGATGTTATATATATATGTATATATATATATACACACACACACACACACACACAAAAGCACTCATTTAATGCATATAATATTTTAATAAAAAAAGTTAAAAATACTAAATAGCATTAGATTTTATGACAAATTCATAGAAGTATTGTTCTACTTAAAATATTAGTGAATTTAAATAAGAAATTATGAATATCTAGATTAAAAAAGAAATATTATATATAATTTAAAAAGATATTACATAAATAGAGAATTAAAAATAACAAAGGTAAAATAGGTATTTTAAAAAGTCAATTAAGATAAAGGGGGGAGAATGTCTATTGTTCAAAGTTAAAGGGAGAGTTTGATTTTTAAAGAAAGTTGGGGGGTGAAAACGATTTTCACTCTTAATCTAATTTCTATTCTGTGCTTTATTTTTTCTCCAGAATTCTTATATTTTAGGTGTATACCATTATTTTATAAATATTATTTTATTTGATATTTGAATTAAATATCATTTTTAATAGGTAATATCTACTTTTTTTAGAAATTTTTTTTTATGATTTTGTAGTTTGTACATGTGTTCTCTTGTGTTTCATAAATGAATGATAAGGAAAACAACAGTAGGAGTAGAATAACTTCTTTTAACATGTTAAATTAAAGTTCCTATATAATTTTCTTTTGTATATTGAAGAAAGTAAATATTATTTTTATTTTGATATATTGTTTAATTTTTGGTGCATTATTTAACCTTCAAAGTCAAAGTTTGTGATTGATCTTGAGTTACGATATCTTGCAGGGGTAGAGTCTGAGAAAATCGAGATAAAAAAAGAGGTTTCTAAGGGAAGACAAATGACCCATGAAGTTTGGAAATATTAATAGAACATAATTTACAAGTTCTAAACCTGTTTAATTAGTGAAAAGAAGTTTTCTTCTTTTCAAATTAATTCTGAAATGCCATAACTTTAATATAGTACGACCACGAAGGTGGTGAAAGTGATGATGACAGAGATAAAGTAGTAAACATGTAATGTCGTTGAATTTTTCCTTATAAAAATTATATATGTTCATGGATTGGTTAAATCTATGTCATAATACGATTTACTACATGAATAAAATAAAGTATCTATTCACTTTAATTTTTTGTATCACAAGAAAATTAGAGAAGAATGAGAAAGTATGTGTCTTTTATTTTTGTTGCGCTTGTGTCAAATAACAAACAATTTAAACAATGAAAACCTTATGCGAAAAAAAAAATCTATCATTTATCTTTCTCTTTTCATTTGGAAAACTCGATATGATATAAAAGAATGAAAAAGAAATTAATCAAGTGTATATAACTTATTTTTACCTTAGCAATATTTTATAACGGCACGAAGCGCGACAACGTTAGTCAAATTAACTATATTAATCATTGTCGGTGAATATACCATAAATTATAATTGCAAAGTAAAATAAAAAAATAATAAATATACTGGTTGAGGTGTAGATATCTCCTTCTCTTTAAGTAGATTTAAACTCACTGTGATATAATCTTTATCGATCCAGTAGTCATATTGTTGACTTTTTTCCTCCATGATAGAACAACCTAACAACGTTGTATAACATAACTCAAACAACTCTAGATTAGTTGAAGAGTCCAAAACTCCACCATAAAAACACCTTCCTTCAATATAAAGTTACTCTATTTTGTATGGTGAATAAGTTGGAGATTTAGAATATTTTTCTTTGTCTCAACTCTCTCTTTCACTACAATAACCTCAAAATACACTATGATATTTTTCACACTTCTCATAATTCTCATACAAAATAGAATAAATCTAATTTTCATAATTTTCATACACAATACAATAAATCCATTTTTTTTAACTCATGAAAAAACACCTTTATATATAGGTATAGAAAGTCTTCCATAGTGGTTATAATTTTTAAACCTTAGTAGGGTAATTACCGGTAGATCAGGCATGATTACACCATCACTTTCTTGTTAATTTATGGCCACTATCATGAAAGGATATAATGACTTTAATATTATAATTTTAATATTAAAATGCACATAAACTTCAACATTCTCCACTCATCTATATATATTATAAAGTTAGGCAATAGAAAAGTGAGGTAACACCTCTCATAGAGTAGGATTTGTATTTATCTTTTTACTCAATTTTTTGACTTTTTTCTCTTATATTTCTCTTAAAATATTTGCTGAAAATTTCATTTAAATTACTCACACCTCTTTATTTTCATAACATATATCTTTAATAATCTCAATAACTCACAAATCTATCATTTCATAACTTCTAAATATTTAATTTATAAATTTATGATAATTTATTGTGTTTCCTCCATGTATATTTATATAAATAAATTGTAAAGCAAAGATTACTCTTATACAAACAAAGATTACTTTCATATTCACATTGTTATCATTTATTGGTAGAATTTCTTTTTGAGATGGGTGTAATTTTATGTTATACCCCGTAGAATTCCCGGCACCTAAATGACCTATTCGCACATTGGTTAAGCATATTCGAAGGCCATACGTGCTTGAGAAAGGCCCGGGAAAAGATCGGACGAGAAACCTGTCGAACCATCGCGGAAGGAGCCGAGGCAGAGCCCCTCCGCGATGGCAGCGTGTCACGGAGGTGAGGCCTCCGCGTTGGCTCCGTGACACGTTGGCCTTATCTAGGCCCAAGTATATAAAGCCCCACTTCGGTTTTAAATGATAAAAACCTTTAAAATTTCCAGAGAACAGAGGGCAAACGTAGAGGGAGAAAAAGGAACGAAGGAAATCATATAATTTTCGTCCGATTACGCTGCCAAACGTTGCCCAAACTCAAATTAACTCCAGATACTGAGGTATTTAGCAGCAGAGAGCATTCCTATGGATTCATTTTCGTAAAATACGGCCGACGAATCGTCGAGCCACCGAGCTAAGGTAAGTGGAATTGCTCTAAACTAGTGTCTATGTGTTCCTAGCTGTGAAGTGAATACTTCTCCCTTATGGACCTCTGAAAAATAGCGAGTTTCTGGCCGTCTTTCGATAAGCCTAAGTTTAGGCTATAAACTATATCGAAAGTGACGTTGCCTTTTGAAATAAAGTTGTATTTAGTATTGATTGACATATTTATGAATGCAGTTGGGAGAAAACAGTTGAAATACCGGTCGAGCCTCGTCTGACAGACGAATAGTTCAAGGATAAGGTATGTAAAGCTAGTTCCCTCGGCAAGTTAAGTAATATCAATGCAGTATAGTAATTTACCGACTAGTAGAATGTTCAGAAGTCAAGTGTTACGTTTATTGTGAACGTTGTGAAACTTACTAGTACGACATAGATTCTAACACAAGTGTTAGAAACTGCCCAACATGCTCAGTAGATGTAACACGAAATGTTAAGATATTATTGTATTCAGTTGAACCCCGCAAAGCGATGCAATATTCCTAAAGCATCTCAGAAATAGAATGGCAGGCTAAAATAAAGTTTAGAACGCAGGTTAGGAATAGTAAATCACGTTAATACAGAAACTCAGTATACAGCATAGGTTGCAGCAGAAATACTATATTTCGTATAGCATTTGCCCCAGTACAGTCTGGCAGGAGACTATATTCATATATATATATTTACCAGCCTCAGCACGTATTAAGTACGTACAGATTACTATCATTAGTTCAGCATGTAGTATATACGATACTTTACCCCTATTAGCCTCAGCATGTGAGATATGCAGACAGTATTACTAGTTGAGACCGTGGTATTGTTTGGGGTTGGACTACCTAGCATCCATGACCGCCCCAGGGTTAATAGCTATATCGACTCGTCCGCCAGAGGATGAGGATACGTCGCTCTACGGAGTGGCATGCCGTCCCCCAGGGGACGAAGATGGGATGCCAGTTTTCCCCATATTTTGCCTTGGTCGGCTTTTATACAACCCCGTCGAGCGGATACGCTCGGGTGTTGATTCAGGAGTCCTTCGGACTCAGATGCAGTTATAGTCAGGGGCTCAGCGAGCCCAAGTGCATACCCAGAGGACCGGCAGGATGCTTACGGGGTTATAGGAGATGGGATGACCGGGGTAGGGGTATAGATTCTGTGCTGGTTGTACCTCCCGGCTTATGGGGGCCGGGTAAGGTTTGTGTGTGCTATGTTATGTTATGCCATGTTATGTTAGATACGAGTAGATCAGCAGTAGCATGATACGTCTTCAGGTATGACTCCTATCCCTTCCAGTAAAGATTGAGAGAAGGTATGGTTTACATTACCAGACAGTTTATCTATTCTCTTTACTTCAGTTTCATCAGTTATATTGTTGTTTTCAGATATTCCTTTCAGTTATTGCTTTGCATACTCAGTACCAGCGGTACTGACGCCCGGTGGGGCGCTGCATTACTTGCCTGCAGGTACTCGTAGACGAGCAGGCAATACCACGTGATTCCTGTCAGCGATCGAGCATTCAGCTCCTGTCATCCGGAGACTGAATTCCAGAGGTGTATTTCAGTTTCTTCTGTTGTATAGTACGGGTAGGTCGGGGCCCTGTCCCGATCATTTCTATTGCTATTCCTAGAGGCTTGCAGTCTGCATATTTCCCTGCGGTCAGTTGAGCCGGTCGTGTGAGGCCGTGCAGTTGTTAGCTGTTAGTACTTTTTCTTCCTTTATGTTGGTCGTGTGGGGCCATAAGTTTGACAGTAGTGGTGACCTTGCCGGTCACGTAGCCTTCTAGTATTTTGTTGCTGAGTTGCAGATAACTAGACAGCATGGTGGCCTTGTCGGCCCGCATAGGTTTCCCTATAGTTGCATATTCTGGTCAGCTGTTATTACAGGTACAGGAGGCTATAGGCCAATGGGCCGGGGGCTGTGTTTACAGCCGTTATATAGCCCTTTGTTTCCAGAAATGTGAGTTAGAGCCAGTCAGGCACCAGATGTGCCTAGGCTTAGCAGTCCAGTAGTTTAGGTCCTAGTAGGGCACCAGGTGCCAGTCATACCCCCCAAGGCGGGGTGTGACAAACTTGGTATCAGAGCCAGGTCGTGTCCCAGGAAGTCTGCAAGCCGTGCTAAGTAGAGTCTTGTCTATGGATGTGTTGTGCACCACATACTATAGGCAGGAGGCTGCGAGGCATGATATGATGGTTACCCTTCCTTCTCAATCAGTCGTGCTTTAGAATGGTACAGTATAGGGTTGAGTCCCTAAGAACTTACCGTATTCTTTGATTACAGATACAAAGGCAGATCCGCATTACCCTATTACAGGCAGAAGGTCAGATATAACAACAGAAGAGGGCATCAGCCGTGATAACTACAGCAGCAGGAGGAGGTACCCGAGACCTCCCAGCATGATACCTTTGTCGGTACTATCCCCAGTATACGTTGATAACGTCAGAATAGGAAGTCAGAATTATAATGTACATATGAGTTTATTTATTTATTAGCTATATAAGACCTGATTAAGATTACAGATAAGGTCAGACCACCAGGAAAGCATAAGGAAGAGAGGGAAATGCAGGAATCCTAACCACGTTTTTTTCAGATGTGGTACAGTTATATGTTTCTATCTGTTGCAACAAAAAAAGGTCTATTCCTACCTCTTGACCTTGATCCCAGTACAGTAAAGGGGCATAAGAATTGAGGCGAGGCTGCCCAAAACAAGCAGTAAGTAAAGATGGGCTGATTGATCCTAGTAAGTATTAGAAAGTATAAAGAGCCCTTATGATTACGTAAGCTGTGCAGACCCTTATGATAACAAGCCAGTAAAGAAAGTAAGACTGTTAGCTTACCCGAAGTAGGGGTAAAAGACCTGCTAGTGATGAATGCCTAATAATAGTCAAGTTTGAGTCAGAAAAAGGCTAAGTCCGCCACATATGCTAACAGGTGGCAAGACATACCTGTAAGATTGTGGTTGTGATCCAGTTGTGATATCAAAAAGGTGAGGGATCATGTGAATCAGATAGGTCTGACTACAAGTCAGGGGAAGTATGAACTGATACAGGACCAACAATCTTGTTAACGATGAAGAGCAGGTACCTTGAACCCCAGAGTTCAGCTTAAGTAAGATGAGGGAAGGAAGCAGGAATGTCAGACCTTGTGGGGAAATTAGAATTACCCCCGGATTGATAAAATATCATATTAAGCATTAAGCCTCTAGCTGACAGTAAGATTGCGGTCCAGAACACCGCAGTATGTCCGCTATGGAAAAGTTAAGAAGTTACCGATACCGCAATTCTAATCTAGTGTAGCCTAGAGATAAGGCCCAGCAAACAGTCATGGGCTCTCAATATATGCCTAGTAAGGCTACAAGATTCGAACGTCGACCCCACATTGCAAGAGTGGCGGAATTTCAAACAGCAGACGATAACTAAGGTGTTTATGTTTATTAGTTTCTGAATGGGGTGACAATACAATGAAATATTAAGAGAAGGCAGGACGTATTGTTAGACTATAGAAGCAGTATATCATGTACAATATGAGATTTAGCAAGGTGTGTCAGAGATTACGTATCACCACAGAATTCAGTATGTATTGTACGTATTTATTAATATATATCTGTGCAGGTAATAAATATGCTGTCAGCAGCTGCTGATAGGGGTTACAATCACACAGATGCATATTAGTGCTGGGAAGTATATACGAATTGCATTGCAGGACCCCTTGTCAAAAATAAAAAGAGAAGAGAAAGGGCAGGTTAAGTGTGAATTACGTATAAAGTCATAGAAACTATCTCAATTTTCAGTTATTAAGTTAATAGACTTATGTGTTGTTGCCAGATCTAGGCTCTAGGAGCTTACCAGAGTTAATGGCCTAAAACAGATGGCTAGATGATAAGGGCGCAGTTAGACGGTCTACCGACCAGCTGGCGCCTGCATTAGCAGGGAGGCATCCCTGAAGATCGGTAACAGTAGTGCATGTGCTAGAACCAGGATTAGAGGCCGAATAGGCAAATTTCAGAGATTAGCAATACCAGAATTGTTCTAGTATGTTAAGTGGTCGTACGTTATTTTTCCAGCCTTGTAGGTGAGAGTCGGCCTTAGTCAACCTAGCAGTTATTATGTGGAACACCCCATAAGACAGCCGACCGTCCCAGTCAGAATACCCGTGGGTACCCCAAGGAAGGGTCCACATCAGTAGTCAGCGACAGACTAGTACTTCAGCTGGTTCTCATAAGATATTTAGATACAGAGCCCTAGCAAAAGGCCAGTATTTACAGAATAGCTCATAAGACCGAGAATCCCCCAAAATAGCAGTATAAATCCAAGTGGATACACACAAGGCGTAAGAAATTGATAGTACCCTGCTAGAACAGTGTTTATTAAGACCAGGGGATCAGTAGACTCCCCGTGAAGATCCAGAGATTGATCGCCTGGGAGTAAGTTTGATTAAGTCCAGCATTACAGTTGTTTAAGCAAAATAATAGAGCAATTAGATGCCCACAAGTCTGCGGTTATGCATGAACTATAAGCACTCAAGTAGAACGGTTAGAGTATTGTTAGACTACTGCCACATTCGGGTCATTCAACCCGACTATTCAGTTATTTAAGGTTAGGCAGCCAGATCATTAGAGGTCATGATCAATATCAGGACCCCATGATCAGATACGGGCACATGGTGTGCAGATAGTCGTTCAAGGTTACCTTAGCAACAAGTAGCCTTAGCATGCGGTCAGAAGGCCAGATAAGTTCTAGCTATACCGGTAGATTACTTGTCAGATTCTCCGGTATAATAAACCAGTATGACCGTCAGTTATATGTCAAATTTTGTAAATGTGAATTTTGGTTGAGTTTAGTAGCCTTTTTGGTCACATTGTGTCGGAGGCGTGTGAGCAGAACTTCCAAGAGTTAAAAGCCAGGTTAACATCAGCTCCAGTGTTAGTATCGCCAGGATGTACAGAGGGTTGATGCAGCATGGTAAAGTGATAGTTTATGCTTTCAGGCAGTTGTAGAAACGTGAAGAGAATTATCTTACCCACGACCTGGAGTTAGCTGCAGTAGTTTATGCCTTTAAGAGTGAAAATTTTGTATCACCCAGGAAGGGTTAATATGGTAGCAGATGCCCTTAGCTGTAAATCTTTGGGGAGTTGGCATACTTGCAGCCTGAACAGCGAAAATATTCGAGAATTACACTAGTTAGCCGGTTTAGCCGGTCACATAGCAGAAATAAAAGATAACAGAGCGATAATACAGAATGTCGCAGTGTTGTCGTTAGTGGTGGAAGTAAAGGAATGGCAGTATAGAGACCCTAGCCAGGTTCAACTTAAACACAAGGTTCAGTAAGGAGAGGTGACATATTCTCAGATAACCGGGGATGAAGTGTTACGATATAAAGGCTGCATTTGTGTTCCAGATATTTTGGGGCATCGCCAGCAGCTTATGAGCAAGGCGCATTACGACCGCTATTCTCTCCACCCAGGCGCGACGAAAATGTGCCATGATATCAAAGAAAACTACTGGTGGCCAGGTATGAAAAGAGAAATTGCTGAATTTGTAGCCCAGTGTCCTAACTGCCAACAGGTGAATGCAGAACATCAGAAACCAGGCGGGTTAACTTAGGACATAGCTGTGCCTCTCTGGAAATGAGAAGCAGTGAATATGGATTTTGTAACAGGGTTACCCCATACCAGACGCAGAAATGATTCTATTTGGGTAATAGTTGTCAGGATGACAAAATCAGCTCATTCCCTGCCAGTGAAAGCTACCTTCCCGGCTGAGGATTATATTGAATTATCTATCAAAAAAATAGTTAGATTGCATGGAGTGCTAGTATCTATCATTTCTGATAGGGGAGTACAGTTTACAGTTAGATTCTGGCAGTCATTCCAGAGGAGTCTGGAAACGCAGACTAATTTAAACATAGCATTCTATCCTCAGACAGATGAGCAGGCTGAGCGCACAATTCAGACGCTCAAAGACATATTGCGAGCGTGTGTGCTAGATTTCGGTAGTAGCCAAAGTGAGCATTTACCGTTAATTGAATTTGCCTACAATAATAGCTATCATTCAGCCATCCAGATGGCGCCTTTCGAGACATTATACGAGCAAAAATGCAGATCGTCGAATGGTAGGTTTGAAATCGGAGAGTCAGTGTTGGCTGGCCCAGACATTGTTCAGCAGTTAAAGGAAAAGATAAAGCTTATCCGAGAATGTTTACTGACCGCTCAGAGCCGCCAGAAATCGTATGCAGATATGTGGCGCAGAGATCTAGAATTTGCGGTAAATGACTGGGTATATCTGAAAGTGTCCCCGATAAAAGGGGTAATGAGGTTTGGCAAGAAAGGCAAGCTTAGCCCGAGATTCATTGGGCCATATCATATTCGGCGAAGAATAGGCCGAGTTGCATACGAATTGAACTTGCCTTCAGAGTTAGCATCTGTTCACCCAGTCTTCCATGTCTCTAAGTTAAGGAAGTTCGTAGGGGACCCTTCTACAGTAGTTCCAGTTCAAGATGTCCAGGTCACAGAAGAGTTAGCATATGAAGAGGTTCCCGTAGCTATCTTAGACAGACAGATTCGCAGGCTGAGAACTAAAGATGTTGCATCTGTCAAAGTATTGTGGCGTAACAGGAACCTGAAGGAAATGACGTGGGAAGCTGAAGAAGATATGAAAACCAGATACCCTCACCTATTTCAGGCCTAGTCTGGCGACAGGTATGTCCGTATTGTTACTTATGCAGTACCTTATAGTGTATGTATGTGAATGAGAAAGATTGATATTTAGTTATCCAGTGGATCTTAAAATATTGCGTGCAGTACCTGTATTGGACTTTTCTGCATTTCAGGTTTTTGCTATAGTCCATATTACAGGGGAAACTCTACCAAAATTTTTCTAGAAAGTAATTTAAGTAGTCCTCCAGATAGCAGTGTACATTCGAGGACGAATGTTCTTAAGGGGGGGAGAATGTTATACCCCGTAGAATTCCCGGCACCTAAATGACCTATTCGCACATTGGTTAAGCATATTCAAAGGCCATACGTGCTAGAGAAAGGCCCGGGAAAAGATCGGACGAGAAACCTGTTGAACCATCGCGGAAGGAGCCGAGGCAGAGCCCCTCCGCGATGGCAGCGTGTCACGGAGGTGAGGCCTCCGCGTTGGCTCCGTGACACGTTGGCCTTATCCAGGCCCAAGTATATAAAGCCCCACTTCGGTTTTAAATGATAAAAACCTTTAAAATTTCCAGAGAACAGAGGGCAAACGTAGAGGGAGAAAAAGGAACGAAGGAAATCATATAATTTTCGTCCGATTACGCTGCCAAATGTTGCCCAAACTCAAATTAACTCCAGATACTGAGGTATTTAGCAGCAGAGAGCATTCCTATGGATTCATTTTCGTAAAATACGGCCGACGAATCGTCGATCCACCGAGCTAAGGTAAGTGGAATTGCTCTAAACTAGTGTCTATGTGTTCCTAGCTGTGAAGTGAATATTTCTCCCTTCTGGACCTCTGAAAAATAGCGAGTTTCTGGCCGTCTTTCGATAAGCCTAAGTTTAGGCTATAAACTATATCGAAAGTGACGTTGCCTTTTGAAATAAAGTTGTATTTAGTATTGATTGACATATTTATGAATGCAGTTGGGAGAAAACAGTTGAAGTATCGGCCGAGCCTCGTCCGACAGACGAATAGTTCAAGGATAAGGTATGTAAAGTTAGTTCCCTCGGCAAGTTAAGTAATATCAGTGCAGTATAGTAATTTATTGACCAGTAGAAGGTTCAGAAGTCAAGTGTTACGTTTATTGTGAACGTTGATATAGTGTTAGAAGCATCAAGTTGTAACTTGCGTGAAACTTACTAGTACGACATAGATTCTAACACAAGTGTTAGAAACTACCCAGCATGCTTAGTAGATGTAACACGAAATGTTAAGATATTATTGTATTCAGTTGAACCCCGCAAAGCGATGCAATATCCGTAAAGCATCTCAGAAATAGAATGGCAGGCTAAAATAAAGTTTAGAACGCAGGTTAGGAATAGTAAATCACGTTAATACAGAAACTCAGTATACAACATAGGTTGCAGCAGAAATACTATATTTCGTATAGCATTTGCCCCAGTACAGTCTGGCAGGAGACTATATTCATATATACATATTTACCAGCCTCAGCACGTATTAAATACGTACAGATTACTATCATTAGTTTAGCATGTAATATATACGATACTTTACCCCTATTAGCCTCAGCATGTGAGATATGCAGACAGTATTACTAGTTGAGACCATGGTATTGTTTGGGGTTGGACTACCTAGCATCCATGACCGCCCCAGGGTTAATAGCTGTATCGACTCGTCCACCAGAAGATGAGGATACGTTGCTCTACGGAGTGGCATGCCGTCCCCCAGGGGACGAAGATGGGATGCCAGTTTTCCTCATTTTTTGCCTTGGTCGGCTTTTATACACCCCCGTCGAGCGGATACGCCCGAGTGTTGATTCAGGAGTCCTTCGGACTCAGATGCAGTTATAGTCAGGGGCTCAGCGAGCCCAAGTGCATACCCAGAGGATCGGCAGGATGCATACGGGGTTATAGGAGATGGGATGACCGGGGTAGGGGTATAGATTCTGTGCTGGTTGTACCTCCCGGCTTATGGGGGTCGGGTAAGGTTTGTGTGTGCTATGTTATGTTATGCCATGTTATGTTAGATACGAGTAGATCAGCAGTAGCACGATACGTCTCCAGGTATGACTTCTATCCCTTCCAGTAAAGATTGAGAGAAGGTATGATTTACATTACCAGACAGTTAATCTATTCTCTTTACTTCAGTTTCATCAGTTATATTGTTGTTTTCAGATATTCCTTTCAGTTATTGCTTTGCATACTCAGTACCAGCGGTACTGATGCCCGGTGGGGCACTGCATTACTTGCCTGCAGGTACTCGTAGACGAGCAGGCAATACCACGTGATTCCTGTCAGCGATCGAGCACTCAGCTCCTGTCATCCGGAGACTGAATTCCAGAGGTGTATTTCAGTTTCTTCTGTTGTATAGTACGGGTACGTCGGGGCCCTGTCCCGATCATTTCTATTGCTATTCCTAGAGGCTTGCAGTCTGCATATTTCCCTGCGGTCAGTTGAGCCGGTCGTGTGAGGCCGTGCAGTTGTTAGCTGTTAGTACTTTTGCTTCCTTTATGTTGGCCGTGTGGGGCCATAAGTTTGACAGTAGTGGTGACCTTGCCGGTCACGTAGCCTTCTAGTATTTTGTTGCTGAGTTGCAGATAACTAGACAGCATGGTGGCCTTGTCGGCCCGCATAGGTTTCTCTATAGTTGCATGTTCTGGTCAGCTGTTATTACAGGAACAGGAGGCTATAGGCCAATGGGCCGGGGGCTGTGTTTACAGCCGTTATATAGCCCTTTGTTTCCAGAAATGTGAGTTAGAGCCAGTCAGGCACCAGATGTGCCTAGGCTTAGCAGTCCAGTAGTTCAGGTCCTAGTAGGGCACCAGGTGCCAGTCATACCCCCCAAGGCGGGGTGTGACATTTTATATCTATTAAAGCATATAGATAATATTGATGTGGAAGCTATGATTTAGGTCGTGTTTTGATATTTTGTCTCTATTCTACTGCACCTAACTCCCCTTTTGTCTATATAACCCCATATTATATAACTTTTGTTTGATTGATTGTAATAAGGAGGCAT
Source organism: Datura wrightii (assembly GCA_035772735.1). Classification (NCBI taxonomy): domain Eukaryota; kingdom Viridiplantae; phylum Streptophyta; class Magnoliopsida; order Solanales; family Solanaceae; genus Datura; species Datura wrightii. Next base: position 108,225,282 of record JASDFA010000018.1, read on the forward strand.
CTTATTTATCCTTACCGATAGACGTTAGCCTTAAAATGTTTGAATCTCTCATACTTTTGTATAACGTTAAAAATGCAAAAATTTATGCTTTAATAACTTTTTTCGCATAAGTTAATTTTCGTATAATATCCCAACATAAGCTTAAAAGATGTAGTCATTTAAGAATTAATTTTTACGTGTGTCATACCCTACCATGAAATAACTTATGAAGGTACTGTCGATTTTACATAATTTTTTATATGCTTATTTTAAGACTTTTTTTTTGGTTCAATTTCCTAACTATCTTCTCTCTCTTCTTTTTCAGTTGTCTTCTTCAATCATATAAGTTGTATTTTTTATTTTAAAAAGTGAATATATGTGAACATGAAAAGAAAATGACCAAAAAATAAAGAAGATCATGAATATGTCAAGTAATATGGAGAAATCAAAGTCCAACTATATACCAAAGTTCTTTGATAGTGTATAGTGTACACAGACATGTTCATCAACTTCTACAGTACGTTCCTAACTTCGTATTTTCTCCACCTAAAATGAAATTTGATATAGTAACTGAATACTATTTTGTCATTGTACCAATGTTTTATTCCAACTTGAAAACAAATAAATTTGAAAATTCATTTTATAAGTAATAAATAAATTTTCGTTTTGATATCCTTTCAAATTGAATCATTATTTGTAGCAATTATTGGCAGATATATTTTTTTAGAAAGAGAGGGACTATTGAGTTTTTTTAATCATAATATAGAGAACATAAAGATGCAATTGTGTCAAAAGTTAATGATATTTTTCTTAATTTTTAAACATATCATGTGAATAAATATAAATAGAAAGGATAAAAAGTAAAAGAAATTGGACAAAAGATAAATAAATTTTGACTTTAGAGAATGTCAATAAGCTCTCTCATTATCCAAAATAATAATAATAAAAGAAGAAATAGAAAAAGTGACATGACACCTCCTTTTTGATCAAAAAATACAATTATCTTTTTTTTTTGGGAGGGGGAGGGGGAGGGGGAGGGGCGGAGACGTCTCATTTTTTTCTTATTTATGTGCTATATTTAAAAAATTTTAAAGAGTGACTCTTTTAACTCTCTTAATTATATTAAATATGAAATGTTAAGAAACTAAAAAGGCATTTTTTTAAATTTTTTTAATGAAAAACTTAATTGATCTCATTACTGCCATAACTTTTTATGATCATAATAAAATCAATCCCATAATTTTTTTTTGAAGAAAATCAATCTTTATTAATTTAGCATTTATTTATGATTAATTAAGTTGAATACATTCTTTATAGTATGAATATTATATTTGTTTTGACATATGACTTAATACTTTTTTAAGGTTAAGAAATATATTCATCTTTTTTCTTTTTTCTTTTTAATTTTTTTATTTATCATATAATTTAAAAACACACATATACAATTCACAACCTTTTATCTCCATAACTCTATATTTTTAATAATCTAAATACTGCTTGTATATTACTCTTTCATAACCCCTTAAATATTAATGTTTGAATTTATGATAGTTTATTGTATTTCTCCATAAATATTTATATAAGTTTATATGTATGATAAATACTACGATAAATATCATATTTGGTGATACATTTTATGAAAATTACTTTATCTGTATTATTATTATTACAAGATTAATATATCTCAAATCTCTGTCTAGGTAAATATTCAATTTTCTTTTAAGAACACAATTATCAAAGTCATATTCAATTCAATTGTGTAAAATAACTCTCTTCAAGGTATAACTTATCAAATTCTCATATTCACTAACAAGTAATCATAACAATTATTCGAGTAATATCGCAAACCAAAAAATAATAATACATAGCAAATTTTGTACCATAGAATATTGACAAACTTTTCTGCCAATAAAATTTTTTTCTTTTTTTTCTTTATATTTATGAGTAATATTTTGTCAAGAAATACTTTAATTACTTATCCATAAAATTTTAATTTATTTGTAATTTATTTAGTGAGACTTTTAAAGAAAAAAATATGTTAAAAAATTAATATTTAAAATATTGAAATTAAGGTTCGAACTAATTCACTTAAATACTGGACTATTCTCTTTGAAACTATTAGTAACTAATCAATAAATGAATTTTAACTTCAAATGATCTTTTAAATTTAAGGATGCATTTATTTTGATCTTTATTTTAATATTTGAACACACATGATCCTTTAAGGATGTAAATTAAACACTTCTAACACAATTAATAAAATATGTAGACTTAAAACTTTTTTAATAATAATATCATATGTTCTCGAAGTGAATGGTTTTAAAAGGACAAATGATACTTTTTAAAATTTTAAAAAATTATACTTTTAAACATGCATCTTAATTAATGATATATATATTTGCAACTAGTTACTTAATTAGAACTGTTTATATATTTTTAGAATAATTAAATATCTCAAAATTAAACGATGAATATTAAATTAATCATTTAATATATAGTAACTTTTTGTACATATAGTTGGTTTCTCTTATAAGATTTCAAGATTTTGTTTAGATTTTTTGTTGTTGTGTCTCTTTAGTTATTTTTTTATTTAAATAAATAAAATGACATTTTATTTTTTATTTGACTTTTATTTAACTTTTGAATACTTATTTTGGCAAAATACATACTAAATAAAGTTATAAGTTTATTTATTTAGATCATCTTTTAAAAGAAAAACTAATAATAACATTAGATGTGACCAAATATACTTTATGGTCATTTTAGTATTTGGATAACTGAAAATATCTAAATTATAAATTTTTTGAAAAAAATTTAAGATCGCGCGAAGCGCGAATAAGTTCACTAGTTTTAATATTAAAATAAGAAAGTTTACCAATTTAGTTGAAGGGATAATATTATGCATAATGAAGGTGTGGAACCATCACTTAGTGAGACAACATTCTTTACTCTAGAGTTAGTGGTTGGCTCAAACTTAAACTATGACTGCTTAGGAAAATATAAAGTATCATTGCTTACACATAATAATCAAGGTATTGACATAAATTTTATTAGCTAGCACATGACGATTTTGTACTAACCCGATTTTTATGAGTGTTGTTTAGAACAAGACGAGTTCTCATTAGAAGTGGCCTACTTCCACATTCTCATAAGTGAAGTCTGTCAAGGGTGTTCTTGTAGTTTCAACACCCCATCATACGAGATATAGACTTTCATTAAGAGTTTATAGGCTCAATCTCCACAAATCATTGAAGGTTAAATGCACTCACATCATAGGGATCGAATAAAATAAATATAATAGTGCATTTTAGAATAATTCATCCTATGATTCATTTTCCATTGTACCTGGTTATAGGATCTCTAGTTCCCAGGTTGGATTTTCTCATATATGACTCAGAAATTTATAAGCTTTATTCCATCCCTCTTGATATGCTCTGGACCTTTCTTTTGCAAAGGCCTCAGTCTATGAATCTGAAAAATTATCACAAGATTTAACATAATCCATATTAATGGTATATCACTGCTTAATATGATCTCACAATATTGTGTTTTCTCCTTATGAGGCTGGATTTATCGTTATTGCAACGGTTTTGTACTCTACTAATAATATTGATGCTATCACAATGAATTAAAATAGAAGGAATTGATTTTCAAAATAAGATATTTGAAACAATAAATTTCTCAACCAATTCTCTTTTCTACTAGACGAAGTTGAAGCAATAAACTCAATCTCCATGGTAGAGTTAGCCATAATTTTTTTTTCTTAACAAATAGCAAGTGTTCTCATCTGCACCTTTTTTAAGTGTAGGAGACTATTTTTTATAACACAAGTCATAATTGTGTTTTTTATCAAGTAAATATATTTGACTTGTTTATACCTACTAAGTACTTCTATTGCATATGCAATAGCAGTTTAAGTGCAATCTGTCACATATCTCATGTTTTTCATCAGACTAGCATACACTTTTGTTTATTTAGCATATTATTTTCACACATTTGAATAAAGAAGTTGCAAGACCATACAGTCAACAAAATTATACTTCAAAAAATTTTCAACATAATGTGAATTGTCCAAAAAAAATTTGGTCATATATTTTATGGTACTTTTTATTTCCAGAATTAAATTTATCTCATGCAAATATTTCATGTCAAAATGGCTACCCAACATGTTTTTCATAGTTTCTTTAATAATACTCATGTTAGATCCAAAAAATCTCATATGCAAATAATAACACGTGTGTTATTTCAATACTTATGATAGATTCACTTATAACACTCCTTTTAAAGCATTCTCAAAAATCAAAAATGAAAAAAACATATTTTTCACAATATTTTTTTTCATTTCATTAACCCCCACAATTTCTGAGAAGTTAAATACCAATTTATATTCATGAAATATAGTCTCACATTATTCATGAACAACCTTAGCTAATTTTTTTTTAATCTTTCCTACGCTTGAGTGAAGCAAGAAGAAAATATTTTATCCTTCCATCATTTGAAGAGATCTAGTGACATTAATGCAGAATGATGTTGAGATCTTCTATCTTGATATCAGCTATTTTTTAAATTGTAATAAGAATTAATCTCTTAAAAATTATTGGTGAACATACCATAAATTACAATTGATAAGTAAACTGAGCAAAAAAAGAATAAATAAATGTTCAGAATGAGGTGCGAATATCTCTCTCTTTAAGGAGATTCAAGCGATTTCAGTATAATCTTCATTGATCCAACAATGATACTTTTGACTTATCCCCTCCATGATACAATATTCCAACAATATCATATAACTCAAGCACCCCTGTATTAATTGAAGAGCCAAAGCTCCACCAAAAGAACACATATCTTCAATAAAAAATGACTTTTTTTTGTATAGTGAATATATTGGAGACTTATAATATTTTCTTTTTGTCTTAACTCTCCTTTTCACTGTATTAACCTTATATAAACTACAATAATTTTCACACTTCACATAATTCTCATATACAAATAAATCTTATTCTTACAACTCATAAGAGAAACAACTCTTTATATAAGTACTGAAAATATCTCATAGAGTGAATTAGAGAATAATAATGTATTAAATATGATAGAACATGAGGTAGTGATTATAATATTTAAACCTTACTAAAATAATTAGTAATAAATCATGACATAATTATAACATCACTTTCTTATTAATTTATGATCATTAACATAATAAAATATTGAAATCACCCACTGTTACTCGAGGGTACTGAACCTAGTTCAGTTAAATTGCAAATAATAATGAATGAACTTAAAGTATACACAGTGATTTCGTGAAAACCTCCTTGCTCAAGGGAGTAACAAAAACACGACCTATCGAATAAAATTTTATTAATTTCCATGAGTAGATTTTAGATTACAACTCTATAATCTAAGGGACTAACTCTAGTACCTCAATGATCAATTCTAACTAGTGACGTGTTTATCAACTCACACTCTTAGTTAGAAGCTCACACCAAAACTCTCAATAGAAAATCTCAACCTTGCGTACTTCTCTCTACTCAATAATCTTAACAATTACTTAGGAAGTTTCAGTGCGTTTTCTTACTGTAATTATCAACCTTCTTCTGTTTCTTCGTGGGATATAAATACTCAATCCCCAAGAGTAATCCTGCTTCAACTTTGATTCCTCTTCTATTCAGACTCCTTGATTTTCTCCTACTCAAGTTTCCATCTTTCTTTTTATTTCCTAAAAGGAATCCATCTCTTCACTAGCTTCCCTTATCCTGTTGCGTGTCACACTCCCTTATCTATAAGTGCAAACTTTTCGCCACTTCTTGTTTGAGTAGGAGTTGATGTCTTTTATCTCAGTGTACCTGTAGAACTAACTTTGTGTTGAACCTAGTTTACTTCAGGGCACTTGTATAGCCAGCTTTGTCCTTGGATCTAGTTCACTTTGTTAGTAATCAAAAACTTTATCAATATCAGTCAGTCATCAAGATTCTAACAATAAATTTCCCCTTTTTGACAATGACAAATAAATTACACACTCACCCCTTCCCCCTTTCAACACCATTGAAATGTTTTTAAACAAAGTACCTAACAATTATCAAGCATGTGCAAGAAAATACTAAACCCTGGATACTGGGGCAACATTTATCATAACATGCTTTAAACAATAGAAAATGTTAAATCAATTGATGATAGAGCACAATTAAACTAGTAATTTACTAACTCCAACACTTAGTATTCAATTCATAAGTAAAGTACAACAATGTAGAGGAGCCAACAAAACAAGATCTGTTAAAACAAAAGGAAAGTAGAAGGACTAGACTAGATAACAAAAAGCCAGACAGATGGGATGAATGGATACTGGCTATGACACTTCAGGAAGAGGAGTAGTTAACTTTTCTCCATCAAAGATATAAGCTTGCCAATTCTGCTGTTGTGCACACTCTGTTTATTAAGCATTTTATCTTTGAGACTAGAGATCTCTACATGAGCATTGGTCAGATCCGAATTCAGTTGGACATTTTCCTTTTTCAGATCTGTTACCCTTGAATTTGTATTCTGCAGGTCAAAGATCATCTGAGTCACCAGACCCTTCCCTTTGGAACCTGGTACATTCTACAGAGATCATATTCCTCCAAGGTCTTCCTATCCAACAACTCCATTTTGGAGTCGACCTTCCCTTCAGACAAAGGGGTTTAGTGCACCCTAAAGATCTTAGTCAAGTAGAACCCATATGCCAAATAATGTGATCCCCTTGTCAGGTTGATAACCTGAGCTATTTGTCTGATACAATAAGGAAAAATTGACCTTCTGCTGGACATTGATATCCTACATCAATCTAAGATCATTATGAGATGTTTCATGATGACGCTCAGTACAAGGAAGAAGACACTTGTTCACTAACTCAATGAGAAGCTTGTGATTTGGGCCTATCTCTCCTTTGAATACTCTTTTAGGTCCAGTTATAATCCTCCCCCTGAGTGAACTTGCCCGTTAGAGATCCATCCTTGGTTCTTTCCATGTCATACTCATCATACCCAACTCTGGGAACCTGCAAGATTTCACCCACAATTCTTAGTCAATTTGAATGCTGCTCCATTCACCCTTGACTTCACGTCTCCATCACCTAGAACTTCAAGATTAGTGTAGAAATCCACCATCTTAGACTCGTGAACTCTAGTAAAGAGGCATAAGAACAGATGTTCCCAGCCTTGAAATTTCAACTTTCTAATCAACCTAGCCATTCTTGACTCAGAGACAACAACTGCACCAATACCCTCCCCTTTAGTCCTTTATGAGAACCAAAGTACCATTCTTTACCCAATGCAAGAAATCACTCAACATTTTTGTTGGGTGCAGAATTAGTCTTGACTGAAAAAGTGGATCCTGACATGTTCGAAGACTGACCCCTCTTTCTTTTTGGAACAGTTCCCTCAGACATGGGACTAGGTTCGGTAGGGCTGTTCTCCTCATCACTACCGACTTCCACATCAATAGAAGTCGGGGCTTTCTCTTGCCCATCACCTTTCTCAGATGTCTTCTTCTTCTTTCTAAACTCGTCCGCCTTCCTCTCCACCTGTCTTCTCAATGCTCCCTTTGTTCTAGGTCTCTTGGGAAGAGAAGGCTTGACAACGGTGTGTTTCCTAAAATACCCCGACTTCACTATTGAGTCTTTCCCACTTGGTACTGAGGGGTATATCATCATCATCGTCATCCTCAACATCTTTCACCCTAGAAGTGTCATCCATGGTTGCCACCCCTTCCAGATTGGGGTTAGAGGTCTCTACATTTGTTATGCCTATTTCTTGACCCACTTCTTCTTCACATGGGTTTACAATGGGGAGTTTCAGAGGACTGCGGGATTAGAGTAAGTGAGGATTTTTCATGAGATGAACCTGGTGCAGTTTTAGAAGACTGTGGAGTTGAAGTGGGGGAGGATTTTTCTTGGGATGAACCAGGTGTAGTTTCTGAGACTGCAGAGGGAAGTTCCCCCTCAGTGGATGGAGAGTCCATTGGTACATTGACCATGGAAGGACTGGTAGAAGTATTTTCTATTGAAGATTTGAAGAAATACTAGAACACTATGAAGAAGAGAGTACTGGACTACCAAGAACTAAAAGAAAGTTAGGCAGGTTTATGGTGCAATGATGAAAAAGAATTGGGAATATAAAGAGTAGGGAGAGAAGTGGAAGAGCTTAGTGGAGTAAATGGGGATGATACGTAGTAACGGTGGACCTCGTCTAAGAATTAACGGTTGTCAGAGTGTCAGAGTAGCTTAACAGACCATGGACGGGAAGGGAAAAGTGTGCCATGTTTTTCACCTTTTTTTAAGAAGGTTGAAAATACAAGTAGAGAGCCTAGAAATATGAGAAGAGAGAGCGGACCAGGTTCATCAGGATAGTGGTTGTAACTTTATCTGTAAATTGAACACATAAGTGAATAGAAGAGTACATACCACTTGGTTTACAAAGGGACCAGGTTCTTCTTGTATTCTTTCCTTGAGTCCTTTCCACTTTGCAGCAGTTAGAAGATAAGGATCATATCATCAATTCCTAAACACTTCACTTATAGCCTGCCTGAGGTGTATACCTAATTAGGTACAAGACTGGGTTAGTAATTTAAGATGCAGTAAGACTTGGTAAGCATAAGAATAAACTAATTTCTAGTCAAGAGAGAGAGAGAGAGAGAGAGAGAGAGAGAGAGAGAGAGTAAAGTGCACAATTCAATTGAGTTTGATAAGTCCAATCTCCACATGAATTTTTTTGTATGGTTCCCTTCCCGAAGCCTTTGTGAAAATGTCAGTCACCTAATCCTCTATCCTTTATAATTCCATCAAAATATTCCCCCTTTCCATATTATCTCTCTAAAATTGATGCCGAACACTAATGTGTTTGGTTCTTTTGTGATGGACCGGGTACTTTGCCATGTTAGTTGTACTGATGCTGTCACATAGGATGGGGACATTTTCCATCTTGATTCCATAATCTTCCAATTGTTTCTTAATCGATAAAACTTGAGCGCAACACGAAGCAGCTACAATATATTCTTCTTCAGTGGTAGACAAACCCACTAAGTTTTGCTTCTTGTCTTGCCCATGAGATTAAACAAGGTCCCAAAAAGTAAGCCATTGTAGATGTACTCTTTCTTTCTATGAAAAATCCTGCATAATCTACATTTGGATACCCAATAATCTTGAAAGAATCATTGGCAGAATACCAGAGAACTAGGTCCATTATTCCTTTGAGATACCTCAGGATGCGTTTGAATGCCTTCATGTGAGATTCTTTGGGACTTGATTGAAATCTTGCACATAACCTCACACTAAATACTACATCTGGTTTGCTAGAATTCAAATACAATAGGATCCAATCATTCCCCACTACTTTGGTTCCTCAACCTTTTGTCTAAATTCATTAGTGTCTAATCAACTAGTGGTTGCAATGAGAGTATCATTCATTTTGGAGTTTTCTCAGTCATACTTGATCAACAGTTTCTTGATGTATTTTTGCTGATGGATTGACGTGCCTTTCTTTGTTTTCTTGATTTATAATCCTAGAAAATAATTCAGACCCCCCATCATTCTCATCTCGAACTCGTTATTCATGAGCTTTGCAAAATCACTACATAGAACTTGATCAGTGGCCCTAAAGATGATATCAGCTACATAGACCTTCACAATCAGTATGTCCTTTCCCCTTTTTCTAAGAGAATATTGTCAATTTTTCCACTGTTGTACCCGTGATTCAAAAGGAAACTTCATAGCTTATCATACCATGCTCTTGGTTCTTGTTTAAGCACATACGATGTCTTGTTTAGTCTATACACATGATCTTCAAAACTTGGGAGCTGTTTCACATAAACTTCTTCTTGTAGGTAGCCATTCAGGAAAACACTCTTAACATCCATCTATAATAATTTGAACCTCATATGTGTAGCAAAAACAATGAGGATTCTGATAACTTCCATCCTAGCTATGACAACAAAGGTTTCATGGTAGTCAATCCCCTCTTCCTGGTTATATCTTTGAACTACTAGTTCTGCTATTTCTGACAATGTTTCCCTGATCATCAAGTTTATTTCTAAAGATCCATCTAGTTCCTATAACTATTCTGTTGTAAGGATGGGGGACCAGGTTCCACACTCTTCTATGCTTTAATTGTTCTAGTTTTTTCTGCATGGCAATGATCCAGTCTGCATCCTGCAATGCTTCTTTTATATGTTTTGGCTCATAATAGATAAATAAGTTATGAAGGCACACATGTTTCTCAATCTAGATCTGGTCTAAACCCTAGAATGCAATGGTGATAACATGTTCTGAATTGGATGAGAGCTTTTATGCTTCTAGTTTCCATCTTGTGTTCACTATGATCTGATTCACCTGATAAACCAGGTTTTTCGGCACATTGAGCTTGGTTGATAGAGGGTTCCTGAACATCTACTGGCCTGGGGTGTGACATGTTTGGTATGGTGACTTGTTCATCAGATTTCGATAACTTGGATGAATCCAGATTTACCTGTTGATCATTCTCATCCTGCGTACCTAGTTCCCCCTAAGTATTTGTGGTTGGTGCCATACCAATCTCCTCTATCTCTTCTTAAGGGCTTAGGCACTTGACTGAATTCTATTCATCAAAGATCACACAAATACTCTCTTTAATGCAATTTATCCTCTTGTTCAATATTTTGTATGCTTTACTGTGAGAAGAGTAACCAAGAAAAATTCCTTCATCACTCTTGACATCAAACTTTCCCAAAGCATTCTTCCCAATATTGTGAATGTACCTACATCTAAATCTCTGAGATGAGCCAGATTTGACTTTCTTCACTTCAATAGTCCATAGGGAGCTTTGTCAAATAGAGGTATGATTGTACATCTATTTAACAAGTAACAAGCAGTATTAACTGACTCTGCCTGGTATCCTTGAGATAGTCCACTAGGTATTAACATTTTCCTTCCCATGTCTTCTAGAATTCTATTTTTCTTTTTAACTACACCATTTTATTGGGCAGTTCTTGGTGTTAAGAAGTTATGATCAATTCTTTCATCTGCATAATATGTCAAAAATTTTGAGTTTTCAAACTCAGTTCCATGGTCTGACCAGATATTTACCAGCTCACTATTAAGTTCTTCGGCACCTATTTGAAAAATATGGAGAATACATCAAATGTTTCATCTTTAGATGCCAAAACAGTGTCCATATGAATCTGGTATTGTCGTGTACTATGAAAAACACATATCTCTTTCCACCTCTGCTTGTGACTCTCATGGGTCCACACAAATCCATATGAATGAGTTACAGACATTCAGAAGTACTAGCTATCTTCTTTGGCTTAGAAGAGGATATCACATGATTTCCCTTTGCACAAGCATAACATATCGAGTTATACTTGAACTTGGTTTTAGGCAATCAAAGTACCAATTTTTTTTTTCCAAAAAGCTTGTTCAGATGAGAGAAGCTGGCATGTCTCATATGTTTGTGCCAGAGATGAGATCTATCCACCAATGCACTTAAACAAGAAAGTTCCTCTCCAATGGGATCCATGGTGGTGTCCTCATACACATTTTTGTACCTCTGACCTCTGAGTACCAGGTTCCTTATCTTCAAGCTGGTTACCTTGTAGTTTGCTGAAGTGAATAAGATATAGTTTTCTTTGTCACACATTTGAGAGATTCTCAAAAAATTGTGTTTTAACCCCTTCATATAACACATTGTAAATTGCATGAGACATGGATCGTCCAACCTTGCCTATTCCAACAATTTCACCCTTCTTTTCGTTTCCAAAGGCAACATTTCCTCCTTTGTGATTGGTGATTGAGAGAAAGTTTTATATTGTTCCTGTCATATGCCTAGAGCACGCACCGTCCATGTACCAGATTTCCTTCTCTGATATTACTTTCACCTGCACAAAAAGTTAGAAATTAGATTTTGGTACCTAGACAAGCTTGGGTCCCTTTCCATTTTTAAATGGGTGAATTAAATCTCTTTTAGTCCATGATGACAATATAACATTCCTATATATTTTCAATTTTAGAGTGTTGGATTTGACTTTTGCAAACATTGCTCTAGGACTTGCATATTCAAAATTTTTCTTTGTAGCTCTTTTCTTTATTATACATTGTTCTTGATAACGCCTAGTCAGTCTACAGTGAGAACAAAATATGTAATGCAATTTAGACCCATACTCAGTGTTGTATGTTCCATTTTTGTAGCCTAATTCTTGTCTTTTATTAGAACGACTTTCATGCATTGAGACTAGGAGTTCAGAGGACCCGGTCCATGATCACGCCCAAATTACACCTTGCAATTGAAGTATAAAGTGGTCGTTATTAAATATAGTAACCCAACTAGGTTGGGGTCTATCCCACAGGGAATAAGGAAGAAACAATATGTTAACGATGAATAAACTAACTTGTAATCAATATTTTGGAAAGGGGAATTTGCAAATAAAGAAAAGAATGTGTATCAAATTATCAAGACAAAACTATGATTGTGTTCCCTATGATTTCATAACTTAGTAGGCTTTTACTAGTGATCTATCCTGGTGAATTTTGTGTAATACTGACGATTAAGTTCATCTAACGTCTCTCGACCTACATAGATAAATTTCAATTATATCATCTTTGACTCAAAGTGTATATAATTTTCCCTCACCATACGTTTTGACTTATCTATCCTTGGTTAGAGCTCAAGTTAATTTGTATAAGGGTTGGTAGCCTTAAATTACCATTGTTATTCTCTTTTCCTAACTTCAACCTCATTGGTGGGGCAAGTGGAAGATACGAGCACGTTTCAACATTTGCAACTACTAAAACTAATTAAAATAAAAAGAATAACAATCCACCAATTCACCATTTAAGAATCACTATTTAATTATGCCTATGTTTGTTAATCTATTATGGTTCCCACAGCTCTAGCTTAAGAGATTTAGCCGCTCATGTTTATGAGAATAACAATAAAAGATGTAGAAGAATTCATATTTAAATACTTATGTAATACCCCGGAAAGGCCTAAGAATAGACCCGGGAGTTAAAATTGAAAAGAGAAGAAAACTGGCAAAAATATCACAGAACGGACGACCCTACAACTTGTGGTAGGATACCACGGGTCTTCATATACAATCGTGGTTTGGGAAGTCAGGGAAGCAGTGGTGACAACAGAAGGTGTAACGACTCGTTGTCAGGAACAACGAGTCGTTGTTACTGGTCGATTAGAAAGACTGAACTTAGGCTGAGGAGGAAGCAACGAGCCATCTCACGATCCGTGGTGAGAGACAAAGACACATTGTTTCAAGTTGTTACTGGTTGGTTGAGGTTTCCTGTAACACCCCAAAAGGGCCTACAAATAGACCAAGGAGTTTAAGTCAAAAACTGCAAAAAACCTGAAATTTTGCACCAGTACGACTCGAGGTACGAGTCGTGGTGAGGACCTACGACTCGTGACATGAGTGGTCAGGAGACCGGGAGCTTGAGGTTTGTGTCATGGGTAGTCCTACGAACCGTGGTGAAATGGTACGACTCGTGGTTAGGAGTCGTGGTGAATATCTTAGTGGTGCAAGAGTGAGTCGTCACGGGTCATGGTACGACACGTAGGATAAAGCAATGCATCGTGGTGAGGAGTTGTGGTTAAGTTGTAGTGGTTTGGGTGGATGATACCATGGTTGACAGTACGACCCGAGAATGGTGGTACGAGTCGTGGGTTACCAGTCGTGACCAAATTCAGAAAGTTGGGGAAAAGGGTGAAGTGACCACGAGAGGTAACCATGAGTCGTGACTTAATGGTACGACTCGTGGTCGGGGCCAGAACTGCTTTTGAGAGAAATTTTAGTAAGGGAAATTTTGATTTTTCTACACTTTTGGGCCCTAAACCACGTCATTTTGAGGTCGAAACATGATCTTTAAGGGATGAAAACTCATGCTAAGTTCATTTTAGTGTTAGATAAGGGAGTAGGAAGGGTTTCATGCCATTTTCTTCAAGTTCTTCAAGTTTTCACTTAGGGTTCTTCAAGGGAGTAGGAAATCATGAAATTTCCAGGTATGTGGGGTTTTGAGTGGGTAGATTAGACCCTACCCATTCCAATTTCTTCCCATTTCCTATGATTAAATTACCAAATTCTTGTGGGTCTTAACCCAATTGCATGACTTCCCACAAATTTACATGAAAGTGTGGTAGTATGTTTAAATTACAGATTTTGAAGTATTTGGGCTGATATTGCTTGTATATATTATATTTCATGATTTAAATCTCTAAAAGTATGGATGCCCAATCATGGGAAAATTTTTAGTAAATTTCATGGTCAAGATGATTCCGAAAACATGAACAAGTTTCTATTACATTTTTAAGAATGTCTTCAAGTTTTAATTTCCCATGTTAGCATGATCGTTTTCTTATGATTTTAAAGATGTCAAGTATGTTTGAAACTATGGGCACTGCCCACATGTCGCTTATGAATTATATTACGATTTGGCCGACTCACCGGCCCAATTCCAAGGCTAGTAATACGAATTCTCAAGTATGTCATGATTTCCATATTTTCACTAGCCATGCATGTCATGAATATTGTTATGAGCACGCTGCATGTTTTGGGAGTAGTACTTAACACCGAGTAGATTTGGGGTTACGCCCCCAATCTCAGAACTATGTGCCATCGTAGGATTATGTTTGGGACCTCCTCAGTGATTGTCCCCTACACCCTACGGGGCATTCATGAGTGACATCACGCCTTTTGTGGTTCATACCCTTGGCAAGGTATGAACGACCTCCCGATTAGGGGTACAAGTCGGAGTTCATGTGTGCTCATGTGAAGTAGGTCGGTTATAAAAATCTCCCATTGTTCCTCATGGTTTTGAATTATGCATGGTTATGTTCTTTTGGATCAAGTTATGATTTATGAAATGTTTTCCCCCGCATGTTATGGCTTTGATGGGTTTATGAATATTTTTGAAAATATTGAGCCTTATGATATACTTACAATTTTCGTTTTATGATCATGATGTCCCCATTCCTATAACTTTTATGTTTTTAAGCATTGTTTTGCTTACCTTACATACTCAGTACTTTCCGAGTACTGACCCATATATTTTCAGGATCTAGTTCCCAAGCTCAGCATCATCCCTAGTTTGTGCTCAGTTTCTCTAAATCTCTAGTGGTGAGTCCTCATGATCCGCGGGGTTCATGTTCAGAACTTGTTTATCTTATGTTTTCAGACTATTTGGGTTAGTTGGGGTCTTGACCCTTCAACCCGTCTTTTATGATTATAGGCTTTCATACTTCTGTGTAGTATTTTGTCAGTGATGATTGTATTTCGGTTTGTCATTCCCTACAAATTCATGATACGATTTTCAGTTAGTTTATGATTGATAAGGTAAGTTTTCCGCTGTATATGAATGAATTAGTGTTATTCTCATGCCATGGGTTGACTTGGGGTCTCTCGGGACTCCTTATCCCGTGTCTACGTTCTGGGTGTACTCTCAGGTCGTGACAAACTTGATATTAGAGCAGTAGGTGTTGAGGTGTCCTAGGGAGTCTGAAAGCCGCATTAGGTAGAGTCTTTTTCATGGGTGTGAAGCACGCACCCTTATGACGAAGAGGCTACTCAATGTTTTAGGAAATGTTCCCTTCTTTCATGATCTATGTCGTGCAGTCAAAATCTCTCCATCCTTCTCATTCATGCATTTCGCGATTGCAGAAAATTTATGGCTCCCAGAAGGATAATTAGAAGGAGGAACATAAATGATGAAGGCCACGGGGGTGGAAATAATGATGGGCGTCAGCAAGCCCCACCTGTTCAGGAGACCCAAGCACCCGACCCAGCTGCCCATGCCGAGTTTCGGGTGCCTATTCAAATGCTGGCGCATGCCTTGACCGCTTAGGTCAACCAGCAGGCTGTTGCACCTGTTCCTCAAAACGGCAATGCAACGACGGCTCGGATCAGAGACTTTTTAAGGATGAACCCTCCTAAGTTCACCGGGACAAAGGTGGATGAGGATCCACACGAGTTCATTGAAGGGATTTTGAAGGTCATTCAGGTCATGGGAGTGACAAGTGAGGAATGTGTTAATTTGGCCTCTTATCATCTGAAGGAGGTCGCTTACATTTGGTTCAAGCAATGCAGGGATAGTAGGGCAGCGGGAGCAGGCCCTATCAGTTGGGATGAGTTCCGCATAGCCTTTCTTGACAGGTTCTTCCCTCAGGAGATGAGGGAACTAAAAACAACTGAGTTTGTCAACCTTAAGCAAGGAAAGATGACGGTGCTGGAATATTCACTTGAGTTCACTCGCCTGTCAAAATATTCCCCGGAGTTAGTGATGGACCAAAGGGTGCAGGTGAGCAGGTTCGTGTAGGGAGTAGCTGAGTATCTGGACAAAGACTGCAGAACAACCATGCTTCATCAGGATATGGACTATCCACGGATAGTCCTCTATGCTCAGCAGATGGAAGTAACTCATATGAGACAGAGAGAGGCCAAGAGGGCCAGAACTGATAGCCACAGGTTCTCCCAGCCTAAGACAAGGGGTGAATTTCACTAGCAGTCCCAGCACAGGTCCACTGCACCAGCACCATCTTCCGTCAGTACTCCATCCGCGCCACAGGACAGTCAGAGGAGTAGGGCCTCAAGTTTGAGGAGTCAAAATAGCATGCGCACAGAGTGCACTTTCCAATCTTGTGCTACTTGTGGCAAGAACCACCAAAGGAAATGTTTGGTGGGATTAGACGCTTGTTTCGGGTGTGCAAACCTGGACACAGACTTAAGGATTGCCCTGCGACTAGGTCAGGGGGTAGTGGAGCCCGCACTTTAGAAGCCAGTTCAGCCGTCCCAGTGGCACGTCAGACTCAGCAGGGTGCTCCGACTGGCTCAGCTGGCGTCCAACACCAGAACCGGTTTTATGCACTTGGCTCTCGGCAGGAGCAAGAGACTTCTCCCAATGTGGTTACGAGTATGTTATGAGTTTTTCACTTTGATGCTTATGCTTTATTAGACCCGGGAGCCACACTATCTTTTTTGACACCATACATTTCTAGTCACTTTGGAGTCAGTCCTAAATTCTTGTTCGAACCATTTTCTATCTCTACCATGGTTGGTGATTCAGTCGTAGCAAGGCGGGTATATAGAGGTTTTCCTATTACAGTATTGCATAAGGTTACCTTCACAGACTTAGTAGAATTAGCTATGACTAATTTTGACATCATATTAGGCATGGATTGGTTGTTTGCATGTCATGCTTTTGTTAACTATAGAGGAGTTTCGGTTTCCAGATGAACAGGTTTTAGAATGGAGGTGTGGTTCAGCGGTGCCTTTAGGTCGCTTTATCTCCTATATCAAGGCCAGAAAAATGATTTCCAAGGGTTGTATTTACCATTTGGTTAGGGTTAAGGATGTCACGTCCAAGACTTCAACCATGCAATCAGTCCCTGTGGTATGTGAATATCCCGAGGTATTTCTAGATGACCTACCAGGTGTTCCTCCCGAGAGGGAGATTGATTTTGAAAATGATCTTTTACCTGACATGCAACCCATATCAATCCCTCCTTACCGTATGGCCCCAGTTGAACTAAAAGAGTTAAAGGAGCAGTTGAAGGATTTTCTAGATAAGGATTTCATTAGACCTAGTAAGTCCCCGTGGGGTGCTCCAGTGTTGTTCGTCCGGGAGAAAGATGGGTCCCTACGGATGTGTATTGACTATAGACTAAACAAGGTCACCATCAAGAATAGATACCCTTTACCCAGGATCGATGACCTATTCGATTAGCTTCAGGGTACCAAATATTTCTCCAAGATAGATCTTAGGTCCAGGTATCACCAACTCAGGGTTCGGGAGAGCAACATCCCAAAGACTACTTTTAGAACCCGGTATGGCCATTTTGAATTCATCGTTATGTCTTTTGGACTAACCAATGCCCCTGCAGCTTTTATGGACTTGATGAATAGGGTATTCAAGGAATATTTGGATATGTTCGTGATCTTGTTCATCAATGACATATTAATATACTCCCGGAGCAAGGCGGAACATGTCGTACACTTGAGGGTAGCACTCCATACGCTCAAAGATAACTAGTTATATGCCAAGTTCAGCAAATGTGAATTTTGGCTAAAATCAGTTGCATTCTTGGGACATGTAGTGTCAAGCGAAGGTATAAGGGTGGACTCCCAGAATATAGAAGTAGTAATGAACTGGCCCAGACCGATAAACCATTCGGAGATCAGAAGCGTTTTAGGCTTAGTGGGTTATAATCAGAGGTTCATGGAAGGTTTCTCATCCATTGCAGCCCCAGTGATGAGATTGACTCAGAAAAAGGTGAAGTTCCAGTGGTCGGAAGCTTGTGAGAAGAGTTTCCAGGAATTGAAGGCCAGACTCACTTCAGCACTGGTGTTGACTTTACTTGAGGGTACTGGTGGCTTCGATGTATATTGTGCTGCTTCAAAGATAGGACTGGGATGTGTATTGATGCAGCACGGGAAAGTAGTAGCATATGCTTCTAGACAGTTGAAAACCCACGAGAAGAATTACCCAACCAATGATCTTGAATTGGCCGCGGTGGTATTTTCTTTGAAGATATGGCAACACTACTTATATGGGGTTCATGTAGATGTATTCACAGACCACAAGAGTTTACAATATGTGTCCACACAGAAGGAACTAAATCTTTGGTAATAAAGGTGGTTGGATCTACTTAATGTCTACGACATGAGTGTTCTATAACACCCGGGTAAGGCCAACATGCTAGCAGACACCCTTAGTAGACTTTCTATGGGATATGTGTCAGATGTGAGTGAAGACAGTAAGGAGCTGGTAAAGGAGGTATATCAACTTGCACAGTTGGGAGTTAGACTAGTCGGCTCGACCGATGGTGAGTTAGTAGTTCAGAACGGGTCAGAGTCGTCCTTGGTAGCGGAGGTGAAGGCTAAACAAGATGAAGATCCAACGTTGCTAAAGTTAAAAGAAGCTATTCAAAATCAGAAGGTAGAAGTCTTCTCCAAAGGGGGAGATGGTGTGCTTCGATACCAGGGTCACTTATGAGTACTGAATGTGGGTGATTTGAGAAGACGGATGCTGCATGAGGCTCATGGGTCCAGATATTCTATCCAACCAGGTGCCACAAAAATGTATCATGCCTTGTAGGAAATCTATTGGTGGAATGACATGAAGAGGGATATTGCAGAATTTGTAGCCAATTGCCTGAATTGCCAACAGGTCAAAGTTGAGCACCAGAGACCGGGGGGTGTACTTCAAGACATTTGTATTCCTACTTGGAAGCGGGAAGAGATTATCATAGACTTGTAACAGGTTTGCCCCACACCCATAGACAGTATGACTCCATTTGGGTAGTAGTGGACAGGTTGACCAAGACTTCTTATTTCCTATCGGTTAAAACCACCGATTCAGTGGAAGATTATGCGAAGTTATACACCCAGGTCAAGCTTAGCACGATATTCCATCCGCAAACGGATGGTCAGGCAGAGCGGACTATCTAGATTCTCGAGGACATATTGAGAGCTTGACTTCAAGGGTAGTTAGGACGAGCATTTTCCTCTTGTTGAGTTCGGTTACAACAACAGCTACCACTCCAGCATACAAATGGCACTGTTCGAGGCTCTTTACGGGAGACGGTGTAGATCGCCCATTGGGTGGTTTGAAGTCGGTGAGGCTTCGTTAGTGGGTCCAGATTCAGTCCATGAGGCCTTGGATAAAGTTCAGTTGATAAGGGAAAGGATGAAAATGGCTCAAAGTCCCCAAAAGTCTTATGCAGATGTGAGGAGAAGGGGGCTTGAGTTCGAAGTCGATGATTGGGTGTTTCTGAATGAAGGGAGTAATGAGATTCGGAAAGAAAGGGAAACTCAGTCCCCTCTATATTGGCCCATACAAGATTATGAGGCGAGTGGGTAAAGTGGCCTATGAGTTAGATTTACCCTCAGAGTTGGCTTCAGTTCATCCCGTATTTCACATATCGCTCTTGAAAAAGTGCTTGGGAGACCTAGCCTTAGTGGTTCTGGTGGAAAGTGTTGGTGTGAAGGATAGTCTCAGTTATGAGGAAATTCCTGTTGAAAACTTGGATCGCCAGGTTCGAAGATTGAGGAATAAGGAAATAGCCTCATTAAAGGTGTTATGGAGGAATCAACATGTCGAGGGAGCCACATGGGAGGCCAAAGCGCGTATGATGGCTAAATACCCATATTTGTTCCCTACCGGCTCCGCTTCAGTTTGAGGTATCAATTTCTGCACTAAAACCTCTATTCAGTTTTTCATGATCTATTCGCGCGTATAAGTTTGTTTTATGATATGATGTATGCAAGTGATGTCTAAACTCAGACCAGCTATGTGGTTCTTTTCGGGGGTAGTCGTTCCGTCAATTTTTGGCTTGAATGTCAATGATTAACATCTATATATAGTGATTGTTTGTTTTTGAGTTTGCTGCTTGTTTCCCTATATTCGAGGATGAATGTTTCCAAGGGGGAGATATTGTAACACCCCAAAAGGGCCTATGAATAGACCCGGGGGTTTAAGTCAAAAACTGCAGAAAACTTGGAATTTTGCACCAGTATGACTCGAGGTACGAGTCGTGGTGAGGACCTACGACTCGTGACACAAGTCGTGAGGATATCGGCAGCCTGAGGTTATGTCACGAGTAGTCCTACGAACCGTGGTGAGATGGTACAACTCGTGGTTAGGAGTCGTGGTGAATATCTCAGTGGTGCCAGAGTGAGTCATCACAGGTCATGGTACGACTCGTAGGATGAAGCAACGAGACGTGGTGAGGAGTTGTAGTTAAGTTGTAGTGGTTTGGGTGGATGGTACCATGGTTGACAGTACGACCCGTAGGATGGTGGTACGAGTTGTGGGTTACCAGTTGTGGCCAAATTCAGAAAGTTGGGGAAAAGGGTGAAGTGACCACGAGAGGTAACCACAAGTCGTGACTTGATGGTATGACTCATGGCACGACTCGTGGTCGGGACCAGAACTGCTTTTCAGGTAAATTTTAGTAAGGGAAATTTCGACTTTTCTATGCTTTTGGGCCCTAAACCACATTGTTTTGAGGTCGAAATAGGGTCTTTAAGGGATGAAAACTCTTGTTAAGTTCATTTTAGCAATTTCAAGTGTTAGAGAAGGGAGTAGGAAGGGTTTCAAGCCATTTTCTTCAAGTTCTTCAAGTTTTCACTTAGGTTCTTCAAGGGAGAAGGAAATCACGAAATTTCCAGGTATATGGGGTTTTGAATGGGTATATTAGACCCTACCTATGCCCATTTCTTCCCATTTCCTACGATTAAGTTACCAAATTCATGTGGGTCTTAACCCAATTGCATGATTTCCCACAAGTTTACATGAAAGTGTGGTAGTATGTTTAAATTACGGATTTTGAAGTATTTGGGCTGATATTGCTTGTATATTTTATATTTCATGATTTAAATCTCTAAAAGTATGGATGCCCAATCATGCGGAAAGTTTTAGTGAATTTCATGGTCAAGATGATTTTGAAAACATGAACAAGTTTCTCTTACATTTTAAGCATGTCTTTAAGTTTTAATTTCCCATGTTAGCATGATCATTTTCTTATGATTTTAAACATGTCAAGTATGTTTGAAACTATGGGCAATGCCTACATGTCACTTATGAATTTTATTACGATTTAGTCGACTCACGGGCCCAATTCCATGGCTAGTAATATGAATTCTCAAGTATGTCATTATTCCCATGTTTTCACTAGCCATGCATGTTATGTTATGAATATTATGAGCACGTTGCATTTTTTGGGAGTAGTACTTAACACCGAGTAGGTTCAGGGCTAGGTTACACCCCGAATCTCAAAACTATGTGCCACCGTAGGATTATATTTGGGACCTCCTCAGTGACTATCCCCTATGTCCTACGGGGCCTTCATGAGTGATATCACACTTTTCATGGTTCATACCCTTGGCAAGGTATGAACGGCCTCCCGACTAGGGGTACAAGTCAGACTTCATTTGTGCTCATGTGAAGTATGTCGGTTATAGAAATCACCCATTCTTCCTCATGGTTTTAAATTATGCATGGTTATATTATTTTGGCTCAAGTCATGATTTATGAAATGTTTTTCCCCGCATGTTATGACTTTGATGGGTTTATGAATATTTTTGAAAATATTAAGCCTTACGATATACTTATGATTTCATTTTTGTGATCATGATGTCCCCACTTCTATAACTTTTATGTTTTTAAGCATTGTTTTGAATACCTTACATACTCAGTACTTTTTGAGTACTGACCCATATATTTTTAGGATCTGGTTCATAGGCTCAGCATCGTCCCTAGTTTGTGCTCAATTTTGTTAAATCTCCAGTGGTGAGTCTTCATGATCCGAGGGTTTCATGTTCAGAACTTGTTTATCTTATGTTTTCAAACTGTTTGGGTTAGTTGGGGTCTTGTCCCTTCAACCCTTCTTTTATGAATAGAGGCTTTTAGTCTTATGTGTAGTATTTTGTCAGTGCTGATTGTATTTTGGTTTGTCGTTCTCTACAAATTCATGATACGATTTTCAGTTATTTTATGATTGATAAGTTAAGTTTTCCGCTTTATATGAATGAATTAGTGTTATGCTTATGCCATGGGTTGATTTGGGGTCTCTCGGAACTTCTTTTCCCGTGTTTACGATCTAGGTATACTCTCGGGTCGTGACATTTCTATTGCATTCAACGGATGGAAACCACGACTCGTTGGAAGTCACAATGAGTCGTGGTGAGGCTCGTGGGAAGGGGAGTCAGTTTGGTCAAGGAGTTCACGATTGTCGATTCAACGACCCGTGGTTTGAAGTAATGACTCGTCTTGAGAGTCGTGGGAGGGGATCTAAGGTGTGTTATGAGGTAGTGCACCCGACGACTCAATACCATGAGCCGTGTTATGTTGCCACGACCCGTTGGGTGGGTTGTTGGTCCGTCCGGGGCAGTTTTCAGTGAAAATTTTTAAGGGTATTTTCGACCTTTCCTCATTTTTTGCCCCTAAACTACGTCTTGGTTGTTTTCTGAGTGTAATAAGAGGAGTTAAGTCCCTATTGCATGCCCATTCGCATGCAAGGATTCTAGAGAGGTTTTTGGGAGATTCAAGGCCTTCATCCCTAAATTTTCTTCAAATTCCTTTGTGAGTGTTCAAGGAGCTTTAAGTTCATCCATTCCCAGGTGTGTAGGTTTTTAAAATGGATGGAATTCTTCCTCACCCATGCCCAATTTTGATTGAAGTCATGAATTCTCCTACTCAAATTCTATGGGGTTTTACTCAAAGCATGTCAATATGATTTCTCCCTACGGGTATGTTTTAATTGAGTTTTATTTATGGAAATATGCATGATGGGTAGGTTTTACTATTATTTATTTAATTCATGTTTCAATATTTTTAAATCTAAATTGCCCAATTATAGAAGTTCATGGAAGTTATGATTTATGATGAATATTCATTATTATAAGTTTATTGATTATGAAAATGCATGAATCCAAGTTACCCATGTTTATGAGCATATTTTTGAAAGAATTGAGAATGATGAAGCATTGGGTAATGCCCATATAATGAAGAATGATTTATGATTTATGAAAAGAATTTCATGAGTTATTGATTTATGATGTTGGTCGATAAAAAGGGCCTTGATTCTTGGCTAAGCATGTTTTAAAGGGGATCAATGATGATAATATTATATCTTATCCAATTAATATTTATGCCTGATGTTAATGATCTATGTATGAGCCTATATGTATGTTTTTGGGAGCCGTGTCTAGCACTGAGCAGCTCGACGTTCAAAGGACTACACTGGTGTCTTATAACCACGTGCCACCATGGGTTGTAAATGTTATGATGTTATGATAGTGATCCTGTAATACCCCGAAAGGGGCCTAAGAATAGACGCGGGAGTTGAAGTTAAAAACTACAGAAAACCTAGAATTTTGCACTAGTACAACTCGAGGTACGAATCGTGGTGAGGACCTACGACTCGTGATTCGAGTCATGATGAGTTCGGAAACCTGAGTTTATACCATGAGTAGTCCTACAAGTCGTGGCAGGTGCATACGACTCGTGGTAAACTTCTCAGTGGTGCCAGAGTGGGTCGTCACGGGTCATGGTACGACTAAAGTAGGATGTAGCAACGAGTCGTGATGAGGAGTTGTAGTTAAGTTGTATTGGTTTGGGTGGATGGTACCACGATTGACAGTACGAGTTGTAGTATGTTGGTGCGAGTCGTGGTATCCCAATCGTGGCCAAATTCCAAAAATTGGGAAAAATGGTGAGGTGACCACGAGAGGTAACCACGAGTAGTAACTTGATGGTACGACTCGTGGTCGGGGCCATACCTGTTTTTCAGGAAAATTTCATCAAGGGCAATTTCAACTTTTAAACGCTTTTGGACCCTAAACCACGTCGTTTTGAGGTTGGGATAGGGTCTTTTAAAAAACTCATACTAAATCTCATTTGCCATTTGCAAGAACTAGAGAAGAGAGTAGGAGGAGATTCAAGTGTTCTTCTTCAATTCTCCAAGTTTTCACCAGGGTTTTTCAAGGAAGTTGAGAATCACATAATTCCAGTTATGTGGGGTTTTGAATGGGTAGTTTAGTCCCTACCCATGCCCAATTTCTCCTTAATTCCATGTTTAACTTACCAACTTTTGATGGGTCATAACCCAAATGTATGTTTCCTCACAAATCGATATGAGTATGTTGTAGTATGTCTAAAATCACGGGTTTGAATTATTGCGTTGTTTTTACTTATTTTATTCATTATTTGATGATATAATCCCTAAAAGCACATGTGCCCAAATCATGGGTTTTTGGTGAAATTCATGGTTATGGTGATTTTCTCAAGAATGATATGACTCTTGAATTTAAGCATGTTTTCAACTAGTCATGTTATTATGATCATGTTTCCTATAATTTAAGCATTTCATGTATGATTGAAACTATGGAAATTGCCCACATGTCACTTATGATTTATGAACTATGATTTTAGCCGATTCACGGGCCCAATTCCATGGCTAGCTAGTATTACGAATTCTCAAGCATGATATGATTCTCATGATTTAACTAGCCATGCATGTCATGTATGAATTTCTATGAGAAAGTTGCATGTTTTGGGAGTAGTACTTAACACCGAGTACGTTCGGGCCCCAGGTTACGCTTCGAATCTCAGAACTACGTACCACTATAGGTTATGTTGGGACCTCCTCAATGACTGTCCCCTATGCCCTACGGGGCCTTCACGAGTGATATCACGCCTTTCATGGTTCATACCCTTGGCAAGGTATGGACGACCTCCCGACTAGGTTTATAGGTCGGGCTCCATGTGTGCTCATATGGGGTATGTCGGTTATAGAAATCTCCCATTGTTCCTCATGGTTTTTAAGTGAATGCAAGATTGTGTTTCTTTTGGCTCAAGTTATGTTTTACGAAATGTTTTTCCCACATGTTATAACTATGACAGGTTTACGAATATTTTGGAAGTACTGAGCCTTACAACACACTTACAATTTCAATATTATGATCATGATGTCCCTACTCCTTTAACTTTTACATTTTTAAGCATTGTTTAGCATACCCTACATACTCAGTACCTTCCAAGTACTGATCCACATATTTTTAGGATCTGGTTCGTAGGTTCAATATCATTCATAACTTACTCTCAGTTCTGCTCTCAGCTTTCAGTGGTGAGTCCTCATGATTCGAGGACTTCATATTTAGACCTTGTTTATCTTTTGTTTTCAGAATGTTGGGGTTAGTTCGGGGTCTTGTCCCTTCAACCCATCTATTATGAATTAGAGACTTTCAGAATTAACTATAGTATTCTGCTATTTATGCTCGGATTATGTATTACTGTTTCTTATATTTCATGTCACATTTCATTTAAATTCTTGGCTTTTAAGTTAAGTCTTCAACCTTATGTGTATGAATTATATTTATGCTCACGCCATGGGTTGACTTGGAGTATTTCGGGGCTCCTTGTCCCGTGTCTATGATCTGAGTGTACTCTCAGGTCATGAAAAACTTGGTATCAAAGCCATAGGTTTAGATGTGTCCTAGGGAGTCTGAAAGCCGCATTAGGTAGAGTCTTTTTCATGGGTATGAAGCACGCCACACTTATGACGAAGAGGCTACTAAACGTAGTTGGAAATATCCCCTTCTTTCATGATCTATGTCGTGCGGTGAAAACCTCTCCATCCTTCTAATTTGTGCATTTCGCGATTTCATGAAATTACGACGCCCAGGAGGATGATCCGAAGGAGGAAAAAAAATGATGAAGGCAACGAGGGTGGCCATGATAATGGGTGTAACAAGCCCCACCGGTTCAGGAGCCCCAGGCACCAGATCCAGCTGCCCACGCCGAGTTTTGGGTGGAGATTCAAATGTTGGTGCAGGCCTTGACCACTCAAGTCAACCAGCAGGCTGTCATGCACGTTCCTCAGAACGACAATGCTGCAGCAGCCCAAATCAGGGACTTTCTAAGGATGAACCCTCCCGAGTTCTCTGGGGAAAAGGTGGACGAGGATCCACACGAGTTCAATCTTGAAGGTCACTCAGGTGATGGGGTTGACAAGTGAGGAGTGTGTGGACTTGGCCTCCTATTAGCTAAAGGAGGTCTCTTACATTTGGTTAAAGGAATGGAGGGACGGTAGGGCAGCGGGAGCGGGCCCTATCAGCTGGGATGAATTCCACATGGCCTTTCTCAACGGGTTCTTCCATCGAGAGATGAGGGAATTGAAAGAAACCGAGTTTGTTAACCTCAAGCAAGTGAAGATGATGGTGCTAGAATATTCACTTGAGTTCACTCGCCTGTCAAAGTATGCCCCGGAGTTAGTGATGGACCAGAGGGCACGGGTGAGCAGATTTGTGTAGGGAGTAGCTAAGTATCTGGATAAGGATTGCAGAACAGCCATGCTTCATCAGGATATGGACTACCCACGGATAGTCCTCTATGCCTAGAAGATGGAAGCAACTCATATGAGGACGAGGGAGGCCAAGAGGGCCAGAACTAACAGCCACTGGTTCACCCCGCCGAGGTCAGGAGGTAGGCTTCACCAGCAGTCCCAGCACATGTCCATTACACCATCACCATCTTCAGCCAGTACTCCATCTAGGCCACAAGATGGTCAGAGGAGCAAGGCCTCAGGTTCGAGGAGTCAAAATAGCATGCGCATAGAGTGCACGTTCCCATCTTGCGCTAATTGTGGCAAGAATCACTCAGGGAAGTGTTTGGTGGGCTTAGATGCTTGTTTTGGGAGTGGAAAACCCGGACACAGACTTAGGGATTGCCCGTAGATAGGTCAGGGGGTAGTGGAGTCCGCATTTCAGCAGCCAGTTCAGCAGTTCCAATGGTACGTCAGACTCAGTAGAGTGCTTCGAGTGGTTCAGCTGGCGGCCAGCGCCAGAATCAGTTTTATGTACTTGGCTCTCGATAGGAACGGGAGGCTTCTCCCAATGTGGTTACGGGTATGTTACGAGTCTTTCATATTGATGCTTATCCTTTGTTAGATTCAGGAGATTCACTGTCTTTTGTGACACCTTACATTGCTAGTCACTTTGGAATCAGTCCCAAAATCTTGTTCTAACCATTCTCTGTATGTACTCCGGTTGGTGATTCAGTCATATCAAGGCGGGTATATAGAGGTTTCCCCATTACCGCCCGCAGACTTAGTAGAATTGGTTATGACCAATTTTGACATTATTTTTGGTATGGACTGGTTGTTTGCATGTTATACTTCTGTTAACTGTGGGACTAGAGTGGTGAAGTTTCGATTTCCAAATGAACTAGTGTTGGAATGGAGGGGTGGTTCACCGGTATCTGTAGGTCGCTTTATCTCCTATCTCAAGGCCTAGAAAATGATTGCTAAAGATTGTATATACCATTTGGTTAGGTTAAGGATGCCACGTCCGAGACCCCAACCATTTAGTCAGCCCCCGAGGTATGTGAGTATCCCGAGGTGTTTCTAGATGACCTACCAGGTGTTCCTCCTAAGAGGGATATTGATTTTGAAATTGACCTCTTGCCTGACACGCACCCATATCAAATCCTCCTTACCGAATAGCTCCCGCCGAGCTAAAAAAGTTAAAGGAACAGTTGAAGGATTTGGTAGATAAGGGTTTCATCAGGCTGAGCAAATCTCCATGGGGTGCCCTTGTGTTGTTCGTCCGGAAGAAAGATGGTTCCCTTCGGATGAGTATTGACTATAGACAGTTGAAAAAGGTCACCATCAAGAATAGATACCCTTTACCCAAGATCGATGACCTATTCGATCAGCTTTAGGGTGCCACATATTTCTCCAAGATAGATCTCAGGTCTAGGTATCACCAGCTCAGGGTTCGGGAGAACGACATCCCAAAGACTGATTTCAGGACCCGGTATGGCCATTTTGAATTTGTTGTTATGTCTTTTGGACTAACCAATGCCCTTGATGCTTTCATTGACCTGATGAACAGGGTATTCAAGGCATATTTGGATATGTTCGTGATTGTGTTCGTTGACAACATATTAAGATACTCCCGGAGCAAGGAGGATCATGCCGCACACCTGAGGGTAGCACTGTAGACCCTCAGGGACAACCAGTTATATGCCTAGTTCAGCAAATGTGTATTCTGGCTGAAATTAATTGCATTCTTGGGACATGTGATGTTAAGGGAAGGTATAAGGGCGGACTCTCAAAAAAATAGAGGCAGTAAAGAACTGGCCCAGACCGGTAAACCTTCGGAGATCAGAAGCTTTTTGGGATTAGTAGGTTACTATCGGAGGTTCGTGGAAGGTTTCTCATCCATTGCAGCTCCACTGACTAGATTGAATCAGAAAAAGGTGAAGTTCCAAGGGTTGGAGGCTTGTGAGAGGAGCTTCCAGGAATTGAAGGTTAGGCTCACTTCAGCATCGGTGTTGACTTTGCCGGAGGGTAACGATGGCTTCACTGTATATTGTGATGCTTCGAGGTTTAGACTGGAATGTGTGTAGATGCAGCATGGGAAAGTCGTAGCATATGCTTCCAGACAGCTGAAAACTCATGAGAAGAATTACCCAACCCACGATCTTGAATTGGCCGCAGTGGTATTTGCTTTAAAGATATGGCGAAACTACTTGTATGGGGTTCATGTAGATGTAGACCACAAGAACTTACAATATGTGTTCACACAAAAGTAACTGAACCTTCGGCAACGGAGGTGGTTGGAGCTACTTAAGGACTACGACATGAGTTTCCTTTATCACCCAGGCATGGCCAACGTGGTAGCAGACGATCTTAGTAGACTTTCTATAGAGAGTTTGTCACATGTGAGTGTAGACAAGAAGGAGCTGGTAAAGGAGGAACACCGACTTGCACGGTTGGGAGTTAAGTTAATTGGTTTGACCAATGGTGGGGTGGTAGTTCAAATCGGGTCAGAGTCATCTTTAGGAGCATAGGTGAAGGCTAAACAAGATGAAGATCCAACATTGGTAAAGTTGAAATAAGCTATCCAAGGTCAGAAAGTAGAGGTCTTCTCCAAAGGGGGAGATGGTGTGCTTCAGTACTAGGGTCGCTTATGTGTTCCGAATATGGGGGATTTGAGGAGTCGGGTGTTGTATGAGGCTCATGGATCCGGATATTCTATCCATCCAGGTGCCACCAAAATGTATCATGCCTTGCGGGAAATCTACTGGTGGAATGGCATGAAGAGGGATATTGCGGAATTTGTAGCAAAGTGCCCGAATTGCCAACAAATGAAAGTCGAGCACCAGAGACTGGGGGGTATACTTCAAGATATCAACATTCCTACTTGGAAGTGGGAAGAGATCAACATGGACTTTGTAACAGGTTTTGCCCACACACGTAGACAGTATGACTCCATCTGGGTTGTGGTGGATAGGTTAACCAAGGTTGCTCACTTCCTACCGATTAAAACCACCGATTCAGCAAGATTATGCAAAGTTTTACATTCGGGAGTTGGTTAGATTGCATTGAGTGCCTTTGTCCATTATATTAGATAGAGGTACTCAGTTCACTTTCCAGTTCTGGAGATCTTTTCAAAAGGGACTTGGCACTCAGGTCAAGCTTAGCATGGCATTCCATCCGCAAACAGATGGTCAGGTGAAGTGGAGTATCCAGACTCTTCAGGACATGTTGAGAGCTTGTGTCATTGACTTCAAGGTTAGTTGGGACGAGCATTTGCCTCTTATTGAGTTTGCCTACAACAACTATCACTCCAGCATTTAAATGGCACCATTCGAGGCTCTTTACGAGCGAAGGTGTAGATTGCCCATTGGGTTGTTTGAAGTCGGTGAGGCTTCGTTAATGGGTCCAGATTCAGTCTATGAGGCTATGGAGAAAGTTCAGTTAATAAGAGGATTGCTGAAAACGACTCAAAATCGCTAAAAGTCTTATGCGGATGTGAGGAGAAGGGAGCTTGAGTTCGGGTCAACGATTGGGTATTTTTGAAGGTATCTCCCATGAAGGGAGTGATGAGATTTGGGAAGAAATACTGGCTGAGGCACACAGCTTGAGATACTTCATTCACCCTAGTGCTACAAAAATGTACCCCGATCTGCAGGATATTTAGTGGTGGAACGACATGAAGAGAGACATTGCTGAATTCATAGCCAAGTGCCCGAACTGTCAGCAAGTCAAGGTGGAGCATCAAAGACTAGGAGACATGACTCAAGATATCAGTATACCCACATGGAAGTGGGAAGAAGTAAATATGGACTTCATTACAAGTCTACCCCGGACTCGTCGGCAGCATGACTCGATCTGGGTAGTAGTAGACTGGATGACTAAGTCAGCTCACTTCTTCCCAGTCAAAACCACAGACCCAGCTAAGGACTATGCTAGAATTTACATCTAAGAGTTAGTGAGACTCCATGGGGTGCCTTTCTCTATCATTTCAGATAGAGGAACTCAGTTTACCTAACACTTCTAGAAATCCTTTCAAAGGGGACTAGGCACTCAAGTAAAGCTTAGCACAGCTTTCCACCCGCAGACCGATGGGCAAGCTGAGCAGACTATTCAGACCCTAGAAGATATTCTAAGAGCGTGTGTGATCGATTTTAAGGGGAATTGGGATGACCATTTGCCTCTTATCGAGTTTGCATACAACAAAAGTTACCACTCTAGAATTCAGATGGCCCCATTTGAAACATTATATGGAAGAAGGTGTAGATCACCTATAGGGTGGTTCAATGGTTGGTGAAGCTACCTTAATAGGGCCAGACTCAGTTCATGAGGCAATGTAGAAAGTTTAGCTTATCCGAGAAAGGTTGAAAATAGCTTAGAGCCGTTAGAAATCTTACGCTGATGTACGGAGAAGAGAGTTTGAGTTTGTAGTTGATGATTGGGTTTACCTGAAAATATCGCCCATGAAAGGGATGATGAGGTCGGGCAAGAAGGAAAAGCTCAGTCCGAGGTACGTGGGACCTTATAGAATTTTGAGGCATATCGACAATGTAGCCTATGAGCTAGTATTATCTTCAGAACTAGCAACTGTACACCCAGTTTTCCATGTGTCCCTTTTGAAGAAGTGCATCGTAGATCCAACCTCAGTTGTGCCATTAGATATTGTAGGAATAAAAGATAGCCTCTCATATGAGGAAGTACCAGTCTAGATCCTTGACCTTCAGGTTCGTAAGCTGAGGAATAAGGAAATAGCTTTGGTCAAATTCTTATGGAGAAATCAGCAGGTTGAGGGAGCTACGTGGGAGGCTAAAGCAGATATGATGGCCAAATACCCCGCACTTGTTCTCTACCAACTCTATTATAGCTTAAAATGTTAGTTTTTCCTTACAAACTGATTTAGTTGTGGGATTCAATTCATGTGTATAAGTTTCTTTTAAGGCTTTAGATGTATGTATGAAAAGAGAATTCAGTTCAGTTATGTATCTTGAAATGGAGGTGGTCGTTCCGTCAGTTTTGGAGTTAAATGAATAGTATCTGGAATTTTGATTGTTATTCTCTACTTTCCTATGTGTTTTCTAACATTCGAAGATGAATGTTTCCAAGGGAGAGATATTGTAATGCCCCGGAAACTCAAAGACTAGATCCGAGACTTAAATCAGAAAATTCGGAGATCTGCAGAAAATGTCTCAGGTCGACTCACCTAATGAGTCATTGTGAGACCTAACGACTCGTTAGGTCAGTCGTGGAAAGGAGGATTTAGAAGAGTGAAGTGAGAAGCAGCGTACTCGACGGATAGTTACCACGAGTCGTGGTCACCTGTAATGACTCGTTATGTTCCCCATTATCAGCCTTAGTCAGTTGTTAGGCAATGCACCTAATGAGTGTCACCATGAGTCGACATAACTGGCAACAACTCATCGTGTGACTTGTGGTCAAGCCTAGTATAGAACTTCAGAAGTGAGGCAGTGAAATTCACAACTGCTGACCATGAGTTGTGGTCAGTCACCATGACACATTGGGTCCCTCGTGGTGACCTATTGAGGATCCAAGCAGTGTACTCAATGGGGGTGACTACGACTCATGGTCAGTCACCACGGCTCATTAGGTCACCCGTTAGGGTCACCTGACAGTTTTTCCAAGAAATTTTCTAAGGGCTATTTAGTAATTTCCTATTCTCCTAAGCTTTAAACTACCTCATTTTAGACGTAAATTCAAACTTATTAGAGGGTTTGGACGGTTCCTCCCCTCATTCTAATGTTTACACTCTAAAAACTTATCGAAAGTTCTCTCAAGAAATTCTCTAACATGCTTAGGGTTTTCCTTCATCGCAGCAGTTCAGGTCTTCTTCTTCGAGGAATCCTTAGCCAGGTATGTGAAAATTCAACAAGGGGATTGTCCTTCCCTTTTGTCCCCCAAAACCCTCCCATAGTATCCATTTCAGTTTTAGCCTTGAGCTATTGAGTTCGAAGAAATTTTCATGTTAGTTTTTGTTAATTTCACCTGGGATAATATCCATGTTTATTATTCATATGATCTTCATTAGTTCCTAAGTAAATTGTTGATGTTTTTGCCAAAGTGAATTTAAGCCCTAAATTTTTGAGTAAGGGTTATTTGTGTATTAAATTCCATCTAGTTTGTGAAGTATGTTTTGAGATGAATTTCCTAGTAATTCTTATTATATATATGTATTGAACAAATATTCCATTGATAAGAATGATTTTAGGCTTGTCGGATGAGATTTCTTGAATTCTTGAAATTTCGCTATATTAGGAAATTATCGTGTAGTTGGAATGAATTGAGTTCTCTATTAACTACTTAGTAGTTTAATTCAGTTAGAACGTAAAACTTCTTCAGAACTATACATAAATTGTCAACTGATCAGTTTGACTTCAGTCTTTTCCCAAGGTGTCAATGGTGCCTTCCAGTTCTCAGAATCAAACACAGAATCTAGTTTATTGGTCCATTAGGCGGTCATGACATTTTAGATATATATATAAAGCTCTGACCAGCCCGAGGACCCCAGTTCAGTTTACAGTTTGTTCTTAGATGGTTATGATGCTTCTAGATAAGCAGCTCTGACCAGTCTAGAACCCAGTTTCAGAATCTAGTTTGATAAGACTCTTAGGGTACTTTCAGTTATATGTCCCTGACTAGTTTTGGACCCCAGTTTTGAGCTATCAGCCTAGTAGCTCAGTTTAGGGTTTCCGATGGGAGTAGGACTTAACACCGAGCGAGTCAGGGTTCCATCATACCCAGGTTCCCAGAACTACATTGCCAGAGTAGGTTACAATATTACTTGGCCTGATTGGCCCTAGACTTTTGTGATCACCCATTTCATACCTTTATACCCTGGCAAGGTATATTGGTCCTACCAGTGGGGTGCATATATCGGACTCCAGTTCTAACTCACGTGGTTATATATCGGTTAGAGACTCTCCCACTAATACGCTCAGTTCTGTCTCATTTTGATCATTCAGTTTAGTTTAGTGTGGTCTCTCAGACTCAGTGTTTCAGTTAGATTACAATTTTTATTTAGACTTAGAGTTAGCTGGGGGCTTGTCCCAGTAACTCATCAGTTAGAAGGCTTTCATACTATAGATGTTTAGAATTTCATGTTTTAAGATTCATCTTAAATTTCATAAAAATTCTTTTATGTTATTATTTCAAATTTTCCGTTGTGCATGTTTTATCAGAATACTAGTGTATGATAGACCAGGGGTTGACTTGGGGTCACTTGTGACTTCAAGTATCGTGTTATGTCCAGGGTTTATTTTACACCCCATAAATGCTTGACATGTAGATGGCCTATTCGCATGTTGTTTAAGAGTTTTAGAATGTCATACACGCTAGAAAAAGGTCTGGGGGAAGAACAGACAAGCGCCAAGTTGGAGAGTGGCAAGAGGGAGCCAGGAAGTATATACAGATCGTATTGCAGGACCCCTCGCCAAAAGGGGGCAGGTTAAGTGTGATTCACGTATGAAGCCATAGAAACTTTCTCGGTTCTCAGTTTATTGAGTTAATGGACTTATACGCCTGTTGCCAGATCTAGACTTCAGCAGCTCACAAGAGTTAGTAGCCTGAATCAGTGGGTTAGATGATACGGGCACAGTTAGACGGTCTAACGACCAGTTGGCGCCTGTATTAGCAGGGAAGTATCCCTAAAGACTAGTAGCGTTATCGCATGTGCCAGAACCAGAAATAGAGACCGAATAAGCCTATTCCAGAGGTTAGCAACACCAGAATTTTCCAGTATGTTAAGGGGTCGTATATCGTTTTTCCAGCCTTATAGGTGAGAGTCAGCTATAGTCAACCTAGTAGTTATCATGTAGAACACCCCGCAAGTCAGCCAGTCGTCCCAGTCAGACAAACCCGTGGGTAGCCTAGGGAGGGGTCCACATTAGTGGTCAGTGACGGACTAATACCCCAGTCGATTCTCGTAAGATATTCAGATACAAAGTCCTAGGAGAAGGCCAGTCTTTACAGAATTGCTTATAAGACCAAGAATTTCCTAGAACTACAGTATAGATCCGAGTGGATACGAACCAGGCATAGGGAATTGGTAGTACTCTGCTAGCATAGTGTTTACTAAGACAAGGAAGTCGGTAGGTTCCCTATGAAGATCCAGGGACAGATCGCCTGAGAGTAAGTCCGACTGAGCCCAGCTTTACAATTGTTCAATTAGAAGGAAAAAAGCAGTTAGCTGTCCACAACTCCGCAGTTATGCATGAGCTACAGATGTCTGAGTAGGACATTTAGAGCATTGTTAGACTACTTCAACATACGAGTCATTCGGCCTAGCTATTCAGTTATTCACGGTTATTCAGCCAGATTGTTAAAGATTATGGTCACTATCGGGATCCTCTGATCAGATACATGCACATCGTGTGCAGACAGTCATACAGATTATCCCAGCAATGAGTAGCATTAGCATGTGGGCCATAAGGCCAAATGAGCTCTAGCTATATAGAGAGATTACTTGTTAGTTTCTCCGGTATGATAAATTAGTATGACCGTCAATTACATGCCAATTTCTCTAAATGTGAATCTGGATGAATTCAGTAGTCTTTTTGGGTCACATCGTGTCGGAGGCTGGTATACAAATAGATACACAGAAAATAAAAGCAGTGAAAACATGGCCTAGACCCACCACTTCGACCGAGGTACGCAGTTTCCTGGGGTTAGCCGGGTACTATAGAACTGTGTGGAAGGATTTTTCAGCACCTCTGACTAAACCGACGCAGAAAGCAGCAAAAATTTTCGTGGACTAAGGAATGAGAGCAGAGCTTCTAGGAGTTGAATGTGCGGCAGTCGCTGGTTGGAATTGTTGAAAGATTATGATGTAAATATTTTGTATCACCCAGGCAGAGCCAACGTAGTAGCAGATTCCCTCAGCCGTGAATCTGTGGGGACTTTAGCATACTTGCAGCCCGAGCAGCGGGAACTAGCCCGAGAGTTGCATCAGCTAGATAGTCTAGCCATTCATGTAGCAGAAACAAGGGACAACAGAGCGGTAATCCAAAATACCACAGTGTCGTCTTTAGATGTGGAAGTAAAGGAACGGCAATACGAAGATCCTAGCCTGGTTCAGCTCAGAAACACAGTTCAGCGGGGAGAGGTGATAGATTTTGAGATAACCGAGGATGGAGTGTGGAGATATAAAGATCTCCTTTGTGTTCCAGGTGTTGCAGGGCTTCGCCAGCAGATTATGGGTGAGGTACACTATGCTCGTCATTCCCTCCATCCAGGTTTGACCAAAATGTACCATGATGTGAAAGAAATCTACCGGTAGCCAGGAATGAAGAAGGGAATAGCAGAATTCGTAGCTCAGTGTCCCAACTGCCAGCAGGTAAAAGTTGAACATTAAAACTAGACGGACTGATTCAGGATATAGTTGTGCCTCTATGGAAAGGGGAAGCAGTATAAATAGATTTTGTAGCAGGATTTCCCCGCACCAGGCGGAGATATGACTCGATTTAGGTAATTGTTGACAGACTGATAAAAAAACCAGCTCATTTTCTGCCAGTAAGGGCTAGCTTTTCTGGCGAAGATTATGCTGAGCTGTGTATCAGAAAAATAGTCAGGTTACACGGTGTTCCAGTGTCCACTATCTCCGGCAGAGAGGCTTGGGGACACAAGATAACCTAAGCACAACTTTTTATCCTCAGACGGATGGGCAGGGAGAACGCACTATTCAGACGCTCGAGGATATGCTGCGAGCGTGTGTGTTAGACTTTGGAGGTAGCTGGGATAAGCATTTACCACTCATTGAGTTTGCTTATAACAATAGTTACCACTCAACTATCCAGATGGTGCCCTATGAAGCATTATATGGGCGGATATAGATCTCTAGTTGGTTGGTTTAGGGGTAGGAGAATCAGCATTAATTAGGCCGGATATCATTCATCAGTCAGGGAAAAAAAAGGTAAAGCTTATCAGAGAACGCCTATTGACTGCTCAGAGCCGCCAGAAATCATATGCTGACGTGCGGCGTAGAAACTTGAAGTTTAATGTGAATGACTGGGTATTCTTGAAAGTCTCTCCAATGAAAGGGGTGATGAGATTCGGCAAGAAAGGTAAGCTCACCCGAGATTTGTTGGGCTTATCAGATTCGCCGAAGAATAGGCCAAATGGCATACGAGTTGAACTTACCTCCAGAATTAGAGTCTGTTCACCCAGTTTTCCATGTGTCCATGCTCAGGAAGTATATAGGAGACCCCTCCAGAGTTGTTCTAGTTTAGAATGTCCAGGTTACGGAAGAGTTGGCTTATGAAGAGGTTCTAGTAGCCATACTAGACAGGCAGATTCGCAGGTTGAGAACTAAAGATGTTGCTTCTGTCAAAGTATTATGGCGTAACAGGAATCGAGAGGAGATGACTTGGGAAGCAGAGGAAGATATGAAAGTCAAATATCCTCAACTGTTCCAGACTTAATTAGCTAAAGGTACGTTAGTATTGTTGTCTTATGAATTGCCTTATATTATGTAAATAAATGAAATAGCTGGCTTATGTGATGAATACTAGTGTTGTGTGGAGTACCTGTATTGGACTTTTCTGTGTTTCAGGATTTTTGAGATAGTCCATATTACAGGGGAGACTCTGCCGAAATTTTTCTAGAATAAGTCAAGTAAGTTGAAATTCTTGCAAGTAGAAGTTTACATTCGAGGACGAATGTTCTTAAGAAGGGGAGGATGTTACACCCCGTAAATTCTTGGCATGTAGATGGCCTATTCGCATGTTGGTTAAGAGTTTTAGAATGTCATACATGCTAGAAAAAGGCCCGGGGGAAGACCGGACAAGCGCCAAGTCGGAGAGTCGCAAGAGGGAGCCATGCAGAACCCCTCCATGATGGCAGCGTGTCACGGAGGGGGGGCCTTCGCGATGACTGGCGTGTCACGGAGGCCCTGTTCAGGCCCCAAGTATAAAAGGGCCTCCCACTTCGGTTTTAATCATTTACTTTCTTTTAATTTCCAGAAACAAACAGAGAACAGAGGGCACGAAAGAATTCAACCAAATTTCATCCGATTACGCCGTCAAATGCGGTCCAAACTCAAATTAACCATGGATACTGAAGTATTAAGCTGCAGAGAGCATTCCTGCGGAGTTAGTTTCGTGAAATTTGGCCTGCGAATTGTCGTCCTACCAAGCTAAGGTAAGTGGAATTTCTCCAAATTAATGTCAATATACTCTTAACCCTAAAGTGAGTATTTCTCCCTTCTGGACTTCCGAGAAATAGCGAGTTTTCGGCTGTTTTTCAATAAGTCAAAGTTTGGGCTATATATATATTCAAAGTAGTATTTTCTTCCAGAATATTGGTGAATTTAGTTATAATTGCTATGAATGTGAATATAGTTGGAAGAAGTAGCTGAATATTGGCCGAGTTACGCCAGTTAGCTGGAAAGCCGACAACTAAGGTATGTAAAGCTAGTTTCTTTGGCAAGTTAGCAATTCTAGCATAGTAAAATAGAATAAATTCCAGAAGGAAGTATGTTCGTGTTATTATGTCATATTTAGAATAAAAGTCAGTAAATCAGTATTAAACAGTGAGATATTATTTCAGACTCTGTGCCAGATTCAGTTTAATCTAGCCAAAGAATGAGAATAGAATATCAAAGCATGAACCCTATTATCAGATTTATTATACATGTTATATGTGATTATGGTTGTTTGTTGAGACCTGATTGTGTTATGTTGGCACCCTTAGAGCTTCCTTGCCACCCCAGGGTTAATAGCCGTGTTGACTAGCCCGCTAGAGGGTGAGGATATGTCACTCCAAGGAGTGGCATGCCGTCCGCAGTAGGACGAAGATGGGATGCAACATTCCCTATAGCAGGCTGATCAGCATTACAGTATACCCTGTCGAGCGCTTGCGCCCAGGGCACAGATTACAGATTACAGATACAAATCTCAGATTACAGTTATAAGAGTCCTCCGAATTCAGATACAGTTATAGTCAGGGGCCCAGAGAGCCCAAGTTGCATACCCAGGGGGCTGGCAGGGTGCTCGTAGTTAGTAGGTGAGTGGAGTGAATTTATTTTTGGATGGTTTGACCTGGGTAGGGGTATAAAGATTGCATGTTGAGTGGCACCATTCGGCTTATGGGGGCTGGTATAAGTTCTTGTATGCTATATATATATGTACATTACTTATTAAATTGATAGATAGCAGGACGCCGCATCGACAGGTATGATTCTTATCTTCTTTTCAATACAGTTAAACTCGGTATAGATTCTGCTATCCCAGACAGTCTTAGCCATCTCCTGCCATTCCAGTAACTATCAGTATTACTATTTATCTTTAGTTATGTTCAGTTCTGCTTTGAATACTCGGTACCAGTGGTACTGACGCCCGTTTGGGGCACTGCATTACTTGCTTGCAGATACTCATAGACAAGGAGTCGATCCCTCGTAATTCCAGCCAGCACACAGAGTCATCAACTCCTGTCATCCGGAGCCGGGTAGTCAGAGGTTTTTTTTCCTTTTGTTGTACAGTATGGGTAGGTCAGGGCCCTGTCCTTACCATCTTATCCGTATTGAGGCTTGCAAATTGTATATTCCCTGTGGTTAGCTGTATCGGTCGTGTGAGGCCGTGTGTATGTTTTAGTTTGTTTATGATGGCCGTGTGGGGCCTTATTCAGTTGGTAGTGGTGACCTTATCGGTCACGTAGCAGTTTAGCACCTGTTTTCTTGATTCAGAAGTAACTAGACAGCATGGTGGCCTTGTCGGCCCGCATAGGCTCCTTCATACTACTGTTGTTCTGGTTAGCTGCTGCTTCCTTACAGGTGGCT
Organism: Datura wrightii; assembly: GCA_035772735.1. Lineage (NCBI taxonomy): Eukaryota > Viridiplantae > Streptophyta > Magnoliopsida > Solanales > Solanaceae > Datura > Datura wrightii. The sequence continues at coordinate 108,264,870 of JASDFA010000018.1, forward strand.
ATCGACCTAGTTGGCCGGAGGCTGTATTTACAGCTGTTATATAGCCCATTGGTTCTATGAACCCAGAGTTAGAGCCAGCCTGGCACCAGAAGTGCCTAGGCTCAGTAGTCCAGCAGTCTAGGTCTTAGTAGGGCACCGGTTGCCAGTCATGCCTCCCAAGGCGAGGCGTGACAATTTAGTCTCAGGGCGTGAAAGGAATATTCATCAACTAATGAACCACAAAGATTATTGTGACTTCCCTTATGATGGATGCTACCTCGTTTATCACTGAGAAACGTCGAGTGCCCAACCCAACACACTCTAGCACTCAATTTCGAAACTTACTCAACTCACTCACACATCATGTTTTACCCAATTCAAGCAATAAAAGATAACAAAAAAGAACAAAAAAATGATGATTTCCTCTTAATAAAGACGTCAACCAATCTATCATCGAAAAAATCATGCATTTCAAGCACTCGGGGTTCCTCGGACTTCACCCCCAGCTAAGAATTTGAAACATAAAATGTACATAAGAAATAGAGCATTATCACAATTAATTCTACCCATATGTTGCGATTTCGAATCCCCTACTATACTCATAACAATAAAAGATATTCCAAAAATAAAGAACACAATATGGGTAATGGGAAACATCGGTCAAGAAAATTAGTAACTAAGCATGCTTTTCTTTGCACTAACATTCTCAAAGAGCAAGAAAATAAAAATAATGAGTACACCTACCAAGTGAGGAAAGAGAAAAACAAAGAGCTTGAAAACTTGGTTTCTTGATCGACAATGGTTAACTCAAAACTCAAAATTTCTTTTGCTTTTGTTTTAGTGAGAGAAGAGTTTGAGAAGGAATAAAGGAATGGTGTAAGGTAATGGGGTTTTATAGGATGAATACGGTGAAAGTGATTAGTGGGTTGAAAAGGTGGATTTAGGGGGAGTTAATGGGGGAAGATAGAAGTGTGTAATGGTGGCTAGATGGGATCATGGGAAAGGTGAAAAGGTGAAGAAGAAAGATTTTTTTGGGAAGTTGAAAAGAAATTCTTCCTATTTGGGAAGACCATGGGTCGGGTCAATCAATGGGTTTGGTCAATATTTTAAATGAAATACTTACCTGCGCCTGCACTGGACCTGCGGCCGCAGGTACCCATCTGCATTTCACAGTTCCCAGCACCGGTGACCCCCGTTCTTGACCAGCCTTCTGCCTATAAACTGCTTTTTGCAGATTGCCACCAGCTTTCACAAGTGGTTCGTAGTTCATCCTCCAATTTCCAAAATTTTATTTTTAGGTTTACTGGTTTAGGTCCGCAACAAACCTGCGTTTTGCAGGTTGGCACTTGCGATACACAGGTGCGATGCAGGAAGCCCCTTTTTGCTTTCAGCTTTTTGGACCCTTCTTGCACCTAGTTTGTGACTTGTGCATAAGCACCTGCGTTTTGCAGGTCTCGCCTAGTGCTTGCCCTATTCTTCTTTCACTTTGTTCCTCATCCAATCGACCTACAAAACAAAAACAACAAAAATACCAAAGCACCAAAAATAAAAACACTTGGGTTGCCTCCCAAGAAGCGTCTTATTTATCGTCATAGCATGACGGATACCTCCTCAATCATCAATTCTCCTGAGGGTCATACTCCGAATCAACTTCAGTCTCACCATTTTGTCTTTCTCCTCCTCTTTCATCAAGGACCACTATCACTTTGTATTCATCCAAGGGTTTTGTGGGTTGACAAACATTGAAGGTGACTACCTCACCTCCCGCTATGATATTCAGCTCTCTTATCTCCACATCCACCAATGCTCTACCCCTGACTAGCAATGGTCACCCTAAAAGGATAGGCACCTCAACATCCATATCGCAATCCAACACAACAAAGTCGGCTGGAAGAATAAATTTATCCACTCAAACCATGACATATTCAAACACTCCCACAGGTCTCTTGATAGATCGGTCCACCATCAATAGCCTCACTGTAGTAGGCTTAGGATTCCCCAAACCTAAATTCTTAAAAATGAAAAGAGGCATCAAATTTATGCTTGAACCGAGGTCACATAAAGCCTTTTTGGAAATGCACAGTCCAATGGTGCAAGGGATGGTAAAAGCTACAGGGTCCTCTTTCTTGTGAGCAAGATTGCTTACCATCACTGCACTATAGTGGTGCGTCACCTCCCCTGTGCCTGCATCGACAACTTCTTCTTTTTTAATAATTCCTTCATGAATTTAGCATAGCCTAGCATCTGAAGCAATGCATCCACCAATGGTATGTTTATGGTCAACTTGCTAAACAACTCATGAATTTTTTGAATTGATTGTCCTCTTTCTTCTTCTCTAAATGCCGAGGTAAGGAAGCGGGATTCTAGGCTCCTGGCCTTGTGCATTTGAGGCCTCCCTGCCCTTTTTGTTATCATCAATATCCTTGGGAGCAACAACTACTCCTTCCTCTTCAAATACCTCTTCACAATCAACAACACTTGGTGCTTTTGGCACCGCATCTTTTAGTCCATCATTTGTGATTAGATCACCAACTTGTTTGGTCTTCACACCTGCATCAGCCAAGATTTTCCCACTCCTAGTAACAATTATCATGCAATGGCCATCCTTTTTCAGATTTAGTACGGTGTCACTCGAAAGGATTCCCTTTATTTAGGGATTCATTTGGGACGACAAGTGATTCATTTGAACTTCCAAGTGTTTAATAGAAGCTGAATGAGAACTCACTATTTGGGTGAGGTTAGAAACCTCCTCTTTAAGCTCTTTTACCCCCATTATCTGTAGACTCAACCTTCTTTAGAACTCTAGCAAACATTTCCTCTATCTTGGAATTTCCAACATCGCTCACTTTGGGTTGCATTTGGGAGGCCTCAACCTTTGGAGGGGGAACTATGGGTTTGAACTTCTATCCTAACGTTCCCCTTCACGATTTTGATTCACGATTTCTCCATCTTTCGTTCCCTATCATTCCATCATTTACTCTCCCTATTTCTCTAACTATGATTCCCATCACGAGGAAGCCAAGGGCCTTGGTTGGCACCTTGATATCTTGGACGAGAACGCCCCACTTGGCCAATCATATATTGACACTCTTCTTCGTATCTTGGAGGTGAAACCTCACCTTTCATATTGCATATGACCTTGGGTTCCAACTGCATTTACACTCTTGGAACTAGCTCCCATCACATGCTTGTCATTAACTCAAGATGGGTTATCATTTCAGCCAAGGTCTCATACCTTTTTTCATCTCATTTTCTCATCTCTACAGTCACAAGGCTGGAACTAGCACCACTTGAGGGCACCTTGGTGACTCTAGTGTGCCATGCTCTGTTTGTCTTGGTCATCCGGTCTAAAAGAGCTTTAGCTAACCCATATGTTTGGTACATCAAGGATCCACCAGTAAGATTATTATTGGCCATGGACTTGTTGATTCAGTCAAGTGAACATTAGAAGCTTGGAGGAAGAACTCCGTCAAGCAACCCATGGTTTGGACATATTGCAACTTTCTTATTGAATCGGAGCCAAGCCTCATGCAAAGGTTCACCGGGGAATTGTCTAAAGTTGGTGATGTCATCCCTCAACTGCAACATCTTTGAAGTAGGGAAGAACCTATCCAGAAAAGCTTCCATCAACTCTTGCCAAGAAGTAATACACTTAGAGAGCAGCTCCTCTAATCAAATAGTGGCTTCTCCCGTCAATGAGAATGGGAAAAGCCTTAGTCGAATAGACTCTTGGCTAATATTGGTGATATTGAAGGGCTAACATATTTCAAGAAAGTTGCGAAGGTATCTATTAGCATCTTCTTTTGTCTTTCCTCCAGAGAGTCCTTTCATTTGTAGCAAGTGCAATATCATGCTAGTCACATGAAATATCACATTCCCTACCATAGGTGATAGGACAATGGCACCCGCTACATCATGCAACATGGGTTCATCCTCGTCTTGATCCATGTGTCCATCCATGGAACTGTTATACCCCGTAGGATTCCCGGCACCTAGATGACCTATTCGCACGTTGGTTAAGCATATTTGAAGGCCATACGTGCTAGAGAAAGGCCCGGGAAAAGATCGGACGAGAAACCTGTCGAACCATCGCGGAAGGAGCCGAGGCAGAGCCCCTCCGCGATGGCAGCGTGTCATGGAGGTGAGGCCTCCACGTTGGCTCCGTGACACGTTGGCCTTGTCCAGGCCCAAGTATATAAAGCCCCACTTCAGTTTTAAATCAGTAAAAACTTATAATTTGCAGTGAAACAGAGAGCAGTCAGCAGAGAGGAGAAAAGAACGAAGAAGGTAATATAATTTTCGTCCGATTACGCTGCTAAACGTTGTCCAAACTCAAATTAATCTCAGATACCAAGGTATTTAGCAGTAGAGAGCATTCCTACGAATTTAGTTTCGCGAAATACGGTCGACGAATCGTCGAGCCACCAAGCTAAGGTAAGTGGAATTGCTCTAAATTAGTGTCTATGTGTTCCTAGCTGTGAAGTGAATATTTCTCCCTTCAGGACCTCTGAAAAATAGCGAGTTTTCGACCGTCTTTCGATAAGCCTAAGTTTAGGCTATAAACTATATCGAAAGTGACGTTGCTCTTTACAAAAAAGCTGTATTTAGTATTAATTGACATATTTATGAATGCAGTTAAGAGGAAATAGTTGGAGTACCGGCCGAGCCTCGTCCGACAGGCGGATAGTTCGAGGATAAGGTATGTAAAGTTAGTTTACTCGGCAAGTTAAGTAATCTCGGTACAGTACAGTAATTTAAAGGCCAATAGAATGTTCAAAAGTCATGTGTTATGTTTATTACGAGTGTTGGTATGATATCAGAAGCATCGGGTTATAACTTGCGTGAAACTTGCTAGCACGACATAGATTCTAATACATGTGTTAGGAACTGCACAGCGTGCTCAGTATGTGATCTGACACAGGATGTTAGGATATCATTGTATTCAGTTGAAACCCAGTAGAGTAATGTAGTATCTGTAAGGCATCTCAGAAATAGAATGATAAGTTAAAATGGAGTTGGAAAGCATGTTAGGAATAGTAAATCATGTTACTATAGAAACTCAGTATACAACATAGTTTTCAGCAGAAATACTATATCATGTTCAGCATTAGACTCAGTACAGTATGGCAGAAGATTATATTTATATATATATACTATTATCAGTCTCAGCATGTATTAAATACGTACATATCACTACCACTAGTTCAACATGCAGTATGTACAAACACTTTATTATCAGTAGCTTCAGTATGTGGTATACGCAGATAGTATTACTAGTTGAGACTGTTGTATTGTTTGGGGTTGGATTACCTAGCATCCATGACCGCCCCAGGGTTAATAGCTGTATCGACTTGTCCTCCAGAGGACGAGGATACATCGCTCTACAGAGTGGCATGCCGTCCCACAGGGGACAAAGATGGGATGCCAGTTTTCCCCATATTGTGCCTTTGTCGGCCCTTATACACCCCCGTCGAGCGGATACGCCCGGGGTGTTGATTTAGGAGTCCTCCGGACTCAGGTACAGTTATAGTCAGGGGCTCAGCGAGCCCAAATGCATACCCAGGGGACCGGCAGGATGCTTATAGTTATTATAGTAGATGGGACGACCGGGGTAGGGGTATAGATTGCGTGTTGGTTGTACCCCCCGGCTTATGGGGGCCGGGTGAGGTTTGTGTGTGCTATGTTATGTTATGTTATGTTATGCCATGTTACGTTAGATACGAGTAGATCAGCAGTAGAACGATACGTCTCCAGGTATGACTCCTACTCCTTCCAGTATGATTAAGAGAAGGTATGACTTACATTATCAGACAGTTAATCTATTCCTTCCAACTTCAGTTTCATCAGTCATATTGTCGTTTCCAGATATTTCTTTCAGTTATTGCTTTACATACTCAGTACCAGCGGTACTGACGCCCGGTGGGGCGCTGCATTACTTGCCTACAGGTACTCATAGACGAGTAGGCGATACCACGTGATTCCTGTCAGCGATCGAGTATTCAACTCCTGTCATCCGGAGACTGAATTCCAGAGGTGTATTTCATTTTCTTTTGTTGTACAGTACGGGTAGGTCAGGGCCCTGTCCCGATCATTTCTATTACTATTCCTAGAGGCTTGCAGTCTGTATATGTTCCCTGTGGTCAGATGAGCCGGTCGTGTGAGGTCGTGCAGTTGTTAGCTATTAGTACTTCTGTTTCTTTCATGTTGGCCGTGTGGGGCCATAGCTTGACAGTAGTGGTGACCTTGCCGGTCACGTAGCTTTCTAATATTCTATGATTAAGTTGCAGATAACTAGACAACATGGTGGCCTTGTCGGCCCGCATAGGTTCCCCTATATTGACATGTTTCTGGTCAGCTGTTAGTACAGGTACAGGAGGCTATAGGCCAATGGGCCGGGGGTTGTGTTTACAGCCGTTATATAGCCCTTTGTTTCCAGAAATGTGAATTAGAGCCAGCCAGGCACCAGATGTGCCCAGGCTTAGCAGTCCAGCAGTTCAGATCCTAGTAGGGCACCAGGTGCCAGTTATACCCCCCAAGGTGGGGTGTGACAAACTTGGTATCAGAGCAGGTCGTGTCCCAGGGAGTCTGCAAGCCGTGCTAAGTAGAGTCTTGTCTATGGATGTGTTGTGCACCACATATTATAGGCAGGAGGCCGCGATACATGATAGGATGGTTACCCTTCCTTCTCAGTCAGTCGTGCTTTAGAGCGGTACAGTATAGGGTGGAGTCTCTAAAAACTTACCATATTCTTTGATTACAGATACAAAGGGAGATCAACATTACCCTATTATAGGCAGAAGATCAGATATAGCAACAGAAGAAGGCATCAGCTAGTTACATGATAACTACGGTAGTAGGAGGAGGTACCCGAGACCTCCCAACATGATACCTTTATCGGTACTATCCCCAGTATACATTGATAACGTCAGAATAGGAAGTCAGGAGTGTAATGTGCATATGAGTTGATTTATTTATTAGCTATATGAGATCTGATTAAGATTACAGACAAGGTCAGACCACCAGGTAAGTATAAGAAAGAGAGGGAAATGCAGGAATCCCAAACACATCTTTTCGGATATGGTACAGTTAAATGTTTTTATTTGTTGCAATAAGAAAATGGTTATTCCTACCTCTTGATTTTGATGCCCGCATAGTAAAGGGGCATAAGACTTGAGATGGGGTTGCCAAATCAAGCAGTAAGTAAAGATGGGCTGATAGATACTAGTAAGTATTAGAAAGTATAAAGAGCCCCTATGATTACGTAAGGTGTGCAGACCCTTATGACAACAAGCCAGTAAAGAAAGTAAGACTGTTAGCTTACCCGAAGTAGGGGTAAAAGACTTGTTAGTAATAAATGCTTAGTAATAGTCATATTTGAGTCAGAAAAAGGCTAAGTCCTCCATATACGCTAATAGACAGTAAGATATACCTGTAAGATTATAGATATGATTCAGTTGTGATATCGAAAGGGTGAGAGGTCATGTGAATCAGATAGGTCTGATTACAAGTTAGGGGAACTATGGACTGATACTTGACCAATAATCTTATTAATAATGAAAAGCAGGTACCTTGAACCCCAGAGTTCAGCTTAAGCAGGATGAGGGGAAGAAGCAGGAGTGTCAGATGTTGTGGGGAAATTAGGATTACCCCCGGATTGATAGAATATCATATTAAGGATTAAGCCTCGGGCTGACAGTAAGATTGCGGTTCAGAATACCGCAGTATGTCCGCTATGGAAAAGTTAAGAAGTTACCGATACAGCAATTCTAATCTAGTGTAGCCTAGAGATAAGGCCCAACAGGCAGTCATGGGCTCTCAATATATGCCTAGTAAGGCTACAAGATTTGAACGTCGACCCCATATCGCAAGAGTGGCGGAATTTCAAACAGCAGACAATAACTAAAGTGTTTATGTTTGTTACTTTCAGAATGGGGTGACAATACAATGAAATGATAAGTCAGGGCAGGAGATATTATTAGGCCGTAGAAGCGGTGTATCATGTACGGGATGAGACTCAGCAGAGCATGTCAGAGATTATGTATTACCGTAGAATTCAGTACATATTGTACGTAGCTATTGATATATATATTTATATATATACAGATAATAGATATGTTGTGAGTAGCCGCCTATAAGGGGTACAATTACAGATGTTGATTAGTAATAGAAAGCATGTACAAATTGCATTGCAGGACCCCCCTTGCCAAAAAAAAAGGAGAAGAAAGAAAGAAAAGGAGAGAAGAAAGGAGAAAGGGAAAGGAGAAGAGAAAGGGCAGATTAAGTGTGAATTACATATGAAGTCGTAGAAACTATCTCAGTTCTCAGTTATTAAGTTAATAGACTTATGTGTTGTTGCCAGATCTAGGCTCTAGGAGCTTACCAGAGTTAATGACCTAAACCAGATGGCTAGATGATAAGGGCGCAGTTAGACGGTCTACCGACCAGCTGGCGCCTGCATTAGCAGAGAAGCATCCCTGAAGATCGATAACATTAGTGCGTGTGCTAGAACAAGGATTAGAGGCCGAATAGGCAAATTTCAGAGATTAGCAATACCAGAATTGTTCTAGTATGTTAAGTGGTCCTACGTCATTTTCCTAGCCTTGTAGGTGAGAGTCGGCCTTAGTCAACCTAGCAGTTATTATGTGAAACACCCCATAAGTCAGTCGGCCGCCCCAGTCAGAATACCCGTGGGTACCCCAAGGAAGGGTCCACATCAGTAGTCAGCGACAGACTAGTACTTTAGCTGGTTCTCGTAAGATATTTAGATACAGAGCCCTAGCAAAAGGCCAGTATTTACAGAATAGCTCATGAGACCGAGAATTCCCCAGAATAGCAGTATAAATCCAAGTGGATACATACAAGGCATAAGAAATTGATAGTACCCTGCTAGCACAGTGTTTATTAAGACCAGGGGATCAGTAGACTCCCCGTGAAGATCCAGAGATTGATCGCCTGGGAGTAAGTTTGATTAAGCCTAGCCTTACAGTGGTTTAAGCAAAATAACAGAGCAATTAGATGCCCACAAGTCTGCGGTTATGCATGAAACTATAAGCACTCAAGTAGAACGGTTAGAGCATTGTTAGACTACTGCCACATTCGGGTCATTCAACCCGACTATTCAGTTACTTAAGGTTATGCAGCCAGATCATTAGAGGTCATGGTCAATATCAGGACCCCCTGATTAGATACGGGCACACGGTGTGCAGATAGCCGTTCAAGGTTACCTTAGCAACAAGTAGCCTTAGCATGCGGCCAGAAGGCCAGATAAGCTCTAGCTGTACCGGTAGATTACTTGGCAGATTCTCCGGTATAATAAACCAGTATGACCGTCAGTTATACGTCAATTTTTGTAAATGTGAATTTTGGTTGAGTTTAGCAGCCTTTTTGGTCACATTGTGTCGGAGGCTGGTGTACAGATAGATACACAGAAAATCGAAGTAGTGAAGACATAGCCTAGACCTACCACTCCGATCGAAGTACGCAATCCCTGCGGTTAGCCGGGTACTGCAGAGGGTTTGTGGAAGGATTTTCCACCTTAGTAGCACCTCTGACTAAATTGACACAGAAGGCAACAAAGTTCCAGTAGACTGAGGCGTGTGAGCAGAACTTCCAAGAGTTAAAAGCCAGGTTAACATCAGCTCCAGTGTTAGTATCGCCAGGGGATACAGAGGGTTGATGCAGCATGATAAAGTAATAGCTTATGCTTTCAGGAAGTTGAAGAAATGTGAAAAGAATTATCTTACCCATGACCTGGAGTTAGCTGCAGTAGTTTATGCCTTAAAGAGTGAAAATTTTGTATCACCCAGGAAGGGCTAATATGGTAGTAGATGCCCTTAGCCGTAAATTTATGGGGAGTTGGCATACTTGCAGCCTGAATAGCGAGAATAGACCCAAGAATTACACTAGTTAACCGGTTTAGCCATTCACATAGCAGAAATAAAGGATAACAGAGCGATAATACAGAATGTCGCAGTGTTGTCGTTAGTGGTGGAAGTAAAGGAACGGCAGTATGGAGACCCTAGCCAGGTTCAACTTGAACACAAGGTTCAGTAAGGAGAGGTGACATATTTTCATATAACCGGGGATGAAGTGTTGCGATATAAAGGCCGCATTTGTGTTCTAGATATTTTGGGGCATCGCCAGCAGCTTATGAGCGAGGCGCATTACGCCCGCTATTCTCTCCACCCAGGCACGACGAAAATGTGCCATGATATCAAAGAAAACTACTGGTGGCCAGGTATGAAAAGAGAAATTGCTGAATTTGTAGCCCAGTGTTCTAACTGCCAACAGGTGAAAGCAGAACATCAGAAACCAGGCGGGTTAACTTAGGACATAGTTGTGCCTCTCTGGAAATGAGAAGCAGTGAATATGGATTTTGTGGCAGGATTACCCCGTACCAGACGCAGAAATGATTCTATTTGGGTACTAGTTGATAGGATGACAAAATCAGCTCATTTCCTGTCAGTGAAAGCTACCTTCTTGGCTGAGGATTATGCCGAATTATATATCAGAGAAATAGTTAGATTGCATGGAGTGCCGGTATCTATCATTTCTGATAGGGGAGCACAGTTTACAGCTAGATTCTGGCAGTCGTTCCAGAGGGGTTTGGGGATGCAGATTAACTTGAGCACAGCATTCCATCCTCAGACAGATGGGCAGGCTGAACATACAATTCAGACGCTCAAAGATATGCTACGAGCGTGTGTGCTAGATTTTGGGGGTAGCTGGGATGAGCATCTTTCATTAATTGAATTTGCTTATAATAACAGTTATCATTCAGCTATCCAGATGGCGCCCTTTGAAGCATTATATGGGCGAAAATGTAGATCGCCGGTGGGCTGGTTTGAAGTAGGGGAATCAGCGTTGGTTGGCCCAGACATTGTTCAGCAGTCAGAGGAAAAGATAAAGCTTATCCGAGAACGTTTACTGACTGCTCAGAGCCGCCAGAAGTCTTATACAGATATGCGGCGCAGAAATCTAGAATTTGCGGTAAATGACTGGGTATATCTGAAGGTGTCTCCGATGAAAGGGGTAATGAGATTTGGCAAGAAAGGCAAGCTTAGCCCGAGATTCATTGGGCCATATCAGATTTGGCGAAGAATAGGCCGAGTTGCATACGAATTGAACTTGCCTCCGGAGTTAGCATCTGTTCACCCAGTATTCCATGTCTCCATGTTGAGGAAGTTCGTAGGGGACCCTTTTACAGAAGTTCCAGTTCAGGATGTCCAAGTCACAGAAGAGTTAGCATATGAAGAGATTCCCGTAGCTATCTTAGACAGACAGATTCGCAGGTTGAGGACTAAAGATGTTGCGTCTGTCAAAGTATTGTGGTGTAACAGGAATTGTGAGGAAATGACATGGGAAGCTGAAGAAGATATGAAATCCAGATACCCTCACCTATTTCAGGCCTAGTCAGGCGATAGGTATGTCCGTATTATTACTTATGCAGTACCTTATAGTTGTATGTGTGTGAATGAGCAAGATTGATACTTAGTTATCCAGTGGATCTTAAAATATTACGTGCAGTGCCTATGTTGGACTTTTCTGCATTTCAGGTTTTTGCTATAGTCCATATTACAGGGGAAACTCTACAGAAATTTTTCCAGAAAGTAAGTTAAGTAGTCCTCTAGATAACAGTGTACATTCGAGGACGAATGTTCTTAAGGGGGGGAGAATGTTATACCCCGTAGGATTCCCGGCACCTAGATGACCTATTCGCACGTTGGTTAAGCATATTTGAAGGTCGTACATGCTAGAGAAAGGCCCGGGAAAAGATCGGACGAGAAACTTGTCGAACCATCGCGGAAGGAGCCGAGGCAGAGCCCCTCCGCGATGGCAGCGTGTCACAGAGGTGAAGCCTCGGCGTTGGCTCTGTGACACATTGGCCTTGTCCAGGCCCAAGTATATAAAGCCCCACTTCGGTTTTAAATCAGTAAAAACTTATAATTTGCAGTGAAACAGAGAGCAGTCAGCAGAGAGGAGAAAAGAACGAAGAAGGTAATATAATTTTCGTCCGATTACGCTGCTAAACGTTGTCCAAACTCAAATTAATCTCAGATACCAAGGTATTCAGCAGTAGAGAGCATTCCTACGGATTTAGTTTCGCGAAATACAGCCTACGAATCGTCGAGCCACCGAGATAAGGTAAGTGGAATTGCTCTAAATTAGTGTCTATGTGTTCCTAGCTGTGAAGTGAATATTTCTCCCTTCTGGACCTCTGAAAAATAGTGAGTTTTCGACCGTCTTTCGATAAGCCTAAGTTTAGGCTATAAACTATATCAAAAGTGACGTTGCTCTTTACAAAAAAGCTGTATTTAGTATTAATTGACATATTTATGAATGCAGTTGAGAGGAAATAGTTGGAGTACCGGCCGAGCCTTGTCCGACAGGCGGATAGTTCGAGGATAAGGTATGTAAAGTTAGTTTACTCGGCAAGTTAAGTAATCTCGGTACAGTACAGTAATTTAAAGGCTAATAGAATGTTCATAAGTCATGTGTTATGTTTATTACGAGTGTTGGTACGATATCAGAAGCATCGGGTTATAACTTGCGTGAAACTTGCTAGCACGACATAGATTCTAATACAAGTGTTAGGAACTGCACAGCGTGCTCAGTATGTGATCTGACACAGGATGTTAGGAGATCATTGTATTCAGTTGAAACCCAGTAGAGTAATGTAGTATCTGTAAGGCATCTCAGAAATAGAATGATAAGTTAAAATGGAGTTGGAAAGCATGTTAGGAATAGTAAATCATGTTACTATAGAAACTCAGTATACAATATAGTTTTCAGCAGAAATACTATATCATGTTCAGCATTAGACTCAGTACAGTATGGCAGAAGATTATATTTATATATATATACTATTATCAGTCTCAGCATGTATTAAATACGTACATATCACTACCACTAGTTCAGCATGCAGTATGTACAAACACTTTATTATCAGTAGCTTCAGTATGTGGTATACGCAGATAGTATTACTAGTTGAGACTGTTGTATTGTTTGGGGTTGGATTACCTAGCATCCATGACCGCCCCAGGGTTAATAGCTGTATCGACTCGTCCTTCAGAGGACGAGGATACGTCGCTCTACGGAGTGGCATGCCGTCCCACAGGGGACGAAGATGGGATGCCAGTTTTCCCCATATTGTGCCTTGGTCGGTCCTTATACACCCCCGTCGAGCGGATACGCCCGGGGTGTTGATTCAGGAGTCCTCCAGACTCAGGTATAGTTATAGTCAGGGGCTCAGCGAGCCCAAGTGCATACCCAGGGGACCGGCAGGATGCTTATAGTTATTATAGGAGATGGGACGACCGGGGTAGGGGTATAGATTGCGTGTTGGTTGTACCCCCCGGCTTATGGGGGCCGGGTGAGGTTTGTGTGTGCTATGTTATGTTATGTTATGTTATGCCATGTTACGTTAGATACGAGTAGATCAACAGTAGAATGATATGTCTCCAGGTATGACTCCTACTCCTTCCAGTATGATTAAGAGAAGGTATGACTTACATTATCAGACAGTTAATCTATTCCTTCCTACTTCAGTTTCATCAGTCATATTGTCGTTTCCAGATATTTCTTTCAGTTATTGCTTTACATACTCAGTACCAGCGGTACTGACGCCCGGTGGGGCGCTGAATTACTTGCCTGCAGGTACTCATAGACGAGCAGGCGATACCACGTGATTCCTGTCAGCGATCGAGTATTCAACTCCTGTCATCCGGAGACTGAATTCCAGAGGTGTATTTCATTTTCTTTTTTTGTACAGTACGGGTAGGTCGGGGCCCTGTCCCGATCATTTCTATTACTATTCCTAGAGGCTTGCAGTCTGTATATGTTCCCTGTGGTCAGATGAGCCGGTCGTGTGAGGCCGTGCAGTTGTTAGCTGTTAGTACTTCTGTTTCTTTCATGTTGGCCGTGTGGGGCCATAGCTTGACAGTAGTGGTGACCTTGCCGGTCACGTAGCTTTCTAATATTCTATGATTAAGGTGCAGATAACTAGACAGCATGGTGGCCTTGTCGGCCCGCATAGGTTCTCCTATATTGACATGTTTCTGGTCAGCTGTTAGTACAGGTACAGGAGGCTATAGGCCAATGGGCCGGGGACTGTGTTTACAGCCGTTGTATAGCCCTTTGTTTCCAGAAATGTGAATTAGAGCCAGCCAGGCACCAGATGTGCCCAGGCTTAGCAGTCCAGCAGTTCAGGTCTTAGTAGGGCACCAGGTGCCAGTCATACCCCCCAAGGCGGGGTGTGATAGGAACCTACTTGCGAGTTGTAACTCATTAGATCCAACTTGAACAAGCAGCGAAAAACACCAATAAATGTACATGCACAAGATGCTCGAGTAATTCAATTCAACAAATAACTAAAAGTTATCAAATCTCATTCTCTGGCAATGACACCAAAAATAATGACGTCCAAATCCACTCCTCGCTAGGAGAAAGTGTATACAGTTGTCGCAATATAATTTACCCAACTCGTGAGTCGGGATTAAATTCACAGGGAATGAAGATTGATAGCAATGAAATTCATCTATCAAATTGAATCAAATAGCATCATTGTATCAAAACTAGGAAAGTAAATATTGGGGGTTGTAATATCACACTACGAATTCAAATTCAATCAATGAATTAAGGCAACCAACTTTGAAGTAACAATATGAGTGAATACTAGGAGTGTGCTATTGATGAGGCATTAATAGGATTGAGTTTAACTAGCAAATCCAAGCATTATTTACGAACATAAATAGTCGTGGACAAGGTGATACCCGATGTTTTGCAACCACATGGGTGTCTTTTATCTTGGGTTTTCTCAAATCCCAAGGTCCCATACACATCAACTACTACAATTTGGGTAAGAATTAAACAATCTCTAGCATTAATTCTTTGATGGGTGTATGAAAGTGTGTTTTGGCTATCTATAGCCCAACCCCACATAATCAAAACCCAATTACACACTATTGTTTTCTCACCCATATTCTATTCCTCTTTTTCAAGAAACAATAGAATAAGTAAACACAATCCGAACTAGCAATTATAGATATTTCAGTTATAACTTTGAGAAAATAATAAATTTATGCTAAATAAGTAATTTTAAGATTAAACTAGAAATACCATATCCACTTTAGCCCCTATCATGCACACACCCCTAACAAGGAATTTAGCTACTCATAAATGAAGATCAAGAGATAAATCCAATAAAGGGATCACTATCATTCATCAGTAATAAGAAATTTCAAGCTCAAGTTATTCTTTAATGGAGGTTTTTACCTTAGAAAGATGAAAAAGATGAAGGAAAAGTTCTCACTTCTCTCTATCTTTTTTCTCTCTAAAAATAAAAACTAACTATGAAATGTTATGGAATAGAATATTCTATTCTTTACAAAAGGTGTATAAAAATAAGAAAAGCTACTCCTCTTTTCTTGTGCTGGATGATTTACTCCTTTAATGATGGTCTCACTTGTGAGGCACCTGCGATCCGTGAGGCACTGATCAATCACAAGTGGGGACCAGAAAGTCTGGGCATGGTCCTGCGTTGGCACCTATGTTTTGCACGTGTTGTCTTGCATTCTACAAGTGTGCGCCTTCAACTTTCAAGTAGTGCTCTCCTACGTTTGGCCTGTATTTCGTAGGTGTCATCCTGCAAAATGCATGTCCTCTTCTTCCAACACCATGTTTTTTATTCAACTTCTTGCTTTCCCTATTTAAAATTGAATATCTGCAAAAACGAACGAGAAAGGGCATAAAATCTTCCTAAATTACTTGAAAATCAAGAAAAAGCTCATGTTTAAATGCCTAAGAAATTGATAAACTACCAACTCATCATCGCTCCTCTGGGTGCTCAAGATATGCCTGTGCAGCGCGCCAGTCATAACACAACTATGCCTATGCGTTGCCAACTTCTATCATTCTCGCTGCATTAATACCGTTTTGCCATTCTTGCTCTTTTAAGCCACAATTAAGCCCAAATTCATCACTTTAATACACGAAAGCATCTATTCATGTTCGTTAGCTCTTTTTCACAAATATATCATAAAACACAAGAAAACTCACACGATTTATTCTCAAAACATAGCTAAGTATTAGAAAAATATGGTTAATAAATGCATAAATTTTCCATTCATCATCACCCAACACTTAAACTATTATTCGTCCTCGAATAATCTACTACTTCCCTTCTCTAATTATATTACAAAATTCACCCTATGAATAGGTCTACTTATTCTTAGGATCATTAGACAAATAAATAAAGCTCCAACAATTTACTCACATGCATATAGGATCAATATTAAAATGTCAAAGTTTGAAAGCACTTAACTTCTATAACTAACTAAACAAGATGTATTTGGGCCAACATGAATCATATGCAATTTAGCAATCAAGAAATGCTAAAATCTTACCACTATGTTCCCTTACCATTTGGGGAGTTTCCCTTTCACACGCAAGATATATAACAATATTAACTTGGGCATAAATAAATAATTTTCGCTCGCTCTCCCAAAGAACTCAACATGCATGCAAAAGACGACCCATAAGCTTGCTCTTCATGTAACACTTTACTAATATAGAACATTGAATCAAGGATCGATTAAGACTTAACTTGGTTTTAATGTAGGCTAAGGCACGAGCAGGAACTATTTTGGCCAAGATAGTGACTAATCTCCCTAAGCATTTTAATACTTCACAACTATTTGGACTTTTTATCTCATTCTTCAATCTCCTATTTTTCTCCTTGTACCTCCTTTTTATTTTTTTATTTTTCAATTTAGGTGACTAGTGGAGATTTTTCAATATTAAGCTCATTCACAAATTTTTTTCATCATGTTTTTTTTCAAAGCTCTTTCTTCTTTTTTCTCCCACTAATATCACCCTCCTTGTTTAGCAAATTTCACCCTTTTTTTCTTCTAATTTCCACACTTTTAGCTTTTCCCTTCATTTCTCCACTTGTGATCCTTTTATGCAGAATTTTTATTAAAGTGTTCTAGGAGTCATCTAGATCAAAATAAAAGTTGATAGAACAAAAAGGATTTAAACTTGTAATATGACTATCAAAGGAATAGGCTAAGGCTCAAAACGGCTAACTAGGATAATTACATCAAGGTAGGTAAAATAGAATATAAATAGGCTACCAAAAAATGCCTATATCACTTTCTAGATTCAACATCTTCATTTCGTTTTGCACACACAGCGGGCAGGTTCTAAACATCGAATTGCAAGCATGGAGTACACAAGATTATCTCACTCACACAATAGCACAAATTGTTCAACAATGACATTCAAGATTATATAAACACATATATCCATATTGCATGCATAACATAATTAAGCCAACTTTTTTAAGAATAGGAGTCAAGTTCCAAAAGACTATGTGCTTCTACCTTTTTATGCATTTTTGAGTGAATTATATAAAAACTCAATGATACCTAAGTGAAGCACCTAACACCCGTAAAGTTCAAGTTCTTGTACTCCGATGGTCATCATCCGTCCATCATTCGGAAAAGTCATGACTCTATGATTAACTAAAAAAAATCTGGATCCTCTACTCGGTTCTAAGGGCTATCCACCAGAAAAGTAGCGAAAACAAAAATCAGGGGAATCCAAATAAAAACAAAACCAAAATCTACACAAAAGAACTAAAAATAATACGACAAGCTAGCAGGATAAGTCATGAATCATAAAAAATCTAGGCCCACCATGAATAAATTTAGCAACGAAAGTATACAAGGTTTAATGAAGTTTACTTCTCCAACCCACACTAAATCAATAGCACTATCCTTAGTGCTAAAATTATAAAGCACAAGTAAAAAGGTTGAAAGAAGAACTCCCTGGGCTTAGTCCTCATCATATGTGGGGGCATAAGCTGCTTCTCCCATCTCTGAGTCTTTACCATCATTAGCAATTGTGTTCCAAAATATTTTTAAGGACTATTTATAAGTGTAGAAAAAATTCTACACAAAATAAACTGAGTCCAAAATGAATAAGGAAACAATTTTTTTATTGGTCCAAAAATTGACACCCCAGATTGTGAGTATCATTGCGCAGAAATAGCTGTGGCAACGCAAGCTTATTTTGCTCGTTGCTTGCTCAAATTGCTGGTGCCGCCTTAATTGTTTGGCACATGGTAATGTCATCCAAGGTAAGTCTTCATCCCTTTCCTTTTCAATTCTTTGTACTTATATATATATATATGTGGCTACTTGTTTAATTTTCTTATATGATTTTTTATTTTTAATTCATTGTTGCTCCAGATTTCTTCATTTTCGTTACACTTTATTCTTTTTTTCTTGGATAAGACCTTCGCGTCGCGGACCTGCCTTATTGCACCCCGTTTTTATTTGCTACACCAAAAAATTATGGTTTATGACTTAGCTCCTGCATACTTGAATAAACACATCAACTTTAAAAAATCAAAAAATAAATTATCGTGGGTTGCCTCCCAAGAAGCGCCTGATTTAACATTACAACACAACATGAGTATCTTGATTAATCAGACTTCATCAAGATAAACTTAAGTTGCCTCCCAAGAAGCGCCTTATTTAATATCGCGGCACAATGCATTTCTCAACTTAGGATCCTTTCAACGTTTTCTCCTCCTTTTTGGAGCTAAACCAATTTGTTAACACCTGAAAGAACAAAAAAAAACTACAAAAAAATGTAAATCACAAAATAAAAACTACAAGCCAAATTTAAATACCAATTAACTATTTCAACACCATATTCCCTAGCAATGACGCTAAAATTTGATCACGCCTAAATTACAACTTGCAATTGAAGTATAAAACAGTCGTTGTCAAATATAGTAACCCAACTATGTTGGGATCGATCCCACAGGGAATAGGAAAGAAACAATATGTTAACAATGAAAAAAATGACAATATGTTAACAATGAATAAAATAACTTGTAATCAATATTTCGGAAGGGGGATTTGCAAATAAAGAAACGAAAATAATGCTAACAATGATTAAGTTGTGTATCAAATTATCAAGATAAAACTAGAATTATGTTCTCCATGATTTCATAACTTAGTAGATTTTTACAAGTGATCTATCTTGGTGAATTTTATGTAAACTGATGATTAAGTTCATCTAACGTCTCTTGGCCTATATAAATGAATTTCACTTATCCTTCTCAGACTCAAAGTGTGTATATTTTGCCTTCTCCATAAGTCTTGACTTAACTATCCTCGATTAGAGCTCAAGTTAATTTAGATGAGGGTTGGTAGCCTCAAGCTGCCATTGCTATTCTCTTTTTCTAACTTCAACATCCTTGGTCAAGAAAGTTGAAAATATAAGCACGTTTCAATGTTTGCAATCGCTAAAACTAATTAAAATAAAGAGAATAGCCATCCACCTAATTCACCATTCAAGAATCACTATCTTATTATGCCTACATTCATTAATCCATCACGATTCCCACAACCCTAACTTAAGAGATTTGGCCGCTCATTTTTATGAGAATAAAAATAAAAGATGTAGAAGAATTCATCTTGAAATACTTATGATAATATAAACTTGTTAACAAAATCTCCAAAGCTATATTTAGTCACAAGAACTTGATGAATCTCCTATAAATATTCAACTAAGTTATTACATTAATTCGTAAAGTATGAATTATGCACAAGATTGAACTATGGAATACAATGCTACACTCCCGAAGAATGGGAAGAAAGGGTATTTATCACAGTAGATTAAGCCTTTGTTGTTCCTTCTTGGATTTGAATTGGATTTTGCAGCTTCTGTTCCTAGTCGAACTGGGATTGGAATCCTGGCTGCCTGACACACCCCTGTGTGTTGTGCCTCTCCCTGCGCCCTACTGCCTGGCGCATCGTATCTCTGGGTGCTCCAGATGTGCCTGTGTGGCGCGCAGCAATAGCACAACTATGCCTGTGTGCTGCCAATTTCTATCATTCTCTTTTCATCAATCCTATTTTGTGATTCGTACTTTTTAAAACCCCAATTAAGCCCAAATTTATCACTTTAATACCTGAAAGCATCTAATTATATGTGTTAGATTTTTTTCACAAATATATCATAAAACACAAGAAAACACACATGATTTATTCTCTAAATATAGCTAAGTATGGGTAAAATGTTACGCCCCAACTTGGGAGGCATGTCTGACACCTGGTGCCCTACTAGGGTCTGAACTGGACTGACTGAGCTTACGCACCTCTCGTGCATAACTAATACCAAATTAAGAAAACAACAAGATATATCTCGGCTATAAACACAGCCCCCGGTCGACAAGGTCTTATAGCCACCTGTAAAACAAAATAGCTAACCAGAAACAGGTAATAGCAGGGAATCCTATGCGGGCCAAAAAGGCCACCATGATGTCTAGTTAAGAATGTAAAGTAATTTCAGCACTAAACTAAGCTATGGCCGACAAGGCCGATAACTAACATCTAAGCAAGGCCCCACACGGTCAATACGCAAGATAAAACACATATGTGAGCCCCACACAGCCAGCAACATCTAACCACAGGGAATCTAAAATAATCTGCAAGCCTCTAGGAGCGATATAATGGTCTAGACAGGGCCCTGACCTACCCATGAACTATACAAACAAAAAGAAGTAGACCTTCTAGCTATTAGCTCTGGAGGAATAGAGCTGACGGCCCTGCTAGCTCTGGCTGAAAGCTACGAAGATGCTCGTCCATATCTATCGGCACCTGCAGGCTAGTAATGCAGCACCCCATGAAGGCGTCAGTACAATATGTACCGAATATATAAGGCAGTAACTGTAAATAACTGAATGAATTGAAATGAATCTGAAATTAATTGAAAAGAAGGGATAGAATTACTACCTGAATAGCTGAACTTCCTGCTATCTAATCTATCAATAACTACTGCAAACAAGAACCTTACCTAGCCCCCATAAGCCGGAAGGTACAACCAACACAGAATAATCCACCCGGGACTCCTATAAGCCCTGGTGAGTGCACTTCAATCTATACACCCCTAACAAGGTCAAAATAGGTCAACTAGTGGCTATAGCCATCCTACCAGTCCCTTGGGTCTACAACTAAGCCCGCTTGGCCCCTGAACTGTAGCTGTATCTGAGTCTAGTGGACTCCTGATATCTGCACCCCCGGCACGAGGCTTGACAGGGGGTGTGGTGCCGATACAACATATAATAGTCCAGCCATGAAATGGACTGTATAAGGACCTTGGACCCGTCTTTGTCCCTTGCGGATGACATACTGCTCCTTGGAGTGATGTCATCTCGCCCCTGGCGGAGGTCGACATAGCTAGTAACCCTGGGATTGGTTATGGAAGGCTTTGCAGGGTAAAGACAATAACCAAACTACACATAGGATACTGGCCTCAGCTAATAACAACTGCTAATCACAATACATAGGCTTCTGGCTTCTTACTAGAATTCAAACTGAATCATAATGCTGAAGAAACTAACTCGTGGGATGAATTTGCCTTAACATACTTGGATCGCTGATTCCTGATTAACTGGCGAGTTACAAATTGTACTCAACAACTCTTTTCAACTTTGATCATATTACTGGGATAATAAGACAAGTTTCAGTACTAAATTTGGCAAAAACGATAACTTTTAATTCTAATATTAACTATACTTCAACTTATCAAAACACAATAAAAAATGTATAATTTCTTGAGAGTACAGAAGGGAGGAATACTTACTTGAAGTCTGTGATCGTATAGATATTAGTTTGAAGCAATTCCGACAACATTTGCTCGGCGGGGCTATGATTTGCCGGGTGAAGTTCAAGAAAATAACTCCGCAGTAATGCTCCCCATAGACTTAGGATTCAATACCTGAAGTTAATTTAAATTTGGACAGCGTTTCGTAGTGTAAATGGCAGAAAATTACCTTGAAAATGGCAAAATATACTCTTTCTGGCCGAGGGTCTATTATTTGATATATTATATCAAATGATCAACTTAATATATATAACATTTTGGGAGGTGGATAGGGGGTCCATGGAATGGACCCCAGAGCGCCAAAGTATGGGGTGTCACGGAGCCCATCGGGAGGGGGAGGGTCTGTGACATGTTGCCCCTATTCGGCAACTTGTTCAGCCTATTCCCTCGCTCCCCCGATTTCGCGCTCGTTCGACCTTTCCTCGATCCCTTTCTCGTACAAGTCACACTCAAAAACTCCTGAATAACGCATGAATGGGTTACTAAATGTTAGGAACTTATGAGGTGTAACATCCTCCCCCCCCCTTAGGAACATTCGTCCTCAAATGTTCTGTAGCTTACAGGAATCTTACCTTTTTAACTATTATTCTGGAAAAATTCTGGCAGAGTCTCCCTTGTAATATGGACTATCTAAAAATTCTGAAACACAGAAAAGTCTAATATAGTCTTTCACATAACACTATAGAACCTATTTCACGGTAAGATGATAGACGACTAAGCATTACATATAACATAAATTATAAAACAACAACTGAACCAACAACTTTACCTCAACCGCATAGTCTGGACTAAGCTTGGAACAAATGAGGATATCTGGATCTCATGTCGTCCTTGGCTTCCCAGGTCATCTCTTCTCTATTCATGTTTCTCCACAGTACCTTAACTGAGGCGACATTTTTAGATCTTAACCTACGAACCTGCTTGTCTAATATGGCTACGGGAACTTCTTCATAAGCCAACTCCTTAGTAATCTGGATGTCCTCAACGGGCACAACTCAGGATAGATCCCCTATGCACTTCCATAACATTGACACATGAAAGACCGGGTGAATAGATTCCAACTCAGAAGGTAGATCTAGCTCATATGCCACCTGGCCTATTCTCCGGAGGATTCAATACGGGCCAATAAACCTAGGTCTAAGTTTGCACTTTTTACCGAACCTCATCACGCCCTTCATTGGTGAGACTTATAGAAATACCCAGTCGTCTACATTGAAATTCAAGTTTCTATGCCGCATATTAGAGTAAGACTTCTGGTGAATCTGAGCTGTCAGCAAGCGTTCTCTGATGAGCTTTACTTTTTCTTCTAATTGATGGATCATGTCTAGTATAACTAGTTCAGATTCTCCCACCTCAAACCAACCAATTGGGGACCTACAGTTTCTCCCATATAAAGCCTCATACGGTGCCATCTGAATTATCGAATGGTAACTGTTATTGTAAGCAAACTCAATAAGGGGTAAATATTTATCCCAGCTTCCCCCAAAGTCTAGAATGCATGCTCGTAACATATCCTTGAGCGTCTAGATTGTACGTTCTTCCTGTCCATCTGTCGGAGGATGAAATGTCGTACTCAGATTAACTTGTGTTCCCAAGCCTCTCTGGAAAGATTGTCAGAACCTGGTTGTAAATTGTGCTCCTCTATCAGAAATGATAGATATTGGGACACCATGTAATCTAACTATTTCCTTGATGTATAGATCGTCATAATCCTTAGCTGAGAAAGTGGTCTTGATTGGCAGAAAATGAGCAGACTTCGTCGATCTGTCAATAATCACCCAAATGGAATCATCTCTGTGCCTGGTACGGGGTAATTCTGTGACTAAATTCATATTGATTTCCTCCCATTTCCACATAGACACTACTATTTCCTATGTTAATCCGTTGGATTTTTGATGTTCCACCTTTACCTGCTGGCAATTAGGGCATTGTTCTACAAATTCTGCTACACCCTTTTTCATTCCCGACCACCAGTAAATCTATTTTATGTCATGATACATCTTTGTGACCCTGGGTGAAGAGAATAACGGGAATAATGTATCTATGTCATGATCTGCTGGAGAAGTCTTGCCACATCCGGAACACAGAGGCGACCCCTACATCTCAAGACCCCATCTTCAGTTACCTCGAAAGCTGATATTTCCCCCTGCTGTACCTTATCTCTGAGTTCTGCTGTACCTTATCTCTAAGTTGTGCTAAATGAGGATCTTCATACTGTCGCTCTTTTACTTCTACAACTAAGGATAATACTGCAGTATTCTGAATCACTGCCCCGTTGTCTCCTGAATCTACTATTTAGACTGCTAGGCCAGCTAACTGATGCAATTCTCGGCCAACTCTCGCTGTTTTGGTTTCAAATATGCTAAACTCTCAATGGATCTACAACTGAGGGAATCTGCTACAATGTTAGCCTTCCCTGGATGATATAAAATATTCACGTCATAGTTCTTCAACAATTCTAACCAACAAGGCTACCACAGGTTCAACTCTTTCTGTGTAAAGATATATTGAAGGCTCTTATGATTAATAAATATGTCCACGTCTACCCCACACAAATAATGTCTCCAGATATTTAAGGCATGGACTACTGCTACTAACTCCAGGTCATGAGTGGGATAGTTCTTTTCATGCTTCCTTAGTTGCCTCAAAGAATAAGCAATCATCTTACCATGCTGCATCAGAACACATCCTAACCCAACGCCTGAAGCATCACAGTACACTGCATAACCCTTTGACCCTTCCGACAAAGCTAGTACTGGCGCTAACGTTAATCTATTTTTCAACTCCTGGAAACTCCGGTCACACGCTTCAGTCCAGTGGAATTTAGATGCTTTCTGAGTTAACTTGGTCAAAGGCACTGATAAAGTAGAAAACCCCTCTACAAATCTTCTATTGTACCCGGCTAACCCCAGAAAACTGCGTACCTTAGTCAGAGTTGTAGGTCTAGGCCATCTCTTTACTACCTCAATCTTCTGGGAGTCTACCTGAATACAAGCCTCTGACACAACATGGCCCAAAAAGGCCACTGAATTTAGCCAAAACTCATATTTAGAAAATTTTACGTACAACTGGCGATCCTTGAGAATCTAGAGCAACTGTCTACAGATGATCCTGATGTTCTACTTTGGAGCAGAAATATACCAGAATATCATCAATAAACACTATCACAAACAAGTCCAGATACGGCCTGAAGATACTGTTCATTAGATCCATGAACACTATTGGAGCATTCGTCAGTCCGAAGGACATGACTAGGAATTCAAAATGGTCATACCTAGTCCTGAAAGCGGTTTTTGGAATGTCTCTCTCTCGAACCCGGCCTGATGATACCCAAATCTTAAGTCAATTTTTGAGAAATACTTTGCCCCCTGTAACTGGTCAAACAAATTATCTATTCTGGGAAGTGGGTATTTGTTCTTGATGGTGACTTCATTTAACTGCCGGTAGTCTATACACATGCAGAGGGAGCCATCCTTCTTTCTTACAAACAGAACTGGTGCACCCCAGAATGAAGTACTCAGCCTAATAAAGCCCTTATCTAACAGATCTTTTAGCTATTCCTTCAATTCTCTAAGCTTGGCAGGAGCCATTCGGTACGGAGGGATAGATATAGGCTGAGTATGTGGTAATAAGTCGATAGCAAAATCGATCTCCCTTTCTGGGGGACTATTAGGAAATTCATCTAGAAATATGTCTGGGAAACCTTTGACTACTGGAATGGACTGCAGAGTTAGGGATTCTGCTTGGACATCCTGGACGCTGATGATATGATAGATGCAACCTTTTCTATCAACTTTCTCGCCCAAAGATAGAATATAAACCTACCTTTTGGTGTGGCTGCATTGCCTTTCAACTCCCGTATTACCTCCCTTAGAAAGTGAAACCGAACAGTTTTGATCCAACATTCTACATTGGCATAACATGGTGCTAGCCAATCCATACCCATAATTACATCAAAATCGATCATTTCTAATTCCACAGAATCTGCTAAAGTCTGGCGACCAACAACCTCTACTATGCAACCCCGGTAGATTTTTTTAGCTATAATAGAATCACTGATGGGTGCGGACACTGAAAAAGTTCGCTGAAGCAATTCTGGTGTAATACCAAACTTCCAAGCTACTAATGGTGTAACATAAGACAAAGTGGAGCCTGGGTCTATCAAAACATACATGGAATGAGAGTGGATGTACAACATACCTGTCACAACATCCGGCAACGACTCTGACTCCTGTCACCCCAGTAAAGCATAAGTGCGATCTGGACCAGTGCCTGAGCTAGATGCCCCTGATCTGGCTCGGCCTCTACCTTCTAAAGCTAAGGGCCTATGCCCTGCTTAGAATGCTGGGGCACGTGACCCTACTGAAGATTTTTTCTATCGGTCCTGATCACTCTGACCCTTAGCTAGACAGTCTCTCATCAGGTGACCCTCCTGCCGATAGATGTAACACGCAGAAGAACCATTACCTACATGCCCCAGGATGGCGTCGACTGCAAATAGGGCAGGTGGCATGGTGAATCAACTCTGCTCTGACCCCATCTTCTACTGCAAACTTGATGGCCGTGAACTCTCGCCGGGTCTTGACTGCCCCCGATGGCCTGTTCTTCTACCTTGCTGCTGCTGTGGAGGTGGGGTTCTGGATGGTCTACCTGAAATTCATGGCCTGGTTCCGCCCTGAAACTCTGCTTGAGTGTCACTCAGTCTAGCCCTACGACGTTGCTCCTGATTTGCGTTGCCTATCTCTCGCTAGCATTGTCTGATCCCTTTGATATTCTGAGAAAATTGTTGAACATGGGCAATATCCATATCCACTTGCAGAGTAGCTGTGATATAAGTCTCTACATATTTTGGATTCAGCCCCATGATAAACCGGTGCACACAGGCTGGCATGCTACAAAAGCAAGTGCATATCGGGCTAGGGAGTCGAATCTCATAACATACTCCCAAACGCTCATCGAACCCTACTCTAGATGCAAAAACTGATCTACCCGAGCCTATCAGATCTCCCATGGAAAATAGTGGTCCAGAAAGGCCTCTAAAAAGTTGGACCAATTTGGAGGGGGAGCATCTCTATCTCGGGACCTTTCCCAACTCTCATGCCATAATATTGCTATGTTCATCAACTGAAATACCTCTAACTCAACCGACTCCACCGGTGTGGCATGCATTACCCTAAAAATCCCTACAGCTGCCAGAAAGTCCTGAGGGTCCTCATCCCAATTTGTCCCCGTGAACTGGGGGGGACTCAGTGTGAGGAACTCTCGAACCCTCGAACTACCAGGCCCCCCTGAAGACTCGGTAACAACGAGTGCTACTGGTTGATGTTGTGAAACCATTATTTGGGCTATCATAAAAACAACACTCCTAACCTCCTGATCTGATGGCATAGGTATAGAAACTGCTGGAGGTGGTGCCGACACCTCTGCCTCTTTATATGGCTCTTGGCGTGGCAAAGATTACTGGGGAGACCGAGTGGAGTACCCCTGTCGCCCTCAAATCGAGCTGGTTATAATTGAGGCACCCTGCTAGTGCCTTCTCATAATGCGACGTCTAACTTCCTGCCAGTCATAGTCTATCGCGCGTCCGACATTTCTCTGTAGACAAGCAGGATACAGTAAGATTAGGGACTCAACCCTATATATCAAAACTCTA
Organism: Datura wrightii; assembly: GCA_035772735.1. Classification (NCBI taxonomy): domain Eukaryota; kingdom Viridiplantae; phylum Streptophyta; class Magnoliopsida; order Solanales; family Solanaceae; genus Datura; species Datura wrightii. The sequence continues at coordinate 108,292,183 of JASDFA010000018.1, forward strand.
TAGCACGATAGGAAGACAAAGAAGAGTAACCACCCTAACATGCCTCGCATCCCCCTGCCTATAGTATGTGGTGCACAACACATCCATAGGCAAGACTCTACTTAGCACGGCTTGCAGACTCCCTGGAATATGACCTGCTCTGATACTAAGTTTGTCATGCCCCATCTTGAAAGGCATGGCTGGCACCTGGTGCCCTACTAGTGTTTTAACTGGTCTGACTGAGCTTACGCACCTATGGTGCATAACTAATACCAATCCTCAAATCAAGAAAACAACGGGCTATATCTCGGCTGTAAACACAGCCCCTCGGCCGACAAGGTCTTATAGCCACCTGTAAAAGAAAATAGCTAACCAAAAACAGGTAATCATACGGAATCCTATGTGAGCCGATAAGACCACCATGATATCTAGTTATGACTGTAAAGTATATCCAGCACTAAACTAAGCCATGGCCGACAAGGCCGCTAACTAACAGCTAAGCAAGGCCCCACACGGCCAATACGCAAGATAAAGCACATATACGGGTACAACACGACCAACAACAACTAACCATAAGAAATCTAAAATAATCTGCAAGCCTCTAAGAGTGATATAATGATTGAGACAGGGCCCCGACCTACCCATGAACTGTACAAAAAAAAACGTAGACCTTCTAGCTATTAGCTCCGGAGGAATGGAGCTGACTGCCCTGCTAACTCTAGCTGAAAGCTAAGAAGATCCTGGTTCACATCTATCGGCACCTGCAGGCAAGTAACGCAGCACCCCAGGAGAGCCTCGGTACAATATGTACCGAATATGTAAGACAGTAACTGTAAATAACTGAATGAACTGAAAGTAACTGAAAAGAAGGGATAGAATTACTACCTAAATAGCTGAACTCCTGCTATCTAATCTATCAGTAACTACTGCAAACAAGAACCTTACCTAGCCCCCATAAGCGAAAGGTACAACCAGCACAAAATAACCCACCCTTAGCTCCCATAAGCCCTGGTGAGTGCACTTCAATATATACACCTCTAACAAGGTCAAAACAGGTCAACTGGTGGCTATAGCCGTCCTACCAGCCCCCTGGGTCTACAACTGAGCCCGCTCGACCCCTGAACTGTAGTTGTGTCTGAGTCTGGCGGATTCCTGATATCTGCACCTCGGGCACCAAGCTCGACATGGGGTGTGGTGCTGATACGACATATAATAGTCCAGCCATGTGAACGGACTGTATGAGGACCTTGGAGCACATCTTCGTCCCTTGCGGACGCATACCGCTCCTTGGAGCGACATCATCTCGCCCCTGGCGGAGGTTGACACAGCTAGTAACCCTGGGATTGTTTATGGAAGGCTTTGCAGGGCAAAGACAATAACCAAACTACACATAGGATACTAGCCTTAGCTAATAACAACTGCTAATCACAATACATAGGCTTCTGGATTTCTTACTAGAATTCAAACTAAATCATAATGCTGAAGAAACTAACTTGCCGAACGAATTTGCTTTAACATACCTAGATCGTCGATTCCTGACTAACTGGTGAGTTACAAACCGTACTCAACAGCTCTTTTCAACTGTGATCATATTACTGGGAGAATAAGACTATTTTCGGTACTAAATTCAGCAAAAATGATAACTTTAAATACTAATATTAACTATACTTCAACTCATCAAAACAAGGTCCAAAACATATAATTTCTTGAGAGTTTAGAAGGGAGAAATACGTACTTGAAGCCTGTGATCGTATATAAATTAGTTTGGAGAAATTCTGACAACCTTTGCTCGGCGGGGATATGATTTGCCGGGCGAATTTCAAGAAAATAACTCCGCAGTAATGCTCCTTGTAGACTTAGGATTCAATAACTGAAGTTAATTTGAATTTAGACAGCGTTTGACAGCGTAAACGAATTACCTTGAAAATGGTAAAATATACTCTCTCTAGCCGAGGGTTTGTTATTTGATATATTATATCAAATGATCAACTTAATATATATAACATTTTGGGCAGTGGTCCACGGACCCCAACGCTCCAAAATACGAGCGTGTCACAGAGCCCGTTGCGGAGGGGAAGGGTCCATGACACGTTGCCCCTATTTGGCAGCTTATCCGGCCTATTCCTTTGCTCCCCCGATTCCGCACTCGTTTGACCTTTACCCGAGCCCTTTCTCATATACTCGCACTCAAAAACTCCTGAATAACACATGAATGAGTCACTAAACGTTAGAAACTTATGGGGTGTAACGTAAGATATAACTAATAAATGCGTAAATTCGTCGTTCAACAGTTCAAGGTTCTTTCTAATTCAGCTTTAGTTTTTTTTTAGAGTCTCTTATAGTTTCAAATTCTTTGTGAGTAGTGCTTGTACTCTAGAGTGAGTTTTTTTGATAATTTCTCCTTTTTTCGTAATTTTCTTTAAGGACCTTTTCATATTCTTCAGCTCTTTTCATTAAGTCTATTTTATCCTCTTCGAGTTTTTTATTTTAAAACTTGAGAGAAGAAAAGGCATTCATGATCTGTTCTTTTTCAAGAGATAGAGTATTGCATTCATCAATAAGTGCAAGAGATAAAGATGCTAACTTCTTTTGAGAGCAAATTTGTGTTTTTGGTTTGAGTTCTAGGAAGCTTTCCTGATTTGTTTCTTTTTCATTGTCTGAGTCTGAGTTTGCCATTAGAGCCAATACATCTTCATCATCAAAATCATCTATGGCTAAAAGAGAGCAATCATCCTGTTTAGTAGCCACTTCAGATTCATCACTGGAAGTGTCTCCCATGACAGCTAGAGCTGGTTTCACCATACTATTTGCTTCTTTTGTGGTGAGTCTTCTGTTGGAAATTTGAAATTGATCCTTCTTCCCTTCTTTAGATTTTTCAGCCAGATTCTGTTTGTGTTCTAACTCCCACTAAGGGCATTCCTTTATGAATTGTCCTATTTCACCACACTTGTGACAGATCAGATCTCAAAGATTTTTCTCAATGGGATTTGATGCATTCTTCTTCTGACTATTAAAAACCTTCTTTATGATTCGCTGAAATCTTCGAGTAAGCAAAACCATGTTGTCATCCATAACAGTCGTAGCCTTGAGTACCAAGTTCTTTTTTTGTGAGAACTGGTCATCTCCTTTTCTTGAGTTCATATGTTTTTAGATTCCCTATCAGATTATCTATTGTCAATATGTCAAGATATTTGGCCTTAGTGATGGCTTCCACTTTACTTTCCTATGATTCAGGTAGAACGCTCAGTAGTTTTCTTGCAGCCTTACTTGTGGAAATAGTCTCACCAAGTGAGTGTATCTCATTCACGATGGATGAGAACCTGGTATGCATGTCATGAATGGATTCACCATCCTTCATCCTGAACAGTTTGTACAGTCGATTTGGCATATCAATCTTGGACTTTTTGACCTGATTAGTTCCTTCATGAGCAGTCTGGAGAGCATCTCATATTTTTTTGCACTCGTACATGAGGAGACTCAGTTATACTTGTTAGGACCAATTTCACACACAAGAATTTTCTTTGCTTTCGCATTGATTTCAATAATAAGTTTTTATTTCTTAGTGTACTCCAATCTCCCTTTTGGTATTTGAGTTCTTTTGTCTTCTACCAGATTCATAGGTACGGTAAGTCTATCCAATATGACATTTTATAAGTTCTAATCTTCTCCTATGAGGAAATCTATGATGCGATTTTTTCGCCATCCATAGTAGTGACCATTGAACAACGGGGGCCTAGTGGTTGATTATCCCTTCTGACCTGTTGGTGGTGCTTCCATTTTCGATTTTTCAAGGTGTAAGTCTTTGGTGAAAAATCCTGCTTTGATACCAATTGAAATCACTAACTGTTACTCGAGGGTACTGAACCTGGTTCAGTTAAATTGCAAGTAGTAATGAATGAACTTAAAGAACACACAGTGGTTCCGTGAAAAACCTCCTTGCTCAAAGGAGTAACAAAAACACGACCTATCGAATATGATTTTATTAATTCTCATAAGCTGATCATTTTAAATTACAACTCTATAATCTAAGGATCAACTCTAGTACCTCAATGATCACTAATTAACTCTAACTAGTGACGTGTTTCTCAACTCACATTCTAAGTTAGAAGCTCACACCCAAACTCTCAATAGAAAATCTCAACCTTACATACTTCTCTCCACTCAATAATCTTAGACAATTGCTTAGAAAGTTCTGGTGCTTTTTCTTGTTGCAATCTCAACCTTCTTCTGTTTTGTGGGCATATAAATACTCAATCACCAATAGTAATCCTGTTTCAACTATGATTGCTCTTCTTTCCAGACTCTTTGATTTGCTCCGACTCAAGTTTCCATATTGTTTTTTGTTTCCTGAAAGGAATCCATCTCTTCACTAGCTTTCCTTATCCTATTGCGTGTGACACTCCCTTATCTACAAGTATAAGTTTTTCGGTATTCCTTGTTTGTGTAGGAATTGATGTCTTTTGCCTTTGTATACCTATACAGCTAACTTTGTGTTGAACCTGGTTCACTTTAGCGTACCTGTACAACCAAGTTTGTTTCTGGACCTTACTCACTTTTTCAGTAATTAAAAACTTTATCAATATCAGGCAGTCATCAAAACTCTAATAATAAATATAATATACTTTAATATTATAATTTTAATATTAAAATACATAAACTCCCGGAAACAGTGTTACTTGTCCAAGTGAAAACGGAACCTCTCATCTGTCTTGCTTGTTAGGCTGATAGTGATACAAAGTGGGCCACCCTCTTGTTGTCTTGAGCACATACGAATGGGCTTTGATTTTTAACTTGAAAACTTTGACAGGGATATTTTAGAAGATCTCAGCTTAGAAGATATTAACGTGGAGCAATTGGCAATTGCTTGTTGTTTTGTGCAGCACATTAGTATTTTTTTTTCTCGATTTAACCCTCCAATATTAAAAGCTTATTAATCTTAATTCGGGTAAAATAGATCCACCGAAGAAATTTGACTTTGAAATTTCTATTTAAAATAAAATAATTTTAATTATTCTATTATATCTTTCATCTAAAAATAACTTCAAAAAATTACGTAAGCCTGGACATAAAATTGAACTGACTTAAAGCTCGACTTACCTTGATACTATAAAAAACTTAATTAAACTCAAATTAAGCTTGAGTCGGTCGATTAGACGCTAAACCGGCAAACTACTTGTGAATGAAAGAGTGGTTTCATACATTCCCAGTACCTTAGGCAACTAAACCATGGCAACCCAAGTAGCAAAGATTGGTCCACATGATTGGATTCATAAAGATGCAAGACAGGTGTCCCTGTGTCCTAATCACTCTTGTCTCATTTGAGTTCCACCACCTACATGTCATATCTCCCTCTCACAGCTTTGTGATACATCGCATTTATTAAATCTTCATATATTTTAAGTCTCACAAAACATAGGTAAATTTTTTGAACTAATATTACCTTACTATTATACCCACCAGCACCGAGTAAAAACATAATTATATTGTATTAGATTTGCTTCAGGTTAGTCAAATACAATCATATGTAGTGTCTCTTAAGAGAAGTGTAAAGGTAACTTTTAGTTTATTTTATAAGAAGATTTTATTATATCATCATTCTTTATGGTCAGAACCTGTCGCCTTATTGAAAAAAAGGTGTCTGTCACATGATGCAGCAAGCAGTCTAGCAAGGGGACGAGCAATTCATATTTTCCGATGTGATATTATCAGAATTCTGGAATAACATTTGTATTATTGGGGGTTGCTTCTTTGGAACATGAAACAGAAAACAGGAGGGATAGATTATTTTTGGCTAACCACTAATTAGAACTTTAATGCTGATGCAAAATAGATTATAAGTATAATTAAAAGGGATGGGAATCGTTATTAAGCCGCATTCCAATATAATTAGATAAAATAACGAAACATTAAAAATGAAAATTCAACCATAATACAGCAAGATTTGATCATAAAAAGAAAAATGATTAAACAGGAATTATCCAAATTATCATGATAGCTTTAGAACTTTATATATGGTTATACTTATTATTGCGACCGGAAGAAGCATGGGTCATGGGCAAACCAACACAACAAATCTCGAAAGACACTAAATAAGAAGACAAATAAGAAATACAGCAAAAAGGGACACTATAATTTAACGCGGTTTGATCAATCAACTTACATCCACAAGAGGAGATGAGCAATCCACTATATAAAAGAGAGTACAAAATATCGAAAGAAGTGACCTCACAAAATTCACTCACAATAAAAAGAAGTTCACACAGGAATTACACTATACCACTTGTGTCTCACAAATTCACCCCCTAAACAAAATTTTCAAAGCCCTTAAGACTATATTGTGGATGCTCCCAAGTTAGAAAAAAAGAGTTTAGTCCAACACTTTTCTCCCAGCCAAATATGAAAAAACTGTATTTTTCTTTTAGGAAAAAAAAAATTCAATTATGATAAAAAAAATCAAGACAAATACCCAACAATTATATGACATGATTGTGATAATAAAACCTGAAAGGGAAATATTTAAAAGGGCACGATTGAATTAGAAATTTGTATAGTTAATTAATTTTTTGACCTAAATTGGGGCCATTTTGTTTTGGTTCGGTTCATACACGTCATAATTAAAACAAAACTGACTGTTTCTTTTTTGCATCAAGTCGTTGGATATTACAACGACGCTCCCCCATTTAAAATAAATGAAAACAAAAAATCATTAGTAGATCGAGTGACCATTTCTTTATAGATGAAAAGAAATTCAAATGTACAATATAGAGAAATTATTTTTCATGAGCATTCATGAAACAAACATAGAGACAACATTCATTAGTATAATTGTTATGTCCACTTCAGTATCCTTTACTTTTAAAAAAGGGTGAAGTATATATGTTGATATTAAGGGGTACATAAACGATAGAAATCATACAAAACACATCTTTAAATGAAGTTGCAAGCTTTTGTCCGAACGCTTCATAAGTCCCTAGTCATGACAAAACAGTTGGAGTAGCATAAGAAAGCATACATCAAAAACATTATTTATATAGTAATACTAGAGGAGTTACTGCCATATAAAATATATTCATACTTTATACGATAACAATAATATATTCAATAACAATAATATGTTCAATAAAGTTTCATAGGAGGAGTTTAGAAAAAGTGATGTGTACATAACTTTATCACTATCTTAAAAAGATGGAGAGATTATTTTTGATAAACAATTGACTCAAGTAAAGTATATCAAACAAGTAAGAAATGAAAATATAATAGAAAATACCAATATATAGCAACAATAAGTAATACGATAATCCAAAAGAAAAAACAATAGGTATAATAAAATTTAAGTCTAAGAAAATAGGACAAATTAATATATAATACTTTTTAGCTAACATAATTAAATTAATCCCTCTTACAGGTTTAAAAGATATTCCAATGTTTGACATTTAAGTATTACATCAATGTTCATCGTTTAAGGGACATTTTTTAAAACCTAAATATATTTAACTCAAATCAATATTTTTTCACAATATATGAATGTGCTTAGTTTTTTTTTAAAACAAAAAAAAATTAAATGATTAAAGCGGGAAAAAAAGCGTACATGCAACGTACCAAGTAATAAGAGCAATTAAATAGAGTAGTATTTACGTTAAGAAAAGAAAAAGATCAAACATATTTATACGTCCTCCTAATTAAGAATCTAGCTAATCATTTCATCCACTTAACGAAGCGTCCATCAATACATGCCTAACCCCACTAATTACTTTCTAAATGAAACTCTTTTGTCGTTTTCCAATGGCATTTCAAGATGTTTTAATGAATTATTTTAAATTAATAGAGTATTATGGTTTTTTTTTTTATTTAATGGGAAGGAAATGCTATAGTATTGATGAATTTTAAACTCTCCACTTTAATTATGGAGGATAGAAAGCTCATCAAATAGAGTTTTGTTTTTCTTTAGATTTTATGATCGATCGATATTTTCTTACCGGCTATTGGTATTTTAAGTTATATGAGTTATTTATAACTTCTCTTTTTTTTCTTGGGAGGCTTTTTTGTCTCGTCTCTCTCCTGCATCAAATTCCCTATTTATTTCCGGGATAGTTTCACTTGGAATTTTCTTTATTATTTGTACATTAAAAGTGGCGCGACTGCGGTTTGTCCATATTAGATTGCCTTCTAAACTTTTGCACATTATGTAAAACAAAAATTTAACAGTAATCGTAAGAATATTTGTTTAAACAACATTAATTAAAATCTTTATGTCTTAATTAGTAGTTTTGAACAGGTGCGATGCACGTGTGTCCCATAATAATTTGTATCAACTCATTCAAATGATATATATAATGAAACACATTTATTGTTATACCCCGTAAGTTCCTATTGTTTAACCGATGCGTGCATACGTATGTTGAGAGTTTTGGAGTATGGCGCATTCGGGAAAAGGCCCAAAGAGGGGAGCACATGAGTGCATAGTCGAGTGAGCAGGAGGTCGAGGCCGGAGGTAGGACGCCCCAGGCGTCGCGTCGCGCCCCTCCCACGGCATAGTGGTCGGAGCGTCGCGCCCCTCCCTTGGCGCAATGGGAGGCGCGCCGCGCCCAATGGCGCGATGGGAAGCACGCCGCACCTCCCTGCCACCGCCTCAATAACTATATAAAGCTCCTTCACATTGGATTAATTCATTTTAACATTTTCCTTCGGCAGAAGAGTGACCTTAAGCGACGATTTCGTCCGTTTTTCGTCAAATTACGTAGCTAAACTCCATACAAACGCAAATTCATCTTGGATAACAAGTCAGAGACCTACGAGGAACGTCTCTGCGGAGTTATTTCTTGGAAATTCCTCGGAGTACCAAAATTTCACAGAGTAAAAGTTATCGGAATCACTTCTAATTGAGTTCTAAGCGACTACAAGTGACAGGTAAGCACTTCTACCTTCTAGAATCTAGAGAACTCATGAGTTTTCGTCTGAATTGACCGAAATTGAGTTATAGTTGATATTATTGAAAGATATTGTTACTTGCCAATTCCTACTACTGAAATCGCCTTATTCTCTCAGCGTAGAGGGTGCAATTGAGTGGAATTATCGGCTACATGTTGGAACTATTTGGACAAATGAGAATCGGTATTCGAGGTATGTTAAGGCTTATCACTTCGGCTAGTTATTCTCTTCGTACAACAATACGACCTATGCCCTCGAAAGTAGATAATAATCTGGTATGTTGGGATTAGCTACTGCTAAAGATAATGATCTTATATGTTGTGAGTAGCTACTGCTAGTAGATAATAATATTATATGTTATAATTAGCTGCTGCTAGTGCATAAAGATTATGTATGTTGTAGTTAGCTGCTATAAGACGTATTGAGATTATACCATAGTATATCTCATCGGGAAAGGGTGTGTCAAGTATGACTAACGCTGCGTGTGCCATAGAAAGTTCCCCGTTCACCTATTTACCATTTAGAGGTATTCTGATGTTCTATTGTCGTGCCAAGGCCTTAGAAGTTCATGGTGAGCTGTTGGGCCTGACTTGGTAAGTTGGACAACATAGGGTAATAGCCGGGCGATATAACTTTTAGCTTGACGCTTATATTGTCAGTAAAGCTCGCCCAAAGGCCGTTGGAATACCTTGATGCCTCTAGGGCCAGAATTGGGATAAGGTGATCTTACCTTTGAGTTAGTGATACCAGGATTGCCTAGTGAATTGAGCGACAACTTGCCATATGATGATTGGCTATTGTTAGTGGCCGTTAGTTTCAGCTGACTCAATGCTTGTCCTATAGGTCATTCAGGAAACCACTCTAATTATTACAAGTTTCATAGACTAGTCAATGCCCTGCGAAGGGAACCTTATTAGTAGTGAGATGTGAGGCCAACATCCCAGGCTACTCTTATATATGCCCAGTTACATGTTGCTGTGAAGGGCTAGGTCTAGATATACCTGCCTATATGTCTATGAACCATCCAGAGAAACCATATAAAATATGGATAGATTAAGGTCCAAAGGGACTAGACCAGAGTATCACAGTGTTAATTCAGGCTAAGAGTTAGAGTAAACTACCTGTGGAGAGCTAGGGTTGACCGCTTAGGAACATATCTGGTTGGTAGTAGCCCTGTAGTCGTCCCAAGCAAAGGAATCGTATAGATTGCTGCCTACGACCTTGTTATTCGCTTATGAAGTATCTTTATCCTAGCATGACCTTCAAAGTATCGCTTACGCCACTCCAGACCTCGCCCTATTCCGTCTAGGCCATTAGAGATTATAATCACTGCTAGGACCCTCTGGTCAGGTGTAGGCATACGGAGTGTGCCAGTTGGAAGCTATACAGACTATTCTAGGGGCGAGTAGTGGTCGCGTTAGGCTGAAGTGGCCAGATATGCCTTTTGAGTGGCTAGATTGAGACTAAAATGTAGTACTTTAATTGGGATTGACCTCACGTAGGATAACCTTTCATTAACCAACTTCAGGGCTGCTAACTATGTCGTCGCCTACGGGGCTATGGATCGCTCAGAGGAGCTATGTGATATTACTCAGACGAGCTATGTGATGTCGCTCAGAGGAGCTATGTGATATTACTCAGAGGAGCTATGTGATGTCGCTCAGAGGAGATATGTGATGTCTGAAACGACTATATTCAGGCCTATAAGGCCATATTTATGTCCATCCACGTATGGACCTCTTCTTATGCCATATTAACATTACTAACCCTCTATCGAGCCTTGCGTGCCCAGGGTGCAGTTACAAGAGCCCAACGGGCTTGAACACAGTTACAATAGTCCAGCGGGCTCAGTTGCAGACCCAAACGCCAGGTAGGTTGGCTATAGTTATTAGTAGAATCATAAGGACCTTGTTAGGGGTATATAGATTGAGTGGTACTTGCCAGGGCTTATGGGGGCCTCGGTAGGTTATTTCTGTGTTTCTTGCACTTTCCAAGCTTATAGGGGCCAGGTTAGATTCTTGTTTGTATACTTGCTTGTTGAATGTAGTTTATGGATATATAGTCGTGCAGCTTCAGTTCTTATTTGTGTAGTGGCTTACTAGATGTAGCTTATGGATAAGCAAGCTTACAGGTTAACTTCTGCCCTTGTCACTGATTATTTTTCAGTTCTTTATTAGCTCTTATTCAACTTTTATTACTGCATTACATATTCAGTACATAATGTACTAACGCCCAACTATGGGGCAATATATACTTGCCTGCAGGTTTAGACAAACAATTTTCAAGATCTCCTAGCAGTTATTTAGAGTCAACAGATTGGCCATCTCCTTTCATTTGGAGTTGTCAGGTTGTAGAGGTTTACCTGTCTTTTATTTGTATAGCATTTGGGTAGGCCGGGGCCCTGTCTCGACCAATATTTTCACTCTTAGAGGCCTGCAGACTATAATCTTTAGTTAGTTGTTCGTGTTGGCCGTGTGGGGCCTAGTGTAGCTTCCAGTTAGCGGCCTTGTAGGCTATAGTTGGTATATGACTGCCTACCTTTCTTTTTGTTATGACTAGACATCATGGTGGTCTTGTCGGACCGTATAGAATCCCTTATTGTTATGTTTGTTGGGTTAGCTATTTCTCTTTACAGGTGTTGCGTGGCCTTGTTGGCTCGAGGCTATCTTTACAGCCGAGATATAGCAGTTTGTTTTCTTGATTATGAGTTTTTGGCAGGCACCAGAGGTGCATATGCCCAGCCAGGTCAGCCTAGGTTCCAGTGTGGCATTAGGTGCCAGTCATGCCTCCTAAGTTGGGGCATGACAAACTTGATATTAGAGCAACGTCGTATCCTAGGGAGTCTGCAAGCCGTGTCTAGCACAGTCTTGTTTATAAATGTGTTGTACACCACATTCTATAAGCTGATAGTATAGTTACCCCATCCTTCTTCTCAGGTCGTGCTATAGAGCTGAGTTGTATAGGATTGAGTCCCTAAGCTTTCATTGTTACGTCTATCTAGAATAATGTTTGATATGAGACAGACTATAGCTAGCCGTAAGTTATATATAGAAGCATAAGCAGGCTTCTATTACTACGTAACAATAAAGCAAGATAGCATTTTGCACGCACATGTTTGAGCAGCAGGAAAGGGTACCAGTGAGGTGCCACAGTTGGGGGACAGCCAGCCTGAGGGCAAAAGCAGACGTCTTTTTAATCTCCTCAGCATCCTCCCGAGCACCAGGAACCTCATAAGGTAACTGACATGCTAATGTCGTTCCTATCCATTCTTACACCCTTGGCTTAGGAGGCCAGGAATGTAGTACATATAAATTGGCTTACTTAGTAGATACTTAGAATTAGACAGGGACGATAGTTAATGTGTAATCACATGAAAGGTACGAAAGATTGGGAAATTACGGGATTCTTACCTCAAACCCTTCGGAGTTTGTAAAGTTTCATACCTCAGCTACACTGTAGTATGACATGGTTATTCTCCGTTGCCCAGTCATTTTTCAGTATAACAGAGAGCGTAAGTATTGACGCTATGTTGTTAAGAGTAGATAGCAAAGAAGGGCTAGACCCGTTGATTCCTGGGGGGTGTCACAAAAAGTGGTCAGGACACCTAGTACTTAGATAAGCAATCTAGGCCTTTATTATAAAAATCAGGATGATAGGTAGGATTTCTAGAAGCAAGCAAGTACATGTGAGAGTTCATAAGCAGTAGGTACTCAGCAATAGCAAAGCTTAGATCAGATATAGACTAATCCCACTGCAATGTGTGAAGGGCGGTAGGGGATGCTTGGAGAACAAAGCCTACAACCCCCAGCTTAATATGTTAAAGCACAAAGAGATTATATGATGGGAACCGGCTCGAGTGCGAGTCAGGACAATACATGTTGGTAATCTTGGCCAGTAAAATCCTTCCCGGAACGGTGCATGGGGCACAAACCCCGGATCTTATCCTATAGAAGTATGGGGAAGGCACGAGTATCTAGATCTAGAGGAGAACAAAACCACCTCCAGGCGGTAGCAGGCTGATAGAGCTCGAAATCGATGCTAAATATCGAGAAATACGCATCAGGCTGACATTTAGAGGGTAGTGAGATTGTGACCTAAAATACTGCGGTATCACCTTTAGTTGTGGAGGCAAAGGAGTGGCGGTATAGAGATACTAGCCAAGAACAGTCTAGAGACAAGGCTAAAGGGAGTCGTCGGTCGGTGAGATAATAGGGTGTGGACTCTTGAGACCTAGAGGTCGACTCTACATTCCAAATGTGGCAGGGATTCGTTAGTAGACTGTAGCAATGGTACACCAAGTCTGTTATTCCGTCCACCCAGGCTTGATGAAAACGCATAAAGTTATAAAAGAGATCTACTGAGGGTATGGGAAGAAGAAAGATATGGTTGAGTTGTAGCCCAGGGCTCCAATAGCCAGCGAGGAAAGGCTGATATCAGAAATTGAGCAGGTTAATTCAGGAGATAGCCGTGCCTGCGTGAAAGTGGGAATTAGCCAGTATGGATATAGCTACAGGTTTACCTTGAACCAGGTGTAAATTTTACCCTACTCGAGTCATCATCATTTCTTGCTGGTCAAAATTATGTTGAAACTAATGATTATGCTGAGTTTAATACTAAAGAAATAGTCTGGCTATATGAGGTCCCAGTGTTTGCCAAATTTTGACAAAGGGGCACAATTCACTGCTAGATTTTGGAAAAAGGTGTCAAAATGGATTGGGGCGTAAGCTAATGTGAGTACAACATCTCATCCCAAGACAGATGTCCAAGTAGAGCACATAATTCAGACGCCCAGAGATGTGTTATGGGTGAAAGTGTAGGTCCTCTATATGATGGCCTGAAGTAGCCCAGGGTCATCAAAAATCCTATTCTAACGTATGGCGTAGGGATTTAGAGATCGAAGCAACAACTAGGTATTCCTAAAAAGTTTGCCAAAAAAAGGCAAGCCCATCCCTAGATTTGCTAAGCTATATCGGATCCTCCAGAAGATCGGCTAAGTGGCCTATGAGATAAAGTTGTGCTCGGGGCTAGGATCTGTTCATCAATGGTATGCAAATGCATAGGAGACCTCTTCTCAGATTGATCTAATCAGGGATGCTCAAGGTACAGAAGCGCTGTCTCAGAGAGAGACGTCAATAGTTATTTAGATTTGTAGGTTCACAAGTTGAGGAATAAGGATGTAGCATCAGTTAAAGTCCTAACGAGGAACAGGAACATAGAGGAGATAATCTGAAAAGCTGAGGATGACATGAGATCTAGATATCCTCACTTATTTCAAGATTGACCCAGATCGTACAGTTGAGGTAAGATTGTTGTCCAACTATTGTGTGGTCACCTATAATATCAATGTTATTTAGTTATTCACTTTTATGATGTGGAGCTATGTTGTATCGTTGCTTGTAGCGTCCTATGGGATGCCTAAATTAGACTTTTCTGCATTTCAGGTTTCTGGATAGTCCATATTAGAGGAGACTTTGCCAAAATTTTTCTAGTAATAGTTAAAGGAATTGAGCCTCTTAGGCTTAAGATTACATTCGAGGATGAATGTTCTTAACGGGGGATGACATTACACCCTGTAAGTTCCTATTTAACTGATGCGTGAATACATATATTGAGAGTTTTGGAGTACTGCGCATGAGCAAAAAGGCCCGAAGAGGGGAGAACATGAGTGCATCGTCGAGCTAGCAGGAGGTTGGGGCTGGAGGCAGGATGCCCCAAGTGTTGCATCGCGCCCCTCCCACAGTGCAATGGCCAGCATGTCGCACACCTCCCACAGTGCAATGGGAGGCGCGCCACACGTATGTTGGTGCGACGGGAGGTGAGCCGCACTTCCTTCCACTGCCTCAATAATAATATAAAGCTCCTTTATGTTGGATTAATTCATTTTAACAGTTTCCCTCGACAGAAGAGTGACTTTGAGCGACGATTTCGTCCGTTTTTCATCAAAAAAGCAGCTAAACTCCATCCAAATGCAAATTCATCTTGGATAGTGAGTTGCAGTACTACGAGGAATGTCTCTATGGGGTTATTTCTTGGAAATTCCCTCAGAGTACCGGAACTCCGCCGAGTAAAAGTTATTGGAATCACTTCTAATCGAGTCCTAAGCGACTAGAAGTGACAGGTAAGCACTTCTACCTTCTAGATTCTCGAGATCTTGTGAGTTTTTTACCGAATTGAATGAAGTTGAGTTATAGTTTATATTATTGAAAGATATCATTACTTTCTAATTTCAACTACTGAAATAACCATATCTCTTAGCGTAGAGGGTGCAGTTGAGTGGAATTATCGGCTACAGGTTGGAACTATTTGGATAAACAAGAATCGACATTCGAGGTATGTTAAGGCTTATCTCTTTGGCAAGTTATTTTACTCATATAGAGATATGACCTATGCCCTCGAAAGTAGATAATAATCTGGTATGTAGGGATTAGCAACTGCAAGTATATAATGATTCTTATATTTTGTGATTAGCTGCCTCTAGCAGATAATGATAGTATATGTTGTAATTAGCTACTGCTAAGTAGATAAGGATTATGTAGGTTGTGGTTAGCTGCTATAAGATGTATTGAGATTATACCATAGTATCCCTCGTCGGGAAAGGGTGTGTTGAGAGTATGACTAACGCTGGGTGCACCACAGAGAGTTTCCCATTCACTTATTTACCATTTATAGGTATTCTAATGTTTGATGTCATGCCAAGGCCTTAGAAGTTCATGGTTAGCCGTTGGGCCTGACTTGGTAAGTTGGACAGCATATGGCATAACTGCGCGATATAAATTTTAGATTGAAACCTATATTGTCAGTAAAGCTCGCCCAGAGACCATTGACATACCTTAATACCTCTAAGGCCAGAATTGGGATAGGGTGGTCTTACCTTCGAGTCAGTGGCACCAGGATTGCCTAGTGAACTAAGCGACAACTTTCCATATTATTGGCTACTATCAATAACCGTTAGTTTCAATTGACTCAATGCTTGTCCTACAGGTCATTCAGAAAACCACTCCAGTTGTTACAAGTCTAATAGACTAGTCGATGCCCTGCGAAGGGAAGCTTATTAGTAGTGAGATGTGAGGCCGACTCCCAGGCTACTCTTATAGATGCCCAGGTACATGTTGCCGTGAAAGGCTAGGTCCAGATATACCGCCTATGCGGATATGAACCATCCAAAGGAGCCATATGAAATCTGGATTGACTAAGTTAAGGTCCAAAGGGACTAGACCAGAGTATCACAGTGTTACTTCCAGGCTAAGAGTTAGAGTAAGCTGCCTGTGGAGAGTTAGGGCTGACCGCTTAGGAACGTATCCGGTTAGTAGCAGCCCTGTTGTCGTCCCAAGGCAAGGAATCATATAGACAGTCGCCTACAACCTTGTGTTCCCTTATGAACTATCATTATCCTAGAATGACATTCAAAGTATCGCTTAAACCACTCTAGACCTCGCCCTATTCCGTCTAGGCTATTAGAGATTATAATCACTGCCAACACCCTCTAGTCAGGTGTACAGTTGGCTGCAATACAGATTATTTTAGGGGAAAGTAGTGGTTGCGTTAGGCCTAAGGGGCCAAATACACCTTTTGAGTGGCTAGATTGAGACTAAAATGTAGTACTTCGATGGGGATTGACCCCACCTAGGATATCCTTTCATTGACCAACTTCAGGGCTGCTAACTATGTCGCCGCTATGGATCTTTCGGAGGAGCTATGTGATGTCTGAAAGGACTATATTTAGGCCTATAAAGCAATATTTATGTCCATCCACGTATGGACCTCTTCTTATGCCATACTTGCATTATTGACCCTCCATCGAGCCTTGTGTGCCCAGGGTGCAATTACAGGAGTTCAGCGGGCTTAGTTGCAGACTCAAACGCTAGGTAGGTTGGCTATAGTTATTAGTAGAATCATAAAGACCTTGTTAGGGGTATATAGATTGAGTGGTACTTTCCAGGGCTTATGGGGGCCTTATTAGGTTATCTTTCTTGCTTGCACCTTCCAGGCTTATGGGGGCCTGGTTTGGTTCTTGTTTGTATACTTGCTTGTTGAATATAGTTTATGGATGTATAGCCGTGTAGCTTCAGTTCTTATTTGTGTAGTGACTTACTAGGTGCAACTTATGGATAAGCAAACTTACAGGTTAACTTCTACCCTTATCGCCGATTACTCTAAAGTTTTTTATCAGCTCTTATTTAGCTTTTATTACTGCCTTACATATTTTGTACATATTGTACTGATGCCCAACTATGGGGCGCTGTATACTTTCCTGCAGGTTTAGACAAACAAGTTTCGGGATCTCCTAGCAGTTATTTAGAGTCAGCAGATTGGCCAGCTCCTTTCATTTAGAGTTTCCAGGTTGTAGAGGTTTACTTGTCTTTTATTTGTATAGCATTTGGGTAGGCCGAGGCCCTATCCCGATCAATATATTCAGTCTTAGAGGCTTGCAGACTGTAGTATTCACTTAGTCATTCATGTTGTCCATGTGGGGCCTATATTTGTTGTTATTTGTATGTTGGCTGTGTGGGGCCTAGTGTAGGTTCCAGTTAGCGGCCTTGTCGGATGTAGTTGGTATATGACTGCTTGCTTTTCTTTTTGTTATGACTAGACAGCATGATGGTCTTGTCGACTCGCATAGGATCCCTTATTGTTATGTTGGCTGGCTTAGCTGTTTCCCTTTACAGGTATTGTGTGTCCTTGTTGGCCCGAGACTGTGTTTACAGCCAAGATATAATATTTTATTTTCTTGATTCTGAGTTGCTGGTAGGCACCAGAGGTTCATATACCCAGCCAGGTCAGCCCAGGTGTCTTGTGTGGCATTAGGTGTTAGCCATTTCTCCTAAGGTGGGGCATGACATTCATGAAATGAGTACTAAAAATTATAGCAATGAAAATTACAAGTTCATTTTGTGAAATAGTTTAGGTATTTAAAGTTGCAAAGGTGCTATCTTTAGTCATATTATTCTTACACAGAGACCGAGGAAAAATGTTTATACTACATCTTATCAGGGAGTTGTGGTTAATTAAACACTAACCAAGAAATTGTTATATAATGATCAAATTTAAGTAAGTAAATATGTACACATGATAAAATCCTTACTATAGTAGTCTGCTTCAATTTGACAGAAGCATATTAAATATTCTTATGATAAGAACTTAAGAAATAGATGTGGAAACAACTTAAGAAACACTAAACTTGTCAAGATTAAGCTTCACATGTCAATGTTCTACCTGAAAAAATTTGATAGGCAAATTAACACACATAATAGTATACCAACACGATAAAGAGCTAAACAAACGCAACAAAGTAAAAGCAGTGACATACAATAAATGAAAATACTATATTTGAGGCAAAAAGAATACGAATAATAATGGGACAAAGACATTCTATTATGGACATTTATGAGCAATAAAAATGTGAAAAGGTTATGAGGATAAATTAATACATAAAAAAAATAAATTTAGAAATAATTAATATTAGTTAAATTAATTTATATTTATAAATAAAGAATTTAAAGCACGATAAACAATGATGATAAGATCTGAAGCAAACAAAAATAGTTTAAAACAATGAAATAAAATGAGGCAAAAGAATTTATAATGTTGTAACTGATGGGATACCTTGCATATTTTTAAATGTAAAATTTGCTAAATAGCTCTGTGACCCTCATGAATGCTGGCTGTAACTTGATCACTGATAACCTCTGTAAAATTCAATATAATATGAAAATTCAATCAAAAAATGCTTGATTTTTTGGTTAAAAATTTTATTTTTACTTTATAAATATTAAGAATACTAGAAAGTTATACAAATATAGCATTGACACAACTCAAGTAGGTTGAAGTATAGAATTATAATGGAGATCTCATCTCCAAGAACTTAATTATACTAACAACATATATTTTCTTATAGGAAAAAAATAACGATATAGAAAGTATGCCACATGCAATTTTCAATTTTCTAGAAGATTAAAAGAAGAACTTTATAGCTTCTCCATTTGAAAAAACTATAGAAAATCCAAGATTTTACTCTAATTTAAGCTGATGAATTGGTAAGTTCTATTAGCCATAACTCAAGGGAACAACTTTAATGCGGAATACTAATTTTGGTTGGTCATTCAGAGCCTTTTGAAAAGAGAAGCAACATAACAATTCGGTGACATGTTCATTTCAAGGATAAAACATCTTATTGATATATGTAAATCTTTTTTCCAACACAAATGTTAGCATCAAGTAATCTTGAATCCACCCATCAAGGAGCAAATCAAAATTGAACTGCTAGTAAGAATTTAATGCAAATGTGTAAGAGGAACTTAATGACCAATGATATAAGAAAATATCAAGAGTTCACTCTAGATAATATTTTCAATAAAAATATTAGCACGTATAGTTCACGTGACTCCTTTATAAAGCAATATTAGAACTTCTTTGTTGTATGTGTGTGTTGTTCAACATCAAAGTTTAAGGACATGACATCTCACATCAAAATAACTGCAGTGACAAAGTTCACACAAAATTATTATTCTTTTCCTTCTTTGGTAAGTGCAATTGAAGACCAAGTACACAAACGCAAAGAGAGTTACATAGAGTATTTAGTATTTTTAGATAAACAAGTTTTCAAGAAATTAGAGGAAGAAACGCAATTTTTAGGATTAGTAAAGGTGGTTTCTGATTTTTTTTAAGAAATGGAACAGTTAGAAAAAAAATGACTTAGCATATTTTTGTTGCTTTTCTAATAAGAGGAAGAAAAGAATTCTCTCATATAATGATGAGGGATAGGTCCAATATAATACCATAAGTATTTGATTTCACAGCTCATTCCATTTTATGCAGCTGATCAAGAAAAGAAGAGATGTAAGTGCAGAGAATGTTATGAATTTTATCATCCCGTTAATGTATCAAAATGGGATAAAACCGTAAAATTTTCTGTTCTTACTCTTTTTTATTCATTTTTGAAAGTAAAGGCGTCTCAAAGTTGTAACCAAAAGCTTTACTTGCTTATATATAAATTATTGGTGTTCTTAAATTTCAAAATTTTATTTTGATTTTCAAATTTAAGCCAACATTGGGAGAGTCTTAGAGTAACTATAAAAGGTGTCATTGTATGATCAGGTTACAGGTTCAAGTTACAAAACAACCTCTTGCAATAATGTAAAGTAATATTGATAAATAAGACCCAATTTGATCTTATCCTTCCCCAGAACACACTTATAGCATAAATATGACCAAGTCTTTCTGTCTTTTTAATGATAGACAATAAAAATAATTGTTATATTTATTATGAAAGTGGTGGCAGGTATGCAATATCTCATTAGTTTTCGGGGAAGAGATTCATGTTCTTACCCTTAAAAGAAAGTGTAGAACTTATCCTGAAACTGTTTTAAGCATTTAATTATTCTAATTCTAAGTACGTTAACAAAACTCAAAAAAAAATACTCCCTCTTATTTTTTAATACATATTTATTGTTAGGACTGTCCAAACTCCTAAAGGACTCCAACATATTGTATGGTTGTAGTCTAGCAGAAACAAAAGGGTGGAAGAACCTGAAACTTTTATACGTCAGAACTTCACGTTTTATTTTCCTAAAATTCCAACAGAACATGTGTTACTAAAATCCTTTAAGTATAAGAATGTATTTTTTGTATATTTCGTGAAAGATTAAATGAATCTCATAAATAGGCAGAAAATTAACAAAAAGGTGATTTTTTATTTATGTAATAAATCTAAATGTAGAAAGAATTCGAGAATATAAATTTAAATATACAAGAAACATCAAATAAACATTTAAAAAAAACTAAATGCAAAAAGAGAAAAGAGAAGATTTACCTTGGTGGCTAGGAGTAAATTTGGACAGAATCCTTAATCGAGAAGAATAATACTTATCTCTTATAGATTGAGGTAATAATTCCAAAAATAAATTTAATATTACAGCCAAATTCATTTCATGGAATAAGATTGATAACCAAGTCTGGCTGTCTTTCCGATGATAGAAAATAAATAAGTATTATATTTATTATGAAAATGGTTGGTAAGTATTGACCAGTATAAAATATCTCATTAATTTTCAAGGGAGAGACTCATATTCTTATCCTTATAAAAAATGTAGAACTAATCATGAAACTGTTTAAGCTTCTAATTATTCTATTCTAATTCTAAGTACCTTGACAAAACTCAAAAGAAACATTCATTCTTATTCTTAAATACATAATTATTGTTAGGACTGTCCAAACTCCTAAAGGACTCCAACACATTGTGTGGTTGCAGTCTACCAGAAACATAAGGGTGGAAGAACCTAAAACTTTTGTATGTTAAATCTTCACATCTTATTTTCCTAAAATTCGAACATAAGAGGTGTTACTAAATTCCTTCAAGTGTAAGAATGTAATTTTTGTAAAGTTTTTTAAAGATAAAATTAATCTCATAAATAGGCAATAAATTAATCAAAGGATACATTATTTTAGTATTTCATAAACCCAAATCAACCAGGAATTTGAGAATATAAATTTAAAGATTACATGAAATATCAACTAACATTTAAATAAAACTAAAGCTTGTGTAAAGAGAAAAGAGAAGATTTACCTTAGTGGCGAGTGATCTTGGGCAGAATTATATGCCCAAGTGATACTCAAATGCTTCATTTCGTCTTTGTTATCTATCGTTATTTGTGCATTCTCATGTAATTTGTAGTTAAAATATGAATTTATACTAATCAACATGATTAGTGTTGTTTTGCAGGTAAAATGGAATTTTGGGAAGCTAATACATGTTGGTAAAAATTGGGAATGGACTTGGAAGCAAGGAGTGGAAAAGGTGAAGGAAGAGCAGCAAAAATAAGGGCTCCGCGATGGAGCCGTGTCACGCTGCCATCACGGAGACATTCTACCTCGGGTGCTTTAATTTTGGCCATTTCTAGTGAAGCCCCGCGTTACCTCCGTGACACTGAGGCAATTCCACGCGATGCAAGTCGTGGCACGTTGAGTACAATTACCTGGGACATCAATTTCCAGTGTAGGTGCGCGACAACACCGTGGCACGTTGGCCAGGCTCCGTGATGCAAGTCGTGGCACGCCAAGGTGAAATTTCTGAGGAGCCAAATTCCAGAGAGGGTCCGCGATACCCCCGTGGCACGGAGGGAGTGCTCCGCGATACACTCCGTGCCACGTTGCTTGTTATTCCGGGAAAAATTCCCACTAGTATAAACAGCACACTTAGGTTTTATTTTAAGAAATGCTGACTTGGTTGAGTAAGAACGTGGGTTACAGATAGTTGAGGGGACGAAAATTCTAGGGTTCTTCTCTATCTCTTTCTCTTTTATCTCAATTGTTTGTATGATTTATATTCATTTGATGATGTTTAATCCATAAATGAGTGGCTAAATTCACTTCTTGCTGAGGTTAAGAACAATTGCAGTGGAATGTGATTGTTGATCATTTTAGTTTTCATCTTTTCTTCAATGGTTGTTCTATCAACTCTTGTTCTTACTGCATTAATGTTTGGCCAATGTTAATGTATATCTAAAAAATCCAATTTTGATTTTGAAAAGGAAAGAAATTGGAAAGATGTGAATTGGTAAGATATGATGTCTTCTTAGTTTGGGAAAATTGAGAATTGATTTACATTCAGAATAGAAATATATCTGAAAGTCTTATTAGTCAATTAAGGAATCGGTTTTGTATGGCTAGAACATGAAATTCTTTTATCACAGAAATGTAGATTGAAGGTTCATGATTCTTAAGTTGGATAGGAGACGAAAGTTCCAATCCATAGGCAATAATTCTTGACTACCAACCGAAGGAAAGATTAACTGAATTGTATTGATAAATTAATTCCCTGCATATTCGTTTTAACCTCAGCTTGCTCATTACTATTGTTCAGACTCACTTTATAATTTTGTTTTAGATTCTTATTAATTAGTAACTCAAACTCTAAAAATCTTATTCATTTGGTTGTCTGCATTCTTAAAGATATAGTTCATTAACACTTAAGTTAATTATTACCGTAGTTCAGTCCCTGTGGGATCGATACTTGGCTTTACTTAAGCCACTTTACTACTTGTTTGACCACGTGCACTTGCGTGTAGTCACAGAAACACCGAACAAGTTTTTGGCGCCGTTGCCGGGGACTGGCAATTGGTAAAATTATTTTCTTTGTGTTAGTTTACAATTTCTATATAAGTGCTGACAACTTGATCTTAGCCTGTCTGTTGCAGATATTGAATTCTGTTGAACACTGGCAAGAGACAAGGAGTTGGTGGATTCATACATAGAGCCGGAAAGACAATTTCATCGTCAAAGAAGGGAAGCTCTAGAGAAAAAGCTACAGTTGCTCAGACAGACAATCCTGGAGCAACAACAGAATCCACCATTTGTGAGGGCAGTATTAGTGCCCAAGGAAATGGCAGCTAGGCCGGTTCGCGAAGTGGCAATCCCACATGCTAACAATGTTACATCAAGTATTCGCAGACCAGAGCCAGGAGGGAGGTTTGAGCTTAAACAGAACATGGTGCAATTTCTTCACACCAGCGGGCAATTCACAGGTCTCCCTCACGAAGATCCACAACAACATCTCCAAAACTTTTTGGAGATAAGTGACACTTACATCCCCACTGGAGTATCATCCGACTACGTGAGGCTTACATTATTCCCATTTTTATTATTGGGGGAAGCAAAAAGGTGGTTGAAAGCTGAACCACCTAACTCTATCACCAGGTGGGATGATCTTGCAAGAAAATTTCTGATACAGTTTTTTCCATCCGGGAAAACAGCAAGACTTAGAAGTCAGATTCTAAGTTTTAAGCAAAGAGAGGGGGAGAATCTGTATCAAGCTTGGGAAAGGTTCACATCATTGCTAAGGGATTGTCCTCACCATCACCAGTCCAATGATGTGCTGGTGTGTACTTTCATAGAGTGTTTGGAACCCCACACAAAAATTTTACTAGACTCAGCAGCTGGGGGACAAGCATTAGAAAAGACTTATGAGGAGTTGTATACCTTGTTAAATCGTATTTCGCAGGGAAATCCAGGGTGGAATGCGGACTCTTCTAGAGGAGGAACAAGGAAAGCGTCAGGAGTCTTTGAAGTGGATGGTTTTACAACGATCGCTGCACAGATAGTTGCATTGCAAAATCAACTCAACACCCACTTCAGCAATATGAGTTTGAATCAACCTCAAGCCCCAGTTAATGTAGTGCAGCAGATTTGGTGTGAAGTATGCGGTAGTAATGAACACTCAGCTGAGTGTTGTGGTGTAAATCCAAATTCAGTGAACTTTGTCGGGAATGTACAGAGAAATAATCACCAGCAGTATGGCAACAACTACAACTCGAATTGGAGGAATCATCCGAATTTCTCTTGGGGTATAACAGCCATCAAGGGCAGAGTTCGAATCAGGGTGCACAGAAATCAAGGAGGGTAGCAGAATTATCAATATCAATACAGAGGAAACAATGCACCTCCTCCACCACCCACCAGCATTGAGGAAATGTTAGCTAACCAAACTCAAATGCATGCTGATTATGTGAAATTGGCAGCAGACATAAAAAACAACCAGTTAGCTACAAAGGTGTTGGAGTACCAGTTTGGACAACTAGCTGGAGCTCAAAACACCAGGCCAAGAGGAGGACTATCGAGCGACACTGACCCGAATCCCAAGCAGGTTAATGTAGTGACCACAAGGAGTGGTTTACAACTCAAGGAGGTGGAACTAGAAAGACCACCTCAGCAGTCAGGAGCAGTGGAGAAAGATAGGGAACATGATGATGAGAGGGGGAAGGAGAAGGCAGCTGAAGCTGAAAGACCACCACCCCCGTTCCCTCAAAGATTAAAGAAACACAAGGAGGAAGCTTGTTTCAAAAAGTTCATGGAGGTGCTTAAACAGGTACACATTAATTTACCTTTGGTTGATGTTTTGCAGGGAGTGCCGAAATATGCAAAGTATATCAAGGACATCATAGCTAACAAAAGCAGACTAACGGAGTATGCTACGGTGGTGCTTACTGAGGAGTGCACTTCCCGGATACAGAATAGGTTGCCAACAAAGCTCAAGGACCCTGGGAGCTTTACAATTCAAATCACAATTGGGAAAAGTATCCGAGCTCGCGGATTATGCGATTTGGGAGTGAGAATTAACTTGATGCCGACATCGGTGTTCAAGAAGTTGGGGCTGGGCAGTCCTAGACCTACTATAGTAATCTTGCAGTTAGCGGACCGCTCTTTGGCCAGACCAGATGGCATTGTGGAGGACGTGCTGGTGCAAGTGGGCTCCCTTATCTTCCCGGTAGATTTCATTGTCTTAGATTTTGAGCCGGATGCAGAAGTCCCATTTATTTTGG
This sequence comes from Datura wrightii, assembly GCA_035772735.1. Lineage (NCBI taxonomy): Eukaryota > Viridiplantae > Streptophyta > Magnoliopsida > Solanales > Solanaceae > Datura > Datura wrightii. The sequence continues at coordinate 108,317,403 of JASDFA010000018.1, forward strand.
GACGTCCTTTCTTGGCAACCGGGAGAGCTTTGATTGATGTAGCTGCAGGGCAGCTAACCATGCGAGCGCATGAAAAAGTGGAGGTATTTGATGTATATAAGGCCATGAAGCTTCCGGACATATATGAGGAGCTTTTAGCAATCAATGTGCTAGACCAAGCAGAAATTCTTCATATTGTTGATTCTCGAGATCCATTGGAAAGAGCGTTGATGAGCTCCGATCATTTCAGAGATAGAGATACTTATGAGATGGTGCAAATGTTAAATGAACCAAAGTGGTATCTCAAGAAGCATGACTTTCAGCCTTTAATGAGGTCCCTGGAACCATTGCCGAAATCATCTATTGAGGAAGCACCAAAACTGGAGTTGAAAACATTGCCTCCCCATTTAAAATATATCTTTTTGGGGGAAGATGACACTTTGCCAGTCATCATCTCCGCAAAATTGACGAAGGCACAGGTAAAGGAAGCATTGGTGGTTCTCAAAAGAAGGAAGAAAGCGATGGGCTGGCAAATGTCAGATATTCGGGGTATTAATCCAGCTTTTTGCACACACAGAATTTTCATGGAGGAAGGAGCAAAGCCAACTGTACAGCCTCAGCAGAGGTTGAATCCGATGATGAAGGATATGGTTAGGAAAGAAGTAATTAAGTGGCTTGATGCAGGTGTGGTCTATCCTATTTCAGATAGCGAATGGGTCAGCCCCGTTTAGTGTGTCCCAAAGAAGGGAGGGATGACCGTGGTCACCAATGAGAAAAATGAGCTGATCCCTATATGCACCGTCACAGGCTGGCGGATTTGCGTGGACTACAGAAAGCTAAATGAAGGCACAAGGAAAGATCACTATCCTATCCCGTTCGTTGATCAAATATTGGACAGATTGGTTGGACAAGAATATTATTGTTTCCTTGATGGGTACTCTGGCTATAACCAAATAGCCATAGCACCGGAGGACCAGGAGAAGACTACTTTCACATGTCCTTATGGGACATATGCTTTTAGGCAGATGCCATTTAGTTTATGCAATGCACCCGCCACATTCCAGAGATACATGATAGCGATCTTTCAAGACATGGTAGAAGATTTCGTCGAGGTATTTATGGATGATTTTTCTATTTTCGGTAATTCGTTTGCTACTTGTTTGCAGAATCTTGACAGGGTGCTAGCTCGCTGTGAAGAATCCAACCTTGTACTCAACTGGGAGAAATGTCATTTCTTAGTCAAGGAGGGTATCGTCCTTGGCCATAAAGTGTTTTGCAAGGGGTTGGAGGTCGATCGTGCTAAGATCGAAGTTATTGAAAAGCTACCACCACCTGTGTCAGTGAAGGGTGTTCGCAGTTTTCTCGGGCATGCAGTAGATGGTTCATTAAGAACTTCTCTCAAATTTCTAGACCAATATGTAGGTTGCTAGAAAAGGAGGTGAAGTTCGAGTTTGATGAAGATTGTGTCAAGGCATTCGAGGAGTTGAAGCAGAAATTGATAGAAGCACCTATCCTTATTTCTCCGGATTGGGAACAACCGTTTGAACTGATGTGTGATGCAAGCGATGTGGCTGTGGGAGCTGTATTGGGGCAGCGGAGGAATAGAATTTTTCATTCTATTCATTATGCAAGCAAAACACTGGACGCTGCCCAAGTTAATTATACAGTCACAGAAAAGGAGATGCTAGCATTGGTATTTGCGTTTGACAAATTCAGGTCCTATTTGGTGGGTTCTAGAGTAGTGGTGTATACCGATCATGCAGCGATTCGGTATCTGTTTAACAAGAAGGATGCAAAGCCCAGGCTGATCAGATGGATCTTGTTGTTGCAAGAGTTTGACCTAGAGATTAAGGACAGAAAGGGGAGCGAGAATCAAGTGGCAGATCATCTATCGCGATTAGAAAGACGGTCTCATGTGAAGGAAGGTGACAGCATCAAAGAGGAGTTCCCGGATGAGCAGCTCTTGGCAATAAGGGAAGCTGAGATCCCTTGGTATGCAAACATAGTGAATTTTCTAGTGAGTGGAGTCTATCCACCTGAGGCTACGGCTCAATAGAGAAAAAAATTGAGGCATGATTGCCAATATTTTATTTGGGATGAGTCGTACTTGTTTAAGCAGGGGCTGAATCAGGTTATGAGAAGATGCATCACAGAGAGCCAGATTGCAAAATTTTTGAGGAGTTGTCACTCTTCATTGTATGGAGGGAACCACAGAGGCGAGTGGATAGCGCACAAGGTGCTACAGTCAGGTTTCTTTTGGCCCACACTGTTTAGAGACTCTATGGCATACATCAAAATGTGTGAGAGATGTCAAAGGACAGGCACAATTGGTAGGAGGCAAGAGATGTCGCTGCAGCGTGTATTAGAAGTGGAGATCTTTGATGTATGGGGTATTGAATTCATGGGCCCGTTCCCACCGTCATTTGGTAATCGTTACATCTTGGTGGCCGTTGATTATGTATCAAAGTGGGTTGAAGCAACAACTTGCCCCAGGAATGACAACAAGGTGGTAATGAAATTTGTTAAAAAGCACATTTTCACCAGGTTCGGGACACCCCGAGCCATTATCAGTGATGGAGGGGCTCATTTTGTAAATGCAAGTTTCAAGAACTTGCTAGCTAAGTATGGGGTGCGCCACAAGGTGGCAACAACATATCATCCCCAAACTAGTGGGCAAGTGGAGGTGTCGAACAGAGAAGTGAAGCAGATTCTCCAGAAAACAGTGAATGCACAACGTAGTGATTGGTCAAGCAAACTCGATGATGCGTTGTGGGCTTATATAACTGCTTACAAGACACCAATTGGGACTTCTCCGTATAGATGTCTATGAAAAGGCGTGTCATCTATCGGTGGAGCTAGAACACCGAGCTTTCTGGGCTGTGAGGAAATTGAACATGGATCTAGAGCTAGCGGGTAAGAAGAAGCTGATGCAATTCAGCGAACTTGATGAGTTTTGTTGGCATGCTTATGAAAGTGCCAAGTGCTACAAAGAGAAAACAAAGAGATGGCACGATAAGCATATGGTGCATCGGATATTCGAGCCGGGGCAGAAAGTGTTGCTTTTCAATTCAAGATTGAGGCCGTTTCCAGGAAAATTGTGGTCCAAATGGTCAGGGCTGTTTGAGGTAGTGAGAATGACCCCGCACGGGGCAGTGGGGTTGTGGCAAGAAGATCGAAGTGTCACGTTCTTGGTTAATGTGTAGCGTTGTAAGCATTACTGGGGTGAGGACGTTATTCGAGAGAAAATGTCCATCACTCTAGAGGATGATTGAGCGTAAATGACGTCGAGCCGCGATGGTAAATCAGGCGCTGCACGGGAGGCAACCCGTGAAATTGTTGTAATAGATGAGTAGAAGAATTAGTTGAGAAAAAAAAAGAGAAAAAAGAAAAAAAAAATAAATAGAAAAAAATTATTGTTGCGTTAAAACCTATGAATTCTAACCAATTTCTTGTTGTGAAATGATTTTCAGGTGGAACGGGGGGGGGGGGGGGAATGCAAAAAAAAGCGCAAAGGAAAAAAATTAAGGTGAGAAAAATAAAAATGGTATGACAGTGAGCCTACGCGTTGGCTCCGTGTCACGGAGGAGGTGCTCTGCATTATCCTCCGTGTCACGGAGGAGGTGCTCTGCATTATCCTCCGTGACACGTTGAAGCCTATTCCAGAATTTTTAGAAAATTTCCAGAACACCTACGCGATGGATCCGTGTCACGGAGGGTGTGCTTCGCGTTACCCTCCGTGACACGTTGAGGTGTAATTCGCGTCGGGTCACACCGGGTCACCGGGTAACCCGCGCGAAAACCTCCTTTTTAACCCCAAATTCATTCATTTTTTCCTATTCTTTCAATTCCTCCGCGACCAGAACCCCGAATACCCTCTTCCCCCAATGTGACACGGACCTAGGCACAAGATTTCTTCAAGTTTTCTTAAATTTCATCGGATTAAAGGTATGTTCTTGAACTTTACCTCATTTTTGCTTGAAATTTCGATTTTTGAGCATGGGTAGTGATTGAAACTTGCCGTAAGTGAAAATTGAGCTTGAATTCATTTAAGTTATGATTGATTGATGTTCATAATATCGTTGTGAGTATATGAACTCGATGAATGCATGTTTTAATGAATTTTTGCGAAATTGGTAGCTAGGGTTGGAATTTGAATAGGAAGAAAACTAAACTTGTTTGAAATGTGAAAAAAAAATTGGGTTGTGCATGTTGGGTGATGTGAATTATGTCGTGATTAATGTTGAATATGCTATGTATTCAAGGGAAATTTCGGAAAAATGAAATTGGTGAATGCATAGGTTGTTGAGAACAAAAATTTGGCTAAGTGCTATGATGATATAATGGAATCGATGGCGATATTGCTATTCGTTGTACGAAGTCTGAGTAGTACATAGTAATTATTCCATCGAATTATATGAAGGCACTAAGAATGTTGACTGTAAAGATTGTGAAATCATGAATGTCTTGCCGAATTGTTTTAATTGCGACTAAAGACTAAGTGTGGGGTGATTCAATTAAACCCAACCTTAGTCGTAGCTAGTTATGATTTGAATAACATTGGGATTGTATGGTTATATGTGCAGGAACAATGTCGGGCAGACAAGACAAGGGAAAGGGCACATCCACATCGGGCGCCGACAGAAAAAGAATAAGGTTGGGAACAGCAGTTCCAGTAGCACCAGCGGTTCCGAGAGGCCAACGCCGATAGTACGGAACCCGATGGGTGACTGATGAAGGGAAGAAACGGTATGCAAAACACAAAGAAACCAAATACTTCCCGGAAGAGCATATAGAAAGGGAGCTGCTGGAACAGGAATTCCCGAGAATCGTACACCAAATTGACACTGTCGGGCTGAACTTCATCTTCGAAGAGCCCAAGGAGTGCAATCTCCATCTGATTCAGGAGTTCTATGCCAATTGGAACCCGACCCTCCGTAGTCACACCGTCAAGATAAGAGGGCAGGTTGTCACGTTTGAGCCCCATCACTTGAATGCTATATTGGGGGGGGGGGGGACACAGATGCCCATGTACTTCGGCAGCTGAACATAACTCCACCTTATGCGTACATCAAACGCACTCTATGTGGAGTCCGTTCAACAGCACGGTGGAGCAGGCACAAAGAGAGGGGCTACCATCAGACGCTGCCTTACTCTCAAATGAACAGGGAAGCCAGGATCTGGCTAAAAATTGTGTGTTCCTGCCTGATCCTGGGGGTGCACATGACAGATGTCACCCAGGATCGAGTGTGTTTGGTGTATGCCCTTATGAAAGGGCTTGAGATAAATGTTGGGGCGGTGATCATCTCCGCCATGAAGAGAGCCCGCTTGCATCAAGGGCACAGGTACAGGTTCGGTGGTCTGCTTACCACGTTCCTGAGGGGCCATGATATCGAGGAGGAGGCCCTAGATTACATCCCACAGATTGATAGGCGTGGCTTGGATGTTACCAAAACCAAGGCACCTGACACTACTCATGGGCCTGTTCTTACACTAGCTGAGCGACATGCTCGGGATGATCAGTATATGGCTCGCATGTACGGAATGCAGATGCTGCAGTTGCACATAGGCGGGAGGCCAGCAACAGAAGATGAGCTGTGGCAGCTCGACTTAGATTACCCCTTTGGCGAGAATGCCCGGGCTCTATACTGAGTGGGGCCAGCTTTTATGGAGCCTGTAGATGATGATGTCCCCACTGATGAGGAGACCCGCCATGAGGACTCAGATGTTGAGTCAGATAAGGACAGCGGGGGCGATTCGGATATGGGAGACGAGGCAACAACACCTGCTGAAGAAGTGGAATACTTCGATTGATCAAGGAGTTTCACCACCCACTTTTGTGATATGTTGAATTTTGTAAACACTGGGGACAGTGTTCGGTTTAAGTGTGGGGTGGGAGTAGTTAGGTGCTAGCTGTTTCGTTGTTGTTTTTGTTTATGTGGATGTGTTGTGTTGTTGTGCCTGTGAAAAATGTGACCCTGTGACTCTTTGTGATGTGTTTTGTAATTAAGTGGTGTTGTAATGAATGTTAAGATGGTGTGTGTTGTGTGAGCTGTTGTTGAATGGTTGTTGTGTAAATATTTTTGTTTTCTATCGAAATTATCAAAATTTTTAAAATTTTTCATTAAATTTCTTTTATTTTGGGTTTCTCGGCATTTGTTTTTGGTGCTTTTACCGAGAATAGTCCCATTGAACCGAAGTCGTAATTAGTGACCGTTCCCTATGATGGATGGATGACGACCGTCTTAAGGGAAATGTAGTCGATAGGAGTAGTTTCTCTTTATTTTCTTTCTTTTGTTTGTTTCCCAAACGTGTCGCTACTTCATGGTTCAAAATTCTCGTTACATGTTGTACATGATATTATGTTGCAAAGGTGATTCATATGAAAGCATGCAAATGCATAAACATGTTGAGATACCTAGGCCATAGAGTTCTATTCGGTGTGATCGAGGCTTAATAGTGAATTCTTGTAATTGGCTGATCGAAGAGTCTGTGAACATGTCTTGAGTTGAGCATGTGTAATGAGTGTGAGGTGAGTTTTCGATTATTCCATGCTATTGTGAAGTGTCTAGAACTTGCCTGGTGTGTACAAAACGAAATGAAGGATGTGTATTGTAGGAAAGGATGTAGGCATTTCTTTGATTAAACCGAAAGTTTTTCCATTATCATACCTACCTTGAATGTACATCCTAGTTAGCCCCATTGAGCCTTTAGCCTATTTTTTTATTTGTTTAAAGAGGTACAAACCGAGCTTAATCCCTTCTTTTCATTAGCCTTGAATTTGATCCAAAACTCTTAAGCGCTCAAGAAAAACAATTTTCCCACAGTGTAAAGGAGTGAGAATTGTGAAAAGAAAGGAAAAGCGGAAGTGGTGAAAGTTAAAGAAAAGGTCAAAGGTGCACTTGCTGAAATTAAATAAAATAAAGATATATAACTAATCTTGGTTATTAAGTCGAGTGTGCTTAAAGAAATAGGAACAAAAACAAAGAAAAATTTCAAGAATGAGAGGATGAAGGAAGAAACAATGCCCATAATGATGGTGGGATGTATTGAAAAGCGCTTAAGGAAGCTAGTTGCTATTATTGGTTAGCCCAGTATTTACTAGTTCCTTAGCTTACATTACAACCCGTTAAGTCCTACGTGATCTTACATCACGCGTCCTTATATTAGTGGAGTAGAACACTAGAGGCAAGCCTATGGTTCATGACATGATGCATGTGAATTCTTTGGGAGAGAGCGAAATCGTGTTCATATAACATGTAATGCTTTGGAAATTGTATGATTGCAAATGGGGAGATTCTCTTGTGTTGTGAGGGCACATGCTTGACAAGAGATTAAAATTTGTGTCGGATGTCTTGATTAGTTGATTTACATGAGTTTGCCAAGATCAAGAGTCGATTCTTGAGTCTAGGAGGTCTTAATGTGGGGTATGTCATTGTATTGATGAGACCATGCATGTTTTCTTGATGATTTGCTAGATTAAATAATTGGTATAGCTGTAGCTTGAATTGTCGAGCCAAAGTAGCTATGCATGGGTGTCAATTGCATGAGATGTGAGAGTATTGTTCGAGGATGAACAAGGTTTTAAGTGTGGGGTAAGTGATCTTGGGCAGAATTATATGCCCAAGTGATACTCAAATGCTTCATTTCATCTTGGTTATCTATCGTTATTTATGCATTCTCATGTGATTTGTAGTTAAAATGTGAATTTATACTAACCAACATGATTAGTGTTGTTTTGCAGGTAAAATGGAATTTTGGAAAGCTAAGATACATGTTGGTCAAAATTGGGAATGGACTTGGAAGCAAGGAGTGGAAAAGGTCAAGGAAGAGCAACAAAAATAAGGGCTCCTCGATGGAGCCGTGTCACGCTGCCATCGCGGAGGCATTCTGCCTCGGGTGCTTTAATTTTGGCCATTTCCAGTGAAGCCTCGCGTTACCTCCATCACACGGAGGCAATGCCACGCGATGCAAGTCGTGGCACGTTGAGTACAATTACCTGGGACATCAATTTCCAGTGTAGGTGCGCGACAGCATCGTGGCACGTTGGCCAGGCTCCGTGATGCAAGTCGTGGCACGCCAAGGTGAAATTTCTGAGGAGCCAAATTCCAGAGAGGGTCCGCGATACCAACATGGCACGGAGGGAGTGCTCCGCATACACTCCGTGCCACGTTGCTTGTTATTCCGGGAAAAATTCCCACTAGTATAAATAGCACACTTAGGTTTTATTTTAAGAAATGCTGACTTGGTTGAGCAAGAACGTGGGTTACAGGAAGTTGAGGGGACGAAAATTCTAGGGTTCTTCTCTATCTCTTTCTCTTTTATCTCAATTGTTTATATGATTTATATTCATTTGATGATGTTTAATCCACAAATGAGTGGCTAAATTCACTTCTCGCCGAGGTTAAGAACAATTGTAGTGGAATGTGATTGTTGATCATTTTAGTTTTCATCTTTTCTTCAATGGTTGTTCTATCAACTCTTGTTCTTACTGCATTAATGTTTGGCCAATGTTAATGTATATCTAAAAAATCCAATTTTGATTTTGAAAAGGAAAGAAATTGGAAAGATGTGAATTGGTAGGATATGATCTCTTCTTAGTTTGGGAAAATTGAGAATTGATTTACATTCAAATAGAAATATATCTGAAAGTCTTATTAGTCAATTAAGGAATCGGTTTTGTATGGCTAGAACATGAAATTATTTTATCACAGAAATGTAGATTGAAGGTTCATGATTCTTAAGTTGGATAGGAGACGAAAGTCCCAATCCATAGGCAATAATTCTTGACTAGAAACCGAAGGAAAGATTAACTGAATTGTATCGATAAATTAATTCCTTGCATGTTCGTTTTAACCTCAGCTTGCTCATTACTATTGTTTATACTCACTTTATAATTTTGTTTTAGATTCTTATTAATTAGTAACTCAAACTCTAAAAATATTATTCATTTGGTTGTAGGCATTCTTAAAGATATAGTTCATGAACACTTAAGTTAATTATTACCGTAGTTCAGTGCCTGTGGGATCGATACTTGGCTTTACTTAAGCCACTTTACTACTTGTTCGACCACGTGCACTTGCGTGTAGTCACAGAAACACCGAACAACGAGGAGTAAATTTGGGCAGAATTCCTAATCAAGAAGAATAATCCTTGTCCCTTATCCTTTGTTGAGGTAGTAATTCCTAAAATAAATTCAATATTACAGCCAAGTTTCGTTTCAACTTCTTTTTACTGCACTATATATTCCATCATTAATATAAAAGGAATCAGAAGAAGATACATGAAACATCAACTAAATATGTAAGAAAGTTAAAAATCACAAAAAGATAAAAGAGAAGATTTACCTCGGTGGCGAGGAGTAAATTTTGATAGAATCCCTAATCGAGAAGAATAATCCTTATTCCTTATCCTCTGTTGAGGTAGTAATCTCTAAAATAAACTCAATGTTACAACCAAGTTTGTTTCAACTTCTTTCTACTGTACTAATATTTCTTCATTGATGTAAAAGGGATTGGAAAAATTTTTTTTTGATCAACAATCCCCTAAAATTTGATATATCAACTTATCTCTCACTCTATTTAAGATAAGAGAGGGAAAGGCACAAAAGAAGATGCAGAGAGGGAGGAAAAGAAAGAGGGGGAGGAAGCGAGTACTTTTGGCAGAAGTTATTAAAGGAAGAGACGTCAATTATCAGGATGAATAAACGTGACTGTTGGATTTTTTTTTCTTTTTTTTTTAAATTTTAATGAACAGACTGGAAAAAAAATTAGAAAATACAGGAAAAAAGATAAATGAGATTCCTAGACTGTGAGGTATGACATGTAGGCGGGCTTAAGTCCCTCCTTTATCTAAATATATGGATTTGATTGTGAGAAATTTAAGGCTATTGAGAATAAGCTTTATGCTAGTATTAAATGAATGATCATATAGAACGTAGAAAGTGTATCTATATACATATAAGTATTAGACTCGACCTAGAACTTGTTCTTCTAATACACTGGGGAGACTAACATACACTAGAATTATACATTGACAATTAACTCTATTATACTTACATAATCACACTTCTAGTTCTTCGTACTTATCCTAATTGATCTTTGTCGTGATATTCAACACTTCCCTCAAGCTAGATGGAAATGAATTCACCACTCTTTAGCTTGTCTCTGAAGAATCTGAATTGGTCCTTTGCTAGAGCCTTCGTATAATGAATGTCGTTAGTTGATCTTTGGATCTAACAAACTATGTGATAAGTTACACATGTGACACTTTTTCTCTAATAAAGTGATAATCCAATCCTACATGCTTGATTCTTAAATGTAATACTGGAGTTGCAGTTATATATAGTGCACTCATGTTATCATAGAATAGTGTAAGAAAAAGTTGATGTATATCCCTATATATTGTAGGATATAAATTATCCATGTGAGCTCAGTTGTTGTAGCATCTAGAGCTTTATGTTCAACCTCTTCACATGACCTTGCAACTGTGTTACACTTTCTTAAAGACCAAGATACATAATTTGCACCAAGATATATGTTGTAGCCAGTGGTGGACCTTCTTGTGATCGCAACAGCCTACCCAACCTACATCTAAGAAGCCATATAGCCTGAAGGATGACTGAGATGTAATGCACAACCCATGACTAATAGTTCCTCTAACTTATCTTAGTATCCTCTTTACAGCCCGAAGGTAAACAAAATTTAGCTTTTGCATAAATTTTCTTGTAAGATTCACAGCATGTGTTATGTCTGGTCTGGTTAGTGTCAAGTATTGCAAGCTTCCTACAATACTTCTGTATACTGAGAGACTAATTGAGGTACCAATAGCTTCATGCAAGTCATGTTTCTAAGATAAGGGTGTATGAGCTATCTTTGCACTAGCCATGTGCACCTTAATGAGCAAGTCATTTGCATATGTTTTCTTTGAGTGAGATGAATTTCTCCTAGAAAGTAGGTTACCCCAATACCTAGGAAGAAGCTTAGTTTTCCAAGGTTTATCATGAAAAATTCAGTACTCAATTTCTTTACACCTGCATTCATTTGTTGTGTTTTACTTCCTGTAACAATTATGTCATCTACATACAACAACGGTAGTATTGTTCCTTCTGAATTGTGAAGAGTAAACAAGGACGAATCAACTCTACTGCATTTGAAACCAAGGTGAAGTAAATATAGGCTGAATCTCTCAAACCATGATCTAGGTGTGCCTGTTTGAGACTATATAGTGCCTTTTTCAATAGGTAGACATGTTTTGGATATTTTGGATCAACAAATCTTGGTGGTTGACTCATGTATACTTCCTCTGCTAGGTGTCCATGCAGGAATGCATTTGTAACATCCAATTATCTAATAGATTATTGTTGAGTAATTGCTATAGATAGAATAACCCTTATAGTAGTTGCTTTCACAACAGGACTAAAGGTTTGTTCAAACTCTATTCCCTCAAGTTGTGAATAGTCCTTTACAACTAATCTTGCTTTATGTTTCTCAAATGACCTATTTGTTTCATTTTGATTTTAAATACCTATTTAGATCTTGTTGTAGTCATCTTAGTAGTTCTAGGAATGAGAATTCAAGTCATATTTTTATACAGTGCCTCTAATTCCTACTGCTTAGCTACCACACTATGTGAATTACTAAGTGCTTCTTTTGTTAACTTAGATTCACTAGGTGCAGTATTTGTTCTAGTTGTAGATAGTGAAGTATGAGTCAATGAAAGGTTTTAAGCTTTCAACCTGGTCATCATAATATGTTCTGTTGTAGAGGGATGAGATAGAGATGGAGGTTGTGATTGAGAAGGGGTTGACCACGAATCGTACTGAGATTAGTACTTGGCTGATTTTCTGTATTTTTATGCATCTTTTGCACATTTTTTCTCCAACACCTATTTTCCCCGAAAACAAGTAAAAGAACCTCATATCCATATAAACATACCTAAATCCATGTTATTTTCTCAGTTTTAAGCATCGAAAGTGCTATAAACTCACAACGCATCAACACCCTTAACTTAAGACTTTTGCATGTCCTCAGGAAAAAAAACAAAAAACTAAAAACGACACTTAACTAGAAAATAAACCTTGGATACTACAAGCAATATCAATCAAAATTTGCACCATAAACTCAAACAACTTTTGACCCTTTTTCCAATAAACCAAATCAACATATGCATATCAAGTAACCACAAACCATGATAAACATGATCAAGATATGTCATCTAACTATTAGCAGACAGTCAAGTCATCACCAATACTTTTCACACGGACAACTGGTAAAATAAAACATAAATCAAGTACCCCCACAACAAATGAATTCCCCCACTCACAGATGTTAAAAAATATGAAACATGGGACTTAACAAGTAGCACTCTCACCCTCATAAGGAAGTTCGAAATACTACACATCGGATACCATAGGCTTGTCCTTATTTTCTCTACTTCGACTTTTTAGATGGTTAGGATAGGATCACTATAGCACTTGATTCGTCTTGTAATATAGGATTTCGGGATGGGAATAGTAGATATGAGATCCCTTTTTTCCTTGACTAATCCCTCCTTGGCACTACATACATGTGGCTCCACTTTTCACTTTTTTTCACCCTTTTTGCTCCTTCAACTTTTTCCTCCCTTTTCACCATTTTATGCAATTGTATGAGTGTGGTGTGTTTTCAAAATTTTCTTCATTTTTATCTTTTTGTATCTTCTTTTTGAATTTTCTTTTTCTTCTTTTATCTTATCACACTACACCTCATTTTAAACCCTTTTTTTTCTCTTCCTTTTTCACTTCCCCAAGATCTATGCACCCCTACTATAGCCACTTAGGTTGAGGTTCACAATGTCCAAGGAGGGACCAGGGCCAAAACAGGTTTATTATAAAAATGGGTACGGTTAATCGGTTAATCAAAGAAAAATAGTTCATTTAAGGCTCAAAATTGGGATCAAGAGAATCATATTATTCTGGTAGGGTACTTTAATATAAAATGGGCTAAACAAAAATGACCTATGATCCTTTTCTAACCAACCATCGTAAAACCTATATAAAAACCAACCAGGCAAGTTCTAGATCCTCTTTGCAGTATTAAACTAGGTATAGACCTCACTCACTTATGGTACATGTTTTGCATTCATTCTACCTGTCCGATTTATAAATGGCTAACTAGAACTAATCATGCTAATACACTAAATGACACAAAAAGATCCACAAAAATCATGCTTTGCAATCAACAAGTACATATCTAACTATCAAAATTTTTAAATAGGGTCAATTTTTCAAAGCTTCAAAACTAGTGCAATTTATTGGCTGAGTAATCCTAAGCTAATTTCTAATTAAACAAGAACATCCTAAACATGCTGGTTCTACTAGATAGCATGCTCGATGGAAAAGAAACACGGCAAGAAAAACCCTTGAACGAATCCAAAAATCCCAAAAATACAAGTACACCCCTTCCCTTTTTAAAAGCATGCTTCATCCCAAAGCATAGAATATAAAATAGAAGGAAGGGAACATACTTGTGGTGCACTAAGTGCTTCTGTCATCCTGCGGAGGTAGTACCTCTGTTGCAGTCGTGGCGCTGGTGGTGATCGGCACACTCATTAGTGTATCAATAGGGGGAATGGTTACCCCGTCAGCAGTGGCGGTCACTTCTACGACCTTTGATTCATTGGTGCTGAATGTGGCTTGCCCGAAGGGTCCTTGCCACCTGCAAACTCCGCATGGGCGGTGATGGAGCTACCCGCTCCTCTTGCTCTCTCAAGCAGTTCTAACCTATGCTCGTCGTGAATCTGATGGCTCTCCAATTTCTCCCACTTGCGCTCTTTCTTTTCTTTCTCTTCTTCTTTAGGGTCTCATCTCCAACATCCTCAAAGACCCTCTTTTTCCCTTTTTCTCTCTCAATTCTTGTCATCTCCCAATATGATGCCAAATCAAGTTCGTCATCTATACCAATGTCGAGGTCAGGAACAGTGGGGGCTGTTAGAACTGCTGGCTATTGTGATGACAGCTCGACCACTTTGCTCCGAAGAGGCCCCAACTCCTCATGGAGGCTGCCAGTGTTAGTCTGCTCGGCCATGTAATCATTAAAACGGCTCTCAAAGCTATCTAGCCTGGCGTGTACAACCTGTGCAGCTGCCCCAATCTCAGCCTTTACCCAAGGATTAACATTCTCCATCATAGACTGTACCTTCTTCTTAGCTATGGTTAGTCTCTTGGCCATCGTTTGGAGAAATTCCTGAGGCACTAGCATGTACCCGATTGGAGTCTAGCTCGAAAGGCCCATAGATGGTGCGGCGGAGGTGCTGGGAGCTGCCTCTGAATGACCGACATCTATAGCCAGTGTCTCATCCTACTCCTATTAGGTGGGGGCATTCACCTACTCGCCCCCAATTTTCTGTAGTACTGGGACTAAGGTAGAAAGTTGTGCCTGGCTTATCGGGTTTATTTCATCCCAAATTAAGCCAATATCTGCTATTTGCTAACCTCCGATCAACTGCTCCTCACCATGACATACCTTGATACTAGCCTCTGTGCACATCCTGAATACGAGACTCGAGAATGGGATGGTAGTGCTCAATCCCATATCCCAATCCTGGATCTCCTCCACAATGATCCTTGGGATGTTGATGGGGTATCTAGACATGATGCACGCCACTAATGCTACTCTATCTGCACTGAGGGTATTTTCATTCATGATCGAGGCCAACCAGTGGAGAACTAATGTCTAGCAAGCTTTTTCTATGAAGTTTAGTGAAGTCTTGGTGACCTGCTTTCCGCTACTGACCCATTCTGCTTCCTCCTTGTCCTCATCAATAACCCTAGACAACCACTAAATCTTCCTATGCCTCTCATCAATCTCTAACTGCTTGATCTTTTTCATGGCGTCTACTCGGTAGTCATACTCCGATGTAGTGTATGGTGGTATGAATTGGGGCCTATATAACACCCAAGCAATAGTGAGCTCAGATATATCAATCGTGCATCCTCGTACCATGACGCTCTCCAATTTGGGCTAATCTTTCAACTTTTTCCCTTCCTTTGCTTTCTGCTCCATGGTTGCTAAATAATTGACAATGAACTCCCGAACCATCTCTGAAGTGCACCGATCTAGGGTTCCATCCATCCAATCAAACCCATAATAGCTGAATATCCACTTCATCTCCTCCACCTTATTCAGTGCATTGGTAAGGATTCGTGGCTCTTCTTGAATACTCCACCTGGGTTTGTTCTTGGCGGTGAGAGCAATACCCTGTTCATAGATCTCCTGTGCTCCTAGTACTCTCTACCGAATGGTATGATTTTCCCTATTCAGAGTTTGCTCTTTCTCGACATTGGTTGCCTCCTCCTTAGATCCGGACTCACTATCTCCATCATCGAATTGGGCCTCCTTGAACCCTCATCATTGTTAGAGCCTCTTTCGGACTCTTGGGCTCTTTCCTCGGCTCCCTCCTTAGACTGGGGAGCACCAGTAGATATGGTAGTGGCCAACTCGGCCTGGGCTTTAGCTTTTGCCCTAGTGGTTCGAGTCCCATCAGTGTCAGATGTATTGACCCTGTATTCATCTGATGAACCACTAGGTGTGTTATCTTCTTGTTCAAATTCAAAGGTTTTGTCTATCAATGCCTTTCAAGCAGTTTCTTTTGATGCTTTCCTCTTCTGAGTCATTGTACCTGTGGAGAAAAAGGGTTAGAATTTCAAACCTGAGAAAAAGAAAGTAAGAAAAAAATTCCTCTATAATTTTTCATGGGTCTACAATATGAGCCGTACCTTGGAGGTATGATCCATACTGAGACTCGTAATGTCTTAGATCAAGGTTATGACTCTGAGGTATGACTTATACCATGAAGGTACGATCCGTACCATGAGTCGTATGATGATGCCCCTTGAAAACCAATGTTCTGTATTTTTCCACAACTCATGGTATGACCCGTAAGTCGATTCCACGAGTCGTAGGAAGGATCGTACTGTCACTTTTGGACTTAACCCTTTTCAGACTACTGGTACGATTACCAGGTACGACTTGTAGCAGGATACTGCGGGACGTACAAGGTTTTGTAACTCTTAGTTTTTACATATTTAGCTTGAGGCAGTCCCAACGAGCCATCCTACGAGTTGTAGTATGAAACCACGAGTTGTTGGAAGGATCGTGAAACCTATCCTTGCCTTATTTTCAAGTCAATTTGCAGGTGCATTCATTTTTGTGTTGGGTACTCAGAATTCCCCAACTCTAGGCATGCATTCTTCACGTTTTACAACTACCAATTCCTCCCCTTTATATTCACAACTCATAACTCAAGTTATAGCAGTTCCTGTTCAATTTTTAACATGTTTGAAACCTACCCAATCACACATTTAATTTACACATCACAAGTCATTGTTCATTTCTATTTTTCATGCATTTTGAGGACTCACAGTGGTTGCACATGTTCGCATAAGCACGTAAGTCTTTTTACCCAACTCAAAGCATAATCACTTACTTGAATTTCTTTGTAAACCTGACTCAACTTTGATTGTGAATTAGTGGCTAAGGTTGGAATTCTAGTTGAGTAGTGTTAATTGAGCACAAAGTCTGCTCAATCGATTGTGACTTTGAGTTACGAGTGTGAGGGAGTTGTGGGTGTTTTCATGATTTTCAGGTCTTGGTTGCGTGGGAGATGAGTGTTTCGTTTTTGCAGTTTAAATAGTTTTAGGGCAGTTTTTTAAAATATCTAGGCTGAGTCAGGTTATTTTAAGCAATCTGACCCATCACAACTTGTACCACGAGTTATCAAAATAACCTATGACTTGCCCCTAGGACTCATAATAGAGATGTTAAGAAAGCTTACCTGTGGACCTACGAGCACATCCTATGACTCGTACCATGAAGGTACGACCCATACCTAACTCATAGGTCACTCTTAATTGGAGGTCCATGCCTTGCATAGTTCATAACTATAGTGAGTACTATGACCCATATAATGAAGTTACGAGTCGTAGGACCAACTGTACCCTGAGCTTATGCACTAAGATACATCTCTGCTTCTCACCACGACTAGTACAATGACCTGTACAATTCTCTCACAAGTCATACTGAGATCTGTAGCACCAGCCAGTTCTGTAATTTTTTTCTACCACCTATTTTTTTTCTCCTGCACACTGAGCACACATAAGTTATTAAACTTGGGTTGCCTCCCAAGAAGCGCTTGATTTAATGTCGCGACACGATGCAGATGGTTCGGTTACTTAGAGTTCACCAAACCTCCTCATGGATTGCCTCTCCCAAGAGGTGCCTGATTGAAGATCGCGGCATGACACAAGTCTCTTGACTACTCAGACTTCATGAATAATTCAGACTCATCCCTGATTGCTGAGACCACTCTATACTCCTTTGGTTTCTTCATTGACCAGCAAACATTGAAGGTGACTTCTTCTTTAGTTAGTCTAAATTTTAACTGGCCAGCCTCCATATCTGCAAAAGCCCTCCCATCTGCAAGAAATGGTGGCCCCAAAATGATGGGGACCTCAAAATTAACCTCGCAATGAAGGATCACAAATTCCTCTACGAATATGAATCTATCCATTTTAACAAGCACATCAAACAGGATCCCCATAGGATTTTTCACAATTCGGTCGCCCATCAGTAGCCGCATAATAGTCAGTGTGAGGGCTCCCAAGCCCAGCTTCTTAAACATAACTAAAGTATCAAATTGATGCTTTCTCCCAAGTCACAGAGTGCCCTCACGAACTCAACATCACCTATAGTACATGGAATGATGAAGGCACCTGGATCCTCCTTTTTCCGGGTAAGGACCCGTGAGGCTATAACGCTACAATGATGCACGTTATCCACGGGCTCATAGCCCACGGACCTTTTCTTAGTAACAAGTTCCTTCATAAACTTGGAGTATCCCAACATATGCTCTAATGCCTCGACCAATTATAGTTTACAGATAATTGTTTTAGCATTGACAGGAACTTTTGAAACTTATCATTCTCTGCCTTCTTCTTCATTCTTTGAGGGAACGGTGGCAGTGGTCCCAGCCAGGACAGCCTTATAAATCTGTATGGACCCTTGTTGCTCTCCTTGTTTAGCCTCAGGCTCCTTCTCAACAACTAGAGCCTCAGTCAACTGAGCATCCTTTTCATGCTTATTCTCAAAAACCTCTTCCTCATCATTTATGCTTTCTTTCTTCCTTTGAAGCTCAACTAGAATCGGTAGAGGGGGATCAACCGTGGTATTTCCACTCCTAGTCATCACATCCATGCAATGACATCATTCTTTAGATTTTGGATTGTGTTTCTACGTAGTGTACCCTTTTGTCTAGGGTTCATGGATGTTGACAGTTGACCCAGTTGTTGTTCAATCTGCTTGGTAGTCGTGGCATGTGACTTAACTCTCTGATCCATGCTAGATATATCTCCACGGATGTCTTTCAGCTGATCATCTGTGGATCTAACCTTCTTTAGCATCTCAACCATCATTATCTCCAACTTTGACTATCCAGCCTCTCCCTCAGGAGGCACGTAGAATCCTACTCAGTTGTTGTGGTAACTTCCATTCCGTCTGCATTCTCCATCTCACTCATGACCTCTGCTTCTATCTCTGTAGCCATTCTGATTGTAATTTTCTATATATTGGTTTCGTTTCGACATTGGTTTCCAAAACCTTGGCGCCAAGTATCTTGTGCATACCCTTGGGCGATGGATCGAAAATCCGCCACCTGGTTTTCCAAAAAGTTTACCTCCTTCTCGGAATCTGAGTGCTCATGCCCTGGTTCCTGTCCCTATGTTCCCACTGCAATAACGTTTCTGTCTCCAGCCCTCATAATATGCTTTATGAGCAGGTCCAATGATGTACGCATATGGACCAATTCCTGGTCACGTTCTTCCTGTTACACCCCGTAAGTTCTTGACACTTACTTGTACCAGTTGCATGTTGGTTAAGAGTTTTAGAATGCCATACATGTGAGAAAAGGGCCCGGGGAGAGACCAGACAAGCGCCAAGTCAGAGCGTCGCAAGGCAAATGCGACTTATAAATCGCATTCGACAAATGCGACTTAAAGGCCCCAAGTATATAAGGCTCCCACTTCGTTTTAAATCATTTTCCCTTCATATAATTTCTAGTAAACGAATAGAAACAGAGGAGAATGAAGGGTTTGATTAAATTTCCTTCCGTTTACGCCGTCAAACACAGTCCAAACTCAAATTAACTTCGGGTAGCGAAGTATAAAGCTACAGGGAGCATTCCTGTTGAGTTAGTTTCGCGAAATTCGGCCGGCGAATAGTCGTCACGTCGAGCCAAGGTAATTGGAATTGCTCCAAACTAGTGTTAATATACTCCCGGCATTAAAGTGAGTATTTCTCCCTTCTAGTCTTCCGTGAAATAGCGAGTTTTCGGCCGTTCTTCGATAAGTCAAAGAATAGGCAGTAGGTATATCCATAAGTATGATTTCTTTCCAAAATAATAGTAGAATTAATTCTATTCTTTCATGAATATGAATACAGTTGGGAGAAATAGCTGAATACTATCCGAGCTATGCCAGTTAATTAGAAAGTCCACAGTTGAGGTATGTAAAGCCAGTTTCTTTCGTCAAGCTAGTAGTTCTAGTACAGCAAAATAGTACGAATTTTAGTAGAGTGTTTCAGAAGTCGTATATTATGTTCAGTATGAAATTTAGTAAGCATGTTAGAAATATAATACACTGTTCAACATGAAATTCAGTAAAACAGTATAAGTCCCAGCATAATATTCCAGAAATATTATTACAGATTCAGTATATTTCAGTATCAGATTTAGTACATTTCAATATGAGATTCAGAACAGAATACCAGAACATATGTATTACTATCAAATCCAGTGTATATATTACATGTGCCTATTGCTATCTGTGGAGACATGATTGTTCTGTGTTGGACACCCTTAGAGCTTCCTTGACCGCCCCAGGGTTAATAGCCGTGTCGACTCGCCTGCCAGAAGTTGAGGATACGTCACTCTACGGAGTAGCATGCCATCCGCCAGCTGACGAAGATGGGATGCAGATTCCCCATAGCAGGCTGATCAACACTATACCACAACCCCTGTCGAGTGCTTGCGCCTGGGATGCAGATCTCAGATTTCAGATTACAGATTTCAGATTTCAGGAGTCCTCTGGACTCAGATACAGCTATAGTCAGGGGCCCAGCGAGCCCAAGTTGCATACCCAGAGGGTCGGCAGGATGCTCATAGTTACTATGTGGATTGTATGACCTGGGTAGGGGTATATAGATTGTGTGTTGGTTGGTGCCTTATGGCTTATGGGGGCTGGTAAGGTTCTTGTATGTTATGTTGTGTTAGTTATTAATATATAGAAAGTAGACCGCCATGTTATCAGGTATGACTCTTACTCTCTTCAGTAAAGTTACGCTCTTTTCAGTCAGTCTCAGCTTGTCTCCTATTACTTCAGTATCTATCAGTATCATTGTTTGCTTTCAGTTATTTTCAGTTATTTCTTTGCATACTCAGTACCAGTGGTACTGACGCCCGTTTTGGGGTGTTGCATTACTTTCTTGTAGGTACTCATAGATGAGGAGCAGATCCCTCGTAGTTCCAGCCAGCGTACAGAGTCATAAGCTCCTATCATCCGGAGCTTGACAACTAAAGGTTTACTTCCCTTTTTGTTTGTACAGTATAGGTAGGCCGGGGCCCTGTCCCGACCATCTTATTATTCTTAGAGGCTTGCGGATCATATATTCCTGTGGTTAGTTGTACCAGTCGTATGGGGCCGTGTGTATGTTTTTAGTTTTCATGTGATGGCTGTGTGGGGCCTTGTTCAGTCATCAGTTGGTGACCTTGTCGATCATAGTTCAGTTTATCGCTTGATTCTATTTTTCAGTGATAACTAGTCAGCATGGTGGCCTTATCGTCCCGCATAGGTTACCTTATGTTCAGTTGTTCTGGGTAGTTGTTATATTTCTACAGGTGGCTATAGGCCTTGCCGGCCGGAGGCTGTATTTACAGCCGTTATACAGCCCGTTGTTTTCATAAATCCAGAATTAGAGCCAGCCTGGCACCAGAAGTGCTTAGGCTCAGTAGTCCAGCAGTCCAGGTCCTAGTAGGGCACCAGGTGCCAGTCATGCCTCCCAAGGCGAGGCGTGACACTTCCTCCTTCCTTCGTTGGTCTACAGTCAAACCAACAACATATGCACCAACAACTGCTTTTGCTTCCTAGGTGTGCCATGCTCTATTTGTTTTCATCACTCTGTCTAGAATAGTGGCAGCTTACTCCCAGGTGTGGCTCATCAGTGCTCTTCCTGCCACTGTGTCTGCTACAACTTTAGTACTGTTATTCAGTTATCTATAGAAAATCTCCAACAAACCGTCATCAAGTACGTTTTGGTTTGGGCACTTGTTCAACTTCTTCTTGTATATCAACCACGTTTCATGAAGTGCCCAGTCTTCAATTGTCGGAAATTATATATTTCATCCTTAAGTTGCAGCATCCTGGAGAGTGGAAAAAATATCTCTAGAAAAGCTTGTAAGCAACCCTGATATCGAAGCACACCCTCCCCTTTTGGAGAAGACCTCTACCTTCTGATTCTATACCTCTTCCTTTAACTTTACCAAGATAGGGTCCTCGTCTTGCCTAGCTTTTATATTAGTGAAGAAGGAAGATTCTGATCCATTCGAAACAATAACACCACCATTGGTCGAGTAAACCAAATGAACTACCAACCTTGCAAGTTGATGCACATCCTTCATCAGCTCCTTGCTTCCCTAATCCACATGACACACACTCTCCATAGAGTGTCTACTAAGTGCGTCTTCCACTACATTGGCCTTACCCGAATGGTAAAGGACACTCATGTCATAATCCTTAAGTAGCTCCAACCGCGGCCTTTTCCGTAGATTTAGATCCTTCTATGTAAACACATATTGTAAACTCTTGTGGTCCATAAACACATCTACATAGACCCCATACAAATAGTGTCTCCAGATCTTCAATGCAAATACCACCGCCACCAATTCAAGATCATGGGTCGGGTAATTCTTCTCATGAACCTTCAGCTGTCTGGAAGCGTATGCTATCAATTTACCATGCTGCATCAATACACAATCAAGGCTGATTCTAGAATCATCGTAATACACCACAAACCCATCGGTAACCTCGAGTAGGGTTAACACTGGTGTTGAGGTAAGTCGAGTCTTCAACTCCTTAAAGATCCTCTCACAAGAACCAGACCATTGGAATTTCATTTTCTTTTGGGTCAATTTGGTCAATGGCGCTGCAATGGATGAAAAGCCCTCAACAAATCTCCGATAGTAGCAAGCTAAGCCTAAAAACCTTCTAATATCTGAAGGATTTACCAGTCTAGGCCAGTTCTTCACGGCTTCTATTTTCTGAGAGTCCACCTTTATGCTCTCACTTGATACTACATGGCCCAAAAACGCCACCGAGTTCAACCAAAACTCGCACTTATTGAATTTGGCATATATTTGGCAATCCTTGAGAGTCTGTAGCACCACCCTCAAATGAGCAGCATGCTCCTCCTCACTTCAAGAGTATATCATGATGTCATCAATCACCACGACCACGAACATTTCTAAGTATGGATTGAACACCCTGTTCATCAAATCCATAAAAGTTGTAGGGGCATTCGTTAGTCCAAAGGACATAACTACAAAATCATAATGACCATACCGCATCCTGAAGGCTTTCTTTGGGATGTCACTCTCCTGAACCCTGAGCTGATGGTACCCAGATCTGAGGTCTATCTTCGAAAAGCACTTGGCACCCAAGAACTGGTAAAAAAAATCATCAATCCTGGGCAGAGGATACTTTTTCTTGATGGTGACCTTGTTCAATTGCCGATAATCAATACACATACAAAGAGAACCATCTTTCTTTCGGACAAAGAGAACTGGTGCACCCCATGGGAATTTGCTCGGTCTAATTAAACCCTTGTCTAATAGGTCCTTCAACTTCTCCTTCAACTCGGCTGGGGCCATCCTACAAGGAGGAATAGATATAGGATGCATATCGTGAAGAAGGTCAATACCAAAATCAATCTCCCACTCGGGAGGGATTCCTGGTAAATCATCTGGGAAGACTTCTAGATACTCGCACACTACTGAGACTGACTGGATAGTCGGGTCTCAGACATAGCATCCTTAACCCTAACTAAATGGTACACACAACCCTTAGAGATCATCTTTCTGGCCTTAATGTAGGAAATGAAATGACCTACAGGCACAGTTGAACTACCCTTCCACTCTATGACTAGCTTAGCTGGAAATCTGAACTCTACTGCCCGGGTTCTACAATTAACTGAGGCATAACATGTAAATAGCCAATCCATGCTGAGGATTGCATCAAAGTCGATCATGGCTCACTCTAATAAATCTGCTGAGGTGACTTTCTAAAGGACTGTTACCGGGCAACTTCTATACCCCCGTCTAGCTACAACTGAATCACCCACTGGAGTAGAGACCGAGAAGGGTTCTAACAAGATTTTGGGACTGACTCTGAAACTACTAGCCACATAAGGTGTCACAAAAGACAAGGTAGCTCATGGATCTAGCAAAGCATATATATCAAGATGGAAGACTCGTAACATACTAGTGACTACATCCGGGGAGACCTCCTACTCCTAGCGAGATGCTATGACATTGAATCTGCTTTGGCGCTGGCTGTCACCTGTGCTAGTAGATGCGCCCTGCTAGGCTAGGCATGCGGGTGTAGCGGCGGAACTGGAAGCTGGGCCTCGGCCCCTATTATTGCCTTGTCTAGCTGCTAGGTAATCTCTAAGCATATGTACGTGCCTCCCACACCCAAAGCAAGCACCTGAAACCTCCAAACACTGACTCGTGTGCCCCTGACCGCACCTGCCATGAATTGGAATACTTGAATCCCCAGGCCTGCTGCTCTGACCCCTAGAGCCTGATGCTCGTCCTCTCTAGTCATGCCTAGGTCTAGATGGCACACTCATCACTGAAGATGCTGGGGCTGAAGATCTCTGGTGCGTCTACTGTCGATGCCCACCACCTAGCCTCGACTGAGAGAACCTAAAGCTGTCCGTACTGGCCCTCTTGGTCTCTCTCTCCCTGAGGTGCACCTCCTCCATCTACTGGTCATACAAAACTATCTGAGGGAAATCCATATCCTAATGGAGAATGGCGGTTCTGTAATCCTTGTCTAGATAGTCCACCACCCCATGAACAAACCTGCTCACTCGCGCCCTCTGATCAACCACTAACTCTGGGGCATATTTTGGTAGACGAGTGAACTCTAGGGCATACACCTGTAGTGTCATCTTCCCCTACTTTAGGTTCACGAACTCGACTGTCTTCAACTCCTTCATCTCATGAGGGAAAAACCGATTTAGAAAAGAAATATGAAACTTCTCCCAACTGATAGGTCCTTCTCCAGCTATCCTACTATCCTTCCTCTGTCTAAACCAAATGTGTGCTGCCCCCTTCAACTAATATGAGGCCAAATCAGCACACTCTACTCCATTCACCCCTACGACCTGGGTGATCTTCACAATGTCCTCGTCCACCTTGGACTAAGAAACTCTGGTGGGTTCATCCTTAGGAAATCACTGACTCATGATGCCGTCGCATTTTCATTTTATGGGACATGTGCCACTGCCTGCTGGTTGACCTAAGTGGTCAAGGTCTCCACTAACATCTGAATGGTTGCCCTAAATCAACGTGGGCAACCGACTCCGATGCATCGTGCTCATGGACTGGTGGGGCTTGTTGGTACCCGTCTCCATTGCCATCCTCGTGACCATTTCCATTCCCACTTCTTCTGCCGTTAATGCTGCGGTGAGGCATGATTCTACAATCGTGAATAGCACGAGTTAAGAGGATAGAGAAACATTTCATTGCATGACATAGATCATGAAAAAATGGAATATTTCCTAGACGTCTCGTAGCCTCTTCGTCATAAGTGTGGTGCACTTGATATCCATGAAAAAGACTCTACTAGACGCAACTTTCAGACACCCTAGGACACTTCAAACCTACTGCTCTGATATTAAGTTTATCATGACCCAAACATAGGACCGGATCGAGACATAGGACATAGAGCTCCGAGAGACTCCAAGTCGACCCATGGCATGAACATACATCTAACTCAACCAAATAAAGAGGAAGTATTAACATAATAACATAGCAGAACATCAAACATAACATAACATCTAAATTGGAATCCATATAATACATGATGAGCTGATCACTACATACAGTCTGAAAGCCTCTACATAACTTATGGGTTAGTGGGACAACAACCCCAACTAGCCCAGTAAGTCTAAAAATTGAAAGTTCAATGATATATGATAGAAAATGGTCCTCGAGAGATGAGGATTCATCACTAAGCTGGATGCTAACTCCAGAACTAGCTAATGGCGGGGCTGAGTCTAAAGATCGGGACCTTATCATAAAATAATACAGCTTAGAGTATGCGGTCAGTACATGGGATGTACTAAGTATGCAAGGTAAGTAAAACCGCTTAAATAAGTAAAATCATTTAAAACATGAATAATATAAAACATAATCAAAACAAGAATCTAAGAGTAGGGCTTGCAAACTATTTTATGAAATCATAACATGAACATAATTGAACATCATAACTGAATCAATTGACCCAAAGTTGAAATTTGATAATCATAAGTAAAACTAAACATTGGGTCAAAACTTCTTTAGAACATATATATATATCATGAATGATAAACATGTATAACTAAAATCATGAGGAACAATGGGAGACCCGTCTTATAACCAACATTACCACAATAGAGCTTACGTGGTCTTAACTATTACACTCAAGTAGGTAGAGCCTTCCAAAGCCTTTCCAAGGCTATGGAAGATACCATGATATCGATATGTAATGCTACTTGGCGTGTAGTTCTGAGGCATAGGGTTGATCGACCCTTAACCCACTCTGTTGTAGACACTACTCCCAAAAACATGCATATGCTCTCCATCGTTTTTCAATGAATCTTACCATTATCTATTGACGAAGCTTAATAATCAAATACATATCAAATCTGAAATCATATATGAGGAGCTTTTGCTCAAACCATATCACAAGCTGAATATAATTGAGAGTCTTAACTCCAAAACCATGTGGTAAGCTTAATTAGTGAAATTATGAATCATACATAAACATATGGGCATTTCCCAATAATTAAACATGCTTGAAAATACTTAATTCACTTGAAATCATGATCATAAATATGGGTAACTTGAAAACATGCTTTTCATCAATAATATCTCATCATACTTGAACATTTATCATAAATCTCCACTTTCATGAACTTCTCATAATTGGGCATTTTAATTTATAAAGCTTAATAACATCATTATAATTGAAAACAATGTAAAACTTTCCCATGAATCACAATTCAATATTACTAACATATTTACATCATACCCATGGAGAAAATTAGGAAATTCACGCATTGGGTTAAGACCCCATAGGATCAACATATAGATTTTCATGAATTAGAGAGAGATTAGGCATGGGTGTGTACACATTCACCCATTCATAACCCTACATACCTGATAGGACCTGATTCTACCACGTTTCTAATAGCCCAATGAAGAATTGAAGAGAAACGTGTAGAAAACCTAAGCCTGATCACCTTCTAAGCCTTCAACTTGCATGCATGAATGTGAATGAGACTAGAATGAACTTACCCCTCATAAAAATCCCTTTTTCAAGCTTAAAACAACGTAGTTTAGGACCCTAGGGCTTAGCAATTATGGAATTACCCTTAATGAAAATCCTGGAAAAATTGAACTGTCCGTGAAAACAGACGTCAGTACGATCAGTCGTTACCACTCATTGCTACTCCCTTAATCCAGGTATCTGATCCCTCACCATGACTGTATAGGACGGGTCGTTGCTAGCTCAAATGACTCGTTGCTTCCAATTGTCGTCACCACTGCCTTAACCTGGGGATCCCTTTAAACGGCTACTGACCATGGCCTGTTGTTACCTGCAATGGATCGTCCTATGACTCATTACTTCCTCCTTGACCAAGGACTAGTCTCACAATGATACCATCCAATGACTCGATGTAAGTCATTCCTAGACCCGTTACTTCTAACTCCAAACCTACAATGCCTCACCACAAACACATCCAACGGGTCATTAGTGGCACCCAAGACTCGTAACACAACTCGTTCTAAGAAGGTTTTCTAGATTTATGCCACTTTTCATTTTTAAATCCCGAGTCTAGTCCTGGGAACACTCGTGGTATTATAATATGTGACCAAGGAGGTAGAGCATCAAGCTCTAGAGGCTAAGGAAGCATGGCATGGGAACACACTTTTCCAACATGTGCAAGGTGCTATAAGAACCACCCTAGGCGATGGTTAGTTGGCTCAGATACTTGTTTTGGGTATTGTAAACACAAACACAGACTCAAGTTTGCCATTCAACCAGATAGGGGGACATTAAGTCCGTACTCCAGCCACCAATTTAGCCGCTTCCACAGCTCACCCATTTCAGCAAGGCACATCTTGTAGTACAGGTGGTGGCTAGAGCGAGAACAAGTTCTATGCACTATCATCTCAATAGGAGTAGGAGGTCACACCGTATATGTTCACTGGTATGTTATTAGTATTCCATCTTGATGTTTATGAGTTGTAAGACCTAGGGGCTAAATTATCCTTCCTGACTCCTTATGCTGCTGTTAGTTTCAGTGTCAGTCCCAAAATCATATTGAACCATTCTCAGTCTCTACTCCCTTCGGTGAGTTAGTTTTAGCTTGGCAGGTATACAGAAATTGCCCTATCACAACTCTTCAAAAAGTCACTTCAGCTGGCTTAGTGGAGTTAGATATGACTGACTTCAATGTTATCTTTGGTATGGATTGGTTACATGTTTTTTATGCCTTAGTCAATTGTAAAACCCATACATTAGAGTTTTAGTTTCCAGGTGAACTAGTTCTAGAGTAGAAGGGCAGTTCAACGGTGCTTGTAGGTCACTTTGTTTCCTATCTTAAGGCCAGAAATATGATCTTTAAGGATTGTGTATACCCTCTATTTGGGTTAAGGATGCTACGTCTGAGACCCCGACTCTTCAGTCAGTTCCTTCTATATGTGAGTATCCGAAGGTATTTCCAGATGATCTACCAGGAGTCCCTTTTGAGCGAAAGATTGACTTTGGTATGGATCTTTTCACTAATACAAATCCCATATCCATTCCTCTTTATATAATGGCTCCAAATGAGCTAACGGAGTTGAAAGAGCAGTTGAAAGATCTCCTAGATAAGGGTTTCATCACACTTAGTAAGTCCTCATGGGTGCCCGGTCCTATTTGTTCATAAGAAGGATGGTTCCCTTAGGATGTGCATTGATTATCGGCAGTTGAACAAGGTCACTATCAAGAATAAGTATCCTCTCCATAGGATTGATGACTTGTTTGACAAGCTTCAGGGTGCTAAGTGTTTTTCAAAGATAGATCTTAGATCCGGCTATCGCATGCTTAGAGTTAATGACCTTCCAAAGGCACCCTTTAGGACTCGATATGGTCAATATGAGTTTGTAGTTATGTCTTTTGGACTAATAAATGCTTCTACATCTTTTGTGGACTTGATAAATAGAGTGTTCAAGTAGTATTTGGATATGTTTGTGATTGTTTTTATTGATGATATTCTCATATACCCTCAGAGCGAGGAGCATGCTGCTCTTTTGAGGATTGTGTTGCAGACTCTCAAGGATCACAAGTTGTTTTCTAAACTCAGCAAGTGTGAGTTTTGGCTGAACTCAATAGCATTCTTGGGTCATGTGGTGTCTAGTGAGGGTGTACAGGTGGACTCTCAAATGATAGAGGCGGTAAAGAATTGTCCTAGACTTGTCAGTCCTTATGATATTAGGAGCTTTTTGGGTTTAGCTGGCTACTACAGGAGGTTCGTGGAAGGATTTTCATCCATTGCAGGACCATTGACTAAGTTGACCCAAAAGAAGGTTAAATTTCAGTGGTCGGATTCTTGTGAGAAGAGATTTCAGGAATTAAATACTCGAGTTACCTCAGCACCAGTATTGACCCTATCGGTGGGAACTGATGGCTTTGTTGTGTATGGTGATTCTTCTAGGGTTGGTCTTGGTTGTTTGTTGATGCAACATGGTAAGGTCATTGCATATGCCTCTAGAAAGCTTAAAACGCATGAGAAGAATTATCTGACACATTACCTAGAGTTGGCAGCTGTGATGTTTGTTTTGAAGATTTGGAGGCACTATTGGTATAGGGTGCATGTGGATGTGTTCATAGACCACAAGAGTTTTCAGTAGTTGTTTCTTAGAAGGACCTGAATTTGCAGCAAAGGAGATGGATAGAGCTTCTTAAGGACTATGACATGAGTGTCCTTACCACCGGGGCAAGGCTAATATAGTGGCGGATGCTCTTACCTGGTTGTCCATGGAGAATGTGCCTCATGTCGAGAGTGGTAAAAAGGAATTGGTGAAGAATATCCATAGGCTTGCATTTTAGGAGTTCGCCTTATAGATTCATCGGATGGTGGTGTTATTTTTTCAGAATAGGTAAGAATCTTCATTGGTGATGGAGGTTAAAGAAAGACAAGATGAGGATCCCATATTAGTGAAGTTGAAGGAAGCTTTCCAGATTCAGAAAATAGAGGTTTTCTCCCAAATGGGAGATGGTTTGCTCCAATATCAGGGCCGATTGTGTGTTTTGGCAGTGGATGACTTATCAAAGGAGATATTAAGCAAGGCTCATGGCTCTCGGTACTCTATCCATTTGGGTGCCACCAAGATGTACCATGATCTATGGGAAGTCTATTGGTGGAATGGAATGAAGAAGGACATAGCAAAATTTGTGGCTAGGTGCCCAAATTGCCAACAGGTGAAGGTTGAGCACCAAAGACATGGATGTTAAGCACCAAAGAATTGGATGTATACTTCAAGACATAAGCATTCCTACATGGAGTCCCTTTCTCCATCATCTCAGATAGGGGTACTCCATTCACCTATTAGTTTCGGAGATCATTTTAGAAGGGACTTGGTACACAGGTGAAGCTTAGCACAACTTCTCACCCTTAGACAGATAGACAGGCCGAGTGGACCATTCAGACTCTTGAAGACATATTGAGAGCATATGTGGTTGATTTTAAAGGTAGTTGGGATGATCACTTGACTCTCACCGAGTTTGCCTACAATAATAGTTACCACTCCAACATTCAGATGGCTCCATTTGAGGCTCTTTACGGATGGTGCTGTAGATCACCTATTGGATGGTTCGAGGTAGTGAAGCAACATTGATAGGGCCAGATTTAGTTTATGAGGTGATGGAGAAAGTTCCTCTTATTATAAAAAGGCTGAAAATAGCTTAGAGTCGTCAGAAACCATAAGAAGATGTTAGAAGGAGAGAGGTTGAGTTTGAGGTTAATGATTGGGTGTTTTTAAAGGTGTCTCCCATGAAGGGAGTTATGAGGTTCGGTAAGAAAGGGAAGCTTAGTCCCTGATATGTTAATCCTTATAGAATTCTAAGGTGAGTTGGTAAGGTGGCATATGAGTTGGAGCTACCAACGGAGTTAGCTTCAGTGCACCTAGTTTTCCATGTATCTCTATTGAATAAGTGCATTGGCGACCCGGCCTTGGTTGTTTCGATAGAGAGCATTAGGGTGAGAGATAGCTTTACTTATGAGGAGGTTCCAGTTAAGATCTTTGATCGTTTGGCACGAAAGTTGAGGAAAAAGGAAGTATCTTCATTGAAGGTTTTTTGGAGAAATTAACTTATTGAGGGAACTACATGGGAAGCCAAAGTAGATATAATGGCTAAATACTTGCATCTTTTCCCTTCCAGCTCAGTTCCAGCATGAGGTACCATTTCCTCCTTAGTACTCTATTTAGTGTCATTTCAAGTTCATGTCTGTTAGTTCCTTTCATGTTATAGAATGCATGTATGTTTCATGAATTCAGTTCAACCATGTATCTCAGTCTGGAGTCAGTCACTCAGTTAGTTTTCATTCTATAGCTTTCAGTTCTGGGATTGTAGCTCTTTCCCTATCCTTTCTGCTTAGTTGGCCCACATTCGAGGATGAATGTTCCCAAAGGGGAGATAATGTAACGCTCCAAAAGTCCTTAAGATCAAGTCTGAGACTTCTAGTAGAACCAGAAGAAAAATCCACAATGTTTCTCTAAATGACTCATCATACAAGTCGTGGTTTGAAGTTACAAGTCGTAGGAGCAGCCCGAACAAACAACAGTTTCTCTTGGTCCAGTAATGAAGACTCATGGTACGAGTCATAGGAGGCAGTAACGAGTCAAGCTATGACTTGTTGTAGGATACAACATGTTATGGTAGGCATTCGTGGTTTGGATCTGCTGAGGGAAGGTCCTAGGTCACGAGTCATAGTACGACTTATAGTATGAAACAATGAGTCGTTATAGGCAGTCATGGGTGTAGTACAGATATGGGCCCCATAAAAATGAGAAATGGTACAACTCATTGTAGGAAACAATGAGTCATGGTAATGCCTGTGGTTGGAGAACCAGAAATTTTGACTGGCAAATGATGGAAGGAAACCACAAATCGTGGTCAAGTGGTATGACTCGTGGTACCTGGCAGCCAGCATTTTATTTACATTTTTCCCAGGGGTATTTTTGTAACTCGCTAAGCTTTTAAACCCTAAGTGAAGTTGTTTTTGATTTCTTAAAGAGTGTATTAAGGGGTTTAACTTAGCCTAAGACCTTATGCTTTCAAAACAACAGTAGATCGAAAATCCTCTCTCAAGATCAAGGCTAGGGTTCTTCATCAAATCTCTTCCAATCTTTCTTGAGTTTTCAAACCAATCTTAGAAATCATTCAACCCATGTATGTAGGGCAACGAATGGGGGATTGTTTCCACCCTTATGCCCAATTTCTTCTCTAACTCACGAATTCAAGTCTTTAATCAAGTTTTATGAAAATTCTAGGGTTAGACCCAATTCAATGAAATCTTCTATGAACATTTTATGAGTTCAATTCCATCATGTTTCAATTGATGAGTTATGGTTATTATGGCAGATTTGACCCTCAAATTCCTTATGAATTCATGATTTCAAGTTTATGATGATTTTATCCAATTATATATGATCTTATGATTTCCAAGTTTATGAGCCTATGATTTCAAGTTATGATAAATTATCAAAGTATGCATGAATTTTTACAAATCTTAAGCTTATGATTTATGAAATTGAGTTATGAAGTTTTACTCAACTGTGCATGATTTTCATGAAGTTCAAGTGTGTGTGTATGTATGTATGTATGTATATATATATGTCATGGATGACCTTCAACACTATTATCATGGCTAGCTAATGTATGTTAACATGTTACTAATTTCATGATTTATACTAGCCATATAGACCTATTTTTCATGATTATGGTATGAACATTATATATATTTTGAGAGTAGTATTTAGCATCGAGTAGGCCAAGGTTCCAGTGTACCCAGGTCTCAGAACTACGCGTCAATATAGCCATGATGGGGTCCTCCACGAAAGTGTCTTCCATGCCTTAATAGGCCACCCATGAGTGATATTACACCTTTTCATGGTTCTACCCCTAGTAAGATATGAACACCTTCCCAACTAGGGTTTTACTGGTTGCACTCCATGTATGCTCATGTCACGATCCGAATATAGGCCCGGATTGAGACACGGAACCTAGAACAATGAATGGCTCCAAGTTGACCTATAACATAAACATAGCAGATAAAGAACATACATTAACGAAAACTGATAAACTAGACATGAATAAGCGGAAGTCTGCATACATAACGATCAAAAACAGAGCAAACACTGACAAGTTGAGATTCTATATAATGTCTTAAAAGCCTCTAACATGACTGAAGATTCATGGGTAATTTTTAAACATTCAATCATGTCAGATATCTCATCATACTTGAAATCATGGATCATAAACTTGACTTTTCCTGAAAACTTGCATAATTGGAATAATTTTTCAAAACATGAAATCATAAATATCTAATCAATTAGTATATAAAATATGCCCATGAATCTTAAAACATGATTTGAAACGTAAAGGCAATTGACCCATAACCAATTCATAGAGAATTTTTTTATTTTTGGGCTAAAACCCCATAAGATCATACACTTGAATTAACACTTGAAATCATAAACATGAGGAGAAATTTGGGTATGAGAGTGAAAGAAAACTCTTATTCATAGCCCTACGTACCTAGGTAAACTGAATCTACACTTGTCTTTGAAAGCCCATGATATTTGGAGAAGAACTTGAAGAATTC
The DNA here is from genome assembly GCA_035772735.1 of Datura wrightii. NCBI lineage: Eukaryota > Viridiplantae > Streptophyta > Magnoliopsida > Solanales > Solanaceae > Datura > Datura wrightii. The sequence goes on from JASDFA010000018.1 coordinate 108,350,609, forward strand.
TAGGCTTGATCTTCAATGGAGAAGTCCTAGTCTTGCATGCATGGGAGGGGAATGATTTAGAATAGGTTTAACCCCTTTATTACACCTCTTTTAGAGCTTAAAACAACGTACTTTAGGACTTAGGAGCTTAGGAATTTCAAAAATGTCCTTACTGATTCGCCTGAAAAAGTGACACTGCCAGTCACCACAAGGGGCGTGATGAATCATTAGGTCCTCTAACGACTCGTTGTCTCCCCTCGTCACCACCACTGGAAAATCCACTTTTCTTCCAACCTTGTCCAACCAATGGTCAACTTGACGAGTCATGAAGTGACACCATGACTCGTCCCTCCACCCATTAGTCCCTCTGAAAGAAACCTTTAGTTCCAACTCTACACCACCCAACGAGAGACTCAACGACCCATTGGGTGTCTCGATGGGCCGTTCCTTGACCCATTTCCACTACCCAATAATGACACCTCTTCAAAAATGGGCACCACTTGATGGGTCACTTAATGACCCATTAGGTCACACCATGAGTCGTTGGACGACTAGTTCTGTGACTAGGTGCAGATTGTTTTCCTGCTTTCTCTTACTTCACCCTCGAGTCTGATCTTAGGGATTTTTAGGGTATAAAAGTATCTCCCCCTTGGGAAAATTCATCCTCTAACATGGGTTAAACATACTAAAAGATTGGGGAAAGAATTGAAATCCCACAACTGAACAACTGAAGTTGAAAACTGACGGAGTGACTGACTTCAGATTGATACAAACGACCGAACTAAATCAATAAGTCATACGTACATACTAGAACATGAAAGGAACTGAGAGTCATGAACTTGACATGAAACTAAATAGAGTATTAGAGACAAAACTAATACCTGATGATTGAATGGGACTAGAAGGGAATAAATGTGAGTATCTAGCCACCATATCTGTTTTGGCTTCGCATGTAGCTCCCTCAACAAGTTGATTCCTCTACAAGACTTTCACTAAAGCTACTTCTTTATTCCTCAACTTTTGAACCTGATGATCAAGGATCTCAATGGGAACCTTCTCATAGCTAAGGTTATCCTTTATACCTATGCTCTCCACTGGGACAACTAAAGCCAGATCACTAACGCAGTTCTTTAACAATGATACATGGAAAACTGGATGTACTAGAGCCAACTCCGCTGCTAGCTCCAAATCATATTCCCCCTTGCCAACACGTCTCAACATCCTGTATGGGCCTACATATCGGGAACTGAGCTTCCCTTTCTTTCCGAAGCTCATCACTCCCTTCATGGGAGACACCTTCAAGAACAAAAATCATTAACTTCAAACTCAAGTTCTCTCTGCCTAACATCTGCATATCACTTTTGAAAATTCTGAGCTGTTTTCAGCTTTTCCCTTATAAGCTGAACTTTCTCCATGACCTTATGAACTGAATATGGACCTATGAATGTAGCTTCGCGTACCTCAAATCAACCGATAGGAGATCTACACCTCCACCCATGAAGACCTTCAAATGGAGCTGTAATACCTTGGAAGCCCAAAGATCAGACTTAGGAGTTGAGATGGAAAAATTTTTAAAATATGCACCAGGTAACAGAACAAGTCGTTTTGTGACTCGTGGGGAAGGCCATGAGTCAAAGTACAGAGCTTGAGTTGAAAAATTATTGATGGGGTCAACACGGGCATGAAAAAGAGTCATTGTCAGGCCCCATGACTCATTAGGTTAGCCGTGGCTAAGTAAATTAAAAAAGGGGAAGGGTGAGTGGCAGTGCACCTGATGGATAGACCCCAAGAGTCGTGGTCAGACGCCATGATTCCTTGGGGTGACCATGGACATCAAGTAAATAATGATCTGGGTCCAGGCAGTATAGATAACGAGTGGTGACCACGAGTCGTGGTCACTGGTAACGACTCGTATGATGGCCCATCATGAGTTCCAGGTGAGATTTCGACAGTGTACCCAACGATTAATGTAACGACTCATGGCTGATGGAAAGGACTTGTTAGGTTCCTCGTGGGGGCTGACGAGCAGTTAATTTCTGCAAAGTTATTCAGGGTATTCTCGTCATTCCTATGCTCTAAAGTCCTTTAATACATCGTTTTAAGCCATTTTCATAATGTACTAAGGTGGGATAATCCATTCTAGCCTATTCTAAACCCATGCATGCAAGCTAGGGGGTTAGAGAAGAGATCAATCTTAAGCCCTTTCAATTCTTCTCAAATTCCTCTTAGGCAATCAAAGAAGAGTAAGAATCAGCTTTAATCAGGTATGTAGGGTTATGAGTAGGTGAATCCTTTCACCCCCATTCCAATATCTCTCAAAATCATGAAAATCTCCTATGTTAATTCTATGGGGTTTTAACCCAATGCATGTAATTCCTAATTCTCTACATGGGTATGATTTAAATGTATTTCTACTACTGACTTATGATTCATGGGCAAGTTTTACGTTGTTTCTCATTAAAATCAAGTTTCAAGCTTTTTAAATTTAAATTTCCCAATTATGAAAAGTTTATGAAAGTTATGATTTATGATGAATGTTCATGTATGATGAAGTATTGATGTTGAAAAACATGTTTTCGAGTTACCCATGTTTGTAATCATGTTTTTGAGTAAATTGAGTGTTTTCAATCATGTTGAAGTATTGGGCAATGCCCACATGTTAAAGTATGATTTATGATTTCCAGAATTGAGTTATCACATGGTTTTGGAGAGAAGACTCACAATTATTTTCAGCTTGTGGTATAGTTTGAGCTAAAGCTTCTCATATATATATATATATAATTTCAGATTTGAGATGTATTTGATTATTCAGCTTCATTAATAGATGATGGTGAGCTTCGTTAAAAATAATGATGGAGAGCATATGCATGTTTTAGGAAGTAATATCTAGCACCAATTAGGCTAAGGGTCGATCACCTATGCCTTAGAACTATGCCAACGTAGGTTGATTCATCTATATACTTTGGGAACTCCTTTGTGAGCTATCCCTTGTCCGATTGGGCCACGAGCTTGATATCAATGTCATGCCATCTTCCTTAGCCCTGACAAGGCTTTGGATGGCTCTATCCACTTGAGTGTGATAGTTGGGACCACGTAAGCTCTATCGTGGTATGTTAGTTATATGTTGAGTCTCCCATTGTTCCTAAAGTATTCAGTTATGCATGTTTGTCATTCATGATATATATATATATATATATATATTATATACATGTGTTCTAAAAAAGTTTGACCAATGTTCAACTTTACTTATGATTAATAGATTTCAGCTTTGGGTCAATCGATTCAATTATGATGTTATGTTATGTTGAGATCATGTTTCTAGAATATAGCATGCAAGTCCTACTCTCAGATTCTTATTTCGTTTATGGTTTATCTTATGCATGTTTTAAATGATTTTACATATTTAAGTATTTTTACTTACCTTGCACACTCGGTACATTCAACGTACTTACCGCATACTCTATGCTATATCATTTCATGATACAAGCTCTGGTTTTCAGACTTAGTCCCGCCGCTAGCCAGCTTCGGAGTTAGCATCAGTCCCTGTTGGTGGGTCGTCATCTGTGTAGGGCCCCTCTTTATTTCAGTTATGATTGAGTATTTATAGTTTTCAGCTTTAGTGAGTTAGCTGGGGGTCTTTTCCCATCAGCTCATCAGACATAGAGGCTTTTCAGACAAAAGAATGTAATCAACTTTAGATTCATGTTTATTTATGATGTTATACTTGTTTTAGACTTCCGAAAAGTTTATCATGTAGATCTATTATTTCATGCTTGATTTAGATGTATGTTCATGCCATGGGCTGACTTGGAGTCCCTCGGGGTTCCTTGTCCTATGTCGCGATCTAGGCCTATGTTCGGGCCATGAAAAACTTGGTATCAGAGAAATAGGTTTGAAGTGTCCTAGGGTGTCTGGAAGCCGCGTTGAGTAGAGACCTTTTCAAGAGTTTGAAGTGCGCTACACTTATGAAGAAGAGGCTACAAGATGTTTAGGAAATGTTCCCTTCTTTCATGATCTATGTCGTGCAGTGAAATGCCTCCCTATCCTTCTAACTCGTGCTATTCACGATTGCAGAACCATGTCTCCCCGCAAAGTTAATGGTAGGAGGAATGGAAATGGAAATGGCCAAGAGGATGGAAATGGAGACAGGCAACAACAAGCCCCATCAGTCCAAGAGCCCCATACACCGGAGCCGGTCACCCATGTTGAATTTCGGGCAGCTATTCAGATGTTAGACTAGGCCTTGACTGCTCAGGTCAACCAGTAGGCAGTGGCACATGTCCCACAATACAGAAATGCGATGACAACTCGACTCATGGATTTCCTAAGAATGAACTCACCAGAGTTCCTTAGGTCAAAAGTAGATGAGGACCCTCATGAGTTCATTGATGAGGTTGTGAAGATCACCTAGGTCATAGGGGTGAATGGAGTTGAGTGTGCTGAGTTGGCCACATATAAGTTAAAGGAGATCATATGGTTCAGACAGTGGAGAGACAGTAGGGCCGCCAGAGCGGGCCTTGTCACTTGGTAGGAGTTCCATGTTGCTTTCCTAGATTGGTTCTTCCCTTGTGAGATGAGGGAGTTGAAGGCAGCTGAGTTCGTAAATCTCAAGCATGGAAAAATGACGATGTAAAAATATGCCCTTGAGCTCACTCGTTTGTCAAAGTATGCCCCAGAGTTAGTGGCGGATCAGAGAGCGTGAGTGAGTAAGTTTGTTCAAGTTGTGGCGGGCTACTTAGAAAAGGATTACAGGACCCTATGATCCATCAGGATGTGGATTTCCCTCAGATAGTCTTGTATGCCCAGCAGATGGAGGCGGCACAAATGAAGAACGGAGGCCAAGAAGGCCAGCACTGATAGTTATAGATTCTCTCAGCCGGGGTCAGATGGTGGGCACCGATTGCAGACCCACAAGAGATCTCCATCCCCAGCTTCTTTAGCATTGAATGTGACATCTAGACCTAGGCACGACCAGAGAGGGCGAGCATCAGGCTTTAGGGGTCAGAGCAGCAGACCCACAAATTCCAGCATCCCAGCTTGCCGCAGGTGTGGTTGGAGTGACACGAGTCAGTGCTTGGTAGGTACAAGTGCTTGCTTTGGGTGCGGAAAGCTTGGGCATATGCTCAGAGATTGTCCAGCAGCTAGACAGGGCCATGAAGGGGGCCAAGGCCCAGCTTCCAGTTCAGCAGATCCACCCGCTCACCTAGAACAACAAGGGGAATCTACTGGCATAGGTGGCGGCTAGCGCCAACATAGATTCTATGCCTTAGCCTGTTGTTAGGAGTAGGAGGTCTCCCGGTTGTAGTCACTGGTATGTTACGAGTTATTCCTCTTGATGTATATGCTTTGTTAGATCCAGGGGCTACGTTGTCTTTTGTGTCACCTTATGTGGCTAGGAGTTTCAAAGTCAGTCTTGAAACCTTGTCAGAACCTTTCTCAGTCTCTACTCCAGTGGGTGATTTAGTTGTAGCTATAGAGGTATATAGAAGTTGCTCGGTTACAGTCATTCAGAAAGTCACCTCAACAGATCTAGTAGAGTTAGTCATGACCGATTTTGATGTTATCCTTGGCATGGATTGGCTATTTTCATGTTATGCCTCAATTAATTATAGAACCCGGGGAGTAGAGTTCAGATTTTCGGGTGAGCCAGTTTTAAAGTGGAAGGGTAGTTCATCTGTGCCTGTAGGTCGTCTCATTTCCTACCTTAAGGCTAAAAAAATGATTTCCAAAGGTTGTGTGTATCATCTTCTTAGGGTTAAGGATGTTGAGTCCGAGACCCTAACTCTCCAGTTAGTCCCAGTAGCATGTGAGTATCCAAAAGTGTTCCCTGATGATTTACCAGGTGTTCCTCCCCAGGGGGAAATCGATTTTGGTATTGACCTTCTTCCCGACATGCAACGTATATCAATTCCTCCCTTCAGAATGGATCCAGTCGAGCTAAAAGATTTAAAGGAGCAGTTGAAGGATCTTTTGGATAAGGGTTTCATTAGACCGAGAAAGTCTGCATGGGTGCACCAATTCTATTTGTCCGAAAGAAGGATGGTTCCCTTCGTATTTGCATTGACTATCAGCAATTGAACAAGGTCACCATCAAGAACATGTATCCTCTACCCAGGATTGATGATTTCTTTGACCTTTCATGGTTCCAAGTTCTTTTTGATGATAGATCTCAGATTCGGGTACCATCAACTCAGAGTTCAGGAGAGCAACCTCCCGAAGACAGCCTTCAGGATGCAGTATGGTTATATTACCAGTTTGTTATTATGTCTTTTGGAATAACGAATGCTCCTGCAGCTTTATGGACTTGATGAATAGGGTCAAGGAATATTTGGATATGTTCGTAATTGTGTTGATTGATGACATCCTGATATACTCGCGGAGTGAGGAGGAGCATGCCACTCATTTGAGGGTGGTGCTACAAACTCTCAGGGATCGCCAGCTATATGCTGAATTCAGCGACTGCGAGTTTTGATTGAACTCAGTGGCGTTTTTTGGCCATGTGGTATCAAGTGAGGGCATACAGGTGGACTCTCAGAAAATAGAAGCGGTAAAGAATTGGCCTAGACCGGTAAATCCTTCAGAAATCAAGAGTTTCTTGGGCTTAGCGAGCTACTATCAGAGATTTGTAAGGTTTTTGATCTATTGCAGCACCCTTGACCAAATTGACTCAAAAAAAGGTGAAACTTCAATGGTCGAAGGCTTGTGAGAAGATCTTCCAAGAGTTGAAGGCTCGACTTACTTCAGCACTGGTGTTAAGTCTACCCGAATGTACCTATGGGTTCGTGGTTTACTATGATGCTTCAAGGATTGAACTTTGGTTTGTATTGATACAACATGGGAAAGTGATAGCCTATGCCTCCAGATAGCTGAAAATCCATGAGAAGCATTACCTGACCCATGATCTTGAATTGGTCGCGGTGGTATTCGCCTTGAATATATGGCGATATTATTTGTACAGGGTCCATGTGGATGTGTTTACGGACCATAAGAGTTTACAATATGTGTTTACCCAGAAGGATCTCAATCTTCGGCAAAGGACGTGGTTGGAGCTACTCAAAGACTATGACATGAGTGCCCTTTACCATTTGGGCAAGGCTAATGTAGTAGCAGACACACTTAGTAGACTCTCTATGGACAGTGTGTCCCGTGTGGATGAGGGAAGAAATGAGCTGGTGAAAGACGTGCATTGACTTGCAAGGTTGGGAGTTCGGCTGGTTGATTCGATCGATGACAGGGCTATTGTTTAGAATGGATCAAAATCTTCCTTGGTGACCGATGTAAAAGTTAGAAAAGACTAAGAACTTATTTTGGTAAAATTAAAGGAGGCCGTTAAAAATCAGAAGGTAGAGGTCTTCTCTAAAAGGGGAGATGGTATGCTTCCGTACTAGGGTCACTTATGCCTTTCGGATGTGGATGATTTGAGGAGATGGATGTTTCATGAGGCTCATGGATCTAGGTATTCAATACATCCAGGTTCCACCAAGAAGTACCATGACTTATGGGAAGTCTATTGGTGGAATGGCACGATGAAGGACATCAAAGAGTTTGTAGCTAAGTGCCTAAACTGTCAGCAATTAAAGGTTGAGCATCAGAGATCAGGAGCGGTGCTTCAGAATATAACCATTGCTACTTGAAAATTGGAAGAAATTAATATGGACATCATCACAGGGTTTCCTCACACTCGACGACAATATGATTCCATTTGGGTTATTGTAGATAGGTTGACCAAAGTCGCTCATTTCTTACCAGTCAAAACCACGGATTCGGGGGAGGATTATGCCAAAATATACATCCGAGAGCTAGTTCGGTTGTATGGAGTTCCTTTGTCCATCATATCAGACAGGGGTACCCAATTTACCTCTCAATTTTGGAAGTCGTTGCAAAAAGGACTAGGTACTCAGGTTAAGCTCAGCACAACATTTCACACCCAAATTGATGGTCAAGCGGAGAGGAAAATCCAGACTCTCCAGGACATGTTAAGAGCATACATGATTGACTTCAAGGGTAGTTGGGATGATCATTTGCCTCTTCTCGAGTTTGCATACAATAATAACTACTATTTCAGTATTCAAATGGTTCCGTTTGAGGCTCTCTATGGGTGGAGATGTAGATCACCTATTGGTTGGTTCGAAGTTGGTGAAGCGGTAATGATAGGACCAGATTCAGTCCATGAGGCTATGGAGAAGGTTCAGCTCATATGAGACAAGTTGAAAACAACTCAAAGTAGCCAAAAGTCCTATGCCGATGTGAGAAGGAGAGAACTCGAGTTTGAAGTGGATGATTGGGTGTTTTTGAAGATGTCTCCCATGAAGGGAGTGATGCAGTTTGGAAAGAAAGGAAAACGCAGCCCTTTTTATGTTGGTCCCTACCATATTTAAACGGGTTGGCCAGATGGCATATGAATTGGAGTTGCCTTCAAAATTAGCTTCCATGTATCCTGTTTTCAATGTATCGCTTTTCAAGAAGTGTTTGGGTGATCACGCTTTAGTTGTCCCAGTGGATAGTGTAGGTGTGAAAGACAACCTTAGTTAGGAAGATGTTCTGATGGAAATACTGGATCATTAAGTTCGAAGGCTAAGGAATAAGGAATCAGCTTCAGTCAAGGTTTTGTGGAGGAATCAACACGTTGAGGGAGCAATGTAGGAAGCCGAAGCAGACATGATGGCTAGATACGCACATTATTCTTTGCCGGCTCAGCTCCATCTTGAGGTATCAGTTTTTACCCTAGTACTCTATTTAGTTTTCATGTCCAGTTCATGTGCTCAAGTTTCTTTTATGTCAAAGTATATATGTATGATTCATGAATTCAACTCAGCCATGTAGTTCAGTTCGGAGGTAGTCATTTGATTAGTTTTCATCTTAAATGATCAGTATTTGGATATGATGATTTCATTTCTCTACTTTTCTATATGTTTCCCAACATTCGAGGATGAATGTTCCCAAAGGGGAGATATTGTTATACCCTAAAATCCCAAAGATCATACTCGGGAGTTGAGATAGAGAAAATTTTAAAATATGCACTCGTTCTGTGACCCGCGGGGAAGACCGCAAGTCGTGAGGTGACTCGTGGTGAAGTACAGAGCTTGAGTTGAAAAATTGTTGATAGGGTCACCAGGGGCATGATCATGAGTCATGGTCAGGCCCCACAACTCGTCAGGTCAGCCGTGACCAAGGAAATTAAAAAGGGGGAAGGGTGAGTGGCAATGCACCTGATGGTTAGACCCTAGGAGTCGTGGTCAGACACCACAATTCATGGGGGGGGGGGGGGTCGTGGTCATTAGGTAAATAATGATCTGGGTCGAGGCAGTGTGGATAACGAGTGGTGACTACGAGTCGTGGTCACTGGTAAAGACTCGTATGATGGCCCGTCATGAGTTCCAGGTAAGATTTCGATAGTGTACCCAATGATCAATGTAACGATCGTGGCTGATGGAAAAGACTTGTTAGGTCCCTCGTGGGGACTGACGAGCAATTATTTTCTACGAAGTTATTAAGGGTATTCTCATCAGTCCTATGATCTAGGGTCCTGTACTATATCATTTTAAGCCATTTTTGGAATGTATTAAGGTGGGATAAGCCATTCTAGCCCATTCTAAACCCATGCATGCAAGTTAGGGGTTTAGAGAGGACGTCAAGCCTAAGCCCTTCCAATTCTTCTCAAATTCCTCTTGGGCAATCATGAAAGACTAAGAATCGACTTTAATCAGGTATGTAGGGTTATGAGTGGGTGAATCCTTTCACACCCATGCCAATCTCTCTCAAAAACATGAAATCTCCTATGTTAATTCTATGGGGTTTTAACCCAATGCATGAAATTCCTAATTCTCTACATGGGTATGATTTAAATGTATTTCTACTACTGAATTATGATTCATGGCAAAGTTTTACATTGTTTCTCATTAAAATCAAGTTTCAAGCTTTTTAAATTTAAATTGCCCAATTATGAGAAGTTTATGAAAGTTAAGATTTATGATGAATGTTAATGTATGATAAAGTATTGATGATGAAAAATATGTTTTCGAGTTACCCATATTTATAATCATGTTTTCGAGTAAATTGAGTATTTTTAGGCATGTAGAATTATTGGGAAAAGCCCACATGTTAAAGTATGGTTTATGATTTTTCAAATTGAGCTTACCACATGGTTTTGGAGAGAAGATTCCCAATTATTTTTCAGCTTGTGGTATGGTTTGAGCTAAAGCTTCTCATATATATATAAAATTTTAGATTTGAGATGTATTTGATTATTGAGTTTCATCAATAGACGATGGTGAGCTTTGTTAAAAATAACAATGGAGAGCATATGCTTGTTTTTCGAAGTAATGTCTAGCACAGAGTAGGCTAAGGGTCGATCACCCTATGCCTCAGAACTACGCGCCAACGTAGGTTGATTCATATATACACTTTGGGACCTCCTTTGTGTGCTATCCTCTGCCCGATTAGGCCACGAGCTTGATATCGATATCATGGTATCGTCCTTAGCCCTGGAAAGGCTTTGGACGGCTCTACCCACTTGAGTGTGATAGTTGGGACCTCGTAAGCTCTATCGAGGTATTTCAGTTTTATGACGAGCCTCCCATTGTTCTTCATGATTTTAGTTATACATGTTTGTCATTCATGATATATATATATATATATCTACATGTGTTCTAAAGCAGGTTTGACCTAATGTTCAACTTTACTTATGATTAATAGATTTCAGCTTTGGGTCAATCGATTTAGTTATGATGTTATGTTATGTTGAGATCATGTTTCCAGAATATAGCCTGCAAGCCCTACTCTCAGATGCTTATTTTGTTTATGTTTTATCTTTTGCACGTTTTAAATGATTTTACTTAGTTAAGAAGTTTTACTTACCTTGCACACTCGGTACATTCCACGTACTAACCGTGTACTCTATGCTGTATCGTTCCATTATACAGGCTCCTATCTTTAGACTCAGTCCCGCCACTAGCCAGTTAGCATTAGTCCCTATTGGTGAGTCCTCATCTGTTGAGGGCCCCTCTTTATTTTAGTTATGATTGAGTATTTCTAGTTTTCAGCTTTAGCAAGTTAGCTGGGGATCTTGTCCCATCAACTCATCAGATTTAGAAGCTTTTCAGACAAAAGATTGTAATTAGCTTCAGATTCGTGTATATTTCTGATGTTATGCTTGTTTCTGACTTCCTCAAAGTTTATCATGTCGATCTATTGTTTCACGCTTGAGTTAGATGTATATGTATGCCATGGGTTGACTTGGAGTCCCTCGGGGTTCCTTGTCCTATGTCTTGATTTGGGATTACGTTCGGGTCCTGACAGGAGCCATTTGGATGCTAAAGTGGTAACTGTTGTTGTAATCAAACTCAACGAAAGGTAAATATTCATCCCAACTACCCCCGAAGTCAAGCAGACACGCTCTCAACATGTCCTCGAGAGTCTTAATGGTCCGCTCGGCCTAACCATCTATCTGCGGAAAGCTGTGCTGAGCTTGACCTGAGTACCAAGTCCCCTCTAAAATGATCTCCAAAATTTTGAGGTAAACTGAGTACCTCTATACAAAATAATGGACAATGGAACTCCATGCAACTGAACTAACTCTCGAATATATAATCTAGCATAGTCCTCAACTAAATCAGTGACTTTCTAATAGACATGTTAGGTCCGCAGCTTGGGGAGAAAGTTCCATAATTTAGATTGATAGAAGGGAGAATGCCGCTGACAAAGAAGAGCTCTACCAGTCTCTCCTTTTTTTGCTTCCTTCAAAGACCAGTTCTATGACCAAGTTTTGACTAGTAGGAAATAAGCTGCCTTGGTCAACCTGTCTACCACCACCCTTATAGAGTCATACTATCGGCGAGTGCGAGGCACCCCTTGATGAAGTCCATATTGACCCCTTCCCAGTTCCAAGTGGGGATACTGATATCTTGAAGCATACCTCTAGGTCTCTAATGCTCCACTTTCACTTGCTGATAGTTTGGACACTTAGCCACAAATTCTGCTATGCCCTTCTTCATGCCATTCCTCCAATTGACTTCCTGTAGGTCACGGTACATCTTGGTGGCACCTGGATGTATAGAATAACAGGAACAAGCCTCATGCAACATTCATTCCCTAAAATCATCAACACACGAAACACATAAACGACCCAGATAACAAAGTAAACCATCTCCCCCTTGGGAGAAGACCTCCACATTCTGATTTTGAACCGCTTTTTTCAACTTCATCAAAATGGGACACTCATCTTTCCTAGCCTTGACCTCAGTCACCAAAGAGGATTCTGACCCATTCTGAACAATGACACCACCATCTGTCGAACCCACGAGGTGAACCCCTAATCTTGCAAGCCGATGCACATCCTTCACCAACTCTTTCCTTCCATCTTACATATGAGAAACACTCTCCATGGACAGTCTGCTAAGGGCATCCACCACTACACTGGCCTTGCCCCGATGATAAAGGACACTTATGTCATAGTTCTTGAGCAACTCTAACCATCTCCTTTGTCGCAAATCCAAATCCTTCTAGGTGAACACATACTGTAGGCTCTTGTGGTTCGTAAACACATCCATAGGGATCCCATACAAATAGTGTCTCCAAATCTTCAATGTGAACACCACCACAGCCATTTCTAGATCATACTTTGGGTAATTCTACTCATGAGTCTTGAGCTTTCTAGAGGAATATGCAATGATCTTACCATGCTGCATTAACACACAACCATGTCTAACTCTAGAGGCATCGCAATACATAACAAAACGATCCATGCCCTCAGGTAGGGTCAATACTGTGTTGAAGTGAGTCGAGTATTTAACTCTTGAAAACTCTTCTCACAGGCATATGACCACTAAAATTTGAATTTCTTTTGAGTCAACTTAGTCAACGATGCTGCAATGGATGAAAATCCTTCAACAAACCTCCTATAATAGCTAGCTAAATTCAAAAAACTCCTAATATCTGAAGGATTAACTGGTCTAAGCCAATTCTTCACCGCCTTTATCTTTTGGGAGTCCACCTGCACACCCTCAATGACACCACATGGCCCAAATGCTACCGAATCCAACCAAAACTCACACTTGCTAAATTTAGCAAACAACTAGTGATCCTTGAGGGTTGTAGCACCACCTTCAAACAAGTGGCATGCTCCTCCTCGCTCAGAGAGTATATGAGAATGTCCTCTATGAAGACAATCATGAACATGTCAAAATATGGTTTGAATAACATGTTCATCAGATCCATAAAAGTTTCAGGAGCATTCATTAGTCCAAATGACATAACTACAAACTCATAATGACCATACCGAGTCCTAAAAGCCTTTCTTCGGAATGTCACTCTCCCTAACTCTAAGCTGATGATACCTGGATCTCAGTTCTATCTTTGAGAAGCACTTAGCACCTTGAAGTTGGTCAAACAAGTTATCAATTCTGGGGAGGGGATACTTGTTCTTTATTGTAACGTTGTCCAACTGTCAATAGTCAATGCACATACGAAGAGACATATCCTTCTTTCCAGAAAAGAGAATTTGTGCACCTCACAGGGACTTGCTAGGTCTGATGGAACCCTTATCCAAAAGATCCTTCAACCAACTATTCTTTCAACTCCTTTAGCTTAGTTGGAGCCATTTTGTTAGGAAAAATGGGTATAGGCTACATATCGAGAACAAGGTCAATACCAAAGTTAATTTTCCGCTCATGAGGGACTCCTAGTAGATCATCTGGAAAAACCTACGGATACTCACATATTACAAGTATAGATTGAAGAGTCGAGATCTCAGATGCAGCATCCTTAACTTGAACTAGATGGTACATGCAACCCTTGAAAATCATATTTATGGCCTTAAGGTAAGAAACTGAGCGACCTACAGGCATAGATGAACTACTCTTCTATTCTAGGACTGGCTGACCCGAAAATCAGGTTTGGGTTCTACAATTCACTAAGACATGCATGAAACCAATCTAAGAAAAAGATAATATCTAAATAAGTCATGTATAACTTTACTAAATCGACTAAAGTGACTTTCTGAAGGACTATGATAGGGCAATTTTTGTATGCCCATTGAACAATAACTAAGTCACCGATTGGAGCAGAGACGGAGAAGGATTCTGATAACATTTTAGGACAGACTCCGAAAATAATAGCAACATAAGGCATCACAAAAGATAAAGTATCCCCTAGATCTAACAATGCATATACATCAAGATGAAATACACGTAACATACTAGTGATTGCATCTGGACGAGATGAGAGGGCACAGGACCTGTTCTGATGCGGACCACCACCTGTACTAGTGGATGCACCCTGTTGAGCTGAGCATGCTGGTGGAACTGCTAAACTAGTTGCTAGGTCACGATCCCTACCACGGCCCTGTCTGGCTGAAGGATAATTTTTGAGCATGTATTCGGGCTTCGGGCACCTAAACACCCACCTAAACCTGCTAAGCACTATTCGATGTGCCTCCTACCACAACTATCACAAACTGGAATGCTAGGCTCTACTGATATGCTTCCCTAACCTAGGGAGCCTAATGTCCTTCCCCTATGATCACGCCTAGATCTGGGTGGCACAATGGATGATGACGGCGCAGGGGCTAATGATATTTGGTAGGACTGTTGACAATATTCGCCCCTGGACCTCTATTGAGAAAACTCGAAGCTGCCTGTCCTAGCCCTCTTGACCTCTCTCTCCCTTTCCTTTATTTCATTTGCCTCTATCTGTTGGGCGTATATAACCAAATGACCGAAGTCTAGATCACTGATTAGCATTGTGGTCCTACACTCCTTGACCAGTGAATCTGACACTCCATACAAAAATCCGTTCATACGAGCTCTTTAATATGCAACCATCTCCAGTTTATACTTGGATAGTCGGGTGAACTCCAAGGCATACTCTTGCAAAGTCATATTATTCTATCTCAAGTTGACTAACTCGCTGCCTTCGCCTCCCTCAAATCCCTAGGGAATAATCTTTCGAAGAAGGAAGTTATGAATTCCTCCCAGCGCACGGGAACTGCGCCCACTACTCTATCGTCCCTCCACTGATATTACCAAATATAAAAAACCCCTTTTAGCTGATAGGAGGCTAATTCAGCACTCTCTTAACTTGTCACCCCATAATCTGGATGATCTTCTATATCTCCTCTAGTAACTTATGCGGGTCCTCATTCACTCTTGGCCTAAGGAACTCAGTTGGATTCATCTTGAGAAAGTCTAGAACTCGCGGCGCCGTTGTGTTCCCATTATGAGGGACATGGGCCCCTGCCTGCTAGTTTTCCTAAGCAGTTAAAGCCTATTCAAACATTTGAAATGCTGCTCTAAACTCGGCATGAGAGATTTGCTTAGGCTAAGGACCCGCTAGTGCTAGCGGGCCTTGTTGGTGCCCATCTCCATTGCCATCTTCATGGACATTTCCATTTTCGTTCCTTCTACCATTTACTCGGCGTGGAGGAATGATTCGGCAAATGCGTATAGCATGAGTTAGAAGGATAGAGAGGTACTTCTTCGCACGACAGAGATTATAGAAGAAGGGAAACTTCCTAGAATGTTTTGTATCCTCTCCTCCAAAAGTGTGGAGCGCTTCACACCCATGGAAAATACTCTACTCAACATGGCTTTTAGATACCCTAGGACATTCTAAGCCTTTGCATTAATACCAAGTTTTTTACAACTCATACATAGGTCCAGATCAAAACAAAAAAACTAGAACCACGAATTGCTACAAGTCGAACCATGGAATAAACTGTGGCTAAAGAGCATAAATTGATGGAAACTGATAAAGTAGACATGAATAAGTGGAAGTCTGCATACATAATGATTAGAAATAGAGCCAACACTGACAAGCTGCAATTCTACCTGTTGTCTGAATAGCCTCTAACATAACTGAAGAGCTGATGGGACAACATCCCCCAACTAGCTCACTAAAAGTAAAAAAAACCTAAAAGTAACACAACTAACCAATCTGAAGGTCGTCGAAGGATGATAACTCACCAATAAGAGAACTAGATTAAGCTCTAGAGACTGGCTAATGGCAGGACTGAGTTTGAGCTTCTGAACCTATATCATAAAATGATACAACATAGAGTATGCGGTTAGTACTTGGAATGTGCTGAGTATGCAAGGTAAATAAAACAGGTTGAGTAAGTATAACTAAAATCATGCTCATAACATAAATCATAAGATCATAAGGGTAAGGACAACATGCTAATATCTGAAAACATGTATAGTCATAAACTAAATTTCATATCTGAATAGAATGACCCAAAGCTTAAAATAGAATCATATGGATTTCCATAACTGAAATCATAAGTAAAAGCTTATAAATTGAACATTGGGTCAAACCTGCTGAAAACATAATATCATATGTCATAAATATGAATAACTGAAATCACGAGGATCAATAAGAGACTCGTCTTATAACCGACATCATCACGATAGAGGTTACGTGATGCCCCAACTATCACACTCACATGGGCAGAGCCATCCAAAACCTTACAAGGGGTAAGGACGCTACCATGATATCGATATCATGCTGAAGGCCCCTTGAGGGCAGGGGAAACTTAAAAGAGAGGTCCCAATGTAAATATATATAAACCTACATTGGCGCATAGTTTTGAGACTGGAGAACCTTGGAACACTAAGACTACTTGGTGCTAGACATTGCTTCCCAAAACATGCATAGTGCTCCCATTGTTTTTCAATGAAGTTGAAGTCCCAATTACATGCATAGTCTGAAATCTGAACCTAGGGAGTCTTGACTCCAAAATATATCATAAGTTATAATGGGAGTCTTGACTCCAAAATATATGATAAGCTGATCTTATTAGCCTTGACTAAATCACAAAAACATACATAACTTGTGTGGGCTTGCCCAAATCTTAAAATCATGCATACTTGAAATAGACTTCATAAGTCAAAATCATAGATTCATACATGGGTAATTTGTAAGCTTTCAATCGTGCCAGATATCTCATCATACTTGAAAACATGGATCATAAACTTTACATTTCATGAAAACTTGCATAATTGGCATAATATTTCCAAATCTTGAAATGATAAATTTATAATCAATTAATATATAAAATCTTCCCATGAATCTTAAAATGGCTTTGAAACATGAAGGTAACTGATCCATAACCAATTCATAGAGAATTTCATGAATTTGAGCTAAAACCTCATAAGATCATACACTTGAATTAACATTATAAATCAGGAACTTGAGGAGAAATTTAAACATGAGAGTGAAAGAAAACTCTCATTCATAGCCCTACATACATGGGTAAACTGAATCTACACTTTTCTTTGAAACTACAAGAGATATGGAGAAAAACTTGGACAATTCTAGGCTTGATCTTTAATGGAAAAGTCTTAGTCTTGCATGCACGGGAGGGGAATGGTTTAGAATAGGTTTAACCCTCTTAATACACCTCTTTCAGAGCTAAAACAACGTAGTTTAAAGCTTAGGAGTTTAGGAATTAGAAAATACCCTTACTGATTCACTTGAAAAAGTGACATTACCAGTCACCACGAGGGGCATGATTGGTCATTAGGTCCTCTGATCACTCGTTGTCTCCCCTCATCACCACCAGTGGAAAATCAACTTTTCTTCCAACCTTGTCCAACTAACGGTCAATCTAACGAGTCATTAAGTTACGCCATGACTCATCGCTCCACCCGTTAGTCCCTTTAAAAGAAACCCTTACTTTCAACTCTGCACCACCCAATGAGAGATTCAACGACATGTTGGGTGTCATAACAGGGCGTAGGAACGACCCGTTGCTACTACCCAATAATGACACCTCCTCAAAATTGGATATCACCTAATGGTTCAGTTAATGACCCGTTAGGTCACTCCACCAGTCACTGGACCACTGGTTCTATGACTGGGTACAGATTGTTATCTTGCTTTCTATAATGCCCCTGAAACTCAAAATATAATTCTTGGACTTAAATCAGGAAATTTGAAAAAGCTGTAGAAAAGCTTCAGGATGACCCATCTAACGAGTCGTTAAGTGACTTCATGACTTGTCAGTTGAGCCGCGAGAAGGAGGATTAATAATTTAAAAAAGGGAGGTAGTGTACCCAAAGAGGGACTTCATGAGTCGTGGTCACTGTCTACGACCCGTTAGGTCACTCGTGACCAGGCCTGAGTTAGGAATACTTTTGTTCACTAGTGTACTTGACGGGTGGGGGAAAAGAGTCGTGAGCCCCAGTAATGACTCATTATGTCCCCCGTTACTAGTCTTATTGAGGTTTTAGCCAATGTACCTAACGGGAGTGAGCACGAGTCGTGGTCAGCCACCACAACCCGTTAGGTCACCTGTTAAGGGAACCTAGCAGTTTTCCCAGCGAATTTCTAAGGGATAATATAATTTCCTATTCTCCAAAGTATTAAACTACGTTGTTTTAGTAATAATTTCAGACGTTTTAGTGGGGGAAAATGGTTCATTCCTCATTCCCCACTCTCAGTTCTCAAAAACATCAAATGTTCTCCTCTCAACAACCCTCCAAGAAAGACTAGGGCTTCTCATCTCTTGCATCAGTTCAAGCTTCTCCTCTGGAAGGATTTTAGTCAGGTATGTGGGAATTCAACAAGGGAATTTTCCTTCCCTTTGTGTCCCCCAAAACCCTTCCATAAATCCCCTATTACTTTAGCCTCGAGTTCTTCGAATATGAATAAATTTTCATGTTGGGTTTTGTTAATTTCAATTGGGATAATACCCATGTTTATCATTCATATGATCTTCATCAGTTCCTAAGTAAATTGTTACTGTTCTTGCCAAGATATTCACAATCCTAAATTTTCGAGTAAAGATTATTGCATATTAAATTTCTTCTATTTTGAAAAGTATGTTCTTATTATATATATATATATGTGAGCAATTATCCCATTGATGAAAATGATTTTGGCCCTGTTGGATGAGATCCCTTTAAATTCTTTAAATTTCGTTATATTATGAAAATCCAGTGTTGTTAGAATGAGTTATGTTCTCTATTAGCTGCTTTGTAGTTTAGTTCAGTTAGCATGTAGAACCTCTTCAGCACTATTCAAAAAGTGTCAACTAATCAGTTTGACTCTAGTCCATTCTTGAGGTGTCAGTGGTGCCTCCCAATTATCAGAATCAGACTCAGAATCTAGTAATGGTCCATCAGGCGGTCATGACATTTTAGATAAATAGCTCTGACCAGCCCCATGACCCCTATTCAGTTTACAGTTCGTTCTTAGACGGTTACGACGCTTTCAAATAAGCAGCTCTAACCTGTCTAGAACCCAGTTTTAGAATCTGGTTCGATAAGGCTCTTAGGGTACTTTCAGTTATATGTCCTTGTAGTCTTGGACCCTAGTTTTGAGCTATTTGTTTAGCAGTTCAGAATAGGTTTTTAGTGGGAGTAGGACTTAGCACCAAGTGGGCCAAGGTTCCAGCACACCCAGGTTCCTAGAACTACGTTGCCAGTGTAGGTTACAGTACTACTTGGCCTGATTGGCCCCAGATATTTTTTATCACCAAGTTCATGCCTTTATACCCTGGCAAGGTATATTGGGTCCTACCTGTGGGGTGTATACATCGGACTCCATGTCTAGCTCACGTGGTTATATGTTAGTTAGAGACTCTCCTACTAGTCAGTTCAGTTCAGTTTCAGTTTTGACAGTTCAGCTCAGTTCAGATCAGCTCAATGTGGTCTCTTAGACTTGGTATTTCAGACTTAGGGCATGTTTATGACCATCAACCAGGGTCTTTATTGACCATATTAGCTATATTCTAGTTGTATCATTTTTCAATATTTTCAGTTGGTCATTTCATGTCATTTCAGTTCAGTTACTAGTTCTTTCATATCACTTACATAGTACATTCAAAGTACTGACGCATACTTTTATGCGTATCGTTTCATGATACAGTTGCAGGTTCTCAGACCCAACGCCGTTAGCTGATTTCATTTGGATCTCCCTATTAGTAGCAACTATGTGAGCCCTCATATTCTGAGGGCGTTATTTCATTCATTTCGGTTTTCTTTATTATTTTCTGTTAAGACTTAGAGTTACATAGGGTTTTGTGTCCCAGTAACTCCTCTGTTAGATGGCTTTCAAACCAGACTTGATTTCCTACTTTCAGATATATAAAATCTCTATGTTTAGTCTTTAATTTTTTCATAAATGCTATTACGTATTATTTCAAATTTTTGCTGCACATGTTTACTCAGAATACCCGTGTATGATATACCAAGGGTTGACTTGGGGTCACTTGTGACTTTAAGTACTTTGTTACGTCCAGGGTGTAGGCTCGGGTTGTGTCAAACTTGGTATCAGAGCACTAGGTTTAGAATATCCTCAAAAAGTCTGAAAACCGCATTGTGTAATGTCCTTTTCATGGGTGTGAAGCACGCCGCACTTCTGATGAGGAGGCTACGAGATGTTATTAGGAAAACTCTCTTTTGTTCATACTTTTTATCGTGCGTTAAAGTTCAATTCTAGAAATGCCCTTCTAATGCATACTCAGTTTCATTTCAGTGAACCATGCCTCCCAAATGCTGTAATGGAAGAAGAGCCGGTAATGTCAATAGACCTACCCCACCAACCCTGATATCTCGTCAAGATGATTCGGTGTCTATCGCCGAATTCAGGGCGGCCATTCAACTGCTGGCCAAATAGTCACCAACCAGGTGAACCAGCAAATGGTGCCAATGAATATCAACGGGTTTGCTGCAGCTGCAAAGTTACGGGACTTCACCCGAATGAACCCTCCAGATTTTCATGGAACAAAGGTGGGTGAGGACCCACAAGGGTTTGTAAACGAGATTAGAAAAATCACCCGAATTATGGGTGTCAATCCTTCTGAGAGTGCCGACTTGGCTTCCCCCTACCAGATGAAAGGGGTAGCTCAAGTTTGGAATGACTAGTGGAAAGAAGGGCGGCCAACGGGAGTAGGACTAGTGGAGTGGGAAGAATATCACACAGCTTTCTTAGATAGATTTTTCCCTCGGGAGCTGAGGAAGGCAAAGATGGTGGAGTTTATGAACTTGAGACAGGGCAACAGAACTGTTGAGGAGTATGCTCTGGAGTTTACCAGGCTGTCTAAGTATGCTCCATAGATGGTAGCCGAGCAAAGGGCTCGCATGCTGAAGTTTGTAAATGGAGTGCCAAATCTGGTCCTCAAGGAGTTCATGACCGCGATGTTGATTAAGGAAATGGACCTTTTTAGATTGATTATCTATGCCTAGCAGATTGAGGCTAAAAAATGAAGGATATAGAGTGTAAGAACAAAAGGGCAAGGACTGGCAAGTCAGATTTCGGCCATCAAAGGTCTAGCAGTGGTAGCTGCCCACAGCAGCAGAGAACCCCAGCACCTAATTCAGCCAGTGCCCCCCAACCTTTCGGTCCCGCCAGGATCAGAGGGGTGATTCATTTGGCACTCAGTCTCAAACTCACAGTACCGGGAATAGGTATCCAACTTGCCCCAAGTCTGGTAGGAACCACCCAAGAGAATTCCTTCAGGGACGAGAGGGCTATTTTGGGTGTGGAAGCTTGGACACTAGCTTAAGGAGTGCCCGTCGCAGGGAGAGGGAGATCACAATCTACCACATCATCAGCATCGACAGGCCGACCAACTCAGCAGGCCAACACATCAGGTACAAAAGGCGGTCAGCGCCAAAGTAGCTTCTATGCTCTATCTTCCTGTAAGGATCAGGAAAGCTCACCTGACGTAGTTACTAGTATGTTACGTCTCTTCCATCTAGACGTGTATGCCCTCTTAGATCCAAGAGCCACTCTTTCATTCGCGACTCCCTATATAGTAGTCTAGTTCAACATCAGTCCAGTGGTCCTCGCAGAACCATTTTCAATCTCTACCCCAGTTGGTGAGTCAGTTAGAGCCAGCCGGGTGTATAGAAACTGCCCAGTCTCAGTCATGAATAAAGTTATTCCAGCTGATCTTGTAGAGTTAGACATGGTTGACTTTGACCTTATTCTCAAGATGGATTAGTTACACTCCTTCTATGCCTCAGTCGATTGCAGAACTAGAGTTGTCAAGTTTCAGTTTCCCAATGAGCCAGTTTTGAATGGAGGGGTAGCAGTTCAGCCCCAAAGGGTAGGTTTATTTCCTACCTTAAGGCCCAAAAACTCATCTCCAAAGGATGTATATATTATCTGGTTCGAGTCAAGGAATCCAACTCTGAGACCCCAACCATCCAGTGAGTTCCATAGTCAGTGAGTTCCTAGATGTTTTTCCTGAGGATCTTCCCGAAGTTCCCCCTGAATGGGAAATAGACTTCAGAATAGATCTCTTCCCAGATACTCAGCCTATCTCCATCCCTCCTTACAGAATGTATCTGGCTGAGCTTAAGGAGTTGAAGAAGCAGCTAAGAGACCTTCTTGATAAGGGTTTTATCAGACCCATCATCTCTCCTTAGGGTGCTACAGTGTTATTCATGCATATGAAAGACGGTACCCTCAGAATGTGCATAGATTACTGTCAGCTGAACAAGGTCACAGTTAAGAACAAGTATCCTCTACCCAAAATTGACGATCTGTTCAACTAAATTCAAGGAGCCCATTATTTCTCCAAGATCGAACTCAGTTCAGGGTACCATCAGCTATGGGTCAGAGAGTGTGACATACCGAAAACAGCATTCAGAACTCGATATGGTCACTACGAATTTGTGGTAATGTCCTTCGGGCTAACAAACTCCCCAACAACCTTCATGTACTTAATGAACAGAGTCTTGAAGCAGTATTTTGATATGTTTTTCATCATATTTATCGATGATATTCTAGTAAGAAATGAGGAAGAGCATGCTACCACCTAAGATTAGCATTACAGATACTCAGCGACCGCCAGTTATTCACCAAGTTCAGCAAGTGCGAATTTTGGTTAAAGTCCGTGATTTTCTTAGGTCATGTGGTCTCAGGTGAAGAAATACTAGTAAACCCTCATAAGATAGCAGCAGTGAGGGATGGGCGCAGACCTGCCTCTCCTACTGAAATTAGGAGTTTCCTGGGCTTAGCGGGTTATTACTGACGGTTTGTGGAAGGCTTCTCCTCCATAGCATCTCCTCTAACTAAGTTAACACAGAAGAAAGTGAAATTTCAGTGGTCGGATGAGTGTGAGAAGAGTTTCCAGGAGTTGAAGACTTGACTCACTACTGCTCCAGTTTTGACCTTGCCAGAAGGAACAGATGGATTGGCTATTTATTGTGACGCTTCTAGGGTTGGAATCAGTTGCGTTCTGATGTAGCGGGGAAAAGAGATAACTTACTCCTCCAAATAGCTCAAGGTTCATGCGAAGAATTATCCAACTCGTGACTTGGAGTTGGCAACGGTGGTGTTTGTGCTAAAAATATGGAGGCATTGCTTATACGGAGCTCAGTAGATGTAATTACGGATCATAAGAGTCTTCAATACGTGCTGAGTCAGAAGGATCTAAATTTGCGCTAGAGAAGGTGGTTGGAGTTGCTAAAAGACTATGACATGAGTGTACTGTATCACCTGGGCAAACCAATGTGGTGGCTAACACCCTAAGCAGACAGTCTATGGGGAGTGTGACTCACATTGAGGAAGACAAAAAGGAGTTAGTAAGGGATGTTCACAGACTATCCCGGTTAGGGGTGCAGTTTGTGGATTCAGCTGAGGGTGGTGTGGTAATGCAAAGCGGGTCGGATTCATCCTTAGTAGTTGAAGTTAAGTCCTGACAAGATGAAGATCCAGTCCTACTTAAACATAAAGAAGCAATTCTCATAAAGGAGGTTGAGCTTTCTCCAAAGGGGGAGATAGTGTACTCTGTTACTAGGGAAGATTGTGTGTATCGAATGTTGGTAAGTTAAGACTCCATGGGGTGCCATTGGCTATCATTTCAGACAGGGGAATGCAGTTCACCTCACACTTCTAGAAGTCCTTTCAGAAGGGACTAGGAACTCAGGTCAAACTCAGCACTGCTTTCCACCCACAGACTAATGGGCAAGCGGACCAGACCATTCAGATCTTAGAAGATATGTTAAGAGCGTGCGTGATTGATTTTAAGGGTAATTGGGATGACCACTTGCCTCTAATCGAGTTTGTGTACAACAACAACTACCATGCTAATATCCAGGTGGCCCCATTTAAAGCATTGTATGGTAGAAGGTGTAGATCTCCTATAGGGTGGTTCGAGGCTGGAGAAGTTACCTTGATAGGCCCAGACTTGATTCACGAGGCAATGCAGAAAATTTAGCTTATCCGAGAAAGGTTGAAAATAGCTCAGAGCCATTAGAAATCTTTTGCCGATGTGCGAAGAAGAGAGTTGGAGTTTTCAGCTTATGACTGGGTATACCTGAAAATTTCCCCCATGAAAGGGGTGATGAGGTTTGGCAAGAAAGGGAAGCTCAGTCCGAGATATGTGGGACCTTAAAGAATTTTGAGGCGTATCGACAATGTATCCTAAGAGCTAGAGTTACCTTCAGAACTAGCAGTTGTGCACCCAGTTTTCCATGTGTCACTTTTGAAGAATTGCTTCGGAGATCCCACATAAATTGTGCCATTGGACAGTGTAGGAATAAATGATAGTCTCTCATATGAGGAAGTACCAGAACAGATCCTTGACCGTTAGGTGCGTAAGCTGATGAACAAGGAAATAGCTTCAGTCAAAGTCTTTTGGAGAAATCAGCAGGTTGAGGGAGCTACATGGTAGGCCGAAGCAGATATGATGGCCAAATACCCGCACTTGTTCCCTACCGGCTCTAGCACAGCTTGAGATAGTAGTTTTGACCCTAGAACTCAATTTAGTTTTCATGACTCAGTTCAGATGTTCAAATCTCTTTTATGTTTTTGAATGTATGTATGAAAGGTAAATTCAGTTCACTTATGTATTTTGAAACGGAGGTAGTCATTTCAACAGTTTTGTAGTTATATGAGCAGTACTTGGAAAGTTTGATTGCTATTTCTCTGCTTCCTGTGTGTTTTCTAACATTTGAGGATGAATGTTTACAAGGGGGAGATATTGTAATGCACCGAAAACTTAAAATCTAATTCCGGGAATTAAATCAGGAAATCTGGAAAAGATGCAGAAAAGCTTCAGGATAACCCACCTAACGAGTCATTAGGTGACCTCACGACTCTTCAAATAAGCCTTGAGAAGGAGGCTTAATAATTTAAAGAGGGGAGGCAATGTACTCAATGAGAGACTTCACGAGTCCTGGTCACTGACCACAACCCGTTAGGTCACTCGTGGCCAGGCCTGAGTTAGGAATACTTTTGTTGATCAGTATACTTGAAGGGTGGGAGCAATGAGTCGTGGTCCCCAGTAATGACTCGTGATGTCCCCCGTTACCATCCTTATTGAGTTTTTAGCCAGTGTACCTGACGTGAGTGACCACGAGTCGTGGTTAGCCACCACGACTCATTAGGTCACCCGTTAGGGGCACCTGGCAGTTTTCCCAACGAATTTCTAAGGGCTAATTTGTAATTTCCTACCCTTCCAAGCTTTAACTTCATTGTTTTAGTAATAATTTCAGACGTTTTAGTGGGGAAGAAGGTTCATTCCTCATTCTGCACTCTCAGTTCTCAGAAACATCGAAAGTTCTCCTCTTAGTAACCCTCCAAGCAAGACTAGGGCTTCTCATCTCTTCAGCAGTTCAAGCTTCTCTTCTGGAAGGATTTTATTTAGGTACGTAGGAATTCAACAAGGGAATTGTCCTTCCCTTTTGTCCCCCAAAACCCTCCCATAAATCCCCTATCAGTTTAGCCTTGAGTTCTTCGAATATGAATAAATTTTCATGTTGGGTTTCGTTAATTTCAATTAGGATAATATCCATGTTTATTATTTATATGATCTTCATTAGTTCCTAAGTAAATTGTTATTGTTCTTTCCAAGATGATTCACAGCCCTAAATTTTTGAATCTAGTCCGATAAGGCTCTCAGGGTACTTTCAGTTATATGTCCTTGTAGCCTTGGACCCGAGTTTCGAGCTATCAGCTTAGCAATTCAAAATAGGTTTCCAGTGGGAGTAGGACTTAGCATCGAGCGGGCTGGGGTTCTAGCGCACCCAGGTTCCTAGAACTAATTGCCATCGTAGGTTATAGTATTACTTGGCCTGATTGGCCCGACTTTTGTGATCACCCAGTTCCTTCCTTTTTACCCGGGTAAGGTATATTAGGTCCCACCGGTGGCGTGTATACATTGGAGTCATGTCTAGCTCATGTGGTTATATGTCGGTTAGAGACTCTCCCACTAGTCAGTTCAGTTCAATCTTAGTTTGACAGTTCACCTCAGTTTAAATCAGCTCAGCGTGTTCTCTCAGACTTGGTATTTCAGACTTAGGGCATGTTTATGACCATCAGCCAGGGTCTTTATTGACCATATTAGCTATATTCCAGTTGTATCACTTTTCAGTATTTTTAGTTGCTCATTTCATGTCATTTCAGTTCAGTTACTAGTTCTTTCATACTATTTATGTCTCTCACTTACTTAGTAAATTCAAAGTACTGACGCATACTTTTATGTTGTATCATTTCATGATACAGCTGCAGGTTCTCAGACCCAACTCCGTTAGCCGATTTCATTCAGATCTCCCTATCAACAGCAGCAGTGTGAGTCCTCATAATTCAAGGGCGTTATTTTATTCATTTTAGTTTTCTTTATTATTTTTAGTTAAGACTTAGAGTTAGCTGGGGACTTGTCCCAGTAACTCCTCTGTTAGATGGCTTTCAGACCAGACTTGATTTTAGAATTTCAGATATTTAGAATCTCTATGTTCGGTCTTTAATTTTTTCATAAATGCTATTATGTATTATTTTAAATTTTTGTTGCGCATGTTTACTCAGAATACCAGTGTATGATAGAACAAGGGTTGACTTGGGGTCACTTGTGACTTCAAGTACCGTGTTATGTCCAGGGTGTGGGCTCGAGTCGTGAAACTTTCTCTAACACAACCCTCGGGTCTGATCTTAAGGACTTTTGGGGTGTAACAACTCATATGGGGTATGTCGATTATTTGAATCTTCCATTATTCCTTAATTTTTATGAATTATTATGTTCATGCCTTATGATATTATGACATAGTATTTTGGTTCAAAACAGACTTCACGAGATTATACTTGTGAAGATAGTAATATTCAACTTTATTTATAGTTTTGTAAGCTTTGAGCCCTCATTTTCAGTTTATGATCAACATTTTATGTTTTATACTATCTTACACTCATGATCTCGTTATTTCGGCTTTACTAGCATATTTTACTTACCTAACATACTCAGTACATTCAATGTATTAGCCTCATACTCTCTGCTATATCGTCTCATGATATAGGTTCGGATGATCAGTCTCAGCTCCGACGTTAGATGACCCGCTTAGTCCAGCTCAATCCCAATCTTTGTAAGTCCTCATCTTCCGAGGACATTTATTAGTTTATATTTTATGTCCATGACTTTTAGTCTCAGACTAAGCGAGCTAGTTGGGGGTGTTGTCCCATCAGCTCATCTTACGTTTAGAGGCTTTCAGAAAGTTATGTAATAGATGATCAACATTTTTGACTATTGGTATTTTCTTATGTTTTTAGGCTATACATTCCAGACTACCCCTTATCTTAGTTCATGCGTTAATTCCTCTTAGCTTTGCTCTTAATCATGCTATATATGTTTCATTGGTTAGCTTGGAGCCATTCGTGGTTCTAGGACCTGTGTCGCGGTCCAAGGTCCATGCTCGGGTCGTGACAATGTGACACGAGCTACTCCCTTTGAAATCACCAGTGCCCCATTGGTGAGTCTCCATTTTGGTATTTGTAAAGTAGTTCTTGTTCCATCTCGGACCAAGGCAATTACTGAGATCAAGTTCATCCACAAATTAGGTGCATGTAGCACGTCCTTCAAAACCAATGTGTATCTGAAATTCGGCATGATACAAATTTCTCTGACCCATGCAATCTTTAAGTAACTTATGTTACCCATTTTGATAGTGCCAAAATCACCTGCTGTATATCTACAGAAAAGATCCCTTACCGGTGTTGCATGGTAAGATGTTGTTCTATCAACCACCCATTTTGACTCTACTTTTGCCAAGTGCAAGCATTCCTCTCTCGTGTATGAAGAGAACAACATTGTCATTATTTTTCACCGCGGCAGTCGTGTTTTCGTTGTTATTCTTGCAACTGCTTTCACCTTTACCCCTTTTTAGATTTGGACAATCTCTTTTGAAGTGACCTGGTTAATCACAACTGTAGCAATTTTTTGATCTTGATATAGATCAGACCTTGAACATCCCATGACCTCCAGATCCACCATAGTTACTTGAACTCCTTTGGTGAATCCTGTCTCTACTTTCTATGATGAGAGCCTATCCATATTTTTTAGGCTTTTTTCTCATCTTCTTATTAAGTAGAAGAGCTGATGTTATATCTCTTCGCTCTATGGAGTCCTTACCATGTAAAATGGTTGTTGCAAAATTATCGTAAGAAGATGGCAATGAGTTCAAGAGAATGATGGCTTTATCTTCCTCCTCAATCTTTACCCCGAGGTTAGCCAGCTGCAAGATTAATCCATTAAGAATATTTAAATATGACAAAAAAAATTTGTACCTTCACCCATATGTAGGGCGTACAACTACTTCTTTAGGTACAATTTATTTGTCAGTATTTTGGACATATATAGGTTTTTATAGCTTTGTCCAAATGCCACATGCACTATCTTCATCGATGATGTTATTGACCACATCATCTGTTAAGTGCAACCTAATTGCACTAGCTGCCTTTTGATCGCACCCAAATTACACCTCACAATTAAAGTACAAAGCGATCGCTGTCAAATATAGTAACCCAACATAGGTTGGGGTCGATCTCACAAGGAATAAGGAAGAAATAATATGTTAATGATGAATAAAGTAACATGTAATTAATATTTCGGAAGGGGAGTTTGCAAATACAGAGAAGAAAACAATTCTAACAAAGATTGAATTGTGTATCAAATTATCAAGAAAAAACTAGGACTGAGTTCTTCATGATTTAATAACTTAGTAGGCTTTTACTAATGATCTATCCTGGTGAATTTTATGTAAGACTGACAAATAAGTTCTTCTAACATCTCTTGATCTACATAGATGAATTTCACTTATCTCCTCTCAAACTCAAAGAATATATATTTTTCCCTCACCATAAGTCTTGACTTAAGTATCTTTGGTTAGAACTCAAGTTAATTTAGATGAGGATTGGTAGCCTTAAATTGATATTTTTATACTCGTTTCCTAACTCCAACCTCCTTGGTCGGGCATGTTGAAGATATGGGTATGCTTCAATGTTTGTAACCGCTAAAACTAATTAAAATGAAGAGAATAATAATCCATCTAATTCACCATGCAAGAATCACTATTTTATTATGCCTACATTTGTTAATCTATCATGCTTCCCACAACCGTAGCTTAAGAGATTTAGTCGCTCATGTTTATGAGAATAACAACAAAAGATGTAGAAGAATTCATAATAAAATACTTACGATAATATACAATTGTTAACAAATCTCCAAAGCTATATGGAGTCACAAGAACTTGATAAATTTCCAACAAATATTCAACTAAGCTATTATACATATTCGTAAAGTATGAATTGTGCAACACTATGAATTCTACTAGAATCCACCACACACCTAAGACATGAAATAATGGATACTTATAATACTAGATTAATACTTCATTTTTCCTACTTGGATTAGATTTGGGTTTTGCAGCTTTTGTTCCTAGTCAAGTTGGGATTGAAATCTGCCACGCCTGGACACCGCTTGTGTGTCGCGCCCCTCCATGCACCATCTTGCTTAGCGCATAGTGCCTCCTGGTGAGCGAACCAGGCTTGTGCGTTACATAGGTCATACCACAACTATTCCTGTGCGCTGCAAACTTCTATCATACTCGTTTCATCAACCCCATTTTGTCATTCTTTCTCTTTTTAGCTAGAATTAAGCCCAAATCCATCACTTTAAGCCCTGAAAGCATCTAATGATGTGCATTAGCTCCTTTTGACAAATATATCATAAAACACAAGAAAACACACACAATTTATTCTCAAGACATAGATATGTATGGGAAAAATATGGTAAATAAATGCGTAAATACGCCCTTCATCACCACCCCACAGTTAAATTATTGATTGTCCTCCAACAATCTACTACTTCCCTTCTCATATTTAAACAGAAAATTTATCCTACGATGTGTCTACTTACACTTAGGATCATTAGACAAATCAATGCAGCTCTAACAATTCATTCCACATGCAAGTAGGATCAACATTCAAATGTAAAATTTTGAAATCATTTAGCTTCTAGAACTAACTCAACAAGATATATTTGGGCCAATGTGAATCGTATGTTATTTAGAAACCAAGATATAAAAAAATCTTATCATTATGTGCCTTCACCATTTGGGAAGTTACCTTTTTCACACATAAACAATTTCCACTCACTCTCCCCAAAAACTCAACATGCATGCAACAGACGATCCATAGACCCGCCCTTAGGGTAATGCTCCACTAATATAGAACATCGCATCTATGATTAATTAGGACTTGAGATGGTTGTAATGTAGGCTAAGAGACAGATAGGAACTATTTGGTCATGATATTGACTAATCTCCCTAAGCACTTTAATACTTCACTATTCTTGACTTTTTAGCAAATCCTTCAATCTCCAATTTTTCTCCTTATACCACCTTTTAATTTTCAATTTTTAACTTAGGTGACTAGTAGGGAATTTTCACATTAAGTTCATTCACAGTTGTTTATTTTTATTCATTCTTGACTTTTTGTCAAAGTTTTTTCTTCTTTTTGTTTTCTCACTAACATCACCTGCCTTGGTTAGCAATTTTTTCACCTCTTTCTTTTCTTCTAATTTGCACACTTTTGGCTTTTTCCCCTTCCTTTCTCCACTCATGCTCCTTTTATGCAAAATTTTCATCAAAGTGTTCTAGAAGTCATTTTGATCAAACAAAGGTTAACAGAATAAAAAGGGATTAAGCTTGTAATATGACTATCAAAAGAATAAGCTAATGCTTAAAATGACTGACTAGGATAATTACATCAAGGTAGGTAAAGTAGGATACAAATAGTCTATCAAAGAAATGCCTCTATAACTTTCTAGATTCAACATCCTCATTCATTTTGCACACACACCAGGCAAGTTCTTATCACAATCCGAGTCTACACCCTAGACGAGACATGGTACTTGGTGCCACAAGTGACCCCAAGCTAACCCATGGTTTATCATTACACTGGTAAACTGAATAAAAATAAGTAGAAACTTTATAAAATACTTAATGTTTCTGAAAGTAAACATGACTAGGTACAGTATTTAATAACTATGTCTGAAAGACAACTATTAATTGATGAGTTACTGGGAGAAGCCGCTAGCTAACTCTAAAAATCTGGGTGGAAAGAAACTAGCTGAATGCAAATATTGTCCACAGAAAATGAGGACTCACCAACTGATGCTGCTGCTAAGATCGTCGAAGTGAACTATTGATGATGTTGTGATTGAGAACTTGTGACTATATCTTAATATGATACAACATGTAAAGTATGCATAAGTACTTTGAATGTACTGAGTAAGTGAGAGATATAATAAACATGAAAGAATATGTAACTGAACTGAAATAGCATGAGATGACCAAATTAATACTATAAACTGGTAAAACTGAACTATGACTGATATGATCAATAGTGACCCTGACATATGGTCACAAACATGTCCTGGAACTGAGATACTGAGCTAAGCTAAATTGTCTGAACTAAACTGAGACTACACTGACAAGTTGGAGGGACTATAATCGACATATATCCATATGAGCTAAAGGTGGAGTTCGATGTATACGCCTCATCGATAGGACCCAATATACCTTGCCAAGGTATAGTGGCAGGAACTATCAAATCACTATCTAGGCCCATTTGAGCTAAATAACCTACTTTGGCAATGTAGTTTTGGAAACTTGGGTGTGCTGGAACCCCGACAATCTCGGTGCTAAGTCCTACTCCCACTGAGTCATAATATGACCACTAAGCTGATAGCTCGAAGGTGGGGCCTAAGACTAAGTCAGGAATACTTATGGAAGTACCCTGAGAGTCTTATCGGACTAGATAACTACAACTAGTGTTTTAAGATTAGCCGAGCTGCTTATTTGGAAGCGTCGTAATTGTCTAAAGAACAAACTGAAGCTATTACTGGTGGTTCTAAGACTTGTCAGAGCTTCTTATCTAGAAGTGTCATAATTGTCTATAGAACTAACTAATAACTGATTATTGAGAACTGATAACTAGGAGGCATTACTGACACCTCGAGAACTGACTATAGTCAAACTGATCAGCTAGCATTTCTGAAAGATACTGAAGGTACTAACATTCAGACTGCGATTGAACTAGCATCTAACTGAGTGAGAATTCATATGATAATAATAACATGGAAATTTCAATACTGATAGAGTCAAGCAACATGAATAGATTCAATTACGCAAGAGCCACATTATTGCATTCAAGAACTAGGGCTAAAATCATCATAATACATATACAGATATAATTACCAAAATTATCACTAGAAACAACCCACAATACTCCAGAGAACTATAACAGGAAGAAATTCCACAATTTACTGATAATTGAACCCTAACGGTGAACTTCAGTGCTAGAACCGATAAGAGATTTTAGGAGAGTTTTGGGAATGAGAGAAGAACAATTTCCTTATTAAATACCTACATACTTGGTGTCAAATTTCTTGGAAAGGATCCAAAGAATCTGAGGAGAAGACTTGACGGCCCTAGCTTTGCCCTAAGAAGTCAGTCTGAAATTTCTTCGTACTGCGTCTAAGTGTTGAGAGAGGAACCAATCACTCCTTTACTTCTCTCCTAAATTTTCCCAAAACAACATAGTTTAGGGATTAAAATATGGGAAGTTACTAAAATAACCCCTGAAAGAAGATGCGGAAACTGCCCGATAGGAACCAATGGGTCACACAACGAGTCGTTGGTTGACACCATGACTCATTGGGACCAGTCGTTGGCTTGGGACTGAAATTTGGCTCACTGCAAATTGGTAACGAGATGGGACCATGAATCATTGGATGAACCAATGGTTCAGTGGTCCTTCTCGTTATCACTAGCAGGAAAAATCTGGGAACCCCACTAAGGAGAGTAACGATGACTCATTGGTAGAACCACTAGGTCGCTGAATTTGCTCGGTGTCCCCATTAGAAAATCTGAGGATTTCTAGACTTGTTGTCAAGGTTGCACTCAACAACTTGTTGTGGGATTCAACAGGTCGTTGTTTGATGTCATTGTTACAGGAAGAAGATTTTGAACAATATCTGGACTCTAGCTAACAAGTCACCCCATGATTCGTTACATCAAATGATGACTCGTCATCTGACTCGTGGGTTCATGGAAAGGGCATAATTGATCTCTAAACTAGGAAGGCAAGGAGTGACGCGATGACTCGTTTTTCCTTATAACAGGTCATTCAATGTCTCGTTGGTTCCCGAAGGACCACTGGCAGGGCTAACCGCGACCCAGACAATGGGTCATTAATACTGGCATCGACTCGTTGCCTTGGTTGTTCTGAGACAGATTTTCCTAGTTCTATCTGCTGAGTCTATGTTTGGTCTAGGAATGTTTTGGGATGTTACAATATCTCCCCTTTGGGATCATTCATCCTCGAATGAAGGCTAAAACTACAGGAAAACTAGACAAAGAGTTGCAATTCCTAGATTGAGACTATAAACTAATTTCTGAAGGAGTGACTAACTCCAAACAGATTTAACCTTGCTTACTAAGTTGATACAACTAGAATGCACATTGAAAATCTAAATAGAGCTGATAAGTATTAAACTGAATATAGTATTGAGGAGGTTTTTTTTATCTGATGCTGGAACTGAACTGGAAGGGAATAAATGAGGGTATTTGGCCATCTTGTCTGCTTCAGCCTCCCATGTGGCTCCCTTCACTAGCTAGTTCCTCCACAAGACTTTCACTGAAGCAACTTCCTTGTTTCTCAGCTTATGAACTTGATGGTCTAGTATTTAAACTGGAACCTCTTCGTAAAAAAGACTATCCTTCACTCCCACACTGTCTAGTGGCACAACTGATCTCGGATCACCAATGCACTTCTTCAATAGTGACACATGGAAGACTAGGTGCACAATTGCTAATTTTGAAGGTAATTCTAACTCATAGGCCACGCTGCCAATTTGCCTCAGAATCCTATAGGGTCCTACATACCACGGACTGAGTTTTTCTTTCTTTCCAAACCTCATCAACCCCTTTATGGGTGAAATTTTCAGGCAAACCCAATCATCTACAACAAATTCTAACTCTCTCCTCCTCACATCAGTATATGATTTCTGTCTTCTCTAAGCTGTTTTCAACCTTTCTCTGATTAGTTGCACTTTCTGCATTGCTTCATGAGCCGATTCTGGTCCTATCAAGGTAGCTTCACCAACTTCAAACCACCTTATAGGAGACCTATACCTCCTACCATATAATGCCTCAAACGGGGCCATCTGAATACTTGAGTGGTAGTTGTTGTTGTGTATGCATACTCAATGAGAGGTAGGTGATCATCCCAACTACCCTTAAAGTTAATCACACAAGGACTCAACATATCTTCTAAGGTCTGAATAGTCCACTCATCTTGTCCATCTGTCGGAGGGTGAAAAGCTGTATTGAGCTTGACCTAAGTACCGAGTCCTTTTTGAAATGACTTCCAGAAATGCGAGGTGAACTAGGAACCTCTATCTGAAATGATGGACAAGGAACTCCATTTAGTTTGACCAATTCCCTGATGTATAGTATAGCATAATCCTCAGCTGAGTCTGTAGTTTTAACTGCAAGGAAATGTGCCGACTTGGTCATCGATCTACTATCACCCAAATTGAGTCATGCTGCCGGTGAGTGCGAGGTAGACCTGTAACAAAGTCCATATTCACTTCTTCCTACTTCCACGTGGGTATGCTAATATCCTGAATCATACCCTCGGGTCTTTGATGTTTCACTTTAACCTATTAGCGGTTTGGGCACTTAGCCATAAATTCTGTAATGTCTCTCTTCATTCCATTCCAACAGTAGATTTCTCATAGATAGTGGTACATCTTAGTGGCACCTAGGTGGATAGAATATCTGGAGCTGTGGGATTCTACCAGTATCTACTGTCTCAAGCCACCTATGTCCGGTACACATAGTCTGCCCTGGTAATGAAGCACACCATCTCCCCATTTGGAGAAAGCCTCCACTCTCTTTTGTAGAACCGCTTCTTTCAACTTAAGCAGTATGGGATCTTCATCCTGCTTTGACTTAACCTCAACAACTAATAAGGAATCTTACCCACTTTACATTACTACTCCACCCTCAACTGTATCGACCAACTGCACTCCCAATCGAGCTAACATGTGAATATCTTTTGCTATTTCTTTTCTTCCCATTTCAACATGAGAAACTCTCCACATGGACATTCTACTCAAGGCATCCGCCACCACATTTGCCTTGATCGGGTGGTACAACGCACTCATGTGGTAATCTTTCAATAGCTCCAACCACCTTCTCTGATAAAGATTCAAGTCTTTCTGACTGAACACATACTGAAGGTTTTTGTGGTCGGTGAAAGCATCCATATGAACCCCATAGAGGTAATGTCTCCATATCTTCAAGGAAAACACTACCGGAGATCAAGAGGGAGAGGGAGAGAGAGGCCAAGAGGGCTAGGACGGATAACTTTGGGTTCTTCCAACAGAGGTCTGATGGTAGACATCGTCAGCAATTGCACCAGACATCATCATCCCAAGTGCCGTCATTAGCTAGTGTGCCATCCAGGTTTATCCATGATCAGAGGGGGAAGACATCTGGGTCTTGAGGTTAGGAGAGTAGATCAGCAGAGCACAACATTTCAGTTTCTGGAAGGTATGGTCAGAGGCACATCGGTCACTGCTTAGCAGGTTTAGGGGCATGTTTTGGGTGTGGACAACCCGACCACATGCTCAGAGATTGTCCAGCGACTAGACAGAGCCATGGTAGAGACCATGACCTAGTTACCAATTTAGCAGCCCCACCAACATACTCAGCTCAACAGGTTGCATCCACTAGTGCATGTCGTGGTTAGTGTCAGAACAGGTTTTATGTTCTCTCATCACGTCAGGAGCAAGAGGTCTTTTCAAATGTGGTCATTGGTATGTTACGAGTATTCCTTCTTGATGTTTATGCATTATTAAATCTAGAGGCTACTTTATCTTTTATGATGCCCTATATTTCTATTAGTTTCAGAGTCAGCCTCAAAATTCTATCAGAACCCTTCTCAAACTCTACTCCAGTCAGTGATTTAGGTATAACTCGATGGGTATATAGAAATTGCCCTGTCACAATCCTTTAGAAAGTCACCTCAACCGATCTAGTAGAGTTAGAAATGACTAATTTAGATGTTATCTTTGGTATGGATTGGTTGCATGTATGTTATGCCTTAGTGAATTGTAGAACCAATACAGTAGAGTTTCAGTTTTGGGGTGAGCCAGTCCTAGAATTGAAGGGTAGTTTAGTTGTGCCTTTAGGTCACTTCATTTCTTGCCTTAAGTCCAGAAAGATGATTTCCAATGATCTTATTTTCTTAGATAGTCCTATACACCCAGAAAATGGAGGTAGTGCAGATGAGTGAGCGGGAGAGAGAGGCCAAGAGGGCCAGGATTGATAGCTTCCAATTCTCCTAGTAGAGACCTAGTGGGCACTGTTAACAGTCCCAACAGAGATCTTCAACCCTAGAGCCTTCGGTTATGAGTGTGCCATCTAGATCCAAGCGTGATCAGAGGGGACGAGCATCAGGCTCTAAAGGATAGAGTAGCAAACCCGCAGAGACAAGCACTCCAGAATTAGTAGATGTGGTGGGAGACACATGGGTCAGTGCTTGGCAGGTTCAGGTGCTTGCTTTGGGTGTGGGAATCCCAGACATATAGAATTGCCCTGTAGCAAGACAGGGTCATGATAGATGCCGAGGCGCAACCTCCAATTCAGTAGCTCCACTAGCATGCCCAGCCCAGCAGGGGGCATCTTCTAGTATGGGTGGTGGTCAGCATCAAAACAAATTCTATGCCCTAGCATCTTGTCAGGAGCAGGAGGTCTCCCCAGATATAGTCACCGATATGTTATGAGTATTCAACCTTGATGTAATTTATTGTTAGATCCAGGGGCTACTTTGTCTTTTGTGATTCCCTATGTTGCTAGTAGTTGCATAGTTAGTCCCGAAATCTTATCAGAACCCTTCTTAATCTCTACTCCAGTCGATGATTCTGTTATAGCTAGACATGTACATAGAAACTTGTCCTATCACAGTCCTTCAGAAAATCACCTTAGCAGATTTAGTAGAGTTAGCCATGACCGATTTTGATGTTATCATCGGCATGGATTGGTTATATGCATGTTATGCCGTAGTCAATCATAGAACCCATGTTGTAGAGTTCAGATTTCTAGGTGAACCAGTCTTAGAGTGGAAGGGTAGTTCAGCTGTGCCTGTAGGTCACTTCATTTCCTACCTTAAGGGCATCTAAGTTGCTTTCTAAGGGTTGCGTGTACCATCTTGTTATGGTTAAGGATGCTATGTCCGAAACCCCGACTATCCAGTCAGTTCCTGTAGTGTGTGAGTATCCTAATGTGTTTCCAGATGATTTACTGGGAATCCCTCTCGAGCGGGAGATTGATTTTTGTATTGTCCTTCTTCCCAATATGCAATCTATATCTATTCCTCCTTACAGAATGGCCCCAACAGAGCTAAAGGAGTTGAAGGAGCAATTGAAATACCTTTTAGACAAGTGTTTCATTAGACCTAGAAAGTCACCATGGGGTGCACCAATTCTCCTTGTCCGCAAGAAGGATGGTTCTCTTCGTATGTGCATTGATTATTAGAAATTGAATAAGGTTACCATCAAGAACAGGTATCCTCTCCCTAGGATTGATGATATATTTTACCAGCTTCAGGGTGCTAAGAGCTCAGGGTTCGAGAGAGTTACATTCTGAAGAGACCCTTCAGGATTCGGTATGGTCACTATGAGTTTCTAATTATGTCTTTTAGACTAACGAATGCTCCTACAACTTTTATGTATTTGACGAAAAAGATGTTCAATCCATATATGGATATGTTCATGATTGTGTTTATAGATGACATCCTTATATACTCTCAGAGCAAGGAGGAGCATGCCGCTCATTTGAGGGTGGTGCTACAGACTCTTAAGGATCACTGGTTATATGCTAAGTTTAGAAAATGTGAGTCTTCATTGAGTTTAGTGGTATTTTTGGTTCATGTGATATCAAGTGAGGGTGGGTAGGTAGACTCTCAAAAGATATTAGCGGTGAAGAATTGGCCTGGACCAATTAGTCCTTCAGATATCAAGAGTTTCTTAGGTTTAGTTGGTTATTATTGGAGGTTTGTTAATGGGTTTTCATCCATTGCATCCCCGTTGACTAATTTGACCTAGAATAATGTGAAGTTTCAATGGTTAGAGGCTTGTGATAAGAGCTTCAAAGAGTTAAAGATTCGACTCACCTCAGCAGATGTATTAACCCTTCCTAAGGGTACTGATGGGTTTGTGGTAATTGTGACGCTTCGAGGATCGGCCTTGGTTGTGTATTGATGCAGCATGATAAGGTTATAACCTATGCTTCCAGGTAGCTAAAAGTCCATGAAAAGAACTACCCTACTTATGATCTCGAATTGGTGGAGGTAGTATTTTCCTTGAATATTTGGAGAGACTATCTGTACCAGGTCCATGAAGATGTGTTTATGGAACACAAGAGCCTACAGTACGTGTTTACCCAAATAAATTTGAATCTACATTAGAGAAGGAGGTTGGAGATTTTGAAGGATTATGATATGATTGTCCTCTACCATCTAGGCAACGCGAATGTGGTGGCGGATGCCCTTAACAGGATTTCCATTGAGAGTGTGTCCCATGTATACGAGGAAAGGAAGGAGTTAGTGAAGGATGTACATCGGCTTGCACGACTAGGAATTTGTCTAGTTGACTCAAAAGATGGTGGTGTCCTTGTTCATAATGGTTTAGAATCATCCTTAGTTACTGAAGCTAAAGCTAGAAAAGAGAAGGATTCTATTTTGGTAAAGCTAAAGGAAGCCGTTCAGAATCAGAAGGTAGAAGTCTTCTCCAAAGGGGGAGATGGGGTGCTTCGATACTAGAGTCACTTGTGTGTTCCGAATGTTGATGATTTGAGAGATGGGATGTTGCATGAGGCTCATGATTCCAGATACTCTATACATCCAGGTCCCAACAAGATGTACCGTGACCTACGTGAAGTCTATTAGTGAATGGCATGAAGAAGGACATAGCAGATTTGTTGGCTAAGTGTTCAAATTGTTAACAGGTGAAGGTTGAGCATCAACCTGGAGGTGTGCTTCAAGATATTAGTATTCCTACTTGGAAGTGGGAGGAGTTCAATATGGACTTCATTATAGGGTTACCTCGTACTCGTCGATAGTATGACTCTATTTGTGTGGTTGTGGACAGGTTAACTAAGGAAACTCATTTTCTACCTATTCAGCAGAAGATTATGTTAAGTTGTACATTTGGGAGCTGGTTCAGTTGCATGGAGTGCCATTGTCCTTCATCAGATAGGGGTACTCAGTTTACCTCTCAGTTATGGAGATTGTTTTAAAAGGGACTTGGTACTCAGGACAAGCTTAGCACATCCTTTCACCCGCAGACGGATGGTCAGGCGGAGCAAACAATTTAGACTCTTGAGGATATGTTGAGAGCATGTCTGATTGATTTCAAGGGTAGTTGGGATGACCATTTTCCTCTCATTGAGTTTTCATATAACAACAACTACCATTTTAGCATCCAAATGGCTTCATTTGAGGCTCTTCATGGGTGGAGATGTAGATCGCCTATTGGTTGGTTTGAAGTCGGTGAAGTTGCGATGATATGTCCAGATTCAGTCCATGAGGCTATGGAGAAAGTTCAGCTTATAAGAGACCGGTTGAAAACAGCTCAGAGTCGCCAAAAGTCCTATGCGGATCGTGAGGAGGAGAGAACGTGAATTTGAAGTCGATGATTGGGTGTTTCTAAAGGTGTCTCTCATGAAGGGAGTGATGAGGTTCGTGTTATACCCCATAGAATTTCCGGCACCTAAACGACCTATTTGCACGTTGGTTAAGCATATTTGAAAGCCATACGTGCTAAGGAAAGGCCCGGGAAAAGATCGGACGAGAAACCAATCGAACCATCGCGGAAGGAGCCGAAGCAGAGCCCCTCCATGATGGCAGCGTGTCATGTAGGTGGAGCCTCCGCGTTGGCTCCGTGACACGTTGGCCTTGTCCAGGCCCAAGTATATAAAGCCCCACTTCGGTTTTAAATGATTAAACCCTTATAAAATTCCATAAACAGAGAGGAAAACGCAGGAGAAGGGAAAGGAACGAAGAAGTAATATAATTTTCGTCCGATTATGCTGCTAAACGTTGTCCAAACTCAAATTAACCTTAGATACCGAGGTATTTAGCAGCAGAGAGCATTCCTAAGGATTTAGTTTCGTGAAATACGACCGACGAATCGTCGAGCTACCGAGCTAAGGTAAGTGGAATTGCTCTAAATTAGTGTCTATGTGTTCCTAACTGTGAAGTGAATATTTCTCCCTTCTGGACCGCTGAAAAATAGCGAGTTTTCGGCCGTCTTTCGATAAGCCTAAGTTTAGGCTATAAACTATCTCGAAAGTGATGTTGCTCTTTACAATAAAGTTGTATTTAGTATTAATTGACATATTTATGAATGCAGTTGAGAGGAAATAGTTGAAGTACCGGCCGAGCCTCGTCCCACAGACGGATAGTTCGAGGATAAGGTATGTAAAGCTAGTTTCCTCGGCAAGTTAGTAACCTTGGGACAGTACAGTAATTTAAAGACCAGTAGAATGTTCAGAAATCAGGTGTTATGCTTATTATGAATGTTGGTACGATATCAGAAGCATCAAGTTATAGCTTGCGTGAAACTTACTAGTACGATATAGATTCTAATACAACTGTTAGAACTACACAGCATGCTCAGTATGTGATGCGACACAGAATGTGAGGATACCATTGTATTTAGTTGAAACACAGTAAAGCAATATGATATCTATAAGACATCTCAGAAATAGAATGATAAGTTAAAATGAAGTTAGAAAGCTTGTTAGGAATAGTAAATCATGTTACTATAGAAACTCAGTATACAACATAGTTTCCAGCAGAAACACTATATCATGTTCAGCATTGGACCCAGTACAGTCTGGCAGAAGACTATATTTGTACATATATACTATTACCAGCCTCAGCATGCATTAAGTACATACATATTACTATCGCTAGCTCAGCATATAGTATATACAAATACTTTACCACTATTAGCTTCAGTATGTGGGACATGCAGATAGTATTACTAGTTGAGACTGTTGTATGGTTTGGGGTTGGATTACCTAGCATCCATGACCGCCCTAGGGT
This sequence comes from Datura wrightii, assembly GCA_035772735.1. Taxonomy (NCBI): domain Eukaryota; kingdom Viridiplantae; phylum Streptophyta; class Magnoliopsida; order Solanales; family Solanaceae; genus Datura; species Datura wrightii. Next base: position 108,391,988 of record JASDFA010000018.1, read on the forward strand.
TAATAGCTGTATCGACTCGTCCGCCAGAGGACGAGGATACGTCGCTCTATTGTGCCTTGGTCGGCCCTTATACACCCCCGTCGAGCGGATACGCCCGGGGTGTTGATTCAGGAGTCCTCCGGACTCAGGTACAGTTATAGTCAGGGGCTCAGCGAGCCCAAGTGCATACCCAGAGGACCGGCAGGATGCTTATAGTTATTATAGGAGACAGGACGACCGGGGTAGGGGTATAGATTGCGTGTTGGTTGTACCTCCCGGCTTATGGGGGCCGGGTAAGGTTTGTGTGTGCTATGTATGTTATGATATGTTGTGCCGTGTTATAGTAGATACGAGTAGATCGACAGTAGAACGATAAATCCTCAGGTATGGCTCCTACTCCTTCCAGTATAATTAAGAGAAGGTATGACTTACATTATCAGACAGTTAATCTATTCCTTCATACTTCAGTTTCATCAGTTATATTGTTGTTTTCAGATATTTCTTTCAGTTATTGCTTTACATACTCAGTACCAGTGGTACTGATGCCCGGTGGGGCGCTGCATTACTTGCCTGCAGGTACTCATAGACGAGCAGGCGATACCACGTGATTCCTGTCAGCGAACGAGTATTCAGCTCCTGTCATCCGGAGACTAAATTCCAGAGGTGTATTTCATTTTCTTTTGTTGTATAGTACGGGTAGGTCGGGGCCCTGTCCCGATCATTTCTATTGTTATTCCTAGAGGCTTGCAGTCTGTATATTCCCCTGTGGTCAAATGAGCCGGTCGTGTGAGGCCGTGCAGTTGTATAGCTGTTAGTGGTTGTGTTTCCTTTATGTTGGCCGTGTGGGGCCATAGTTCGTCAGTAGTGGTGACCTTGCCGGTCACATAGCTATCCAGTACTTCATGGTTGAGTTATAGATAACTACACAGTATGGTGGCCTTGTCGGCCCGCATAGGTTTCCCTATATTGACATGTTTCTGGTCAGCTGTTAGTACAGGTACAGGAGGCTATAGGCCAATGGGCCGGGGGCTGTGTTTACAGCCGTTATATAGCCCTTTGTTTCCAGAAATGTGAGCTAGAGCCAGCCAGGCACCAGATGTGCCCAGGCTTAGCAGTCCAGCAGTTCAGGTCCTAGTAGGGCACCAGGTGCCAGTCATACCCCCCAAGGTGGGGTGTGACAGTTCGAAAAGAAAGGGAAACTCAGTACTCGTTATGTTAGTCTGTACCAGAGTATGAAACGGTTGGGCAAGGTAGCATATGAGTTAGTGTTGCCCTCAGAATTAGATTCAGCTCAATCAGTTTTCTATGTATCGCTCTTAAAGAAGTATTTGGATGATCCAACTCTGGTTGTTTCGGTGTGAAAGATAGCCTTATTTATGAGGAGATTTTGGTGGAAGTACTTGATCGTCAGGTTCGAAAGATAAGAAACAAAGTAGTAGTTTCAGTTAAGGTTTTGTGGAGGAAGCAGCACACTGAGGGAGCTACATAGGAAGCCGAAGCAGATATAATGGCTAAATACCCACATCTATTACCTTCTGCCTCAATTTTATCTTAAGATATCAGTTTTCTCTTCAGTACCCTATTCAGTTTCATGTTAAGCTCATGTTACCTAGTTTCTTTCATGTCAATGGATGTATGTGCGATTCAGGAATTCAGTTCAGTCATGTAGTTCAAATTCAGAGTCAGCCACTCCGTCAGTTTTCAGCATGTATGTTAAGTATTTGAGAATGATGATTGCGTTTCTCTGCTTTTAAGTATGTTTTCCCACAGTCGAGGATGAATGTTCTCGAGGGGGAGATGTTGTAATACCCCAAAAACCTTAAGATCATACCAAGGAGTTGAAACAGAGAAAACAGGTTTTTTGACCAGGTCACAGGATGAGTCGTCCAGTTACCCGTTGGGTGTGCAATGAGTGGTTAAGTGACTCATGGTGTGAAGGAGATGTTGGCTACAGATGTTGGTCTGTCGGTTGACCATAGAAAAAGGAATGATTCGTGGTCAGGACCATGAGTCATTGGGATGGTCATGGTCAGGTAGTGAAGTGGAGGTAGAGACGATTGGCAGTGTTCCCCATAACCAGTCACCACGAAGGTACACTACGAGTCGTGTTGTCCCCTGTGGTAACTAGTGAGGATTGATTTCCACTGTTGGCGATGGGAGAAGACCATGAGTCATGGTGACTGGGCACGAGTCGTCCAGTCCCTCATGAGGACTGGTAATGTGTTTTTCTCTGCGAATTTATTAAGGGCTTTTATGTAATTCTTAAGTTCCTAAGGCCCAAACTACATTGTTTCAAGCTACAAATAGAGTGTTTTAACAGGGGTAAGTCCATTATAGGCTTATTCACTTCCATGCATGCAAATCTAGAAGTTCCTAAGGGTGATCAAGCTTGAATCTCTCAAGTTATTTCCCAAATTCTCATTGGGCAATCAAGGAAGTTGTGAAATAAGGTATCTTCAGGTATGTAGGTTTATTAATGGGTGCAATTGTCCATAGTAATGCCCCATCCTCTCTCAATTCATGAAAATTCTAACTGATAATTCAATGGGGGGTTTTACCCAATATGTGAATTTTCTAAATATCAATCATGGGTATGATCTAAGCATCTTTTTAATTTTGAATTATGATTAATTGGTAGATTTTACAATGTTTTCAATTTAAAATGATGTTTTCAAGTTTTATAAATTATGATGCTTATCCATGAAGGTTCATGAAAGTTGAGATCTATGAAATATGTATTCAATCATGATGAGATGTGTATGAAGAAAGTATGATTTCGAATTACCCATGCCTATGTTCATCTTTTGAAATGATCAAGTTTATGTCAAGCATGTCTAAGTATTGCGCAAGCCCATATGATCGAGTATGTTTCATGATTTATCTAAATTTCATGTATTAGCTTACCACATGGATTTGAGTCTAGACTCCCACTATGTTAAGCTTGTGGTATGGTTTAAGCCAAGGCTCCTCATGTTATGATTTTAAATTTATGTATATATGTTATGAGTCAGATTCATCACTAGGTGATGGTTCAACCTTGTTGAAAAATTATGGAGACCATATGCATGTTTTTGGGAATAGTGTCTAGCACTGAGTAGGCTAAGGGTCAGTCAACCCTTTGCCTCAAAACTATGCACCTATGTAGGTATATTAAGATTATTTGGGACCTCCCTTGTGAGCTTCCCCTACCCCCAAGGGGCCTTCAGCTTGATATCAATATCATGGTAGCGTCCTTAGCCCTGGAAAAGCTTTAGACGGCTCTGCCAACTTGCGTATGATAGTCAGGACCACATAAGCTCTATCATGGTAATGTCGGTTATATGACGAGTCTCCCATTGTTCCTCATGATTTCAGTTATGCATGTTCATTAGTCATGATATTATGTTTTCAGCAGGTTTGACCCAATGTTTAGTTTTTAGCTTTGGGTCATTCAATTCAGTTATGATGTTCAGTTATGTTCAGATCATGATTTCAGAGAATAGCATGCAAGCTCTACTCTCAAAATTTTATCTTGATTATTTTTATAATATGCGTGATTTATGATTTTACTTACTTAGCAGTTTTACTTACCTTGTATACTCGGTACATTCTACGTATTGACCACATACTCTATGTTGTATTGTTTCATGATACAGGCTCAGATATTCAGGATCAGCTCCGTCATTAGTCAAACCTTAAGCTTTAGCACTTATCAGCTAAAGTTGGTGAGTTCTCATCTTTCGAGGGACCTTGTTTTCAGTTGTATCTGTTACTTCTAGTTTCAAACTTTAGTGAGTTAGTTGGGGTCTTATACCAGCTACTCATTAGTGGTAGAGACTTTTCAGACATAAAATGTAATCATCATTAGTATTGAGTATGTATTCTGATGTTATGAGATTGTTAGACTTCCGATGTTATAAGATTGTGTTGATCTTCCGTATCATTATGATTGAGTTAGATGATATGTTCATGCCATGGGTCGACTTGGAGCCTCTCGGGGTTCCTTGTCCCGTATCTCGATTCAGGCCTACTTTTTGGGTCGTGACAGATTGGGCATGGGTGTGGATGAATACACCCATTCATAACCCTACATACCTAGAAGAATCTTATTTCACCAACCCTCTTGAAAGCCTAATGGATTTTTGGGAAGAACTTGATGAATCCTAACCTTAATCACCCTTAGAACCCTCTAGGTTGCATGCATGGAAGAGAATAAGCTTAGAATGAACTTACCCCTCTAAAAACCACAATTCTGAGCTCAAGACGATGTAGTATAGGCCTTAGGAGCTTAGAAATTACAAAAAAATCCTTAATAAATTTGCAGGAAATTGCACACTGCCAGCCCCAATGAGGGACTAGATGACTCATTCCCTGGACCACGACTAATAGTCTCAAATCATTTCCTACACTGGAATCCTTCCTTATGAGGGTTACCACGAGGGACACCACGACTCGTGGTATACCCACTGACTCGTGGTGATCAAGTTGACATCAACACTGGCCAAACTCCTTCATCTTCAAACACTCTAGCCCTTGACCCACACAATGAATCGTGCTACTGACCAAGAATCATGGTCACACCCGTGGTCACCTCAAAACTCAAAATTTCAGCCCGGTTCAAACTCCTCCACACGAGTCACTCAACGACTCATGGTGTACCCCACAAGTCACTATACAACTCATCCTGTGACCTTGTTATACCCCGTAAGATTCCTGACACCTAGATGGCCTATTTGCGTGTCGGTTAAGCATATTTGAAAGCCATACGTGCTAGAGAAAAGCCCGGGAAAAGACCGGACAAGAAACCTGTCGAACCATCACGGAAGGAGCCAGGGAAGAGCCCCTCCGCGATGGCAACGTGTCACGGAGGTGGAGCCTCCGCGTTGGCTCCGTGACACGTTGGGCCTGTCTAGACCCAAGTATATAAAGCCCCACTTCGGTCTTAAATCAGTTCATCCCTTATAATTTCCAGAGAAAACGCAGTAAACAGAGAGAGACGAAGAGGGTTAATATATTATCACCCGATTACGCTGCCAAACGTAGTCCAAATCTAAATTAACTCCAGATAACGAGGTATTTAGCAGCAGGGAGCATTCCTATGGATTTTGTTTCGCGAAATACGGCCGACGAATCATCAAGCTACCGGACTAAGGTAAGTGGAATTGCTCCAAACTAGTGTCTATGTGCTCCTAGCCGTAAAGTGAATACTTCTCCCTTCTGGACTTTTGAAAAGTAGCAAGTTTTCGACCGTCTTTCGATAAGCCTAAGTTTAGGCTATAATTATATTGAAAGTGATGTTTTCTTTCAGAATAGTGTTGTATTTAGTACTAATTGACGTATATATGAATGCAGTTGGGAGAAATAGCTGGAGTACTGACCGTGCCTCGTCCGACAGTCGGATAACTTGAGGTTAAGGTATGTGAAGTTGTTCTTCGGCAAGTTAGTGAGCCTTAGCTTGGTAGGTCATAGTAAACTCCGTATTTGAAACTCTCGGAGTTGAATGTTGAGAATTAAGTGAGCCTAATAGATTCTGAGTTGTGTTGTCGTATCGTATTCAGTCCGAAAGTTAGTAAAGCAAGCGCCAAAGGGCGAGTTAGCATTCCCGATTTAGTATAGCTTATTGTATGATTAGCAAGCATGTTGTAGAATAAAAAGATACTGATTTTCAGAATAAAGGCTAATAAAGTAAAATCAAATAGACAGACAGTTTTATGGCTACAGATTAGCCATTCAGACAGATGGTATCCCGGCTACAGATTAGCCCAACAGTTAAATAAAGATTTCAGAATCAGTATAATACAGAAAGAGATCATAATAAGGAAATCAAATTTCAGATAGCCTTTTTCAGTTATACATGCTTGCTATTTGTATGTGCTATTTGTTTGATGAGACTTGATGTGGCGTGAGGGCACCTTATTGAGCATCCTCGCCGCCCCTGGGTTGGTAATCGTGTCGCCCACTGAGCGGGTGGGTTTACGTCACTCCAAGGAGTGGCATGGCGTCCCCAGTTTGGACGAAGATGGGATGAAGCTTTCCCCATATCAGGCTGATCAGCATTATAGTACAGATAGCCCTGTTGTGCGCAAGCGCCCAGGGAACAGATACAGATACAGTTACAGTATAGATCTTATTACAGGTGCAGCTCCGGTTTCAGATAGCCCTGAGGAGAGTTTCAGGGAACCACACCCTATCTGTTACTATCTGCACAGGAGTCCTCCGGACTCAGACACGGTTAGTTATATCGGAGGCTATGGCCCGAGCCGGAGACCCAGGGGGCCGGTAGAGGAGCTCCGAGTGAGCAGATGAGTGGAGTGACTTATTTTTGGTTGGTTTTGACCCGAGTAGGGGTATATAGATTGTTTGCTTGCTTGGCGCCATCCGGATTATGGGGGTTGGTATTGGCTCTTGCTTGCTAAATCTACATGTATTTATATGCTTTATGTATGTATATACTAGTTAATAGACAGCAGGCCGCCGTGACTACGAACACGTTCCTGCTTATCAGTGCAGGAAGGTTTGATCTAGTTCCTATCAGCTCTTTAGATTCAGTTATCTTCTGCTTACAAGACTTGTTAGTTATGTTATTTGTATTGTTGTATTATTTCAGTTGCTTTTCATACTCGGTACCAGTGGTACTGACGCCCAGTGGGCGCTGCATTACTTGCCTGCAGGTACTCATAGACAAGGAGGCGATCCCTCGTGATTTCAGTCAGCTATTGAGTCATCAGCTCCTGTTATCCGGAGTCTGATTCCTAGAGGTGTAGCTCCTTTTTCTTTTGTTGTACAGTATGGGTAGGTCGGGGCCCTGTCCCGATCATTTCTATTATTTTCCTACAGTATTCGTAGAGGCTTGCAGATTGTATATATTTCCTTGTGGTTAGTTGTGCCGGTTGTGTGGGGCCATGCGTATGTTTAGTTGTTTATATTGGCCGTGTGAGGCCTTATCCAGACAGTAGTGGTGACCTCTCCGGTCACGTAGCTGTTCAGCATTTGTTATACTGGTTTAGACTCAACTAGACAGCATGGTGGCCTTGTCGGCCCGCATAGGTTCCTTGTTACAAGTATGTTTCTAGTTAGCTGCTATTACAGGTACAGGTGGCTATATGCCAGTTGGCCGGAGGCTGTGTTTATAGCCATCATATAGCCCGTTGATTTCATGAATCTGAGTTAGAGCTAGCCAGGTGCCATCTATGCTTAGGCTCACCAGTTAGCAGTCCAGGTCTTACTAGGGCACCAGGTGCCAGTCATACCCCCCAAGGCGGGGCGTGACAAACTTGGTATCAGAGCAGGTCGTGTCCCAGGGAGTCTGCAAGCCGTGCTAAGTAGATTCTTGACTATGGATGTGTTGTGCACGACAAACCATAGGCAGGAGGCTGCGAGGCATGATAGGATGGTTACTCTTCTTTCATACTCAGTCGTGCCATAGCACAGTACAGTATAGGGTCGAGTTCCTAAAACTTATCGTATTCTTTGTCTACAGATAAGAATGGCATACCAACGTCACCCTGCCACAGGCAGAAGATTAGACACAGCAGCAGGAGAAGGCACCAGTAGGATGCCTCAGCCTCAGTCAGAGACAGCCCGATCTGAGGGCGATATAGAGGCTTCATCACAGCCCTCTCAGCAGTCCCCCTCACATCAGGAGCCGTTGGGCACTACACCGCCCCCGATAGCTCCTGTGCCTTCGCCATCAGATCAGGAGGTTCGTAGCACTGTAGTTATGTTGGCACAAATGATGGCCACACAATGCCAGTCGGTGCCACCTGTAGCAGCAGAGCCTTCAAGTGGGTCAGGTAGTTCCAAGGTCAGGGAATTTTTGGCACTAGGTCCGCCACAGTTCACTGGGTCAGATCAGGCAGAGGACCCTCAGGACTTTCTAGATCAGATGTAGAGAATTTTCTGGGTTATGCATGTGACCCCTTCAGAGTCTGTTGAGTTGGCAGTGTTCTGGTTGAGGGACATAGCAGTACTATGGTATGAGAGTTAGGAAAGGTCCCGAGGGAGAGATGTTACCCCTCCGACCTGGACGAGTTTCTCGGAGGCCTTCCTGGACCGTTACTTGCCACGAGAGATCCGGCAGGCCCGGATGGATCAGTTTTTGCATCTGGAGTAGGGGGCGAGGAGCGTACGCGAGTATGCTTTACAGTTTGACTCCTTAGCCCGTTATGCTCTAGCATTTGTTGATACTATGCCAGCTAGAGTTCACAGATTTATTATGGGTCTGAACCCGGAATATACTGAGGCATGTATGACGGCTACGTTACGAGAGTATATGGATATCGCCCGAGTACAAGCCTTTGCTCAGATCATTGAGGGTCTTAGACAACGGCAACAGAATAGTAGGCAGACCAGTTAGGAACAGCGACGCAGAGACAGATCAGACGAGATGCAAAGGGAAGTTCAGAGAGGACCCTGGCCACGACTATCAGATAGACCCCCTAGACCCCCACCTCCTCCACAGCAGCAGCAGCAGTGAGGTAGATATGTGCGATGAGGGCAGTTAGAGCCTAGTGGCAGTTCTAGAACAGTAGATTCCCCACAGTAGAGAAGGGGAGAGAAGAGTAGATTTGCACCCTCACCTTGTCCCTATTGTAATCGACCACACCCCGGAGCTTGTAAATATGGCTCCACTGGGTGTTATATTTGCGAACAGGAGGGGCATCAGATGAGAGATTGTCCGACCAGAGGTCAGGGAGTAGAGATAGTCAGGATAGGGGATCCGTAGGGCCATGAGCCCCAGCAGCCTCAGCGGGGCGTGGGCCTTCAGGTTCAGTAGGCAGAGGCTGAGGTAGATCAGGAACTTCCAGTTCAGGTACGGGCTCAAACCGTACTTATGCACTACCAGGGAGACACGACTCAGAGGCGTCGCCAGATGTAGTGACAGGTACGATGACTATCTGTTCATTCCCTTCTTATGTATTGATTGATCCAGGATCCACTCTGTCATATATCATCCCATTTGTGGCATGAAAGTTCAATATTGCACCAGAATTATTGCAGCAGCCCTTTTCAGTATCCACGCCCATCAGTGACTCTATTATAGCTAGCAGAATTTACCGAGGGTGTACAGTGGAGGTTGCAGACCGCCAAACTATAGTAGATCTGGTAGAGCTAGAAATGATAGACTTCGATGCCATAATGGGTATGGATTGGCTAGTGTCATGCTACGCCAATGTAGAATGTTGGACCAAGACGGTCCGATTCCACTTTCCAGGAGAGGCAGTGCGAGAGTGGAAAGGCAGCATAGCTACTCCAAAAGGTAGGTTTATTTCCTACCTTCAGGCAAGGAAATTGTTAGCTAAGGGATGTATCTACCACCAAGTAAGGGTTCAGGATGTCCGAGTAGAATCTCCGACACTCCAGTCTGTTCTGGTGGTGAATGAGTTCCCTGATGTGTTTCCAGATGAGTTATCTGGTATTCCCCCAGAGAGGGAAATAGATTTCGCTATTGATTTATTACTAGGCACTCAACCTATATCAATTCCTCCTTATCGTATGGCTCCTGCAGAACTTAGAGAGTTGAAGGAGCAGTTGAAAGATTTGTTAGATAAAGGTTTCATCAGGACGAGTACTTCACCATGGGGTGCGCCAATGTTATTTGTGAAAAAGAAAGATGGCTCACTCCGTATGTGTATAGATTATCGGCAGTTGAATAAAGTTACAATGAAAAACAAGTATCCGCTTCCTAGAATAGATGATTTATTTGAACAGTTACAGGGAGCCAGATACTTCTCCAAGATTGACTTGCGGTCCGTATATCATCAGGTTCAGGTACGTGAAAGAGATATTCCTAAACGGCATTCAGGACCCGATATGGACACTTTGAATTTCTAGTTATGTCCTTTGGGTTGCCGAATGCCCCAGCAGTATTCATCGACCTGATGAATAGTATTTTCAGACCATACCTGGACCTGTTCGTGATAGTGTTTATTGATGATATTCTGGTGTATTCTCGCTCTGAAGCAGATCGCCGGACTTATTTACGGACAGTACTCCAGATCCTCAGGGACCGCCAATTATATGCTAAGTTTTCCAAGTGTGAGTTCTGGCTTAACTCAGTAGCCTTCCTAGGGCACATTGTGTCGGATGCTGGTATAAGGTTGACAAGCAGAAAATAGAAGCAGTCAAATCATGGCCTATGCCTACCACTCCGACTGAGGTCCGTAGCTTTCTGGGATTAGTGGGATATTATAGGAGGTTTGTTGAAGGGTTCTCCACCATAGCGGCACCTCTGACTAAACTGACGCAGAAAGCAGCAAAGTTTCAGTGGACAGAGGCATGAGCGCAGAGCTTCTAGGAACTGAAAGATAGATTAACCTCCGCCCCAGTGCTAGCATTGCCGGAAGGTACAGAGGGTTATTCGGTGTATTGCGATGCATCAGGCGTCGGGTTAGGTTGTGTGTTGATGCAGCATGGTAAAGTGATTGCATATGCTTCCAGACAGCTGAGGAAACACGAAAAGAATTACCCTACCCATGACCTGGAGTTAGCCGCAATGGTCCACGCCTTGAAAATGTGGAGACATTACCTGTATGGCATCCATGTTGATATTTTTACAGATCACAAGAGCCTACAGTATATCTTCACTCAGAGGGAGTTGAATCTGCAGCAACGTCGCTGGTTGGAGCTGTTAAAGGATTATGACGTGAATATTCTGTACCACCCGGGAGAAGCCAATGTTGTAGCAGATGCTCTCAATCGATAGTCCATGGGGAGTTTGGCGTATTTGCAGCCCGAGCAGCGGGAATTGGTCAGGGAGATACATCAGTTAGCTAGCCTAGCCATTCATGTAGCAGAAACAAAGGACGGTAGAGCGGTAATTCAGAACACCGCCGTGTCATTATTAGTGGTGGAAGTGAAAGAACGGCAATATGAGGATCCTGACCTGATCCAGCTCAAAGACAGAATCCAGCAGGGTAAAGCGCCAGATTTTCAGATAACTGAGGATAGGGTGCTATGCTATAAAGACCGTCTGTGTGTTCGAGATGTTTCAAGCCTCCGCCAGCAGATTATGAACGAGGTACATTGCGCCCGCTATTCTCTCCACCCTGGCGCGACAAAAATGTACCATGATATCAAAGAAAACTACTGGTGGCCAGGTATGAAAAGAGAAATTGCTGAATTTGTAGCCTAGTGTCCTAACTGCCAACAGGTGAAAGCAGAACATCAGAAACCAGGCAGGTTGACTCAGGACATAGTTGTGCCTCTCTGGAAATGGGAAGTAGTAAATATGGATTTTGTGGTAGGATTACCCCGTACTAAACACATACATGATTCCATATGGGTGATAGTTGACAGATTGACAAAATCAGCTCATTTCCTGCCAGTAAGAACTACCTTCTCGGCCGAAGATTATGCGAAGTTGTATATCCGAGAAATAGTCAGATTGCATGGAGTACCAGTATCCATTATTTCAGACAGAGGAGCACAGTTTATGGCTAAATTTTGGCAGTCATTTCAGAAAGGTCTAGGAACGCAGATTAATTTGAGCACAGCATTCCACCCTCAGACAGATGGACAGGCTGAGCGCACTATTCAGACGCGCGAAGACATGCTGCGAGCTTGTGTGCTAGATTTTGGAGGTAGCTGGGACGACCATTTTCCGTTAATTGAATTTGCTTATAATAACAACTATCACTCAGCCATTCAGATGGCGCCTTTTGAAGCCTTGTATGGGCGAAAATGCAGATCATCGGTTGGCTGGTTTGAAATAGGGGAATCGGTGTTGATTGGGCCAGACATTGTTCAGCAGTCAGAGGAAAAGATAAAGCTTATTAGAGAATGCTTACTGACTGCACAGAGCCACCAGAAATCATATGCTGATGTGCGGCGCAGGGACTTGGAATTTGATGTGAATGACTGGGTATTTCTGAAAGTATCCCCAATGAAAGGGGTGATGAGATTCGGCAAGAAAGGTAAGCTCAGTCCGAGGTTTGTTGGGCCTTATCAGATTCGTCGAAGGATAGGCTGAGTAGCATATGAGTTGAACTTGCCTCCAGAGCTAGAATCCGTTCATCTGGCCATTCATGTATCTATGCTGAGGAAATGCATAGGAGACCCGTCCAGAGCAGTCCCAGTCCAGGATATTCAAGTTACGTAAGAGCTGGCCTATGAAGAGGTTCCAGTAGCCATCCTAGATAGACAGATTCGTAGATTAAGAACTAAAGATATTGCGTCTATCAAGGTATTATGGCGTAACAGGAACCGAGAGGAGATGACGTGGGAGGCTGCGGAAGATATGAAAGCTAGATATCCTCACTTATTCCAGGCCTAGTCAGGCGACAGGTATGTCCGTATTATAACTTATGCAGTACCTTGTGGTTGTGTATGTATAAATGAGAAAGATTGATGTTTAGCTATCCAGTGAATCTTAAAGTATTATGTGCAGTACCTGTACTGGACTTTTCTGCGTTTTAGGTTTTTGGGATAGTCCATATTACAGGGGAAACTCTGCCGAAATTTTCTTAGAAACAAGTTGAGAAGTCCTCTAGATAGAAGTTTACATTCGAGGACGAATGTTCTTAAGGGGGGGAGAATGTTATACCCCGTAAGATTCCCGACACCTAGATGGCCTATTCGCGCGTTGGTTAAGCATATTTGAAAGCCATACGTGCTAGAAAAAAGCCCGAGAAAAGACTGGACAAGAAACCTGTCAAACCATCACGGAAGGAGCCGGGGCAGAGCCCCTCCGCGATGGCAACGTGTCACGGAGGTGGAGCTTCCGCGTTGGCTCCGTGACACGTTGGGCCTGTCCAGGCCCAAGTATATAAAGCCCCACTTCGGTTTTAAATCAGTTCATCCCATATAATTTCCAGAGAAAACGCAGCAAACAGAGAGAGACGAAGAGGGTTCATATATTACACCTGATTACGCTGCCAAACGTAGTCCAAATCTAAATTAACTCCAGATACCGAGGTATTTAGCAGCAGGGAGCATTCCTACGGATTTTGTTTCGCGAAATACGACCGACGAATCGTCGAGCTACCGGACTAAGGTAAGTGGAATTGCTCCAAACTAGTGTCTATGTGCTCCTAGCCGTAAAGTGAATACTTCTCCCTTCTGGACTTTTGAAAAGTAGCAAGTTTTCGACCATCTTTCGATAAGCCTAAGTTTAGGCTATAATTATATCGAAAGTGATGTTTTCTTTCAGAATAGTGTTGTATTTAGTACTAATTGACGTATATATGAATGCAGTTGGGAGAAATAGCTGGAGTACTGACCGAGCCTCATCGGACAGTCGGATAACTTGAGGTTAAGGTATGTGAAGTTGTTCTTCGGCAAGTTAGTGAGCCTTAGCTTGGTAGGTCATAGTAAACTCCGTATTTGAAACTCTCGGAGTTGAATGTTGAGAATTAAGTGAGCCTAATAGATTCTGAGTTATGTTGCCATATCGTATTCAGTCCGAAAGTTAGTAAAGCATGCGCCAAAGGGCGAGTTAGCATTCCAGATTCAGTATAGCTTATTGTATGATTAGCAAGCATGTTGTAGAATAAAAAGATACAGATTTTCAGAATAAAGGCTAATAAAGTAAAATCAAATAGACAGACAGTTTTATGGCTACAGATTAGCCATTCAGACAGATAGTATCCCGGCTACAAATTAGCCCAACAGTTAAACAAAGATTTCAGAATCAGTATAATGCAGAAAGAGATCAAAATAAGGAAATCAGATTTCAGATAGCCTTTTTCAGTTATACGTGCTTGCTATTTGTATGTGCTATTTGTTTGATGAGACTTGATGTGGCGTGAGGGCACCTTATTGAGCATCCTCGCTGACCCTGGGTTGGTAATCGTGTCGCCCACTTAGCAGGTGGGTTTACGTCACTCCAAGGAGTGGCATGCCGTCCCCAGTTTGGACGAAGATGGGATGAAGCTTTCCCCATATCAGGCTGATCAGCATTACAGTACAGATAGCCCTGTTATGCGCAAGCGCCTAGGGAACAGATACAGATACAGTTACAGTACAAATCTTATTATAGGTGCAGCTCCGGTTTCAGATAGCCCTGAGGAGAGTTCCAAGGAACCAGACCCTATCTGTTATTGTCTGCACAGGAGTCCTCCGGACTCAGACACGGTTATTTATATCGGAGGCTATGGCCCAAGCCGGAGACCCAGGGGGCCGGTATAGGAGCTCCGAGTGAGCAGATGAGTGGAGTGACTTATTGTTTGTTGGTTTTGACCCGAGTAGGGGTATATAGATTGTTTGCTTGCTTGGCGCCATCCGGCTTATGGGGGTTGGTATTGGCTCTTGCTTGCTAAATGTACATGTATTTATATGCTTTATGTATGTATATACTAGTTAATAGACAGCAGGCCGCCGTGACTACGGACATGTTCCTGCTTATCAGTGCAGGAAGGTTTGATCTAGTTCCTATCAGCTCTTCAGATTTAGTTATCTTCTGCTTACATGACTTGTTACTTATGTTATCTGTATTCAGTTGTATTATTTCAGTTGCTTTTCATACTCGGTACCAGTGGTACTGACACCCAGTGGGCGCTGCATTACTTGCCTGCAGGTACTCATAGACGAGGAGGCGACCCCTCGTGATTTTAGTCAGCTATTGAGTCATCAGCTCCTGTTATCCGGAGTCTGATTCCCAAAGGTGTAGCTCCTTTTTCTTTTGTTGTACAGTATGGGTAGGTCGGGGCCCTGTCCCGATCATTTCTATTATTTTCCCACAGTATTCGTAGAGGCTTGCAGATTGTATATATTTCCCTGTGGTTAGTTGTGTCGGTCGTGTGGGGCTGTGCGTATGTTTAGTTGTTTATATTGATCGTGTGTGGCCTTATCCAGTCAGTAGTGGTGACCTCGTCGGTCACGTAGTTGTTCAGCATTTGTTATACTGGTTTAGACTCAACTAGACAACATGGTGGCCTTGTCGGCCCACATAGGTTCCTTGTTACAAGTATGTTTCTGGTTAGCTGCTATTATAGGTACAGGTGGCTGTAGGCCAGTTGGCCGGAGGCTGTGTTTACAGCGTCATATAGCCCGTTGATTTCATGAATCTGAGTTAGAGCTAGCTAGGCGCCAGCTGTGCTTAGGCTCACCAGTTAGCAGTCCAGGTCTTACTAGGGCACTAGGTGCCAGTCATACCCCCCAAGGCGGGGCGTGACAGACCTGATGTAGAAAACTTTTTTTTTTCCGTTTCAACTTTCAGGTCCGATCTTAGGATTTTTGGGGTATTACATGGAAGCTCAATGTTAGTAAAAGACATGGATATTTATTTGGAAGTTCCATCGAATAAGGTATTTCAAGACAAACTCAATTGAGTTGCGATTAGCTATTAATAAATGTCTTGTGTTGGAAGAAGATCTTAAACCCAATAAAGATATTTTCTCTAAGTCTTACATCTATTTGACGGCCTAAATTAAAGTCCAAGATGAGATGGAATGGAGCCCAAATCAGTCCCCAAATGAAGAAAATACTGCAGCATTTTTTAATCAGTTTCTAGAATTATATTTAAGAGTTATTTTTTTCTAAGTTGACTTCCTAGGACTTTGTGTGTGGCAACTTTTTATGCCATTTAATGTTTTGTTTTAATATATGTTTTCTACATTGGTCTAAGTGTGGGAAGCCTTCTATGTCTGTTGGAAATATGATTCTTTTAATTGAGTGTTTTGACCAGCCCCTTCTAGGATACTATATAAAGGGAGTTTTGACTCTTCATTTTAAGTAATTTTGATTTAATATATTACTAGTAGCCTTTTGTCTTGTAGAGACCTTCTTAGGCTCTCTTTGGGTTATATACTTTTTGTTCTAATTTGAACCATAGCTTGGATTTATTCAATGGTAAGATTCTTTATTTGAGTTCCCACTCCCTT
Source organism: Datura wrightii (assembly GCA_035772735.1). Lineage (NCBI taxonomy): Eukaryota > Viridiplantae > Streptophyta > Magnoliopsida > Solanales > Solanaceae > Datura > Datura wrightii. The sequence goes on from JASDFA010000018.1 coordinate 108,407,767, forward strand.
TTTTTTCTTCTTCTACTTCTTCTTAATTGATTAACTATTTCTTGTTTCCTCTCTATATAAGACTCAATTTCTTTCTCCTTTCTAATCTTCTAATTTATAGAGTCTTTCATTGTTCGGATCGTTATCAAGTGGTATCAGAACTTTGGATGGTTGGGTATTCTTATAGACTCCAGATCTATTGATTTTAATCTTAGAAAACTACAAGAATAAAAATTCTGCAAAAAAAAAAAGAAAAAAAAAAGTTATTCTAGCATGAACAATAAATAAAAAAAGAGTGAAAAAAATTATTTTCTGAAGTGAATAGTGATGTGAGCAATAACTTCTAGTGTCCTTCACTTGCTCATGGTTTGTTCTATACTTTATCTCGTGATTTGGTGACTTTGAATTATTGAAAATCTGATCAATCTCTTGAAAATCTTATTTGATTTGAAGCTTCTTTGAATTTTGGTCAACAAGAGGTCATTGTAGCTCATTGGATTCAAAATCTCATTGAATATGTTCTTGGTCTTCTTGAAAGTGTTTAGTTTAATATTATTCTCTTGCTAGATACTTTAAGTATTTGTTCATATTTAGTGTAGTCTAGTGATTTTGTGCATATTTCTTTATTTCATGTGAAAGTTTCTCTCATGCTTTTCTCTTTATTTTAGTTGTATACTTCTTTGTTTCCAGTTTGTTGCAGTTTTACTGTCCTTTTTCTTTGTTAGATATAAACTCCATCCTTTAACCAAATATTGGAACTTTCTTTGAAGTTTTTGAGTTGTTGGTTCATAGAAGAACTTTAAGGAGAATCCTTTGAGTGGTAAAAGGCAAGAGTGGTGAGATTATTTGAGGGTAAAAGCGTAATTTTATGGTATATGAGTATTGACAGCCATTACTTGGTACACATGAATTAGTGCATGTGAGACAACATTACTATTAACAATCAGTTTTAAAGCATGTCTTCTATAGATTTTTAAAGCAAAGGAGCGAAAGAATGGATGATTACAGTGGGGATGATTGGGAATCACGTGCAAAGAATGATGAAAGGGACATGTACTATAACTCTTCTGATGACTGTGGTGGCTATGATGACTCAAATACTAGCCAAACCTATGATGAATCACATCAAATTTGAGTAAAACCAATAATATTTGTGATGAATATCATAGTGATGAATCTTCTGATTACGATGAGATTAGTTACAGTGATGAATGTGATTTTATTGGAGTTCTACAGTAAGATCTAGTTTAGGGAGGAGTCCTAGAAGAGACCATAAGCTTACTAGATGTAACAAGAATTTTCAAACAAGAATGGAAGTATTGTCTAATGTGTGTGCTACTAAAATTGATAGAAATGTTTGTCACAACTTAGTCAATGCTTACTTTGTTAAAAAGGTGGATTTATCTTATGTCAAGCATGCTTCACCCTACACTAGTAAACGAGTGAAGGTGGACAAGAGAGTGCTGCTGCGATTTAGTCCTGGGAGATACAAGGATGAGGTTTGGTGTGATGTGGTTCCTAATTCACATGTCATGTCTTATTGGGAAGGCCATGGTATCTCTGTAGTAAAGCTTCATATGATCTAGAAAATAATAAATATTTTTTGGTGAAAGATGATGGAAAAAAGACAGCTCTTGTTTCTTTGGTGCCTATGGAGATTCAGGAATAACAGTTAAGGGTAAGAAAATCAATGGAGGTGTTTGAAAAGGAAAAAGAATGCAAGAGGGAAAATAACTACAGGTTTGAGAAGCCTAAAATTAGAGTTGACCTTAGAAGTCCTCCAACGGATAAAAGAGGAATTCTTAGAAAGTACATGGGAGCAAGTGCATTGACAAACTTCTCTACACCAAATAAAATAAAGGTTGAGAGACAAAAGAAAGAGAGAAGCAAGGGCGAGCAACTTATTAACTCAAGAGAGGAAAAGAGAGAGGAAGTGATGAGTGAAGAGAGTATGTTGTCAAGAAGTAAGAATGCGTAGACAAAATTGAGTGAGGTGAGCTTGAGAGGTAAAATAGAGAGTGAACTAGTGCATTTGAGTTATGAAAAAACAGAGATTAAAAGAATAGAGTGCATAAGTGTGAGAGATTCTTGTTCAAGCTCTAACCAATTAACTCATTCTTTTTCTAGTATTTGTGATCCAAATGTGCAGGACAATGAAAAAGAAATTAATGAGGAGTTGGAAAAACAATTGCAATGAAGTAAGGAAATTCAATTTTAATGATGATTTGGAAAGTGTTAAAGCCAATGATTAATGGAAACAATTTCAAGTTGAAGACAAGATTGACCTTTATTGTCTCATGTGGTATGACCTTATTGATGATCTATTTGTTTCAAATGAAACTAAACTTGTACCAAAAATTCATGAGGCCAAAGTTTTAAGTGAAGATATAACTCAAATTGGGATTCATCCTTCCCTTTTTAATTATTCTTCTCATGTCAGAAATCTATCACAATGTGATGAGAGAGAGTTACAAGATAACTTGAGTGAACAAATCCAAAGGAATTTGAGAGAGAATGAATCTTGTTCATATTCAAATTTTCTAATCTTTCTTATTTTAGTATCACTTTTCAATCCATGAGGAAATTTGACAAAGAACCTTATGAATAGGATGATAGTACCTCATTTGAAGAAGAAACTAACATTGGCCAAGATTTTAAAGTGTACATTAACTGATTGTGAGAGAACATTGGAGAAGACATTAAGTGTTATTTAATCCTTTATAGTTTGAGAATATCACTGGAGAAGTTGTCAATGAAAGCAACGATACACATGAAACATTTGAAGCAATAGATATTGAGAATATTGAGCTAAATGAAGAATGTAACAACTCAAGTGTAGAGAAGGAGAAGTGCTCACAGGTTGTTTACTTCATAGTATCTTTATCTTTTTTTTGAAGATCCTTTTTTACAAGTTAAATTCAAGCCACTTCTCAAAAGAATTTCTTTTGATCCATATCTTGACTATGGCATGTCCAATGGTGAAGTTAAGTTATTTACCAAGAGAAAATATGGTATGTTTGTTTCCTTTTCATATGCTTTTGGTATTGCTAATGACCCTCTATTGTTTAAAGAGCTTATGAATTGTGTTTTAACTGCTTTTGAAGGTAATTACATTATTTTGTTAAACAATGTAGTTCTTGGATAAGGGGTGTTTGTGCATAAAATAGCTAAATGGGTTAAGTGGTTGGATGGTCACTACCTGGTGTTATGTTTACCAAATGCTCGCTCTACTTCCTTTGTTTACCTCCTACTAGTTTTGATTATCATGTTTGTTGTAGGTATTGGTCAATCATTAAGGTCAAATTTTCTTTATTGGGAGGGAGGGGGTTAATGATAACAACCAAAGAGGCTTAAATCTAATGAAGGTGCAAATATAGATAATGTCAAGATTCGAGGATGAATTTTCTTTATCAAGGGGAGAATGATAGCATCCATGAAAGGTGAAATGTCAGCAAAAGACATGGATAAATATTGGAAAGTTCAATTGAATAAGGTATTTCATGACAAACTCAAATGGGCTGCAATTAGTGATTAAAAGTGTCTTGTGATGGAAGAAGATTTCTAGCTCGATGAAGATGCTTTCTCCAAGACTTACATCTACTTGGAGGCCTAAATTAAAGTCCAAGAGGAGATTAAATGGGGCCCAAATCAGTCCCCAAATGGAGAAAATACTGCAACATTTTTTAAATTAGTTTCTAAAATTATATTTAAGAGTTGTTTTATTCTATGTTGACTTGCTAGGAATTTGTGTGTGGAATCTTTCTATGCCATTTAATATTTTGTTTTAATCTATGTCGACTACATTGGTCTAAGTGTGGGCGGCCTTCTATGTCCCCATGGAATATATTTCTTTTACTTGAGTCTTTTGACCAACCCCCTCTAGGACTCTATACAAAGAGGGTTATTTCTCTTCATTGTAACTATGTTTGATTTAATATATTAGTAGCAGCCTTGTGTCTTGTAGAGACCTTTTTAGGTTCTCTTTGGGTCATGCCCTTTTTGTTCTAGTTTGAACCATAACTTGAATTTATTCAGTGGTAAGATTGCTTGTTTGATTTCTCTCTCCCTATTTTCTTTTTCTAATTCTTCTTAATTGATTCACTATTTCTTGTTTCTTCTCTTTTCAAAAATCAATTTGTCACGCCCCGAGACTACACACTAGACGTAACACGGTACTTGAAGTCACAAGTGACCCCAAGTCAACCCCTGGTCTATCATCCACTGGTATTCTAAGCAAAAAATGCATAGCAGAAGCTTTGAAATCATAGCATAAGAACATTTAAGTAAATAAAACTAGAAGAAAACATAAAATTTATATTATCTGAAGTCTGAAATTAACTGTGTCTGAAAGCCTACAAACTGATGAGTTGCTGGGACAAGCCCCCAGCAAACTATAAATCTAACTAAAAATAATAAATCAACTGAAAGGAAATGGAATAAGGCCCTCAAATGATGAGGAATTACACTTCAACTGTAGGAGGGGAAGATTTGGATCGCAACGGCTAACGATGCTGAGTCTAGAAACCTGCAGCTGTATCATAAAACGATACAACATAAAAGTATGCGTCAGTACTTATCAATAGGAAAGCTGAAATGAACTACTGATGTAATTTGAAATGGTAAAGATGACCCTGTGTGATGGTCAAGGACATGCTGTAAGTCTGAAACACTGAGTCTGAGATATAGTATTGAACTGAGCTACTTATTTTGAAACTAGACTGGACTGACTAATGAGAGAGTCTCTAACCGACATATAACCACGTGAGATAGACGTGGAGTCTGATATATACACCTCACCGGTAGGACCCAATATACCTTTCCAGAATATAAATGCATGAATTGGGTGATCACAAATGTTTGGGGCCAATTAGGCCAAATAATACTGTAACCTACGCTGGCAGTGTAGTTCTGGGAAGCTGGTTGCACTGGAACCTTGGCCCGCTCGGTGCTAAGTCCTACTCCCACTAGAAACCTAAACTAAACTGCTAGGCTGATAGCTTGAAACTGGGGTCCAAGATTATTCAGGGGTCCAACCTGGGTGCGTTGGACCACTATTAATTATAAATTCTTGTTATTAGCTGAGTTAAGAGTCTACTGAATTGTCTTGAATTGAGCATGTGCTGTGAGTGTAAGGTTTTTTTAATATTCCATGCTATTGTGTAGTGTATAGAACTTTCCTGGTGTGTATACAAAATGAAATGAGGGATGTCGATTCTAGGAGATGATTTTGGCATTTTAGTAATGGAGGAATTTTTCCAGTGTTGACGACGAGTGGACATGACAAGTCGTCCAGTGATGTAACGACTCGTCAAGTCCCTCATGACGACTGGTAGTGCTAATCTTCCTACAATTTTCTAGGGGTGTTTTTGTAAAATCCTAAGCTACTAGTTCCTAAATAACATTGTTTTGAGTATTAGATGGGACGTTTTTAAGGGTTTTTCCTAGCCTAATCTCTCATTCCCTCAAATTACCCTCTCAAAACCTTCTCCCATCTCTCTCTCAAGACTCAAGGATTTAAGTAGTGTTTCTTCAAAGGCTTCAAGTTTCAAGTTCAATTGGGAGGTTCCTTATAATAAGGTATGTGGGTTTTCAACAAGGATCTCCTTTCATCCTCGTGCCCCAAACTTTTAAACTAAAAGCCCAAATCCTTTGATTCTACAAAAGCATGTTCTAGGGTTTCTATATATGTATGAATTCTCATATGTTTTCCCTAAATTCTAAGATCCCTCATGGTTAATAGTAGTGTATGATTATGAAGTTAAATGCACCTTCTTGAATTATGTGTATGATAGGTGAATAGCATGAATGTGGGATTTTCACCATGAATTAGTTTAGAATTTAAAATGGGATTTCATCAATTATTCACATGCTCTTATCATGAACTTTTATCCATGTTTATAGTATAAGTAGATCATATGGGTCCTCGCAAATCTAGAATATATGTTGTATTATATGTGTTGGAACATGATTATAACTTATGGGCTTTGACCAATGTGAAGTATCTATATGTTTTCACTATGATTTTGATGTATATGTTTTGGGTATGAGTTGAAGCCTATGGAGCCTTAAGGAATCAAGCATACATGCTACATAATGTGCATTCGAGATTTAAATATTGCGGACATGTTTAAAGTATGATCTGATCCTATATATGCTTCATAAATGTTGGATGTATGATTTAAACGATTTTTGGGGACTATGATGATATGAATGATGATGATAAAGCATGAGAATGATCCTTCAGACTTTTGGGCTTGTTGTTAGTAGAAAATGGCCTTAATCTACTCTAAATGAACTCAGTATAATGTAATCAGTTGAATGCTCATGTCTCTTATTAGCTGAAGTAACTTGGACTAGAGGAATGACGTCTGACTAGTGTCCTCCATGTTCTAGTTTATTGGGACTCTCCCTAGACGAGAATGTTTCCCTCAGTCAGTCAGAATGTTCCCCTTAGTCTTGTCAGGGATTCTCCATAGCAGAGAATGTCTCCCTTATCTCAATCAGGGATTCTCATTAGCAGAGAAGGTCTCCCTTAGTTCAGTTAGGGATTCTCATTAGCAGAGAATGTCTCCCTTAGATCAGTCAGGGATTCTCATTAGCAGAGAATGTTTACTTAGTTCATTTAGGGAGGCTCAATAGCAGAGAAAGTCTCCCTTAGATAGTCAGGGATTCTCATTAGTAGAGAATGTCTCCTTAGCTCTATCAGGGATTCTCATTAGCAGAGAATGTTTCCCTTAGTTCAGTTAGGGACTCTCAATAGCAGAGAAAGTCTCTCTTAGTAAGTCAGCGACACTCCATAGCAGAGAACGTCTCCTTTAGCTCAGTCCATGATATCAGTTCAATTCATCTCTATATAGATTAAGACTTTAGTTTAAATAAGATTTAGCAGAATTCAGTCTCAGTTATCAGCAGATAGCTAGTATAGTGTATGATATTAGTTACAACTTCAACATTTAGCATATGCACTATTCTCGATTCGGGCCTATGTTCGAGTCATGACAAACTTGGTATCAAAGCCAAGGTTTAAAGTGTCCTAGGTTGTATGAAAGACATGTTAAGTAGAGTCTTCTTCATGGGTGTGAAGCACGCCACACTTATGACGAAGAGGCTACAAGACGTTTTAGGAATATTCCCTTTTCTTCATAATTCTTATTGTGCATAGAGTATGAAACTCTAAAAGTTCCCCTCCTGAATTGTGCTTTATGCACTCACTGATAATGCCTCCCAGATGAGCGAATGAAAGAAGAAATGGTAATGGGCGCCAGCAAGCCCCACCAGGCCCAGCGAACCCGATGGACGACCATGTTACTCATGCCGAGTTCTGGGCAACCCTTCATATGTTGGTGCAGGCCATGACTGCCCAGATTACTCAGCAGGATATGGCTCATGTTCCCTAAAATGGGAACGTAGTGGCGGCCATGGTAAGAGACTTCCTCAGGGTGAAAGCGCCCAAATTCTTAGGGTCAAGGGTGTACGAGGACCCGTATGAGTTCTTAGAGGAAATTCGGAAGATCACCCAAATCATGGGGCTGAAGGGAATAGAGAGCGCAGACTTAGCCTCCTACAACTGAAAGGAGTCGCTCGTATATGGTTTTGCTAGCAGAGAGATAGTCAGGGAGTTGGAGCAGCCCCCGTAAGTTGGGAGGAGTTTATGGCGGCTTTCTTGGATAGGTTCTTCACTAGAGAGTTGAGGGAAGAAAAGGCGGTAGAGTTCATCAACTTGAACCAAAACTGCATGACTATCAAGGAGTATACGTTGTAGTTTACCTGGTTGTCCAAATATGCACTGGAGATGATAGCCAACTAGAGGGCTCATGTGAGTAAATTCGTAAATAGAGTGTCAGACTCCTTGATCAAAGAGTGCAGGACCACCATGTTGCTCAAGGACATAGACTTTCCACGTTTGGTGATATTCACTTAACAAATAGAAGCAAGACAGGTGAAGGAAAAAGAGAGAAATGCCAAGAGGGCTAGGATAGGAGATTCAGAGTTTCCTCCTCAGAGGCCGAGTAGCGGACACTGCTCATGCTCCAAAAAGACATCATCAGCCCCAGCACCTTCAACAACCAGTGTTCTGTACAGACTTAGGGTAAGGGAGATTACCTATTCAGCTTGTAAGAGCTATGGGAAACACCATTTGGGAGATTGCATTGCCAGCACAAACTCTTATTTTTGGTGTGGCAAGTTGGGTTATAAGTACCGAGATTGCGCAACAGCTAAGTATGGCGAGAGTAGAGTATCAACCACCTCTTTAGTAGCTCCTATGAAATGCCCATTTCAACAGGGTGCATCATCTAGCGCAGGTGGTTGACAGTGTCAAAACCATTCCAACGCCTTGTCATCACATCAGGAAAAGGGCAAGGCGCCAGAAGTAGTTACAGGTATGTTATGAATTTCTCATGAGATTCTTTGTATGTTGCTAGCCCCAGAACAACAGTATTGAATAAAAAGCTTTTGTGATGTTTGTGGAGAAGAGATTGTCAATGTGTGGTGTGAATAGCTGTGAGTATAAGGTTTTTAGTGATTGTTAGAGCTGGAGAAGGTGTTAGAGTTAGTGGTGTAGGCCCAACCTTAATAGAGATTCAGGAGCCTTAGAATGATGGCTTAAAGCTAAGGGGAGATGGTAAGTCTGTGAGACACGTCAAATCTTGAATATACTAGTTGGGAAGTTCCAGCCTTAATAGTTGCAGTATGTCAATCCCTTCAGGTCCAAATAACTCCCTTTGTATTTTAGTTGAAGCTATGCTCCACCCATTCCTATGCACAGACTTTCAGATATTCTAGATAGCCACTTCAGACAGCGATGCCAGTCTTACTCTATGAATCCTTAAGGCTCATGTTCATGTTATGAACTACCTATGTGTGTTAACTCATGTCTTCCAGTATGTTCAGCTCAAGTTCAGTCTTGAGAAGTTGCTTTAGTAGCTTAGTAGATTTGAGAACCTCATGTATGTGCTTAGTTTTAGATGTCGTGAATGATTTGAGCTCATAAGTCCTTTACTTTCAATTAGACCAAATATCATGAGTTCTAGCTCAGTATCAGAAAGAGATTTGAGAATGATGCCTCAGTCTGTACCAGCTCAATGCCAGTTAGAGGGAAAGAATCCTTCTCAGTGGTCTATTTAGTCCCATGTCAGTTCCATGTCTTTCAGTCCCTCTCACGTCTTAGCATGCATGCATGATTTAGATATTTAGTTCCAGTTCAAATATGTAATATCGTCCTGGAGTCAGATACTCCATCAGTTTCAATTGTAAATGTTCAGTATTTGGGATATCAATTCTTTCCCCAGTTCAGCATGTTTAGCCAACATTTTAGGATGAATGTTCCCAAAGGGGAGATATTGTAACACCCCAAAAGTTTCTAAGAACAGACCCCAGACTTAAAGAAAGAATTTAGAAGGAAAGTAGGAAATGCACCTCAGAACGAGTTGTGGTACGACCCATTAGGTGACTCTATGAGCAGTGGTGAGACTCGTGGCAAGCAGTCAATGAAGTACTGATCAGATCTCCGATGTAACGACCGACATCATGACTCGTGGTGTGAGGAGATGAGTCGTGCGGTTCCCTATCACGAGCAGCAACCTAAAAGTCAAATATCCAGGGGACGAGAGACATAAAAAATCATTGAGTTTAGTAATGATTCATCTTAAGATTCATCGAGGGGAGGTTAAGAATAAAGGTTTCAGTGGCAACAGACGAATATGACAACCCATTAGGATAGGTAATGACTCATTAAGTCGATCATCGAATGAGGGCCGAAAATCAAAGGAGGGCCCCGAGGAAGTGGTGACAATAGAAGAAGGAACGAGTAATTATGCAGCTAACGACTCGTTAAGTGGCCCATGTGGTAAAGAAGATCGGTAAAGGAGGAATTTGTCCAGTGTTGACGATGAGTGGACATGCGAGTCATCCAGTGATGTAACGACTCGTCCAGTTCCTTGTGAGGACTGGTAGTGTTAATTTTCCTGCATATTTCCAAGGGTATTTTCATAAAATTCTATGCTTCTAGTTCCTAAATGATGTCGTTTTGAGTATTAGATGGGATGTTTTTAAGGGTTTTCCCTAGCCTAATCTCTCATTCTCTCAAATTACCCTCTCAAACCCTTCTTCCTTCTCTGTCTCAAGACTCAAGGATTTAACTAGGGTTTCTTCAAAGACTTCAAGATTCAAGTTCAATTGGGAGGTTCCTTCTAATGAGGAATGTGGATTTTCAACAAGGATTTCCTATCATCCTTGTGCCCCAAACTCTTAGACTAAAAACCAACATCCTTTGATTCTAGAAAAGCATGTTCCAAGGTTACAATTTATGCATGAATTCAAATATGTTTTCCCAAAATTCTAGGGAACCTCATGGTTAATAGTAGTGTATGATTATGAAGTTACTTGCACCTCCTTGAATTATGTGAATGATAGGTGAATAGCATGAATGTTAGATTTTCACCATGAGTTAGTCTAGAATTTCAAATGGGATTTCATCAATTATTCACATGCTCTTATCATGAACTTGTATCCATGTTTAAAGTATTTGTAGATCATATGGGTCACCGCAAATCTAGAACATATGTTGTATTTTATGTGTTGGAACACGATTAGAACTTATAGGCTTTGACTAATGTGAAGTATGTACTTGTTTTCACTATGATTTCAATGTATATGTTTTGTGTATGAATTTAATCTATGGAGCCTTTAGGAATCTAGAATACATACTACATAATGTAAATTCGAGATTTAAATGTTGTAGACATGTTTGAAGTATGATCTAATCCTATAAATGCCTTATGAATGTAGAATGTATGATATAAATGATGATACGGGACTATTATTATATGAATGATGATGATAAAGAATGAGAATGATCCTTCAGACCTTTGGGCTTGTTGCTTGCAGAAAATGGACTTAATCAACTCTAAAGGAACTTAGTATAACGTAATTAGTTCAATGCTAATGTCTCTGATTAGCTGAAGTAACTTGGACTAGACAAATGACGTCAGACTAGTTTCCTTCATGTTCTATTTTATTGGGATTCTCCCTAGCCGAGAATGTTTCCCCCAGTTAGTCAAAATGTTCCCCTCGGTCTAGTTAGGCATTCTCCTAGTTGAGAATGTCTCCCTTAGCTCAGTTAGGGATTCTCATTAGCAGAGAAGGTCTCCCTTCGTTTAGTCAGGGACTCTTATTAGCAGAGGATGTCTCCCTTAGATCAGTCAGGGATTCTCATTAGTAGAGAATGTTTCCTTTAGTTCAGTTAGGGAGTCTCAATAGCAGAGAAAGTCTCCCTTAGTCAGTCAGGGATTCTCATTAGCAGAGAATGTCTCCCTTAGCTTAGGCAAGGATTCTCATTAGTAAAAATTGTTTCCCTTAGTTCAGTTAGGGAGTATCAATAGCACAGAAAGTCTCCCTTAGTCAGTCAGGGACACTCCATAGCAAAGAACATCTCCCCTAGCTTAATCCATGATATTAGTTTAGTTCAGCTCTGTATAGATTCAAACTCTAGTTTAAATCGAATTTAGCAGAATTCAGTCTCAATTATCAGCAGAAAGTTAGTATAGTGTATGATATCAGTTACAACATCAGTATTAAGCATATGCACAGTACATAACCCTTATGTATCATATTAATTATAGTTCAGTAAATGTTTTCAAATAAAAGCTTCATGTCAATACATATGTATATCTCAGACAGGGTTATTATATTTCAGCTTAGTTATATATTAGTGATGCATTCAGTTTACTTCCCTCTTGTATGCTTGCATGTTTAATTTATTTACAGTTCCCGCATACTTAGTACATTCCAAGTACTAACCGCAAACTTTATGTGTTATATCGTTTCATGATATATATTTAGGTTTCCAAACTCAGCCACGTGGTTAGATACACTCCATTTCCATCTTAGCTGCTTGTGGTGAGTCCTAATCTCTCGAGGACGCGATTTATGTTCTCTATTTCATGTTTCATTTTTCATATTTTAGGAGTTAGCTAGGAGCTTGTCCCAATAACTCATCAGTGTTGTAGAGGCTTTCAAACTTGTGTAAATAGATTCAGATTATGTATCAGAGTTTTATTATATTATGCCTTATGTATCAGTTAGCTTCCGCTCAGTTATGGTTCTGTAAGTTGTTTTCTTGTTAGTATTATGTTATGATCATGCCATGGGTCGACTTCGAGCCTCTCAGTATTCTTTGTCCCGTGTCTTGATTCGGGTCTATGTTCAGGTCATGACACAGTGACAACGACTTGTCCAATGAGTCGTTACAAGCTCCCACGAGTCATTGCTTCTCTCGTTGCTTCAGCCAAAGTTTCATTCTTGGACCTCCTACCACGATAGGTACCCTTAGTTGTACCCAACTCCAATGACTCTTGGATACCATCCGTTGTCACCACTACCTGCCTTCTGAGAATCCTTCCAACCGGACCATATAATGACTCGTCTCTTTGAACAATGAGTCGTCCTATGACTCGTGCCGACCCTTTTTACCAAGACCATCCTCCCAATGACCTACTTACAACAACTCGTTACATCCACTAATGGGTTATTCCGAGATCCATTACTTCATAGCCTACTCTATAGATTCTCACCACCAGCACCTCCAGTGGGTCGTTACTCCCACTAACGACCCATACAATGAGTCGCTCTGAGAAGAAATTTACGATTTTCTGCTACTTTTCATTTCAAATCTCGAGTCTTAGGAACTTTCGAGGTATTACATATCTCCCCCTTGGGAACATTCGTCCTTGAGTGTGGGTAAACATACTGAAAAGCTGGGGAAATGCAACTATTATGCCAAATACTGAACATTTAAGCTGAAAACTGATGGAGTAACTAACTCCGGACTAGAGTACATGACTGAACTAAATTCATAAATCACACATACATACATTGACATGAATGAAACCAATGAAACATGAACTAAGCATGAAACTGAATAGGATACTAAGGAGGAAACTGATACCTCGAGCTGTAACTGAGCTGGAAGGGAATAGATGAGGGTATCTAGCAATCATATCTACTTCAGCTTCCCATGTAGCTCTCTCAATGTGCTGGTTCCTCCATAACACCTTTACTGAAGCTACATATTGGTTTCCTAGCTTCCGAACCTAATGATCAAGTATTCCCACTGGAACATCCTCATAGCTGAGGTTATCCTTCACACCTACACTCTATACCAGAACAATTAAAGTCGGATCACCCAAAAACTTCTTCTAGAGCAATACATGGAAAACTGGATGAACTGAAACAAATTCTGAGGGAAACTCCAACACGTCTTTGGGTGATCCTGCTTTAATTGTTTCCAACACGTCTAACAATCCTGTGTGGACCAACATAATGGGGACTGAGTTTCCCTTTCTTTCCGTACCTCATCACTCCCTTCATGGGAGATACCTTCAAAAACACCCAATCATCAACTTTAAACTCAAGCTCCCTCCTCCACCCATCCACATAGGACTTATAGCGACTCTGAGATGTCTTCAATCTTTCCCTTATAAGCTGAACTCGCTCCATGGCCTTATGGACTGGATCTGGACCTATCAATGTAGCTTCACCAACCTCAAACCCATAAATATGTGATTTATACCTCTTCCCATAAAGAGCCTCCAACGGAGTAATCTAAATATTGGAATGGTAGCTGTTGTTATATGCAAACTTAATGAGAGACAAATGATCATCCCAACTACCCTTGAAATCAATCACACATTCTCTCAACATATCCTCCAGAGTCTGAATGGTCTGCTCTGCCTGACCATCTATTTGTGGGTGAAATGTTGTGCTAAGCTTAACCTGGGTACCAAAGGCCTTCTAAAATAATCTCCAAAACTGTGAGGTAAACTAAGTACCTCTATCTGAATTAATGGACAAGGGCATTCCATGCAACCGAACTATCTCCCGAATGTGTAAAATAGCATAATCCTCCGCTGAATCGGTAATTTTGACAAGTAGCAAAGGAGCTGCTTTAGTCAACCTATCCACAACCACCCAATTGGAGTCATACTATCAGTGTATACGAGGCAACCCCATAATGAAGTCCATATTGATTTCCTCCCACTTACACGTAGGCATACCAAGTCCTGAAGCACACCTCCTGGTCTCTGATGCTCAACCTTCACCTGTTGACAAATCAAACACTTAGCCACAAACTCTGCTATGTCCTTCTTCATTCCATTCCACCAATAGACTTCCTGTAGGTCATGGTACATCTTGGTGGCACCTGGATGGATAGAATATCTAGAACAATGAGCTTTATGCAAGATATGCTCCCTCGATTCGCCAGCATCCAGTACACACAAACGACCCTGATATTGAAACACACCATCTCCCCCTAGGGAGAAAACCTCGACCTTTGTTGTGCCTCAGCGCACACGGTCGTACAAGTAATACAATGGCTCTTTTAAGAGTCGGATGTCGAACCCATAGGGACTAGACTATTTCAGTGAATTATCAAGTTCTAGTGCTATATTAAATTTCACAACTATTGATTTGAGAGATTTTGGTTGTTTAAACTAAATCTAAGGGTGACGACAAAATAATCGGGAAAAAAATACAAGAAGCAACCAGAGTTAAGGCCTGACAATCATGCAATGTTACAATTCGTGATGGTTTGAGTATTAAAATTTCAGTTGTTGTCTCACAGAGTTAAAATGCAATGTTCATGGTCTTTCGAGCTTCTAAGCACAATAAATTAGTCTGACACCTACATCGTTGAGCGGGGATGTGACGTCCTAATTCGTGAGTAATTCAACACTATGGATGTGGTTTATACGGTTTGTGCCCTTGATTATGGACTTTCGTACCTCTAATCATTTAACCTAGCTTAGCTTCACAACTAATTCTATGGGTGGTGATGTGACAATACTAATTCGGTGTCTAGCTATCATCCCGTTTTACTAGCCAAGCAAGGCCAATTAGGTATAATTTCTATCCTAACCACGAATTATATGGTAAATACAATAACTTTCTCTTTGCATTCTTCCGTTCTAACCTAGAGTTACTCTCTTGAGCTTTTACCTTTGTTTAACAAGTTTCTTTTAATGGTGATCAAGTATAAAAACAACGATAATTAAGAATGCAAGACAAAACAACAAAAACTCAAACCAAATATGAAAATCAGGCATTACATTCATATCATGTGGCCTCAACCCTGAGGAAGGGTTTTAGCCACTCATGTTCGTACAATTACTCAAAAACATAATTAAAGTAATGTACTTACAAGAATTATTAAAAGAGAATGACAAACTTTAAACCTAGGTGAGGTTCTCGCTTCTTCCTTCGCTCCTCTCTACTTTTCCAAACTATTTATGTGATAAATGATTTTAGAAATTAAGGGTCCTATTTATATTAAATGGGAACTTAAAATTTTTAGCCAGGCATAGAACAGCTCCGTGCCACACTGCCCATCGTGCAGTAGTATCTTCATGGCATGGAGGCATCGTGCAGGTGCACTGAATATATAACTGTGATGAAGCTTTTATTTGAAAACATTTACTGAACTATAATCAAACTGATGCATAAGGGTCATGTACTGTGCATATGCTGAATACTGAAGCTATAACTGATGTCATACACTATATTGATTAACTGCTGATAACTAAGACTGAATTCTGCTAAATCTAATTTAAACTAAAGTCTTAATCTATATAGAGCTGAATTGAACTGAGATCATGGACTGAGCTAAGGGAGACTTTCTCTGCTATGGAGTGTCCCTGATTGACTAAGGGAGACTTTCTCTGCTATTGAGACTCCCTAACTGAACCAAGGGAAACATTCTCTACTAATGATAATCCCTGATAGAGCTAAGGGAGACATTCTCTGCTAATGAGAATCTTTGACTAACTAAGGTACACTCTCTCTACTATTGAGTCTCCCTAACTAAAGGAAACATTCTCTGCAAATGAGAATCCCTGACTGATCTAAGGGAGACATCCACTGCTAATGAGAATTCATGACTGAACTAAGGGAGACCTTCTCTGCTAATGAGAATCCCTGACTGAAATAAGGGAGACATTCACTGCTATGGAAAATCCTTAACTAGAGGGGAATATTTTGACTGACTAAGGGAAACATTTTTGGGTACGGAGCGTCCCGATAAACCAAAATTGGAGGATACTAGTCTGACGTCATTCATCTAGTCAAAGTTACTTCAGTTAATCAGAGTCATGAGCATTCAACTGATTACATTATAGTGAGTGCATTTACAGTTTATTAAGGCCATTTTCTACTAACAACAATCCCAAAAGTTTGAAGGATCATTCTCATGCTTTATCATCATCATTCATATCATCATAGTCCCGAATCATCGTTTAAATCATACATTCTACATTGATGGGGCATCTATAGGATCAGATCATACTTTAAACATGTCTGCAATATTTAAATTTCAAATTCACATTATATAGCATGTATTCTAGATTCCTGAAGGCTCCATAGATTCAACTCATACCTAAAACATATATATCAAAATCATAGTGAAAACATGTAGATACTTCACATTGTCAAAGCCCATAAGTTCTAATCGTGTTACAACATATATTCTATATTTGCGGGGACCCATATGATCTTTATATACATTTAACCTGGATACAAGTTCATGATAAGAGCATGTGAATAATTGATGAAATCCCATTTGAAATTCTAGACTAATTTATGGTGAAAATCCCCATTCATGCTACTCACCTATCATACACATAATTCAAGAAGGTGCAAGTAACTTCATAGTCATACACTACTATTAACCATGAGGGATCTTAGAATTTAGGGAAAGAATATGAGAATTCTTACATAAAGTGAAACCCTAGAACATGCTTTTCTAGAATCAAAGGATTTGGTTTTTTAGTTTTAATGTTTGGGGCATAAAGATGAAAGGAAATCCTTGTTGAAAACCCACATATCTAATTAGAAGGAACCTCCTACTTGAACTTGAAACTTGAATCCTTTGAAGAAACCCTACTTAAATCCTTGAGTCTTGAAAGAGAGATGGGAGAAGGTTTTGAGAGGGTAATTTGAGGGAATGAGAGATAAGGCTAGGAAAAACCCTTAAAAACGTCCCATCTAATACTCAAAACAACATCATTTAGGAACTAGAAGCATAGTATTTTACAAAAACACCCCTAAAAAGATATAGAAAAATTAGCACTGCCAGCCCTCACGATGGACTGGATGAGTCGTTACATCACTGTATGACTTGTCATGTCCTCTCTTCTTCAACACTGGATAAATTCCTCCTTTACTGATCTTCTTTACCACACGGGCCACTTAACGAGTCGTGAGGTTCACAATGACTCGTTCCCTTCTTTCGCTGTCACCACTACCTCGGGACCCCCTTTTGATTTTCGACACTCATTTGATGACTGACTTAACGAGTTGTTACCTATTCTAATGGGTTATCGTATCTGTCCGTTTCCACTGAAACTTTTATTCTAAACCTCCCCTTGATGACACTATGGACAACTTGTTACTGATATCAACGAATCGTCATATCTCTCGTCCCCTGGAGGTTTGACTTTTAGGCTACCGCTCATGATAGGGAACGCCATGACTTATCTCCTTACACCACGAGTCATGACATGGGTCATTACGTTGGAGCTCTAATTAAGACTTCATTGACTCCTTGCCACAAGTCTCACCACGGCTCATGGAGTCACCAAACGGGTCGTACCACGACTCGTTTTGAGGTGAATTTCTCACTTTCCCTCTTAATTCTTTCTTTAAGTCTGGGGTCTATTCTTAGAAACTTTCGGGGTGTTACACACTGGCAGTGCAATTTTTCTAGGTTTATTTATTAAGGGTTTTTTCATCATTCCTAAGCCCCAAGGTTCTAAACTACATTGTTTTAATCTCAGTTAGTAGGATTTTAGGGGGATAAACCCATTCTAAGTATCCCCACTTCATGCATGTAACCTAGAGCTTTCCTTGAAGATCAAGTTTGAGGAATTTCATCAAATTCTCTCCAATTTCCTTTGGGCTTCCATGTGGGAGTGTGAATTCGATTTACCCAGGTATGTGAGGCTGTGAATGAGAGTTCTTTTCACTCTCATGCTCTAAATTCTACCAATTCCATGGATTTCAATTCTAGATTCAAGTTTCATTATCTTATGAGGTTTATTCAATTACTTGTGAAATTCTGTATGATCTATCTATGAGTCAATTACCTTCATGGAGCAATTCATGTTTTATGATATACGGGAAGATTTTATAACTATATTTGATTATTAATTTATAGTTTCAAATTTTAAATTAAATTATGCCTAATTATGTATGCTTTATGAAAAATCAAGTTATGATTCCATTATGATCTTGATCTTCTTAAGCCCTAAATTATGATTTATGATATGATTTCTCTCAAGTACGCATCATGAATTTATGAATATCAAGTATATAAATATTTTACAAGCATGCATGGATTTCATGATTTATAGATTTATGACTTTTGACCAATTCGCTGGCCCTTATTCATGGCTAATCATGTATTTCAAGTGGGATCCATCATGTTATTATTTATTTGGCCTTGAAATTCATGAATGATTTTATGATTACGATATGAGCCCTCATGTGCACATTTTTGGGAGCAGTGTCTAGCTCCGAGTATACCCAATGTTCAAAGAAAAACTCTGTGGTCTCAGAACTAGGTGCCACCATATGTATATGTATATAATTATTATTGGATCCCTGTTATATCACCATGCATGAACTCCCCCTGCCTCGAGCGAAATAATGGGGCATCATGTAAGGCTCTATCGTGATGGTGTCGGTTAAGACGAGTCATCCCATTGTTCCTCATAATTTACGAATGGTTATGTTTATGTTACTTTGGCTCAAGTCATGTTTAATGAAGCTTTTCTCCAATGATTATGATTACAACTTATTTATGAATGTTTTGAAAACCTTAAGCCCTTTTACTTATATGATATTTACTTTATGAACACGTCGTCCTACTCTTATGAACTCTTATGTATTTTAACTATTCATTTTTACTTACCTTGCAAACTCAGTACATTTCAAGTGTTGACCGCATACTCTATGCTATATCATTTCCTCATACAGGTCTGAGGGATTAGTCTCAGTCGCATCATTAGCCCTGCTTCCCTTTCAAACCTCCCAGTCGATGTTGAGCTCTCATCTTTTGAGGATGTTCATTCATCTACAGTTTGTTATATTTCATTCAGTTTCAGACTTTGTCAAGCTAGTTCGGGGTGCTGTCCCATCAGTTCATTAGTTATGTTAGAGACTTTTCAGACATTATGTAAAAATCAGCTTGTTGTTATTGATTCAGTTTTTGCTTGATATATATATATGTGTGTGAAGATTTCTGCTATTATGTATGTTAAACTTCCGTTTTATTATGTTGAGTTTAGACGCTATGTTCATACCATGGATCAACTTGGAGCCTCTCGAGGTTTCTTGTCTCTATTTCGATTCGGGTCTACGTTTAGGTCCTGACAGTAAGATTAATTGTAGGCATGCAAAATGGGTTGAATTCATTGAAACCTTCCCATGTGTGATTGGTTACAAGACAGGAAAAGAGCATGTGGTTGCTGATGCACTTTCAAGAAAGTATGTCTTGGTCTCTACTCTTATTTCTAAATAGATGTGTTTTTTGATCAAACCAAGGGCCTTTATGCTATATTATTCTGATTTTGGCAAGGTTTTTGTAGAGTTGGGTCCTTATGATGGGTTTAATCTTCAAGATGGATTTCTTTTTAAGGAAAATAAGTTATGTATTCCTAATAGCTCTTTACACGAATTATTTACTGGGGAAGCACATTGTGGTGGGCTTGTTGGACACTTTTCAGATACTTGTTGAATATTTTTTTGGCCTAGCATGGGAAAGGATATTGACAAAGTGTGTTCCCAGTGTCTTAAATGTAAATAGGACAAATCTAAAGTGCTACCGCATGGTCTTTATACACCTTTACCTGTTCTTACTTCTCCTTGGATTAATATTTCTATTGATTTTGTGTTAGTTCTGCCTAAAATTAAACATGTTAAGGACGGTATCTTTGTAGTGATACACAGATTTTTTAAAATGGCTCACTTTATTCCATGTTTCAAGACTAATGATGCATCACATGTGGCTGATTTATTTGTGAAAGAGGTGGTTAAATTACATGGTATACCTAAAACTATTATTAGTGATAGGGATGCTAAGTTTTTAAGTCACTTTTGGAGAGTTCTTTGGTGTAAGTTGGGGACTAAACTGTTATTTTCTACATCTTGTCACCCGCAAATTGATGGGCAAACATAAGTAGTTGATAGGACCTTAAGGAATGTGTTAAGAGCTGTTTTAAAGGGAAAATTAACTTTTTGGGAGAAACATTTTCCCATGATAGGGTTTTCCTATAATAGAACTATCATCTGTTCAACTGGTAAGTTTCCTTTTGAAGTTGTTTATGGATTTAATCCCCTCACCACCCCTTGATTTTCTGCCTTTGCCTACTAATGATATTGCTAATCCTGACTGAAGAAAGAATACTGAAATGATTAATAAGATTCATAAACAAACAAGGCTTACAATTGAACGGAAGAATGTACAAATTGCCCTAAGGAGAAATAAGGGGTGAAAATCTATTATTTTTAAGCTTGGAGATCTAGTGTACGTGCACTTTAGGAAAGAATGGTTTCTTTATAAAATAAAATCCAAATTACACCGAAGAGGAGATGGTCCATTTGCAGTCCTTGAAAAGATTGGAGACAATTCTTATAAAGTTGATCTTCCTAGTGAATATCAAGTTAGTGCTACCTTTAATGTTTCTGATCTTTCTTTATTTGATGCAATATTGAATTCGAGGAAGAATTCTCTTGAAGAAGAGGGGAATGATAACATCCATTGCAACTCAACATGAATGAAGGAAGCTTTGGAAGTTCCAAGAGGAACCATGGCACGATCCCAAAAAAGGGAATTTGAAGACCAATTTAATGGGCTGGAATTAGCTATTAATAAGTGTCCTGTGATGGAAGAAGATCTCAAGCCCAATAAAGATATTTTCTCCAAGTCTTACATCCTTTTGGAGGCCCAAATTAAAGTCCAAGAGGAGATTAAACAGGGCCCAATCATCCTCCAAAAGCAGAAAATGTTGCAGTATTTTTTAAATTAGTTTATAGAATTACATTTAACTTCTTTATTTCAATGTTGGCTTTTTAGGACTTTGTGTGTCACAGCCTTCTGAGCCATTTAATAGTTATGTTATTCTATGTTGACTTCATAGGATGATATGTATTGTAGTCTTCTAGGCCTAGGAAGTATCGTTGTCATTTGTGCTATCTTTGGCCAACCCCTTTTTCACTACTATATAAAGAGGTCTTTGTTCATTCATGAAAATTAGATTTGAATATTAATATATTTGAGAGTTCTTTTGAACCTTTGTAGCATATTACTTTTGGATTTATCTTGCAACCTAAGTAGTTCATAGTTCATGGTAGTAAGATAATTTTCTTTCTTCATATCTTTGGTTTCTTCTTGGTATTTTCTTTCTTGATATTTTTGGTTTCTTCTTGGTATTCTTAGAAGGAGATTAGTAGTACACTTACAAATTATTGTTTAATGTTACTCATGAAGTAGATAGGATCCTATTCTAAACTTGATTAGTTTCTCAAGTAAAAGCGTTTGGTTTATCTATATCCAATTCGTTGTTGCTCAAATCCATATCTCTTAATTCTTTTCTAGTATTTTTCAATTAGCTTCCTAGTTTTGCTCTTGCATTTAACTTAAGTTCATATTCTAATTTTACGATTCTAAACTTTTGTGTTATCAGTTACTGTCCCACCTAGTCCATAGAGGGCATGTCCGCCTTAATAATGGGATAATTAGATTGACATGACTTTGAATTTTTTGAGTCACTAGCCCCTTTAGCTAGTGGTCAGGCTACACTAATAAATCTTCTAATTCAGGATCAG
This sequence comes from Datura wrightii, assembly GCA_035772735.1. Taxonomy (NCBI): domain Eukaryota; kingdom Viridiplantae; phylum Streptophyta; class Magnoliopsida; order Solanales; family Solanaceae; genus Datura; species Datura wrightii. The sequence continues at coordinate 108,429,625 of JASDFA010000018.1, forward strand.
TATGATTTAAATGCAGATGTTTTCAATGATGAGATCAAGGTCCCACCAATTTAAGGTATACCACAACCAATTGCTCCTACCAATCATATTAGACCAATTCATACCTTAAATAGGAAAAATCCAGCAACATTTCTTTCTAAGACAAGAACCTCCAACTTATACTAGTACAAATCAACCAAATGAGACAATGCTACTTTTAGAGGAGATACAAAAATATTTGTTTCTCTAGGTGTATTAAGACTCAAGACACAAAGTTGATTGGATTTCGACTGAAGGGAGATATAAGGAACTAGTGGAGAGGTTACAAGGAGGCTAGAGATCATGTGTTATCATCACTTTCCTCTACAAAGTTCAAAGAAGGTTCAAAGACGCATCAAAAACCAAGTTCCTACGTAGTAGTCAAATGGATGAACTCCAACATCATTTGAAACAACTCAAACATGGCACCAAATTAGTAACAAAATGTGAGATGGAGTTCACAAGGTTGTCAGAGTATGTACCTTACTTGATATCAATAAAGAGAGAAAAAGTGAGAAATTTCATTGAAGGCCTGGAAAGGGTATGACTTCGCATATGAGGAAAAGACTAAGATCCAAGTAGTTGATATAGCTAGAAGCCAGGAGACTTTTATAAAGTAATAGGTAAGCTAGTGATAGAGTAGTTTCAACGTGTTTTCATAACCATCCAGGTTAGAGTTAGTTAGTAGCTTATTCATCTCCTTACCCAGCTCCGATCAGGGAAATGATAACATACCACATACACTTCTCAAGTAAGAAAATGTACACAGTCATGTGTAATATAGTTTACTCAACTATGAGTCAGGATCAAATCTCATAGATATCAACATAAAGGCAATTAAGCAAGTAAGGAATTATCACTTTCTATGCTAAGCCAAACACGAGTTAATATTTTAATTTTTTAGAAAATGATGACTAATAAGTAAATATAAACTGACCTAAAAAGCAAGTAAAATTATCAATGACCACAATCATGAATACAAGTGTATTTTTCCCAATTTTACAAATAAGAGTGAGTTTAGGTTAATCAAACCATTGATAAAATTCTATATTATATTCTTTTGGAAACTAACAAAATTACCAAATCAGCTAATTCTAACCCAATTAAGAGAATTATGCACATTCGAATGTGGCTACAAGTAGTTATTCTATTCTTAGCTCAAACTATTAGATGAGAGTAAATACCCCAAATTTTTGTTAATTTAGCCTTTTCCAACCCTCATAATTCTCTTTAGAACTTGAATCAAGGTAAATGGGAAATACCTCGGGTTAACTACTGCTTTAAGAAACATTAAAAAAATATTAATACACTTTATTTAAAAATAAAAATCATTTAGTACATATGATATCAATCAAAGAGGCTCAAATCCAATGAAGGTGCAGATATAGTCAATGTTAAGATTGAAGGATGAATCTTCTTTAAGAAGAGGAGAATGATAGCATCCATGGAATCTCAATGTCATTAAAAGACATGGATAAGGATTTGTAAGTTCCATCAAATACGAAATTTCAAGAAAAACTCAAATTTACTGCAATTAGCTATTAAAAAGTGTCTTGTGATGGAAGAAGATCTCATGCCCAATGATGATATTTTCTTCATGTCAAATATCTATTTGGAGGCTAAATTAAAGTTCAGTAGGAGATTGAATGGGGGCCCAAATCAGCCTCCAATGGGAGAAAATATTATAGTAATTTTTTTATTAGTTTCTTGAATTATATCTAAGAGTTATTTTGTTCTATGTTGACCTCATCGGACTTTGTGTGTGACAGCTTTCTATTCCATTTAGTGTTTTTATTTAATCTATGTTGACTACATTGGTCTAAGTATGGGCTTCCTTTGGAATATAGTTTTTTTAATTGAGTCTTTGACTAGCCCCTTCTAGGATGTTATATAAAGGGGGTTGTTTCTCTACATTGTAACTAAGTTCGATTTAATATATTAGTAGCATCCTTGTGGCTTGTGGAGACCTTTGTAGGTTCTCTTTGAGTTATTTCCTTTTTGTTCTACTTTGAACCATAGCTTGGATTTCTTTAAAGGTAAGTTTCCTTGTTTGAGTTCCCTTCCCCCCTTTTGTTTCTTCTACTTCTTCTTAATTGATTCACTATTTCTTGTTTCTTCTCTTTTCAAGATTCATTTTCTTCCCCCTTTATAATCTTCTATGTTTTTAGAGTCTTCCACTTTTCGTGTTGTTATCATAGAAAACTACTACTACAATCTCTTGTTTTAAAGCATATCATCTACAGATTTTGAAAGAAATTAGAATGAAGGAGTGGATGATTATAGTGGGAATGATTGAGAATCAGATGCAAAGAATGATGAAAGGGACATGTACTATAATTCTTGTTTGTGATTTGAGTAAAACCAATAACATTTCTGATGAATACTGTAGTGATAAATCTTCCAATTATGATGAGATTAGTTATAGTGATGAATGTGCTTATGTTGAAGTTGGGTGTGTGAATCCTATATAATGTACTCTAGTAAGATGTAGTTCGGAGAGGAATCCTAGAAGAGGCCATGAGCTTATGTAACGACCCAAATATTGGCTTGGATCGAGACACAGGACAAAGAACCCCGAGAGGCTCCAAGTCGACCCATGGCATGAACATGACATCTGAATCCAATAAAATCAAGTGGAAGTCTGACATATATAATATAATGGAAGTCTGAAATATCATACCATTTAAATTATATAACACAGGGCTAAAACAGAAATACATACTATGTCTGAAAAGTCTGTACTATTGATGGAACAAAACCCCCAACTAACTCACAATAGTATGAAACTGAAAATACTAAATACAACTGATAAGGGCCCTCGGAAGATGAGGACTCACCAACTGAAACTGGGAGATGTTAACAGTGAGAGTCTAGCTAATAACGGGACTAAGAATGTATCATGAAATGATACAGCATAGAGTATGCGGTACTATGTGGAATGTACCGAGTATGCAAGATAAGTAAAACTACTAAGTAAGAAAAATCATAAATCATGCATATCATAAAAGTATAATCAAGATAAGATTTTGAGAGTAACGCTTGCATGTTATTTTCTGAATACATGATCTGAACATAATTGAATCATAACTACATCGAATGACCCAAAGCTGAAAACTGATAATCATAACTAAAACTAGAAATTGGATCAAACTTGATAAAAACATAATATCATGACTGATGAACATGCATAACTGAAATCATCAGGAAAAATAGGAGACTCTTCATATAACCGACATTACAAAGATAGAGCTTACGTGGTCTCGACTATTACATTCAAGTGGTCAGAGCCGTCCAAAGCCTTGTCAGGGCTAAGGACGCTACCATGATATCGATATCAAGCTGAAGACCCCTTGGGTGCAGAGGAATCTCACAATAGAGGTCCCAAATAATCTGAACATACCTACGTTGGCTTATAGTTCTGAGGCATAGAGTTGACTGATCCTTAGCCTACTTGGTGCTAGACACTATTCCCAAAAACATGCGTATGCTCTCCATCATTTTTCAACAAAGCTGAACCATCGTCTAGTGATGAAGCTGACTCATTACATACATGCATAAATATGAAATCATAGCATGAGAATCCTTGGGCTCAAACCATACCACAAGCTAAAAAATAGTGGGAGTCTAGACTCCAAATTCACATGGTAAGCTAATAACATGAAATTTAGATAAATCATGATACATATTTGATCATATGAGCTTTCCCAATACTTAAACATGCTTGACATAGACTTGATCATTCAAAAACATGAACATAGACATGGGTAGTTCAAAATCATACTTTCATCATATACATTCATCATGCTTGAATAAATATATCATAGATCTTAACTTTCATGAACTTCTATGTATGGGCATCATGATTTATAAAATCTTGAAAACGTGATTTGTTGTTTAAACCATTGTAAAATTTGCCCATTAATCATAATTTAAAATTAGAAACATGCATAGATCATACCCATGATTGATACTTAGAGAATTCACATGTTGGGTAAAATCCCATAGATTCATCAACTAGAATTTTCATTAAATTGAAGAGGGATTGGGCATGGGGTGTGGATAAATACACCCACTCATAACCCTACATACCTTTAGAAATCTTATTTCACAACTCTCTTGAGAACCCAAAGGAAATATGGGAAGAACTTGATGAATCTACGGTTGATCACCCTTAGGAGCTTCTAGACTTGAATGCATGAAATAGAATAGACTTAGAATTAATTTACCCCCCTTAAGACATACCTTTCTGAGCTTAAAACGACGTAGTATATGCCTTAGTAACTTAGGTATTAAGGAAAAACCCTTAATAAATTCACAGGAAAATAATCACTACTAGTCCTAACGAGGGACTGGACGAAGCGTTGTCTGGGGGATGACTCGTCTTCTTCCTATCATTGCCATCACTGGGATCACACCTCTAAGGGTCACCACGAGGGACACCACAACTTGTGGTATACCCAACTACTCGTGATGACCAAGTCGTGGCCCGCACGGTCCAAGCTCTTAAACATCAAGTCAACTCCTGACCACGGACCACCTGACGACTCATGGTGATGACCACGACTCATGGTCTCACTTATGGTCAACCCCAAATCCAAAAAAACCAACCAAGTCTACCCTTCTCCCCACGAGTCACTTAACGACTCGTGGGGCACCTCATGGTTCACTAGATGACTCATCCTGTGACCTATTGCAGAAAATCTTATTTTCTCCATTTCAACCCTCAGCTCTGTTCTTAGGGCTTTCGGGGTATGACAACTTACTAGAGTTAACAAGATTTTTCGAACTAGAATTGAAGTATTTTCTAATGTGTGTGCTTCCAAAATAGATAGAAATATTTTTCACAACTTAGTCAGTGCTTACTTTGTTAAAAAGGTGGGTTTATCTTGTATTAAGCATGCTTCACCCTACACCTTCAAAGGAGTGAAGGTTGACAAGAGAGTGCTAGTGTGATTTAATATTTGGAGATACAGGGATGAGGTTTGGTGTGATGTGGTTCCCCTATTTACATGTCATGTCTTATTAGGAATGGCCATGCATGATATCTCTATAGAAAAGCTTCATATGATCCAGAAAAGAATAGGCACTCCTTGGTGAAAGATGATGGAAAAAAGACTGCCCTTGTTTCTTTGGCACCTATGGAGATTCAAGAAGATCAATTAAGGGTATGAAGATAGATGGAGGTGTTTGAGAAGGAAAAGGAATGCAAGAGGGGAACACAACAACAGGTTTGAGAAGTCTAAAAATAGAGTTGACCTTACAAGTCCGCTAAGGAATAAAAGAGGGATTCGTGGAAAGTACATGGGATCTAGTACAGTCACAAACTTCTCCACACCAATTAAAAATAAGGATGAGACACAAAAGAAAGAGAGAGGCACAGGTGAGCAACTTGATAACTCAATAGAGGAAAAAGGAGAGGAAGTAATGAGTGAAGAGAGTGAGTTGTCAATAAGAATTAGAGGACATAATTGAGTGATGTGAGTTTGAGAGGTAAAATAGACAGTGAACCAGTGCATTTTAGCAATGAAAGAATGAAGAGATTAAAAGTCTAGAGTGCATAAGTATGATAGATTCTTGTTCAATCTCTAACCAATTAACTCATTCATTTTCTTGTGTTTTTGTTCGAAATGTGTAGGTCAGTGAAGAAGAAATTAATGAAGAGTTGTTCAAATAATTGCATGAAGTAAGGAAATACAGTGTCATGCCCCGAGCCCACACCCTGGATGTAACATGGTACTTGAAGTTACGAGCGACCCCAAGTCAACCCCTGGTCTATCATACACTGGTATTCTGAGTAAAAATGCACAGCGGAAATTTGAAATAATACATAATAGCATTCATGTAAAATTAAAGACTGAACGTAGAGATTTAAAACATCTAAAAATCTTAAATCAAGTCTGGTCTGAAAACCATCTAACTGAGGAGTTGCTGGGACAAGCCCCCAGCTAACTCTAAGTCTAACTGAAAATAATAAACAAACTGAAATGAATAAAATGTGCCCTCAGAATATGAGGACTCACACTGCTGCTGCTGATAGAGAGACCCGAATGTAATCGGCTAATGGTGTTGGATCTGAGAACCTGCGGCTATATCATGAAACAACACAACATAAAAGTATGCGTCAGTACTTTGAATGTACTAAGTAAGTGAGAGAAACATAAATAACATGAAAGAACGAGTAATTGAACTGAACTGAAATGAAATGACCAACTGAGAATACTAAAAACTAATACAACAGAAATATAATGTATATGGTCAAAAATAACCTTGGCTGATGGTCATAAATGTATGTCCTAAGTCTGAAATACTGAGTCTGAGATATTGCACTGAACTGATCTGAACTGAACTAAACTGAGAAATCTGAGAATGAGCTAAACTGACTCGTGGGAGAGGCCATAACTGACATATAACCACGTGAGCTAAACGTGGAGTCTGATGTATACACCCCACAGATAGGACCCAGTATACCTTGCCAGGGTATAAAGGCATGGACTGTGAGAATCACTGTCAGAGGGGGGCTAAGAGGCCAAGTAAATATAATCTACGGTGGCAATGTAGTTTTGGAAGCTAGGTGCGCTGGAACCCCGACCCTTTCAGTGCTAAGTCCTACTCTCACTGGATAATTCTATCACAATTACTACTGACAAGTGGATAGCTTGATACTATTGGCCCAAGATTATAACTGACCCAGGGATAGTGTTTGAGAGTTCCCTGAGCATCTTATAGGACTAGATATGGAAACTGAGTTTTAAGACTGATCAGAGTTGCTTATCTGGAAGAGTCGTAACCGTCTAAAGAACAAACTGATAACTGAACTGGGGTCCTGGGGGCTGGTCAGAGCTATTTAACTAGAATGTCATGACCACCTAATGGACCAAATAAATTATATTATGAATCTGATTCTGATAACTGAGAGGCACCACTGACACCTCAAGAAAAGACTGGAGTCAAACTAATCAGCTGACATTTCTGACTAACAGGGAATATTCTAGTACTTTGACTGGAACTGCTCTGTCAATTCTAAGAAATACAAAGTATACAGACTTTTTGACCAAATCTGAATAACATACATGTAACTGAGTTTTTAACACATACAATCATTATAGAAGCCCCTAACTCTGAAAGATACAAACACTTCTCAAGAATTAAAAGCTTAAACAGGATTCTAATTTCTTACTTTTCAGAAGTTAGGGTGAATTTCTAATTTGAGGGAACAAGCATCATTTTAGTTACAAACTTGTGGAAAATAGCTAAAATTAACATAGGATTAGATTCAATGTTATATACGATCTAGGTTATATACGATCTAGAGTGATAGCAAAAAAATTACGATGATATTAAAGAGTAAGGGGAAAAAGATCTAATCACATGAAATAATCCAACAATGATAGTAATAATTTCATATTCGCAAACTCAGGGCTAGGATTGAAAGTTAACAGAGAGAGAGTTTTGGAGGACGCAAGGGAAGAACAATCTCCTTGCTGAATTCCCACATACCTGAAGAAGAAAACCCAGGTGAAATTCCTTGAGAAAATTGAGAAGAAAAATCAACCCTAACTCCTGCTCTGTGCTTCCAGAGAAGTTTTACGCTCTGTTCTTGAGGGAGTTGAGAAAAATGAATAGAAGGGTTCGTTCTAACCCTTTAATTCCCTCCTATACGAACCCAAAACGAAATGGTTTCAAGTTTAGAAAGCTTAGAAAATAGTAAAATACCCATGGTAGAAAGAACTGAAAATTGCCCGAACCTGAACAACAGATCTCAGGACGGGTCGTTGGTTCAAACAATGGCCCGTTGAAAGCTATCGTTGGTTCTGATTTCTGTAGCCGAACCAACTGGACTGAAACAACGAGAGGATCCAATGGTCTATTAGAAGCACTAATGAGCCATTGGTTCTTGTCGTGGTTATGGAGAGGGAAACTCAGGCCCTAAGACAATGGGAGATATAATGACTCGTTGTTAGGTACAACGGGTCGTTGCACCCACTCGTTGTCAACACTGTTGGACCTGGGTCCTAACGATGGGTGGAAAGGACGGTGTGTTGGTGATAAAAATGAGTCGTTGATTCCATTTGTTGCTTCGCAGCACAAACCCAACCCCTTACTGGAAGATCTAACAACAGCTTCCTACAACGGGTCATTGGAACTACCAATGACTCATTGATCAGCTCGTTGTTTCTAGGAGGAAATATGCTGAGCAAACTATGACTCCTTACAACAGCCCATGGGTCTTCTAACGGTCCATTGTCTGGGTCGTCTGAGACATAAATTTTTCTTTGGTTTTTCTATGATTTTTCATGCAACGTCTGGATTTGGTCTAGGAAAGTTTCAGGGTGTTACAATATCTCCCCGTTGGGATCATTCGTCCTTGGATGAAGACCAAAACTAGTAAAAGAGCTAAAATTTCTAAACTTAAGGCTATGAACTGATTTTTGAAGGAGTAACTGACTCCGAACTGACTTAACCGTACTAACTGAGTTGACATAACTCGGGTGCACATAGGAAATCTACATAGAGCTGATGAGTACGGAACTGAGTAGAGTAATGAGAAGGAATTTAATACCTAATTCTGGAACTGAAATGGGAGAGAACAAGTGAAGGTATCTTCCCATCATGTCTTGTTCTACTTCCCATGTGGCTCCCTCAACAAGTGGATTCCTCCACAAAACTTTCACCGAAGCAATTTCTTTATTTCTCAGCTTACCAACCTGATGGTCAAGTATCTGAATTGGAACTTCTTCATAAGAGAGACTATCCTTTATCTATACACTATCCAATGACACCACTAAAGTTGGATTACCGACGCACTTTTTTAGTAGCGACACATGGAAGACTGGGTGCACGGCTGCTAACTCTGAAGGTAACTCCAACTCGTAAGCTACCATAACAATCCGCCTCAGAATCCTGTAGGGTCCTACATATCTTGGACTGATCTTTCCCTTCTTCCCAAATCTCATCACCCCTTTCATGGGCAAAATTTTTAGGTATACCCAGTCATCAACTGCAAACTCCAACTCTTTGCTCCGCACACCGGCATAAGATTTTTGACGACTCTGAGCTATTTTCAACCTCTCTCGGATGAGCTAAACTTTCTGCATTGCCTCGTGAAATGAGTCTAGCCTTACTAAAGTAGCTTCACCAACCTCAAACCACCCTATGGGAGATCTGTACCTCCTACCATATAATGCCTCAATTTGGACCATCTGAACGATAGAGTGATAGCTGTTGTTTTATGCAAACTCAATGAGAGGCAAGTGGTCATCCCAACTGCCCTTGAAATCGATCACACAAGCGTTCAACATATCTTCTAGGGTTTGAATGGTCCACTCAGTTTGTCCATCGATCTACCGGTGAAAGGCTGTGCTGAGCTTGACTTGGGTACCTAGCCCTCTCTGAAAAGATTTCCCAAAGTGAGAGGTGAATTGGGTACCTCTGTTTGAGATAATGGATAATGGCACCCCATGATGTCTAACTAGTTCCCAGATATAAAGCCTAGTGTAATCCTCAGCTGAATCTATGGTTTTGACTAGGAGGAAATGTGCTGACTTAGTCATCTGGTCTACTATCACCCAGATTGAATCATGTTGCCGCCGAGTTCAAGGTAGACCCATAATGAAGTCCATCTTTACTTCTTCCCACTTTCATGTGGGTATACTGATATCCTGAGTCATACCTCCTGGTGTCTGATGTTCCACCTTAACCTACTGGTAGTTTGGGCACTTGGCTACAAATTTAGCAATGTCTCTTTTCATGCTGTTCCACTAGTAAATATCTCGCAGATCATGGTATATATTTGTAGCACGGGGATGAATGGAGTATCTCAAGCTGTGTGCCTCAGCTAATATTTGCTGTCTCAACTCACCAATATCCGGTACACACAACCTTCCCTGGTAACGGAGCACACCATCTCCCCCTTTGGAGAAAGCCTCAACCTCCTTTCATAGAACCGCTTCTTTAAGTTTAAGTTGAATTGGATCTTCATCTTGTCTGGACTTAACTTCAAGTACCAACAATGAATCCGACCCACTTTGCACTATCACCCCACCTTTGATTGAATCCACTAGTTGCACCCCTAACTGGGATATCCTGTGAACTTCTTTCGCTAGCTCCCTCTTGTCTTCCTCAATGTGAGCCACACTTCCCATAGACCGTATGCTAAGGGTGTCATCCACCACATTGACCTTACCCGAGTGATAAAACACACTCATGTCATAATCCTTTAGCAGCTCCAACCACTATCTCTGAGGCAGGTTTAGGTCCTTCTGGCTGAACACATACTGAAGGCTCTTGTGATTTGTGAACACATCCACGTGAGCCCCATAAAAGTAGTGTCTCCATATTTTTAACGTGAATACCACCGTTGTCAACTCCAAGTCATGAGTTGGATTTCTTCTCATGACTTTGAGTTTTCTGGAAGCATAGGCTATCACTTTGCCCCGCTGCATCAGAACACAACCGAGTCCAACTCTGGAGGCATCACAATAAACAACCAACCCATTTGATCCTTCCGGCGAGGTTAACACTGGAGCAGTTATGTGTCCAGTCTTCAACTCATAGAAATCAACTCCTGGAAACTCTTCTCACACTTGTCCAACCACTGGAATTTCACCTTCTTTTGTGTTAACTTGGTCAAAGGAAATGCTAGGATGAGAAACCTTTCACAAACCGTCGGTAATAACCCGCTAAGCCAAAAAAACTCCTAATTTCAGTAGGAGAGGTAGGTCTGGGCCAATCCTTCATTGATGCTATCTTTTGAGGATCTACTTGTATCCCTTCACGGTGACCACATGAACTAAGAAAGTCACAAATTTTAACCAAAATTTGCAGTTGCTGAACTTGGCGAATAACTGGCAGTCTTTGAGTGTCTGCAATGCTAATCTTATGTGATTTGCATGCTCTTTCTCATTTTTGGAGTATACTAGAATGTCGTCGATAAATACAATGACGAAAATATCTAGATACTTCTTGAAGAATCTGTTCATTAAATCCATGAAAGCTGTTGGGGCGCTCGTTAACCCAAAGGACATAAAAAAAAACCGTATTGACCATACCGAGTTCTAAATGTTGTTTTCGATATGTCACACTCCCTAATCCTTAGCTGATGGTACCCTGACCTAAGATCGATCTTGGAGAAATAGATGGATCCCTGAAGTTGGTCAAATAGATTGTCAATTCTAGGTAGAGGGTAGTTGTTCTTAACTGTGACCTTGTTCAGCTGATGGTAATCTATGCACATTCTGAGGGTACCGTATTTCTTACGAATGAATAGCACTGGAGCACCCCATAGACAGATGTTGTGTCTGATAAAACCCTTATCAAGAAGATCCTTTAACTGCTTTAGCTCCTTAAGCTTAGTTGGAGCCATTCTGTAAGGAGGGATGAAAATGGGCTGAGTTTCTTGGAGGAGATCTATTCCCAAGTCTATTTCCCATTTAGGGAACTCCGGGAAGATCGTCAGGAAATACATCTGGGAACTCGCTAACAACTGGAACTGACTGAATTTTGGGGTCTCAGAGTTGGACTCCTTGAACCGAACCAGATGATATACACATCCTTTGGAAATGAGTTTCTGGGCCTTAAGATAGGAAATAATCCTATACTTAGGCGCTGAACTGTTGCCCAACCATTCTAGCACTGGTTCATTCAGAAATTGAAACTTGACAAATCTAGTTCTGCAGTCAACTGAGGCATAGTAGGAGTGTAACTAAACCATGCCGAGAATAAGATCAAAGTCGACCATGTCTAGATCTACGAGATTAGCTGGAATGACTTTATTCGAGATAGAAACTAGGTAGTTTCTATACACCCGGTTGGCTCTAACTAACTCGCCAACTGGGGTGGAGACTGAGAAGGCATCTGATAGGACCTTTGGACAAATGTTGAACTGAACTGCTATATATGGAGTCATGAATGAAATAGTAGCTCCTAGATCTAGGAGGGCATATAAGTCTAGATGGAAAAGAAGTAACATACCAGTAACTACGTCAGGTGAGCTTTCTTGATCCTGACGGGAAGATAGAGCATAGAAGCAATTTTGGCGCTGACTGGCATCTGTACCTGATGTGTTAGCCTGCTGAGCTAGTTGTCCTGCTAGAGCTAATGAGGTGGTAGATTGTGACCTCCCTCTCCCTGCTAATGGGAACTCTCTGAGAGTCGGTGTCCAAGCTGTCCACATTCGAAACAACCCTCTCGTCCTTGAAGGCATTCCCCTGGGTGATTCCTACCACACATGGGACAAGCTGGATACCTTCTCCCTGTACTGTGAGACTAAGACTGAGTTCCAGGTGATTCACCCATCTGATCATGGCTGGACCAAAAGGTTGGAGCGCTGGCTAAACTAGGTGTTCGGGCTCTCTGCTGTTGTTGCTGTGGGCGGCTACTACCGCCAAACCTCTGATGACTGAAATCTAATTGGCCAGTACTTTCCTATTTTGTTCTTATGCTCCATATCTTTCAGCTTTTCAGCCTCAATTTGTTAGGCATACACAATTAAGCTACAGAGGTTCATATCCATGATTAGCATCGCCATTCTTCACTCCTTGAGGACCAGGTTTGACACTCCGTTAACAAACTTTAGCATGCGAGCCCTTGGCTCGGCTACCATTTATGGAGCATACTTAGAAAGCCTAGTAAACTCCAGAGCATACTCCTGCACAATTCTGTTTCCCTACCGCAAGTTCATAAACTCTGCCATCTTAGCCTCCCTCAGTTCCCGAGGGAAAAACCTCTCTAGGAAAGCTGTGTGGAATTCTTCCACTCCGCTAGTCCTGCTCCTGTTGGCGTCCTTCCTTCCACCGGTCATGCCAGACTTGGGCTACTCCTTTCAGCAGGTAGGCAGCCAAATGAGCACTTTCAGAGGAACTGACACCCATAATTCGGGTGATCTTCCTGATTTGGTCCACGAACTCTTGGGGGTCCTCCCCAATTTTGGACTCCTGGAATGATGGAGGGTTCATCCAGGTTAAATATCTCACCCTTGCAGTGGATGCAGACCCATTAGTGTACATCGGTATCACCTGCTGGTTCACCTGGTTAGTGACTGTTGGGGAAAGCAGCTGGATAGCCGCTTTGAACACTGCAGTGGACACAGTGTCATCCTGAGGGGCTATTGGAGCTGGTGGGGAGGGTCTATTGGCGTTACCGACCCTTCTTCCATTATTGCGCTTAGGAGGCATGGTTCACTGAAATGAATTAGAGCACGCGTTAGAAGGGCATTCCTGGAATTGAACTTTAACGCACGATAAGGATTGTGAACAAAAGAGAGTTTTCCTAATAACATCTTGAAGCCTCCTCGTCATAAGTGTGGCGTGCTTCACACCCATGAAAAGGACTCTACTCGATGCGTCTTTCAGACTTTCCGAGGATACACTAAACCTAGGGCCCTGATACCAAGTTTTTCACGCCTCGAACCAACACCCTAGACGTAACACGGTACTTGAAGTCACAAGTGACCCCAAGTCAACCCCTGGTCTATCATACACTGGTATTCTGAGTAAACATGCACAACGGAAATTTAAAATAATACATAATAGCATTTATAAAAATTTAAAGACTGAACATAGAGATTTAAAATATTTAAAAATCTGAAATCAAGTCTAGATTGAAATCCATCTAACTGAGGAGTTGCTGGGACAAGCCCCCAGCTAACTCTAAGTCTAGCTGAAAATAATAAAGAAATTGAAATGAATAAAATATTCCCTCGGAATATGAGGACTCACACTACTGCTGCTGATAGAGAGACCCGAACTAATCGGCTAACGGTGCTGGGTATGAGAACCTTTTGTTGTATCATAAAATGATACAGCATAAAAACATGCGTAAGTACTTTGAATGTATTGAATAAGTGAGAGAAATATAAATAACATGAAAGAACATGTAGCTCAACTGAAATGACCAACTGAAAATACTTAAAACTCATACAACTAGAATATAATTGATATGGTAAGAAATGATCCTGACTGATGGTCCTAAACATGCCCTAAGTTTGAAATACTGAGTCTGAGATACTGCACTGCATTGATCTGAACTGAACTAAACTGAGAAATCTGAGAATTAGATAAACTGACTAGTGGGAGAGGTTATAATCGACTTATAACTACGTGAGCTAAATGTGGAGTGCGATGTATACCCCACCAGTAGGACCCAATATACCTTGCCAGGGTATAAAGGCATGGACTGTGAGAATCACTATTAGAAGGGGGCCAAGAGACCAAGTAAATATAACCTACGATGGCAATGTAGTTTTGCAACCTAGGTGCGCTGGAACCCCGACCCTTTCAGTGTGATGTCCTACTCCCACTGGATAATTCTATCACGAATACTACTGACAAGTGGGTAGCTCGATACTGGGGCTCAAGACTATAACTGACCCAGGGATACTGTCTGAGAGTTCCTTGAGCATCTTATAGGACCAGATTTGGAAACTGAGTTCTAAGACTGGTCAGAGCTACTTATCTAGAAGCGTCGTAACCTTCTAAAGAACAAATTGATAACTAAACTAGGATCCTACTGCTGGTCAGAGCTATTTATCTAGAATATCATGACCTCCTAGGACCAAACAAATTATATTCTGAGACTGATTCTGATAACTGAGAGGCACCACTGACACCTTGGGAAAAGACTGGAGTCAAACTGCTCAGCTGATATTTTTGACTAACACTAAATATTCTAGTACATTGACTGAAACTGAACTGTTGATGTGTTGTGTATTTACAGTACTATTGATGCTCAAAACTAATAAAATAGCATCGACTTAGGTGTATTTATATAGATATGAGGAACTTTTCCTTTGATTTCAGGGTAAATGGGTCTTGGAACAATAAATGGAAAAAGGAAGCTAAAAGTGTGCAAAAAATGGCAAAAAGTGCAGTGCACAATATGATCCGTAGGATGGACATACGAGTCGTACTGAGGGCCTTGATAAGAAGCTGACAGTCTAACCTAGAAGACTGATCTTATGAGACTTGTCACGGATCATACCATAGTGGTACGAGTGGTGGGAAGCCAGTTGATCTTGGGCAAATTTATATGCCCAAGTGATACTCAAAGGTGTCATTTTAGCTTTGTTTATCTATTAATATTTATACTTTCTCATGTAATTGGTAATAAAATGTGAATTTATACTGACCAGCATGATTAACATTGTTTTGTGGGAAAAATGTAATTTCGGGAAGCTAAAATGTATGTTGGAAGATATCGGGGTTGGACTCGGATGTGAGCAAGGGACAAGGCATTGGAAAGCACAAAATAAAGGGGCACCGCGATGGAGCCATGTCACGCTGCCATCGCGGAGGCCTTCTGCCTGGATAGGGAATTTTCGCCCAATTTCCAGAGAGGTTTCGCGATGGGTCCGTGGCACGGTGGCCTGGCTCCGCGTTGCACGCCGTGCCACGTTGGGCCTTATTTCCTGGACCCCCAGTTTCCAATGAGGGTCCGCATCGGTAGCGTGTCACGGAGGCATTGCTCCGGGATGCACTCCGTGACACGTTGCTTGTTATTCCGGTAAAAATTCCCACTAGTATAAATAGAACACTTAGGTTCATTTTTCAATATTCTGACTTGGTGGAGCAAGAACGTGGGTTACAGGAAGTTGAGGGGACGAAATTATCCGGGTTTTTCTCTCTTTCCTTCTCCTTGAATTCAATTGCTTGTATGTTTAACACTCATTTAACGATGTTTAATCCACAAATGAGTGGCTAATTCATCTTCTTGCTGAGGTTAAGAACAATTGTAATGAAATGTGATTATTGATTCTTTGGTTTTTCATCTTTTATTCCATGGTTGTTCTATTAATTCTTGTTCTTACTGCATTAATGTGTGGCCTACGTTAATGTATATCTAAAAAGTCCGGTTTCACTCGAGAGAGCAAGAAATTGGAATGTTGTGAATTAATAGGATATGATCCTTTCTTAGTTTGGGAAAATTGAGAATTTATTTACCTTTAGGATAGAAATATACCTGAAAGTCGTATTAGTCAATTTAGGAATTGGTTTTGTATGGCTAGAACATGAATTGCATTTAATCATAGAAATGTAGGTGGATGGTTCATGATTCTTAAGTGGGGTTAAATACGAGAGTTTTAATCCCTTGGCAATAATTCTTGACTAGCAACTAGAGGAAAAGGCTAACCAAATTATATCGACAATTAATTTCATTACATGTTCGTTTAACCTCAGCATGCTCACATTCATAGTTTAGACTCACATTAGATAATTATTTTAGACTTAGCATAATTATTATAAATCAAAATATCAAACTCTTGGTTACACTGTTGTCTTCATTGTTAGACTTAAAATATAGTACACTTGAGCAGATTGCACTTCATCCCAGTCCCTGTGGGATCAATACTTGGCTTACTTAAGCCACTTTACTACTTGTTCGACCACGTGCACTTGCGTGTAGTTTTATACCCATATAATAGAACGAACACCAGTCGTGATGAAATCCAAAAGAATTGCAAGGGAGGCTGATTCTCAGTACGATAGCACCTTACGACCCATGAGAAGGAGGTACAAGTCATACCATAATTGGTCATGGTGAAGTTCAGACAAAGTTCAAAGTATCAGGATCAAGCCACGGGTGCAATGTATGATTCGTAGGATGTTGGTACTAATCGTACCTAGGCCCAACACTTAGCCAAAATTCATCCTACTCTTCAACCCACGAGTAGCTGTCATGGTCTCTGAGAAGCCCTTACGAGTCTTAGGTGGACCCATGACGAGGTCGGCTAGAGATATGGAAAGCATTCCTGTTAGTTTAGGAAAAGGATTCTTGTGTCTATATAAATACTTTTATGTTTTATTTTTTCAGAGAATAGGACGACGAATAGACTTAATTCTAGTAGGAAAACATTGTAGTAAGCAATTTTACATCGTTGGAAGAGAGAATTGAGTTTGTTCAACCTTGTGATCAACCTTTTCTTGAATTCATCATGTTCTTGCTACTTGTTATCCAAGATATTGTGGTTTAATTGAAGGAATTGTTTTTCTCAATCATCTTTGTAAGTATTGTTTTATGGTTTCAATCATGAGCACAATTCACAATCTTACAACTATGAGAGGCTAAAACCTCCATAGCTATGGTTGTGGGAACCATCGTGGAATAACATGTTAGGGATGCACAAAGTGAGTCAAAAACCAATATTAATTACTTATATTGTGGTCTCTTCATCTTTGATGATTCTTAGCGGTGCGCAATGTTAGGAAGTGCCTGAATTCTTTACTTGCTTTGGTCGAGAGGTAGAGAGTAGGAAAAGAGAATTACAACAAAGCCTTGATCTTGATGATCATTGTATTAACTTGAGTTGTGGTCGCAGGATAGTTATATCTGAAACTTAGTGATAATGGTTAATTTGCAAAACTCATGAGACTTGGTCAAGTAATTGAGGATAGTCATTTAATATGTATTGGTCGATCATTTGAATGAACCTAAGTTATCAGTTCTGTAAGTAAGTATTGGTAAAGCTCACGAGTGTATACCCAAAGATGTTATGAACCCATGGGGAACAAAAACCCTAGTGGTCCTTTAATTATTGATTCACAAAAATAATCTTGACTACTGCTTGTGAAGTAATTACCTTACAAGTTCATCTACCGGCTGTAATATAGATCTTCCATGTTCCCTGTGGGATCGACCTCTACCTCTAAATTGGGTTCTTTATTGACAACGTCTGCTTCATACTTCAGTTGGAAGTGTGGTTTGAGCGTTATCAAAAAGTGGCGCCATTGCCGGGGATTATGACTAAGACTAGGTTATTTGCTTGTATTTGACTTTTTGATAATTATTTCCTCAATTATGTTTATTTTTTTTTGTGTGTTTTTCTTTGATATCCACAGGCTATCCTCCGGTGAATGCCAGCACTCGGAGTAGAGGAGACCCCCTTGTTCCAATAAATCCCGAAATCAAACGAGCACTGCATAGAATGGAAAACCCTGAGCAGAGAAAAGCCCGCTTAGCTGAAGAAGCTAGGCAAGCCGAGCTAGATCGGTTAGCTGCACTTCTGCAGGCTGGTTGATGATAGAGATGAGGTGGTAAACGCTGGTTGACATGGGAGGGGCAACCGAGCTTAGAGATTTTCCCCTCAATTATGCGATGATGAGGACCTTGATATTGATGAGGTAGGGTCAACTGGAGCAATTGTGACACCACCACTGCCCGCTGGGGCCAAATTTGACATTAAGAGCACCATGATTCAATTGATAAACATGAAGGGGGTGTTTAGTGCCCACACAGCAGATGACGCCAACCTGCACTTGATGAAATTTGTAGGAATATGCAAGGCGTACAGGTTGCCTGGAGTAAGCCAGGATGCAATATGATTCCGACTCTTCCCTTTCTCTTTATCAGGGGAAGCTACTTTGTGGTTATCAGAGTTGCCTAACGACTCCATAACCAACTGGAGGGAACTTAAACAAGCCTTCTTGGAGAGATTCTTTCCCCCATCAAGGATGTTGCAGTTAAAAAATGAGATCTATAATTTCCCGCAGATTAAGATGGAGGCACTTCATGAAACCTGGTTGAGGTTCAAAAGAAGTTAACTAAGTGCCCGAACCATAAAATCCCAAATGATAGTTTGTTGGAAATCTTTTACAGATCTCTTAATAATAGCACCAAGGCTGTAGAAGATACGGTGGCAGGCGGAGCATTGATGAGTCACACCTGGGAGGAAGCAACCACTATCCTTGACAGGGTGACAAGACAAACAGAGCTTGACATAAGAGGGAGGCTGATGTAGTGGTAGGTACGTATGTTGTTGGTTTGACTGCAAACCAATGAAGGAAAGAGGAAGAACGCAATCAGGAGTTGGCTCACATGTGCACATCATTGGATTTGCTGACAAAGCATATCATAGGAGCAGGAGCCAAAAAGGTAAATGCAGTGGGAACTCAAGGAAGGGAGTAGGGAGCAGAACACTCTAATTTTGAGGAAGAGGCAAACTTCCTAGATAGCCAGGTGGCGGGTTTCCGGGACAACGCCCAAGCGTCTATACAAGACAATTGGTGCCAAGATTCTGAAATCAAGGTCGGAACCAATATAGAGATAACTACAACAGGAATAGGTTCAGAGATAGGAGCCGTGGTCCTGAGCGAGAGAGAGAATGGAGAAGAAATGACGGATATCGCAATGACCAGGCTGGAGTCTAAGTGCCTCCCAATGCACAAGAAGGGGAGGTCGAACAATCAAAGTTTGAGAGTATGATGGCCGAAATGCTGAAAAAGGTGAGTTCCATGGATGATTAGTTAAATGAAATTCAAAGTGACTTATCTAGCATGGGTCAGAAAGTGGAATCTCATGCCATCGCCATCAAGTAGATAGAACACCAACTTGGGCAAATGTCGGCATCAACAAACCCTAGGTAAAAGGATACAATTCCTAGAAATACTGTCCAGAATCCAAAGAATGATGCTCATTGCATGGCAGTGATGAGTACAAGTGATAAAACCACAGTTGACCCCCCCCCCCCCCCCGTTCCTTATTGATGTTGAAAGGAGGAAAGAGAGAGTGATTGAGGAAGAACAGATTGGTGATGAGACACAACATCATGAGTTGCAAGAGGCCCCTAGGGGTGAGAAGTAGTGCGACATAGATCAAGGGGCAACTCTAGTGCAAAAGGCTATCCCAAGACCACCGCCACCATTCCCACAAAGGATGAAGAAAAAGGCAGATAACGATAAGTTCCAAAAATTTCCTTCAATGCTTAAACAACTTTCTGTGAATATACCGTTGGTCAAAGCACTAGAGCAGATGCTGGGATATGCAAAATTCATGAAGGACCTGGTGAAAAAGAAAAGATCTGTAAGCTATGAGCCAGTTGACAATGTCCATCACTACAATGCCAGAGCAATAAGGGTTTTAGCTCAAAAAAAGGCAGACCTAGGTGCCTTCACGATACCTTGCACCATTGGTAATGTCGAGTTCCCAAGGGAAATTTTTGATCTAGGAGCTAGCATTAATCTAATGCCATTGGCGGACTTCAAGAAGCTAGGATTGGGAGCCCCCACACCAACCAAAATGCGGCTCCTGATGGCTGACAGAACAGTAAAGAGACTAGTGGGCATCCTAGTTGATGTGCTCGTTAAGGTTGATAAGCTTATATTCCCAGCGAATTTCGTGATTTTGGATTGCAAGGTTGATTATGAGGTCCCCATCATTTTGGGGTGACCATTCCTCGCCACTGGGAGAGCTCTAATAGATGTGGAGGCTGGCCTTTTGAAGTTCAGGCTAAACAAAGAAGAGGTCACTTTCAACATCTGTCGGACTATGAAGCAACCAAAGGAATTTAGTGTGATCTCAGCACTTGAGGATGAATATGAGTCATTTGATGAATTTTGAGTAGTCAAGAGACTTACATTGTGCCATGACGTTAAATCAGGTGCTTCTTGAAAGGCAACCCAAGTGATGGTTTGGTGAAATCTGAGTAACCAGACGACCTGCGCCGTGCCGCGATGTTAAATAAAGCGCTTCTTGGGAGGAAACCCAAGTTATTGAACTAATGTGTGCTCAGTGTGCAAGGAAATAAAAACAGGTGAAAAATCTACTGCTACAGGATCTCAGTATGACCCGTGGTGAGGTCCTACGAGTCGTGGTAGCAGTGGTGGTGAAAAGTAGAGAAAATTCTAAGCAAGGTCTGACCTATGACTCATCCTACAATTCGTACCTCGATGGTACGAGTCGTAGGATGCACTCATAGGTCACCAGGTAAGTTCTCTGTTGCCAAAGTCATTACGAGCCAGGGACGAGTCATAGGTTACTCGTATGACTCATGGTACGAGTCGTGGCGGGTTAAATTTACCCGATTCGGCCCAGATTTTTAAATTGGCCCTCGCCTACTTAATCTTAAAAATCGACAATCTTCCCACGCGAACACCTCAAAACCCACGAACACTCTTCCCAACACCCGTAGCTTCCCATCATCAAGAAATTAAGCATGAAAATCTTGGTTCAACTGAGTGTGCAAAGCCCTAGAAGTTGATTTCCAGTCTATGAATCGACAATCAAGTGATTTACATTGTAAGTTCTTAATGCTTGAAAGTGAACTTTAAGGGAATCGAAAACCCGTAAGAATCACTGGGTATGCTTGAAAATCAATGGGAATGTGCGAAAAACTCCAACTCGACCGAAAACCCATTGGAAATTTGTTGAATTTTGAACCAAGAACACCTAAAGTGAGTTATAGGTAGAGGAGGATTAAGTGGTATAAGAAGGGAGTTTCCCAAATGCTAGACCTGGGGGAAATCTGAGTACCAAAAAATGTGCAAAACAAACACTTACACACTGAGCAAAATAATTGAAAGAATGAGCTGAAAAAGGGTACGCAACACAGTACGGGTCATAGGGTGACACTACGAGTCGTACTAAGTGCTCGTACCACTTATCCTGAATAATCAATCTGGGAAGCCCACCCTACAAATCATGGAATCAACCTACGCGTCATACCACGAGTCGTGGTGAAAAATAGAATTTATGCAAAATGGGACTTCATCAGAGGACACAAGGTATGAATCATACCTTTATGGTACGAGTCATACCTGCAAGTCGTGGGGCACCATCAGGGCTTCTCGTACATTCGAGGTATGACTCGTACTGAGGACCCACGATGAGATACTGAACTTCTTCTATCTGATTTTTCTTTTTCAAAAAGGGAATGCTAACCTCTTTCTCACCAGGTACAATCACATAAAAACGCAGGGCAGACAAAACACAAGCCCACAGGACATTGATAGATGAAACAACGGACTTAGAATCTGATCAGGCTGGAGATTCACCTAGTGGTTCACTTGAGTATTATCAAGTAGAAACCTCAAACACAGATGGAAAAAGAACCACTAGGGCAAGAGCAAAGGCCCAAGCTGAAGCAACCATGGCCACATCCGCTCAAGCTCCCCAGTCTAAAGAGGGATCTAGAGAGGAACAACAAGGGTCAGAAAGGAGCCAGATTGATGTAGAAAATAGTGAGGAAGAAGTGGATGAGGAGACCCCTTCCAGAGAGAACAGAATAATGCGATGGAGAGTGTCGCGTGCTAAAGAGATATATGACTAAGGCATCGGTCTCACAACCAATAACAAACCGAAAGAAGCATCCAAGAAGAACCGCGGATCCTCACTAATTCCTTGAATGAAGTTGAGGAGATGAAGCATATTTTTAGCTTCTATGGGCTAGAGTGGATGGCCAAGAACCCTTCACAATACACTTAGGAGATCGTCAGGGAGTTCTATGCCAACTACCGGGCCACAATGGAGGAGAAAGCAAAGGAGGGGCAAAAGATAAAGGACAACCTTGCTTGGAGACTGTTCTAGTTCGAGGACGAGTAGTAGATGCATCTGATCGGACTATTGCACGGATGTTACATGGACCTCAGTTCAAACCAACAAGAATAACCCTAGAGTATGATTACAGGGTTGTGGCGATGAAGCAGATTACAAGTCTGAGCAGGGGTGAGCGACAGAGGCAGCTACAATGGTTACCAGAAGTGATAGCTGAGAATAAGGATGAGGCTGAGTGGGTTACAGGTGGCAAGCAGGTGACAAAGAACTCATTGAAGTTCATCGCAAAGGCTTCCTGGACATTGGTGAGACATCGATTAGCACCCACAGTCAATGATAACACACTGAGTGCTGATAGAGCGGCTTTGGTGGCATGCCTCATCTCTCGCTACCCTCTTAACATCCCAAGGATCTTAGAAAGTTCTTTGATATTTGTAAAGAACTTCACATAAATTTGCCTTTGCTTGATGTCTTGCAGGGAATGCCCAGGTATGCTAAATACTTGAAAGATGTGGTGGCCAACTAAGTCATATTAGTGGATGTTCAAACAGTAGCACTGATTGAGGAGTGCAGCCACAGGGTAATGAGCAAAATACCTAGAAAGCTCAAAGACCCAGGGAGTTTTACCCTCCCCATAAAAATTGGTAAAGCTGAGGTGATAAGAACTCTGTTGGATTTAGGGGCAGCAATTAATCTAATGCCCTTATCTATGTTTAACACCTTGATGTTGGGCCAACCGAGACCAACAAGATTGATGCTGCAGCTGGCAAACAGGTCGCATGTGGCACCAGAGGGAATAATTGAGGACCTTCTCATCAAAGTGGGTAAGTTCATTATACCCGCTGATTACGTCATTTTGGATTTTCAAGTTGATGACAAGGAACCCTGATCTTGGGACAGCCATTATTGGCCACTGGAGGAGCGATTACTAATGTAAGAGCAGGGACCCTGAAAATGAGGGTCGACGATAAAGAAGAACTCTTTCGGGTTTACCAAGAGATTAACCCACCCACACATTACAGAGACCTTTGTAAGGTCAGTGTGTTAGCAGGGGCTAAGTGTGGGGTGGCAGATTCCACAGGTCCACATACACAGGAGATGATTACTTTTCAGCCCGAATCTGATGAAGGGCTTCTATTAGAGAAGGAGTTAGAGGAAGAGAGGAACAGAGTGGTGGATGTTCCCTTGAAAAATAAAAAAAAGAAGAAGATGGTTCTCGAAAGGGAACATGGGTATGAGGATATCCTCAAAAGGATAGTCCACATCGTGCTGCGACGTAAAATTAGGTGCTGCTTAGGAGGCAACCCAAGGGTACCACAGGTACAAATTTTTTATTTTTAATTTCTGTTGATTTTGTTTATTTTCATCTTGTTGTTTTTTCTGGTGGAGAATTAAGCACAAATGGAAGGGAAGTCTGAGTACCTTGCGAGAAGGAAGCTAAGAAGCATGAAAGAGGAAAAGTGTGGGGTCGAATACCCACTTGCTCAAAAATGAAGAAAATCATGCTGTTAGGTAGGCCTAGAGGTCCCAGGGAGCATTTCTCACCCTTTTTAAATCTTAATTAGATGCTTTGGGGACATAGCATTATTCAAGTGTGGGGTGAGGGAAATTTCAACAATTTTGTGCTTAATAACTTTGGGTGAATGTGGTGCTTAATATATGTTGAGGAAAAATTTTAAATTTTTTTGATTTGAGCATGATTCACTCACCGGTTGTTTTTTATTTTCGGTTCTTTTCCGACAGGGAGTCCTTGAATCGAAGAATAAAATTTTTTTCTTTGTCTGTACATAGTTGTTGTTAGTCATAATTAGGGACTATTCCCGACGATGGATGGATGACGACCGTCTTGAGGGAAAATTAGTCAATAGGTTTTGGTTTTTTAACCCGTTGTTAATTGATGGTTAGATGTTCTTGTTATGTGCTATACATGATTGTGAGATGCAAGTATGGTCAGTGTTGAAGCATGTTAGAAGTGTATAACTCTGTTTGAGACACTTAGGCTCTTGAATATGACTCGATGTGCTTAAAGCTTAATTTTGAATTCTTGTGATTAGCTGAGTAAGAGTCTGATGAATTTGTCTTGAATTGAGCATGTGCTGTGAATGTAAGATTTGTGAATATTCCATGCTATTGTGTAGTGTATAGAACTTGCCTGGTGTGTATACAAAACGAAATGAGGGTTGTCAATTGTAGGAGATGATTTAGGCATTTCATTGAATGAGCCTAATTTTTATCCCTCGCTTTACCTACCTTGAATGTCGGATCCTAGTTAGCCCCATTGAGCCTTAAGACTATTCTATGATAGATACAACATAAGCTTAATCCTTTTCTTTCAATAACTTTGAAATTGCTCCAAAACTCCTAAGCGCTTAAGTGAAAAAAACAAGAAGAGTCAAGGAGTGAGAATTGTGAAAAAGAAGGAAAAATAACAGTTGTAGGAGTTGAGAAAAGATCAGAAGTGCACTTGTTTGAAAATGCTTGAGTATTGGTAGGGAGTAAGAGAACAAATGAATGAAAAAAGTTGCTTAAGAACTCTTTACCTATAAGCTAAGTGTGCATAAAAAATGGGGAAACAAAAAAAACGAAAATGGGAGTAGAAAAGTATACAGAGGAAGTAAGAGGAGGGAAGTTCTTAAGGAGAGTGTGGTGTATTAAAAGCGCTTGAGGAAGATAGTCACTATTATTAGCCATAACCGTACCTACCTGCCCTTAGCTTACATTACAACCCAATAAATCCTACTTGATCTTACGTTCAAACATCCTTAAATTAGTGAAGTAATACACTAAGGGCAAGCTTATGGGTCAATACACTTGTCATGTGAATTCTTTGTGAGAGTGAGCTAAATTCTTATTTATATACCCATACACAGTAAGATTTGAAAATGTGTGAGTAAAAATGGGTAACTCTCTTGTTGTGAGGGCACATGGTTAATGAAGGATAAAATTCATGTTGGATTTGTTGGTCGATTGATTTGCATGAGTTTGTCGAGATTAAGAGTCAATTCTTGAGGTTAGGAAGTCTTCACATAGTTATATTTTATTTTAAGGGCTAAATCTTGCATGCTCTATTTTAACTTGCTATCGATAAACAATCGTTGTAGTCGTAGCTTGAATTGACTTGCTCAATTGGTTATGTGTGAGTCTTCATGTGCATGAGATGTAAAAGGGTTGTTGAGGATGAACAAAGCTTTAAGTGTAGGGCAGTGATCTTGGGCATAATTGTGTGCCCAAGTGCTATCTTATAACTTGATTTAGTCATGTGCGTCTAATTATACACTTACTTTCTCATGTGATTTTATGTAATTTGGGGTATGCACTAACCAACATGATTAGTCCTTGTTTTGTAGGTGTAAAATGCATTTGAAGGGATAAATAATGATAGGTGAAGGGAAGGAATGGATTTGGAAGCAAATTGCAAAAGTTGGCAAGGAAGCATGCCATGGCAAGGCTGGCCGCGCCAGGCAGCGTGCCACGCTGTGCGTGCGCTGCACCCAGTGTCGTGCCATGCTGGGCACTGCTGCACGCCCAAGACCGTGCCACGCTGGGCACTGCTTCGCGCCTAAGGCCGTGTCATGCAGGCCATAGCGCAAGGGCAGTGCCATGCCACGTTGGCCATCGCGCCAAGCCTCGGCCAAGCACCCTTCAATTGCAAATTCCAGTGAGCCTACGCATTACCTCCGTGTCACGGAGGCAATTTGGCGCGTTCATCTCCGTGCCACGGAACCATTCCATGACTGGCCAAAATTTGTAAATTCCCTATTTACTATAAATGAAACCCTTAGCTTCTAAAATCATTTTGTCACAAAATATTTTCTGAAACCATAGAGGAGCGAAGGGAGAAGTGAAGAACTCACCTAGGGGTTCGCCAATTTGACATTCTCTTTTACTTATTCTTGTAAGTACACTACTCTAAACATGTTTTGAGTTATTGTATGAACATGAGTGGCTAAAACCCTTCCTCTAGGGTTGAGGCCACGTGATATGATTGTAATTGCATAAATTCGTTTTGGTTTGAGTTGTTAATTGTTGTTTTGTCTTACATTCTTCATTATTGTTGTTTTTATGCTTGATCACCACGAATACAAATGCGTTAAGCTTAGGTAAAAGCTTGAAAGAGTAACCCTAGGCAAGAACATAGGAATGTAGGGATCAAGTTCTTATCTTTAGATATGATTCACGGTTAGGATAGAAAATATACCTAATTTGCCTTGCTTGGTTGCTAAAACGGGATGAGAGCAAGACACCAGCTTAGAATTATCACTCCGGCACTCATAGAAGTAGTTGTAAACTAAGTTGGATCAAATGATTAGAGGTATGAAAGTCCATAATCAAGAGCATAAACCCTGTAAACCACATCCATGTAGTTGAATTGCCCACGAACTAGGATGTCACATCCCCGCTCAATGATGTAGTTGTGAGGCTAGTTTATCGTGTTTAGAGGCTCAAGAGACCATGAACATTGCATTTTCCAACTATGTGAGACAACAATTGATAATTTCATACATGAACCATTACAAAGTGTAGCATTGTATGATTATCCGGCCTTAGCTCTAGTTGCTTCTTATATTATTTCTCAAGTATTCTCTGATCACCCCTAGACTTAATTATAATTTTCCAAAAACTTCTATAATCAACACTTGTGAAGGTTAACCTCACACTTGAACATCATTATTTGATGAATTAGTCCAGTCCCTATGGACTTGTTGCGCTCCAGCGCACTCGCAAGTGTACGCGGTCGTACGAGTAATACAGTGGCCCTTTTTAAGAGTCGGATGTCGAACCCACAGGAACTGGACCAATTCAGCAAATTATGATGTTCAAGTGTGAGATTAACCTTCACAAGTGTTGATTATTGAAGTTTTCGAAAAATTATAATTAAGTCTAGGGGTGATCACAAAATACTTGAGAAACAATATAAGAAGCAACTAGAGCTAAGACCGGATAATCATGCAACGCTACACTTTGTAATGGTTCACGTATGAAATTATCAACTGTTGTCTCACATAGTTGGAAAATGTGATGTTCATGGTCTCTCGAGCCTCTAAACACAACAAACTAGCCTCACAACTACATCGTTCAGCGGGGATGTGACATCCTAGTTCGTGAGCAATTCAACTATATGGATGTGGTTTACAGGGTTTATGCTCTTGATTATGGACTTTCGTACCTCTAATCATTTAACTCAACATAGCTTCACAACTACTTCTATGAGTGGTGGAGTGACAATTCTAAGCCGGTGTCTTGCTATAATCCCGTTTTAGCAACCAAGCAAGGCAAATTAGGTATAATTTCTATCCTAACCGCGAATCATATCCAAAGATAAGAACTTGCTCCCTACATTCTCTTTTCTTGCCTAGGGTTGCTCTTTCAAGCTTTTACCTGAGCTTAACTCATTTGTTTTCATGGTGATCACGCATAAAAACAATCATAATGTAGAATGTAAGACAAAACAACAATTAATAACTCAAATTAAAACGAATTCATGCAATTACAATCATATCGCGTCGCCTCAACCCAGAGGAAGGGTTTTAGCCACTCATGTTCATACTAATACTCAAAAACATGTTTAGAGTAGTGTGCTTACAAGAATAAGTAAAAGAGAATGTAAAATTGGTGAACCCTAGGTGAGTTCTTTCACTTCTCCCTTCGCTCCTCTACGGTTTTCAAAAAATATTTCGTGTCAAAATGATTTTAGAAGCTAAGGGTTTAATTTATAGTAAATAGGGAATTTACAAATTTTGGTCGGTCATGGAATGGCTCCGTGGCACGGAGGTGAACGCGCCAAATTGGCTTCGTGACATGGAGGTAACGCGTAGGCTCGCTGGAATTTGCAATTGAAGGGTGCTTGGCCGAGGCTTGGCGCGATGGCCAATGTGGCACGACACTGCCCTTGCACGATGGCCTGCATCACATGGCCTTGGGCATGCAACAGCGCCCAGCGTGGCACAACACTGGGCATAGCACACGCACAACGTGGCACGCTGCCTGGCGTGGCCAGCCTTGCCATGGCATGCTTCCTTGCCGACTTTTGCAATTTGCTTCCAAATCCATTCCTTCACTTTACCCATCATTATTTATCGCTTCAAATGCATTTTACACCTACAAAACAAGGACTAATCATGTTGGTTAGTGCATACCCCAAATTTACATAAAATCACACGAGAAAGTAAGTGTATAATTAGACACACATGACTAAATCAAGTTATAAGATAGCACTTGGGCACACAATTATGCCCAAGATCAATGACTGACTCCGGAATAAATTACATGGCTGAATTGAATTCATGAGCCACACATACAAATACTTACATGAAAGAAACTGGGGCACATGAACTGAACATGAAACTGAATAGAGTACTAAGGAAGAATTTAATACCTGATGCTGAAATAGAACTGGAAGGAAATAATGAGGGTATTTAGCCATCATGTCCGCTTCCATTTCCCATGTGGTCCCCATAACTAGTTGGTTCCTCTAAAAGACTTTTACCGAAGCAACTTCCTTATTTCTCAGCTTACTAATCTGATAGTCTAGGATCTGAACTGGGACTTCTTCATAAGAGAGACTATTCTTTATTCCCATGTTTTCTAGTGGCACAATTAAGGTCGGATCACCGATGTACTTCTTCAACAGTGAAACATAAAAGACTCGGTGCACAGATGCTAACTCCGAAGGTAATTCTAACTCGTAAGCCACATTGCCAATTCTCCTCAGAATCTTGTAGGGTCCTACATACCTCAAACTGAGTTTCCCTTTCTTTCCAAACCTCATCACCTCTTTCATGAGTGAAATTTCCAGATAAACCCAATCATGTACAACAAATTCTAACTCTCTCCTTCTCATATTTGCATATGATTTCTGCCAGCTCTAAGCTCTTTTCAACTTTCTCTGATAAGTTGCACTTTCTACCTAGCTTCAAGAACTGAGTTTGGTCCTACTAGGGTAGCTTAGCCAACTTCAAACCACCCTATAGGAGACCTACACCTTCTACCATATAATGCCTCAAATGGGGCCATCTGAATACTGGAGCGGTAGTTGTTGTTGTATGCAAACAAGATGAGAGGTAGGTAATCATCCTAACTACCCTTGAAGTCGATCACCCAAGTTCTTAGCATATCTTCCAAGGTTTGAATAGTCCGTTCAGCTTGTCCATCTGTATGAGGGTGAAAAATTGTGTTGAGTTTTACCTGAGTACCGAGTCCTTTTCGAAATGACTTCTAGAAATGTGAGGTGAACTGAGTACCTCTATCTGAAATGTTTGACAAGGAAACACCATGTAGTCTAACTAACTCCCCGATGTACAACATAACATAATCCTTAGCTGATTTTGTAGTTTTAACTGGGAGGAAATGTGTTGACTTGGTCATCCGATCTACTGTCACCCAAATAGAATCATGCTTTTGATGATTACGAGGTAGACCAATAGGGAAGTCCATATTCACTTCATCCCACTTCCACGTGGATATGCTGATATCCTGAGTCATACCCCCAGGTCTGTGATGTTCAACATTAATCTGCTGGCAGTTCAGGCACTTAGCCCCGAATTCTGCAATGTCTCTCTTCATGTCATTCAACTAGTAGATTTCCCGTAGATCACAATACATCTCAGTGGCACCTGGGTGGATAGAATATCTGGAGCTGTGTGCTTCTGCCAGTATGTGCTATCATAAGTCATCTATGTTCGGGACACATAGTCTGCCCTGGTAACAAAGCACACCATATACCCATTTGGAGAAAGCCTCCACTTCTTTTCTTAGAACTGCTTCTTTAAGCTTAAGAAGTATGGGATCTTCATCCTGCTTTGACTTAACCTCAATAACAAACAAGGATTCTGACCCACTCCGTAGTACTACTCCGTGCTCAGCTGAATCCACCAACCACACTCCCTATCGGGCTAACCTATGAACATCCTTTTCTATCTCTTTTCTGCCCTCTTCAACATGAGCAATGCTCCCCATGGACATCCTTCTTAGGGAATCCGCCACCACATTTGCCTTGCCCGGGTGGTACAGTACACTTGTGTTGTAATCGTTCAATAACTCCAACCACCTTCTCTAAGAAAGGTTCAAAGCCTTCTGATTGAACACGTATTGAAGGCTCTAATGGTCAGTGAAAAAATCCATGTGAACCCCATAAGGTAATGCATCCATATTTTTAGAGCAAACACCACTACCTCTAATTCAAGATCATGAGTCACAAATTCTTCTCATGAACTTTGTGCTATCTGGAGGCATAAGCTATCACCTCACCTCGCTACATCAGAATGCAACTGAGGCCAACTCTAGAAGCATCACAATAGACTACAATTCCATATGTTCCTTCTAGTAAGGTTAAAATTGGAGTTGTAGTAGGTCGAGTCTTCAACTCTTAGAATCTCTTCTCATATGCATCTGATCACTGAAACTTCACCTTTTCCTGAATTAGCTTAGTTAGAGGAGATGCAATAGAAGAAGATCCCTCTATAAGTTATTGGTAATAACCGGCTAGACCTAGAAAAAATTTGATATCTATTGGGGAAGTAGGTCTTGGCCAGTCTTTCGCCGCTGCTAGCTTTTGAGGATCTACCTGAATACCCTCATCTGAGACCATATGACCAAGGAAAGCCATAGACTTCAGCCAGAATTCACATTGGCTGAATTTAGCGAATAGTTGGCATCTTTGAGAGTCTGCAACACTATCCTCAGATGGTTAGCATACTCCTCGTCATTTTTGGAGTATACCAAAATATCGTCTATGAACACAATAACGAACATGTTCAAATACTGGTTGAATACACTGCTCATTAGGTACATGAAATTTACAGGGCATTAGTTAGACCAAAGGAAATAACGATAAATTCATAGTGACCATACCAAGTTCTGAAGGCTATTTTCGGTATATCACATTCCCTGACCCTATGTTGATGATATCCCGACATGAGATCTACCTTGAAAAAACAACTAGCTCCCTAAAGCTGATCAAACAAGTCTTCAATCCTGGGTAGGGGATACTTGTTCTTAATTGTAACCTCATTTAGTTGATGCTAGTGGATACAAATACTAAGGGTACCATCTTTCTTTCGCACAAAAAACAATTGAGAATACCATGGAGAGATATTGGGCCTGATGAAACCCTTAACTAAAAGGTCATTTAGCTATTCTTTCAACTCCTTAAGTTCTATTGGAGCCATTATGTAAGGAGGAATAGAGATGCTATGAGTGTTTGGAAGAAGGTATATGCCAAAGTCAATTTCATTCTTGGGAGGGACTCCGTGAAGATCTTCGGGAAACACGTCAGGAAATTCGCTGACTACTAGAACTGACTGAATGATTGGGGTCTCGGATCTAGAATCTTTAACTCAAACTAGGTGATATATTAACCCTTTCAAAATGAGCTTCCTTGCCTTAAGGTAGGAAATAAACCGACCCTTAGGCATTGAAACACTACCCATCCTTTCTAAAGCTGGCTCATTGGGAAACTAAAACCTAACAAATCTAGTTCTAGAGTCAACTGAGCCATAACTGGAATGTAACCAATCCATGCTAAGAATGAGGTCAGAATCAACCATGTCTAGATCTACTAGATCACTTGGAATAGCTTTACTCAACACTGAGATTGGGTAGTTTCTATATACCCCATAGGCTCTAACTAACTCACCAATTAGGGTAGAGACTGAGAATGGTTCCGAGAGGACTTCCAGTCTGATTTCAAATTGAACAGCTACATAAGTAGTCACAAATGATAGTGTGGCTCTTGGATCTAGTACGACATAACATCTAGATGGAAAAGACATAACATACCCATGACCACGTCAGGTGAGCTCTCCTAATCCTAACGAGAGGAAAAAGCATAAAAATGATTTTGGCATTGACCGCCATCTGTACCTGAAGTAGTCCCCTACTGAGATGGATGACTTGTTGGGGCTACTGAAGTAGTCTAAGTTCTCCCCTGTCCTGCTGATGGACACTCCTTTAACTTGTGACCCAATTCTCCACATCCAAAGCAACCCTTCTTTCCATGAAACATTCCCCTAGATGGTTATTACCATACTTAGGAAAAGCTAGATAACGGTTGCTGGAACTGTAACTCTGGGACTGAGAGCCAGATGCTCCACCCTTCCGCTCCTTGTGGGACCGATAATTAGGGGTACTGGCTGAAGCTGGTGTTGGAGTCCTATGTTTCTGCTATTGTGGGCGACTACTACCGCTAGACCTCTGGTGGCCATAATCCGACTGACTTATTCAAGCCCACTTGTTTTCCCGCTAAATATTCTTCAAGTTCTGTGCCTCAATCTGCTAGGCATGAATGATGAGGCTGGAGAGGATAATGTCCTTGATGAGCGTCGCAGTTCTACACTCTTTCTGTACCAAGTCTAACACTCTATTAACGAATTTGAGCATGTGAGCTCTTGGCTTGCTACCAACTCTGGAGCATACCTCGACAACCGAGTGAACTCCAACACATACTCATCCACAGTTCTGTTACCCTTCTTTATGTTCATGAATTTAGCGACCTTGGACTCTCTCAAATCCTGAGGAAAGAATCTGTCTAAAATTGCAGTCGCGAACTTGTCCCACTCTATTTACCCTACTTCTGCTGGCCTCCCCTCCTTCCGCTGATTGTACCAAATCTGGGCCACCCTTTTCAATTGGTAGGCAGCCAGATTAGCACTCTCAACTAAATTAACAACCATTATCTAGTTGATCTTCCACACCTCACCTATAAACTCCAAAGGGTCCTTTCCCACCTTGGATCCATGAAAAGTTGGAGGGTTCATTCGTGGTGAAGTTCTGAACCCTAGCAGCTGCTGCAGAACTGTTTGCATTCACATTGACAACCTGCTGGTTCACTTGATTGGTCACCTTCTAAGCCAACAGTTGAATCGCCGCCCAAAATTCTATCGAGGATAGTTGATCGTCCCGAGGGGCTGCTGGAGATGGTGGGACAGGTCGGTTGGCATTATTAGCCCTCCTTCAATTTCCTCATTTTGGAGGAATATTTTTATTGAAACAAATAGAGCACAAGCTAGGAGAATATTTCTGGGATTAAACATCAATGCATGATACGTAGTATGAACAAAAGGGAATTTTCCTAATAACGTCTTGTAGCCTGCCCGTTATAAGTGTGGTGCATTTCATACCAATGAAAAAGACTCTACTTGACACGGCTTTCAAACATCTAGAATACTCTAAAACTAGGACGCTGATACCAAGTTTCTCACGACCCGAGTATACACCCTGGACGAGACAGGATACTTGGTGCCACAAGTGACCCCAAGCTAACGCATGGTCTAACATTACACTAATAAACTAAGTAAAACATAAGAGGAAGTCATATAAAAATTAATTATCCAAGAAATACTATTTTGAAATGTGTAAATGAATCTGAACAGAATACTGAACAATTGTGTCTGAAAGTCAACTACTAACTGCAAAGCAAGTATCGTCCTCAGAAGATGAGGATTCACCAAATAATGTTGCTGCTGAAATCGTCGGGGGGGGGGGGACTAATGAGGATGCAGAGACTGAGAAACTGTGCCTATATCATAATATGATACAACATAGAAAGTATGCGTCAGTACTTTAAATGTACTAAGAAAGTGAGATACACATTGATCATGGAAAAATAAGCACTGAATTGAACTAACATGAAATGACCAACTGATACTGAATAATACTAAATGCTGAGTAATAATTGGTATGGTTAATAATGATACTGACTGATGGTCACAAACATGTCCTTGGGACTAAGTGACTGGACTGAGCTATACTGAACTGAACTAAAACTATACTGACATATAACCACATGTGCTAGACGTGGAGTCCGTTGCATACACCCCATCAGAGAAAGCCCACTGTTCCTTGCAAGGGTATAGTGGCTGAGATGGGTGATCACAAGTCTAGAGCCAGTTGTTCCAATAACCTACGGTGGAACCGTAGTTTTGGGAACTCGGGTGTGCTGGAACCCCGGTCCGCTCGGTGCTAAGTACTACTCCTACTAGATAGTACTAACTTTTCTACTAAGATGATAACTACAAGTTGGGGTCCTGGACTAAGTCCGAAATACATACTTAGAAGTAAGTTGAGAGATTGTAGGATCGAATAATTGAAAACTAGTGTTCTAAGACTAGCCAGAGCTGCTTATTTGGAAGTGTCGTAACTATCTAAAGAACTAACTAATAACTGATACTATTGGTTCTAAGATCAGTTAGAGCTGCTTATCTGTAAGCGTCATAACCATCTAAAGATCAAACTTATAACTAAAAGCTAGTGCTGGGAGGTATTACTGGCACCTCAAGAAATTGACTATAATTAAACTGATCAGTTGACAATACTGAAAGATAGTGAAAATGCTAACATTTTGATTGAGACTGAACTAGCATGCCACTGACTAAGAATTCATATGATAGTAATAACATGGGAATTCAAAGACTAATAGAGTCAAGCAACATTAATATCTAACAAACTATGCAAGACCCATTTTAGTGAATTTATAGAATTAGGGCAAAAATCATATTATAAGAAGAAAGTAGCAACATGATCATTAAGTAGTGGAAACATAGAAACAATTAATATGAACAACAATCCATAAGAATTAATCAGAATCAGGCTGAAAATTTACCCTAATTCAAATCCTCAAAGCCAGGCTGATAAGAAATTTCAGAAGGATTTTTGGGGCACAAGGGAAGGGAAATTCCCCGATTGAATTACCACATACCTGGAGTAGAATCCTTCAAAGAAGTATGGAGAAATCTATAGGAAAATTGGAATCCCTAGCTTATCTCTGAGATGCCTGTCAGGAACTTCTTTGCTCCAGAGAGCGTGAGTTGAGTGAAATGAGAGGGATTTAGTTGATTACTTCTTTAATTCTCTCCAAAGCATTCCCTAAATGATTTAGTTTAGAGCCTAGGAACTTTGGAATTACGCAAAATCCCTTATAAATTTTGTAGGAAAAATCACATTGTCAATCCCAACAAGGGACTGGACGAGTCGTTACCAATACCATGACTCATGGCCTGCTTCCCGTCGTCAACAGTAGTACACATTATCCTGCCAATCACCATGAGGGACACCACGACTCATGGTGTACCTTACGACTCGTGGTGACAATCGTGATGAACACTACGTGAAAGTTTAACATCCCATATAGCTCTTGACCACGACAACACCACGACTCATTGTCCTGACCATGAGTTGTGGCTTCTCTCGTGGTCAACCCCTAGGACACAAATCCCAGCCAACTTTCCCTCCACTCCATGAGTCACTTAATGACTCTTGGAGTACTTCACAGGTCACTGGATGACTCTTCTTATGACCTGGTACAGAAATTCCTGTTTTCTCTATTTGAACCCTTGGGTCTGATCTTAGGGGGTTTTAGGGTATTACATCTACCCCCTACAGCTAATAAGAAGCCAAATACACACTCTCCTTTCTAGAAATCCCCATGATCTGGGTAATCTTCTGGACCTCATCAATAAACTCATGTCGATCCTCGTGTACCTTAGAACCATGAGACTGGTGGGTTCAACCTAGTAAAGTTTGGACTCTTGCCGCTACAACACTCCTGTTGGTATCAAAAGTTCAATCACCTACTGGTTGACCTAGGCTAATATCTAAAAAGTGGCTTGTGGCGCCCTAGCATACGCGCAAGCGTACACAGTCATACAAGTAACACAGTTGCTCTTTTAACAGTCAGATGTCAAACCCACGGGGACTGAACTATTTCAACCAATATTCAAGTTCAAGTGTTAATTTAACCCTCACAATTTTTAATTTTAGAGATTTCGGAGAATTGTAATTAATTCTAGAAGTGATCACAGAATAGTCGAGAAACAATATCAAGAAGTACCTAGAGTTAAGGCCTGACAATCATGCAATTCTACAATTTGCGATGGTTCAAGTATTAAAACTTTAGTTATTGTCTCACAAAGTCAAAATCCGTGTTCATAGTCTTTCGAGCCTCTAGAACAACAAACTAGTCTCACACACACATCATTGAATGGGGATGTGACATCCCAATTCGTGAGCAAATTAACACTACGGACGTGGTTTACAAAGTTTATGCCCTTGATTATGGAATTTCATACCTCTAATCATTTAACATAACTTAGCTTCACAACAACTTCTATGAGCAGTGATGTGATAATTCTAAGCTAGTGTCTAGCTATTGTCCCATTTAATTAACCCAGGAAGGTAAATTAGGTATAGTTTCAATCCTAATCGTGAATCCTACCTTAAAGACAAGAACTTGCTCCTTGCATTCTTTAGTTCTAATCTGGGGTTAATCTTTCAAGCTTCTACCAAAGCTTAACAAGTTTGTTTTCCTAGTGATCAAGCATAAAAACAACAATAATTAAAGAATGCAAGACAAAAAAACAAGCAAAACTTTAACCAAAGATGAAAATCATGCAATTACATTCATATCATGTGGCCTCAACCCTAGAGGAAGGGTTTTATCCACTCATATTCATACAATTACTCAAAAACATGATTAAAGTAATGTACTTACAAGAATGGTAAAAGAGAATAAAAAGTTATGAACCCTAGCTAGAGTTTCCTTCCTTCTCCCTTCGCTCCTTTCCGTTTCTCTGAAAATATTTGGTGATATCTAATAAAAATAACCAAGTTTCCAATATATACTATCTTGGAATTAGCAAAATTTGGCCGTGTGAGAACCAGCTCCATGGCACGCTGCCTATCGTGCAGCTCAGCCTCCGTGGCATGGAGAAGATGCGCAGGCTAACTGGAATGCCTCACTGGTCGCGCATGGCAAGAGCAGTTGGGCGCCATCGGGCGTGACATGGACACCATCGCCCTACTAGGCGGGCGTGGCATGCTTCTTGTCGCACGGAATGCCTAGCATGTCAAGGCACTGATGCGTGTAGCTGCTGCTTTTCTTGCCCTCTCCCGCACATGCATAGGCGTGACACGCCACGCTTGTTGCGTAGGTCAGTCGGCGTGGCACCCTGCCTTTTTGGCAGCTTGCCTTTCATGCCCATTTCATGCTATCTTCCTCAAAACTTCTTAAAAGGATCATTTTTTTCATATATCATCATAATTAGTCCCCCCTGGCATTTTTCACCTAAAAGACAATGGGCCAATAATATTGGTTGGTATATGCAGTTTCTTCACATCCACCGTGCAACGCATGCGGTTATTGATAGAAGAAGAATCATGGTATCCACTTCCGGGTATTAGCGAAAGCGTTACGTATGTCTGGTGGAGATCATATTCACTCTGGTACCGTAGTAGGTAAACTTGAAGATGAAAGAGACATAACTTTGGGCATTGTTTATTTACTGCTTGATGATTTTTTTGAACAAGATCGAAGTCGCGGTATTTATTTCACTCAAGATTGGGTCTCTTTACGAAGTGTTCAACCCGTGGCTTCAGGAGGTATTCACGTTTGGCATATGCCTGCTCTGACCGAGATCTTTGGGGATGATTCCGTAAACTTTATGACATCCTTGGTGTAATGTGCCAGGTGCCTTAGCTAATTGAGTATCTCTAGAAGCATGTATAAAAGCTCATAATGAAGGACGTGATCTTGCTCGGGAAGGTAATGAGATTATTCGCGAGGCTTCCAAATTGAGCCCGGAACTAGCTGCTGCATGTGAGGTATGGAAATAGATCGTATTTGATTTTGTAGCAGTGGACATTTTGGATAAGTAAAAATAGTAGACACTAGCAGATAAATTAGCAGGAAATAAAAAGGATAAGGAGAAAGAACTCAAATAATTATCCTTCGTTCTCTTAATTGAACTGCAATTAAACTCGGCCCAATCTTTTACTAAAAGGATTGAGCCAACTACAACAAAGATTCTATTGCATATATTTTGACTAAGTATATACTTACCTTGATATACAAGATTTGAAATACAAACAAATCTAGGAAACTAAATCAAAATCTAAGACTCAAATCTTTCTATTGTTGAATATTCAAAATCACTTGAGAATATAATTAATTAAATTGACAAACACAACTAAACTAAGTTATAAAATAGCATTTGGGCATGTAAATATGCCAAAGATCACTACCCCACACTTAAAGCCTTTTTCATCCTCGAACAACTCTATTACATCTCATGCACACGAAGGACTCCTAGATAACAAATTGAAGCAAGACGACTAAAGAAAAGGTTGCACCGATTGTTTCAGATAGAAAGTTTAGAATATAGTGTGCAACATATAACATCTGAAATCACATATAACTCAGTTAATACTTCCTAGCCTCAAAGATCAACTCTCAAACTTGGAAAACTCATGAAAATTAACCAATCAAGAAAGCCGATATGAATTTTATCCTTCCTCAACCATGTGCCCTCACGACAAGAGAGATACCCAGTTTCACTTCTAATTTTCAATTCATAACACGTATGGTTATATGACTAAGAATTCAACTCACTCTCACAAAGAATTTACATGAACATCTATTGGCCGATATGCTTGCCCTTAGTGTATTACTCCGCTAATTTAGGAATTTTTGAATGTAAGATCAAGTAGGACTTAGTGGGTTGTAATGTAAGCTAACAGACGGGTACGTACTATTCTAGCTAGTAATAGTGACTATCTTCCCTAAGAGCTTTTGATACATCACACTTTCATTACTGACATCTCTTCTCTTACTTAACCTTTATACTTTTCACTCAGTAATTTCCTCTATCGTTTCCCCATTTCTTTAAGCACACTTAGCTTATTAGTAAGGAGTACTTAAGCAACTTGTTCATTCATTTGTTCTCGTACTCCCTACCAATACTCATGCACCTTCAAACAAGTGCACCTCTAATCTTTTCGTCAACTCCCACAACCATTATCTTTTCTTCTTTTACACGATTTGCATTCTTTTACTCTTTTGCATTTTTCAATTAAGTGCTTAGGAGTTTTGGATCAACTTCAAGGATATTGAAAGAAAAGGGTTAAGCTTATGTTGCAGCTATCAAAGAATAGGCTTAAGATTCAATGGGGCTCACTAGGATCAGACATACAAGGTAGGTAAAGCAAGGAATAAAAATTAGGATCATTTAAAGAAATGCCTAAATAATCTCCTACAATCGACATCCCTCATTTCTTTTTATATACACACCAGAAAAGTTCTAGACACTAACAACAGCATGGAATATTCAAAAACCTTACATTCACAACACATGCTCAATTCAAGACAAAATCAGTAGACTCTTAACTCAGTTAATCACAAGAATTCAAAATTAAGCTTTCAAGTTTACAGAATCATATTCAAGAGCCTAGCTGTCTCAAACAAAGTTATACAGCTACTTAACATGCTTCAAAATTTACAAAACTTGCATCTCACAATCATGTACAACACATAACAAGAATATCTAAATATCAATCAGTTAAGGATTCCAACTTACACCAATTGACTAATTTTCCCTCAAGACGGTCCCCATTCTTCCATCATCGAAAAAAGTCCCTAGCCATGACTGAAAAGTTATGTACAAACAAAGGAAAATTTTTGTCTCTCAGTTCAAAGTGTCCCCCTTCAGAAAAGAACTGAAAAGAAAAACCAAAGGGTGGGTGAACTGTGCTCAATTCAAACATTTTCAACAAAAACATTATACCCAGCATCACATTCACCCAAAATAACTTTGCAAAAAATTCTGAAATTTCTGTCACCCCACACTTAAAATATGTTATGTCCCTAAAGCATGAATTACAATTAAAACAAGGGTGATAGATACTTCCCGAGGCTCTAGGCCTAGCTAACAACATGTTTTTCTCAATTTTTAAACACGTGGGTCATTGACCCCACATTCATCTTTTTGTCATTCTCCTTAGCTTTCACTTTCATGGATACTCATACTTCCCCTAAATATGTGCTTAACAACCAAAAAAACAACAAGTGAAAAATAATCAAAATTACAAACAAACTGAAAATAATGTGTACTTGTGATACTCTTACGTTTTCTCCCAAGCAGCTCCTTATTTTACGTTGCGGCACGACACATTAGGTTTCACCACTTTGAGGATATGAATCTCACTCCTAATTTCTTCTCCAGTTTCCTCTTGTGCTCTGGGGTGGTGGTGAAGAAATGAAAGGACCTAGCAGTAGATGTCGCCTCTGGAACTTATTGGCCCTTGCATAAGTGAAGTCATTTTGTATCTCAGAATCCGCAAATTTCAGAATATAAAGGGATGGTTCCTCCTCTATCCCTTTCTCTACAAGCGTGGAAGACTCTATTTCTATGTTGTCAACCATACTTAATGTCGAGAAATGCTTCGAGTGGGGTACAATACACCTTAACTCTAAAACTGCATTGTGCTTGACCTCCTTACTTGTGTACACCTTCTCCATATCAACATCTGAATCCACATAAATGTAAAATGTTTGGAACTCTATCTCTCCTTTCATTACTGGATTGGCCATATGCGTGAAACCATCACGGAGACTCTTAGGAGCTTCTAACTATATATTGAGCATGTTTCAAGAACTCATCTTTTTCTTCTCCCTGTTGTCCCTCTTGAGTATTTACTAAGACCGTTACATGCAAATCAATGCAAGCTTCAACCTCAGTCATCAACTCCGTAAACTTGGCTCTTATCATTTCTAGGGCCTCTCTATTTTCATTATTCTGAAACCCCATTACTTCCATCTTCTCCCTCATCACTTTTGTCTGTTCAAGGACCCTGTTTTAACATGTTTTCTATCTAAGCTTGGTGTTCCAAGTCCTCCTTTTCATTATTCCTATACTCATCAAAAACAACAGAAGGATCATAGTAGGGGCTTGAGGGAATGGCATACGGATTTGGACAACCATTCCAATGGCCATCCTAACCACCACATATACTGCAAGTGTAATAGTGTTGCCATAAGTGGGGTCCTCCACAATTCAAACAAGACTCATTGAAATATGAGTATCCACCATTCAACCCATTTGTGTTCTATGATATCATGTCGAGAAGAGTATCAAACTCAGAATAGAAATTAAAGAAATCTAAAGATAATATTTTTTTCAACACTTAGAAAACTTCACATCAACACAGAAACATGAAATTCACCAATTTTTTCTAGCCATTGGCAACGGTACCAAAAGCTTGTTGCGCCCCAAAGCACGCAAGTGTACGCAGTCGTACGAGTAATTCAGCGGCTCTTTTAAGAGCCGGATGTCGAACCCATAGGGATTGGTTTATTTTAGAGAATATTCAAGTTCAAGTGTTAATTTAACCTTCACAAGTCTTGATTGTAGAGATTTTGAAAAATTTTAATTAAATCTAGATATGATCACAAAATAGTCGGGAAAAAATAAGAAGAAGCATCTAGAGTTAAGGCCTAACAATCATGCAATGCTAAAATTCACTATGTTTCAAGTATTAAAACTTCAGTTGTTGTCTCACAGAGTCAAGATGCAGTGTTCATGATCTTTCAAGCCTCTAAACACAACAAACTAGTCTCACACCTATAGTGTTGAGCGGGTATGTGAAGTCCCTATATGTGAGCAAATTAACACTATGGATGTGGTTTATGAGGTTTATTCCCTTGATTATGGACTTTCGTACCTCTAATCATTTAACCTAACTTAGCTTCACAACTACTTCTACGAGCAATGATGTGACAATTCTATGTCAGTGTCTAGCTATCGTCATGCTTAATTAACAAGCAAGGAAAATTAGGTATCATTTCTATCCTAATCACGAATCCTATCACAAAGAAAAGAACTTGTTCCTTGCATTCTTTAGTTCTAACCTAGGGTTACTTTCGAGCTTTTACCTAAGATTAATAAGTTTATTTTCATGGCGATCAAGCATAAAAAATACAATAACTAAGAATGCAAGACAAAGCAACAACCAAAACTTGAACCAAAGATGAAAATCAAGCAATTACATTCATATCATGTGGCCTCAACCCTAAAGGAAGGGTTTTAGCTAATCATGTTCGTATAATTACTCAAAAACATGATTAAAGTAATGTACAAGAATGGTAAAAGAGAATGAAAAGTTATGAACCCTAGGTGGAGTTTCCTTCATTCTCCCTTCACTCCTTTCCGTTTCTGTCAAAATATTTTGTCATATCTAATAAAAATAACCAAGTTTCCAATTTATACTAAGTTGGAATTTGCAAAATTTTACCATGTGAGAGCCAGCTCTGTACCACGCTGCCTATCCCGCAGTTCAGCCTCTGTGGCATGGAGCAGATG
Source organism: Datura wrightii (assembly GCA_035772735.1). Lineage (NCBI taxonomy): Eukaryota > Viridiplantae > Streptophyta > Magnoliopsida > Solanales > Solanaceae > Datura > Datura wrightii. The sequence continues at coordinate 108,472,029 of JASDFA010000018.1, forward strand.
CACAGGCTTACTGGAATGCCTCACTGGTCGCGCATAGCAAGAGCAGTTGGGCACCATCGGGCATGACACAGACACCATCGCGCTGCTAGGCAGGCGTGGCACGGTACTTATCGAACAAAATGCCCAGTGTTGCATGATGCTGATGCTCGCAGATGCTGCTTTTCTTGCCCTTACGCGCACACACATAGGCGTGACACAGTGCTAGTCCCGTAGGTCAGCCTACATGGCACGCTGGCTGTGTGGCAGCTTGCCTTTCATGCCCATTTCATGCCATCTTCCTCCAAACATCTTCCAAGCTTCATTTTTTCATATATAATCATAATTAGCCCTTCCTAGCATTTTTCACCTACAAAAAAATGGGCCAATCATATTTGTTAGTATATACACTTGAATATCAAAGTCACATGAGAATGTAATTAATTAAATTGACAAGCATGACTAAACTAAGTTAAAAAATAACATTTGGGCATGTAAATATGCCCAAGATCATGACCCTAAACTCAACATGAGTTGCCTGCTCATTCAAAGGACCCGCTAGAGCTGGTGCGGCTGGCTGATGCCCATCTCTATTGCCTTTTCCATGGCCATTGTCGTTTCCATTTCTTCTTCTATTGTCTCTTTGGGAAGACATTTTCTATAATCACATATAGCACAATTTAGAGGGGTAGAGAGAGTGGAATTTCATCACATAACATAGATCATGAAAGAAGGAAAATTTCTTAAAATGTCTCGTAGCCTCTTCCTCATAAGCGTGGTCTGCTTCATTCCCATGAAAAAGACTCTACTTATAGTGGCTTATAGAATCCTTAGGAGACACCTAAGCCTTGCTTTGACACCATGTTTTTCATGATCCAGGCATAAACCCCAGAGGTGACACAGGACCTAGAACCATAATGGCTCAAAGCTAACCCATGGCTCATACATAACATAATCAAAATCATATAGCTAAAAAGAAACAAGTCACATAGAATATCATAAGTGGAATTCTAATACATCATAGATCGTATGAAAAGGGAAAACAAGTCAAAACTGCTGAAACATCTAACATCGAGTCATAAATCCTTTAGTCATAAGATAAGCTGATTGGACAACACCCCTAACTAGCTCCACTAAGTCTGAAAACTGAAAACTAAAAACTGAAATGACATATAAAGGACATGCATCAAACTAATGTCCTCGAATGATGAGGTCTCACAAAACTATGCTGATGTTGGAGCAGAATAGATTCTAACAGCAGGATTGAGACTGGTCACCTGAACGTATATCATGAGTAGATATAATGTAACAGTATGCGATTAACACTTTGAATGCACTTAGTATGTAGAATGAGTAAAACATGAGAATAACGACAACATTATATAAATATTAATCGTGAGATAGTCATAAACATGAGTTGTTCATCATCAATTAGAGCATAATAACCCAAAGTTTGAAAGTAAAATCACAAGGCTTAGCATGTTCGAAATCATAAATAAAAGCATATAAACTAATCCATGGTTCAAAATACTGTAAAACATGAGATCATACATCCTGGCATGAACGACTTAAAACATGAGGAACAATGGGAATTCTTATAACCGACATATTTGATATGTGCAGGAACGGAGCCAAACCTGTAACCTTGGTTGGGAGGGTATCCTGACCTTGCCAAGGGTAAGAACCATGAAACGTGATACCACTCATGAGCCATTCGGGTAGGGGCAACGCACTCTGGCGAGGACCCTTATCATACCTACAGTGCTTTAAACCCTGACCTACACGATGTTAAATACTACTTCAAAAACATGCATAATGCTCATATTATAACCATGAAACATGGTTTTTTCATGGGCTTGTTTCAAAACATGATGAATACATAGATTCATTGACATATGTAAATTAACCATGAAAACAATTGCTGAAAACTACAACCAAGATACATGTCTTGAGATTTATGCATATTTGAGTAATTCATCGTATCACTTATGAGAGATTTTACATATAAATCATGTGATCATAATAATAACTCATAGATAGAAACATGATAGAACTAAATTCATATTAGATCGTGAAATTTTCATCAAATTGGGTCTAACCCTAGAAATTCATAAAAATTATCATTGGGATTTGAATTCAGGAAATTGGGTTTGAATTGGGAATGAGAGTGGAAGGAATCCCCCATTCATGACCCCACATATCTGGGCTTTGATGAGTTCTTGCTAAAGTTTGAGACCTAAGAGAATTTGAGATGAAGAAGAACCCTAATTGCTTGAGTACTTGAGAGGATTTGATCATCAACTTCAGGTGTTAGGAATCAAATGAGGGTTTAAGCTTCGTTTAACCATTAAATTCTCCCCTTACGCAATCCAAAATGACCTCATTTAGGAGTTAAAAGCATCAAAGGTTACAAAAATACCCTTGGAAAATTACACTAAAAAATTGTTTGTTCGTTGTCACGACTCACACCATGAGCCATTACTAGTCATCACGACTCGTGGTGACCAGTCATTACATCACCAGTCAAATTTTCATCCTCTGATCTTTCATACCACGACTGATTATCACGATTCATTACACCCATGACGAGTCATACCATGACATGTTACTTCCAGACCTGGCATTTAGAGGGATGTCAGGACTCCTGAACACAAGTCGTGCCATGCTACCACGAATTGTGGTATGGACTCATGGTCTAAGGAAAGAAATTCCAAAAGCTTACCATGACTCGACTGATGATTCGTTCCATGAAACCATGACCTGTATGATGAGTCATCTTGAGGCAAAAATCCATATTTCCTAATGACTCATACTCTCTGTCTAGGGTCTATTATTAGGAGCTTTCTGGGTATCACATTCAACCAATCAAATTGAAGCCCTTTGAGTCTTCTTTCCAATGCATCCTACCTCGCATCAGTTGGAGTTAGGAGTACAAAGTTATGAGCATTTTAGCGAAGCACTGTCAAGTGACACTAGATTGGTCAAATTCGCAAATGGAATTTCTGGGTTATTTTAATAATTTTATATGTATTAAGCACCTAATTCAAAATGTTTTGGATCCCTAAAGAGTATATTTAAGGGTTTAATTAATCTAAACCCTGATTCCCTTTCATTTCAACTTGAATTCAAGATCATTAGCTCTCAAGTTTATCAAGCAAACATGGAAGTCGTCGTCTTCAGCCAACGGTTAGTCATGTGTGAGTCTAAGTTCTTCATTCCAATTATGTAAGGTAAACCTAAGTAAGGATTCCTAGTTATCCTTATGCTTACATCTATTCAAGAATTCATGTAAAGCTAGTGTTTTTACCCAATTCTTGAATTATCTTCTTCTCTCTCTATATATATGTTGAATTGGCATTATTGAATACTTCATATTGAGATGTATATTGAAGTCTCTTTATTGTAATCCTACTCTATTGATTGTTGATCATACTCTCTTGATTCTTGATCCTTGATTCTCTATTCTTTATTCTCGATTCTTGATTTTTGATTCTTAATTATTTGATTCTTGACTCTTGATTATTAGTTGTTGATTGATGAGTTGGTTCATGTCTCTTATCGCATGAACCCTAGTTGCATAAAATCATGATTTTTGAGAAGCATGATCTTGAAAGCATGTATTTTGGTAGTAAATGCATTGTTTTCATAATGGTTTAGCATATTTTCAAGAGAGTATGCATAATGAGATTTTAGCACAAAGGTATTATTTTTACAATGATTTTCAAAAGCATAAGTAAAGTCTTATTTTTCAAAGTCATAAGATGATTACAATTTTTAATGGGATGTTTTTGGTGTCAAGACTCCAATCAATTGCATTGAATACTAATTTTACAAATTTCGTTCTGTTTTCTGAATTCGCTCAATTCAATTAAGAGAACGAAGGATAATTACTTGAGTTCTTTCTCCTTATCCTTTTTATTTCCTGCTAATTTATCTGCTAATGTCTACTGCCAAGGATCATAAGAAATATTTAAATAGATTTTTAGTGCAACGCTCCATAGATGATTTTGAAACATTCATTATATTTTTGTCATGCCTCGAGTTTACACCCTGGAAAGAACATGGTACTAGGAGTCATAAGTAACCCCAAGTCAACCCCTGGTCTATCATACACTGGCATTCTGAGTAACATATAGATAATATACAGCGGAAGTTTAAAGTAAAAATTTAAACATTTGAGAGAATAAAGATGGTTCAAAATATTTGAAAATTTTGAACAAAGCTACAGGTCTGGAAAACCAAATCTCTGTTAGAAAGCCACTACAAATGATTAGTTGTTGGGACAAGCCCCTAGGTAACTCCATATCTAAATAAAAGGAAAGGAAATGTAACTGAATTAAATAATCTCTGTCTTCGAAGAATGAGGACTCACCAACTAGAACAGCCGGAGTCTTCGGAGAGCGATCGGATAGCGAGGCTGAGACTGAGATCCTGCAGCTGTATGATAAAATGATACAACATAAACATAGCATCAGTACTTTGACTATACTAAGTAATTGGGAGAAAGAATAACTACAAGAAATGAAATTACTAAACTAGAAAGACATGCAATGACCCACTAAAGCTACTAAACTAAATAACTAAAATAACTTAAACGGTCTAAAAAACCCTGTCTGACGTACAAAAACATGTCTAAAATCTGGATTAATGGTCTAAATTGATCTGAAACTGGACTTATCTGACTAGTGGGAGAGTCGATATCCAACATATAACCACGTGAGATAGACGTGGAGTCCGATATATACACCCCATTGGTAGGACCCAAATATACCTTGCCAGGGTATAAAGGCATGAATTGGGTGATCACAAGAGTCTAGGGCCATCAAGACAATAAAGCTGAAACCTACAGTGACAACATAGTTTTGGGAACCAAGGTGCGCTGGAACCCCAGTCCGCTCGGTGCTAAATCATACTCCAATTGGATAGTCCTAGACTGATTACTAAGCGAATAGCTTGAAATTGGGGCCCAAGAATAGTCAGGGATACATATCTGAAAGCTCCTTAAGAGTCTTCTCAGTCCAGATTCTAGAACAGGGTTCTAAGACTAGTAAGAGTTGCTTATCTGGAAGCGTCCTAACCGTCTAAAGAACAAACTATAATCAGAAGCTGGGATTCTAAGGCTAGTCAAAGATGTTTATCTAAAGTGTCATGACCACCTAGTGGACCACTAAAACTAAGTTCTAAATCTGATTTTGATAACTTGGAGGTACTACTGATACCTTGGGAATTTTTGTAGTCAAATTGATCAGTTGACATTTCTGACTAACACTAAGAATTCTAACATTTTGGCTAAAACTGAACTGATAATAATCTAATTTAGTTTCAATGCTACAAACAACATGGTAGTCCCAAACACTGATAAAATCAAGAAAAATTTTGATATTCAAACACTACTGCAAAATTTAAGATTTTCTAGTTCAATAAATAGGGCTAAATTTCGCTTCACAAGAATAAACATCATTTCAGTCACAAACTAGTGAAAAATATCTATAACTAACATAGAGTAACATTCGTATTAGATGAAGTAGATTAAAATTTCTTAACATTCGATAATTCCAGGGAGGAATTTGGGGACACAAGGGAAGAATTATTCCCTTGTTGAATTCTCACATACTTGGTGAAGAAGCCAGAAGAATTTCCTTGAGAAATTGAGGAGAAAAGGTCTGTCCTAGTTCTTGCTATGAAATGCTCTAAGAGAAAATCCTACGTTGTTTCTAAGAGTCTGAATGAGGAGAATGAAGAAAGAAATCGTTTAACCCCTCCAACAAATCTGAAAATATGTTTAAAACAATGTAGTTTAGAGTCTAGGAGGTAGGAAATTATTGAAAGACCCTTGAAAAACTCACAGGGAAAAATTGATCGAGAGTCCCCACGGGGGACCTAACGGGTCGCAGCCAGTGACCACGACTCATGGTCCCAATCGTGAGGTACACTGTTTACACCACAGGGAATATAACGGGTCATTGTTGGTGATCAAGACTCGTATAACTTCTCATGGTCTCCCCTGCCAAAAGGTCCCCGGAGTCCCTATGGGTGACACCACGGCTCGTGGTGAGTACCTCTTGGGTACATTGCCTAACTTTACAACTCCTAAATAATTCCTAACCCTGGGTCATATCACAACTCATGGGCTTAACCATGATTCATGGTCACCCTCATCAAAATTTTCAACTAAGTCCCCAATTCTCACCAAGAGTCACTTGATGACTCATGGTCACTCCTCACGGATCACAAAATGACTCATTTTGTGACCTAGTATAGATTTTCTAGTTTTCTGTGATTTAAGTCCCGGTCTAGTCTTTGAGTTTCTGTGGCATTACAACATCTCCCCCTTGGGAACATTCATCTTAGAATGTTGGAAAACACATAGGAATGCAGAGAATGACAATCTTTATACACAAATATTGATCATGAAATCTGGAAACTAGTGGACTGACTACCTCTGAACTGAATTTACTAATCGTACACATAATCATTTACATGAAAGAACTGAAATACACAAGCTAAAGGAAGTTTTGGGGAGGAAATTGATACCTTAAGCTGAAATCAAGCCGAAAGGGAGCAAATGGGGATATCTACCCATCATATCTACTTCGGAATCCCACGTAGCTCCTTAACTTGCTGATTCCTCCAGAAGACTTTGACCGAAGCTACCTCCTTACTCCTCGGCTTACGAACCTGACAGTCGAGGATCTCGACTGGGAATTCCTCCTATGAGAGGCTATCTTTCACTCCCACACAGTCCAATGACACAATTGAAGTTAGATTCATGATGCACTTCTTCAATAGTGACACATGGAATACTGGATGCACAAATGCCAATACTGAAGGGAATTCCAGCTCATAAGCTACCTTGCCAATTCACCTCAGAATTCTGTAGGCTCCCACATATCTTGGAAATAGCTTTCTCTTCTTCCCAAATTTCATCACCCCTTTCATGGATGAAATTTTTAGATAGACTTAGTCATCCACAGCAAACTCCAATTCTCTTCTCCTCACATCAATATAAGATTTCTAACGGCTCTGAGTTGTTTTCATTCTTTCTCTGATGAGCTATAACATCTTCATAGCTTCATGAACCGAGTTTAGCCCGATTATTGTAGCTTCACCAACCTCAAACCACCCAATAGGAGATCTGCACCTCCTACCATTCAACGCCTCAAACGGGGCCATCTGGATATTGGAGTGGTAGTTGTTGTTGTAAGCAAACTCGATAAGAGGAAAGTGGTCATTCCAACTGCCCTAGAAATCGATCGCGCATTCTCTCAACATATCTTTTAGGGTATGAATAGTCCGCTCAGCTTGCCCATCTGTGTGCAAGTGAAAAGTTGTGCTGAGCTTAACCTGGGTGCCAAGTCCCTTCTCAAAAGACTTCCAAAAATGCGAGGTGAACTTGGTACCTCTGTCTGAAATAATGGATAATGGCACCCCATGAAGTCTGACCAACTCCCGGATATCAAGCCTAGCATAGTCCTCAGCTGAATCTATAGTTTTAACTGGGAGAAAATGTGCCATCTTAATCATCTGGTCTACTACTACTACCCAGATAGAATCTTGTTGCCGATGAGTTCGGGGTAGACCCATAATAAAGTCCATATTCACTTCTTCCCACTTCCATGTGGTTATGCTAATAACCTTGGTCATACCTCCCAGTCTCTGGTGCTCTACCTTTACTTGTTCGCAGTTCGAGAACATAACTACTAATTCGACGATGTCTCTCTTCATGCCATTCCACAAGTAAATATCCTGCAAATCGTGGTACATTTTAGTAGCACCAAGGTGGATGAACTACCTCGAACTGTGTGCTTCATCCAGTATCTATTGCCTCAAGTCACCGACATACGGTACACACAATCTACCCTAGTAACGGAGCACACCATCTCCCCTTTTGGAGAAAGCCTCAACCTCTTTCTTGAGAACCGCTTCCTTAAGTTTAAGTAAAACGGGATCTTCATCTTGTTTGGACCTAACTTCAATAAGCAAAGAGGAATCTGACCCGCTTTGCATCACCACTCCACCCTCAGCTGAGTCAACCAACTGCACCCTTAACCTAGCTAGTCTATGAATATCCTTCATCAATTCCTTTTTGCCTTCCTCAACATCAATGATGCTACCCATAAACACTTTTGTTAGGGCGTCAGCCACCACATTGGCTTTGCCTGGGTGATATAGCACGTTCATGTCATAATCCTTCAGGAGTTCTAACCACCTTTTCTAACGAAGATTTAGGTCCTTCTAACTGAATACATACTGAAGGCTCTTGTGATCAACGAAAAAATCCACGTGAGCCCCATACAGATAGTGTCTCCATAATTTTAGCTCAAACACCACCACTGCCAACTCCAAGTCATGAGTCGGATAATTCTTTTCATGAATTTTGAGCTGTATGGAGGCTTACGCTATGACCTTTCCCCTCTGCATTAGAACGCAACCAAGTCCAACTCTGGAAGCATCGCAATATACTACAAACCTATCTGATCCTTCTGGTAGGGTCAACACTGGGGCGATAGTGATTCTTGTTTTTAACTCCTGGAAACTCTTCTCACACGCATTTGACCACTGGAATTTCACCTTCTTCTAAGTCAGCCTAGTCAGAGAAGATGCTATAGAAGAAAAGCCTTCCACAAAGCGTCAGTAGTAATCGGCCCAACCCAAGAAACTTCTAATTTTGATTGTGGAGGTAGGTCTGGGCTAGTCTTTCACGGCTGCTATATTTTTAGTATCAACCCGAATACCCTCACCTGAGAGCAAATGACTTAGGAAAGTCATGGACTTCAACCAGAATTCGCACTTGCTGAACTTGGCGAACAACTGGTGATCTTTGAGTGTCTGAAGCACTATCCTCAGGTGATTAGTGAAATTCACTGACAACAGGGACTTACTGGATAGTAGGGGTCTTAGAGTTGGAATCTTTGACCTGAACTAAGCTTCCTGGCCTTAAGGTAGGAAATAAACCTACCCTTAGGCGCTGAACTACTGCCAGTCCATTCTAGATTTGGCTTATTAGGGAACTAAAACTTGATGCTAGTTCTACAGTCGACTGAGACATAATTGGAACGTAACTAATCCATGCAAAGAATGAGGTCAAAGTCGACCATGCCTAACACTACAAGGTCAGCTGGAATGATATTATTAAAGACTGAGACTGGGCAGTTTCTATACACCCGGCTGACTCTAATTGACTTGCCAACTTGGGTGGAGACTAAAAATGATTCTGAGTAGATCTCTGGACTGATATCAAACTAGACTGCTACGTAGGGAATCACGAATGATAGTGTGTCCCCGAATCAAGTAGGGAATATACATCTAGGTGAAAAAGACATAAGATACCCTTAACCACATCAGGTGAGCTCTCATGATCCTGATGAGAAGATAATGCATAAAAATGGTTTTGGCGTTGACCGCCCTCCATACCTGATGTGTTGGCCTGCGGAGCAAGTCATCTTGATGGAGCTGCTGAGGTAGTAGATTGTGACCTTCCCTATCCTAAGGACAGGCATTCCTTAAGCCGATGACCAAGATGTCCACAACCAAAACAGCCCTCTCGACCCTGAAGACACTCTCTTGGGTGGTTCTTGCCCCACTTGGGGCAAGCTGGATATCTGTTGCCAACACTGTAGCTTTGGGACTGAGAGCTAGATTCTCCACCCCTCCGATCCTAGCGGGACCTAGTGCTCCAATACCAAGTTTGTCACGCCTCGAGTTTACACCCTAGATGGAACATAGTACTTGGAGTTAGAAGTAACCCCAAGTCAACCCCTGGTTTATCATACAATGGCATTCTGAATAACATATAGATATATATACAACGGATGTTTAAAGTAAAAATATAAAAATTTGAGAGAATAAAGTTGGTTCATAGTATTTGAAAATATTTGAACAGAGCTACGTGTCTGAAAAACCAAATCTGTGTCCCAAAAACTAGTACAACTGATGAGTTGTTGGGACAAGCCCCCAGCTAACTCCATATATAAATAAAAGGAAAGGAAATGTAACTGAATTAAATAATCTCCGTCCTCAAAGAATGAGGACATACCAACTAGAACAGCCGGAATCTTCAGAGAGCGATCGGCTAGCGAGGCTGAGACTAAGATCCTGCAGCTATATCATAAAACAATACAACATAAAAGTATCCGTCAGTACTTTGAATGTACAGAGTAAGTGGTAGAAAGCACAACATATCAAATGATATCACTGAACTAAAAAGACATTGACCCACTAAAGCTACTGAACTAAATAACTAAAATAATTGAAAAGGTCTAAAATACCTTGTCTGACGGTCAAAAACATTTCTTAAATCTAGAATAATGGTTTGCACTAATCTGAAACTGGATTGAGCTGACTAGTGGGAGAGCTATAACCGACATATAATCACGTGAGCTAGACGTGGAGTCCGATGTATACACCCCATCAGTAGGACCTAATATACCTTGCTAGGGTATAAAGGCATGAACTTGGTGATCACAAAAGTGTGGGTCCATCAGGACAATAAAGTTAAAACCTACGGTGGCAACGTTGTTTTGGGAACCTGTGTGTTCGGTGCTTAGTGCTTCTCCCACTGGATAGTCCTAGACTGATTACTAAGATAATATCTTGAAACTAGGGCCCAATACTAGTTAGGGATACATATCTGAAAGATCCCTGAGAGTCTTATCAGACTGGATTCTAGAACTGGCTTCTAAGACTGGTAAGAGTTTCTTATTTGGAAGTGTCGTAACCGTCTAAAAAATGAACTGTAATGTGAAGCTGGGGTCCTAAGGCTAGTCAGAGTTGTTTATCTAAAGTGTCATGACTGCCTAGTGGACGACTAAAATTTAGTTTTGAATCTGATTTTGATAGCTGGGAGGTACTACTGATACCTCGGGAATATCTGTAGTCAAATTAATCAGTTGATATTTCTAACTGACATTGAGAACTCTAACATTTTGGCTAAAATCGAACTGACAATAATATGATTTAGTTTCAATGCTACCAACAACATGAGAGTCCCCAACACATATAAAATCAAGCAAATTTTTTATATTCAAACACTATCGAAAAATTCAAGATTTTCTAGTTCAAGAAATAGGGATAAATTTCGCTTCACAAGAATAAAGATCATTTTAGCCACAAACTGGTGGAGAATATCTATAACTAACATGGAGTAACATTCCATATGTATTAGACGAAGTATGACTAAAATTTCTTTACATTCGATGCTTCTAGGGCTAGAACCGATAAAGAAAAAAATAGGGTGGAATTTGGGGACTCAAGGGAAGAATTATTCCCTTGTGGAATTCCCACATACCTGATGAAGAAGCCTGAAGAATTTCCTTTAGAAATCAAGGAGAAAAGGTCTGCCCTAGTTCTTTCTATGAAATGCTCTAAGAGAAAATCCTACGTTGTTTTTGAGAGTCTGAATGGGTAGAATAAGGAAAGAAACCATTTAAACTTCTAATAAATCTGAAAATATGCTTATGTCAGTATTTTAGTGTCTGGGAGGTGGGAAATTATTGAAACGCCCTTGAAAAACTCATAGGGGAAAACTGATCGATAGTCCCCACGAGCGACCTAACGGGTCATGGCCAGTGACCACGACTCGTATAATAGTCGTGAGGTACACTGCCTTAAAACCCCTACTGGTCACCACGGGGAACCCAACGGGTCATGGTTAGTGACCACGACTCGTGATCACTTCCCGTGGTCTCCCCTGCCAAAAATTTCATGGAGTCCCCACGAGTGACACCACGACTCATGGTGTCCCAAACGAGTCGTGGTGAGGACCCGTTGGGTACACTGCCTAACTTTGCAACTCTTAAGCAATTCCTGACCACGAGTCATATCATGACTCGTGGTCTTGACCATGATTTGTGGTCACCCCCGTGGTCACCTTATTTTCCAAATTTTCAACTAAGTCCCTAGTTCTCACCACGAGTCACTTAACGACTTGTGGTCACTTCTCGCGGGTCACAGAATGACTCGTTCTGTGACCTGGTGCAGATTTTTCAATTTTCTCTTATTTAAGTCCCAGGTCTAATATTTGAGTCTCTAGGGAATTACAATTTTATAGCTAAAGTTTGTTATAATGATGTTTTTAGTTTTGCCTGACTGGGGGCCAGTTATATGAGCATATGTTTTGGGAGAATTATCTAGCACCGAGTTAGGTGTATGGGTTCAAACAAGAGCTAGGTAGGATAGGATCGTACCATTGGTTCAGGATACCCCTTAGATAAGTCCTTGGTAAGGACTTCTGTTATAGATCCAAAGGACAGTTTTGTCCTCAACCCTAGAAAGGCTTTGGGTAGACCTTCTCCACGAGGGCAAGAGGTGGGATCATCATGTGTTTATTCTTATGATTGTTGGTTATGACAAATTCAAATTAAATCTTATGATATAGATTATTTTAATATATATATATATATATATATATATATATATATATATATATATATAGTGATCATTATGATGCATGAGTTTTATAGCATAAACTATTGTACACATTGATCATATTATCATATTGTGTCTTATGCATCATTCAGAGTTTCAAAGTACAATTTTAGTTTATTAATTTGAGCTATGTCCTTAGATCGATACATTCTTTATAATGTTGTTTCACTCAGATATAGTACACACCGTACATTTCATGTACTGACACTATTTGGCGCTACAATGTATTATGATTTAGATTCAAGTATAAAGGATCGACAGTGGATGTTTTATTAGGATCTCACTTCATTTAGCTTTGATGAGGCCTCCTACTTTGGAGAGTCCAAATCTTATTAAGCAATTTTATCTGCATAGCTTAAGTAGCCATTGGAGCTTTGTTCTGGCACTTGTCTTCAGTAATAGAAGATTCAAAGATAGACTTAAAGTTGAGTCCATAATGTTACCTTATAACATTCTTTTTAGTTGTGCTTAATAAATCTTACTTTATTATATTGAGCCCGTTATAGCTTTAGCTTCCGCATTACTTTATTGTATTCTCAGCTAAGTACTAAGCCAGGATAAGGGTTTGCTCAGATCACTCATGGTCTGAGTGCCAGCCATGTTCAGTGTGTAGGCTCGAGGCGTGACTAACTTTGTATCAAAGCTTTAGGTTCAATGAGTCCTAGAGAGTCTATGAAACCGTGTTAGTAGGATCTTGTTTATGGTTTTGAGGACCCCAGTTCTATAAATGAGGGACTATGAACATTTATGAAGAGTTTATCATTCTTTCATACTCAAGATTATGTAATAGAGCTATGCCATAGGAAACAGTATACAAATTCATGTATTGGTCTAATTCTGCTGACTACGCCTCATCTTCAAGGTGATAGAAACAACAAAATTTATATTCCTATCAGTGAGGTACTCTCAAATAGAACTAGCAGAATGTTAATAGACTACAAAAGGGCTTAAGAGGAGCCCATTATTGTGGTTAAGCCTAATTCATCATAAGAATGCTCTCTTATCATCATGAATGGTGTGTTTAGCCTATAGTAAGATATTCTCTCAGACCTCCCTTCTGGAGCATTGATACGGATGACATGCATAGTGGGAGAGTGTATCTAATATGTGCTTGGGTAGTATTGACACCCTAGAGATAGTTTGATATGAGTTGTGTGAGACATGAGTAATAGAATGAAACTAAAGCAAGAAATATGAACACATATGTGTGGAAGCCAAAAGTGGAGATAGCAATTAAGGGATGTATGAAACCATAGTCACGTATCTAAGACGTAAGTCATGCGATGGTAAGTCCTTTGGTGTTGACCGAAGAGTAATAATTTTTGTGTAGATGTCATGGTAGTATTTAGAGGAAGAGTTATTGTTAAAGATCACATGAAGCATATTTGAACTAGAGTAGAAGATCATGAAGGCATGCTAGTGTGTTAGAAAAAAGATTTAAGTATAGGTGATTGGAGGCTAAGTCAATAGTTGATGTAGAACCTTGAATGTTAGAAAGAATGATGTGCACCAAGGTGGAATGTAGTTACACTATATGTAACACCGAAAAGTTCCTAGGACTAAATTGTTACACCCCGTAAATTTTAAATGAATAAATAGCCTAATGGCATGTTGGTTAAGGGATTTAGAAGGCAAAAAAAAGAAGGGGAAAAGTCGATTTTTCCATTTATATCAATAAAACCCAGAAAAACAGAGGGTATAGCCAAGTTAAGGCAAAACCCATGAATTTTATATATATTTCCTTCCGATTATGCTTCGGAACGCGGTCTAAACTTCGTTCCATCTTAGATACCGAGGTATAAAGCTGCAGAGAGCAATCCTACGGAGTTGGTTTCGTGAAATTTAGTGGGCAAAATGTCGTGCTACCAAGGTAAAGTAAATAGAATTGCTTTAAATTAGTACCAGTGGGTTCCTAGCCTTACAGTGAGCATTTATCCCTTCTGGACTATCGAGAAATAACGAGTTTTCGACTGTTTTCCGATAAGTCGAAGCTTGGGATAAACATATATCAAAAGTGATAATTTCTCCCGGATATTAATTTATTTAATTCTAATTGACATGTATATGAATGTAGTTGGGAGAAACAACAGAAGTACCGACAGAAATCACATCGGTCAGTCGGATACTCAGAAACCAGGTATGTGAAGTTATTCTTTTGGCAAGCTAGGAAGTACAGTGTAGAAAATAAATAGAATAAAGGCTATTAACAGATACCCAGTCTACAGGATTTCAGTACAATTTCCAGCAAGCATGCTAGTATATCATTACGTATCATGCGATAATCAGAATAACGGATAGTCAGATGATTTCAGTTAGTAATGTGGTATCCGCTAGTAGCTCAGTATGTTCTTATGTAATACCCAGAGTGGAAGTTGTAAAAGCAGTATAATAAATTAGCAAGATTACAGATAGTATGTATTACATTTGTTGAGACTATATCTGGTAATAGATGGCACATTTTATATTATTAAGCTATATCCAGTTATAGATGGCATGTTCTATGTTATTGAGTTATATACAGATATAATCAGATCAGTAATCAGATATAGAAATAGCTCCAGACACCGATATATCTCCAGATACAAATATAGCTCCAGAAACAGATATAGCTCTAGAAACTGATATAGCTTTAGATCACGGATAACAATAATCAGATAAACAGATGGAGGCCAGGTAGCAGTTAGCCCAGCAATCAGAAATAGTGTAAGACAGAATATAGCATCAGTTGTTTAATATGGACTGACCTTGAAATAAAAGAAGTTATGATTAGTATTTTTCATTTGAGCATGCTTGCTGTGTATGTGTTTTGCATGTTGAGACTTGTTATGGCATGTGAGCATCCTTTAGCATCCCTGCCGCCCCTGGGTTATAATTGTGTCGATACCAGATTCAGATACCGCCACCAGCCGGGCGATGCCGTCCGCCTAGAGGACGATGATAGCTGACCACCATAATAATATGGTCCAGATTACCCTACTTGCAGGGGCAGTTCAGTTCACTCTGTGCAGAGCCAGATTACCCTGTTTACAGGGCAGACTACTCTGTGTGCGCTTGTGGCCGGGCGCAGTTTCAGATACAGATTTTTATAAAATTACCCTATTGCGTGTTTGCAAACAGGGGCAGTTTCAGTCACAGATACAGCAGCAGATTACCCCGTTGAGCTCTTGCGCCCAAAGGTAGGAGTCTTCGGACTCAGACACAGTTCATTGTCAGAGGCCAAGGCCTGAGGTACGTACCCAAGGGGGCCGGTAGGAGGAGCTCACAGTTATCAGATGAGTGGAGTGACTTATTTTTTGTTGGTTTAGACTTGGGTAGGGTAAATAGATTGTTCTATTGGTTGGAACCTTCCGGCTTATGGGGGTCGGTCAGGTATTGTGTGTATTTATATGTATACCTATATGTGCTATTAGATACTGATAGACAGTAGGATCACACGTCGTCAGTTACGCCCATTTTAGTTACAGAATAGGTAAACTCTCCCCAGTTATCCTCAGCCAGATAGACTCAGCTACTTCCTGCTTATATGTTATGTTATTGCTGTTACCCATTTCAGTTGTATATTTCAGTTTGCTTTACACGCTCGGTACCAGTGGTACTGACGCCTGTGGGGGCGCTGCATTGCTTGCCTGCAGGTACACATAGACGAGGAGTCGATCCCTCATGATCCAGTCAGAAGAGTTATCAGCTCCTATCCTCCGGAGCTAGACAGTCGGAGGTTGTTCCTATTTCCTTTTTTATTACAGTTTGGGTAGGTCGGGGCCCTATCCCGACCATTCTATTATTACTTCCTAGAGGCTTGCAGTCTGATGTTTCCCTGTGGTGGTGGAGCCAGTCGTGTGGGGCCGTGCATGTATATATGTATTTAGTTGTTGATGTTGGCCGTGTGGGGCCTTCTTCTGGTTATAGTTAGTGACCTTGTCAGTCACAAATGTGAATAGCAGTAGCTTCAGATTGTAGTGTCATTGTTCTGGTTAGCTGTTGTGCATTGCAGGTGGCTGTATTTACAACCGCTATATAGCCGGTTCATTTCTTGAAATAGAGCCAGAGTCTAGCATGCCCCAGGTGCCCGTCATACCCCCCAAGGTGGGGTGTGACAAACTTGGTATCAGAGCAGTTCGTATCCCAGGGAGTCTGCAAGCCGTGCTAAGTAGAGTCTTGTCTATGGATGTGTTGCGCACCACATACTATAGGCAGGAGGCTGCGAGGCATAATCGGATGGTTACCCTTCTTTCATACTCAGACGCGCCATAGCACAGTACAGTATAGGGTTGGTTCTTTTGAAACTTACCACCCTCTTTATCTACAGATACTATGGCAGATCAGTGGCACCTTGCTACAGGTAGGAGATTAGATACAGTGGCAGGCGAGGGCACCAGCAGGATGCCTCACTTACAGCCAGACTCAGCCCGATCTGAGGGAGATACAGAGGTGTCATCTCGACCCTCCCAACAGTCTTCGCCTCGCCAAACACCATTTGAGGTAGCACCGCCTCCCACAGCTCTGAACCCACTTCATCAAATCAGGAGCTACGTAGTGCGGTGGTTATGTTAACCCAGATACTAGCTACTCAACGTCAGCCAGTACCACCTGCAGTAGCAGAATCTCTAGGTGGGCCAGGTAGTTCCAGGGTTAGAGAATTCTTGGCATTGGGACCCCCTCAGTTTATAGGGTCAGATTCAGCGGAGGACCCTCAAGACTTTTTGGACCAGATGCAGAGAATTTTCCGAGTTATGCATGTGACCCCTACAGAATCAGTTGAGCTAGCGGTGTTCAGTTGCGGGACATAGCTGTATTATGGTAAGAGAGTTGGGAAAGGTCTTGATGGAGAGATGCAGCCCCTCCTGCTTGGTCCAGCTTCTCAGAGGCCTTCCTGGACCACTACTTACCCCGGGAAGTCAGACAGGCTTGGATGGACCAGTTCTTAATCTTAGAGCAGGGGGCTAGGATCGTTCGTGAGTATTCTTTACAGTTCGACTCCTTAGCCCGCTATGCTCCAGCATTTGTGGACACCATGTCGTCCAGAGTCCGTCGCTTTATTATGGGCCTGAATTCAGATTATGTAGAGACGTGCATGATGGCTACTTTGAGAGAGGACATGGATATAGCCAGGGTACAGGCCTTCGCACAGACAATTGAGGGCCTGAGACAGCGGCAGCGGGGCGACAGGCAGGCGACTTCAGAGCAGCGCCATAGAAACAGACCCGCTGAGATTCAGGGGGAAATCTGTAGGGGGCCGATAACATGGTTTTCAGATAGGCCACCCATATCTTTACCTCCGATACAGTAGCAGAGAGGCAGATTTGTTCGTCGGAGTCAGAGTCCGGTAGCAGTTTACGGACAGTAGCATCACCTCAGCAGCGGAGGGCAGAACAGAGTAGATTTGCACCTACCCCTTGTCCTATATGCCACCTACCCCATTCTGGAGCCTGCAGGCAAGGCTTCTTAGGGTGCTATTACTAAGGACAGGAAGGGCATTTAATGAGAGATTGTCCGGCCAGAGGACAGGGTAGCCGAGATAGTCTGGATAGAGCATCAGCGGGGCCACGAGCTCCAGCAGCCTCAGCAGGGCGCATACCCTCAGGTTCAGCAAATAGGGGACGAGGTAGATCAGGATCCTCTGGCTCAGGTGCAGGCCCCAGCCGTACCTATGCATTACCAGGGAGGAAAGATTCAGAGGCATATCTCGACGTGGTCATAGGTATATTGATTATCTGCTCATACCCTGTTTATGTATTTATTGATCCAGGGTCTACCTTGTCATATTTTACACCATTTGTGGCCCGAAAGTTGGGTATCGAACCAGAATTTCTTCAGCAGCCCTTTTAAGTGCTTACACCGGTCGGTGACTCGATCACAGCTAAAAAAGTTTACTGAGGGTGTACGTAGAGGTTGCTGATCGCCAGACCACAGTAGACTTAATAGAACTTAAGATGGTCGACTTCGATGCCATTATGGGTATGGACTAGTTAGTGCCATGCTATGCCAACTTAGAATGCTAGACCAAGACGGTTCGATTTCACTTTCCGGGGGAAGTAGTGCGAGAGTGGAAAGGGAGCACAGCTACGCCAAAAGGTAGGTTCATTTCCTACCTTCAGGTGAGAAAATTAATAGAAAAGGGATGTATTTACCACCTAGTTAGAGTCCAGGACGTTCGGGTGGAACCTCCGACTCTTCAGTCTGTTCCAGTGGTCAATGAATTCCCTGGCGTATTTCAAGATGAGTTGCCTGGTATCCCTCCTGAAAGGGAGATAGATTTTGCAATCAACTTGCTACCAGGGACTCAACCTATATCCATTCCCCCATATCGCATGGCACCAGCTGAGCTTAGAGAGTTGAAAGAGCAGTTAAAAGATTTGCTCGACAAAGGCATTATCAGGCCTAGTACTTTCCCGTGGGGTGCGCCAGTTCTGTTTGTAAGAAAGAAAGATGGCTCACTCCGTATGTGTATAGACTACCGGCAGCTGAATAAGGTAACGGTTTAAAACAAATACCCGCTCCCTAGAATAGATGATTTATTTGACCAATTGCAGGGGGCCAGATGTTTCTCTAAGATAGATCTGAGGTCCGGATACCACCAAGTCTGAGTTCGTGAGAGGGACATTCCAAAGACTACTTTCAGGACCAGATATGGTCACTTTGAATTTCTAGTCATGTCTTTTAGGTTGACGAATGCTCCCGCAGTGTTTATGGACGTGATGAACAACATATTCAGACCGTATTTGGATCTGTTCGTGATAGTATCTATCAATGATATTCTGGTATATTCTCATTCAGAGACAGAACACCAGAATAATTTACGAACAGTACTCCAAATCTTTAGAGACCGTCAGCTATACGCCAAGTTTTCCAAGTGTGAGTTCTGGCTGAACTCAGTTGCCTTTTTGGGGCATATCGTGTCGGATGCTGGTATACAGGTGGACACACAGAAAATAGAGGCAGTCAAGACATGGCCCAGACCTACCACTCTGACCGAGGTCCGTAGTTTCCTGGGTTTAGCAGGGTATTACCGGAGATTTGTTGAAGGATTCTCCATTATAGAAGCACCTCTGACAAAGCTGACATAGAAAGCAGCGAAATTTCAGTGGACAGAGGCATGTGAGCAGAGTTTTCAAGAGTTGAAAGACAAATTGACCTCCGCCCTAGTACTAGCATTGCCAGAGGGAACAGATGGGTATGCGGTGTATTGCGATGCTTCAAGCATTGGATTGGGTTGTGTGCTGATGTAGCATGGAAAGGTAACTGCTTATGCGTCCAGACAGCTGAGGAAGCACGAAAAGAACTATCCGACCCATGACCTGGAACTGGATGCAGTGATCCACGCTCTGAAAATCTAGAGGCATTATTTGTATGGCGTTCATGTAGACATTTTTATAGATCATAAAAGCCTGCAGTACATTTTCACACAGAGGGAGTTAAATCTGTGGCAGCGTCGTTGGTTAGAATTGCTAAAAGATTATGACGTAAATATTCTCTACCACCCAGAAAGAGCTAATGTAGTAGCAGATGCCCTAAGCCATAAGTCAATGGGGAGTTTAGCATATTTGCGACCCTAGAAGCAGGAGTTAGCCAAGGAAATTCATCAGCTAGCTGGTTTAGCCGTTCGAGTAGTAGAAACAGAAAATAACAGAGCGGTGATTCAGAACTCTGCTGTGTCATCGTTAGTTACAGAGGTAAAAGAACGGAAGTACGAGGACCCTGACTCAGTCCATCTCAGAGATATAGTTCAGAAAGGTAAGGAGCCAGATTTCAAAGTGACTGAGGATGAAGTGTTGCGTTGTAAGGGCCGCCTATGTGTCCTGAATGTTTCAGGGCTTCGCCAGCAGATCATGCATGAGGTACATTACGCTCGCTATTCCCTCCATCCAGGAGCAACGAAAATGTACCACGACATCAGAGACATCTACTGGTGGCCAGGTATGAAAGCTAAAATAGCTGAATTTGTATCTAGATGTCCTAACTGCCAGCAGGTGAAAGCAGAACACCAGAAAGCGGGCGGTTTGACGCATGATATAACTGTGCCTTTGTGGAAATGGGAAGCGATAAATATGGATTTTGTAGCAGGGTTACCCCGTACCAGACGCAAAAATGATTCTATTTGGGTAATCGTTGACATATTAACAAAATCAGCCCATTTCCTGCCAGTACGAACTACATTCTCTGCTGAGGATTATGCTGAACTGTATATCAGAGAGATAGTTAGATTGCACGGTGTTTCGGTGTCTATTATCTCAGATAGAGGGGGATAATTTACAGCGAGATTCTGGCAGTCGTTCCAGAGAGGCCTGGGGGATACAGATTAACTTAAGTACAGCCTTTCACCCTCAGACAGATGGGCAAGCAGAATGAACTATCCAGACACTCGAAGATATACGAGCGTGTGTACTAGATTTTGGGGGTAGCTGGGATGAGCATCTGCTGTTGATTGAATTTTCCTATAATAACAGTTATCATTCAGCTATCCAGATGGTGCCCTTTGCAGCATTATACGGGCAGAAAGGTAGATCACCCGTTGGCTGGTTTGAAGCGGGGGAGACAACGCCGATTGGGCCAGATATTATTCGTCAGTCAGAAGAGGCGGTGAAGCTTATCAGAGAACGCCTACTGACTGCTCAGAGCCACCAGAAGTCTTGTGCAGATATGCGGCACAGAAATTTAGAATTTGCAGTAGATGACTGGGTATATTTGAAAGTGTCTCCGATGAAAGGGGTGATGAGATTTGGCAAGAAAGGCAAGCGTAGCCCGAGGTTCATTGGGCCATATCAAATTCGGCGAAGAATAGGCCGAGTAGAATACGAATTGAACTTGCCCCCAGAATTAGAGTTTGTTCACCCAGTATTCCATGTATCTATGTTGAGGAAGTTCGTAGGAGACCTTTCCACAGTTGTTCCAGTTCAGGATGTCCAGGTCACAGAAGAGTTAGCATATGAAGAGGTTCCAGTTGCTATACTAGACAGACAGATCCGTAGACTAAGAACGAAAGTTATTTCTTCAGTCAAGGTATTGTGGCGTAATAGGAACCGAGAAGAGATGACCTGGGAAGCCGAGGAGGACATGAAAGCCAGATATCCCCACTTATTCCAGGCATAGGCAAACAGGAGGTATGTTAGAACTGTTTTTCCTTATGAATGCTTATATTTCATATATGAAAGCAGGCGATTGATTATAGACAGTTATATATGAATATTATTATATTGTGTGGAGTACCTGTATTGGGCTTTTCTGCTTTTCAGGAATTTTGAGATAGTCCATAATACAGGGGAAACTTTGCCAAAATTTTTTTAGGGATAAGTCAGCCAGTTAAGATTTCTATAAGTCAGAATATCATTCGAGGACGAATGTTCTTAAGTGGGGGAGGATGTTACACCCCGTAAATTTTAAATGAATAAATAACTTAATGGCATGTTGGTTAAGGGATTTAGAAGGCAAAAAAAAAAGAAAATAAAAAGAGAAGGGGAAAAGTCCGTTTTTCCATTTATATCAATAAAAACCAAAAAAAACAGAGGGTATAGCCAAGTTAAGGCAAAACCCACGACTTTTATATATATTTCCTTCCGATTACGCTTCGAAATGCGGTCTAAACTCCGTTCCGGCTTAGATACCGAGGTATAAAGCTGAAGAGAGAAATCCTACGGAGTTGGTTTTGTGAAATTTGGCCGGTGAAACGTCGTGCTACTGAGATAAAGTAAATAGAATTGCTTTAAATTAGTACCAATGTGTTCCTAGCCTTACAGTGAGCATTTATCCCTTCTGGACTATCGAGAAATAACGAGTTTTTTACTGTTTTTCGATAAGTCAAAACTTGGGATAAATATATATCAAAAGTGATAATTTCTCCCGGATATTAATTTATTTAGTTCTAATTGACATGTATATGAATGTAGTTCGGAGAAACAACAGAAGTACCGACGAAAATCACATCGGTCAGTCGGATACTCAGAAACCAGGTATGTGAAGTTATTCTTTTTGCAAGCCAGGAAGTACAACCTAGAAAATAAACAGAATAAAGGCTATTAACACATACCCAGCGTACATGAACGATTTCAGTACAATTTCCAGCAAGCATGCTAGTATATCATTACGTATCATGCGATAATCAGAATAACGGATAGTTAGATGATTTCAGTTAGTAATGTGGTATCCGCTAGTAGCTCAGCATGTTCTTACACAATACCTAGAATGGAAGTTGTAAAAGCAGTATAATGAATTAGCAAGATTACAGATAGTATGTATTACATTTGTTGAGACTGTATCCGGTAATAGATGGCACATTTTATATTATTAAGCTATATCCAGTTATAGATGGCATGTTCTATGTTATTGAGTTATATCCAGATATAATCAGATCAGTAATCAAATATAGAAATAGCTCCAGACACCGATATAGCTCCAGATACAGATATATCTCCAGAAGCAGATATGACTCTAGAAACTGATATAGCTTCAGATCACGGATAACAATAATCAGATAAACAGATGGAGGCTAGGTAGTAGTTAACCCAGCAATCAGAAATAGTGTAAGACATAATATAGCATCAGTTGTTTAATACGGACTGGCCTTGAAATAAAAGAAGAGAATATGATTAGTATTTTTCATTTGAGCATGCTTGCTATGTATGTGTTTTGCATGTTGAGACTTGTTATGGCATGTGGGCATCCTTTAGCATCCCCGCCACCCCTGGGTTATAACTGTGTCGATACCAGATTCAGATACCGCCCCCAGCTGGGCGATGCCGTCCGCCTAGAGGACGATGATGGCTGACCACCATAATATTATGGTCCAGATTACCCTGCTTGCAAGGGCAGTTCAGTTCACTCTGAGCAGAGCCAGATTACCCTGTTTACAGGGCAGACTACTCTGTGTGCGCTTGTGGCCGGGGGCAGTTTCAGATACAGATTTTTATAAAATTACCCTATTGCGTGTTTGCACCCAGGGGAAGTTTCAGCCATAGATACAGCAGCAGATTACACCGTTGAGCACTTGCACCCAAGGGCAGGAGTCTTCGGACTCAGACACAGTTCATTGTCAGAGGCCAAGGCCTGAGCTACAAACCCAAGGGGGCCGATAGGAGGAGCTCACAGTTATTAGATGAGTGGAGTGACTTATTTTTGGTTGGTTTAGACCTGGGTAGGGGTAAATGGATTGTTCTATTGGTTGGCACCTTCCGGCTTATGGGGGTCGGTCAGGTATTGTGTGTAATTATATGTATACGTATATGTGCTATTAGATACTGATAGACAGTAGGATGACACGTCGTCAGGTACGCCCATTTTAGTTACAGAATAGGTAAACTCTCCCCAGTTATCCTCATCCAGATAGACTCAGCTACTTCCTGCTTATATGTCATGATATTGTTGTTGCCATTTCAGTTGTATATTTCAGTTTGCTTTACACGCTCAGTACCAGAGGTACTGACGCCCATGGGGGCGCTGCATTGCTTGCCTGCGGTACACATTGATGAGGAGTCAATCCCTCGTGATCCAGTCAGCAGAGTTATCAGCTCTTATCCTCCGGAGCTAGACAGTCGGAGGTTGTTCCTATTTCTTTTTTTTATTACAGTTTGGGTAGGTCGGGGCCCTGTCCCGACCATTCTATTATTACTTCCTAGAGGCTTGCAGTCTGATGTTTCCTTGTAGTGGTGGAACCGGTCGTGTGGGGCCGTGCATGTATATATATGTTTAGTTGTTGATGTTGGCCGCGTGGGGCCTTCTTCTGGTTATAGTTAGTGACCTTGTCGGTCACAAATGTGAATAGCAGTAGCTTCGGATTATAGTGTCATTGTTCTGGCTAGCTGTTGTGCATTGCAGGTGGCTATAGGCCTAATCGGCCGGGGGCTGTATTTACAGCCGCTATATAGCCGGTTCATTTCTTGAAATAGAGCCATAGTCTAGCAGGCCCCAGGTGCTCGTCATACCCCCCAAGGTGGGGTGTGACATAAATCTTGGATTTAAAGTATGTTCAACAGAAAAATCTATAGGTTTCTCACAGTACGACTCCACCTACAACCCATGGTTCAGCTCAGAGGCTTCTTTTTCTAAATCATGAGTCTTCACCATGAGTCATGGTTTGAATGGTATGACTCGTGGTCATGGAGTCGTAATATGCTTCGAGGTTGGTAGATGTTGGTCCTTTGAGCGGTTGTACGACTCGTGGTGAGGAGTTAAGGGTCGTGATAGGAAATCGTGGAAATATTCAAAGAGTTGGAGGAAATTTGAAATGGGTAGTTACGGGAGCTAACCACAGGTCATAGGAGGATGGTACGACTCGTGGCACAAGTTGTAGCAACTGACACTGCAATTTTTCCTATGAATTCATTAAGGGTATTTTTGTAAACTCTATGCTTCTAAATTCCTAATGATGTCATTTAAATCTCTAAAAGGAGGGTTTTAAAGGGGTTTAACTTATCCTAATGCCTTAGAAATCCATGCATGCAATGTTTACAATTTCCCTTTGAAGATCAAGCTTGAATTCCTCAAATTCTTCTCCAATCTTCTTGGGCTTCCAAAGAAAAGCTAAGAATCAATTTACCCAAGTATGTACGGCTATGAATGAGACTTTCGTTTCACTCTCATGCCTAAATTTATCCTCAAGTTCATGAATTCAAGTCTTAATTCAAGTTTATGATCTTATGAGGTTTTAACCCAATTTTTATAAAATTTTCTATGATTTATTTATGGGTCATTCATATTTAATAGTATGCTTTAAGATTCATGGGCATATTTTATACCTATTTTGATTAAGAATTCATGATCTCAAGTTTAGAAAATTATGCCCTATTATGCAACTTTCATGAAAAGTCAAGTTTATGATTCATGAATTCAAGTATGATGAGCTGTCTATCATGAATGAATCCATGATTTTCCTTATGAATTATATTTCAAGTATGCATGATTTTAAGATTTAGGCAATCCCACACAAGGCATGTATGTTTCATGATTATCCAAGGCTAACAAGATTAGTTATGATATATAATCTTTGGAGTAAAGACTCCCAATATTTAGATTCAAGCTATGTTTAAGAATATAATTATATGAGCATTATACATGTTTTGGGAGTAGTGCCTAGCACTGAGTGGGCTAGGGGTTCCAAGGTTCCACGATCTCATAAACTACGCGCCAACGTAGGGATATATTCTGGGAACTCTCAAGAGAGTGTTTCCTCCTCCCAAGGGCACACCGTGATATCACACCTTATTTATCCTTTGCCCTGACAATGTATAGGATGGCTCTCCTCTACGTGGGAAAGATGTGGAATCATCATGTGCTTATACATGGTTTTTTGTCGGTTATAACGAGTCTCCCATTGTTCCTCATGAATTTAGTTATTCATGTTTATTACTTATGACATTATGTGTTATAGCAGGTCTGACCCAATGATCAATTTATGATCTTTCCGCTTATGATTTTAGCTATAACAAGTCATATGATTTCTATTTATAGCTTTGGGTCATTCTATACAGATATTATATTTAGTTTATGACTATACATTTTTCATATTTCAGCATGTAGTCTGTACTCTTATGATTTTATGAATTATGTTTATATGCATGTTTTCAGTTTATACTTACTCAACATGTTTTGCTTGCCATGCATACTCAGTACATTCCAAGAACTCACCGCATACTCTATTTTGCATCATTTCATGATACAGGTCCGAGTGATAAGTCTCAGTTCCACCATTAGCTATGCTTCCCCTCAGTCCAGTTTAGTTGCCACTATGATGAGTCCTCATTTTTTGGGGACCTTAAGCTTAGTACTTGATTATGTTATTTAAGTTTTCAGACTTTAGAGAGCTAGTTGGGGATGTTGTCACATCAACTCATCAGACAATAATAGAGGCTTATCAGACATTACATAGACTATCGGCTTTGTCGAGTACTAACTCTGTGATATGTTGTTATGTTATTTAGAAATCCTCTTAGTCGTGTTTCATTTATCTAATTCCACTTAGCGTATGTTCTTTAGCTATTATGTTCATGCCATGGGTTGACTTTCTAGCAATTTGCCATTCTAAATCTCGTGTCTTGATCTGGGGTCCTAGCTTGGGTCATGACAAATATGGTATTAGAGCAAAGGTTTAGATTTCCTAGGGTGTCTGAAAGTTGCATTCGGTAATGTCTTTTCCATGGGTGTGAAGCACACCACAATTATGGGGAAGAGGCTATAAGACATTTTAGGAAACTTCCCTTCTTTCATGATCTATATTGTGCGATGAATTATCTCTCCATCATTCTAACACGTGCTATACACATTGCATAACCATGCCTCTATACTGAATGAATGGAAGAAGGAATAGCAATGGAAATAGCCACGAAAACATTAATGGAGATGGACCTCATCAAGCCCCGCCAGCACCAACAGATTCTATGCCCAAGCAGGTCACTCATGTCAAGTTTAGAGTGACATTTCAAATGTTGGCACAGGCGATGAACACTCAGATCAATCAGTAGGTGGTGGCTCATATTCCTCATAATGGGAACGTAGTGGCGGCAAGAGTTAGGGACTTTCTTAGGATGAATCCACCTGAGTTTCTAGGGTCGAAAGTAGATGAGGGCCTGCAAGTATTCATTGAGGAGGTACAAAAGATCACCCAGATTATTGGAGTGACTGGAGAGGAAAGTGCAAATTTAGCCTCCTATCAGCTAAAGGGGTTGCTTATATGTGGTACCACCAGTGGAAGGATGGTGGGGAAGTGGGAGCAGTTCTTTGAGTTGGGAAGAGTTTGTGACTACCTTCTTGGATAGGTTCTTCCCTAAGGAGCTGAGGGAGGTGAAGGCGGCAAAGTTCATTAACCTGAAGTAGTACCTCAGGACTGTCCAAGAGTACGTTTGATCTTGGGCAGATTTATATGCCCAAGTGATACTCAAACGTAGCATTTTTACCTTGTTTGTTGTGCAATGTGTATATAATATCATGTATTGGGTAATAAAATGCGAAGTTATACTAACCAACATGATTAGCATTTGTTTTGCAGGATAATGTGATTTTTAAGAGCTAAAATGCGTGTTGGAACTATGTCGGAGTTGGACTTGGATGCGAGCGTGGAAAAGACCTCGGATGGCATATTTTGTAGTGGCTCCGCGATGGTGCCGTGCCACGCTGCCATCGCGGTAGCACACTGCCTGGGCAGAAATAAAAGTGGCAATTTCCAGTGTGCCTGCGCGTCAGCTCCGTGGCACGGAGACAGGCCTCCGCGATGGCCTCCGTGCCACATTGAGGCTAATTATCCGGACCATGCAATTTCCAGAGAGGGTCCGCGTCCACGCCGTGTCACGGAGGCAGTGCTCCGCGTTGGCCTCCGTGACACGTTGCTTGTTATTCCGGGAAAAATTTCCCACTAGTATAAATAGCACACTTAGGTTATTTTTAAAGGAGTTTTTTTAGTTTTAGTTTTTTTAGCCTGAGTTCAGAAGTGGGAGCAGGAACGTGGTTTTGTGGCAGTTGAAGAATAGAAAAGATAAGAGTTTTCTTCTCTTCCCTTCTTCTTTCCTTCAATTGTATGCATGATTCACACTCATTCTAGGATTATTAATTCAAGAATAAGTGGCTAATTCCTCTCTTGCTGAGGTTTTGAACTTGTGAAATGAATGTTGGTAATAATTGATATGGTTTCTTCTTCTTCTTGCATGTTGTTCTATTAATTCTTGTGCTTATTACATTCTTGATTGGCCACCATTAATGTATATCTAAAAAGTCCAATTTCACTCGAGAGAGCATGAAATTGGAAAGTTGTGAATTAATAGGGTATTGTTCTTAACTTGATTTGGGAAAATTGGGTTTTGATGTGCTTTCTTGATAGAAATATACTTGAAAGCCGTATTAGTCAATTTAGGAACCGGAATTGTAGTGTTAGGTCATAAATTGCATTTGATCACAAAAATGTAGACGAATGGTTTATGAATCTAAAGTGAAATTAAATACGGAAGTTTTAATTTCTAGGCAAACGTTCTTGGCTAGCAATATGAAGAGGAAGATGACCAAATTATCATGATTATCAAGTTCATAACTCGTTCTTAACCTTGGCATGTGCATATCCATTGTCTAAACTCAACGTAAATAGTAGTTATTAATTTTAGTAGATAATTAGTTTAGAAACAAAACTCACTCAAATCTTGGTTGGATTGTTGTTAACATAGTTAGAGATAGAATAGAGATATAGTAAACTAGGCAGTTTTGCATATCTAGAGCAGCCTCCTTGGATCGATACTTGGCTACTTAGCCACTTTATTACTTGTTTGACCACGTACACTTGCGTGTCGGTGTATAATATATTCCGAGCAGCAGAGCGCGAACAAGTTTTTGGCGCCGTTGCCGGGGAGGCTAGGCGATTTGTAAAATTTTGTTTAGTGTAAATTTACTGTATTTGTATTTTTATTTTCTTAAGTGTTAACAACTTGGTCTTAGCCTGTATTTTGCAGATTATTTTTATTTCTGTGAACACTGGCAAGGGACAAGGAGCTAGTGGAATATTACTTAGAGCCAGAACGTGAATTGCATAGTCAACATAGAGAAGCTCTTCGGAAGAAGTTGCAGTTGCTCAAACAGTCTATGATGGAGCAACCCAATCCACCAGTTGTGCAGGCAGTGTTAGTGCCCGAGGAAGTAGCAGCCAGGCCGGTTCGCGAGGTGGCAATCCCACACGCTAATAATGTACATTCCAGCATCCGCAAACCAGAGCCTGGGGGGAGATTTGAGTTAAAGCAAAATATGGTGCAACTTTTGCACACTAGCTGGCAGTTTACCGGTCTCCCTCACGAAGATCCACAACAACATCTCCAGAACTTCTTGGAGATAAGTGACACTTACATCCCCGCTGGAGTGTCACCTGATTATGTTCGGCTCACCTTATTTCCATTTTCCTTACTTGGTGAAGCCAAGAGGTGGTTAAAAGCTGAACCACCCAACTCTATATCAACGTGGGATGATCTTGCAAAGAAATTCTTGATCAGATTTTTCCCTTCAGGTAAAACAGCTAAACTTAGAAGTCAGATTCTAAGTTTTAAACAGAGGGAAGGAGAAAATCTTTATCAAGCCTGGGAAAGATTCAAGTCCATTTTGCGGGACTGTCCTCATCATCATCAGTCAAATGAGGTGTTGGTCCACACTTTTATTGAGGGTTTGGAACCCCACACTAAAATTTTGTTAAACTCAGCAGCTGGAGGGCAAGCGCTGGAGAAGACTTATGAGGAGCTGTACACTTTGCTCAACCGAATTTCACAAGGCAATCCGGAATGGAATGCAGATTCTTCAAGAGGTGGAGCAAGGAAAGCAGCGGGAGTGCTTGAAGTGGATGGATTCACAGCTATCGCTGCACAGATAGCTGCTTTGCAAAATCAGTTAAACACTCACTTCAGCAATATGAATTTGAACCAGCCGTCAGCCTCAGTTAATGCAGTCCAACAGATGTGGTGTGAAGTGTGTGGTAGTAGTGAGCATTCAGCTGAATGCTGTGGTGCAAATCCTGATTCTGTCAACTTTGTGGGCAATGCATAGAGGAATCAACAGCAGTTTGGTGGTGGCTACAACTCGAATTGGAGGAATCATCCAAATTTTTCGTGGGGTAGCAACAATCAACAAGGCCAGGGTTCAGGGCAGGGTATGCACAGAAACCAAGGAGGGCAACAAGGCTATCAGAATCAGTTTAGAAATCACAATGCCCCTCCTCCACCACCATCACCGACTATTGAGGAAATGTTCAAGACCATGATTGCCAACCAGGCACAATTGCAGGCTGACTATGTCAAACTGGCGGCCGAAGTAAAGAACAATCAATTGGCAACCAAGGCTCTTGAATATCAGTTTGGGCAATTTGCCAGTGCCCAAAATACTAGACCAAGGGGAGGACTACCTAGCGACACGGATCTCAATCCTAAGCAGGTAAATGCAGTGACCACGAGGAGTGGTTTACAATTAAAGGAGGTGGAACCGAAAAGACCACCTCAGAAGTCAGGAGCAGCAGATGTTGAGGGAGAACAAACCTCAGATACGGGGAAGACCAAAGAAGCTGAACCAACAAGGCCTCCACCCCCGTTCCCTCAACGACTTAAGAAACACAAGGAGGAGGCGTGTTTCCAGAAATTCATGGAGGTACTTAAATAGGTACATGTTAACTTACCTCTTGTTGATGTCTTGCAGGGTGTGCCAAAATATGCAAAGTATATCAAAGACATCGTGGCCAACAAAAGTCGCTTGACCGAGTATGCCACGGTGGCTTTAACGGAGGAATGCACATCCCGTATTCAGAACAGGTTGCCCACTAAACTGAAGGATCCTGGAAGTTTTACTATCCAGCTGACGATTGGGCAAAGTATCCGAGCTCGTGGGTTATGCGACTTGGGGGCAAGTATAAATCTGATGCCATCTTCGGTATTCAGAAAGTTAGGGCTAGGGAGTCCTAGACCTACAACAGTGATCTTGCAACTAGCAGACAGGTCTTTAGCTAAGCCGGATGGCATAGTTGAGGATGTGCTAGTGCAGGTAGGCTCCCTCATTTTTCCGGTAGATTTCATTGTTCTGGATTTTGAGCCAGATGCAGAAGTCCCATTTATTTTGGGACGACCATTTTCGGCAACCGGAAAGGCATTGATCGATGTAGCTGCGGGTCAACTCATGATGCGAGCACACGACAAGGTTGAGGTGTTCGACGTGTACAAGGCACCTAAGCTCCCGACTGTCTATAAGGAACTCTCGGTGATCAACGTGATTGATCATGGGAATGCAAATGGATTGAGTGATTCCCGAGAGTTACTAGGTAGGCCACCAGACAAGGTTGAGAACTAATGGGGAGATGACCATGATCGGGTCAAATCGTCCATCTCCCCAGTAGAAAATTGAGCGTAAAGGCTGTCGAGCCGCGACGTTAAACCAGGCGCTGCACGGGAGGCAACCCGTGAAAAATATTTTTCTTTCTTTTTCCTTAGTGTAAAGTTTTTATTTTATTTTATTTTCTTTTCTTTTTCTTGACTAGGTTTAGATGTGCATTTTAATTAGTAATTTTTATTTTTTTAGTAGGGAATCTAGTCATTTAACCAATTTTTGTTTAGTGAGGTGATTTTCAGGTATACCAGAGGAAAAATACGTGGAATCGAGAAAACGAGGCGAGGTATGAAAAATAAAATTTGATAGTGAAACAGAGCACTGGCGCGTTGGCGCCGTGTCACGGAGGCAATGCTCCGCGTTGGCCTCCGTGACACGTTGAAGGCAAATCTGGATTTTTTTAAAATTCCAGTAAGCCAACGCGTTGGCTCCGTGTCACGGAGGAGGGCCTCCGCGTTACCCTCCATGACACGTTGCCCTTATCCCAGTGCCGGGTCACACCGGGTTTCCGGGTGACCCGCGTGTTTTCTTAATAAAAACCCCCGATTTTGCCCCTATTTTCCCCATTCCCTCTTCCCTCCGCGACCAAACACCCATTCCCTTACCCCCAAGCACCGTGCCACGTTAAGAGGCAAGGAAAACGTCAAGTTTTCGTCGATTCTTCAATTCCAAGGTATGTTTTCATCGTCTATCTCAAATTTTTGGCGATTTTTGTCGATTTTGAGCATGTGAGGTGAGATATATCACCCTAGGTAGAAATTAAACATGCCGTGAATTATTTTGCGATTGATTGTGTTCGGATTGTTGTAGTTGACGTGTGAACTTATCGATTGATTGAATAATTCATTGTTGATTGTCGAATTGAGTTCTAGGGCTTGGGGTTGTTGAATTTTAACTGGGGTAACTTGATAGTTTGACGAAATTGATGTCGGGGTGTGTTTATTATTTGAGATAAGTCGTGGTAAATATTGTATAATTGGTGAAAGACGACTAATTCTCGATTTTGTGTGGTACATTGCGTAATATGTGAATTGGTTGAATTGCTTAGATTAGTGTATATAAAATGTTTGTATTGTTGTTTCTATTTTGTTGTTGTTATTGTTGCTAAGTGCTATGGGTGAATAGCTGTTGATAGTAGGATTGGGTTAGCTGTATGAAGTCTGAGTAGTTCGCTAGCCGTTATGCTGTCGAAATTTTGTGAACGCACTAAGCAATATGTTTATAGTGATTGTGCTTGGGGTGTAAATAGATCTATCCTTGCTAACATGTTGTAAATATTGTTAAAGACTAAGTGTGGGGTAAATTTTGTTTAACCCGACCTTAGCCAAAACTAACAAGTTTTTAGCTTAACGTTGTGCTTGTCTGTGTAAATTGACAGGTACAATGGCCAGCCGACAAGATAAAGGCAAGGGTGCTTCAACCTCAGGCACCGGCAGAAAGAGAATGAGACTGGGCACTGCTGTCCCAGCTGCACCTGCTGTTCCACGCGGTCAACACCGCCGATACGGAACACGATGGGTCACCGATGAAGGGAAGAAATGGTACGCAAAGCATAAGGAGAACAAGTACTTCCCGGAGGAACATATTGCAAGGGAACCACTTGCACAGGAGTTCCCTCGCATCGTACAGAGGATTGAAGCAGCTGGGCTCAGCTTTATTTTTCAGGAGCCCAAGGAGTGCAACCTTCACTTGGTCCGGGAATTTTATGCCAACTGGAACCCGGCCATCAGAAGCCACACTATTAAAATCAGAGGGCAGATTGTCACTCTGGAACCCCAGCAGCTGAATGCCATCGTTGGAGCGCGGGACACAGACGCCCACGTTCTCCGCCAGCTCAACATCACCCCACCGTACGCCGACATCAGACGTACGTTGTGTGGGGCTCGATCCATAGCCCGATGGAGTAGACACAAAGAGAGGGGTTACCACCAGACTCTGCCTTATTCGCAGATGAACAGGGAGGCCAGAATCTGGCTAAAAATTGTATGTTCGTGTTTGATCCCGGGAGTACATATGACAGACGTGACCCGGGACCGTGTCTGCCTGGTGTATGCCCTTATGAAAGGGCTTGAGATTAATGTGGGGGCAGTTATAATATCCACCATGAAGAGAGCCAGACTACACCAGGGCCACAGATACGGGTTTGGCGGACTCATCACCACCTTCCTCCGAGGCCTCGACGTTGAGGAAGAAGCCTTGGATTACATTACGCAGTTGGAGCGGAGGGCCCTTGATGTGACAAAGACCAAGGCCCCCAACACTACACACGGACCTGTGCTGACTCTGGGCGAGCGACATGCTCGTGACGACCAGTATATGGCCCGTATGTTCGGTATGCAGATGCTGCAGCTACGGATAGGTGGGAGACCAGCCACCAAGGATGAATAATGGCAGCTGGAGCTGGACTACCCTTTTGGCAAGAACGCCAGAGCTTTATGCAAGGTGGGGCCAGCCTTTGTGGAGCCTACTGACGATGACGTCCCTACTGATGAGGAGACACGTCGTGAGGACTCTGATGTGGAGTCCGATGACGGCGAGGGAGCTGATTCAGATATGGGCGACGAGGCCGCAGCACCGGATGAGGAAGTCGAATATTTCGACTGAGCAGGGAGTATCACCACCCAAAATTTTGTGCTTTGTATTTTTGTGAACACTGGGGACAGTGTTCGATTTATGTGTGGGGTGGGGAGTAGTTAGGTGCTGGGTCATAGGCTCTAAATCTGCTGTATATTCTTCCTTGACGTTTATGTATGTCTGTGCTTTCCCTGTTGTTGTGAACTGATTTGTGAATGATGTGTATATATTTGTTTGTGGCTAATGATGTGTGTCTTTAAAAAGTTATGGTTGCCTTTGTAAATATTTTGTAAATTTTGTAAATATTTTTTTCTCTATCGATATGATCGATATTTTTCAAAATTTTTGCGAAAAGATGTTGCACTTATCAACATATTTTGTAAATATTTTTTTTTCATCGAAATGATCGATGTGTTGCAAAAATTTTGAAGTTTTATTTTTGGGTTTCTCAGAGTTTGTTTTCAGTTCTTTTACCGAGAATAGTCCCATTGAACCGATGTCATAGTTAGTGAACATTCCCTATGATGGATGGATGACGACCGTCTTAAGGGAAATGTAGTCGATAGGAGTAGATGATTTGTTTTTAGTTTCTTTGGTGGATTGCATCAATAAACTGTAGTTGCTTATGGTTGCTAAAATTTTGTTGCGTGTGTAATTGATGTTCGAAATGTGAAAGTGATTCGTTTGAAAGCATGTAATTGTGTAAATATGTTTAGTTACTTAGGCTATAGAATTTGGTTCATTATGATTGAGGCTTAATCTTGAATTCATGTAATTGACTAATTAAAGAGTCTGTGAATGCATCTTGATTCGAGCATGTGCATGAAGTGTGAGTGAGGTTTTGCTATTCCATGTCATTGTGAATTGTCTAGAACTTGCCTGGCGTGTATACAAAGCGTAATGAAGGAGGTGTATTGTCGGAAAGGATGTAGGCATTTCCTTGTTTTAACCGTTAGTTTCCATTTTTTTCTTGTCAAATTCTACCTTTTTATATGTTGTATACCCTAGTCAGCCCGTTGAGCCTTTAGCCGATTTCTTTGTTTTGTCCAGAATTGTATGAACTAAGCTTTATTCCTTCTTTTCATTAGCCTTAAAGTCTATAAGAAGCTCTTAAGAGCTTACAAAGAACAGAAAATTGTTTCCCAAAGTGTTAAAGAGTGAAAAGAGTGAAAAGAAAAGAAAAGCAAAGTGAGGAAAGAAAAGATGATGCTGAAGAGGCACTAGTTGTAATTAAATGAAATTGAGGGTACATGAAAACCTTCCGTTTGGGGTCAAGTGTGCCTGATGAAATGGGCTGTATGAAAGTAAACCAGCATGAATGGGAGAAAAAGATAAAAGAGAGGAACAATGTCCATGAGTCGATGGGAATGAGTTGAAAAGGCGCTTAAGGATGCTAGCGACTATTATTGGCTAATCCAATATATATATACTAGATCCATAGCCCAGTTACAACCCATTGAAAGTCCTATTTGATCCTACACTGCATTTCTTTATATTAGTGGAGTAATACACTAAGGGCAAGCCTATGGGTCATGACATGATGCATGTGAATTCTTTTGGGAGAGAGAGTGAAATTAATTTCTATATGCCCCTACTTGCATGTTTGTGTGCTGCACGAGCATAAAAGGGGAAGTTTCTCTCGAGTTGTGAGGGTACATGCTTGATGAAAGATTGATTTTCGTGTCGGATTTCTTGATTAGTTGAGTTGCATGAGTTTACCGATATCAAGAATCAATTCTTAAAAGTCTAGGAAGCCTCGATGTATTAAGGTCATTGTCTTGTACGACCAAGCATGTTTTCTTGATGATTTGCAAAAATCGAATAATCGGTATGACCGTAACGTAAATGGTTGCACCATAGTGACAAAGGTTGAGATGTGATGTGCATGACTTGTGTATGTGTTGTTCGAGGACGAACAAGGATTTAAGTGTGGGGTAAGTGATCTTGGGCAGATTTATATGCCCAAGTGATACTCAAACGTAGCATTTTTACCTTGTTTGTTGTGCAATGTGTATATAATATCATGTATTGGGTAATAAAATGTGAATTTATACTAACCAACATGATTAGCATTTGTTTTGCAGGATAATGTGATTTTTAAGAGCTAAAATGCGTGTTGGAACTATGTCGGAGTTGGACTTGGATGCGAGCATGGAAAAGACCCGGATGGCATATTTTGTAGTGGCTCCGCGATGGTGCCGTCCCACGCTGCCATCGCGGTAGCACACTGCCTGGGCAGAAATAAAAGTGGCAATTTCCAGTGTGCCTGCGCGTCAGCTCCGTGGCATGGAGACAGGCCTCCGCGATGGCCTCCGTGCCACGTTGAGGCTAATTATTCGGACCATGCAATTTCCAGAGAGGGTCCGCGTCCACGCCGTGTCACGGAGGCAGTGCTCCGCGTTGGCCTCTGTGACACGTTGCTTGTTATTCCGGGAAAAATTTCCCACTAGTATAAATAGCACACTTAGGTTATTTTTAAAGGAGTTTTTATAGTTTTAGTTTTTTTAGCTTGAGTTCAGAAGTGGGAGCAGGAACGTGGTTTTGTGGCAGTTGAAGAATAGAAAAGATAAGAGTTTTCTTCTCTTCCCTTCTTCTTTCCTTCAATTGTATGCATGATTCACACTCATTCTAGGATGATTAATTCAAGAATGAGTGGCTAATTCCTCTCTTGCTGAGGTTTTGAACTTGTGAAATGAATGTTGGTAATAATTGATATGGTTTCTTCTTCTTCTTGCATGTTGTTCTATTAATTCTTGTGCTTATTACATTCTTGATTGGCCACCATTAATGTATATCTAAAAAGTCCAATTTCACTCGAGAGAGCATGAAATTGGAAAGTTGTGAATTAATAGGGTATTGTTCTTAACTTGATTTTGGAAAATTGGGTTTTGATGTGCTTTCTTGATAGAAATATACTTGAAAGCCGTATTAGTCAATTTAGGAACCGAAATTGTAGTGTTAGGTCATAAATTGCATTTGATCACAGAAATGTAGACGAATGATTTATGAATCTAAAGTGAAATTAAATACGGAAGTTTTAATTTCTAGGCAAACGTTCTTGGCTAGCAATATGAAGAGGAAGATGACCAAATTATCATGATTATCAAGTTCATTACTCGGTCTTAACCTTGGCATGTGCATATCCATTGTCTAAACTCAACGTAAATAGTAGTTATTAATTTTAGTAGATAATTAGTTTAGAAACAAAACTCACTCAAATCTTGGTTGGATTGTTGTTAACATAGTTAGAGATAGAATAGAGATATAGTAAACTAGGCAGTTTTGCATATCTAGAGCAGCCTCCTTGGATCGATACTTGGCTACTTAGCCACTTTATTACTTGTTTGACCACGTACACTTGCGTGTCGGTGTATAATATATACCGAGCAGCAGAGCGCGAACAATGTTCTTAGAGTTTATCTGGCAATCTAGCTATGCACTTGAGATGGTTGCACATCAGAGGGCTCGTATGAGCAGGTTTGTTAACGAAGTATCTAACTTGCTAGTCAAATAGTACAGGACCGCTATGCTCAATAGTGATCTAGACTTGTCATGATTGGTAATATAAGCCTAACAAATAGAGGTGGATAAAATGAGGGAGAAGGTGAGAGAGGCCAAGAGGGCTAGGACAGGGAGTTATGGTCAGTTTTAGCAGAGGTCTAGTGGAGGACACCGTCAGCAGTCGCACTAGAGGTAATCAGCCCCAGTGCCATGATCAAGCAGTGTCCCGTCTAGATCTACGCGTGATCAGCGGAGTAGAGCATCAGGCTATTAAGGTCAGGGAAACATGTCATTAGAGCCCAACATTCCAATTTGCGGCTAGTGTGGTAGGAGGCACCCCAGAGAGTGCTTAGTGGGTTCAGATGCGTGTTTCAGGTGTTGGAAGCCTAGACATCTACTCAAAAACTTGCCCTTTAGCCAGATAGGGCCATAGTAGAGGTTGTGATCTTGCCACCAATTCAGTAGCTCCAACAACACGCTCAGCTTAACAGGGTGCTTCCACTAGTACATGTGGTGTTCAGCGTTAGAACATATTTTTTTCCCTCTTATCTGGTCAGGAGCAAGAATTCTCTCCAAATGTGGTCACTGATATATTACAAGTATTTCATCTTGGTGTATATGCATTGTTAGATCCAAGGGCTACCTTATTTTTTATGACTCCCTATGTTGCTATTAGATTCAGAGTCAGTTCCAAGACCCTATCAAAACCCTTCTATCTCTACTCTAGTCGATGACTCAGTTATAGCTTGATGAGTATATATAAATTGCCCTATTATAGTGTAACACCCAAAAAGTTTCCCAGATCAGACCCCACAGTTGGATGGAATTCGGTAGGAAAACAAGCAAAAATTTTCTCAGAACAACTCGTCCAATGGGTCATTTGTTGCGATAAATGACCCGTTAGGTCGAACGGTTGGAAGGGTTTCAGAATAAGGTGCAAAAGGATTTTTATACCACAAGAGGTAACAACGAGTTGTTCTGAGGAAAAATGACCTGTTAGTTGCAGTCGTGGTAAGTTAACAGTCCGGACCTTCTAGGAGCAACGAGCCAAGAGATGACCCCTTGTTTCCTATGATGGGTCGTCCTGAGGGTCATTAGTTGGAGTTCAGAATAGGGTTTGATTTTTGGTTCAGTGGCAATGAACGGCTCGATGAACTGTTAAGTGAAGTAACGAACTTTCATGTCGGTCGTTGGAGGGATCTCACGATTATGGACCAGTGGTGTTGACAGGAGGAATTGATGAGTCATTGGTTCAGTTAACGACTTATCCTATTGATCGTGGTCGAAGAAGAAGAAATTGGAAAAATTCCCCAGGAGTAATGGATGGTCACCATGAGCTGAGGTAAGGACCAATGACTCGTCCTGTGCGTCGTGGTCACTGGACGAGCAGATTTGAGATCTAAATCCTAGGGGTATTTTAGTAAAATCCTGTGCTCCCAGTTCCTAAGTCACGTCATTTTGGGTATTGTAAGGGTCGAACTATAGTGTTTTTCACTAGACTAAGCCCCTCATTCTCCAAAATCATCTACAAAATTTTCTTCCTCTTCTTCTCTAAAGCTTAAGAGCACCTACGGTTTCTCTTCTAGGGCTGCAAGTTCCAAAACCATTAAGGGAGTCTTCTAACTAGGTATGTGGGACTTAAACAAGGATCTCCTTCCATCCGTGTATCTGAAAATTTTTATTCTAAACCCAAATCCATTGATGTCTAGAAAAGAATGTTTTAGGGTTCCAATCTATGCATAAATTCTCCCATGTTTTCTATGGATTCTAAGACCCTCATAATGAATAGTCGTATATGATTAAGAAATTACTTTCAAATTCATGATTATGTACCTGATATGGTGTTATACCCCGTAAGATTTTTGGCACTTAGATAGCCTATTCGTGCGTTGGTTAAGCATATTTGAAGGCCTTACGTGCTAAAGAAAGGCCCGGGAAAAAGATCGGATGAGAAACCTGTCGAACCATAGCGGATGGAGCCAAGGCAAAGCCCCTCCGCGATGGCAACGTGTCACGGAGGTGGAGCCTCTGCATTGGCTCCGTGACACGTTGGCCTTGTCCAGGCCCAAGTATATAAAGCCCCACTTCGGTTTTAATCCATTAAAACTTATAAAAATTTTCAGAGAACGTAGGAAAACAGAGAGGGACGAAGGGGGTTAACATATAATCATTCGATTACGCTGCCAAACATTGTCCAAACTCAAATTAACCTCAGATACCGAGGTATTTAGCAGCAGAGAGCATTCCTACGGATTTAGTTTCGCGAAATACGGCCGACGAATCGTCGAGCTACCGGACTAAGGTAAGTGGAATTGCTCCAAACTAGTGTCTATGTGTTTCTAGCTGTGAAGTGAGTATTTCTCCCTTCTAGACTTCTGAAAAATGACGAGTTTTTGACCATCTTTCGATAAGCCTAAGTTTAGGCTATAATTATATCGAAAGTGATGTCGTCCTTCAGAATAAAGTTGTATTTAGTACTGATTGATATATATATGAATGCAGTTTGGAGGAATAGCTGAAATACTGACCAAGCTACGCTAGTTAGTCGGGAAATCAGAAGCGAAGGTATGTAAAGCTAGTTTCCTCGGCAAGTTAGTAATCTTGATATAGTAAAGTAGTTCAAAGGCCAGTAGAATGTTCAGAAGTTGTGTTTTATGTTTATTACGAATGATGGTAAGATATTAGAAGCATCATGTTATGTATAGCGTGAAACTTGCTAGAACGATATAAATTCTGATACAAGTGTTAGAAACGGTACAGCATGTCCAGCATGTGATTTAGCAAAGAATGTTGAGTTATTATCGTATTCAGTTGAAACCTAGTAAAGCAATGTAAATACCTGTAAGGTATCTCAGAAGTAGAATGATAGGTTAAAATGAAGTTTACAAAGCATGTTAGAAATAGTAAATCATGTTACTATAGAAACTCAGTTATACAGCATGATTTCCAGCAGAAGAACTATATCTTGTTCTACACTAGACTCAGTACAGTATGGCGGAAGATTATATTTATGTATATATATACTATTATCAATCCCAGCACGTATTAAATACGTACATATCACTATCACTAGTTCAGCATACAGTATGTACAAATACTTTATTATTATTAGCTTCAATATGTGGGATATGCAGATAGTATTACTAGTTGAGACCACTGTATTGTCTTGGGGTTGGATTACCTAGCATCCCTGACCGCCCCAGGGTTAATAGCTGTATTGACTCGTCTGCCAGAGGACGAGGATACGTCGCTCTACGGAGTGGCATGCCGTCCCACAGGGGACGAAGATGGGATGCCAGTTTTCCCCATATTGTGCCTTGGTCGGCCCTTATACACCCCAGTCGAGCGGATACGCTTGGGTGTTGATTCAGGAGTCCTCCGGACTCAGGTACAGTTATAGTCAGGGGCTCAGCGTGCCCAAGTGCATACCCAGGGGACCGGCAGGATGCTTATAGCTATTATAGGAGATGGGATGACCGGGGTAGGGGTATAGATTTTGTGCTGGTTGTACCTCCCGGCTTATGGGGGCCGGGTAAGGTTTGTGTGTGCTATGTTATGTTATGTTATGCCATGTTGCACTAGATACGAGTAGATCGACAATAGAACGATACATCTCCAGGTATGACTCCAACTCCCTCCAGTACAGTTAAGAGTAGGCATAGTTTTACATTTCCAGTCAGTTAGTCTATTCCTTCCTATTTCAGTTCCATCAGTTGCGCTGTTGCTTTCAGATATTTCTGCATACTCAGTACCAGTGGTACTGATGCCCATTGGGGTGCTGCATTACTTGCCTACAGGTACTCATAGATAAGGGGCCGATACCTCGTGATTCTAGCCACCTCACAGGGTCATCAGCTCCAGTCATCCGGAGCTAGGTAGCTAGAGGTCTATCCCTTTTATTTTTTTGTATAGCATGGGTAGGCCGGGGCCCTATCCCTACCATCTTATCAGTATTCTTAGAGGCTTGCAGTCTGTATATATTTTTCCTGTGGTCAGATGAGCCGGTCGTGTGAGGCTGCGCAGTTGTATAGCTGTTAGTACTTCTGTTTCTTTTATGTTGGCCGTGTGGGGCCATAGCTTGACAGTAGTGGTGACCTTGCCGGTCACGTAGCTTTCCAATATCTCATTGTTGAGTTACAGATAACTAGACAGCATGGTGGCCTTGTCGGTTCGCATAGGTTCCCTTATATTGATATATTTCTGGTTAGCTGCTAGTACAGGTATAGGTGGCTATAGGCCTAGTCGGCCGGAGGCTGTATTCACTGTCGTTATATAGCCCGTTGTTTCCCTGAATCTGAGTTAGAGCCAGGCAGGCACCAGATGTGCTCAGGCTCAGTAGTCTAGCAGTTCAGGTCCTGGTAGGGCACTAGGTGCCAGTCATACCCCCCAAGGCGGGGTGTGACAAACTTGGTATCAGAGCAGGTCGTGTCCCAGGGAGTCTGCAAGCCGTGCTAAGTAGAGTCTTGTCTATGGATGTGTTGTGCACCACATACTATAGGCAGGAGGCTGCGAGGCATGATAGGATGGTTACCCTTCCTTCTCAGTCAGTCGTGCTTTAGAGCGGTACAGTATAGGGTTGAGTCCCCAAAAACTTAACGTATTCTTTGATTACAGATACAAAGACAGATCAGCATTACCCTATTACATGCAGAAGATCAGATATAGCAACAGAAGAGGGCATCAGCCAGTTACATGATAACTACAGCAGCAGGAGGAGGTACCATAGACCTCCCAGCGTGATACCTTTATCGGTACTATTCCTAGCATACGTTGATAACGTCAGAATAGGAAGTCAGAAGTATAATGTACATACGATTTGATTTACTTATTAGCTATATAAGATCTGATTAAGATTACATACAAGGTCAGACCACCAGGTAAGTATAAAAAAGAGAGGGAAATGCAGGAATCCCAAATACATCTTTTCGGATATGGTATAGTTAAATGTCTTTATTTGTTGCAATAA
This sequence comes from Datura wrightii, assembly GCA_035772735.1. Taxonomy (NCBI): domain Eukaryota; kingdom Viridiplantae; phylum Streptophyta; class Magnoliopsida; order Solanales; family Solanaceae; genus Datura; species Datura wrightii. The sequence goes on from JASDFA010000018.1 coordinate 108,514,285, forward strand.
GAAAAGGGCTATTCCTACCTCTTGAATTTGATTCCAGTATAGTAAAGGGGCATAAGACTTGAGATGGGGTTGCCAAGTCAAGTAGTAAGTGAAGGTAGATTGATTAATTCCAGTAAGTGTTAGTGAGCGTAAAGAGAAAGTAAGACTGTTAGCTTACGCGAAGCAGGGGTAAAAGACCTGTCAGTAATGAATGCCTAGTAATAGTCAAATTTGAGCCAGAAAAAGGCCAAGTACGCCATATACGCTAATAGACAGCAAGATATACCTGCAAGATTATAGATATGATTCAGTTGTGATATCGAAAGGGGGAGAGGTCATGTGAATCAGATAGGTCTGATTGCAAGTCAGGGGAAGTATGAACTAGTACTTGACCAGTAATCTTGTTAACAATGAAGAGCAGGTACCTTGAACCCCAGAGTTCAGCTTAAGTAAGATGAGGGGAAGAAGCAGGAATGTCAGATCTTGTGGAGAAATTAGAATTACCCCCGGATTGATAAAATATCGTATTAGGGATTAGGCCTCGGGCTGATAGTAAGATTGCGGTTCAGAATACCGCAGTATGTCCGCTATGGAGAAGTTAAGAAGTTATCGATACAGCGAATTTAATCTAGTGTGGCCTAGAGATAAGGCCCAGCAGACAGTCATGGGCTCTCAATATATGCCAAGTAAGGCCACAAGATTCGAATGTGACCCCACATCGCAAGAGTGGCGGACTTTCAAACAACAGACAATAACCAAAGTGTTTATGTTTGTTACTTTCTGAATGGGGTGACAATACAATGAAATGTTAAGAGAAGGCAGGAGGTATTATTAGACCATAGAAGCAGTATATCATGTACAATATGAGATTTAGCAAAGTGTGTCAGAGATTACGTATCCCACAGAATTCAGTATGTATTGTACGTATTTATCAATATATATCTGTGCAGGTAATAAATATGCTGTGAGCAGCTGCTAATAGGGGTTACAATCACACAGATGCATATTAGTGCTGGGAAGTATATACGAATTGCATTGCAGGACCCCTTGTCAAAAATAAAAAGAGAAGAAAAGAAGAAAAGAGAAGAGAAAGGGAAAGGAGAATAGAAAGGGCAGGTTAAGTGTGAATTACATATAAAGTCATAGAAACTATCTCAGTTCTCAGTTATTAAGTTAATAGACTTATGTGTTGTTGCCAGATCTAGGCTCTAGAAGCTTACCAGAGTTAATGGCCTGAATCAGATGGCTAGATGATAAGGGCACAGTTAGACGGTCTAACGACTAGTTGGCGCTTGTATTGGTAGGGAAGCATCCCTAAAATTTATTAGCATTATCGCATATGCCAGAACCAGAATTTTTCCAGTATGTTAAGTGGTCGTACATCATTTTTCCCAGCCTTGTAGGTGAGAGTCGACCTTAGTCAACCTAGTAATTATTACGTGGAACACCCCGCAAGTTAGCCAGCCGTCTGAGCCAGTCAAGCCCGTGGGCACCCCAAGAAAGGGTCCACATCAGTAGTCAGTGACAGACTAGTACTTCAGCTGGTTCTTGTAAGGTATTCAGATACAAAGCCCTAGTAGAAGGCCAGTATTTACAGAATAGCTCATAAGACCTAGAATTCCCCAGAATAGCAGTATAAATCAAAGTGGATACACACAAGGTGTAAGAAAGTGATAGTACCCTGCTAGTACAGTGTTTATTAAGACCAAGGGATCAGTAGACTCCCCGTGAAGATCCAAAGATTGATCGCCTGGGAGTAAGTTTGGTTAAGCCCAGCCTTATAGTGGTTCAAGTAAAATAACAAAGCAATTTGATGCTCACAAGTTTGCAGTATGCATGAACTATAAGTACTCAAGTAGAATAGTTAGAGCATTGTTAGACTACTGCCACATTCGGGTCATTCAACCCGACTATTCAGTTATTTAAGGTTAGGCAGCCAGATCATTAGAGGTCATGATCAATATCAGGATCCTCTGATTAGATAAAGGCACAAGGTGCGTAGACGGTCGTTCAGGTTATCACAGCAACAAGTAGCCTTAGCATGTGGCTAGAAGGCCAGATAAGCTCTAGTTACGCTGGTAAACTACCTGTTGATTTCTTCGGCAAGACAAGCCAGTATGACCATCAATTATATGCCGAGCTCTCTAAATATGAAAATGTTATATCAGTCAAGAAAAGGTAATGAAGCAACAAATGCTCTTAGCTATAGATCTAGTAGGAATGTGGCGTATGTGCAACCCGAGCAACGGGAGTTGGTCAGGGAGATACATCAATTGGTCAATTTAGCCGTTCGTGTGATAGAAATGAAGGACAACATAGCAGTAATCTGGAACACCGCCGTGTCGTCCTTAGTTGTGGGGGTAAAAGAACGGCAATATGCAAATCCTGACCTGGTCTAGCTTAAGGACAGAATCCTGCAAGGGAAGCGCCAGATTCGCAAATAACAGAGGGTGGAGTGCTACGTTGTAAAGGTCGTCTATGTGTTTCAGATGTTTTAGGCCTCCGCCATCAGATCATGAACGAGGTGCACTGCGCCAGCAACTATTTTCTCCACCCTGGCGCGACAAAAAATGTACCATGATATCAAAGAAAACTACTGGTGGCTAGATAAGAAAAAAAAAGAAAAGAAAAGAAAAGAAAAGAAATTGCTGAATTTGTAGTCCGGTGTCCTAACTGCCAGCAGGTGAAACCAGAACATCAGAAACCAGGCGGTTTGATTCAAGACATAGTTGTGCCTCTCTGGAAATAGGAAGCAGTAAATATGGATTTTGTGGCAGGATTACACCGTGCTACATACAGACATAACTCTATATGGGTAACAATCGACAGATTGACTAAATCAGCTCATTTCCTGCCAGTAAGAACTACTTTCTCGGCTGGAGAGTACGCGGAGTTGTATATCCGAGAGATAGTCAGATTGCACGGAGTGCCAGTATCCATTATTTCAGACAAAGGAGCACAGTTTACGGCTAGATTCTGGCAGTCATTTCAGAAAGGTCTAGGAATGTAGATTAATTTGAGCACAGCATTCCACCCTCAGACAGATGGACAGGCGGAACGCACAATTCAGACGCTCGAAGATATGTTGCGAGCGTATGTGTTAGATTTCAGTAGTAGCTGGGTTGAGCATTTGCCCTAATCGAGTTGCTTATAATAATAGCTATCACTCAACTATCCAGATGGCGCCTTTCTAGGCTTTATACGGGCGGAAGTGCCGATCGCCGGTTGGCTGGTTTGAAATAGGAGAACCGGCGTTGATTGGGCCAGACATTGTTCAGTAGTCAGAAGAGAAGGTAAAACTTATTAGAGAACGCCTACTGACTGCACAAGAGTCGCTAGGAGTCATATGCAGATGTGCGGCGCAGAAACCTAGAATTCGAGGTGGACGACTGGGTATTTTTAAAAGCATCACTGATGAAAGGGGTAATGAGATTTGGCAAGAAAGGTAAGCTCAGTCCAAGATTTGTTGGGCCTTATCAGATTCGTCGAAGGATAGGCCGAGTAGCATATGAGTTGAACTTGCCTCTAGAACTAGAATCCGTTCATCCGGTCTTCCATGTATCTATGCTGAGGAAATGCATAGGAGACCCATCCAGAGCAGTTCCAGTCCAGGATATTCAGGTTACAAAAAAGCTGGCCTATGAAGAGGTTCCAGTGCTATCCTAGACAGACAGATTCACAGATTGAGGACTAAAGATATTGCGTCTGTCAAGGTATTGTGGCGTAACAGGAACCGAGAGGAAATGACATGGGAAGCGAAGGAAGATATGAAGACCAGATATCCTCACTTATTCCAGGCCTAGTCAGGCGACAGGTATGTCTGTATTATTACTTATGTAGTACCTTATGGTTGTATATGTATAAATGAGAAAGATTGATGTCTAGCTATCCAATGAATCTTAAAGTATTGCGTGCAGTACCTGTGTTGGACTTTTCTGCGTTTCAGGTTTTTGGTATAGTCCACATTACAGGAGAGACTCTGCCAATTTTTTTTCTAAATAAGTAAATTGAGAGGTCCTTTAGATAAAAGTTTACATTCGAGGACGAATGTTCTTAAGGGGGGAGAATGTTATACCCCATAAGATTTCTGGCACCTAGATGGCCTATCGTGCGTTGGTTAAGCATATTTGAAGGCCATACGTGCTAAAGAAAGGCCTGGGAAAAAGATTGGACGAGAAACCTGTCGAACCATCACGGAAGGAGCCAAGGCAGAGCCCCTCCGCGATGGCAACGTGTCACGGAGGTAGAGCCTCCGCGTTGGCTCCGTGACACATTGGCCTTGTCCAGGCCCAAGTATATAAAGCCCCAATTTGGTTTTAATCCATTAAAACTTATAAAAATTTCTAGAGAATGTAGGAAAACAGAGAGGGACGAAGGGGGTTAACATATAATCATTCGATTACGCTGCCAAACGTTGTCCAAACTCAAATTAACCTCAGATACTGAGGTATTTAGCAGCAGAGAGCATTCCTACAGATTTAGTTTCGCGAAATACGGCCGATGAATCGTCGAGCTATCGGACTAAGGTAAGTGGAATTTCTCCAAACTAGTGTCTATGTGTTTCTAGCTGTGAAGTGAGTATTTCTCCCTTCTGGACTTCTGAAAAATGACGAGTTTTTGACCGTCTTTCGATAAGCCTAAGTTTAGGCTATAATTATATCGAAGGTGATGTCGTCCTTCAGAATAAAGTTGTATTTAGTACTGATTGATATATATATGAATGCAGTTTGGAGGAATAGCTGAAATACTGACCAAGCTACGCCAGTTAGTCGGGAAATCAGAAGCGAAGGTACGTAAAGCTAGTTTCCTCGGCAAGTTAGTAATCTTGGTATAGTAAAGTAGTTCAAAGGCCAGTAGAATGTTCAGAAGTCGTGTGTTATGTTTATTACGAATGTTGGTATGATATTAGAAGCATCATGTTATGTATAGCATGAAACTTGCTAGCACGATATAAATTCTGATACAAGTGTTAGAAACGGTACAACATGTCCAGCATGTGATTTAGCAAAGAATGTTGGGTTATTATCGTATTCAGTTGAAACCTAGTAAAGCAATGTAAATACCTGTAAGGTATCTCAGAAGTAGAATGATAGGTTAAAATGAAGTTTAGAAAGCATGTTAGAAATAGTAAATCATGTTACTATAGAAACTCAGTTATACAGCATGATTTCCAGCAGAAGAACTATATCTTGTTCTACACTAGACTCAGTACAGTATGGCGGAAGATTATATTTATGTATATATATACTATTATCAGTCCCAGCACGTATTAAATACGTACATATCACTATCACTAGTTCAGCATACAGTATGTACAAATACTTTATTATCATTAGCTTCAGTATGTGGGATATGCAGATAGTATTACTAGTTGAGACCACTGTATTGTCTTGGGGTTGGATTACCTAGCATCCCTGACCGCCCCAGGGTTAATAGATGTATCGACTCGTCCGCCAGAGGACGAGGATACGTCGCTCTACGGAGTGGCATGCCGTCCCATAGGGGACGAAGATGGGATGCCAGTTTTCCCCATATTGTGCCTTGGTCGGCCCTTATACACCCCAGTCGAGCGGATACGCCCGGGTGTTCATTCAGGAGTCCTCCGGACTCAGGTACAGTTATAGTCAGGGGCTCAGTGAGCCCAAGTGCATACCCAGGGGACCGGCAGGATGCTTATAGCTATTATAGGAGATGGGATGACCGGGGTAGGGGTATAGATTTTGTGCATGTTGTACCTCCTGGCTTATGAGGGCCGGGTAAGGTTTGTGTGTGCTATGTTATGTTATATTATGTTATGCCATGTTGCACTAGATACGAGTAGATCGACAATAGAATGATACATCTCCAGGTATGACTCCTACTCCCTCCAGTACAGTTAAGAGTAGGCATAGTTTTACATTTCCAGTCAGTTAGTCTATTCCTTCCTATTTCAGTTCCATCAGTTGCGTTGTTGCTTTCAGCTATTTCTTTCATTTATTGCTTTACATACTCAGTACCAGTGGTACTGATGCCCGTTGGGGCGCTGCATTACTTGCCTGTAGGTACTCATAGATGAGGGGCCGATACCTCGTGATTCCAGCCAGCTCACAGGGTCATCAGCTCCAGTCATTCGGAGCTAGGTAGCTAGAGGTCTATCCCTTTTCTTTTGTTGTACAGCATGGGTAGGTCGGGGCCCTGTCCCGACCATCTTATCAGTATTCTTAGAAGCTTGCAGTCTGTATATATTTTTCCTGTGGTCAGATGAGCCAGTCGTGAGAGGCCGTGCAGTTGTATAGCTGTTAGTACTTCTGTTTCTTTTATGTTGGCCGTGTGGGGCCATATCTTGACAGTAGTGGTGACCTTGTCGGTCACATAGCTTTCCAATATCTCATTGTTGAGTTATAGATAACTAGACAGCATGGTGGCCTTGTCGGCCCGCATAGGTTCCCTTATATTGATATATTTCTGGTTAGCTGCTAGTAGAGGTAGAGGTGGCTATAGGCCTAGTCGGCCGGAGGCTGTATTTACAGCCGTTATATAGCCCGTTGTTTCCCTGAATCTGAGTTAGAGCCAGCCAGGCACCAGATGTGCTCAGGCTTAGTAGTCTAGCAATTCAGGTCCTGGTAGGGCACCAGGTGCCAGTCATACCCCCCAAGGCGGGGTGTGACATATGGGAATATCATGATGATAGAATTTTCACCATAATTTAGCATAAATTTCAAAGTAGGGATTTATTAATATTCACATGCTCTTACCATGAATTCGTTATATATGTCTTACGCAAGATTAGAACACATGGGTTTCCATAAATCTAGAACCTGTGATTTTGTATATGTGTTAAAGCATGACTAGAACCTATGGGCTTTTCCATGAATCTAGAATATATGATTTATACTATGATTTCGGGACTGAAATGTTATGAATTTTGAGAACAAAGCATGATAGAGATCTTTCAAACTTTCGGGCCTTTTGATAGTAGAAAGTAGTCTTCATAAACTCTAATGAATTAGTATGATGTGATTGGTTGAACACTCGGGTCTCTGATAAGCTAAAGTAGCCTAGATTAGATGAATGATGTCAGATTAGTGTCTTCCATGTTATAACAGAATTAGGACTCTCAATAGCCGAGAACGTTTCCCTTAGTCAGTCAGAGATTCTCAATAACAGAGAATGTTTCCTTAGCTCAGTTAGGAACTCTCAATAGCCGAGAACATTTCCCTTAGTTAGTCAGGGATTCTCAATAGCAGAGAATGTTTCCCTTAGCTCAGTCAGGGCTTCTCAATAGCCGAGAACATTTCCCTTAGTCAGTTAGGGATTCTCAATAGCAGAAAATGTTTCCCTTAGTTCAGTCAGGGACTCTCAACAGTAAAGAATTGTTTGCTTAGTTCATTTAGGGATTCTCAATAGCAGAGAATGTCTCCCTTAGTTTAGTCAGGGATTCTCAATAGTAGAGAATGTCTCCCTAGTTCGGTTAGGGATTCTCAATAGAAGAGAATGTCTCCCTTAGATTATGATATCAGTTCAGCTCATCTCTGTTGTTACACCCCGTAAGTTTCTATCATTTAAGTCGGCATATTCATATGTTAGTCAAGAGTTTTAGAGTACAATGCATACGAGAAAGGGCTCGAGGAAAGGTCGAACGAGCGCGAAATCGAGGTTGCAAGGGAGAAGACCAGACAAGCTGCAAAAAGGGACAACATGTCACGGACCCTCCCCCTCTGCGATGGGCTCCATGACATGCCCATAATGTGGCGCGACAGGGTCCGTGTCATGGAACCCCTGTCCACCGCCCAAAGTTATATATATATATATATATAAAGTGCCTTCATTTAGTTTCATTACATAATTATATTCTTCGTCCCGTACAGTAGAGAATCCGCAATTTTCATCCAAATTTCCTCTAGTTAAGCTGTGAAACGCTGACTTAATTCAAATTAACTTTAGGTATTGAGTTCTAAGGCTGCAGGGAGCATTACTACAGAATTATTTTCTGGAATTCACCTGGAAAATCGTAAACCTGCAGAGTAGAAGTTGTTAGAATAGCTCAAAACTGATTTCTTTACGATCACAGGCTTCAAGTTCCCTTCTGAACTCTTAGGAAGTTCTACGGTTTTGGTCGTATTCCGTTAAGTTGACGAATATTTAATATTAGTATTATAATTTATCGTTTTCGCCGAATTAAGTACTGAAGCTAGTCTCATTCTCCCAGTAATACGATTACAGTTGGAAAGGGATATTGAATACGAATTGAAACTCACCAGTTAATCAGAAATTTGCGATTGAGGTATGTTAAGGCAAATTCCTTCGGCAAGTTAGTTTCTTTAGTATTGTAATATAGTTTGATTCCCAGTAAGAGAGCCAGAAGTATATCTATTGTAATAAACTATCGCTATAAGTTGAAACCAGTACTTATGATTAGTTTGGGATTGACTTTGCCCTATATAGCCTTCCATAACCAACCCCAGGGTTACTAGCTGTGTAGACGCCCGCCAGGGGCTAGATGAAATCGCTCCAAGGAGCAGTATGCCGTCCAGAAGGGATGAAGATGGGGTCCGAGGGCCTTATACAGTCCATTCCATTGCTGGACTATTATATGTCATATTAGCACCATACCCTTGTCGAGCCTGGCACCCATGGTGCAGATATCAGGAGTCCACTAGACTCAAACACAACTACAGTTTAGGGGCCGAGCAGGAGCTAGTGGGACGGCTATAGTTATTAGATGACTCAGTGTGACCATGTTAGGGTTATATAGATTGAAGTGTACTCGCTAGGGCTTATGGGGGCCCCGGGGGGGTTATTCTGTGCTGGTTGTATCTTTCGGCTTATGGGGGCCAGGTAAGGTACTTGTTTACAGTAATACTGATAGATTAGGCAGCAGGAAGTTTATCTATTCTGGTAGTATCTCTATTCTTTTCATTAAGTTACTTTGAATTTCATTTTAGTTCATTTAGTTATTTACAATTACTGCCTTACATATTAGTACATATTGTACTGACGCCCTTCTTAGGGTGCTGCATTACTTGCCTGCAGGTGTGGATATACGTGATTCAGGACCTTCTTAGTAGCCAACTAGGATTAGAAGTACAGTCGACTCCTTTTCTACAGAGCTAATAGTTAAAAGGTTTACTATTTTGATTGTCAGTCTATGGGTAGGTTGGTGCCCTGTCTCGACCATTATATCACTCCTAGAGGCTTGTAGATTGTTTCAGATTCCCTGTGGTTAGTTGTTGTTGGCCGTGTGGGACCTTGTATGCTTTATTTTACATGTTGGCCATGTGGGGCCTTGTTTAGATATCAGTTAGCGGCCTTGTCGGCCATAGCTTAGTTTACTATAGGATTTACTTCAGATTTATAACTAGACATCGTGCTAATCTTGTTGGCCCGTAGAGGATTCCCTGCTATTACCTATCTCTGGTTAGCTATTTTCTTTTACAGGCGGCTATAAGGCCTTGTCGGTCTGGGGCTGTGTTTACAGCCGAGATATAGCCCGTTGGTTTCTTGATTTAAAGGTTAGGCATGCACCAGTAATGCATAAGCTCAATCATGTCAATTCAGATCCTAGTAGGGCATGAGGTGCTAATCATGCCTCCCAAGGTGGGGCATGACAAACTTGGTATCAGAGCTGGTCGTAGCCCAGGGAGTCTAAGCTGTGCTAAGTAGAGTCTTGCCTATGTATGTGTTGTGTACCACATTCTATAGACAAGAGGCTGCGAGGCATGATAGGATGGTTACTCTTGTTTCTCTTCCAATCGTGCTATAGAGTTGTACTTAATAGGATATAGTCCCTAAGCTTACCATATTCTGCTTGTCTATAGAGAAATGTCGGACATAAACCAGACTATGACTAGCAGGAAGTTGGACGTCACAGAAGTAGAGGGCACTAGCGGGGTGCCGCAGTCAAAGTCAACCCAATCTAAGGGCAACAGGGAGACTCCATCCCAGTCTCCCAAGTAGTCTATGCCCCATTAGGAGCCGCCCAGAGTGGCAGATGCGTCGGCGCTATCTTCAGCAGTCTCTATACTTATGCCATCAGATCAGGAATTTAGGAGTGCCATTTTTATGATAGCTCAGATGATGGCTGCATAACATCAACCAATGGCACCTGTAATTGCAGAGTCTTTGGTACAACTTGGTAGTTCGAGGGTACGAGAGTTTCTCACACTGAGTCCCCCGCAGTTCACAAGGAAGGACCGATATGACGACCCTCGGGATTTCTTGTACCAGCTGTAGTGGATCTTTAGAGTGATGCATGCCACACCTGCGTAGTCGGTTTAGTTAGCAGTATTTTGGTTGCGACTTATAACAGTGTTATGGTATGAGAGTTAGGATAGGTCCCGAGGCAGAGATATTTCCCCTCCAACGTGGTCCAACTTTTCAGAGGCCTCCTTGGACCATTATTTGCTGGGAGAAATCCGACAGGACTAGGTAGATCAGTTTCTGCATTTGCAGCAGGGTTCGATGAATGTTTGGGAGTATGCTATGAGATTTGACTCCTTGACCCGATATGCACCAGCTTTTTTAGATACCATGCCATCTAGAGTGCATCGATTTATTATGGGACTTCATCTAGAGTACATAGAGACTTGTATTACAGTTACTCTACGAGGGGACATGGATATTGCCCGTGTTTAGGCATTTTCTCAGAATATTGAGGGAATCAGGCAGCGGCAGCGGGAGATAGAGAGGGTAAATCAGGAGTAGTGCTGCAGGGCTAGACCTAGTGATGCGTAGGCAGAGTTTCAAGGCAGACCCAGGTCACGACTATCAAGTAGGACACCCAGACCTTCACCTCCACAGCAGCAGCAGAGTGGTAGACCAAGCCGTCGGTGACAGAACCTTGCGATAGTTCACGGCCATCGGGTTTGTAATAGTAGAGAGGGTCAAAGAAGAGTATATTTACAATTCCACCCTTCCCTATCTGCAGTTGACGTCATCCTGGAGCATGCAGGTATGGTTCTTCGACGTGTACACCTGTGGACAAGAGGGTCACCTGATGAGAGACTATTAAGCTAGGGGTTAGAGTGATCGGAACTGACAGGACAGATCTTTAGTAGGGTCATGTGCCCCAGCATCTCCAGTAGGGTGTAGGCCCTTAGCTCCAGCCGGCAGAGGCCGAGGCAGTTCAGGGGCATCTAGCTCAGGCATCGGTCCAAATCGCACGTATGCTTTCTCGGGGCGATAGGAGTCAGAGTCGTTGCCGGATGTGGTGACAGGTATGCTGAGCATTTTCTTTCATTCTGTTTATGTTTTGATATACCCAGGTTCCTCTTTGTCTTATGTGATGCCATTAATAGCCCGGAAATTTGGTATCACGCCAGAATTGCTTTAGCGACACTTTTCAGTGTCCACAGCCGACGGGTCATTCTATTATAGCTAAAAGAATCTACCAGGGTTGCTCAATAGAGGTTGTTAGTTGCCAGACTTAGAAGATTTGGTGGAATTAGAAATGATTGACTTTGATGAACTTATGGGTATGGACTGGCTAGCGCCGTGTTATGCCGATGTAGGATGTTGGGACAAGACTGTCTGATTCCACTTTCCAGGAGAGGTAATATGGGAGTGAAAAGGAAATGCATCCACGCCAAAAGGTAGGTTTATATCCTATCTTCGGGCGAGAAAGTTAATAGTAAAAGGTTTCATCTATCATATTGTCAGGGTTTAGGAGGGTCAAGTAGAATCCCTGACTCTCCAGTCTATTCCAGTAGTCATTGAATTTCCAGAGGTACTCCCAGATGAACTTCTTGGTATTCCCTCAAAATGCGAAATCAATTTTGACATCAACCTATTACCAGGTACTCAGCCTATATCCATCCCTCCGTACCGAATGGCTCCTGCTGAGCTTAGAGAATTGAAAGAACAGCTGAAAGATCTATTAGATAAGGGCTTTATTAGGCTGAGTACTTCACGGTGGTGTGCGCCAGTTCTGCTTGTAAGAAAGAAGGATGCCTCCCTCAGCATGTGTATAGATTATCGGCAACTGAATAAAGTCACCATCAAGAGTAAATACCCACTTCCCAGGATAGACGACTTGTATGATTAGTTACAAGGGGCAAAGTATTTCTCTAAGATCGACTTAAGGTCTGGGTATCATTAGGTGTGGGTTAAGGAGAGAGATATCCCGAAAACGGCCTTCAAGACTTGGTATGGCCACCTGAATTCTTAATTATGTCCGTTGGGTTGACGAATGCTCTTGCATTGTTCATGGATCTAATGAACAACATCTTCAGGCCGTATCTGGACTTGTTTGTGATAGTATTTATTGATGATATTCTGATGTATTCTCGTTCAGAAGAATAACATCGATATCAGTTGCAAATAGTGCTCCAGATTCTCAGGGATTGCCAGTTTTACCTAAAATTTTCTAAAAGTGAGTTTTAGTTGAATTCTATGGCCTTTTTGGGCCATATCATGTCAGAGGCTGGTATTCAGGTAGATCCACAAAAGATTGAGGTAATAAAGACATGGCCTAGACCTAGAATTCCAACTGAGGTACCTAATTTCCAGGGGTTAGCTAGATTTTACAGAAGGTTTGTAGAAGGGTTTGCAACCTTATCAGTTCCTTTAACAAAGTTTACTCAAAAAGCAGCTAAATTTCACTGTACTGAAGCATGTGAATAGAGTTTCCAAGAACTGAAGAACAGATTGATGTCAGCGCCAGTATTAGCATTGCTAGAAGAATCAGAAGGTTATGCCATGCATTGTGATGCTTCAGGTGTTGGGTTAGGGTGTGTTCTGATGCAACAAGGTAAGGTAATTGCTTATTATTTGAGATAGCTAAGGAAGCATTAAAAGAACTATCCCACTCATGACCTAGAGTTAGCGGCAGTAGTTCACGCCTTAAAAATATACAGACACTACCTGTATGGGGTACGCGTGGACATTTTTACTAATCATAAGAGCCTTCGGTACACCTTCACACAAAAAGAGTTGAGTCTGTGGCAGCGCCGCTGGTTAGAATTTTTGAAGGATTATGATATGAATATTTTATATCATCTAGGGAAGGCTAATATTGTAGCAGATGTCCTTAGTCGTAGATCAATGGGGAGCTTAGCGCACTTGAGGCCCAAACAACAGAAGCTGGCCCAAGAATTACACCAGTTAGCTAGTTTGGCCATTTGTATAGTAGACTCGAGAGACAGTGGGACACTGATTCAGAATACGACAGTAACATCCTTGGTTGTAGAAGTAAAAGAGTGGCAGTACGAATATCCTTATTTAGCACAGCTCAGAGATAAGGTACAGTAGGGAGAAGTATCAACTTTCGAGGTAATTGAGGATAGGGTCTTGAGATGTAAAGGTTGCCTCTACATTCAAGATGTGGCAGAACTTCGCCAGCAGATCATGGCAGATGTACATTATTACCGTTAGTCTCTTCACCCGGGTTCAAAAAAAATGTATCATGACATAAAAGAGATTTACTGGTGGCTGGGAATGAAAAAGGGGGTAGCAGAATTTGCAACAGAATGCCCTAACTGCCAGTAGGTAAAGGTTGAAAAGCAAAAATCTGGCAGATTGACACAGGAAATAGCAGTGCCTATGTGGAAATGGGAGGCAATCAATATGTATTTTGTGACAGGATTACCCCATACTAGACATAGATTTGATTCCATCGGGGTGCTTATTGACAAATTGACGAAGTCATCTCACTTTCTCCACGTCAGGACTACTTTCTCAACCGAGGACTATGCTGATTTATATATCAGAGAAATAGTTCGATTACATGGTGTCCCGACTTCTATCATTTTTGATAGAGGATCACAATTCATAACTATATTCTGGTTATCATTTTGGAGAGGATTGGGAATGAAGGTTAACCTGAGTACAATATTCCATCCTTAGATAGATGGGCAGGTAGAACATACAATTCAGACTCTCAAGGATATGATGCAGCCATGTGTGTTAGAGTTCGGGAGAAGTTGGGATAAACATTTACCCCTTATTGGATTTGCTTACAATAACAGTTATAGTTCGGCAATCCAGATGGCGCCTTATGAGGCCTTATTTGGGTGAAAATGTAGCTCCCTAGTTGGTTTGTTCGAGGTCGGAGAATCAGGTTTAATTAGACTGTACATAATCCATCAGTCAAAGAAGAAAGTGAAACTTATTAGAGAGCGCTTGATGACAGCTCAAAGCCGCCAGAAATCTTACTCTGATGTACGACATAGAAACTTGGAATTCAATGTAGACGACTAGGTATTTCTTAAAGTTTCACCAATGAAGGGAGTGATGAGGTTTGGTAAAAAGAGAAAGCTGAGCCTGAGGTTTATTGGACATATCGGATCCTCTGAAGAATAGGCCAAGTGGCATACGAGTTGGATTTTCCTTCAGAGTTAGAATCTGTTCACCAGGTCTTTCATGTACGATGCTCCAGAAGTGTATAAGGGATCCATCCTAAGTTGGGCCAGTTGAGGGCGTCCAGATTACTAAGGAACTAGCCTATGAAGAAGTTCCAGTGGCCATATTAGCTCGGCAGGTTCATAGGTTGAGGACCAAAGATGTCGCCTCGGTGAAGGTACTGTGGAGAAACAAGAATAGAGAAGACATGACTTGGGAAGTCGAGGAAGACATGAGATCCAGATATCCTCATTTGTTCTAGGCTTAGTCTAGACTACGCAGTTAAGATAAAGTTGTTGATTTAGTTGTTGTTTTATGATTTGTGTTACATATACTGTTCAATTGACTACCATTTTGCTGTAAAATAGTTGTTATAATCATATGTGAAGTGCCTGTATTGGACTTTCTGCGTTTCAAGGTTTTTTGATAGTCCATATTACAAGGGAGACTCTACAGAAATTTTTCCAGAATGATAGTTAAAAGAGTTAAACTCCTGTAGGCTGTAGTTGACATTCGAAGATAAATGTTCCTAAGGGGGGAAGGATGTTACATTCCATAAGTTTCTATCATTTAAGTCGGCGTATTCGTACATTAGTCAAGAGTTTTAGAGTACGACGTGTACGAGAAAGGGCCCGGGGAAAGGTCTAATGAGCGTGAAATTGAGGTTGCAAGGGAGAAGGCCAGACAAGCTGCCAAAAGAGGCAACGCGTCACGGACACTCCCCCTCTGCGATGGGTTCTGTGACACGCCCGTAATATGACGCGATAGGGTCCGTGTCATGGACATCCTGTCCATCGGCCAAATTTATATATATATATATATATATATATATATATATATATATATATATATATTAAGTGGCTTCATTTAGTTTCATTACATAATTATATTCTTCATCCTGTACAGTAGAGAACCCACAATTTTCACCAAAATTTCCCTCGATTATACTGCTAACGCTACCCGAATTCAAATTAACTTCAGATATTGAGTTCTAAGCTTGAAGAGAGCATTACTACGGACTTATTTTCTTCAAATTCACATGGAAAATCATAACCCCGCAGAATAGAAGTTGTCAAAATCACTCCAAACTAATTTCTATATGATCACAGGCATTAAGTAAGAAATTTTCCCTTCTGAACTCGGGAAATTATACGGTTTTGGTCGTATTTCGTTAAGTTGAAGTATATTTAATATTAGCATTATAAGTTATTGTTTCTCATAGTAATACGATTATAGTTGGAAAGGGTTATTGAATATGAATTGAAACTCGCCAGATAATTAAAAATCGATGATCAAGGTATGTTAAGGCAAATTCCTTCAGCAAGTTAGTTTCTTTAGTATTGTAATACAGTTTGATTCCTAGTAAGTGAGCCAGAAGTATATCCATTGTAATTAGCTATCTCTATTAGTTGAAACCAATACTTATTTTTATGTTGGGATTGACTTTGCCCTATATAGCCTTCTATAACCAACCCCGAGGGTTACTAGCTGTGTCGACACCCTCCAGGGGCTAGATGAAGTCACTCCAAGGAGAGGTATGCCATCCACAATGGATGAAGATGGGGTCTAAGAGACTCATATAGTCCATTCAATTGATGGACTATTAAATACTGTATCAGCATCACACCTCCCGTCGAGCCTGGTGCACTGGGTGCAGATATCAGGAGTCCACTAGACTTAGACATAGCTACAATTCAGGGGCCGAGGGCTCAGTTACAGACCTAGGGAACTGTAGGAGGGATGTAGTTATTAGATGACTCAGTGTGACCCTGTTAGGGGTATATAGATTGAAGTGTACTTGCTAGGGCTTATGGGGGCCCCGGGAGGGTTATTCTGTTCTGGTTGTACCTTTCGGCTTATGGGGGATAGGTAAGGTTCTTGTTTGCAGTAGTACTGATCGATTAGGCAGCGGGAAGTTCAGCGATTCAGGTAATATCTCTATTCTTTTCATTCAGTTACTTTCAATTTCCTTTTAATTCATTTAGTTATTTACAGTTACGGCCTTACATATTCAGTACATATTTTATTGACGCCCTTCTTGGGGCACTGCATTACTTACCTGCAGGTGCAGATAGATGCAGTTTAGGACCTTCCTAGTAGCTAGCCAATATTAGCAGTGTAATCGTCTCCTTTCTCCGGAGCTAACAGTATGATGGTTTAGTCTTTTGATTGTACAATCTATGGGTAGGTCGTGGCCTTATCTCGACCATTATGTCACTCCTAGAGGCTTGCAGATTGCTTAATATTTCCTGTGGTTAGTTGTTGTTGGTTGTGTGGGACCCATATATGCTTTATTTTATGTGTTGGCCGTGTGGGGCCTTGTTTAGATGTCAGCTAGTGGCCTTGTCGACCATAGCTTAGTTTAGTGCTGGATTTACTTCACAATTATAACTAGACATCATGGTGGTCTTGTCGGCCCGCATAGGATTCCCTGCTATTACCTGTCTCTGGTTAGCTGTTTTCTTTTACAGGCGGCTATTAGGCCTTGTCGGCCAAGGGCTGTGTTTACAACCGAGATATAGCCCATTGTTTTCTTGATTTAAAGATTAGGCATGCACCAACAGTGCATAAGCTCAATTAGGTCAGTTCAGATCCTAGTAGGGCACCAGGTGTCAATCATGCCTCCCAAGGTGGGGCGTGACATCCATATAGTTTCAGACTTCAGTTCAAATCAGTCTTAGCAGAATTCAGTCTCAATTTTGAGAAGATAGTCAATAAAGTGTGTAATATCAGTTCTAGTTCAGTTCTGAGTATATGTACGTGACCCTTGTGCATTAGTTGATCATACTTTATTGAATGTTTTCAAGTAAAAATTTCATGTCAACATTTATATATCTTAAATAGGGTTATCGTATTTCAGTACAATTATATGTTCACTGATGTATATAGTTTACTTCCTCCCAATATAATTGCACATTTTAGTTTTTTACATTTCCCGCATACTCGGTACATTCCAAGTACGGACCGCAGACTTTATGTGCTATATCATCTTATGATATAGATTTAGGTTTCCAGACTCAACCTCCCGATTAAACATGTTCTATTTCCATATCAGCTGATTGTGGTGAGTCCTCATTTCTCAAGGATGAGATCTATGTTTACCTATTTTAGTTATATTTCAGTTTTTAGACTTTAGGAGTTATCTGGGGACTTGTCCCAGTAACTCATTAGTATAGTAGATATTTTCAGACATGTATAAACAGATTAAGCTTTTGTATTAGAGTATTTTTTATTATGTTCTTATAGATTTTGATTAGAATCATTCAGTTAGCTTTTCCTCAATTATTATTCTGTCAGCATCGTCTTTCTAGTGTTATGCTATGATCATTCCTTAGGTTGACTTGGAGCCTCTCAGGGTTCCTTGTCCCATTTATCGATCCGAGATTATATTCGGGTCATGTGTAAATCCCCGAATGTGTATAAGATCAGATGTCAGTCTTAAAGAATGAATTCAGATAGAAGGTGGAAATTTTTGCACATAATGAGTTGGGAGACAACTCGTTCAGTGACCCAACAAGTCGTGGTCGAACCCATGGTGAGCAGTCACAAGGGTAATCTGGAGCAGTGGCCATGGACTACCCAACGAGTTGTTAGGTAACCCCATGACTCATTAGGTCGGCTGTTAGGTGAAGATGGGAATTTCTGGTGTGGTTCTGAATTAGTGGAGACCACAGAAGAAGGGATGAGTAATCGTGGACCTGATGACTCGTCAAGTTACCCATGGGGAGGGAAGAGCAAAAATCTTAACTAGTGCACTCCAAGACTTGGCCCCCACAACTCGTGGAGGGCCTTGTGTGGACTGGCAGGAAGATTTTCCCTACGTTTTTCCAGGGGTATTTTTGTAAAATCCTATCCTTCTAACTCCTAAACTACGTCATTTTGAGCATGGTATGGATGTTTTTAATGGGGTAACTATCATAAACCCTCATTCTTCATCTATTAACTCTCAAACCCTTCTTCCTTCTCTCTCTCAAGGTTCAAGGATTCTTCAACGGATTATTCAAAAACTTCAAGGTCAAGTTCAAGTGGGAAATTCCTCGAAGCAAGTATATGGTGTTTTCTAAAAGGATATTCTTCCATTCTTGTGCCCGAAATGTTCTAACAAAAACCTAATTTCAACTATTCTAGTAAAGCATGACCTAGGGTTTTGTGTGATGGGTGATTTCTTCTATATTTTCTTTAAATTCAAAGATCCACTATGATTATGAGTTAACTATGATTATAGAATATTTGGGTTACTTTGAATTATGTGTTAGCTTATGGAAAATACATGATTATAGAATATAATTCATGAAATGGCTTGAACTTTGAACGGGACCTTATTATTGTGCACTAGGTTATAGAAATACCTCGTATCCATGGTTTAAAATATGTGAAGATTGTATGATTTCCCTTAAGAACTCGAATATTTCATTTGATATATATGTTAAGATGAAATTAGGGTTTATGGGCTTGATTAATTGAAAGTAGAATAGGTGTTTTCATTGTGTTTTCAATGAATCTAGTTGGGTATAATGTAAATAAGTTATAATGGCCTAATTAATTCCTCCTTCTCATGAATTGGAGTAAATCGAAATGGGTCTTATGAAATGAAGATGTATGCTTCTCCCATATCTCGTTGTAAATGTTTATGTTATGAGTTAAGTATATGGCTTTCCATAAATCTAGAATATATGAATCAATATACGCATGTTTAAGGTACGAATTGGACCTATGGACCATGAATGACTCTATGATACATGTTGAATGATATGAATCCGAAATTTAAATATTGTTGAAGTATAATGCATGATGTGAATCTATATATGCTCACTAATGTAAGACGTTTGAAGAAATACTAATGTGGCTACATGACGATATTAATTATGATAATAAAGTATGAGAATGATATTTCAGAATGTTGGGCTTGTTGCTAGTAGAAAGTAGCCCTAATCCTTTCAAAGTGAATGTTGTATGATGAAAGCAGTGTATGTTCATGTTTCTGACTAGCTGCAGTAGCATAGACCAGATATATAATGTTGGATTAGTACTCCTCATGTTCTAGTCAGCTAGGGACTCTCCATAGCCGAGAATGTTTCCCTTGATCAGCTCGGGATCCTCCATAGAAGAGAGTGACTCCCTAGTTTAGTTAGGATCCTCCATAGAAAAGAGTGACTTCCTAGTTTAGTTGGGATCCTCCATAGTAGAGAGTGACTCCCTAGTTCAGTTGGGTTTCTCCATAGTAGAGAATGACTCCCTTAGTTTAGCTAGGACTCCCCATAGAAGAGAATGACTCCCTTAGTTATGTTATTAGCATGATTCAGATTTCAGATTATAACAGATTTAATATAATGAGAATCAGACTTAGTTACCAGCAGTGATCCAGTTCAGTGTGTGATGCTAGTTTCAAATTTGGCTCTTATCAAACGTTCAAAACCTTTATGTATGAGTTCGATGATGTTATAGAATATGAGATCCAAAAGAAAGTTCATGTAGGTATATGTGCAAGTGATTCACAAGAGGATTGTTTTATGTTAAATCAGTTATGTTGAATGTACTTTATTATCTCCTTATCATATATTTGTATATTTAGTTGTTTACATTTTTCCTGCCTGCTCAGTACATTCCAAGTACTGACCGCACACCTTTTTATGCTATATCATTTCATGATATAGATTCAGGTCCCCAGACTCAGCCTCGTGGTTAGATATGCTTCATTCCCTCTCAGTTGCTAGTAGTGAGTCCTCATCTCTCGAGGACGTGATTTGTGTTTATATTTTCTTTATCATTCAGTTTTCAAAATTTTAGGAGTTAGTTGGGAGCTTGTCCCAGCAACTCATCAGTTTAGTAGAAGACTTTCAGACTGCTCTCAAGCTATTTGCTAAATTCATCAAATTTGAGTTTTGGTTGGACTTGGTAGCATTTTTGGGTCATGTGGTGTAAAGCGAGGGTGTGCAGGTGGACTCCCTAAAGATAGAGGTGGTAAAGAATTGGTCTAGAACAGTTAGTCCTTTGGATATCAGGATCTTCTTGGGTTTAGCTTGCTATTATAGGAGGTTTGTTGAAGGATTTTCATCTATTACAGCATCATTGCCTAAGTTGATCGAGAAGAAAGTCAAATTTCAGTGGTTGAATGCCTGTGAGAGGAGTTTTTAGGAGTTGAAGACTGACTCACATCAACCCCAATATTAACTCTATCAGAGGGCACAGATGGATTCATTATGTATTGTGATGCCTCTAGGGTTGGTCTGGGTTGTTTGTTGATGCAACATCGTAAGGTCATTGACTATGGCTCTAGACAACTTAAGACTTATGAGAAGAATTAAGCGACGCATGACCTATAGATGGCATTGGTTGTGTTTGCGTTGAAGATCTAAAGACATTACTTGTATGGGGTGCATATGGATGTGTTCACCGATCATAAGAGCCTTCAGTATGTGTTCACTCAAAAGGACCTGAACTTGCGACAAAAGAGGTGGCTAGAGCTTCTCAAGGACTATGACATGAGTGTCCTTTATCATCCGGGGTAGGCCAATATTTTGGAAGATTCTCTTAGTAGGATGTCCATGGAAAGTGTGTCTTATGTTGAGGAGGGAAGGAGGGAATTAGCGAAGGATGTGCATCAGTTGCTCATTTAGGGGTTCACGTTGTGGACCCGACAGATGGTGGTGTCATTATTCAGAATGGGTCAGAATCTTCATTGGTGACCCGGGTCAAGGATAGGCAAGAAGAGGACCCTATCTTAGTAAAACTAAAGGAAGTTGTCCAAAATCAGAAGGTGGAGGTCATCTCCCAAGGGGTAGATAGTGTCCTTCATAATCAGGGTCGTTTATGTGTTCTTGGTGTTAATGTCTTGAGAGAGCAGATGTTGGGCGAGGCTTATGGCTCTCGGTATTCTATCCACGTAGGTACCACCAAGATGTACCGTGACCTACGGGAAGTCTATTGGTTGAATGGCATGAAGAAGGACATAGCAGATTTTGTGGCTAAGTGTCCAAATTGTTAACAAGTGAAAGTTGAGCATTAGAGACCTGGAGGTATGCTACAAGAAATTAGTATCCCTAATTGTAAGTGGGAATTTATCAACATGGTCTTCATTACAGGTTTCCCTCGTACTCACCGATAGTATGAATCTATTTGGGTGGTTGTAGATACGTTGACCAAAGCAGCACATTTTCTACCGATCAAAACTGCTGATTCAGTGGAGGAATATGCTGGATTATACACTCAGGAGTTGGTTCGGTTGCATAGAATTCCTTTGTCCACAATTTAAGATATAGGTACTCCATTTACTTTGCAGTTTTGGAGATCATTTCTGAAAGGACTTGGTACTCAGGTCAAGCTTAGCACAACTTTTCACCCGCAGACAGATGGTCAGGCCGAGTGGACCATTCATACTCTTAACGATTGTTGAGAGTGTGTATAATTTATCTTAAGGGTAGTTGGGATGATCACTTTCCTCTCAGTGAGATCTTTTACAATAACAATTACCACTTCAGCATTCAGATGGCTCCATTTGAAGCCCTTTATGGGTGGAGATGTAGATCGCTTGTCGATTGGTTGAAGTAAGTGAAGCTACGTTTATAGGGCCAGATTCTGTTCATGAGGCCATGAATAATGTCCATCTTATTAGGGAAAGGCCGAAAAAAGCTCAAAGTCATTAGAAGTCATATGCGGATGTTAGGCAGAGAGAGCTAGAGTTTGAGGTTGATGATTGGGTGTTTCTGAAGGTGTCTCCCATGAAGGGAGTGATGAGGTTCAGAAAGAAGGAAAATCATACTCCCCAATATGTTGTTCCTTATAAGATTTTGAGGCAAGTTGGAAAGGTGGCATATGAGTTGCAGGTACTAGCTGAGTTAGTTTCGTTGCATCCGATTTTCCATGTGTCTCTATTAAAAAAGTGCATTGGTAACCCGACCATGGTTGTTCCTATGGAGAGCATAGGTGTGAAGTATAACGTTACTTATGAGGAGGTTCCAATTGATATCCTTGTTCGTCAGGATTGAAAGTTGAGAAACAAAGAAGAGCTTCAGTGAAGGTCTTGTGGAGGAATTAGCTTGTTGAGGGAGCTACATGGGAGGCTGAAGCAGATATGATGGATAAATACCCGCATCTTTTTCCTTCCAGCTCTGTTCCAGCATGAGGTATGAGTTTCCTCCTTAGTAATCCATTAAGTTTCATGTCAATTTTATGTCTCTCAATTCCTTTCATGTTTTAGCATGTATGTATGTTTCACTAATTCAATTAAATCATGTATCTTAGTCTGAGTCAGTCATTCCATCAGTTTTCAGCTTCAGATAATCAGTATTTGGAATTTTCTTTCCCCAGCCTTTCAGTATTTTTAACCCAAATTCATGGAAAAATGTTCCCAAAAGGGAGATATTATAATACCACAAAAGTTACGAGGACTAAATCTAGGATTTGAAGTATGTTTAGCAGAAAAATCAACAGGTTTCTCATAGTACGACTCCACCTAAGGGTCGTAGGGTGGTGGTACGGGTTGTAGCAGGACCTGTGGTTTAGCTCAGAGGCTTCTTTTTCAAGACCATGAGTCTGCACCTTGATTCGTGGTTTGGTGGTACGACTCGTGGTCATGGAGTCATATTATGCTACGGGGTTGGCAAATATTGGTCCTAAGAGTGATTGTATGACTCATGGTGAGGAGTTATAGGTCGTGATAGGTGATTGTGGAAATCTTCAGAGAGTCGGAAGAAATTTGAAATGGCTAGTTACGAGAGCTAACCACGAGTCATAGTAGGATTATATGACTCATGGTATGGGTCGTGGTAACTGACTTCCATGTACTGAAAGGGGGGTTTTAAAGGGGTTTAAATTATCCTAATGCCTTAGGCTTCCATGTACGCAATGTTTAAAATTTTCCTTTGAAGATCAACCTTGAATTCCTTAAATTCTTCTCCAATCTTCTTGGGCGTTCAAAGACAAGTTGAGAATGAGTTTACCAAGGTATGTAGGGCCATGAATGCTAGTTTTATTTCACTCTAATACCCAAATTTGTCCTCATGTTCATGACTTCATGTCTTAATTCATGTTAATGATCTATTGGGTTTTAATATGATTTTTTGAAATTCTCTATGATTTTTTATAAGTCAATTCCTTTCATGTTTCAAAGTATGTTTTAAGAGTCATGGGCAAATTTTCTACCTATTTTGATTATAAATTCATGATTTCAAGTTTCAAAAATTATGCCCTATTATGCAAGTTTCATGAAAAGTTAAGTTTATGATTCATGAATTCAAGTATGTTGAGGTATCTAGCATGAATGAATATTTACAAGTTACCATGTATGAATCCATGATTTTCCTTATGAAGTATATGTCAAGTATGCATGATTTTAAGATTTGAGCAAGCCCACACAAATCAAGTATATTTCATGATTTAGCCAAGGCTAACAAGATCATTTATGATATATAAACTTTGGATTCAAGACTCCTAATGTTCAAATTCAGGCTATATTTGAGAATATAATTATATGAGCATTATACATGTTTCAGAAGTAGTTTCTAGAACCTAGTAGGCTAGGGGTTTCAAGGTTCCCCAGTATCATAAACTATGTGCCAGCGTAGGGATATAATCTAAAACTTCTCCAGAGAGTTTTTCCCCTGCCCAAGGGCACACCATGATATCACACCTTATTTATCCTTTTCACTAGAAAGGCTTAGGATGGCTCTCCTCCACGAGGGCAAGACATGGGATCATCATGCGCTCATACATGGCGGTTGTCGATTATAACGTGTTTCCCATTGTTCCTCATGAATTCAGTTATTCATGGTTATTACTTATGACATTATGTTTTACAACAGGTTTTACCCAATGATCAGTTTACAAGCTTTCACTTATTATTTTAGCTATGAAAGTCATATGATTTCTATTTTTAGCTTTGGGTCATTCTATACAGATATGATATTAAGCTTATGACTGTACCTATTTCAGATTTCAACATGCAGTCCATACTCTTTTGATCTTATGATTTATGTTTATATGCATGATTTCAGTTTATACTTACTCAATATGTTTAACTTACCTTGCATACTTAGTACATTCCAAGTACTGACCGCTTACTCTATGTTGTATCGTTTAATGATATAGGTTCGAGCGATCAAACTCAGTTCCATCATTAGCTTAGCTTCTCCTTAGTCCAGTTTAGTTCCTGCTGTGGTGAGTCCTTATTTTCTGGGGACCTTCAAATTAGTACTTGATTATGTTATTTCAAGTTTCAGACTTTAGCGAGTTAGTTGGGGATGTTGTCTCATCAGCTCATCAGATAGTAGTAGAGGCTTATCAGACATTATGTAGACTATTGAATTTGTGGAGTATTGACTCTGTGTTATGTTATTCAGACTTCCTTTATTCATGTTTCTTTTATCGGATTTTGCTTAATGTATATTCTTTAGTTATTATGATTATTTCATGGGTTGACTTGGAGTCATTTGTGGTTCCATGTTCCGTGTCTCTATCAAGCATCCCAACTCAAATCATGACACCAGATTCTAAGATCCTAAAGTTCTTATGTGCGTAGTTCAATATTTTTTAGTTGAGAAGTGTGAAGAATAGTAGGTATGTCATATGTGGTGTCCTAAAGAGCCGAGGCTAGAGAATTTCAAATAAGGTAGATGATTCTGAGCCTCTTAGTATAAACCCTAACATTTTATTGGGTGGATAGAGGATTGGATGTATGAAGTTGACATGACAGAAAGAGTATGAATCCTACAATGATAGCCTTAGAGGTAAAAGGAATGTTGGGAGCTATCTATGAAAGAAATCCTAGCATAAGTTTTTGTGCCTACAGATGTAGTCATTGAGAAAGAATTTTAGCATCCATACGCATAGTAATACCCTGACCACAAGAGATATTTGATTGTAGCCCAGTTTACAGAAGAGGTCTAATGTCACGATCCGAACATACACCCGGATCGTAGACACAGAACATGGGACCCCGAGGGACCCCAAGTCGACCCATGGCTCATGCATACAACTAATCTCATTCAAATAAGTTGAATGATAATCATAAAAACCATAGTGTAACGTAATCATAGCATAACATTAGAAAATGTTGGACGTACACATAAGTTGAATACTACTCATGGTCTGAAAGCCTCTACCATATACGATGGGTTGATGGGACAACATCTCCAACTAGACCGAACAATACCGAAACACAAGATAACATAAAAGTCTATTAAGTAGCCCTTGAAACATGAGGACTCACCAATAAGCTGAGAACGCACACTGAGATGGGCTAAGGATGAGGATGAGCTTAAGATCCGCAACCTGTATCCTGAAAAAATACAGCATAGAAAGTATACGGTCAATACGTGGAATGTACTGAGTATGCAAGGTAAGTAAAACAGACATTTCAAAGTAAATAAAACTCATACATAATATAAGAGAAGGACTTCATGTTTACATCAAAATCTTTATAATAAAACCTAAGGCTCAAGGCTTTCAAATCATTCGTAGTCATTCATTTTTATGATCATAAGTAAACTTTATCAAAACATAACTTGAGCCATAACATAAACATAAGAAGGCATAAACATGTGAAACAATGGGAGAACTCGTCACAACCGACACCATCATGATAGAGCCTTTCATGATGCCCCAACTATCTCACTCAAGTGGGCACAGCCGACCCTGGCTTGCCAGGCGAGGGTAGTGCATAAGGCGTGATATCACATGTGAGGGGATCATTATCAATACAATATATCATTAGAAACCCACAGTGGCATGTGGTTGTGAGACACCGGCATAGTCCTTTGAACGCGGGGCTACTCGGTGCTAGACACGGCTCCCAAAAACATGCATATAGGTTCTTACATTAATAAATAACATCATGCATTTAGATTTATTGGATAAAATATAACATT
Organism: Datura wrightii; assembly: GCA_035772735.1. Taxonomy (NCBI): domain Eukaryota; kingdom Viridiplantae; phylum Streptophyta; class Magnoliopsida; order Solanales; family Solanaceae; genus Datura; species Datura wrightii. The sequence continues at coordinate 108,540,444 of JASDFA010000018.1, forward strand.
TATCATCATTGATCCCCCTTAAAAAACATGCTTAGCCAAGAATCATAGGCCCTTTTTATTGGCCAACATCAAAAATCGATAAATCATGTAATTCATTTCATAAATCATAAATCATTCTTTAACATGTGGGCATTTCCCAATACTTCATCATATTAAATTCTTTCAAAATATGCTCCTAAACATGGGTAACTTGAATTCATGCTTTTCTATCATCAATAAACTCAAATTATAGAGTAGTCATCAAAAATCATAACTTTTATGAACTTTCATCAAATGGGCATTTTAGATTTAAAGGATTGAAACATGATTTTTGAAGAAAATAATATAAAACCAGTCCATCTTTCATAATTATTGAATTAAGACTCAATTAAATCATACCTATAAGGAGAAATCACATTTTCATGCATTTGAGAAAAACCCCATAGACTTGAATAGGAGGATTCATGATTTTAAATTGAGATTTGGGCATGGGTGAGGAAGAATTTCACCCATTCTAAAACCCTACATACCTGGAAATGGATTGACTGAAAGTTCCTTGAAAACCCATAAAGAAATTGATAGAAACTTGGGGAAGAAAACCTTGAATCTCCCAAAAATCTCTCTAAAGTTGTTGCATGAGAATGGGCATGCATAAAGGACTTAACTCCTCTTATCACACTCAGGAAATATTAAAAACTACGTAGTTTAGGGTCTACAAGCGTGGAAAAGTCAAAAATGCCCTTAAAATTATTTCTCTTAAAACTATCTTGGACGGACCAACGACTAACCCAACGGGTAGTGGCAACATACCACAACTCGTGGTATTGAGTCGTCGGTTCCACTTCCTCTTAACACATCTCAGATCCTTCCCACGACTCGTCAGGACAAGTCGTTACTTCAAACCACGAGTCGTTGAATCGACCGTCGTCAACTCCATGACCAATCTGACATCCCTACCCACGAGTGTCACCATGACTCGTGGTGCCCTCCAACAGGTCGTGGTCTCCATCCGTTGAATGCACTGGAAACCTTAACCCACAAGCAATGACTTAAAACAACGGTTCATTCCTCCTCACCATGAATCGTGGTATGTCCCATTATTTCTCCCTCAGCGTAGTCCAGTCCTTCCAATGACCGGTTACAATGACTCATTCCTGACAACTAGTCGTTACACCGTCCCTTGTCTTTACTGCTCCCCTGAACTTCCCAAACCACGACTGCTTCCGACAACTCGTGGTATCCATCCACGAGTTGTTGAGTCCTCCTTTCTGTGATGTTTTTCTAGTTTTCTGCACTTTTCAAATTCAACTCCTGAGTCTATTCTTAGGTCTTCCTAAGGTATTACGATATCTCCCTCTTGGAAACATTCGTCCTTGAATGTAGGAAACAAGCAGCAAGCAGAAACATACAATTTATCATAGTTACTGATCATTTTAACTGAAATTTCCACAGAATGACTACCTCTGAATCAAACCATATAACTGAACTGATATCATGCTTCACATACGCATTCATACACATAAAAGAAAATTGCACACATGGACTAAACATGAAAACTAAATGTGATCATAGGGTAGAACTAATACCTTAAGTCGGAACTGAGCAAGTAGAGAACAATAGTGGAAATCTCCATCATATCCACTTCGTCTTCCCACGTAGCTCCCTCAACATGCTGATTCCTCCATAATACTTTAACTGAAGCTACTTCTTCATTTCTCATCTTTCGAACTTGACAATCTAAGATTTCAAAAGGGATTTCTTCATAACTGAGGTTGTCTTTTACCCCAATGCTATCTACCGGAACTACCAAGGCTGGATCACCCGAACACTTTTTCAAAAGAGACTCATGGAAGATGGGATGAACCGAAGATAACACCGATGGCAAGTCCAACTCATACGCCACCTTACCAACTCACCTCACAACTCGGTAGTGACCAATATATTGGTGACTGAGTTTCCCTTAATTCCCAAACTGCATGACTCCCATCATGGGAGATACCTTTGGAAATACTTAGTCATCCACATCAAATTCCAATTCTCTTCTCCTCACATCAGCATATGATTTCTGACGACTCTGCGCGGTTTTTAACCGGTCCCTTATCATCTGAGCCTTCACCATCGCCTCGTGAACCGAATCTAGCCTTATCATAGCTGCCTTACCAACCTCAAATCATCTGATGGGAGATCTACACCTTCGCCCGTAAATAGTGTCGAACGGTGCCACTGGGATACTAGAGTGATAACTGTTATTATAGGCAAACTCAATGAAGGGCAACTGATCATCCCAACTACCTTTGAAATTCATAACACATGCCCTCAACATATCCTTGAGGGTCTGAATGGTTCATTTTTCCTGGCCGTCTTTTTGCGGATAGAAGGATGTACTGAGCTTAACATGCGTCCTAAGTCCTTTTTGAAAAGAACGCCAGAATTGAGAGGTAAACTGAGTACCTTGGTTTGAAATAATAGACAAGGGCACTCCATGAAGTCAAACCAACTCCAGAATATATAACTTAGCATAACCATCCACTGAATCCATGGTCTTGACCGGTAGGAAGTGTGTAGCCTTGGTTAACTTGTCGACCACGACCCAAAGGGAGTTGTATTGGCGGCGAGTACGGGGTAGACCTGTAACAAAATCCATATTAATTTTTTCCCACTTCCAAGTGGGGATGTTGATATCCTGAAGTGCATCTGCCGGCCTTTGATGTTCGACTTTCACTTGCTGGCAGTTTGAACATTTTTCTACGAATTCCGCAATATCCTTCTTCATACCATCCCACCGATAGATTTCTCGCAAGTCCCAATACATTTTCGTGCATCCTGGATGAATAGAATATTTGGTACCATGTGCATCATGCAATATCCAAACTCTCAAATTGCCAACATCTAGAACAATAGTCGACCCTGGTATCATAGCACACCATCTCCCCCTTAGGAGAAAACCTCCACCTTTTGACTCTGCACCGCCTCCTTCAGCTTCCCCAAAATTGGATCCTCAGCTTGCTTGGTTAACATCAACCACCAAGGATGATTCTGACCCGTTATTTACAACAACACTGTCATCGGTCGAGTCGATCAATCTAACTCCGAATCTTGCAAGTTAGTGGACATCCTTCACCAACTCCTTCTTTCCCTCATCCACGTGGGACACACTCTCCAGAGAGAGTCTACTAAGCGTATCCGCAACTACATTAGCCTTGCTCGGGTGGTAGAGGACACTCATGTCGTAGTACTTAATTAATTCCAATGACCTCTTTTGCCGAAGATTTAGATCCTTTTGTGTGAACACATATTGCAAGCTCTTGTGATCCTTAAATACATCCACGTGGACCCCATACAAGTAATGCCGCCATATCTTCAATGCAAACACCACTGCGACCAACTCAAGATCGTGGGTTGGGTAATTCTTTTCGTGAACTTTCAGGTATCCAAGGCATATGCTATTACCTTCCCATGCTGCATCAACACACATCCCAGCCCGACTCTCAAAGAATCACAATACACTACAAAGCCATCAGTACCCTAGGGTAAGGTCAACACTGGCGCTAAAGTGAGTCGGGTCTTCAACTCTTGGAAGCTTTTATCACAAGCATCCGACCATTGGAACTTCATCTTTTTATGAGTCAGCTTAGTCAAAGGTGCTGCAATAGATGAGAAACCCTCTAGGAATCTCTGGTAGTAGCCTGCTAGGCCCAAGAAACTCTGAATTTCTGAAGGATTCACCGGTCTAGGCCAATTCTTCACCGCTTCAATTTTCTGAGAATCCACCCTTATGCCCTCACTCGATACCACATGGCCCAGAAATGACACCGAGTTTAGCCAAAATTCGCACTTACCGAACTTTGCATATAGCTGACGATCCTTGAGGGTCTGAAGTACTACCCTCAGGTGAGCAACATGCTCCTCATCGCTCCCCGAGTATATCAAGATGTACTCAATGAACACAATCATGAACATATTCAAATATGCCTTGAACACCCTGTTCATCAGGTCCATAAAAGCTACAGGGGAATTGGTTAGTCCAAAAGACATAACAACAAATTCGTAGTGACCATACCGAGTCCTGAAAGCAATCTTTGGGATGTCACTCTCCCAAACTCTGAGTTGGTGATACCCGAACCTGAGATCAATATTGGAGTAGCACTTGTCACCCTAAAGCTTGTCAAACAAATCATCGATCCTAGGTAAAGGATACCTGTTCTTGCTAGTAACGTTGTTTAAATGTCGATAGTCAATACACATGCGAAGGGAACCGTCCTTTTTTCGAACAAATAGAACTGTTGCACCCCATGGAGACTTTCTTGGTCTAGTGAAACCCTTATCCAACAAATCCTTTAACTGATCCTTTAACTCCTTTAGATTGGCTGGAGCCATCCTATAAGGAGAGAGAGAAATAGGCTACGTATCGGGCAGTAGATCAATACCGAAATCAATTTCGCTCTCCAGAGGAACACCTGGCAGATCATCAGGAAACACTTCCAGATATTCGCACACCACCAGAACTGATTGAATAGTCTGGGTCTCAGACTCCACATCTTTAACTCTAACTAGGTGGTACGCGCAACCCTTAGAGATCATATTCCCGGCCTTAAGATAAAAAATGAAATGATCTACTAGTACCGCTGAATTTCCCTTCCACTCCAACACTGATTCACCCGAAAAATAAAATTCCACCATACGAGTCCTATAGTTAATCGAAGCATAACAGGTAAACAACCAATCCGTGCCAAGAATAATGTCAAAGTCAGTCATGGCTAACTCTACAAGGTCTGTGGAGGTAACCTTATGCAACAAAGTGACCGGGCATTCCCTATAAACGCGTTTAGGTATGACTGAATCACCAACAGGGGTCAAAACTAAAAACGGTTCTAACAAGGTCTCGGGACTAACTCCAAGGCTACTAGCAATGTAAGGAGTCACGAAAGACAAGGTAGCTCTCGGGTCTAGTAAGGTATAAACATCAATATGAAATACACACAATATACTAGTAACTATGTTTGGTGAAGTCTCCTTCTCCTGGCGCGAGGAAAGGGTAAAGAATCGATTTTGGTGCTGTCCGCCACCTCCACTAGTCGATGCTCCCTGTGGAGTAGAACAAGCTAGAGTTGCTGCTATCATGGCGGTCTGTGCATGACCCCTATCATCACCCTGTCTAGCATATGGGCATACTCGGTGCATGTGTCCAGATCTACCATACCCATAGCAGACATCTGAGCCGAGCAGACACTCCCTAGTGTGACTCTTGTCGCACTTCCCGCAGGTTGGAGAGGTGTACTATAACTGGGTGCCCCTATGATCCCTCGACCCTGAAGCCCTGCTTCTCTGATCACCCCTGGGTCTAGATGGGGCACTAGATGATGATGGTGCTAGGGCTAGTGACCTTTGATGAAACTGTGGATGGTAGCCACCGCCGGGCCTCTGACGTGAAAACCCACGGCTGTCCGTCCGAGCTCTCTTTGCCTCTCTCCCCCTCGCATGAGCCGCCTTCATCTGCTTGGCATACAACACTATGCGAGGAAAGTCCATATCCTGGTGGAGCATAGCAGTCCTGCAATCCTTGTCTAAATAACCAGCCACACCCTGAACCAATTGGCTCACCCGCTCCCTCTGATCCATCACTAACTCTGGGGCGTACTTTGACAAATGACTAAACTCAAGTGAATACTCCAACATTGTTATCTTTCCCTGCTTGAGGTTCACAAACTCAGCTTCCTTCAACTCCCTCATCTCTCGAGGGAACAACCTGTCGAGAAAGGCCATGTGGAACTCATCCCAACTGATAGGGCCCGCTCCCGCTGCCCTGTTGTCCTTCCATTGCTTGTACCAAGTATGAGCGAACTCTTTTAGCTGATAAGAGGCCAAGTCAACACACTACCCATTTGTCACCCCCATAACCTGAGTGACCTTCAAGATCTCTTCAATAAACTCATATGGATCCTCATCCACCTTTGATCCAGTGAACTCAGGAGGGTTCATCCTCAAGAAGTCTCTAATCCGAGCCGCCACTACATTTCCATTCTGTGGGACTTGCGCAACAGCCTACTAGTTGACTTGAGCGGTCAAGGCCTACGCCAACATCTGAATAGCAATCCAAAACTCAGCGTGGGTAGTTGGCTCTTGTGCTTGAGGCTCCTGAATAGGTGGAGCTTGTTTATGTCCATGGTCGTTGCCATCTCTGTGGCCTTCATCATTTCCATTCCTCCTTCCATTCACTCTTCTAGGATCCGTAATTCTGCAATCGCAAATTACATGAATTAGAAGGATGGAGAGGTTTTTCGTCGCACGACATAGAATCGTGAAAGAAGGAGACATTTCCTAAACGTCTAGTAGCCTCTTCATCATAAGTGTGATGCGCTCCACACCCATGAAAAAGACTCTACTTAATGTGTCTTTTAGACACCATATGACACTTCAAACCTATTGCTCTGATACAAAGTTCGTCACGACCCGAACGTACACTCAAATCGTAGACACAGGACATGGGTCCCCGAAGGACCCCAAGTCGATCCATGGATCTTGCATACAACTAATCCCATTCAAATAATCGAAATGATAATCACAAAAACCATAAAAGAACGTAATCATAGCATAACATTAGAAAATTTTGGACGTATACATAAGCTGAATACTACACATGGTCTGAAAGCCTCTACCACATATGATGGGTTGATGGGACAACGTTCCCAACTAACCCAAACAATACTAAAATGTAAAATAACATAAAAGTCATTCAAGCAGCCCTCGAAATATGAGGACTCACCAATAAACTAAGAACGCACACTGAGATGGACTAAGGATGAGGATGAGCATGAGATCCAGACATTGTATCATGAAATGATACAGCATAGAAAGTATGCGGTCAGTATGTGAAATGTATTGAGTATGCAAGGTAAGTAAAACAAAAGTTTCAAAGTAAATAAAACTTATAAGTAATATAAGAGAAGGACTTCATGCTTAAATCAAAATTTTTATAATAAACCTAAGGCTCAAGGCTTTAAAATCATTCGTAATCATTCATTTTCATGATCATAAGTAAACTTTATCAAAACATAACTTCAGCCACAACATAAACATAACAATTCATAAACATGCGGAACAATGGGAGAACTCATCATAACCGACACCATCATGATAGAGCCTTTCATGATGCCCCAACTATCTCACTCAAGTGGGAAGAGCCGACCCTGGCTTGCCAAGAAAGGGTCATGTACTAGATGTGATATCACATTTGATGGGATCATTATTAATACAATAAATCATTATAAACCCACTGTGGCACGTGGTTGTGAGACACCGGGGTAGTCCTTTGAACGTCGAGTTGCTCGATGCTAGAAAGGGCTCCTAAAAACATGCATATGGCTCATACATAAATCAATAACATCATGTAATAAGATTTATTGGCTAAAATATAACATTTATCATCATTGATCCCATTAAAACATGCTTATCCAAGAATCATAGGCCCTTTTCATCGGCAAATATCATAAATCGATAAATCATGTAATTCATTTCATAAATCATAAATCATGTTTTAATATGTGGGCATTGCCCGATACTTCATCATATTCAATTCTTTCAAAATATGCTCCTAAACATGGGTAACTTGAATTCATGCTTTTCCATCATCAATAAACTCAAATTATAGAGTAGTCATCACAAATCATAACATCCATGAACTTTCATCAAATGGGCATTTTAGATTTAAAAGATTGAAACATGATTTTTGAAGAAAATATTATACAACCAGCCCATCATTCATACTTTAATAATTAAGACTCAATTGAATCATACCCATAAGGAGAAATCACATTTTCATGCATTTGAGTAAAACCCCATAGACTTGAATAGGAGGATTCATGATTTTAAATTGAGATTTGGGCATGGGTGGGATGAATTTCACCCATTCTAAACCCTACATACTTGGAAATGGATTGACTAAAAGTTCCTTGAAAACCCACAAAGAAATTGATGGAAACATGGGGAAGAAGACCTTGAATCTCCCAAAAATCTCTCTAAAGTTCTTGCATGAGAATGGGCATGCATAAAGGAATTAACTCCTCTTATCACACTGAGGAAATATCGAAAATGACATAGTTTACGGTCTAAAAGCGTGGAAAATTCGGAAATTCCATTAAAATACTTCCCTGAAAACTGTCCCGGACGGACCAACAACCGACCTAACGCGTCGTGGCACCATACCACGACTCGTGGTATCGAGTCGTCGGGTCCAGTGCCTCTTAACACATCTCAGATCCTTCCCACAACTCGTCAGGATGAGTGTTACTTAAAACCACGGGTCGTTGAATCAACCATCATCAACTCCTTGACCAATCTGACTTCCCTTCCCACGAGCCTCACCACGACACATGGTGCCCTCCAACGGGTTGTGGTCTCCATCCATTAAATTCACTGGAAACCTTAACCTACAAGCAACGAATTAAAACAACAGGTCGTTCCTCCTTACCACGAATCATGGATGTTCCGTTGTTTGTCCCTCAGCCTAATCCAGTCCTTCCATCCTATATGATCGCGATGTACGTTTGCCTACTGTACTAATAACTAAAATATTCAGTGTTGTCCCTCTGCATTTTGATTCCTGGAACTTACTCAAACTACTAGGAACGTAAACTAAACATTAAACCAGTAACAAAATAATCCAATAAACCTGTTCGAACCCTTAGAAAATAAATTTTTGGTTGTATTGCGACATATCTTTCCATACTCAACTCTTACCTTTCAAAATTACTAGTTTTTAACTTAAGCACTGAATCACTCCTGATCCCCTCTGAACCCATCCAAACCCTCCAAATATGACTTAAATTATCATATGAACCTACAGAAATTTTCAAAACATGGCTCCAAACCTGGTAACTCTAAATGTTGACTTTAGTCAACTCTTAAGTTTTAAAATTTCTAGTTTTGGTAATTCTTCTCCTAAATGCATCTAAGTCTATTGGGGCTCGTGCAACCCATCATCATTTTTCATAAAACATACAATAATCCTTGGAATGTACCATCTTGGGAGAAGTGATTCTAATGCTCAAAATGACCGAATAGGTCGTTATAGTTATCCATGAGGGGTAATGGGTACTTGGTCTTGATAGTGACCTTATTCAGCTGATGATAGTCTATAAACATCTATGGGAAATCATCCTTTTTCTTAAAAAATAACACAAGAGCACTCCATGTGAAACACTAATCCATATAAAAACCTATCTCAAACTTATTTTAACTACTTTTTGAGTTCAGTTAGATTGAGTAGAGACATTCTATAAGGAAAGACTAAGACTAATAGAATTCTGGTAATATGTATATGCCAAACTCAATCTTCCCATCTGATGGTGTCCTTAGAAGATCATCTAGGAAGACTTTTGGAAATTTCCTACAATTGATACTAATTCAAGCATCGACGAGTCAAGTTTCGTATCTCTCTCATGTTCTAGATATGCTAAAAACACCCATTTGTCACTAACTTTCTCGCTTGGAGGTAAGAAATAAACTTATCCATAGGCATACCAACTTCACCTCAGACTATAATTCCATCTCCCAATATGAAATATAATTTAATTTTTCTTTCACATGAAAATCCATTATAGCATGACAAAAGTATGATTAGTCCTCCCTGATATAGTATTAGAGTCAATAATACCTAACAAGCTCAAGTATGCCAATGTTTCTTGAACCTATACTGGCACTTTATAGATCCTATATGTACTATCCATAATTACTAAATCGCCTAATAGGCGTAGAAACCTCAAATCAATCCCTTAATTGTTCTGGTGCTTTTCAAAATCCAATAGTAAAATAAGCAAATGCATAGAAAAAAGTAATACCATTAGTAACTATTACATAACCAAGGTAACCATAAAGTGACAAAATACATGTGATAAATATGTTAGCTGCTTCTAAATTTTGTCTATTTAAAATTGCAGTCACTTTGTTTCCTCTATGAGCCCTACCTTCACCTACACCACCATATCTGATCATTAGGTGCCCGTACTAGGGGAGGTGAAAAGAAAGTAGTGGTTGTAGATACTTCATAAGTGGTCAGAGCTTTTCATGAAGCTTGTCTATCTTTGGAAAAATCACACTTAAGGCAACTTGGATCATAGCAAGGGAAATACCTTTCTGACCCAAAAAGAATTTTTCAAAAGATCTATCTTTTTATGAAGGAAAAATAGAAGGAAAGCTAGGTCTGACTTTGACTAGCTAAGTGATTCCCCTGATGGGCCTGACGTGTACCTTGTTGACCCTGTTGATAAGTAGGTATTTTATTAATTTATCTCTTCTTTAATTTTATAATTTTTCTATGATTAATTGAGAAAAGAGCGAATGTAATTTACTTCTATTTCATAGGTTTATCTGATGTAAAAGTGATCAGAAAAAAACCAAGTGAAAATAAGTCTATATAGAGATCAAATGAAGAAAAGAAAAAATTACCAAAAGTAACATTCAGAAATGTGATGGACTAGCCACAAATGCGAAGGTCAATCAGCCAATGACTCTTCATGAATGTGAAGGACCAACCACAAACGAAAAGAAGGATTTTGGGCAGAATTTTGGGCAATTTCTAAATTTTGCAATTTTTTATCCCAAACCACTTAAAACTCGACCCAGCTGATTTTAGCAGCCATCTTTGGCAGAAACCTCCAGTTTTTGGAGTTGGGGTTCTTACACCACACTTAGGGATTGAAATTTGATTATTTGATTTAGAAATCTCTTGAAATTTTCTCCATTTCTTTTATTCTTTGCATTGTATTGAATATTTAAGTGTATATTATTCTATTTCTTCACTTTATTCCTAATTATGAGAATGCTCATTATCAGGTGTTGAATTAAATCTCTTGGTTACTTATGTATTGAATTCTAGGGCTAATAACTCTTCATACAAATATCATAGATTTTCATATGTATGTCTCCCTCATGATTTTTACATGTATTTTATGATTATGTATGAGTTAAATCCTTTGAAAAAAATACTATGTATCTCTATACTCAGAACTTAGCATGATTTTCCCAAAATTAAGAATATTTTTGGGATGTTTTATAGTATTATGTAATCATGACTTTAAAATCAATATAGCTTGCATGACTAGTTCACTATTTCAGACATTTATGTAAACAGCTTGATCTTATATTAGTCTGTGCAAAACTTTTCAGACTTTAGCTATAACTTTGAGCATGTATATAGTTTTTTTTTTGGGAGAAATATTTATGATGCAGGTTCAGATAACCCAAGTCCCAAAACTACATGCCACCATAGGATAAGGGGACCATGCCAGTTGAAAGTGTCTCCGTTGCTCGAATGGATTCATGAGTTAATTTACCCAGTTATGGTTTATAGTATGAAGACCCTCCTGAACCAGGGACAGGTTGGGTTCCGTGATGCTCACTTGGATCATGATGATTATGAGAATCTCCCACAGAAATACATAGTAGAAAGTGTACGTGACCTATAGTTTTAGCATTTAAACTAACTTTATAACTTATAGACATGTTCAACTTCATATGTATGTTTTAAATCATGGGTCATTATACATCAGCATATATTTTCCCAAACATGTTATTTACAAAGAACGATTTTAGCTTTTAGCATGATTTCCCATTTTACTCATGTTTTACTTATCTCGCATACTTAGAACATTCTAAATGCTGATCACATACTTTTTGTGCAATATCACATACTTTTTTGCAATATCATTTTATGATATAGGCTCAGGTTGTCAGACTTAGCTTGACAGTTAGAAACATCCCAATACCGGAGCACCTATTTTGTTGGCAAGTCCTTATCATATGAGGAAAAGAGTTTAGTTACCTTTTTATTTCATCATTTCAATTTCAGTATTTAGAGCTAGTTGGGGATCTATCCCTTCAGCTCATAAATCTTAGAGGCTTTTAGAAATAGCTAGATGTTTAAATAGTTTATTTCTCAAATATGTTCTCATATTCAAATGCTTATCTATGTATTCAGACTATTTCAGTTATGTGATATCATTTCGATTTTAGCTTCCACTAAATTGATTCAATATATGTTTATTGCATTGTTAATACCATGGGTTAGCTTGAGGCCACTTATGGTTCTAAGTATGGTTTCACTTCCACGGTGTAGACTTGGGTCATGACAAACTTAGTATCAAAACATTAGTTTTAAAGTGCCCTAAGGTGTGTGAAAGCCGCATCAAGTAGAGTCTTTTCCTGTGAAGCGTGCTACACTTATGAGGAAGAGGTTGTGAAATATTCTTAGGGAAACTTCCCTTCATTCATGTTCATTATCATCTTGCGAGGGACCTTTGAGGCCGCATATTCTATGTTGTATCATCTCATGATACAGGCTCCAACATCCAGACTCAATCCTGTCGATATTCAGATTCCTGAATCTAGCTTTCCCCAGCCTCAGTTGGTGAGTCATCATCTTGCGAGGGACCTTTCATATCAGTTGTATTACGTTCTTTCAGTTTTCAGATTCTAGTGAGTTAGTTGGAGTCTTGTCCCATCAACTCATCGGTGTTAAATGCTTTTTCGTACATAGTTGTATTTCAGCTTTAAACTTGTGCATGTAATCAAAAGTTATGTTTTTTTAGACTTCCGCTATTCTATTTATGATGATCTTCCACTTTAATTTGATTGAGTTAGATGTATGTTCATCCCATGGGTCGACTTGGAGCCTCTCGGAGTTTCTTGTCCCATGTCTCAATCTGGGTCTATGTTCGGGTCATGAAAAACTTGGTATCAGAACGTTAACTTTTGAAGAGTCCTAGGGTGTTCGAAAAGCGTGTTGAGTAGGGTCAATTTTGTGGGTGTGAAGCGCGCCAAACTTATGACGAAGAGGCTATGAGACGTTTAGGAAATGTTCCCTTTTTACATGATTTATGTCGTGCGGTGAAATGTCCCCCTATCCTTCTAACTCGTGCTATTCACATTTGCAGAATCATGCCTCTCCATAGAGTTAACAAAAGGATAAATGGAAATGGAAATGTCCATGAGTGTGGCAATGGAGATAGGCACCCGCAAGCCCCACTAGTCCATGCGGAGCATATACTCGAACGTATTGCCCATGCAGAGTTCACAACAGCCATCTAGATACTAGCCCAAGCCCTGATAGCCCAGGTCAGTCAGCAGGTGGTAGCACATGTCTCCCAGGATGGGAATACGGTGGCGGCGAGAGTTAGAGACTTTCTGAGGATGAACCCTCCCGAGTTCCTCGGCTCAGTGGATGAGGATCCATATGAGTTCATTGAGGAGATTTTATGATCACCAAGATTACGAGGGTGACTGGGGAGGAGTGTGTCGATTGGGCCTCATATCAGTTGAAGGGGGTCGCACATATTTGGTTCAAACAATGGAAGGATACTAGGGCGGTTGGAGTAGGACCTATCAGTTGGGACGATTCCATGTCGCTTTTCTAGATCGGTTCTTCCCTCGTTAGATGAGGGAGCTAAAAGCATCCAAGTTTGTGAATCTAAGGGAAGAAAAGATGATGGTTCAAAAGTATTCCTTGGAGTTCACTCGTCTATCCTAGTATGCACCTGCGATGGTGGCAGATCGGAGGGCCCGTGTGAGTAGGTTCCTACACAGGATAGCAGACTCCTTGGTTAAGGATTGTCAGACCATGATGCTTCTTCAGGATATTGACATTGCTCGGATAGTCCTATACAGCCAGTAGATGTAGGCAGTACAGATGAGTGGTCCGGGAGAGAGAGGCCAAGAGGGCTAGGACGAATAGTGTTGGGGTTCACTCAGCAGAGATTCTGTGGTGGTCACCGCCCTCAGTTTCAGCAAAGGTCATTAGCCGTAGCACCATCATCAACTAGTGTCTCGTCCCGACCCATACGTGATCAGAGTGTAAAGCATCAGGCTTGAGGGGCCAGGGGAGCATTTCAGGAGATCACACTCTTCTAGCCTATGCAAAGTGTGGTAAGAACCACCCAAGGAGGTGCTTAGTTGGTTCATACGCTTGTTTTGGGTGTGGAAAACTCAAACACAGGCTTAGAGATTACCCTTCAACCATATCAGGTGATGGTGGAGCCCATACCCCAGCCGGTAGTTGAAGACTCGACTTACTTCAGCACCCGGTGCTAACCCTACCCGAGGGTACTGATGGGTTCATGGTGTATTGGCTTCCAGGATCATACTTGGGTGTGTATTGATGCAGCATGGAAAAGTTATAGAATATGCCTCCAGACAGCTAAAAGTTCATGAGAATAACTACCCAATCCATTATCTTGGATTGGCCGCGGTGGTATTCGTCTTGAAGATTTGGAGACATTATTTGTACGGGGTTCATGTGGATGTATTTATGGATCATAAGAGTTTACAATATGTGTTTACCTAGAAGGACCTCATTCTTCAGCAAAGGTGGTTGTAGGAGCTACTTAAGGACTATGATATAAGTATCCTTGACCATCTGGGTAAGGCCAACATAGTGGCAGATGCACTTAGTAGACTCTCTATGGAGAGTGGTCCCATGTGGACGAGGGGAAGAAGGAGCTGGTAAAAGATGTGCATCGACTCGCTAGGTTGGGAGTTAGGTTGATTGACTCGATCGATGGCGGTGTTGTTGTTCAGAACATATCAGAATCGTCCTTGGTGGCTGATGTAAAAGTTTGGCAAGATGAGGACCCTATTTTGGTAAAGTTGAAGGAAGCGGTTGAAAATCAGAAGGTAGTGGTCTTCTCCTAAGGGGGAGATGTCTTCGATACCAGGGTCACTTTGTTTCGGATGTTGATGATTTGAGAAATCAGATGTTACACGAGGCTCATAGATCCAGGTATTCTATCCATCCAGGTGCCACCAAGATGTACCATGACTTATGAGAATTCTATTGGTGGAATGGAATAAATAAGGACATCGCGGAATTTTTAGCTAAGTGTCCAAACTGTCAACAAGTAAAGGTTGAGCATTAGAGACCAGGAGGTGTGCTTCAGAATATTAATATTCCTACTTGGAAGTGGGAAGAAATCAATACGGACTTCATTACAGGGTTGGCTCGCACTCTTCGACAATATGACTTCATTTAGTTGGTGGTAGACAGGTTGACCAAGGCCGCTCATTTTCTACTGGTCAAAACCATGGATTCGGTGGAGGACTACACCAAACTATATATCTGGGAGCTAGATCGATTGCATGGAGTGCCCTTGTCCATCATATCAGATAGAAGTACTCAATTTACCTCTCAATTTTTGAGGTCATTTCAAAAAGGACTTGGCACTCAGGTTAAGCTTAGCACAACATTTCATCCACAAAAGGATGGTCAAGCAGAGCAGACAATTCAAACTCTCCAAGACATGTCGAGAGCATGCGTGATTGACTTCAAAGGTAGCCGGGATGAGCATTTCCCTCTTATCGTGTTTGCATACAATAACAGTTATCATTCTAGTATTCAGATGGCACTGTTTGAGGCTCTCTATGGGAAGCGATGTAGATCGCCCATTGGTTGGTTTAAGCTTGGTGAAGCGGCGATGATAGGACTATATTCAGTTCATGAGGCTATGGAGAAGTAGTTGATAAGGGACAGGTTGAAAATTGCTCAGAATCGCAAAAAGTACTATGCCAATGAGAGAAAGAGGGAATTAGAATTTGAAGTTGATGATTGGTTATTTTTTAAGGTGTCCCCTATGAAGGGAGTGACGAGGTTTTGAAAGAAGGTGAAACTTAGTCCCTGCTATGTCGGCCCGTATAGGATAGTGAGATGTATTGGCAAGGTGGCTTATGAATTGGAGTTTCCCTCAGAATTAGCTTTCGTGCATCCTGTATTCCATGTATCGCTCTTAGAGAAATGTTTGGATGATCCAGCTCTAGTTGTCCCGGTGGGCAGTATTTGTGTGAAAAACAGCCTCAATTATAAGGAGGTTTTGGTAGAAATACTGGATCGCCAGGTTCGAATGCTAAGAACAAGGAGGTAGCTTCAGTCAAAATGTTATGGATGAATCATCATGTTGAGGGATCTACGTAGGAAGCCGAAGTGGATATGATGGCTAGATACTCACATTTATTCTTTATCGGCTCAATTCCAACTTAAGGTATCAATTTTTGCTCTCAAACTCTCCTTAGTTTTCATGTTCAGTTCAGGTGCCCAAGTTTCTTTTGTGTATGTTGATATATGTATGACTTGTGAATTCAGTTCAACCATGTAGTTTAAATCGGAGGTAGTCATTCCGACAGTTTTAGGTTTAAATGATCAGTGTTTGAATATGATGATTGCATTTCTTTATTTTTTGTATGTTTTCCAACATTTGAGGACAAATCTTCCCAAGGGGGAGATATTATTATACCTCGAAAGACCAAAGATCAGATTCAAGAGTTTAAAAGGAAAAACAATGTAAAAACTAGCATCAGGCACAAAACGGATCGTGAGGTGACCTATGAGAGTAGCCTACGAGTTGTGACGTGACTTGTGGTGAGGCTCAGGTGTTGGGTTTGAAATTTGAGAAATGGGATCACTACGGACGTGACCACGAGTCATGGTCAGGCCCCACGACTTGTTACGTCAGTTGTGGGGAGTACTGGTTGAGAAAAGAGAAGGAAGAAGGCAAATTACCTAACGGAAGGACCCCAAGAGTCGTGGTTAGTCACCACGATTCGTCAGGAGGGTTGTGAGCAACATGGTGAAGTAAAATAACAATCCATGGCAGTGTACGTGATATGGTGACCACGAGTCCTAGTAACCAGCAATGAATCGTGATGTCAACCGTGACGAGCCCAGGTGACCTGATAAGTAGTGTACTCAATGGATCATGCCACGAGTCTTGGCCAAGGGTGTTGTTAGGTCCCTCGTAGGGACTAACTGGCAGTTATTTTCTGCATATTTAATAAGGGCTTTTCCATAATTCCTAAGATCCTAAGTCCTAAACTATATTGTTTTAAGTTATGAATGATGTCATTTAAGAGGGTTAAGTTCATTTAAGGCCATTTTTCATTCATGCATGCAAGAGTCATAGGGTGATCAAGGAAATCCTTCAATGTTCCCTTCAATTTCTTCTTGGGCATTCAAGGAAGTGTAAAAATAAGTCTCAATCAGGTATTTAGGGTTATGAAAGGGTGAATCCTTTAACACCTATGACCAATCCCTCTCTAAATCATGCGTTTCGTATGTCTAATCTATGGGGTTTTAACCCAATGCATGATTTTCCTAATTTCTCTATATGGGTATGATTTAAATATGTAAATACTATTGAATTATGAATCATGGGTAAGTATGAATTAAAAAGCCAATTGATAAGAAGTTCATGAAAGATGAGATTTATGATGAATGTATGATTATGATGAGATATTATGATGAAAAACATGTTTTCAATCTACCTATGATTATAATGATATTTTCGATGTGAATTTAGTATTTTTCAAGCATGTTAAAGTATTGGGAAATACCCACATGTTCAAGTATGATTTATTATCTTCCGAATTAAGCTTACCACATGGATTTGGAGCGAAGACTCCTAATTATCTTTCAGCTTGTGGTATGGTTTGAGTTAAAGCTTATTATATGCATGATTCCTTATTTGAGATGTATTTGATTATTGAGCTTCGTCAATTGACGATGGTAAGCTTCGTTGAAAAATGATGGAGAGCATATGCATATTTTTGAAAGTAGTGTCTAGCACCAAGCAGGCTAAGGGTCGATCACCCTATGTCTTAGAACTACGCGCCAACGTAGGTTTATTTTTATCTATTACTTCGGGACCTCCCTTGTGAGCTATCCCTAGCCCCGATTGGGCCACGAGCTTGATATCGATATCATGATATAGTCCTCAGCCCTAGCAAGGCTTTGGATGGGTCTACCCACTCTAGTGTGATAGTTGGACCATGTAAGCTCTATCGTGGTATGTCATTTAAAAGACGAGTCTCCCATTATTCCTCATGATTTCAGTTATGCATGTTCATCACTCATGAGATTTATACATATATATATGTCCTAAAGCAGGTTTGACTCAATGTTCAATTTTACTCATGACTATCAGATTTCAGCTTTGTGTCAATCAATTTTGTTAGGATGTTATGTTATGTTATGATGAGATCATGATTCCAGAAAGAATTCATACAAGCCTTACTCTCAGATTCTTATTGTTATGATTTACATTATGCATGTTGTTAAATTATTTTACTTATTTAAGCAGTTTTACTTACTTTGTATACTCGGTACATTTCACATACTAACCGCATACTCTATGCTGTATCGTTTCATGATACAGGACCCAACTCTCAAGCTCAGCCCCGTTCATAGTCAGTCTTCATAGTTAGCATCTTACATTGTTGGTAAGTCCTCATCTCCCAAGGACTAGACTTATTCGGATTTCCTCTATGTATTTTCAGTTTCAACTTTATTGAGTTTGTTGGGGTCTTGTCCCATCAGCTCGTCATGTTTAGAGGCTATTCAGACAAAGGATGTATTCAGCTTCAAATTGTGTATTCTGATGTTATGTTTAATTTAGACTTCCACTATGATTATCTTGTTGATTCTTTAGTTTTATCGGTTGAGATAGATGTATGTTCATGCCATGGGTTGACTTGGAGTCTCTTGAGGCTCTTTGTCCCATGTTGCGATACGGGCCTCTGTTCGGGTCATGACAGACATAGATCATGAAAGAAGGGATGTTTTCCTAAATATTTCGTAGCCTCTTCATCATAAGTTTGGTGTGCTTCACACACATGAAAAAGACTCTACTTAACGTGGCTTTCAGACAACCTAGGACACTTCAAACCTAATGCTCTGATACGAACTTTGTTAGGATCCGAACATAGGCCCTGATAGGGACATGGGACAAGGAACCCCAAGAGGCTCCAGGTCGACCCATGGCGTGAACATAGTAGTAGCTAAGATATACAACAAGCGGAAACTGAAATAATAAAACATACTTATGCGGAAGTCTAAAAATTCAATAACATTTGAACAATGGAAAATGTAATACTGATCTGAAACTAAATACATGCTATGTCTATAAGTCTCTATAACATAACGAGTTGATGGGACAAGACGCCCAACTAACTCACTATAAAATGAAACTGAAAATACAGATATGAGCTGATAAACAATGGCCCTCGAAAGATGAGGATTCACCAACAGCTGGATAATGCTAAATCTGAAGGTTTGGCTAACAGCAGGACTCAACCTGAACGTCCGAGCCTGTATTATGAAATGATACAACATAGAGTATGTGGTTAGTACATAGAATGTATCGAGTATTCAAGGTAAATAAAATCGCTAAGTAAAAATGAGAAATCATGCATTTCATAAAACATTTCATAATATATTCTGAGAGTAGGGCTGCATGCTAGTATCTAAAAAACATGACTTAAACATAACTGTGTATCATAACTGAATCGAATGACCCAAAGATGAAACTGATTATTCATAAGTAAAATAAAACATTTGATCAAACCTGCTCAAAACATAATATCATGACTGACAAACATGAATAAATTAAATCATGAGGAACAATGGGAGACTCGTCATATAACGGATATTGCCACGATAGAGCTTACGTGATCCAAACTATTAGACTCAAGTGGGCAGAGTCATCCAAAGCCTTGACAGGGTTAAGGATGCTACCATGATATCAATATCAAGATAAAGGCCCCTTGGGGGCAGGGAAATCTCACAAGGGATGTCCCAAATAATTTGAACATACCTACATTGACATGTAGTTCTGAGGCACGGGATTGACTGAACCCTTAGCCTACTCGGTGCTAGACACTACTCCCAAAACATGCATATGGTCTCCATTATTTTTCAACAAAAATGAACCATCGTCTTGTGATGAAGCTGAATCATAATAATACATGCATAATCTAAAAACATATCACGAGGAGCCTTGGCTTAAATCATACCACAAGCTGAAAAGTGGGAGTCTAACCTCCAAAACCATGTGGTAAGCTAATAACATGAAATTGAAGTAAATCATGAACATACTTGATCATATGGGCTTGTCCAAAATTATACATAATTTAGATATTCAAAATCATGGATATAAACATAGGTAATCCAAAATTATACTTTCATCATACACATCTCATCAATATTGAAAACATAGATCATGATCTCAACCTTTCATGAACTTTTATAATTGGGAATTATAATTGTAAGACTTTGAAAACATGAATTGTACTTGAAAACATTATAAAACATGCCCATGAATCTGAATTCAACATTAGAAACATAAATAGGATTTACCCATGATAGAGGTGTAGAGAATTTCACAAGTTGGGTTAAAACCCCATAGATTCATCAACTAAGAATTCCATGAATTTAAAAAAGGATTTGGGCATGGGATTAAAGGAGTACTCCATTCATAACCCTACATACCTGGGTACTTCTGATTTCATCCCCTTCTTGAATGCCCAAAGGAATTGGGGAAGAACTTGATGAATTCTAGGATTCATCACCCTTAGGAACTTCTAGTCCTGCATGCATGGAGAGGGATTGATTTAGAATGATATATACCCTTTTAAAACACACCTATTTGAGCTTCAAATGACGTAGTTTAGGTCTTAGGAGCTTAGAAATTACAGAAAAACCCTTAATAAATTCGCATGAAAATTACACTGACAGTCCGAATGAGGGACTGGACGATTCGTTACTTGAGGAGACGACTTGTTAATTGCTCCCGTTGCCAATACTGGAAACCTTCACTCTGCCAGTCACTATGAGGGATACCATGACTCGTGGTGTACCTAACGACTCGTGGTGAAAAGTCATGATGAACACTACCAAAAATTTACCCTTCAAGCCAAACTCCTAACCACAGCTAACTACACGACTCGCTACCCTGACCATGAGTCGTGGCTTCTCTCATCGTTAACCCCCAGACCAAAATTCTTGCCAACATTCCCTTCCACTTCATGAGTCACTTCATGACTCGTGAAGTACCTCACGGGTCACTAGACAACTCGACCTATGACCTGCTGCAGAAATTCTTATTTTCCCCATGTGAACACTCGGTTCTGATCTTAGGGCTGTCAGAGTATTACACGTTGTGGCCATGATGAATGGTTTATTGTTTGAAAGACTAATTAAATTTGGTTTTCATTTTTCAATTATGGTTGTTTGTATTTATTTATGTTAATTTATTATTTATGAGATTGATCACCTTGTAAGTAATCTGCTGGCTTTCGATTGAACTTGGAAAAGGAAATCAAAAGGGTTAAAAATAAATACAGAATGTAAATTCAAAGACCCTTTAACCCATTGGTGTTTGGATATAAATTGTTATTAAGGACAGGGATATAGCCTTCAACCTCATTTAGTGGAAATACAAGTAGGCATAATCTTCATTTCATTATTCTCCTGTGACCATAGGGATATAGGTGTTAGGGTTCATGAAATAGTTCTTGGATGATAGGGATAGTGGCAAGAAATGGGATAGTAACTTGAAACTAACAACCATAGGAAAAATCATACTAGTTGAATTATGTCTTGAAAACTCAACTTGAAACCAACCAAGTGTCATTGCCCTAGTCTTTCACCATCATCAAAATACAATCAAGCTTACAATTGCTTTTAGTTAATTTTATCTTTGAAATTTTAGTAGTTTAATTTTCCAAACCAATCTTCATTTTAACTGTTTTTTAGATTAGTGAAATTAAAGGGAAAACCTTATTAGGATTGAATTTACAAGTCACTTGGGTACGATATCTGGACATCAAAATCCTATATTACCTGATGACCACGCATGCTTGGGAGACATCAAACATGTGTAACTCATATGCATCACATGACATTGTAAGGCATATTAATATTATAAAAAATGAATTTAGTTAAAACATGTTGTAACACCTTGGACTTCTAGGCAAAGTTTAAAACCGTTCTAGGTATGTGGATAGACCCAAACCCGATGAATTTTTCTTGAAATTAGGTGTTAATATCAATTCTTAAGTGTGGGAATTGAATTGGGTATGAATTAAGGTCATAAGGAACCTCTAGCACAAAGTTTAGTTGAGAACCTTCTTACAGATTTTGAGTTTTTGTATAACTCCTTAAAAGTGTCCGCTTCAAATGACCATTAGTACCAATTTTTGAAGTACTTTTGGGTGATTCAATTTTACGATATAGGCCCCAGATGTAACAAGGGACCTAGAACCACGAATATCTCCAAGATAACGCATGGCTCATGTGTAACATAATAAAAAGCATATAACTAAGCGAAAACAAATCATATAGCATGTCATTAGCGGAAGTCTAGGATATCCTTAATCCTATGAAAAGAGGAAACAAATCATATAGCATGTCATTAGCGGAAGTCTATGATATCCTTAATCGTATGAAAAGAGACAATAAGTCAAAACCTCTCAAACATCTAACGTCTAGTCTGAAAGCCTCTACTCATAAGATGAGCTGATGGAACAACACCCCCAACTAGCTCCAATAAGTCTGAAAACTAAAATGACATAGAAAGGACAAGTATCAAAGTTGACGTCCTCGTATTATAATGACTTACCAAAACTACGATGAAGCTAGAGAAGAATAGAATCTAGTGGCAGGGTTGATACTGGTCACATAAACATATATCATGAAATAATATAGCGCAAAAGTATGCAATCAGTACTTCGAATGTACTAAGTATGTAAGATAAGTAAAACATAAGAATAAGGACAACATGCTACAAATCTTAATCATGAGATAGTTATACAAATGAGTTGTTCATCATAAACTGGAGCATAATGACCCAATGTTGGAAAGTAAAATCAGAAGGCTTAACATGTTTGAAATCATAAGTAAAAAATCTCATAATATAATTAATGGGTCAAATACTATAAAACATGTCATACATCTTGAACATGAAAAATATAAAACATGAGGAACAATAGAGATTCTCTTTCCTGACATAATCGATATGAGCACACATGGAAATCAACTTGTAATCCTGGTCTGGAGGGTGTTCACACCTTGCTAAGGGTAAGAACTATGAAGGTGTGATATCACTCATGAGCCTATTCGGGCAGGGGAAATATTCTCTAGAAAGGACCCCCATCATACCTATGGTGGCACACAGTTCTGAGACCTGAGCATGCTGAACCCCGATTAACTCGGTGTTAAATACTACTCCTAAAACATGCATAGTGCTCATATCATAATAATGAAACTCTGATTTTCCATGGGCTAGTTTAAAAACATGGTGATACATAGATTTCTTGACATATGTGAACTAAACATGAAAAGAATTACTGAAAACTACAACCATGATACATATCAGATTAAAGAAAAATTCATACATACTTGAGAAATTCATCATAACATAAAGATAGAAATTAATGAGAGATGTTACATAAAAATCATGTGATCATAACCATAAATCATAGATAGAAACATGAGAGAATTAAATTCATATGAGATCATGAAATTTTTCATCAAATTGGATCGAACCCTAGAAATTTATAAAAATCATCATTAGAAACTTAAATTCATGAAATTGAGTTTGAATTGGTCATGAGGGTGGAATAAATCCCCCATTCATGACCCCATATACCTTGGCTTTGACGAATTCTCACTAAATTTTGAGTCCCAAGAGAATTTGAGATGAAGAAGAATCCTAATTACTGGAGGACTTGAAAGGATTTAATCTTCAACATTCGGTGTTAGGAATAGAATAAGGGTTTAGGATAATTTTAACCCTTAAATACTCCCTTTAGGAAACCTAAAACAACCTCATTTAAGAGTTAAAAGCATAGAAGGTTACAAAAAACCCTTTGAAAATCGCACTTAAAATTTCTTGTCAGTTGTCACGACTCACATCAAGAGCCGTTACTTGTCATCTTGATTCGTGGTCACTAGTTGTTACATCATGAGTCAAATCTCCATTGTATGATCTTTCTTACCATGACTTATGTACATCATGAGTCAAATCTCCATTGTGTGATCTTTCTTACCATGACTTATTGTTAGGACTCATTAGACCACACTATGAGTCATACCATCAATTGTTACTTCCTGACCCTGCGACTCAGAGGGTTGTCATGACTCTTGACCACGAGTTGTACCATGCTACCATGACTCATGGTGTGGACTCCTGGTTTGGCGAAAGAAATTCCAAAAGATTACCACAACTACACAGATGATTCATTATATGAAACCATGTCTCGTACTATGAGTTGACTTGAGGAAAAAATCCATATTTCCTGCTAACTCATACTCCAAGTCTAGGATCTAGTCTTAGTGTCTTTTAGGGTGTTACATTATCTCCCCCTTGGAAATACTCAGCCTCGAATGAAGAGTAAATATGCTGGAAAGATAAGGAAAGAGCTACAATCCCAAAACTAAAAGCTATATCCTGAATACTAGTGGAGTGACTAACTCCGAACTGAGATACATATATTGAATTGAATTCATGAAGCATACATGCATACTAAGATATGAAAGGAAATGAGAGGCTTGGAAATGACATGAAAATGAATAGAGTATTAAGGGGGAACTAATACCTCATGCTGAAGCTGAGCTAGTAGCGACCTTCTTGGCTATCATATTTGTTTTAGCTTCCCAAGTAGCTCCCTCTACAAACAGGATCCTCCAAAGGACTTTCACCGAAGAGGCCTTCTTGTTCCTCAACATTTGAACCTGATAGTCAAGAATATCAACAGGAACATCCTTATAGGTAAGGAAATTTTCACCCTAATGCTCTCTACTGGCACAACAAAAGCTGGATCACCAATGCACTTTTTCAGTAAGGACACATGGAAAAGTGGATGTACTGATGCTAACTTTATAGGCAACTCCAACTGATAGACCACATTGCTAACACGCCTTAGAATCCTATATGGACCAACATGCCGGGGGCTAAGTTTCCCCTTTTCTCCAAACCTCATCAACCCCTTCATGGGTGACACCTAATACCCAATCATCAACCGTGGACTCAAGCTCTCCTCTCCTAACATTCGTATATGATTTTTGATGACTCTGGGTTTATTTTAGCCTTTCTCTAATAAGCTGAACCTCCTCTATAGCCTCATGAACTAAATCTAGCCCTATTAATGTAGCCTCTCTTACCTCGAACCAACTAATAGGTGACTTATACCTCTGCACATAAAGAGCCTCAAACGGAGCCATCTGAATGCTGGAGTGGCAACTATTATTGTAGGCAAACTCAATGAGAGGCAAGTAATCATCCCAACTAACCTTGAGATTAATCACGAAAGCTCTCAACATGTCCTCCAAGATATGAATGGTCCGCTCGGCTTAACCATCTATCTATGGGAGAAAACTGGTACTAAGCTTGACCTGAGTACAAAGGCGCTTCTGAAATAACCTCTAAAATTGTGAGGTAAACTGAATACCCCAATCTGAAATGATAGACAACGAAAATCCATGCAACCTGACCAACTCTTGAATGTAATGTCTAGCATAGTACTCGGCTGAATCTATAGAATGAACTAACAGGAAATATGCTAACTTAGTCATTCGGTCTACAACAACCCACATAAAGTCATATTGTCAGTGTACGAGGTAAGCTTGTAATGAAGTCCTTGTTTATCTCTTGACACTTCCATATAGGAATGTTGCTTTCTTGAATCATACCTCCATGTTTCTATTGTTCAACCTTAACCTACTAGCAATTTGGACACTTACCACAAATTCCACAATGTCCTTATTCATGCTATTCCACCAATAGACTTCCTATAGATCACGGTACATCTTGGTGGAAGCTATATGGATAGAATATCAAGAGTTGTGGGCCTTTCTCAACATCTGCTCTCTTATGTCATCCATATCTGAAACACACAATCGACCCTGATATCGGAGTACACTGTCTCCCTCTTAGGAGAAAACCTCCACTTTTTAATTTCGTATATTTTCCTTCAACTTCACTATGATAGGGTTCTTATCTTACCTTAATTTAACATTCATCACCAATGAATATTCAGAACCATTCTGAACAATAACACCACCATCCATCGAATTTGTAAGGCGAACATCCAAGCGAGCAAGCCTATGAACATCTCTAGCCAACTCCTTCTTTTCGTCTTGCACATGAGTCAAACTCTCCATGGACAACTAGCTAAGACCACCAGTCACTAAATTGGCCTTCTCAAGATTATAAAAGACACTAACGTCATAATCCTTGAGAAGCTTAAGCTATCACCTTTGCCGCAAATTTAAGTCCTTCTGCATAAAGACATACTAAAGTCTTATAGTCCGTGAACACATCAACATGCACCCTATACAAATAGTTCCTCCAAATCTTCAAGGAAAACACCATAGGGCTTAAGCTATCACCTTACCATGTTGTATCAACACAGAGGCATCACAATATACTCAAAGCCGTCTATGCCCTCTGGTAGGGTCAAAACTGGAGTTGAAATGAGTCAGGCCTTTTGCTCCTGAAACTCTTCTCACACTCATCAGACCACTGAAACTTGACTTTCTTCTAAGTCAACTTTGTCAAATCCCTCCACGAACATCCTGTGGTAGCCACCTAAGTCAAAAAAGCTCCTAACATTAGTGGGAGTGACATGTCTAGGCCAGTTCTTCATTGCCTCAATCTTCTGAGAGTCTACTTATACCCCCTCACTCGACACCATATGACCAAGGAATGCAATTGATTTTAGCCATAACTCGCACTTGCTGAAATTAGCAAATAGTTGATGATCCTTAAGAGTCTGCAACATGATCCTCGAATGGGTAGCAGCATGCTCTTCCTTACTTCGAGAGTATATGAGGACATCATCTATGAGGACAATGAAGAATATATTCAAATACTACTTGAGCACCCTATTCATCAAATCCATGAAAGTTGCAGGAGCATTGGTTTGTCCAAAAGATATAATAAAAACTCATAGTGACCATACTGAATCCTGAAGGCTATTTTTGAAATGTCACACTCTCTAACTATGAGTTGATGATAGCCAGATCTAATGTCTGTTTTCTAAAAGAAACTAGCATCCTAAAGCTGATTGAACAAGTCATCAATCTAGGGAGGGGATGCTTATTCTTGATTGTGACTTTGTTCAACTACCGATAGTCAATGCACATCCTGAGAGAACCATCTTTCTTGCACACAAAAAGGACTGGAGCACCCTATGGAGACTTACTAGGCCTGATGAAACCCTTATATAAGAGATCCTTCAATTATTCATTCAACTTCTTAAGCTTAGTTGGAGCCATATTGTAAGGATGAATATATATGGGCTGCATATCAGGGAGGAGGCCTATCCCAAGTCAATCTCCCACTCAGGAGGGGCTCCTGGTAGATCATCTAGGAACACCTTTGGATACTCACATACAACAGGACCTGACTGGAGAGTCAGGGTCTGGAACATAGAATCCTTAACCCAAACTAGATGATATATGCAATCCTTGGAGATCATTTTCCTGGCATTACATAGGAGACAAAGCGACCTACAGGCACTACTGAACTACCTTTCCATTCTAGGACTGGTTCACCCTAAAATCAGAACTCTACTATTTGGGTTATACAATTGATTAAAGCACAACAAGAGTACAACCAATCCATGTTGAATATAACATTAACGTCTGTCACGTATAACTCTACTAAGTTGACTGAGGTAATTTTCTGAAGATTGATAACCGAGCAATTTCTGCATACCCGTCATGCAATGATCAATTCACCGACAAGAGTAGAGACTGAAAAGGCTTATGAAAGATTTTAGGACTAACACCGAAACTAATAGCAACATAGGGATTCACAAAGGATAATGTTACCCCAAAATCTAAAAATGCATTAACATCAAGATGGAAGACTCCTAAAATACGCATGAGCATATCTGGTAAACTCTCCTGATCCTAGCATGAAGTAAGTGCGTAGAAGTGGTTCTAGCGTAATCGCCACCTGCACCAGGATGTGACCCATTGGAATGGGAGAGCTATTTAATCGGTGGCTGGGGCACGACCTCTACCGTCACCCTGTCTGGCTGAAGGACAATCTCTATATATGTGACCAGGCTTACAACACCTGAAGCAAGCATTTGAGCCAACCAAGCATCATCCAGGATGGTTCCTACAAAACTTCTGGCAAGCTAGGAATGTGTGCTCCCCTAACATGCTCCTCTGACCTCTTGAACCTAATGCTCTACCTCTGTATTCACCTCTGGGCCTAGATGGACACTAGCTGAAGATGGAATTGGGGCTGATGACCTCTTGTGAGACTGCAATCAATGTCCACCACCTGACCTCTACTTAGAATACTCAAAGTTCCCTATCCCATCCCTTTTGGTCTCCCTCTCCTTCTCCTTCAACTTCTCCTCCTCTATCTGCTCGGCATAGAGCATAAGTTGAGAGATATCAATGTTGCTGATTAGCATAGTGGCGCTTTACTCATCAACCAGAGAATTTGAAACTCCTAATACAAACTTGCTCATGCGAGCCCTTGGCTCGACATCCATATCCGGAGCATGCTCAGATAGTTGGATGAATCTCAGGCATACTCCTAAAGAGACATGTTGTTCTGCTTCATGTCTATGAACTCTACTGGCGTTGCTTCCTTCAACTCTAAGAGAAAGAACTTGTCCAAGAAACCTGTTACAAATTGGTCCCAGCCAATATGGACTGCACCTACTCCACGACCCTCCTTCCACTGCCTGAACCAAAGTTGTTCTACTGTCACGACACGAGTCTACACCCTAGACGAGACACAGTACTTGGTGCCATAAGTGTCCCCAAGCTAACCCATGGTCTAATATTGCACTATAAACTAAGTAAAATATAAGCGGAAGTTGTATAAAAATAATTATCCAAGAAATACTATTTTGAAAAGAGTTAATTAATCTGAATAGAATACTGAACAACTATGTTGGAAAGCCAACTACCAATTGATGAGTTGCTGGGACAAGCCCCCAGCTAACTCTAAAATCTGTCTAAATAAAGAATTAACTACAAAGCAAGTATCGCCCTCGGAAGATGAGGACTCACCAAATAATGTTGCTACTGAAATTGTCGAGCGGGGGAGGTAGGGAACTACTAACGATACTGAGATTGAGAACTTGCACCTGTATCATAATATGATACAACGTAGAAAGTATGTGTTAGTACCTTGAATGAACTGAGTAAGTGAGATATAAAATAAGCACTAAACTAAAATAACATGAGATGACCAATTGATACTGAATATTGGTAAAAGCTAAGGTATAACTGATATGGTCAGTAATGACCCTGACTGATGGTCATGAACATGTCCTGGAACTGAGTGACTGAACTGACTTATATCAAACTGAACTGAAACTCTATGACAAGTGGGAGAGTCTGTAACCAACATATAACCATGTGAGCTAGACGTGGAATATGATATATGCACCCCATCGAGGAAAGCCCACTATACATTGCCAGGGTATAGTGGCTGAGCTTGGTGATCACATGTCTGGCGCCCGTTAGGCCAATAACCTATGGTGGCAACGTAGTTCTGGGAACCTGGGTGCGCTAGAACCCCAGTCCACTCAATGCTAAGTACTAATCCCACTAGATAGTCCTAACTTGACTACTAAGATGATAGCTTGAGGCTGGGGTCCTAGACTATGTTATCTGCAAGTAACCTAAAAGTTTGTAGGACCAAATAACTAAAAATTAGTGTTCTAAGACTGGTCAGATCTGCTTATATGGAAGCATCATAACCTTCTAAAGAACTAACTGATAATTGATACAACTAGTTCTTAGACCGGTCAGAGCTACTTATCTGGAAGCATCATAACCGTCTAAAGACCAAACTAATAACTAAAAGCTAAGGTTGTGAGGTATTACTAACACCTCAAGAACCTGACTATAGTCAAACTGATCAACTGATTGAGAATTCATATGATACAAACTTCAAAAGGATTTTTGGGGCACAGGGGAAGGGCAATTCCCTTGTTGCATTCCCATAAGCCTGGAGTAGAATCATTAAAAGAAGTATGGATAAATCTGAGAGAAAATTGGAAGCCCTGGGTTAGCCTGTCAGGAATTTTCTGCTCTGGAACTCGTGAGTTGAGTGAAATGAGAGGGATTTAGTCCATTACCCCTTTAATCCTCTCCAAAACACACCCAATACGAGTGGTTTAGGGCCTAGGACCTTAGGAATTATGAAAAATCCCTTAAAAATTCCGCAGGGAAAATCACACTGCCAATCCCAATGAGAGATTGGATGAGTTGTTACCTATGACCATGACTTGTGGCCTATTTCCCATCATCAACACTGGCACACATTATCCTGTCAGTCACCACGAGGGACACCACAAATCGTGGTGTATCTAACGACTAGTGGTGACAAGTTGTGAGAACACCGCCTAAATATTTAACATCCCATCCAAATCCTAACCACGACCAACACAACGACTCCTTTCCCTGACCATGAGTCGTGGCTTCTCTCATGGTCAAGCCCAGAGCACAAATCCCAGCCAACTTCCCCTCCACTCCGCGAGTCACTTAATGACTTGTGGAGTACTTCACGGTTCATTGGACGACTTGTCCTATGATCTGGTGCAGAAATTCCTATTTTCTCCGTTTGAACCCTCGGGTCTGATCTTAGGGATTTTTAGGGTATTACAATATCTCCCCTTGGGAAAGTTCATCCTTAAATGTTGATAAACATACTGAAAAGCTGGGGGAAAGAAACTACCATACCAAATATTGAACATCCAAAGTTGAAAACTAACGGAGTGACTGACTTTGGAATAAGTACATGATGGAACTGAATTCGTGAATCACACATACATATAATGACATGAAAGAAACTGGGGCACATGAACTGAACATGAAACTGAATAGAGTACTGACGAAGAATGAAATACCTAATGCTGAAATAGAATTGAAAGGAAATAAATAAGGGTATTTAGACATCATCTCCACTTCCACTTCCGATGTGGTCCCCTTAACTGAGAGACTATCCTTTATTCCAATATTATCTAGTAGCAAAACTGGTTGGATCACCGATGTACTTCTTCAACAGTGACACATGAAAGACTGGGTGCACAGATGCTAACTCTAAAGGTAATTCTAACTCATAAGCCACATTTCCAATTCTCCTCAAAATCTTGTAGGGTCCTACATACCTCAAACTGATTTTTCCTTTCTTTCCAAACCTCACCACCCCTTTCACGGGTGAAATTTCCAGATAAACCCAATAATCTATAGCAAATTCTAACTCTCTCCTTCTCACATCCACATATGATTTTCTGTTAGCTCTAAGCTATTTTCAACCTTTCTCTGATAAATTGCATTTTCTGCACAGCTTCATGAATTGAGTCTGGTCCTATCAGGGTAGCTTCGCCAGCTTCAAACCACCCTATAGGAGACCTACACCATCTACCATGTAATGCCTCAAATGGGGCCATCTGAATACTTGAGTGGTAGCTGTTGTTGTAGATGAGAGGTAGGTAATCATCCCAACTAGCCTTGAAGTGGATTACACAAGGTCTCAACATATCTTCCAAGGTCTGAATAGTCCGCTCAGCTTGTCTATCTGTCTAAGGGTGAAATGTTGTGCTAAGTTTGACCTAAGCACCGAGTCCTTTTTGAAATGACTTCCAGAAATGCGAGGTGAACTGGGTATCTCTATCTGAAATGTTTGACAAGGGAACTCTATGTAGTCTGACTAACTCCTGAATGTACAGCCTAACATAATCCTTAGCTGATTCAGTAGTTTTAACTGTGAGGAAATGTGCTGACTTGGTCATCTGATCTACTATCACCCAAATAGAATCATTCTTCTGAAGAGTACAAGGTAGACTAGTAATGAAGTACATATTCACTTCTTCCCACATCCACATGGGTATGCTGATATCCTGAGTCATATCCCTAGGGCTCTGATGTTGATCTTTAACCTGTTGGTAGTTCGGTCACTTAGCCACGAATTCTGCAATATCTCTCTTCATGTCGTTCCACTAGTAAATTTTTCGTAGGTTATGGTACATCTTAGTGGCACCTGGGTGGATAGAATATCTGGAGCTGTGTGCTTCTACCAGTATTCGATGTCTCAAGTCATCTACGTTTGCGACACATAGTCTGCCCTGTTAAAGAAGCACACCATCTCCCCATTTGGAGAAAGCCTCCACTTATTTTCTTAGAACTGCTTCTTTCAACTTAAGTAATATGGGATCGTCATCCTGTTTTGACTTAACCTCAATAACTAAAAAGGATTCTGACCCACTCTGTAGTACTACTCCGCGCTCAGCTGAATCCACCAATTGCACTCCCAATTGGGCTAACCTGTGAACATCCTTTTCTAGCTCTTTTCTGCCCTCTTCAACATAAGCAACACTCCCCATGGACATCCCTCTTAGGGCATCCGCCACCACATTTGCCTTGCCCCGGTGGTACAACACACTTATGTTGTAATCATTCAGTAACTCCAACCACCTTCTCTAAGGAAGGTTCAAAGCCTTCTGATTGAACACGTATTGAAGGCTCTTGTGGTCGGTGAAAACATCCACGTGAACCCCATAAAGGTAATGCCTCCATATTTTTAGAGCAAACACCACTACTGCTAATTCAAGATCATGAGTCAAATAATTCTTCTCATGAACTTTGTGCTATCTAGAGTCATAAAGCTTTCACCTTACCTCGTTGCATCAGAACACAACCGAGGCCAACTCTAGAAGTATCACAATAGACTACGAAGCCATCTATTCCTTCTGGTCAGGTCAAAATTGGAGTTATATTAGGTCGAGTCTTTAACTCTTGGAAACTCTTCTCACATGCATCTGACCATTAAAACTTCACCTTTTTCAGAGTTAGCTTAGTTAGAGGAGGCGCAATAGAGGAAAATCCCTTTACAAATCATTTGTAATAACCGGTTACACCCAGGAAACTTCTAATATCTGTTGTGGAAGTAGGTCTTGGCCAATCTTTCACTGTTGTAATCTTTTGAGGATCTACCTAAATACCCTCACTTGAGACCATATGACCAAGGAAAGCCACAAACTTCATCCAGAATTCACATTTGCTAAATTTAGCAAATAGTTGGTACTCTCTGAGAATCTGCAACACTATCCTCAGATGGTTAGCATGCTCCTCCTCATTTTTGGAGTATACCAAAATATCATCTATGAACACAATGACGAACATGTCTAGATAGTGTTTGAATACCCTGCACATCAGGTACATGAAATATGTAAAGGCATTAGTTAGTCTAAAGGACATAACCACAAATTCATAGTGACCATACCGAGTTCTGAAGGATATTTTTGGTATATCACATTCCTTGACCCTAAGCTGATGATATCCCAACCTAAGATCTACCATGAAAAAAAACTGGCTCCCTGAAGCTGATCGAACAAGTCTTCAATCCTGAGTAGGGGATACCTCTTCTTAACTATAACCTTGTTTAGTTGACACTAGTCGATACCATTCTGAGGGTACCATCTTTCTATCGCACAAAAAACACTAGAGAACCCCATGGAGAGATGTTAGTCTTGATGAAATCCTTATCTAAAAGGTCTTTCAGCATTCTTTCAACTCCTTAAGCGTAGTTGGAGCCATTCTATAAGGAGGAATAGAGATGGGATGAGTGTCTGGAAGAAGGTCTATGCCGAAGTCTAGTTCCCGCTCGGGAGGGACTCCGTAAAGATTTTTGGGAAACACGTTAGAAAACTTGCTGACAACTGGAACTGACTATATAGTTGGGGTCTAAGATCTAGAATCTTTAACCCAAACTATGTGATATGCACCCTTTCGAAATGAGATTCTTTGACTTAAGGTAGGAAATAAACTGACCCTTAGCCATTGAAACACTACCCATACTTTCTAAGGCTGGCTCATTGGGAAACTGAAACCTGACAACTCTAGTTCTACAGTCAACTGAGGGATAACTTGAATGTAACCAATCCATGCTAAGAATGAGGTCAGAATCTACCATGTCTAGCTTTACTAGATTAGCTGGAATAACTTTACTTAACATTGAGACTGGGCAGTTTCTATATACCCCGCAGGCTCTAATTGACTCACCAACTAGGGTAGAGACCGAGAATGGTTACAAGAGGACTTCTGGACTGATTTCAAACTAAAGAGCTACATAAGGATTCATAAATGATAGTGTGGCTCTTGGATCTAGTACGGCATATACATCTAGATGGAAAAGACGTAACATACCTGTTACCACGTCAGGTGAGCTCTCCTAATCCTGATGAGAGGACAAAGCATAAAAATCATTTTGGCACTAACCACCATCCATACCTGAAGTAGTCCCCTGCTTAGCTGGACGACCTACTAGGGTTGCTGAAGCAGACTGAGTTCTCCCTCGTCCTACAGATGGATACTCCTTTAACCTGTGACCCAATTTTCTACATCCAAAGCAACCCTTCTTGCCATGCACCATTCCCCCGGATGGTTCTTACCACACTTAGGACAAGATGGGTAATGGTTGCTGGAACTGTAACTCTGGGGCTGAGAGCCTATTGCTCCACCCTTTCGATCCTTGAAAGACCGAAAATTAGGGGTGCTGACTGAAGTGGGTGTTAGAGTCCTCTGTTGTGCTATTGTGGGCGACTACTGTCGCCGGACCTTTGCTGGCCATAATCTGACTAACTTGTTCTATCCCACTAGTTCTCCCGCTCAATATCCTTCAAGTTCTCTGCCTCAATCTGCTGGGCATGAATCCTGAGGCTGGAGAGGTTAATGACTTTGATGAGCATCGCAGTTCTGCACTCTTTCAGTACCAAGTTTAACACTCCATTGATGAATTTGAGCATGCGAGCCCTTGGCTTGCTACCATCTCTAGAGCATACACGATTTTGTTACCCTGCATTAAGTTCATGAATTTAGGGACCTTGGCCTCTCCCAATTCCCGAGGAAAGAATCTATCTAGAATTGCAGTCATGAACTCATCCCACTCTACTGACCCTGCTTCTGCTAGCCTTCCCTCCTTCCACTGGTTGTATCAAATCTAGGACACCCCTTTAAATTGGTAGGCAGCCAGATTAGTACTCTCCACTAAATTAACACCCATAATTCAAGTGATCTTCATCACCTCAGCTACAAACTCCTAAGGGTCCTCTCCCAACTTTGATCCATGAAAAGCTAGAGGGTTCATTTGGGTGAAGTCCTGAACCCTGGTAGCTGTTGCATACCCCTTTGCATTCACTGGGACAACCTACTGGTTTACTTGATTGGTCACCTTCTGAGACAACAGTTGAATCTCCCGAAATTCTATCGAGGACAGTGAATCGTCCTGAGGGGCTGCTGGAGCTGGTGGGGTAGGTCAGTTGGCATTGCTAGCCCTCCTTCCATTTCCTCATTTCGGAGGAATATTTTAGCTAAAATGAATAGAGCACGAGCTAGGAGTTTATTTCTGGGATTAAACTTCAACGGATGATAAGGAGTATGAACAAAAGGGAGTTTTCCGAATAATGTCTTGTAGCCTCCCCATCATAAGTGTAGCGCACTTCACACAAATGAAAAAGAGTCTACTTGACACGGCTTTAAGACATCCTAGGATACTCTAAAACTAGGGCTCTAATACCAAGTTTTTCATGACCCTAGTATACACCCTGGATGAGATAGGGTACTTGGTGCGACAAGTGACCCCAAGCTAATGTATTATCTAACATTGCACTGGTAAACTAAGTAAAACATAAGTGGAAGTTGTGTAAAAATTAATTATCCAATAAATACTATTTGAAAAGTGTAAATGAATCTTAACAGAATACTGAACAGTTGTGTCTGAAAGTCAATAACTAACTGCAAAGCAAGTATCGTCCTCAGAAGATAATCACCATATAACGTTGTTGCTGAAATCATCAGGGGGGGGAACTAATGATGATGCAGAGACTGAGACCCTGCGCCTGTATCATAATATAATACAACATAGAAAGTATGCGTCAATACTTCGAATATACTAAGTAAGTGAGATATACATTAATCATTGAAAAATAAGCACTGAACAAAAATAAAATAAAATGACCAACTGATACTGAATACTAAAAGTTGAGTTATAACTGATAGGGTAAATAATGATCCTGACTGATGGTCATAAACATGTCCTTGGAAATGAGTGACTGAACTGAGCTATATTGAAATGAACTAAAACTATACTGACAAGTGGGTGAGTCTACAACCAACATATAACCACGTGAGCTAGATATGGAGTCTGTTGTATACACCCTACCAGAGAAAGCCCACTATACCTTGCCAGGGTATAGTGGTTGAGCTGGGTGATCACAAGTATGGGGCTCGTTGGGCCAATAACCTATGGTTGCACCTTGGTTTTGGGAACTTGGGTGCACTAGAAACCCAGTCTGCTCGGTGCTAAGTACTACTCCCACTGGATAGTCATAAATTTTCTACTAAGCTGAAAGCTCAAAGCACGGGGTCTTGAACTAAGTCAAAAATGCTTATCTAGAAGTAACCTGGGAGACTATAGGACCGAATAACTGAAAACTGGTGTTCTAAGACTGGTCAGAGCTGCTTATCTAGAATCATCATAATCGTCTAAAGAATTAACTAATAACTGATATTGCTGGTTCTAAGATCAGTCAGAGCTACTTATCTCTAAGAGACATAACTGTCCAAAGATCAAACTGATAACTAAAAGCTAGGGCTAGGAGGTATTATTGACACCTCTAGAAATTGACTATAATTAAACTAATCAGCTGATAATACTGAAAGATACTGAAAATGCAAACATTATGAAGAAGATTGAAATAGCATGCCACTGGCTAAGAATTCATATGATAGTAATAATATGGGAATTCAAAGACTAACAGAGTCAAGCAACATTAATATCTAATCAACTATGCAAGACCCATTTTAGTGCATTTATAAAATTAAGGCAAAAATCATATTGCAGGAAGAAAGTGGCAACATGTTCATTAAGTAGTGGAAACATAGCAACAATTAATATGAACAACAATCCGTAAGAATTAATCAGAATCTGGCTGAAAATTTACCCTAATTCAAATCGTCAAGGCTAGACTGATAAGAAATTTCAGAAGGATTTTTTGGGGAACTAGGGAAGGGCAATTCCCTTGTTGAATTCCCACATACATGGAATAGAATCCTTGAAAGAAGTCTGGAGAAATCTGAAGGAAAATTGGAAGCCCTAGTTTATCTTTGAGATGCCTATCAGGCACTTTTTTGCTCTAGAGATTGTGAGTTGAGTGAAATGAGACGGATTTAGATGATTACCCCTTTAATTCTCTCCAAAACGTGCCCTAAATGATGTAGTTTAGTTCCTAGGAACTTGGGAATTATGACAAAGACCTTAAAAAATTTTGTAAGGAAAATCACACTGCCAGTCCCGACGAGGGACTGGATGAGTCGTTACCATTGACCACGACTCGTGGCCTACATCCCGTCCTCAACACAAGTACACATTATCATGTCAATCACTACGAGGGACACCATGACTTGTGGTGTACCTAACGACTCGTGGTGACAACTCGTGATGAACACTACTCAAAAATTTAACATCCTATCTAGCACCTGACAATGACCAACACCACGACTTGTTGCCTTGAACACGAGTCGTGGTTTCTCTCATGGTCAACCCCCAGGACAAAAATCCCATCCAACTTTCCCTCCACTCCATGAGTCACTTAACTACTGGTGGAGTACTTCAAAGGTCACTGGACAACTCGTCCTGTGACATGGTGCAGAAATTCCTATTTTCTCTATTTGAATCCTCGAGTCTGATCTTAGGGGTTTTCTGTATATTACATCTACCCCCTTAAGCTAATAATAAGCCAAATCCACACTCTCCTTTCCAGAAATAACCATGATCTGGGTAATCTTCTGGACCTCATCAATAAACTCTTATGGATCCTCGTCTATCATAGAACCATGAAACTCTGGCGGGTTCATCCTAGTAAAGTCTTGCACTCTCGTCGCTGCCACACTCCTATTGGTATTCACACGTACAAAGCTGTTGTTTTACCTGGGCTAATATCTAAAAAGCGGCCAATTATGCCCTAGCCTACGCGGTCATACAAGTAACATAGTGGCTCTTTTAAGAGCTGGTTGAACCCACAGGAACTGAACTATTTCAGCGAATATTTAAGTTCAAGAGTTAATTCGACCTTCACAAGTGTTGATTGTAGAGATTTTGGAGACTTGTAATTAATTCTAGAAGTGATCATAGAATAGTCGGGAAACAATAACAAGAAGCATCTAGAGTTAAGGCCTGACAATCATGCAATACAACAATTCACGATGGTTCAAGTATTAAAACTTCAGTTGTCGTCTCACAAAGTCAAAATCCAGTGTTCGTAGCCTTTCAAGCCTTTAAAAACAACAAACTAGTCTCACACATCATTGAGCAGGGATGTGACGCCTCAATTTGTGAGCAAATTAACACTCTGAATGTGACTTATGGGGTTTATGTCCTTGATTATGGAATTTCGTACCTCTAATGATTTAACCTAACTTTGCTTCAGAACTACTTCTATGAGAGGTGATTGACAATTGTAAGTTAGTGTCTAGCTATCATCCCATTTAATTAACCAAGCAACGCAAATTAGGTATAGTTTCTATCCTAATTACAAATCCTATCGTAAAGACAAGAACTTGCTCATTGCATTCTTTAGTTCTAACCTAGGGTTACTCTTTCGAGCTTTTACCTAAGCTTAAAATTTGTTTTCATAGTGATCAAGCTTAAAAACAACAACAATTAAGAATGCAAGACAAAACAACAACCAAAACTTGAACCAAAGATGAAAATCATTCAATTACATTCATATCATATGGCTTCAACCCTAGAGGAAGGGTTTTAGCCATTCATTTTCGTAGAATTACTCAAAAACATGATTAAAGTAATGTACTTACAAGAATGGTAAAAGAGAATGAAAAGTTATGAACCCTAGGTAGAGTTTCCTTCCTTCTCCCTTCGCTCCTTTCTGTTTCTTGATTCTATCAGTCTTGGGATTCCCTTGTTGTTAAAATAAGCTAAAATCTCAGTAAGATACATTCTAGTCTAGTTTTAGTCAGAATATTAGTATACTCAATATTATTAAAAAATGTCATCTGATCAGTTGACTACAGTCTTTTCTTTAGGTATCAGTGGTGCCTCCCAGTTATCAATTATTATACTCAGATATCATTTATCAGATTTTAGTTGGTTCTTTAGATGATTATGACACTTCCAGATAAGCAGCTCTGACCAGTCTTAGAACCCCCAGCTTCAGTTTCAATTTGTTCTTTAGATGGTTACGATGCTTACACATAGGCAGCTCTGGTCAGTCTTAGAACACCAGTTATAGAATCTAGTCCGATAAGACACTCAGGGTACTTCCAGTTAGGTATCCCTGACTTAGTCTTGGACCCCAATTTCGAGCTATCAGCTTAATAGTCAGCCTAGGACTATCCAGTCGGAGTAGAACTTAGCACCGATCGGATCGGGGTTCTAGTGCACCTAGGTTCCCAGAACTACGTTGCCACCGTAGGTTATTTTATTGGCCCTATGGCCCCAGACTTGTGATCACCCAGCTCATTCCTTTATACCCTATCAAGGTGTATTGGGTCTTACCGATAGGGTACATATATCAGACTCCACATCTAGCTCACATGGTTATATGTCGATTATAGAATCTCCCACTAATCAGTACAGTTTAAGTTTAGCTCAACTCAATACAGTTTCAGATTTACTCAGTTTAGTTCAGTTTAGTACAGTTAGCTCAGATCAGTATCTCAGATTCAGGGCATGTTTATGACCACTAGTCAGGGTCATTATTGACCAACTCAGTTATATTTTAGTTGATCAATTTCCGGCATTTCAGTTGGTCATTGCACGTCATTACTGTTTAGTTATTTATTATTTATGTTATATTTTCTCCCACTTACTCAGTACATTCAAAGTACTGACGCATACCTTCTATGATGTATAGCATTATGATACGAGCGCAGGTTCTCAGCCTCAGCACCGTTAGTAGATTCCTTCAGGTGATATCAACAGCAGCAATGTTGAGTCCTCATCTTTCAAGGATGATATTTTATTTTTTAGTTATTTTCTTGTAGTTAGACTTTAGAGTTAGCTGGGGGCTTGTCCCAGCAACTCATCATTAGTAGATGGTTTTCAGACATAGACTCAGACATTCAGTTTTTCTTTCAGATGTATGAACCATTATCATTTAGCTTTCTTAAATGGTTTTATTATTTATGCTTCCGCTATGATTACTCAGATTACCAGTGTTATGATAGATCATGGGTTGGCTTGAGGGTTATTTGTGACTCCAAGTATCGTGTCTCATCCAGGGTATAGACTCGAGTCATGACAAGCTTGTTATCAGAGCACTAGGTTTAAAGTGTCCTAGGATGTCTAAAAGCCGCGTCAAGTAGAGTCCTTTTCATGGGTTTGAAGCGCGCCACTATTATGACGGGGAGTCTATGAGACGATTTTAGGAAAACTCCATTTTTTTTTCATACTCCTTATCATGCGTTGAAGTTCAATTCTAGGAACGTTCTCCTACTCATACTCTATTTCGTTTAAGTGAAACTATGCCTCCAAGACGCAAAAATGGAAGAAGGGCCGACAATGCTAACCGACCTGCCCCACTAGCTCCAATAGCCCCGTAGGACGACTAAGTGTCCTCAGTAGAGTTCACAGAGGCAATGCAACTACTGGCATAGCCAGAAACCAAGTGAACCAGCAAGTGGTTCCAATTAACTCAAATGGGTCCGCAGTAGCTGCCAAAGTTTGGGACTTCACCTGAATGAAACCTCTAGCCTTTCATGGAGCTAAGGTGGGAGAGGACCC
Source organism: Datura wrightii (assembly GCA_035772735.1). NCBI lineage: Eukaryota > Viridiplantae > Streptophyta > Magnoliopsida > Solanales > Solanaceae > Datura > Datura wrightii. The sequence goes on from JASDFA010000018.1 coordinate 108,581,018, forward strand.
ATAGGAGTTCATGGATAAAGTATGGATGATCACCCAGATTATGGGTATTAGCTCTATTGAGAGAGCTGACCTGGCTGCCTACCAGTTGAAAGGGGTAGCCTAGGTCTCGTACGATTAGTGGAAAGAAGGGAGACCTGCATGAGCAGAATTAGTGGAGTGGGAAGAGTTCACAATGGCATTTATAGACAGATTCTTCCTCCGGGAGTTAAGGGAGGCTAAGGTTGCAGAATTCATGAATTTGAAGTAGGGCAATAGGACAGTGGAGGAATATGCACTGGAGTTCAAACGGTTATCAAGATATGCTCCGGAGATGGTAGTTGAGCCAAGGACTCGCATGCTTAATGTCAACGAAGTATCAAACCTGTTCCTTAAGGAGTGCAGGACTACGATGCTCATAAAAGACATTGACCTCTCTAGCCTCATCGTTCTGCACAGCAGATTGAGGCAGAAAATATGAAAGACATAGAGTGAGAGAATAAGCGAGCTAGGACTGGCCAATCAGATTATGGCCACCAGAGTTCTGGCAGCAGTAGCAGCCCACAGCAACAACAGTAGCAGTAGAGGGCTCCAACACCCACTTCAGTCAGCGCCCTTACTTTCCAGTCCCACAAGGATCAAAAAGGTGGAGCATCTGGCTCTCAGTCCCAGAGTCACAGCGTCAGCAACTGCTATCCAGCTTACCCTAAGTGTGGCAAGAACCATCTAGGGGAATGCCCTTAGGGAAGAGAGCATTTCTTTTGGTGTGGACAGCTAGGTCACTGGCTCAAAGAATACCCATCAGCAGGACGGGGGAGATCACAGTCTACTACTTCAGCTGCTCCAGCACGCCAACCAGCTCAGTAGGCCAACACTTCAGGTACGGATGGTGGCCAGCGCCAAAATTATTTTTAATCTTTATCCTCTTGTTGGGATCAGAAGATCTTACCTAATGTGGTCACGGGGATGTTACGTCTCTTTCACTTAGATGTGTATGCCCTACTAGATCCAAGAGCCACACTATATTCATGACTCCCTATGTAGTTTTCTAGTTAGAAATCATTCCAGAAGTGCTCTCAAAACCATGCTCAGTATCTACCCTAGTTGGTGAGTAAACTAGAGTTAGCCGGGTGTGTAGAAACTGCCCAATCTCAGTATTGAATAAGGTCATTCCAGCTAATCTCGTAGAGTTAGACATGGTCGATTTTGATCTTAGTCTTGGCATGAATTGGTTACACTCTGGTTATACTACAGTTGACTGCACAACTAAAGTCATCAGATTTTAGTTCCCTAATGAGCCAGTTTTAGAGTGGATGGGCAGTAGTTCAGCGCTTAAGGGTTTGTTTATTTCCTACCTTAAGGCAAAGAAGCTTATTTCTAAGAGGTGCATGTATCACCTAGTTCAGGTTCAGGATTCCAGCTCTGAGACCCCAACTATCTAGTTAGTGCCAATTGTTAGTGAGTTCCCTGATGTGTTCCCGAAGATCTTCTCGGAGTCCCTCCCGAGTGGAAAATAACTTTGGCATAGACCTTCTTCTACACACTATGCCCATCTGCATCCCTCCTTATAGAATGGCCCCAGCTGAGTTTAAGGTGTTGAAGGAGAAGCTAAAAGACCTTCTTGATAAAGGTTTCATTAGGACCAATATCTCTTAATGGGGTGCTCTAGTACTATTTGTGTGAAAGAAAGACGGTACTCTTAGAATGTGTATCGATTACCATCAGCTGAAAAAATTCACAGTTAAGAACTGGTATCCCCTACCCAGGATTGACAACTTGTTCGATCGGCTTCAGGGATGCAGTTGTTTTTCCTAAGGTAGATCTAAGGTGAGGGTATCATCAGCTTAGTGTCAGAGAATGTGACATATCAAAAACAGCCTTCAGAACTCGGTATGGTCACTATGAATTTATGGTTATATCCTTCGGATTACCTAATACCCCCACAGCTTTCATGGACCTGATGAACAGGGTTTTCAAACGGTATCTATACATGTTTGTCATTATATTCATTAATGACATTCTGGTATACTCCAGAAACAAGGAGGAACATGTTAACCATCTACGTATAGTGCTACAGACGCTCAGAGACCGCCAGCTATTCGCTAAGTTCAGCAAATGTGAATTCTAGTTGAAGTTTGTGACTTTCCTTAAGTCACGTGGTCTCGATGAGGGAATTCAAGTAGATCCTCAAAAGATAGCAGCGATTGAAGACTGGCCAAGACCTACTTCCCCAACTAAGATCAGATGTTCTTGGGTCTAGCCGGTTATTACTGACATTTTATGGAAGGATTTTCCTCTATTGCATCTCCTCTGACCAGGTTGACTCAGAAAAAGGTGAAGTTTTAGTGGTCAGATGCATGTGAGAAGAGTTTCCGGGAGTTGAAGACTCGACTCATTACCGCTTCAATGTTAACCTTACCGGAAGGAACATATAGGTTTGTTGCATATTATGACACCTCCAAAGTAGGATTCAGTTGCATTCTGATGCAGCAGGGTAAGGTGATAGCTTACGCCTCCAGACAACTCAAGGTTCACGAAAAGAACTATCCGACTCATGACATTGAGTTGGCAGCAGTGGTGTTTGCATCCAAAATATGGGGGCATTACCTTTACGGGACTCATGTGGATGTTTTCACCAATTACAAGAGCTTTTAGTATGTGCTCAGCTAGAAAGATGTAAATCTTCATTAGGGAAGGTGGTTGGAGCTATTGAAGGATTACGACATGAGTGTGTTATACCACCCGAGCAAGGCTAATGTGGAAGTCGATTCCCTAAAGGGGATGTCCATGGGGAGCATGACTCATGTTGAAGAGAGCAGAAAAAAACTGGCAAAGGATATTCACAGGTTAGCTCGGTTGGGAATTCAGTTGGTTTATTCAGCTGAGGGAGAAGTAGTAGTATAGAGTGGGTCAGATTCCTCATTAGTCGTTGAAGTTAAGTCAAGGTAGGATGAAGATCCCATACTGTATAAACTAAAACAAGCAGTTCTCAGAAAAGAAGTGGAGGCTTTCTCCAAAGAGGGAGATGGTGTGCTCCGATACTAGGGAAAACTGTGTGTACCATATGTAGGTGACTTGAGACAGTAGATACTGGCTGAAGCACACAATTTGAGATATTTTATCCACCCAGGTGCCACTAAGATGTGCCGTGATCTACGGGATATTTACTGGTGGAACGACATGTAAAGAGACATAGAAGAATATGTGGCTAAGTGCCCGAACTGCCCGTAGGTTAAGGTGGAATATTAGAGACCTAGGGGTATGACTCAAGATATCAGCATACTCACATGGAAGTGGGAATATCGGAATATGGACTTTATTAAAAGTCTACCTCGTACTCCTCAACAGCATGACTCAATATGGATGATAGTAGACTTAATGACCAAGTCAGCACATTTTCTCCCAGCTAAAACTACAAAACTCAGCTGAGGATTATGCTGGGATATATATCTGAGAGTTAGTCAGACTGCATGGAGTGCTCTTGTCTATCATTTCAAATAGAGGTACCCAGTTCACATCGCATTTCTGGAAGTCATTTCAGAAAGGACTCGATACCCAGGTCAATCTCAGCACAACTTTTCACCCTTAGACAGATGGAAAAGCTGAGTGGACTATCCAGACCTTGGATGATATGTTGAGAGCATGTGTGATTGATTTCAAGGGCAGTTGGGATGACGACCTACCTCTCATCGAATTTGCGTACAACAACAACTATCACTCCAGTATTCAGATGGCCCCGTTTGAGGCATTATATGGTAGAAGGTGTAGGTCTCCTATAGGGTGGTTTGATTTTTGTGAATATACCTTGATAGGGCTAGACTCAGTTCATGAAGCTATGCAGAAGGTGCAACTTATCAGGGAGAGATTGAAAACAGCTCAAAGCTGATAGAAATCCTATGTTGATGTGAGGAGAAGAGAGTTAGAACTTGCAGTAGATGATTGGGTTTACCTAAAAATTTCACCCATGAAGGGGGTGATGAGAATTGGGAAGAAAGGGAAACTCAATTTGAGATATGTGGGAACCTACAGAATTCTAAAGTGAATTGGCAGTGTGGCATATGAGTTGGAATTACCTTCAGAGCTAGCATCTGTACACCCATTCTTCCATGTGTTACTATTAAAGAAGTGCATCGGTGATCCAACTTCAGTTGTGCCACTAGACAGTGGTGGGGATGAAGGATAGTCTCTCATACGAAAAGGTCCCAGTTTAGATCCTTGATTGTTACGTTCGTAAGCTGAGAAACAAGGAAGTCACTTCGGTGAAAGTCTTGTGGATGAACCAGCTAGTTAAGGGAGCCACTTGGGAGGCAGAAGCAGACATGATGGCCAGATACCCTCATTTATTCCCTTCTAGTTCAGTTCCAGCATCAGGTACTAAATCCCTCCTCAATACTCTGTTTAGTTCCGTACTCCTCAGCTCTACTCATATTTTTGATGTGCATTCTAGTTTCATCAACTCTGTTAGTTCATAGCCTTAGTTTAGGAATTGCAGATCTTTCCCCAATTTTCCAGCAGTTTTAGCCTTCATCAAGGATGAATAATCCCAAGGGGGAGATATTGAAACACCCCAAAACTTTCCTAGACCTAACTCATACCTTGCAAGAAAAATTCATAAGAAACCAGAAAAGTTGCCTCAGAACGATCGAGACAATGAGTCGTGGTCAGCTCCAACGAACTGTTGTCTCAGTCGTGGTCAACCTTGCCTTGGTCCTTCAGGAACAATGGGACATGGAATGACCCTTTGTAAGAAAAAATGAGTCATCCTATCACTCATTGGTCCCCAGCTCAGAACTCTCTTTTCCAAGAACCCACAACTCAACCAACAAATCATCATGTCAGACAACGACTTGTGGTGTGAGTCGTTAGATGGGAATCCTAGAAATCTTCTTCAGTGACAAGGAGTGGCAACAATGACCCGTTGTATCACACAATGAGTCATTGTGACCACCCGTGGTGCCATGTTCAGGGATCTTAAGAACTTCTCCAGTAGAGGTGATAACTCGACACAACGACCCTTTGGGTCTACCAGCGAGTCGTTGTGTTGCTCATAGTTAGGGTTCTTAGATTTTTCTTCCAGTGGCCACATGAGCAACCAACGACCCATTAGTTCATCCAACGAGTCATGGACCCTCTCGTTGCTAGTTCAATTGAGCCAAAAACCCAATCCCCGGGACCAACAACTGATCCCAACGAGTCGTGGTCTCAATCAATGACTCATTGAGTGACCCCTTGGTCCCTGTCGGCAGTTTTTCCAGATTTTTCCCAAAGGACATTTTTTGTAATTTTTCACCTTTTAATCCCTAAACTACATCATTTTTGGTTATTTTCAGGGAATTTAGAGGGGTAATTGATGATTACTTCACCCCTCTCATTCTCTTAGAAGTCAAATCGAAAATATTCTCTCAAAAAAAACTCAAAGCAGGAGCTAGGGCACTCAAAATTCTCCTCAGATTCTCAAGTGATTTTCTCCAGGATTTCTTCACCAAGTATTTGGGAATTCAACAAGGGAATTGTTCTTCCCTTGTGTCCCCAAAACCCTTGCTTAATTTTCTATCAGTTATAGCTTTAAGTTTTGGAAATTTAGAAAGTTTCGGACAGAATTCTATAAATTCAGGTGGAATATTATCTATGTTATTAGCTACTATATTTTTCCTAAATTCTTAGAAATCATGTGGGAACTAGTTTCTTGTCAATGATTTAGCCCTAGCTTTGGCATTCAGTATATTAGAGTCTTGCGTATGTGACTAGTTGTTCATGTTGCTTGATTCTATCAATGTTAGGATTCCCTATTTTTAAAATAAGCTGAAATCTCAGTCAGATGCATGCTAGTCCAGTTTCTGTCAAAATATTAGTATACTCAGTATTATTCAGAAATGTCAGCTGATCAGTTTGACTACAGTCTTTTCTTGAGGTGCCAGTGGTGCCTCCCAGTGATAAGTTATCATATTTTAGTTGGTTCTTTAGATGCTTACTACACTTCCTGATAAGCAGCTCTGACCTATCTTAGAACCCCCAACTTCAGTTCTAGTTTGTTCTTTAGATGGTTACGACGCTTTCAAATAAACAGCTCTGGTCAGTCTTAGAACACCCCAGAATCCGGCCCAATAAGACTCTCAAGGTACTTCTAAATACGTATTCCTGAATTCTAGTCTTGGACCCCAATTGTTCAGCTATCAGCTTAGTAGTCAGCCTAAGACTATCCAGTGGGAGTAGGACTTAACACCAAACAGACTAGGGTTCTAGCGCAACCAGGTTCCCAGAACTACGTTGCCACCATAGGCTATCTTATTGGCCCTATGGCCCCAGAGTTGTGATCTCCCATCTCATGCCTTTATACCCTGGTAAAGTATATTGGGTCCTACCGATGGAGTGCATACATCGGACTCCATGTCTAGGTCACTGTAATGCCCCCGAAACCCTATGACCAGACCCGAGAGTTGAAATAGAGAAAATAGGATTTTCTGCACTAGGTCACAGAATGAGTCATCCTGTGACCCGTGGGGTGGGCCACGAGTCGTGGAGTGACTCGTGGGAAGGGTCCATACTTGGTTGAAAATTTGAGAAATTAAGTGACCACGGGTTTGACCTCGAGTCGTGGTCAACACTGCTGTCATGTGAGTTGCGGACAGGGATGGTTGAAGGAAGAGGAAGCTTGGGATAGTGCACTTAATGGGTCCTCACCACGGTTCGTTGGGAGCACCACGAGTCGTGGTGTCGCCCGTGGTGACCCCCTGGTTATTTCTGGCAGTACAGAGGATGAAAGGTGACCATGAGTCGTGGTCACCACTAACGAACCGTTATGTCCCTCGTGGTGAGCCCCAAGTGAAGCTAGGCAATGTACTCAACGGATTGTGACCACAAGTCATGGTCATTGGACACGACTCGTTAAGTCCCTCGTGGGGACTGGCAGTCAGCTTTTCCCTGTGAGTTTAGTAAGGGCTTTTCCATAATTCCTATGATCCTAAGGCCTACGCTACATCATCTTAAGCATATTTTTGATGAATTTAGAGGGGTTTAACGGTTTTCATCCCTCATCATCACTCAGACTCTCAGAAGTTAGAACATAGAACTCTCTCAGAAAGACTCAGACTAGAAGTTATGGCAATCGACTTCTTCCCAGATTCTCAAGGGATCTTCTCAGAATTTCTTCACCAGGTATGTGGGAATTCAACAAGGGAATATTTCTTCCCTTGTGTCCCCAAAATCTTTGCTATTTTCCTCTTTCAGTTTAGCCTTGTGGATTTGAAATATAGAAGAATTTCAAACTTATATATTTAAAATTTCGAGGAGTATATTTCTCATGATTTTCACTTCTTATTATTCCCCATTTCTAGACATTTATGAGAATTGTATCTTGTGGAATAATTTAGCCCTAAGTCTCAGTTCAGTAGAATTTAGGATCTTGCGTGTTGGGCTAGTTTCCCTATAGCTTGATTTTAACATATTTGAACTCCCCATATTATTAGTGTATGTGGAAATTTTAGTCAGATATTTACATGTCCAGTCTCATTCAGATTATTAGACTCGGTGTTGTTTAGAAATGTCAGTTGATTAGTTTGACCATAGTTAAATTTTGAGGTGTCAGTGATGCCTCCCAATTATCAGTATCAGATATCAATTATTAGATTTTTGTGGTTCTTTAGATGGTTATGACACTTCCAGATAAGCACATCTGACCAGTCTTAGAACCACCAGCTTCAGCCTCAGTTTGTTCTTTAGATGGTTGCGACAATCCCATATAACTAGCTCTGACCAGTATTAGAACACCAGTTTCTAAATCCAGACCGATAAGACTCTCAGGTTACTCCCAGATAAGTATCCCTGACTTATTCTTGGGCCTCAGTATCGAGCTATCCGCTTGGCAGTAGTAGTCATGTTAGGACTATCTAATAGGAGTAAGACTTAGCATCGAGAGGGTCGGGGTTTCAGTGCACCCAGGTTCCCAGAACTATATTGCCACCATAAGTTATCTTAGTGGCATCATGGCCCCACACAGCGATTTTCATAGTTCATGCCTTTATACCCCAGCAAGGTATATTGGGTCCTATCGATGGCGTTTGTACATCAATCTCCATGTCTAGCTCATGTGGTTATATGTCGGTTATAGCCTCTCCCATTAGTCAGTTCAGTTTCAGATTAGCTTAGTTCAGTCTTAGATTAGCTCAGTTCAAAAGAGTTTCAAACTACTCAGTACAATTATGAGTTTAATATAGTAATTCAGATTAATATCTCAGATTTAGGGCATGTCTTTGACCATCATACAGGGTCATTTTGACCATCTCAGCATAGTCAGTTTATTCAGTTTCAGTTTTTCAGTTGGTCCTTGCATTTCTTTCCAGTTCAGTTATTTTATTCTTCGTGTTATGGTTTCTTCTACTTACTTAGTACATTCAAAGTACTGACACATACTTTTTATGTTGTATCATTTTATGATGCAGCTACAGGTTTTCAGTCTCAGCCCCATTAGCAGATCGCATTCAGGAGTTTTCAGCTACATCATTGGTGAGTCCTCATCCTTCGAGGATGATGATTATTTCTTTTCACTTATATTTCTTTCAGTTAGACTTACAGTTAGTTGGGGGCTTATCCCAGCAACTCATCAGATAGATGGCTTTCAGACACAGACACAGATCCAGATATTCAGTTTGTTTTTAGTTGTATAAAACATTATGTTTTAGTTCATCTTCATATATATATATATATATATATATTATTTTATTATTTTAAAGCTTCCGCTATGTTTTTACTTAGATTGTTAGTGTTATGTTAGACCATGGGTTGACTTGGGGTTACTTGTCACTCCAAGTACCGTGTCTCGTCTAGTGTATAGACTCGGGGCGTGACACTCACGTGGCTATATTTCAGTTATAGACTCTCCCACTAGTCAGTACAATTTCAGTTTAGTTTAGCTCAATACATTTTTTTAGATTTACTCAGTTCAGTACAGTTAGCTCAAATCAGTATCTCAGATTCAGGGCATGTTTATGACCACCAGTCAGGGTCATTATTGACCATCTCAGTTATATTTTAGTTGATCAGTTTTCAGCATTTTAGTTGGTCATTGCATGTCATTATAGTTAAGTTATTTATTGTTTATGTTATATTTCTCCCGCTTAATCAGTACATTCAAAGTATTGACGCATACCTTCTTTGTTGTATCGTATTATGATACAGGCGCAAGTTCTCATCCACAGCACCATTTATAGATTCCTTCAGGTGATATCAACAGCAGTAGTGGTGAGTCCTCATCTTTTGATGATGATATTTTATTTTTCAGTTAGACTTTAAAGTTAGTTGGGGGCTTGTCCCAGCAACTCATCACTAGTAGATGGCTTTCAGGCATAGACTCAAACATTCAGTTTTGCTTTCAGATGTATGAATTGTTATCATTTAGCTTTCTTAAATATTTTTATTATTTAAGCTTCCGCTATGATTACTCAAATTATCGATGTTATGATAGACCATGAGTTGGCTTGGGGTTACTTGTGACTCCATGTATCCTGTATCATCCAGGATATAGACTCGGGTCATGAAAATTGGGCTTAATACTGTGATGCTTTCAATATGGATATATGTGTTTATATAATTTTGATTGTCATTATTGAACCATTTGTTCCATTGTATGAGTGAGATTTTTATAATATACCCCATGCTTGCAATTTGATGTCTAAAACTTGCCCGTTGTGTGTGCAAAATGAAATGAGAATATTGAATCTAGGAAGTGATATAGGAATTTCTTTGGTAACCTATTTGTATTCAGAATTTTACCTATCTTGATTTTGATTATCTTAGTTAGTTATTTTGAGCCTTAGCCTATTCTTTTTATAGTCATGTTACAAACTTAATCCCCTTTTGTTCTATTGACTTTTATTTAATCTGCATGGCTCCTAGAGAACCTTAATTGAAATTTTAATATAAAAGGAGCACAAGTGGAGAAAAGAGGAAAAAGCCTAAAGAATGGAAATTAGAAGAAAAGAAAAGGGTGAAAATTACAAAACAAGGAGGGTGATGTTAGTGGGGTAAGAAAAAGAAGAAAAAGTTTGAAAAAATGAATAAATGAATTAAGAATGAAATTAAAAAAATTGAATGAGCTTAATAGTGAAAAATCCCTACTAATCACCCAAGTTGAAAATAAGAAAAAATAAATAAAAGGAGGTAAAAGGAGAAAACATGAGATTGAAGAAAGAGCTTAAAAAACTAAAAGAGTTATGAAGTATTAAAGTGCTTAGGGAGATTAGTTATTATCTTGGTCAAATAGTTCCTACTCATCCCTTAGTCAACATTGCAACTATCTTAAGTCCTAATTGATCTTAGATTCGATGTTTTATATTAGTGGAGTATTACACTAAGGGCAAGCCTATGGGTCGTCTTTTACATGCATGTTGGGTTCTTCGTGAGGTTGAGTGATAATGTTCTAATTATTCCCAAGTTCATATTGTTATATATCTTGTGTGTGAAAGGGCATCTCTCCAAATGGTGAAAGCACATAATGATAAGATTTTAGTGTATCTTGATTGCTAAATTACATATGACTCATGTTGGCTCAAATATATCTTGCAGAGTTAGTTCTAGAAGCTAAGTGATTTCAAACTTAACCTTTAAATGCTGATCTTACATGCATTTTGAGTGAGTTATTGGAGCTTCGCTGACTTTTCTAATGATCTTAAATGTAAGTAGACATGTTCGTAGGGTAAATTTTGTAATTGAAATTGAGAAGGAAAGTAGTAGATTGTTCGAGGATGAACAATAGTTTAAGTGTGAGGTGGTGATGTAGGCCGTATTTACGCATTTATTAACCATATTTTTCACATACTTAGCTATGATTTGAGAACAAAGCATGTTAGTTTCTTATGTTTTATGTGATATTTGTGAAAAAAAGCTAACACACATGATTAGATGTTTACAGGTATAAAAGTGATGGATATGGATTTTTTATAGGTTTTGGAGCAAAGATAGAGAAATCGAATTTAGCAAGGCAAGATCCAAGAAAGATGGAACTGCACCGACATGCTAAGGCAAGGTGTCTGCATGATGCACAGGACAAACTAGCCCACCAAGAAGCACGACGCACAACAATGTTTGGGCGGCCAACCAAGTCAAATCCCACTTCAACTAGGAACAGATGCTATAAAATCCAATTACATCCAAGCAGGACAAATGAAGGCTTAATTTACTACTTTATATACCCCTTTCTAATATGCTTTAGGTGTGGACTTTGGTGTCATTGAGTGAATTGTGGTGCACTTTTGGAGATAGTCTAATTATTATCCAACAACGAATTTGAACAATATCTTCGTCAAATACTCGTTGGAGAATTCATCAAGTTATTGTGATTCAATTTAGCTTTGGATATTTTGTTAAGCAATTTCACATTATAGTAAGTATTTCATTATGATTTCTTCTACATCTTATGTTATTGTTTTCATAAACATGAGCGACTAAATCTCTTAAGCTACGGTTGTGGGAACCATGATGGATTAACAAAAGTAGGAAAAATAAAACAGAGACTCTTAAATGGTGAATTGAGTGGATTATTATTCTCTTCATTTTAATATTTAATTGTCTGTATCTTCAACTTGCTCGACCAAAGAGGTTGAAGTTAGGAAAAGAGATTAATAGTGGCAACTTGAGGCTACCAACCCTCATCTAATTAACTTGAGCTCTAACCAAATATAGTTAAACCAAGACTTATGGAGAGGCTAAAATATACATACCTAATGTCTCAGAGGATTTAGGTGAAATTCTTCTATGTAGGTCGAGAGAAGTTAGATGAACTTAATCGTCGTCTTACACAAAATTCAACAGGATAGATCACTAATAAGATAAGCCTACTATGTTATAAAATTCATGATGAACACAATCCTATTTTTTCCTCAATTATTGGACAACAACTCAATCATATTTTAAGATTACTTTTTTCTTTTTATTTGAAAATCCCTCTTTCGAAATATGGACTACGGGTTGATTTATTCATCGTTAACATATTATTTCTTCCTTATTCCCTATGGGACTGATCCCAATGTATGTTGGGTTACTATATTTGATAGTGACTACTTTAAATGTCAATTGTGAAGTTAATTTGGAGATGATCACCAACTGATGGAATGTTCTCTCTATTTCAGGATCAAATAAGGCCAAAGATTGTCCTTGACTTCGAGTAACTAGCATTCAGTGAATGAACAATACTTGAGATGTGCAACAACCAACAACAAAGTAAAATACTAAATAGTGGAATAAAAAATCAACAAAAAATAATTAACCAATATTCAAGTCCCCTGCACAGGTGCCAAAAACTTAATGCAGCCAAGCACACACGCAAGTGTACGTCGTCATCAAGTAATATAGGATAGAAGTCCATATATCTTCCCACAGAGACTTGTCAGATTAATTGTCTTAGTTTGAATCGTTATTTCACTATTCTAGAGAGAAAGAAAATTTGGTTGCAAGAGTTGAAGTAATTCTACTAAATATTGTAATCTAAATTAAATCTTTTGGGAATTCATTTTCAGGAAGATTGCATTTCAAATGATTATTAAAATCCAGGGTCTTGTCACTTATGCTTTTAGGTTGAGTTGTCAAGTTCAATTGCACCAAACTTAGTCTCGAATATTATTAGTTTCAGGTTAAGAATCTATTTCTCAACTTATTCTTTCGAATAGTCAAGAACCATCTCACTAATCCTAACACCAATATTCCTATGGTTATAGGAAAAGAGTGAAACGACGATTAAAGATACATGATTCAACTAAGTTGGGTTGTACGGTATATCCCTACCTACAACAACAAAATTAATTCCCTGAAATGATGATTAAAGATACATATTCTATGCTTCTTTTAACCCTCATTTGTTCCCTCTTTCGAGCTCAACAAATGAGCCAATAGATATTACTCAAAATGTTATCAGACTAATGAACAATCATTAAACCAAGAAAGCACAAACAATTTTTAAAAGGAGACTTAAATATCTAGCATAAATGAACTTTTAAACTACAACCATCATGCTTATGGCTAAAACCCTAGATTAAGGTTATTAGCCACTCATGCTCAAGTATAAAACCACAAGAATCATCATTCTAATACAAGAGAATAGTAAAGAAGTATAGAATAAGAAAAACCTAAAAACAACATCTACTCCAATAAAAATGTACCACCTTTTTTTTACAGATGCCCTAGTGATGTATTTATAACTATAGAAAAAGTTCTATAATGATCGTCTGTCATTATGGAGGGAAAATAGGTCTGTAACACCCTCTTTTTCCTAGATTGTTGGTGGATAGGTATTGGGTGAGTGTTAGTTAAAATTTGAGCTTGAGGAATGGTCTATGTGTAGGGAATAGGAGCTACTGGTTATCAAGGGATCGCTGCAGCATGGGAAAAACCATTGCAGCAAGACCAATACCATGGTTGGAGGCCTGTTGTAATGAACCAGGAGGTAACCGTTGCATCCTCCTTGGTTACTTCCTGATTGCCATAGTGGGTCCACTGCAGCGGATGATGAGAGACAATAAGTGGGTATTAGGTACGATTTAGGGGTTTACCCCATTATTTAGAAACGCGAACTATAGAAGCTAAAGGGAGATTTTTCCAAGGGCAGAGTGACTCTCCTTCCTAAGGTTAGAATTTTGGATTATTTCCCTCTAACTTTGATTCCCTAACCCCATTGAATCAAGGAGGGACCTTTAATGGTAAAAATCCTAGTTGAAGAACCCTAGAATGGTTAAACTGTGGTTGTTAATAAAGAACTAATGGGTGTTGGTCCCTAGGTCTAGAAGGGAGTAATAAGCACTTCTTAAGGAATTATGAATGTAGGTGCGTTAGGGTAGGGTAATGGAGATTGCAGTTTGATAAAGTAAGGTTATTAGCTCTAGTGAATCCTATTGAGGGCTTAAGAAGTGGAAACTCCATGAGTTGGGATAGGAATGATTGTCATGTGAAGAGAACGTGATGAATGTCTTGGTGGGTAGCGATTGAGACCATGTTACCAGGTAAAATTGAGGAGATTGAATGCCCCAGACCTTTATTTAAAGTGTAAATAATAAATTACTCTGTAATTATTATTGTAGATTTCGAACGTTTTGAGGCGTTGAGGAAAGGTGAGGCCCTAATAGAGTAATTGACATTCTAATCCTCCAATCGAGGTAGGTTATGGTCTAGAAGGAGTTAGACTTTGTATAATAATATGTATGTGTGTGGAATGATAATGTGCTGTATTGGTCCCCAAACATCCTTTGTTGTAATAATTCCCGTGTTGAATTCAATTGTTGAATAAATCTAATATGATGGTGTTACTTATGTGATGTTGAATTGGATGTTTGAGGTGTTATATGCGTTCTTTAGTGTTATCATGAAAGTGAATGATGAATTGTTAGATAATCAAGTTGAAGGAGGTAAGATGAGGCCTCCTAAAGGTCATGGAAATTGACTTAGTGGCTAAGTACTGAATTATGGGAATGAAAGTGGATGACATGTTTTCTCCTGAGATGAGTGGCTCATGCCCAAGTGGAGCATCTAAGCGGGAGATTGTGAATGAGTGACTCATGTTTGAAGAGAGCATTCAGACAAGAAAATGAGTGGGAGTGGGTACCACAGCGATACAGTACATAGATTTCTAGAGTTCCTTGCAAGTCATGACTTGAAGCGCAGAAATAAGACCCTCTGGCATGTGTATACAATGATGATCTGTTTTAAGTGATTATGGTGATTTGATGGAGGCGTGTTCCTAGCACATCATCAATTGTTACGATACCAGAAAGAATTTGAAGAATAAAGCTCGGTTCAGGAATGTGCAAACTTAAGTGAAATTGTATTCCTTGTTGTATAGTTTATGTGTTAGCAATGTTAATGTGATTTTTGATGATCTGTCATTGATTGTATAGTTTATGTGGTAGCAATTTTGATGTGTTTTATGATGATCTGTCATTAATTGTAAAGTCACGTAAGAGTTCATGATGAGTTACAGAATCGATTATGAGTAGTCCACTGTATATTCCATGTGGTTATGGTACATAGATTGTTGGATTCGCAGCTATGTATAACTTGTATGGATGTAATGAATTGAATTTTGAGAAGGGTTAAAAGAGAACTATAGGTGTTCAGTTAAGTCAAGTTACTGCCAACATAGTAGCACTACAGCGGTACCGTTACCGTTGCACCGTTACCGCTGTGGTGAGACCATTGCAGAAGTCAAGTACCACTGCAACAAGACCCAATCCAGCGAATAGGCAAGCGAAATACCTTACACTGATTGATTCTAGAATGAGTACTATGTAATGAATTTTTGTTTTGGTAACTGTAGTTATTTCACTGTAAATGTGTTATTATTTAAGGTCGGTCGATGATGCTTACCAGTACATTATGTTTTACTTATTCTATGGAACTTCCAAATCTTTATCCATGTCTTTTACTGATATTGAGCTGCCATGGATGCTATCATTCTCCCTTTCTTGAAAAAGATTCATCCTCGAATCTTGACATTATCTATATCTGCACCTTCATTGGATTTGAGCCTCTTTGATTGCTATCACTCTTCCCCACTTAAAGAATACTTGTCCTCAAAGCTTAACCAATACCTACAACCAATATGATAATCAAAATTAGTGGGAGGTAAACAAAGGAAATAGAGCAAGCATTTAGTAAAAATAATACCAAGTAGTGATTACGCAATCACTTAACCCATTTAGTATTTTTATGCACAAACACCCCTTTTAAATATCCAAGCATTACATTATTTAACAAAATAATGTAATTACCCACAGAAGTAGTTAAAATATAGTTCATAAGCTCTTTAAACAATAGAGGGTCATTAGCTAGACCAAAAGCATATGAATAGCAAACAAACATACCATATTTGCTCTAGCTAAATAACTTAACCTCACCATTGGATATGTCATAGTCCAGATATGGATCAAAAGAAATTGTTTTGAGAAGTGTCTTGGATTGAACCAGTAAAAAAGAATCTTCAAAATAAGATAAAGCAACTATGAAGTTAGCAACCTGTGAACACTTCTCCTTCTCTACACTTGAGCTATTACATTCTTAATTTAGCTCAATATTCTCAACATCTATGACTTCAAATGTTTCATGTGTCTTATTGCCTTCATTGATAACTTCTCCAGTGATATTCTCAAACCATAAGGGATTAAAGAATCACCTTAAAGTCTTCTCCAATTTCTTCCCACAATATGAGTTATTGTACACTTAAAAATCTTGACCAATGTTAGTTTCTTCTTCAAATGAGGTACTATCATCCTCTTCACAAGGTTCTTTCTAAAATTTCTGCATGGATTGAGAAATGATACTAAAACAAGAAAGATTTAGAAATTGGAATGGAAAAAAGATTCATTCTCTCTCAAATTCCTTTAGATTTTTTCACTCAAGTTATCCTGTGCCTCTCATTCATCACAATGTGATAGATTGCTCACATGAGTAGAATAATTAAAAAGGGAAGGATCACCCTCAATTTGAGCTATATCTTCACTTAAAATTTCTGTCTCATGAATTTGTAGTATAAATTCAGTTTCATTTGAAGAAAAATAGATTATCAATAAGGTCATACCATATGAGACAATCAAGGTCAAGTTTGTCTTCAACTTGCAACTGTATCCATGAATCATTGGCTTTAACACTTTCCAAATTTACTTTAAAATTGAATTTCATTACTTCATGCAATTGTTGCTCCAACTCTTCATTGATTTCTTTTTCATTGTCCTGCCCATTTGGAATACAAACACTAGGAAAAGAATGAGTTAATTGGTTAGAGTTTGAACAAGAATCTCTCACACTTATTCACTCTATTTTTTTAATCTCTTCTTTTTTCCCATCACTCAAATGCACTGGTTCACTCTTTATTTTACCTCTTAAACACACCTCAGTCAAGTTTGTCCACTCATTCTTACTTTTTGACAACTCACTCTCTTCACTCATCACTTCCTCTCCTTTTTCCTCTATTGAGTTGTCAAGTTTTCTCACCCTTACTTCTCTCTTTCTTTTGTATCTCATCCTTACTTTTATTTGGTGTAGAGAAGTTTCTCAATGCACTTGCTCCCGTGAAAATCTCACCACTCTTTCCTTTTACAACTCAAACAATACTACTCAAAGTTCTTCTATGAACCAACAACTCAAACACTTTAAAGCAAGTTCCATTGTTTGGTTCAAGAATGGAGTTTATATCAACCAAAGAAAAAGGATAGTAAAACTATAATGAACTAGAAACAAAGAAGTACACAACTAAAATAAAGAGAAAAGCACGAGAGAAAAATTCACACAAAAATAAAGAAATATGCACAAACTCACTAGACTACACTAAGTATGAACAAATACTTAAAGTATATAAGAAGAGAATAATAGGAAACTAAACACTTTTGAGAAGACCGAGAACATATTCAATGAGCTATTGAGTCTAAGGAGCTACGATGACCTTTATGATCCTCCAAGTAACTTTTGAGTTTATTGTTGACCAAAATTTAAAGAAGCTTCAAATCAAATGAGATTTCAAAGAGATTGGTTGGATTTCCAATACTTCAAAGTCACCAAATCACAAGATAAAGTATAGAACAAACCATGAAAAGTGAAGAACACTAGAAGTTACTATTCATATCACTATTCACTCGAGAAAATAATTTTTTTACTCGTTTTTAGTTACTATTCATGCTATAATAACTTTTTTTTCTTATTTTTTTGCAATTTTTTGTAGTTCTCTATGATTAAAATCAGTAGATCGAGATATTATAAGAATATCCAACCATCCAAAGCTCCGATACCACTTGAATAATGACTTGGATAGTGAAAGATTCTAATAAATAGAAGATTAGAAAGGGAAAGGAATTGATTCTTGATAAGAGAAGAAACAAGAAATAGTGAATCAGTTAAGAAGAAATAGAAGAAGAAAAAAGGGAAAGGGGACTCAAACAAGGAATCTTACCATTGAAGAAATCCAAGTTATGGCTCAAACTAGAACAAAAAGGGCATAACCCAAAGAGAACCTAAAAAGGTCTCTACAAGCCACAAGGCTACTACTAATATATTAAATCAAACTTAGTTACAATAAAGATAAAGAACCCCCTTTATATAGAATTCTAGAAGTGTCTGGTCATAGGACTCAATTAAAAGAAATACATTCCCTAGGGACATAGAAGGCGTCCTACACTTAGACCAATGTAGTCAACATAGATTAAAACAAAATATTAAATGGCATAGAAAGCTGCCACACATAAAGTCCTATGAAGTCAACATAGAATAAAACAACTCTTAATTATAATTCTAGAAACTAATTTAAAAAATGCTGCAGTATTTTCTCCATTTGGGACTAATTGTAGCCCCATTTCATCTCCTCTTGGACTTTTATTTGGGCCTCAAATAGATGTAAGACTTGGAGAAAATATCTTCATTTGGCTTGAGATCTTTTTCCATCAGAGGATACTTTTGAATAGCTAATTGTAGCCCATTTGAGTTTGTCTTGAAATACCTTATTCTATGGAACTTTCAAATTTTTATCCATGTCTTTTACTGACATTATGCTACCATGGATGCTATCAAAGAGACTGGCCCAACTATATGTGAAAGAGGTGATTCGATTGCATGAGGTGTTAGTTTTGATCATCTCTGGCAGGGGTACGCAGTTCACCTCCCACTTTTGAAGGACCTTACAGGCTCAACTAGGTACCAGGTAGGACTTGGGCACAGCCTTTCACCGGTAGAAAGATGGACAGTCGGAGAGGATAATTCAAGTATTAGAGGACATGCTTTAGGCCTGTGCGATCGATTTTGGTGGCTGTTGGGATAAGTTTTTACCTCTGGCATTATTTGCTTATAATAATAGCTATCACTCAAGCATTGGCATGGCACCATTCGAAGTTCTATATGGGAGGAAATGCAGATCTCCAATCAGTTGGTTCGATGCATTCGAGGTGAGACCTTGGGGTACTAACTTGCTTAAAGAGTCCTTGGAGAAGGTTAGGGTGATTCAGGATCGACCGGTGGCTGCTCAAAGCGGGAAGAAGCAGTATGCAGACAAAAAGGTTAGGGATTTGGAGTTTATAGTGGGAGAACAAGTATTACTCAAGGTTTCTCCCATGAAGGGAGTGATGAGATTTGGAAAGCCACACAAGCTTAGAGCGAGGTACATTGGGTCATTCGAGGTTCTTCGGCGTGTGGGAGAGGTAGCTTATGAGTTGGCTTCGCTGCCAGGACTGTCAGGAGTACATTCGACATTTCATGTATCCATGTTGAAGAAATACCATGGGGATGGTTCTTACATAATTCGGTGGGATTCAGTGCTACTTGACAAGAACCTATCTTATGAGGAGGAGCCGGTGGACAGGATAGGGAGGTCCATATGTTGAGTTCGAAAGAGATCGCAACAGTAAAGGTCCAATGTAAGAATTATCCCATGGAGGAAGCCACGTAGTAGAGCGAGGCAAACATGAAGGACAAATATCCCCAGCTATTTGTAGAATTTGGTATGCCTCTTTTCTTACTTTTGTATAGTATTTGAATTGGTATATGATGTAATAACCTGTCTGTTGTTACCGGGGGGACTAAGTTTGAAACACACTTTTTTTCCTAAGTTGTTGTTCAAAGGCTTTGGGTGAGTGTTAGTTAAAATTTGAGCTTAAGAATGGTCTGTGTGTAGTGAATGGGAGCTACTAGTTACTGGGGTACCACTACAGTGTGGAGAAAACCACTATAGTGAGACCATTACCATGGTCGGAGGCCCGCCATAATGGACCAGGAGAGAAACTATTGGATCTATCGTGGTGGTGTCCTAACTGCCATTGCGGGTCCCTTGCAGCTAAAAACAAAAGACAGTAAGTGGATTTTAAGTGGGATTTCAGTGGTTTATCCTTTACTCAAAAACACAAATTGCAGAAGCTAAAGGGTGTTTTTCCCAAGGGCAGAGAAATTCTTCTTCCCAAGGTAAGAATTTTTGTTTATTTCCCTCTACTTTTGATTCTCTAACCCCATTGAATCAAGGGGGGACTTCTAATGGTGAAACTCCTAGTTGTAGAACCCCAGAATGATGAAACTAGGGTTGTTTAATGAAGAACTAACGGGTGTTGGTCCCTAGGTCTGAGGGAGTAATAAGCTCTTCATAGGGAATTGTGAATATAGGTGTGTAAAGGTAGGATAATGGAGATCAAAGTTTGATAAAGTATGGCTAATAGCCCTAATAAATCCTAATTAGGGGTAAAGTAGTGGAAACTCCATGATTCGAGATAGGAATGATTTTCATTAACAGAATGTGATGAATTTCTTAGTGGATAGTGATTGAGACCATGTTACCGAGTAGAATTGGGGAGCTTAAATACCCCAGACCCTTATTTGAAGAGTAAATAATAGATTACTCTGTAATTGTTATTATAGATTTCTAATGTTTTGAGGCATTGATGAAAGGCAAGGCTTTAGCGGAGTAATTGACATTGTAATCCTCCAATCGAGGTAGGTTATGGTTTAAAAGGAGCTAGACTTTAATTAATGACATGTATATGTGTCAAAAGATAATGTGTTGTATTTTTCCCCAGACATTATTTGTTGTAAAAATCCCCTATTGAATTCAATTGCTGAATGATTATGATATGATGTTGTTACTCATGTGATGTGGAACTGGATGTTTGAGATGTTATATGTGTTCTTTAGTGTTGTCATGAAAGTGAACAATGAATTGTTAGATAATCAAGTTGAAGGAGGTAAGATGAGGCCTCCTAAAGGTATTGTCAATTGACTTAGTGGAAAAGTATTGAATTATGAGAATGAAAGTGGATGATATGTTTTGTCTTGAGATGAGTGGATCGTACTCGAGAGGAGCACTCGAGTGGCGATTGTGAATGAGTGGCTCGTGTTCAAGGGGAGCATCTGGACGAGCATACGAGTGAAAGCGGGTACCATGCCGGTACAGTACATGAATATCTAGAGTTTCCTGCAATTCATGAATGGAAAGGAAGAAATAAGACCCTCTAGCATGTGTGTACAATGATATTCAGTTTTGAGTGATTATAGTGATGTGGCGGAGGTATGTTCCCAGCACATCATCAATTGTTAGGATACCATATATAATTTAAAGAATAAAGATTGGTCCAGGAATGTGAGAACTTGAATGAAACTATATTCCTTATTGTATAGTTTATGTGTTAGCAATGTTGATATGTTTTATGATCATTTTTATTAATTGTAATGTCACGTAAGAGTTCTTGATGAGTTAGAAATTGTTTGTGAGTAGTTCATTGTATATTCTATGTGGTTATAGTACGTTGATTGTTGGACTTGCAGCTACGCATAACTTCTATGGATGTAATGGATTGAATGTTTAGAATGGTTAAAAGACAACTGTAAGTGTTTAGTTAAGTCGAGTTACTACCAAGGCAGTACCGCTGCGACGGTACCCTTACCGCTATAGCGAGACTGTGTAGTGGTTAAATACCGCTGCAGCGAGGCCCAATCCAGTGAGTAGGCTAGCCGAACACCTTGCACTAATCGATTCTAGAATGAGTACCATGTAATGAATTTGTGTTTTGGTAACTGCATGTTATTATTTAATTTTATATGTGTTATTATTTAAGGTCGGCAGATGATGCCTACTAGTATATTGTGTCGTACTGATGCTGCTCCTACACTTCTTTTCTTAGTGCAATCCTCAATACAAGAAGTTTATCTCGATCCCGATTCCACTGCAGGAGATGTCTTTTGTTCAAGTATTGATTTTGTTTTAGATTTTCTTAATCTACTCCTCTCTAGATTTTTTAGGTAGATGTCTATTCGTACAATGACTTTCAGGTTCTGGGGATGTTATAAACAATTTGATGTAATTTTCCTTTCATTTCATGAAGGCTTCTGTTATTTACCATTTTAATGCGATTTATCTGTATTTTATTTGAGATTGAGTAATTAGCTAGGGATTCATTGGTTCATCCACCGGAGGGGATAGTGTGGGTGCCAATAAAGGCCACTTAGGTCATGAAAACTTTCTATTTTTCCCTTAAATAATTAAGCTTTTGGACTTAGAAAAATTCTCCCCGAACTAGCCCTGGCGCGCCATGCCTGTCATAACACCAACCTGTACTTGAACTTCATCAGATGTTTCAATCCTAGTGTGCCACGCCTCTTTCACACCAAGGTACTGATCAAAAGTCTCTGAAGTTCAAGAGCTTGCATGCCACACCTCCTATTTCGCCAAGTAGATGAACACTTTCTATGAAGTTCAAGAGATGGCACACCATGCCACCCAAGCACCAAAGTGTTAGAAAATTTTCAGCCATCATTCTTCTCAGGCGCTCCATGTCAGACATAGCACCAATGTATGCAAAAAACTCTAAAGTTCATGGTCTGGCACAACGCACCCAGCCATCTCACCAAGCAAATATCCTTTCGATTTCTTCTTTGGTCACACCTTGTAGCTTCGAACTTTCATTGGTTTCTCCTTTTTGGGTATTTCTTCCATTCATTTCCTTTAAAACATCATCTAAACGCATAAGTTTGGCGCTTTTTACAATATTTCGTGAAAACATTTAATTTTATAAGGATGTTCTTCTTGGAACACGGTAAAATATGGGTAAAATGTGGCAAGCGGGTGCATTAATATGCCCAAGATCAGTCATCTCAAGGAACTACCATACTAGTAATAAGAAACATATTGTGTCTAGCATAGAAAGGAATCATAAATTCTAGTCTAAATATGATGAAAAATAACCAATGGGGAATGATGGGATACTTGAGAAAATACATAGGTGAAATCAACTGCTCATTCAAGGATGTAAATACATTCCATGGATAAAAATGATCAAGACATCATAGATAAATAATTTCCACATTTGAAAGACTAAATATTTATGGTAGAGAATGATTATTAGCTCTACAAACCTTATCTTGGCTCACAATTTAATCCAAGAAGCCATCATTTTATTATAAGGTCAATCTACAATAATTATAATGATAGGAACTACAATTAACACCTTAACTATAAATTTGGATTCATAGAGGCATTTCATCAAACACTCCGAGGGCATTGGTGAGTTGAGCCCTCTATCAGTAGGGTGAGATAACACCTACCTCATTCTATAGCTCATAAACAACACAAAAAACCATCACATCATCAGCAAACACATCCCAATTATCCCTCAACACCAAAATAGCCCACACCCCACGATCCTAGGTCACCACACGGACTCATGGCTTTCAATCACTATCCAATGAGCCATGTTCAACTAAATATACCATTGGTGCAACACCCCAAAACTTTCCTATACAAAACTCAGGCCCTACATGAAAAAATAGGGGAAACCAGAAAATTTTTGTCACAGAATGACCCAAAAAATCGATCATTGTCACTTGTAATGGGTCATTGTCATAGTTGTGTCAGCTTTGCGGAATTTCCTTTCGGGGACCAACGATGCATAGGATGACCCATTGAAAGGAGTAATGAGTCATCTTGTCGTCTGTGGCATCCCAAGTTTATAAATCTACCAGACATCTCCCAGAAGAAACGAGTGGAATCAATGACTCGTTGTCACCTCTAACGAGTCATCGTTTCCACCCGTTGCTAGATCTCAGGTCTAGGCAGTGTGGACCACGGGCAGACATAACAACCCATTGGTATAACCAATGAGTCGTTATGTCATTTGTTAACTAAGGGACCAAGTTTTCCTACTAGTGACAACTAGAGGTACCAACAAAACCCGTTTGTTTGTCCAATGAGGCGTGTTCCCTTTGGTTGCCAAATTCAAGTGAGCCCTGATTCCAGGCGCAGGACCAACCACTGGTCCCAGCGAGTCGTGGTATCAACCAATGACTCGTTATGTGAATCGTTGATCCCCATCAGGCAGATTTTCATATTTTCTATTCGAGGCTATCACGACCCAAACGTACACTCAGATCATAGACACGGGACAAGGAGCCCCGACAGACCCCAAGTCGACCCATGACATGATCGTACATCTAAATCAATCACATGATTGGAAGTCTTAACTTAAAGAATGTAATTATAACATAGCATAAAGGAAGAGAAATACTAGACTTATACAATATGGAGGAATACATCTGATAGTCTGAAAAGCCTCTAAACATAAAGGGTGGATTGATGGGACAACTCCCCAACTAATCCATCTTCCGAAAACTGAAAGGAATAACAAAGAGTATGAACATGTAGCCCTCGGAACATGAGGACTCACCAAGTGAACTGAGATGAAGGCCGAACTATCTACGGGTGAGGATGAGCCAGAGAATTGGGACCTGTATCATGAAATGATACAACATAGAAAGTATGCGGTCAGTACGTGGAATGTACTGAGTATGCAAAGTAAGTAAAACGGACATTTAAAACATAAATTGTTATACCTCGGGAACCCAAGGATCAGACCCAGAAGTGAAAACGAGAAAAAACTAAAAACTCGCACCAAGTCACAGAACGACTTGTGAGGTGAGTCGTGAGGAGTGACCATGAGTCGTGAGGTGACTTATGGTCACTGTGGTGTGGCAAGGCCTAGGAGAGGAGGCCATGGGCTTGACCATGAGTCGTGGTTAGACCTCATGACTTGTGAGGTCACTCGTGGTCAACCCTGGAGGATTGGCAAAATTGGGATGGGCAGTGTAGGCTACGGAAGGTGACCAGGAGTCGTGGTCTGACCTCACAACTCGGGAAGTTACCCGTGGGGTTCCCTTAGAGGTTTGGGCAGTGGACTCAACGGATCAAGGCAATGAGTCGTATCCTGTGATCCGTTACGTCCCTCGTGAGGACTGGCGACCAAAAATTCCTGCGTTTTAATAAGGGTGTTATCGTAACTTTCTAAGTCCCTAAGGTCTAAACTATGTCGTTTTAAATTTGTTTCTGAGTTAGATAAGATGAGTTAAGCCCTTTATGCATGCCCATTCTCATGCAAGGATTTTAGAGAGGTTTTTGGGAGATCCAAGACCTTCTTCCCCAAATCTTCATCAATTTCTTTGTGGGTGTTCAAGGGACTTTAATTCCATCTATTCCCAGGTATGTAGGGTTTTAAAATGGGTCCAATTCTTCCTCACCCATGCCCAATTTCAAGTTAATTCATGAATTCTCCTACTCAAATTCCATGGGGTTTTACCCAAGGCATGAAGATATGATTTCTCTTTATGGACATGGTTTAATTGAGTTTTAATTATTGAATTATGCATGTTGGGAAGGTTTTGTATTATTTTCTTCAAAATCATGTTTCAATCTTTTTAAATCTAAATTTCCCATTTATGTAAGTTCATGAAAATTATAATTTATGATGAATATTCATTATTTTAAGTTTATTGATTATGGAAATGCATGAATCCAAGTTACCCATATTTATGAGCATATTTGGAAAGAATTTAGTATGATGAAGCATTGGGCAATGCCCACATGATGAAGAATGAATATGATTTATGAAACGAATTTCATGATTTTATCGATTTATGATGTTGGCCAATGAATAGGGGCCTTGATTCTTGGCTAAGCATGTTTTAAAGGGGATCAATGATCATAAATGTTATATCTTAGCCAATGAATTTTTATGCATGATATTAATGATTTATGTATGAGCCTATATGCATGTTTTTAGGAGCTGTGTCTAGCACCGAGCAGCCCGGTGTTCAAAGAACTACGCCGGTGTCTCATAACCATGTGCCACCATGGGTTGTAAATGATATTATATATTGATAATGATCCCCTCAAATGTGATATCACACCTTATGCACGACCCTCACCTGGCAAGCCAGGGTCGGCTCTGCCCACTTGAGCAAGACAGTGGGGCATCATGAAAGGCTTTACCATGATGGTGTCGGTTATGACCAGTCCTCCCATTGTTCCACATGTTTTTATGCATTGTTATATTTATGTTATTGGCTCGAGTTATATTATGATAAAGTTATTTATGATTACAATAATGAATGATTATGAATGATTTGAAAGTCTTGAGCCCTATGCTTTATTACGAAAATTTTGATGCAAGCATGATGTCCTTCTCCTATTTCTATTTATGAGTTTACTTTACTTTTAAAATGTCCATTTTACTTACCTTGCATGCTCAGTACATTCAACGTACTGATCTGCACCTTCTATGCTGTATCGTTTCATGATACAAGGTCCGGATCTCAGGCTCATCCTCATCCTTAGGCCATCCCAGCCTACGATATCAGCTTATTGGTGAGTCCTCATGTTCCAAGGGCCGTTTGATAAACTTTTCTATTTAATATGTTTCAGTATTGCTCAGGTTAGTTGGGGATGCTGTCCCATCAACCCATCTTACGTATTAGAGGCTTTTGAACAAATGAGTAATATTCAACTTATGCAAATGTTTGGTAATTCCTAATGTTATGTCATGGTTACATTTCCGTGATGTTTTATGCTTAATATTCCATTTAATTACATGAGATTAGTTGAATGCATGAACCATGGGTTGACTTGGGGTATCTCGGGGTCCCTTGTCCCGTGTCTACAATCCGAGTGTTCGTTCAGGTCGTGACAAACTTGGTATCAGAGCCATAGGTTTGAAGTGTCCTAGGGAGTTCGAAAGCCGCATTAGGTAGAGTATTTTTCATGGGTGTGAAGCGCGCCACACCTTTGACGAAGAGGCTACTAGATGTTTTAGAAAATATTCCCTTCTTTCATGTTCTATTTTGTGCGATGAAAAGCCTTTCCATCCTTCTAATTCGTGAGATTCGCGATTGCAGAATTATAACTCCTAGGAGAATGAACGGAAGAAGGAATGGAAATTATGAAGGCCGCGGAGATGGCAATGACAATGGGCATCAGCAAGCCCCACTTGTTTTGGAGCCCCAGGCACTAGAGCCAACTGCCCACGCTGAGTTTCGGGCAGCAATTCAAATGTTGGCGCAGGCCTTGACCGCTCAGGTCAATCAGCAAGTTGTTGCACAGGTTCCACAGAATGGCACTGCAGCGGCGGCTCAGATTAGAGACTTCTTGAGGATGAACCCTCCTGAGTTCATGGGATCGAAGGTGGATGAGGATCCACAAGAGTTTATTGAATAGATCTTGAAGGTCAGTCAGGTTATGGGGGTGACAAATGGGGAGTGTGTAGACTTGGCCTCATATCATCTAAAAGAGGTCACTCATATTTGGTACAAGCAATGGAAGGACAGCAGGGCAGCGGGTGCGGGCCCTATCAGCTGGGATGAGTTCCACGTGGAATTGAAAGCAGCTGAGTTTGTTAACCTCAAGCAAGGAACAATGACAGTGCTGGAGTATTCTCTTGAGTTCACCTGGTTTTCAAAGTACGCCCCAAAGTTGGTGATGGATCAGAGGGCGCGGGTGAGCCGATTTGTTCATGGCGTGGCCGGTTATTTAGACAAAGATTGTAGGACTGCCATGCTTCATCAGGATATGGACTTTCCTCACATAGTGTTGTATTCCCAGCAGATAGAAGCAGCTCATACGAGGGAGAGGGAAGCAAAGAGAGCTCGAACAGATAGTCATGGTTTTCACATCAGAGGTCCGGCGGTGGCTACCGTCCATAGTTTCAGCAGGGGCCACTAGCCCCAGTCCCATCACCAGCTAGTGTCCCATCTAGGCCCAAGGGTGATCAGAGGAGCAAGGCTTAGGGTCGAAGGATCAGAGGGGCACCCAGTTAGAGTATACCTCTCCAGCATGCGGGAAGTGCGGCAAGAGTCACACCGAGGATTGCCTGCTCGGTTCGGATGTATGCTTTGGGTGTGGTAGGTGTGGGCACATGCGTCAAGCATGTCCATATGCTAGACATGGTGATGATAGGGGTCGAGCACAGACCACTAGGACAGCAGCAGCTCCAGCCCGTTTAGCTCCACGGGGAGGAGCATCTTCTAGTGTGGGAGGTGGTCAGCGCCAAAACCGATTCTATGCCCTTGCCTCGCGCCAGGAGCAGGAGACTTCGCAAGATGTGGTCACTAGTATGTTGCTTGTATTTCATATTTATGTTTGTGCCTTGCTAGACCTAGGACCTACATTGTCTTTCGTGACTCCTTACATTGCTAGTAGTTTTGGAGTTAGTCCTGAAATTCTATCAAAACCATTCTCCGTATCTACTCTAGTCGGTGATTCAGTTGTAGCTAGGCGAGTATATAGAGGTTGCCCCATTACGGTGTTGCATAAGGTTACCTCCACAAACTTAGTAGAATTGGCCATGACTGATATTGACATCATTTTGGGTATGGATTAGTTGTTTGCATGTTATGCTTCTATTAATTGTAGGACATGTACTGTGGATTTTTGTTTTTCAGGTGATTCAGTTTTGGAGTGGAAGGGTAGTTCAGTGGTGCCAGCAGGTCAGTTTATTTCCTATATTAAGGCTAGGAAGATGATTTTGAAGGAGTGCATGTACCACCTAGTTAGGGTTAAGGATGTGGAGTCCGAGACCCCGACTATTCAGTCAGTCTAGTGGTGTGCGAATATCCAGAGGTGTCTCCCGAGGATTTGCCAAGTGTTCCTCTGAAAAGGGAAATTGATTTCGGTATTGATCTATTACTAGATACGCAGCCTATTTCTATCCCTCCTTATAGGATGGCTCCAGCCGAGGTAAAGGATTTAAAGGATCAGTTAAAGGACTTGTTGGATAAGAGTTTCATTAGACCGAGCAAGTCTCCTTAGGGTGCACCAGTTCTATTTGTTCAAATGGACGGTTCCCTTCGCATGTTATTTGACTATCGACAGTTGAACAAGGTTGCCGGCAAGAACAGGTACCCCTTACCCAGGATTGATGATTTGTTTGACCAGCTTCAAGGTGCTAAGTGCTTCTCCAAGATCGATCTCAGGTCCAGGTATCACCAGCTTAGAGTTCGGGAGAGTGACATCCCGAAGACTACTTTCAGGACTCGGTATGGTCACTACAAATTTGTTGTTATGTCTTTTGGGATAACAATACTCTTGTAGCTTTTATGGACCTGATGAACAGGGTATTCAAGCAATATTTGGATATGTTCATGATCGTGTTCTTCGACGACATTCTTATATACTCCCGAAGCGAGGAGGAGCATACCACTCATTTGAGGATAGTGCATGTTGCTCTCCGGCGCACTCGCAAGCGTACGCGGTCATACAAGTAATACAATGGCCCTTTTTAAGAATCGGATGTCGAACCCACAGGGACTGGACCAATTCAGCAAATTATGAAGTTCAAGTGTAAGATTAACTTTCACAAGTGTTGATTATAGAAGTTTTCGGGAAATTATTATTAAATCTAGGGATGGTCACAAAATACTTGAGAAACAATATAAGGAGCAACTAGAGCTAAGGCCGGATAATCATGCAATGCTACACTTCCTAATGATTAACTTATGAAATTATCAATTGTTGTCTCATGTAGTTGGAAATGCGATGTTCATGGTCACTCGAGCCTCTAAACACGACAAACTAGCCTCACAACTTCATCGTTGAGCGGGGATGTGACATCCTAGTTCATGGGCAATTCAACTACATGTATGTGGTTTATGGGAGTTTTTTCTCTTGATTAGGGACTTTCGTACCTCTAACCATTTAACCTAACTTAGCTTCACAACTACTTCTACGAATGGTGGAGTGACAATTCTAAGCCGGTGTCTTGCTATCATCCCGTTTTATCAATCAAGCAAGGCAATTTAGGTATGTTATCCTAATTGCTAATCATATCAAAAGATAAGAACTTGCTCCCTACATTCCTATGTTATTGCCTGGGGTTGCTCTTTCAAGCTTTTACCTAGCTTAACATGTATGTTTTCATGGTGATCAAGTATAAAAACAACAATAATGAAGAATGTAAGACAAAACAACAACTAAAAACTCAAACCAAGAAGAATTCATGCAATACAATCATGTCACGTGGCCTCAACCCTAGGGGAAGGGTTTTAGCCACTCATGTTCGTAAAATAACTTAAAAACATCATTAAAGTAGAGTACTTACAAGAATAGGTAAAAAAGAATGTAAAATTAGTGAACCCTAGGTGAGTTCTTCACTTCTCCCTTCGCTCCTCTACGGTTTCCAGAAAATATTTCGTGACAAAAATGATTTTAGAAGCTAAGGGTTTAATTTATAGTAAATGGGATTTTTAAATTTTTGGTCTGTCATGGAATGGCTCCGTGGCACGGAGGTGAACGCGCCAATTTGCCTCCGTTCCACGGAGGTAATGCGGAAGCCCACTAGAAATTGCATTTGAATGTTGCTTGGCCGAGGCATGGCGCGACAGCCGTCGTGGCACGGAGCTCCTCTTGCGCGTGTGGCCAGCATGACACGGCCTGCGGCACACAACAGTGTCTAGCGTGGCAAGGATGCAGCATTTCGCGTGCATGGCCTTGGTGTGGCACGGCGCTGGGCGCAACACACGCACAGCGTGGCATGCTTCCTAGCGTGACAAGCCTTGCCATGGCATGTTTTCTTGTCATCCATTGCCATTCACTCTCAACTTCATTCGTTTGCTTCACCCATCATTATTTAGTCCTTCATATGCATTTTTCACCTACAAAACAAGGACTAATCACATTGGTTAGTGCGTACCCAAATTTACACAAAATCGCATAAGAATGTAAGTGTATAATTAGACAAACATGACTAAATTAAGCTATAAAATAGCACTTGGGCACGTAATTATGCCCAAGATCACTACCCCACACTTAAAGCCTTATTCATCCTCGAACAATTCTATTACATATCATGCACATGAAGACTCAAACATAGCTAATTGAAGCAAGACAATTCAAGCTACGGCTACAACGATTGTTTTTAGATAGCAAGTTTAAAATATTGCATGCACGGTGTAACCATCAAAAAAATATGACTATGTTAAGACTTCCTAACCTCAAGAATCGACTCTCAATCTCGCAAACTCATGCAAATCAATCGATCAAGAAATCTGCCATGAATTTTAGCCTTCATTAATCATGTAGCCCTCACAACAAGAGAGTTACCCATGTATACTCACAAATTTTCAAATTATAACGTGTATGGGTATATGGATAAGAATTAAGCTCACTATCACAAAGAATTTACTTGCCACGTGTATAGGCCCATAAGCTTGCCCTTAGTGTTTTACTCCACTAATTTAAGAATGTTTGAACGTAAGATCAAGTAGGACTTATCAGGTCGTAATGTAAGCTAAGTGATGGGTAGGCACTATTCTGGCCAGTAATAGTGGCTATCTTCCCCAAGCGCTTTTAATACATCACACGTTCATTACATACATCTCTTCTCTTACTTCACCTTCATTCTTTTCACTCTTAAATTTCCTCTTTTGTTTCCCATTTCTTTAAGCACACTTAGCTTATTAGTAAGGAGTACTTAAGCAACTTTTTCATTCATTTGTTCTCTTACTCCCTACCAATACTCAAGCATTTTCAAACAAGTGCACCTCTAATCTTTTCTTCAACTCTCACAACTGTTATTGTTCCTTCTTTTTCACGATTCTCACTCCTTTACTCTTTTGGATTTTTCACTTAAGCGCTTAGGTGTTTTTGAGCAACTTCAAGGCTATTGAAAGAAAAGGATTAAGATTATGTTGAAGCTATCAAAGAATAGGCTTAAGGCTCAATGGGGAAAACTAGGATCAGACATTCAAGGTAGGTAAAGCGAGGGATTAAAATTAGGATCATTCAAAGAAATGCCTAAATCATCTCCTACAATCGACATCCCTCATTTCGTTTTGTATACACACCAAGCAAGTTCTAGACACTACAAAATAGCATGAAATATTCAAAAACCTTACACTCACAGCACATGCTCAATTCAAGACAAATTCAGCGGACTCTTAACTCAGCTAATCACAAGAATTCAAAATTAAGCTTTAAGCACATAGAGTCACATTCAAGAGCCTAGGTGTCTCAAACAGAGTTATACAACTTCTTACATTCTTCAACACTAACCACACTTGCATCTCACAATCATGTATAGCACATAACAAGAACATCAAGCCATCAATTAGCTACAGGTTCAAAAACCAAAACCTA
Source organism: Datura wrightii (assembly GCA_035772735.1). NCBI lineage: Eukaryota > Viridiplantae > Streptophyta > Magnoliopsida > Solanales > Solanaceae > Datura > Datura wrightii. Next base: position 108,612,885 of record JASDFA010000018.1, read on the forward strand.
TTGATTAATTTTCCCTCAAGACGGTTGTCATCCATCCATCATCGGGAAGAGTCCCTAACTATGACTAAAAATAACTATGTACAGACAAATAAAAAATTTTATTCTTCATTTCAATGTGCCCCCCATCGGAAAAGAACCGAAAAGAAAAACAAACGGGTGGAGAATCATGCTCAACTCAAAAATTTTCCCTCAACCAATACCTATCAAGCACTAAATTCACATGAAATCATTAAGAACAAAAGTTTGAAATTTCCTTCACCCCACACTTGAATCATGCTATGTTCCCAAAGCATCCAATTAAAATTCAAAAAGGGTGAGAAATACTCCCTAGGGCCTCTAGGCCTAGCTAACAACATGTTTTTCTTTATTTTTGAACAAGTGGGTATTCGACCCCACACTTTCCCTCTTTCGTGCTCTTAGCTTCCTCCTCCAAGGGTACTCATACTTCCCCTCCATCTGTGCTTAATTCTCCACCAAAAACAACAACAAGATGAAAATAAACAAAATCAACACAAATAAAAAAAGATTAAAATTGTACTTGTGGTACCCTTGGGTTGCCTCCCAAGAAGCGCCTAATTTTATGTCGCGGCACGACGTCGACTATCCTTTTCAGGACATCCTCATACCGCGTTCCCTTTCAAGAACCATCTTTTTCTCTTTTTGTTTTTTGAGGGAACATCCGCCACTCTGTCCCTCTCTTCCTCCAACTCCTTCTCTAACGGAAACCCTCCATCCGATTTGGGCTGAAAAATAATCATCTCTTATGGCTTTGGACCTATGGAATCTGCCACCCCACCTTAGCCTCTGATAACACACTGACCTTACAAAGGTCTCTATAATGTGTGGGTGGGTTAATCTCTTGGTAGACCCGGAAGAGTTCTTCTTCATCATCGACCCTCATTTTCAGGGTCCCTGCTCTTACATTAATAATTGCTCCTCCAATGGACAAGAATGGTCATCCCAAGATCAAGGGTACCTTGTCATCAACTTTAAAATCCAATATAATGAAATCAGCGGGTTTAATGAACTTACCCACTTTGTTGAGAAGGTCCTCGATTATTTCATTTGGTGCTACTCATGACTTGTCTGCCAGCTGCAGCATCAATCGTGTTGGTCTCGGTTGACCCAACCCCAAGGTGTTAAACAAAGATAGGGACATTAGATTAACTGTTGCCCCTAAATCACACAAAGCTCTTATCACCTCAACTTTACCAATTTGTATGGGGAGGGTAAAACTCACTAAGTCTTTGAGCTTTTTAGGTATCTTGCTCATTACCCTGTGGCTGCACTCCTCAGTCAGTGCTATTGTCTGAACATCCACCAATCTGATTTTGTTGGCCACCACATCTTTCAAGTACTTAGCATACTTGGGCATTCCCTGCAAGACATCAAGTAAAGGCAAATTTATGTGAAGTTCTTTGAAAATATCAAAGAACTTTCTAAAGCATTCCTCCTCCTTGCTCTTTTTGAGTCTTTGCGGAAATGGTGGTGGTTGTCTCTGTGCTGGCTGCAATGATGATGGTTCATTTTGTTGCACAACACTCTAATTCTCTCCCTTGTCAGTGGATGGTCCCTCTCTAACCAACTCCGGCTGCACCTCATTTCTCTTCTCTTTCAGTGGTGCATCAGCCAATTGCCTGCCACTCCTCAGACTGATGGCGTTGACCTGTTGGGGTTTTGTGTTTGTGTCACTGGGTAATCCTCCCTACGTTCTAGTGTGGTGAGCAGCTACTATTTGACCCATCTGCTTCTCTGGATTGCGGGTGGCCAACTACTAATTTTTCAAATCTGATGCCATCCTCGCTTGATTCTCTACTAATTGGGTATGTGTCTCCATAATCTTCTACAACGTCTCCTTAATGTTGCTGCTCAACTGGCCACCATTCTGCCTGTTCTGCTGCTGATACTACTGCTGCTGAGGTTGCTGGTAGCTTTGACTTTGATTTCCACCCCAAGAAAAAGTCGGGTGCATCTGCCAATTCTTGTTATATTTGTTCCCAAAATTCTGATTGTTTCTCTGAACATTCCCAACAAAATTGATCGATTCAGGATTGGCCCCGCAGGATTCTGCATTGTGCCCATTATTTTCGCAGATTTCACACCAACTAGGAGCTTGCTGAATTGCATTTACCTATCCCTGTTGTTGGTTCATACTCAGTTTATTGAACTAAGTCATCATCTGATGTTGAAATGATGTTAGCTGTGCAGCCAAGGCATTTACACCATCCACCTCATCAGCCCTGCTGTTCTCTTTCCTGGCCCTCTTGATGACTCGTTGTGCCACTCTGGATTTTCCTGACTAATCTTATTCAACAAAGTGTACAACTCATAATAAGTCTTCTTTAATGCTTGCCCACCCCATGCAGAGTCTAGTAAAATTTTTGTGTGTGGGTCTAGACTTTCCACAAAGGTATGGGCTAGCACTTCATTGAACTGCTGATGATGGGGGCAGTCTCTCAATAATGACTTGAATCTCTCCCAAGACAAATACAAGTTCTCCTCCGGGCTCTACTTGAAGCTTAATACTTCACTCCTAAGTTTGGCAGTCTTGCCTGAAGGGCAGAATCTGATGAGGAACTTCTTTGGCAAATCATCCCAAGAAGTTATGGAATTCGGTGGCTCAGATTTCGACCACCTCTTTGCCTCTCCCAATAATAAGAATGGGAAGAGGGTAAGTCGGACATAATCTGTGGACACTCTGGTGGGGACAAATGTGTCACTAATCTCAAGGAAGTTCTGTAAGTGCTACCATGGGTCCTCATGAGTCATCCCAGTGAACTGGCCACTAGAATGTAACAGCTGCACCATATTCCATTTCAATTCAAAGTTCCCTCCAAGTTTTGGTTTGCAGATACTAGAGGTTACATTTGTCGCTAGTGGGATCGCCACTTTGCGAACTGGTTGGGCTGCCATGGTTTCAGGTAACAACTTCGTTTGCCCTACTGGTGGGTGTTGTTGTAACCTCTCCTAAAGTCTCTTTAGCTTTCACTCTAGAGCTTCCCTCCGGCGTAAATGAAGTTGACGTTCAAGTTCAAGAAACGGTTCCACTAGCTCACTATTCTTTGCCAGCTCTCCAAGGACAACCTGTTACCTGCAATATATCAGACTAAGACCAAGTTTCTCAACACTTAAGTAAATTAAAAATCACACAAAAACAGAAAAATTTAGGAAACTTCGCCAGTTCTCCAACGACGGCTCCAAAAACTTATTGCGGTCCAGCGCACTCGCAAGCATACGCAGTCGTACAACTAATACAGTGGCCCTTTTTAAGAACCAGATGTCGAACCCACAAGGACTGGACCAATTCAGCAAATTATGAAGTTCAAGTGTAAGATTAATTTTCACAAGTGTTAATTATAGAAGTTTTTAGGAAATTATAATTAAATCTAGGGATGGTCACAAAATACTTGAGAAACAATATAAGGAGCAACTAGAGCTAAGGCCGGATAATCATGCAATGCTACACTTCGTAATGATTCACGTATGAAATTATCAATTGTTGTCTCATGTAGTTGGAAATGCGATGTTCATGGTCACTCGAGCCTCTAAACACGACAAACTAGCCTCACAACTACATCGTTGAGCGGGGATGTGACATCCTAGTTCGTGGGCAATTCAACTACATGGATGTGGTTTACGGGGTTTGTGCTCTTGATTAGGGACTTTAGTACCTATAACCATTTAACCTAACTTAGCTTCACAACTACTTCTACGAGTGGTGGAGTGACAATTCTAAGCCAGTCTCTTGCTATCATCCCGTTTTATCAACCAAGCAATGCAATTTAGGTATATTATATATCCTAATTGCGAATCATATCAAAAGATAAGAACTTGCTCCCTACATTCCTATGTTATTGCCTAGGGTTACTCTTTCAAGCTTTTACCTAGCTTAACATGTATGTTTTCATGGTGATCAAGCATAAAACAACAATAATGAAGAATGTATGACAAAACAACAACTAAAAACTCAAACCAAGAAGAATTCATGCAATACAATCATATCACATGGCCTCAACCCTAGGGGAAGGGTTTTAGCCACTCATGTTCATAAAAACATCATTAAAGTAGAGTACTTACAAGAATAGGTAAAAAAATGTAAAATTAGTGAACCCTAGGTGAGTTCTTCACTTCTCCCTTCGCTCCTCTACAGTTTCCAGAAAATATTTCGTGACAAAAATGATTTTAGAAGATAAGGGTTTAATTTCTAGTAAATGGGATTTTGAAATTTTTTGCCTATCATGGAATCGCTCCGTGTCACGAAGGTGAACGCGCCAATTTGCCTCCGTGCCACGGAGGTAACGCGAAAGCCCACTTGAAATTGCATTTGAATGTTTCTTGGCCGAGGCATGGAGCGAAAGCTGACGTGGCACGGAGTTCCTCTCGTGCAATGGCCAGCGTGACACAGCCTGCAGCGCGCAACAGTGCCTGGCGTGGCATGGACGCTGGCGCGCAGGCGCCTTGGAGGGAAGCATTTCGCGCGCATGGCCTTGGCGTGGAACGGCACTGTGCGTGGCACACGCACAGCGTGGCATGCTGACTAGCACGGTCAGCCTTGCCATGGTATGTTTTCTTGCCATCCATTGCCATTCACTCTCAACTTCATTCCTTCACTTCACCCATCATTATTTAGTCCTTCATATGCATTTTTCACCTACAAAACAAGGACTAATCACGTTGGTTAGTGCATACCCAAATTTACAAAAAATTGCATAAGAATGTAAGAGTATAATTAGACAAACATGACTAAATTAAGCTATAAAATTGCACTTGGGAACGTAATTATTCCCAAGATCAGTGCTGCAAACCCTCAAGGATCGTCAGTTGTATGCAAAGTTTTGTAAGTGTGAATTTTGGCTAAACTCGGTAGCATTTATGGGACATGCAGTATCAAGCGAAGGCATAAGGGTAGATTCCCAAAAGATCAAAGCGGTGAAGAATTGGCCTAGACTGGTGAATCCTTTAGAAATTCGTAGTTTCTTGGGCTTAGCAGGCTACTATCGGAGATTCGTGTAGGGATTTTCATCAATTGCTTCCCCATTTACCAGGTTGACTCAGAAAAAGGTAAATTTCCAATGGTCAGATGCTTATGAGAAAAGCTTCCAAGAGTTGAAGACCCGACTCACTTCAGCACCAGTGTTGACCTTACCCGAGGGTACCGATGGTTTCATTGTCTATTGTGATGCTTTGAGAGTCAAACTGGGATGTGTGTTGATGCAGCATGGGAAGGTAATAGCATATGCCTCGAGACAGCTGAACGTCCATGAAAAGAATTACCCGACCCATGATCTTGAGTTGGCCGTGGGGGTGTTTGCATTGAAGATATGATGGCATTACTTGTATGGGGTCCATGTGGATGTATTTATGGATCACAAGAGTTTGCAATATATGTTCACACAGAAGGATCTAAATCTTCGGCAAAGAAGGTGGTTGGAATTACTTAAGGACTATGACATGAGTGTCCTTTACCACCCGGGCAAGGCTAATATGGTCGCGGATGCGCTTAGTAGACTCTCCATAGAAAGTGTGTCCCACGTGGATGAGGGAAAGAGGGAGTTGGTGAAGGATGTCCACTGACTCGCAAGGTTGGGAGTTAGATTGCTCGATTCGACTAATGGCGGTGTTATTGTACATAACGGGTCAGAATCATCATTGGTGGTTGATGTTAAAACCAGGAAAGATGAGGATCCAATATTGAGGAAGCTGAAGGAGGCGGTGCGGAGTTAGAAGGTGGAGGTCTTCTCCAAAGGGGGAGATGGTATGCTACGATTCCAGGGTCAACTATGTGTTCTGGACGTTGAGAATTTGAGAGTTTGGTCATTACATGAGGCACATGGTACCAGATATTCTATCCATCTAGGATCCACGAAAATGTATCGAGATTTGGCGAGAAATCTATTGGTGGGATGGTATGAAGAAAGATATTGCGGAGTTCATAGCAAAACGTCCAAACTGCCAGCAAGTGAAAGTTGAACATCAAAGGCGGGGGGTGTACTTCAGGATATCATCATCTCCACTTGAAAGTGGGAAGAGATTAATGTGTATTTTGTTACAGGCCTACCTCGTACTCACCGACACTATGACTCCATTTGGGTGGTGGTGGACAGGCTAACTAAGGCGGCACTCTTCCTACCGGTCAAGACCATGGATTCAGCGGATGATTATGCTAAGTTGTATATTCGGGAGTTAGTTCGACTTCATGGAGTGCCCTTGTCTATTATCTTAGACCGAGGTACTCAGTTTACCTCTCAATTCTGGCATTCTTTTCAAAAAGGACTTAGGACGCAGGTTAAGCTCAGTACAACCTTCCATCTGCAAATAGATGGCCAGGAAGAATGAACCATTCAGACCCTTGAGGATATATTAAGGGCATGTGTAATGGATTTTAAAGGTAGTTGGGATGATCATTTTCCCTTGATTGAGTTTGCTTATAATAACAGTTACCACTCCAGTATCCAGATGGCACCGTTCGAGGCTCTTTACGGGCGAAGGTGTAGATCTCCCATGGGATGGTTTGAAGTTGGTGAGGAAGCTATGATAGGACTAGATTCGATTCATGGGGCGATGGTGAAGGTTCAGTTGATAAGGGACCGGTTAAAAACCGCTCAAAGTCATCAGAAATCATATGCTGATGTGAGGAGAAGAGATTTGGAGTTTGATGTGGACGATTGGGTATTTCTAAAGGTATCTCCAATGAACGGAGTCATGTGGTTCAGAAAGAAAGGTAAACTCAGTCCCCGTTATGTTGGCCCCTACCGGGTTGTGAGAAGAGTTGGTAAGGTTGCATATGAGTTGAACTTGCCCTTGGAGCTATCTTCGGTTCATCCCGTCTTTCATGTGTCACTTTTGAAGAAGTGCTTGGGTGATCCAGTCTTGGTAGTTTCGGTAGACAACATTGGAGTGAAGGACAGCCTCAATTATGAAGAAATTCCCGTTGAAATCTTGGATCATCAAGTTCGGAGGCTGAGGAACAAAGAAGTAGCTTCAATTAAAGTATTATGGAGAAATCAGCATGTTGAGGGGGCTATGTGGGAAGCCAAAGCGGATATGATAGTTAAATACCCTCATTTGTTCCCTACCGGCTCAGTTTCAGTTTGAGGTACCAGTTTTTCCCTAAACCTTTAATCATCTCTTCCCGTTCAGTTCGTATGTACAAGTTTGTTTTATGATATGGTAAATGTATGTGATGACTGAACTCAGTTTAGCTATGTAGTTCCTTTCGGAGGTAGTCATTCTGTCAGTTTTCGACTTAAATGATTGGTAATCGTATATGGTGATAGCTTGTTCCTAAGTTTTCTGCATGTTTCTAACATTCGAGGATGAATGTTCCTAAGGGGGAGATATTGTTATAACCCGGGAACCCAAGGTTCAGACTCGAAAGTGAAAACGGTGAAAAACTAAAAATTCGCACCAGGTCACAGAACAACTCGTGAGGTGAGTGGTAAGGAGTGACCACGAGTCGTGAGGTGACTCGTGGTCAGTGTCGTGTGGAAAGGCCTGGGAGAGGAGGCCACGGGCTTGACCATGAGTCGTGGTCAGACCTCACGACTCGTGAGGTCACCCGTGGTCAACCCTGGAGGATTGGCAAAATTGGGATGGGCAGTGTAGGCCACGAAAGGTGACCACGAGTCATGGTCTGACCTCACGACTCGTGAAATCACCCGTGGGGTTCCCTTGGAGGTTTGGGAAGTGGACTCAATAGGTCAAGGCAACGAGGCGTGCCTTGTGACAATGATCCGTTAGGTCCCTCGTGAGGACTAGCTACCAGAAATTCTTGCATTTTAATAAGGGTGTTTTTGTAACTTCCTAAGTCCCTAAGGCCTAAACTACGTCATTTTGGATATGTTTCTAACTTAGATAAGATGGGTTAATCCCTTTATGCATGCCCATTCTCATGCAAGGTTTTAAAGAGGTTTTTGGGACATTCAAGGCCTTTTTCCCCAAATCTTCATCAATTTCTTTATGGGTGTTCAAGGAACTTTAGGTCCATCTATTCCCAGGTATGTAGGGCTTTAAAATGGGTGGAATTCTTCCTCACCCATGCCCAACTTCAAGTTAATTCATGAATTCTCCGACTCAAATTCCATGGGATTTTACCCAAGGCATAAAGATATGATTTCTCTGTATGGATATGGTTTAATTGAGTTTTAATTATTGAATTATGCATGTTGGGCAGGTTTTGTATTATTTTCTTCAAAATCATGTTTCAATCTTTTTAAATCTAAATTGCCCATTTATGTAAGTTCATGAAAATTATGATTTATGATGAATATTAATTATTTTAAGTTTATTGATGATGAAAATGCATGAATCCAAGTTACCCATATTTATGGGCATATTTTGATAGAATTTAGTATGATGAAGCACTGGGCAATGCCCACGTGATGAAGAATGAATTATGATTTATGAAATGAATTTCATGATTTATCGATTTATGATGTTGGCCAATGAATAGGGGCCTTGATTCTTGGCTAAGCATGTTTTAAAGGGGATCAATGATGATAAATGCAATATCTTAGCCAATGAATTTTTATGCATGATGTTAATGATTTATGTATGAGCCTATATGTATGTTTTTGGGAGCCATGTCTAGTACCAAGCAGCCCGGTGTTCGGAGGACTACTCGGTGTCTCATAACCACGTGCCACTATGGGTTGTAAATGATATGATGTATTAATAATGATCCCCTCAAATGTGATATCACACCTTATGCACCACCTTTTCCTGGCAAGCCAGGGTCGGCTCTGTCCACTTGAGCAAGACAGTGAGGCATCATGAAAAGCTCTACCATGATGGTGTCGGTTATGACGAGTCCTCCCATTGTTCCACATGTTTCTATGCATTGTTATATTTATGTTATTGGATCGAGTTATATTATGATAAAGTTATTTACGATTACGATAATGAATGATTATGAATGATTTGAAAGTCTTGAGCCTTATGTTTTATATGAAGATTTTGATGCAAGCATGATGTCCTTCTCCTATGTCAATTTATGAGTTTACTTTACTTTTAAAATGTCCGTTTTACTTACCTTGCATACTCAGTTCATTCCACGTACTGGCGGCATACCTTCTATGTGGTATCGTTTCATGATACAAGGTCCGGATCTCAGGCTCATCCTCATCCTTAGTCCATCCCAGCGTACGATATCAGCTTGTTGGTGAGTCCTCATGTTTCGAGGGCCATTTGATAAACTTTCATGTTGATTATATTTCAGTATTGCTCGGGTTAGTTGGTGATGCTGTCCCATCATCCCATCTTATGTATTAGAGGCTTTCGGAAAAATGAGTAGTATTTAGCTTATGTAAATGTTTGGTAATTCCTGATGTTATGTCATGGTTACGTTTCTGTGATGTTTTATGCTTAATATTCCTTTTAATTACATGAGATTAGTTGAATACATGAACCATGGGTTGACTTGGGGTCCCTTGTCCCGTGTCTATGATCCGAGTGTTTGTTTGGGTCGTGACACAAATAAAGTCTATAAAAGATGATAAGAGTAGAACAACATGCTCATATCATAAATCGTTATAACATATCATACGGCTCAAGGTTTCAAAACATTCATAACATAAACATAGTCATAATCATAATAAAAGAACCTTGCTTAACATAACTTGAGCCAAACTACATAATCATAACATGCATAAATCATGAGGAATAGTGGGAGATTCTCTTAACTGACATACCCCATATGAGCACACATAAAGCCCGACTTGTAACCCTAGTCGGGAGGGTGTTCGTACCTTGCCAAGGGTAGAACCATGAAAGTGTGATATCACCATGAAAAGGGCCATTTGGGCCAAGGACTAACATGAAAGGGTTCCGACATACCTATGGTGGCACGTAGTTCATGAGATCCGGGGCTTGACTTGAGCCCCCAGCCTACTCGGTGTTCGATACTACTCCCAAAAAATATATAGTACTCATAATAATACATACATTAATTCATGGTCTAGATAAATCATGATAATAGCAAACATGCTTGAACATATGTGAACTAGCCATGACATGAGGCTTGTGAGTCGGGTAACATAATGAATTCATAATTTAAAACATAATTCATGATGGGCTAGTAAAGAACATCGATGGGATAATAGATCATAAATTGATTCACCATGAGGCATGCATAATCATACTTAATTGTTTGGATATTTAAAATCAACAATACTAATATCAATTTAAAACTCAAAAGATTATCAAAATCAGTACTTTATAATAATATTTCAAAATCACGAAACCCATAATTAAATAATCAAATTTTTATACAAATCGAATATAAAATCCATGAGTTTTTAAATAAATTTTGAGCGAAATCATTGAGTAGGAACATGGGTGTGGAAGAATCCACCCATTAAAGACCTTACATACCTGGGATTATCAACTTCTAACCCTCCTTAAAAGCCCAAGAATGAAATTGAAGGAATTGAGGTGAAAAACTTGAAATCTCCCCTTAGATCACTTGTCAAAATCCTTGCATGCATGAATGAGAGCTTAGGAAGTTTTATTTTCTTAAAAACCCAGCTTTCCCAAGACAAAAAGTACATAGTTTAGGGACATATATCGTGAAAAAGTCAAAAATACCCTTAATGAACCTTCCCTGAAAACTGGTCGGATGGAAACCAGGGGTGGTACCAACGTATCGTGGGAACTACCAACGACCCATCATGTCTCTCGTGGAATGAACTGCTGATGACCCATTCTCGTAACCAAACAACAGGTCGATAGGACGACCCATGCCTCCAACCCACGACTCGTTACATCATCCATGGTTAGTCCCTTGAACCTTGGCATCTCATATTTTAACGGGTCACACCACGACCCATCACCATAAACAACGGATCATTGTTTCCCTCCATCAAGCCTATTGGAAAACTTAATCCTCAGACCATGACCACAACCAATGACCCGTGGCTTCTCCTAACGGGTCGTTAGGTCTCCCATTGTACGTCACCTGATGCACCCAACTCCTTCTATGAATGCTAATGACAACTCGTTGTTTCCCACAATGAGTCGTCATATCTCCCGTGTTACACTGTCACCCAACCTTTCCCTAACCATGACTCATTACAACGACCCGTGGTATGTCACCACGAGTCGTACCTTGACCCGTCCTAAGACATTTTTCCAAATTTTCTGCAGTTTTCAATTTTTCACTTTCAGGTCTACTCCTACGCACTTCTGGGGTTTTATAGGGGAATTTTTGTAACTTCACACCTTTTTTAATCCCGAAACTATGTCATTTTTGGGTTATATTCACGGGATTTTGAGAGGTAATCTGCATTCCCTCTTCATTCCACTCATTCCCTCAAGCTCAAAACGTAGAAGCCTCAGACAAGAGAGTCAGAGTAAGGTCAAGGGATTTAAGTTTTCTCCTCAGATTCTCCAGATCATTTTCAGGAAATTCGACTCCGGGTATGTGATAATTCAACAAAGTATTTATTTTTCCCTTGTGCCCTAAACTCTTCTGAAATTCTTATTAGTTCTAGCCTTGAAGTACACAGTTAGGGTTCATTAGTCAGTAAATTATGGATTTCTTCCTATTATAATTTTCATGAGTATTAAGGGTTGTTGTTAGCTATACTTCTGGTCACTATCTCTTTTCATGAAATTATATGATTGTAGCCCTAGTTTCTTTTAATATAGTGAATTAAGTATTTCAACATGCTCTAAATACAAGTGTTGCTTGATTTTGATTGTTCTTGAAATCACCATGATAGTATAGTTGTATGATCATGAGTAGAATTATTTATTGTTTAGTCTCAGTCAGTACTTAGTAAATTTCAGTAGCTCATAGAAATGTCAGCTGATCAGTTTACTATAGTCAATGTCTTGAGGTGTCAGTAATACCTCCCAGTCCCAGTTTTCAGTTATCAGTTATTAGTTTGTTCTTTAGATGGTTACAACACTTCCAGATAAGCAGCTCTAACCAGTCTAAGAACCAGCACCGTCAGTTATCAGTTTGTTCTTCAGACAGTTATGACGCTTCCAGACAAGCAGCTCTGGCCAGTCTTAGAACACCAGTTTACAGTTATCCAGTCCGATAGACTCTCAGGGTACTTCCAGATAAGTATTCCTGGCTTATTCCAGGACCCCAACTTTGAGCTATCAGCTTAGTAGTCAAGTTAGTACTATCCAGTCGGAGTAGTACTTAGCATAGAGCTGACCGGGGTTCCACGCACCTAAGTTTGCAGAACTACGTTGCCACCATAGGTTATTGGCCCAACGAGCCCCGACCTTGGGATCACCCAACCAACCACTATACCCTAGCAAGGTACAGTGGGCTTTCTCTGATGGGGTGTATACATCGGAATCCACATTTAGCTCATGTGGTTATATATCGGTTATAAAATCTCCCACTTGTCAATACAGTTTCAGTTCAGTTCAATTCAGTTTAGCTTAGTTCAGTTACTTAGTTCTAGGACATGTTTATGACCATCAGTCAGTGTCATTTTTGACCATACCATTTATAGCTCAATTTTTATCAATATTCAGTATTAGTTGGTCATTTCATGTTATTTCAGTTCAATTGTTTAAACTCCATGATTATTATATATCTCACTTACTCATTCCATTCAAAGTACTGACTCATACTTTCTATGATGTATCGTATCATGATATAGCCACAGGTTCTCAATTCTAGCATCATCAATAGTTCCATTCAACAATTCCAATAGCAGCAGTCCTTTTGGTGAGTCCTCATCTTCCAAAGAAAATATTTTCTTTTCAGTTAGTTTTTTTAGACAGATTTTAGAGTTAGCTGGGGGCTTTTTCCAGCAAAACGTTAGTTAGTAGTTGGCTTTCAAACATAGTTGTTTAGTAATTTTTTCAGTTATGTTTACACTTTCAGCAGTATTGATTATGTAATTATTCGTATAAAGCTTCCGCTTATGTTTACTTAGTTTACCAGTGTAATTTTAGACCATGGGTAAGCTTGGGGTCACTTGTGGCACCAAGTACCATGTCTTTTCTAAGGTGTAGACTCAGGTCGTGACAAACTTGGTATTAGAGCACTAGGTTTAGAGTATCCTAGGATGTCCAAAGCCGCGTCAAGTAGAGTCCTTTTCATGGGTGTGAAGCGCGTCACACTTATGAAGGGGAGACTACGAGACATTATTAGAAATACTCCCTTTTGTTCATACTCCCTTTCGTGCGTAGAAGCTAAATCCCAAAATGTCCTCGTAACTCCAGCTCTATTCATTTCAATGATACGATGCCTCCAAAATAAGGAAATGGAAGGAGGGATGGCAATGTCAACCTACCTGCCCCACCAGCTCCAGCAGCCCCTTAGGCGGACCAAGTGTCCTCAACAGAATTTTGAGCGGCAATCCAGTTGCTGGCTCAAACGGTTACCAACCAAGTGAACTAGCAGCTGGTTCTAGTGAATACAAATGGGTTTGCAGCAGCTGGTAGGGTTTGGGACTTCACCCGAATAAACCCTCCAACTTTCCATGGATCCAAGGTGGGAGAGGACCCACAAGAGTCTGTGGATAAGGTGCGGAAGATCACCAAGATTATGGGTGTTAGCTTCATGGAGAGTGCTGATCCGGCTGCCTACTAGTTGAAAGGGGTGGCTCAGATTTGCTACAAATAATGGAAAGAAGGGAGGCCAGAAGAAACAGGTCTAGTAGAGTGGGATAAGTTCACCACCGCATTTCTAGATAGATTCTTTCCTCAAAAATTGAGGGAGGCCAAGGTCACTGAATTCATGAACTTAAAGTAGGGAAACAGAATTGTGGAGGAGTGTGCATTGGAGTTCACTCAATTGTCGAGGTATCCTCCTGAAGATGGTAGTTGAGCCAAGGTCTCGCATGCTCAAATTCATCAATGGAGTGTCATACTTGATACTTAAGGAGTGCAGAACCGCGATGCTTATCAAGGACATTGACCTCTCCAGCCTCATCATTCATGCCTAGCAGATTGAGGAAAAAGAGTTGAAGAATATGGAGCAGAAGAATACCCGACGTGTCAAGGCCCTGTACTACTTCAAAAGGATCAGTCATACCATGCCTTTGGAAAGGAAGAACAAGAGAGAATTTAGCAAACACTCATATTATTGAAGATAGGAAATTTTTTACAAACTTTGCCTAACTCTAAAACTCTTTTCGACTCTGATTTACAATGGACAGCCTAGCCTCCTTTATATAGTGTTTAGGAGACTATAAGATAAGACTCCATACAAGATAGACTTGGCACACCTTTCTAGAAGGCCTAACAAAATGAAAATGGAACACCTATTTACATGGCCTGATAAAGACAAATCTAGCACGCTTATTTAAACAAACTCATCTACAAAGCCTAATAACAGTAAAGGCCTAATAAAACAAACAGCCTAATAAAATGGATAGCCTAATAGCACAAGGAAGCCCTTGTGATGGCATGTGAAGTGGGGCCCACTTTTGTCCTCATATGGGTGGTAAATTTCGGCAGGTGATCTGAGGCGATGAGCTTCCAGATTCTTGCACACGTCTTGCACACATCGTCAACCATTATCCGGTGGGACAACGTTCAGAGGTGCCACTGGTGGGTTTGAGCATTCTCCACCTGGATTCCATCAGAAGCAATGTTTTCCGTTGAAGAAACTCGTATCATGCAAACTCCATTTTAATGATCTCGTAAAGTAGCATTTTCTGCTTGATGTTTCTGCAATGGCTTGCTCCATAGTTTGAGAGTCCTGTGATGAAGTATTTGATGGGATGTTCATCCTGATTCGTGTAATGGCTTGAGTGATTTCATCCCTAGTGATCTTGTAGGATGCCTGATATTCTTTTTTTGCCTTTCGGACTTCTTCCCAGTGAGGATGTTTATCAGTGTGGTTCCATGGTGCCCATTATTTCGGCCAAACCTCTTTTGGAATGCACTTATTTTGCTGGAAGATAAACCTTTGTGCTTCATAGTATTCCTCTTCCAAGGACAAAGTAGATATTGGAAATTGCCAACAGAAGAGAGTTTTTGCTCGGCGTGGACTTTTCGGTCGATTAACTTTACTGGTCGACGCAGCATGAATATCTTTTCATTGTATCAATTCTTGAAGAATTGAACCCAGTATTTTCGCAGTCTAAACCATGATAGAAATATTTTCAAAGCTGGTTCAATCTTGTCAAAATCCCTGAATACGTTGCATTTGAATTCCATCAGGATGTAATACTGGTGACATAAGTACCAGAAGAACCATAAGAGTTCCTGTGAAAAATCATTAGCAAGTGGTATGAACACGTGATAGAATGGGTATTCTGGGTTGACTCCATAGGTTTTAGGACGGATCCTCCATACTTTTTGAAAACTTGCAGCTCATAGAAAGTCCGTCTTTCGATCAGGATGGATGGATCGAATGGGTCCACATATTGACTGAACAAGTCTGGTGGATGGCTTGGTAGCCTTGATGACCTAGGACCTGGTGGGATGGAAATCAGGAATACATAGCTGGCTGGTTCTTTCATCTTCTTGGGTGTTTCTGGCAAAAACTTTTTCGCGAATTCATCCGGTCGGGATAGGAAATCTGCCAGGAAATTATCTTTCCCTTTTAGGTGCTTCACCTGGAATATGTAGGGTGAGAACCATTTTGCCCATCTGAGAATTTGCGGGTGTGGAAGTATCTTCGGATTTAACTGGATCATCTTTAGGAACACCTTCATATCCATCTCGATCAGGAATTCAGTGTGAATTAGGAAGAAGTTGAACTTCTTGATTCCATTCTTCACGGCTAGAATCTCCTTGAAGGTGGAATGGTAGTGCTTCTCTGAATCCTTTAATCTTCCGCTAGCATATCTGCATATCCTTCTATAGCCATCTTTTTCTTCCATAAGAACTGCACTCCAGTATTCATTGCTGGCATCAATCTGCAGTATCTTCTTTCCATCTAAAGGAATATGGAGAGTCTTCACATGTTAGGACATCTATTTGATTCTTTGGACAGCTTCACCCTTCTCTTTACCCCATGCTTGGGCATTCTTTTTTAGCATCATTGTAAGTAGAGAAATATATGTAGAGACTTCAGGAATAAAATCTCTAACATAATTTATAATCCCTAAAATTGTTGAAGCTGCTTTGTGGTGAAGTTGGTGTCTAAAAATCTGAGTAATTCCTGACATATGTGTGGACCTGGACTGTATGCTCCATTGTGAAAATGCAACCCTAAGAAATCAATTTCTTTTTGAAAAGGACCATTTTCTTCGCAGAGAGCATAACTCCATTTGCTCTTACTATATCATGAAAATGGCAAAGTAAGGCAAGGTGTTCCTCGAGTATCACTGAACAATAAGATATCGTCAATGTACACTAGTGAGATGTGGAGGATAGGCTGAAAGATTTTGATCATGGATTTTTGGAATAGAGAGGGTGCAGATTTCAGCCCAAATGGCATAACCTTCCATTGGAAGTGTTGGTCAGGAATGCAAAATCCTGTTTTTGTTCTTACCTAAGGATGTATCCCCAATTACCAAAATCCAGATTTGAGATCAAACTTGGAAAAATGTCTAGCTTTGGCTAAGTGTGAAAATAGGGTAAGCCTATTTGATATAGGGAATTTATCATCGTGGAGGAAATGGTTGAGTGGCTGGTAGTTTATAACTAATCTGAGTTTACCTCTTGTCTGCTCAGCTCTCTTGTTCACATAGAAAACTTCACATGTCCATTGAGAATTAGACGGCTTGATCAATCCAAACTCCATGAGTTTAGCGCACTCCTTCTTTGCAAGCTGAAGGTGCTCTGGGTTCATGCCAGAGTGGCTTGCTTGGTTGGGTTGATGTTTACATTCTTCTTGAATGGGAGTTTGATGAAGAATTCTTTATTCAACCAGAGTGGGTTGCGACATTTCTTCATGAACGATATGAGATTCAGCACATGAATGTTCCATCAACTGTTGCTCGATTTCTCTGATTTGTTCATCTTTAATGATCTGGAATAAGCGTGAGACTTCTGAGTATGGCTTGAACTGCTTTTTGAATGCTATTCCATAGACTCCAATGTGGAGTCGATCCTTGAGTTGTCTGAAGATATCGAATCCGATTATGAGATCCTTTCCTAGGACATCTGACCCAAACAATTTTGTTCTTAATTTTAGTCATGGGAAGAACTCAATTTTTATCGGATGTTTTATGATGACCGTGGTTGTCATGATTCCATTTGATGCGGTGTTGAAGTTCTTGAAATGGGAAATTCATTGATCATCAGGAAATACTGCTGGATTCATCAATGATGAGGCCGCACCAGTATCTATGAATGCAATGACCTAAATTGGCTTATCCCATTTGGACGGATAAACGTTCAGCTGGACCTAAGGAATATTGATAATGCTGTTGATTTCCTCAGCCTCTTAAATCTGGTAATGGTCATGCCCATGTTCTTCATATACTTCCATGCAGAAAAGAGTGTCCTCTGACGGCTCATCTTTTGCTGAAAGGATTGATTCGAGATCATTGTCCCTGACATCAGCATATTCTTATATTTCGGTAAGAAGTCGGATAGATCTTCTAGCTTGAGGACAGTTCTTTGCGAACTGTCCGATCTTGTGGCAGATGAAGCATCTGTCATGCTTTTGGAATCTACCTGGACGCTTTCTCCTGAAGTATTTTGTTCGCCTGGTGTATTTAGATCTTCCTCCAGTAGGATTTGGCCATTTGAACTTCTTGCATTTCTTGTATCTTCTTTGCCTTCGAGCATGGCAAGAGTAACTGGACTCGGTGATTAGGTCAGTCTTGCTGCAAGCTTTATCAAGGGGTGGATTGTTGTGCATGATCTGCTTCAGAATAGATCTTTTTGTACAGATATCTTCTAGCACCATGAAAATTGCTTGTCTTATATAGCCAACTTGGGGGATTATGATTGACTAGAACTTTTCCTCAATAATAGTCCTGGCTCATCTTGCTAACATCTTTGGAAAGGATGAAACGAAGGCTTGCTTCAAACTAGCATTTCCACCAAGTTCAAAGTATATTTTTTCCATCTTCTGGAAATGAATATCAATGACATCTTTGTCGAATGATACGCATTTCATCTCGAAGAATTATCTTTGTAGCTTTTATTACCTCTGGCTTATATCTCCACAAAAGACTTCATGCAGGATTCTGATGTTGAAAGCAAAGTCTTGGGACATGAGGAAAGTATTCTTGTCATACATTCCCAGTGCGATCCACCAATCTCTAAGGATGCCG
The DNA here is from genome assembly GCA_035772735.1 of Datura wrightii. NCBI lineage: Eukaryota > Viridiplantae > Streptophyta > Magnoliopsida > Solanales > Solanaceae > Datura > Datura wrightii. Next base: position 108,631,037 of record JASDFA010000018.1, read on the forward strand.
GAGAACCTTGATGTGAACTCTGACAAGATTAGATATTTCTCTCGCTCTACCAAGTGTTTCGTTACCATCCAAGTAAGGAAATATTGGATCCTTTGTGGCCATTTCGAAACCTTGACATCATCGAGAGTGAAAGTGTGGAATCCAGTTCCAACCGATTTTGGCATTGGTTGTTCTGGTCCTTTTTCCAGAATTGGGTCTTCTGTCATCCCGTCTTGATCATCATCGACTTCAGAAACTTCTAGTTCTCTTGGTCGGTTCATGTATATCAGTGGATTATCTTCCTTGGAGGTGTCTAGTGAGAGATCCTCACTTGACTCAATCTCCGTTTCTTCAGTTTCATCAGTAGGATCGTTGTCTGTTGTCTCTTCTGTACTGGATCTTGTACTACCATTTAAGTATAAGCCATAGAGTTCCAGAATAAGTTGATCTGAGATCATCAAGTTTTCTTGATCTAGCTCCTTTGAACTTTCTCCAACCTATTTTCTTCTTTTGGCCTGCTTTTCTACTGCAAGGGCATCTTTCCTTTCCCAAACCCATTTTGCAATGTCAAACTCAATTTCCTCTTTGGGTTTTTGAGGATAAGGTGTGGGTTAATATGGAGTGAAAGGAGCGGTAGTACCTGGAGGGGCCAATTTAGGTGGTGAGTATGTCTGTGATGACATAGGGAAAAAGGTGGATTTTAGAGAATAACTTTGGATTCTTTGTGGCTCAAAAGGTCCATGTCTTAGTAGTTTGATTTGTTCTTTGATGTCAGCCATTTCCTTTTGTTGCTGTGAAAAGAAGTGAAAAAGTGAAGTGCCTGGTGGACAGATATCATACTGCATATTCTACAGTTGTAGTTCCAGGGCTTGGATAAGGCTGGCAGGTTGATTGGATGTCTGTTCCACTTTCTTCTCAATACTCTCTACCTTGCTCATCATCTTAGTCTTTGTGTGAAAAACGTTCTTGAGGGAAGTGTCGATGTTGGTTAGCACCTTGTTCTAGTAGATTGCATTCTCTGATTGTCAATTGATGGTAGCCTCAATATCACTGGTAGGTGGCTTTTCTCCAGTGGGCAACACAACATTTTTCTTTAGTATTTTTGGTGCATGGCTTACACCATCTTTTTTAAAGGGTTGTTGTGATGGGAATTCTGGAGTATGGCTAGAGCTAGATGGACTCATCATGAAGATTTGAGAGTTGTGAGGTTTTTTAGCTAGAGTAGGTAGTGTTGACCAATCTTGGGGTTTGTAGGAGACAAGGAATTAATATTTTCCTGGACGGCTAAGGGAACTGATAGATGGATCCCCATCTTCATATTTCTTACGGAATTCCTTTTCTGAGTATCTCCCCTTCTTCTTTTTGGGTTTGGTCTTCTTTTCTATATATTCAACTTCATCCTCCAGACATTCTTGGCAGTCACATTCGATATCCCAAGGGTAGTGCCCAGTGAAGGGACATTTGAACCATCTTACGTCACGACCTTCATGATTGAACTGTTTGATCCAATCATGCTCACTCATGACAGCTGGAAGGCTCCAATCAAATGGATCCTCTTCATCTTTAGGCTGAGGTTCACATGTAGGTTGGTACATCTGAAGAGAAAAGGTTGTGCTATTTGTTTTTTTTGAGATGAGAGTGGTCAAAGCTTATGGCTATAGTTTGTCCTATTTTTTTACAAAGATTGTTTATGTAGATCAAAGAGGTTCAACAGGAGGTTCTCTCATCCGCTCATAATTGGTAAACCATGAGTCAGGAAGAATTTTGACAAGTTCTTCCTTTGGTATTTTTCTGGGTATTTGGGTGCATGTGGTAGTTCCGTTGGTGGCATCTATATGTAGCAGTAAAGCATCATCTCCACCCGGAAATGAAAGATCCATGGCATGGTTCTAAACTCTCCAAGCTATTTGGTAGTGAAGAGTTGCCTAGATAGCATCTCTAGCTTGTGGAGCTCCCTGTATTTGGACTTGGGTTTTTAAGGCTTTTGTAAGATATGGGTCACTTAGGGACATGTTGAAATTTGGATATAAAGTGACAAAAACTGTCCCAGTGTTTAAGGTGACCTCAGTTGCACCCAAATTTGCATGTTGGTACTCCTGGTATCGAGTATCAAGGAGTGAAAGGCGTGCAACAACAGGTTGGCCTTTCCTTCCATGATATGAAAAGGCTATTCGCACAACACCAAAATGAATATGGGTGAATCCGTAATTTTTCCATTGTCTTAGAAAATCATCGGGAATCTATAGGGAGACAAACTGTTCTCCTTGAGTAGCAAAAATAGGATGCTGATCGAGTTCAGAAGCAGCAACATATTCCTTTACCCCTTTTTGTTTTTGTTGGACCAAAGAACTAATTTGTAACCATGGATTGGTTGTCTTTTTGGCAAAGGCAGAATAAGGATTTAGGAGAGGCAAGTATGTACTGGACACTTTGTTTTCATCTGGTAGTATATCTACTTCATAAAGATAGTCATATTTACAAGACAAGTTTTTACTAAGTGTAGTAGACATAGGTACTTTGGTGATAGATTTACATAGACTCGACGAAGAAGAAGAAGAATATTTACAAGGACTGGATGTAGACTCACTCATAGTTATTCAAATGGCTCCTCCCTCCAAAAGGACATAGTTCTGGCTCCGGAAGATCTTTCTGGAGTCCCTCCCGAGTGGGAAATAGACTTTGGCATAGAAATCCTTTCAGAAACTCAACTCATATCTATTCCTCCTTATAGAATGGCTTCAGCTGAGTTTAAGGAGTTAAGGAATAGCTGAAAGACCTTTTAGATAAGGGTTTCATCAGGCCCAGCATCTCTCCATGGGGTGCTCCAATGTTGTTCGTGCGAAAGAAAGATGATACTCCTAGAATGTGTATCAACTACCATCAACTCAACAAGGTTACAGTTAAGAACAAGTATCCCCTACCCAGGATTGACGACTTGTTCGATTAGCTTTAGGGAGCCAATTATTTTTTCAAGGTAGATCTCAGGTTAGGATATCATCAACTTAGGATTAGGGAATGTGACATACCAAAAATAGCCTTCAGAACTTGGTATGGTCACTATGAATATGTGGTTATGTCATTTGGACTAACTAATGCCCCTGCAGCTTTCATGGACCTAATGAACAAGGTATTCAAATAGTATCTGGACATGTTCGTCATTATGTTCATAGATGATATATTGGTATAATCTAGAAATGAGGAGGAGCATGCTAACCATCTTAGGATAGTGTTGAGGACTCACAGAGACCGCCAGTTGTTCGCTAAATTCAGCAAATGTGAATTTTGGCTTAAGTCTATGGCTTTCCTCGATCATGTGGTTTCAGGTGAGGGTATTCAGGTAGATCCTCAAAAGATAGTTGCGGTAAAAGACTGTCCAAGACCCACTTCCCCAACAGATATCAAGAGCTTCCTGGGTCTAGCCGGTTATTATCAATGGTTTGTAGAAGGATTTTCTTCTATTGCATCTCCTTTGACTAAGCTAACTCAGAAAAAGGTGAAGCTTCAGTGGTCAGATGCATGTTAGAAGAGTTTCCAAGAGCTGAAGACTCGACTCATTACAGCTCCAGTTTTGGTCTTACCAGAAGGAACAGATGGGTTCGTAGTCTATTGTGATGCTTCCAGAGTTGGCCTCGATTGCGTTTTGATACATCAGGGTAAGGTGATACCTTATGCCTCCAGGCAGCTCAAAGTGCATTAGAAGAATTATCCGACTCATGATCTTGAATTGGCAGCAGTGGTGTTTGCTCTAAAAATATGGAGACATTACCTTTATGGTTTCACTTGGATGTTTTCATCGATCACAAGAGCCTTCAATACCTGTTCAGTCAAAAAGATCTGAATCTTCACTAGAGAAGGTGGTTGGAGTTATTGAAGGATTATGACATGAGTGTTCTGTACCATCCAGGCAAGGCAAAGGTGGTGGTGGATGCCTTGAGTAGAATGTCCATAGGGAGCGTTGCTCATGTTTAAGAGGGCAAGAAGGAGCTAGCAAAGGATATTCACAAGTTTGCCCGATTAGGAGTGCAATTGGTGGATATCTGAGGGGGGAGTAGTACTACAGAGTGGGTCAAAATCCTCATTAGTTTTCGAGGTTTAATTCAAAGAAAGATGAAGATCTCATACTACTTAAGCTGAAAGAGGCAGTTCTAAGAAAAGAAGTGGTCTCCAAAGGGGGAGATGGTGTGCTTCATTACCAGTACAGACTATGTGTTTTAGACGTTGATGACTTGAGAAAAAGGATACTGGCAGAAGCACACATCTCCAGATATTCTATCCACCCAAGTGCCACTAAGATATGTTGTGACTTACGGGAAATCTTCTGGTGCAACGGCATGAAGATAGATAATGCAGAATTTGTGGCTAAGTGCCCGAACAGCCAGAAGGTTAAGGTTGAACTTTAGATACTTGGGGGTGTGACTCAAGATATCAGCATACCCACGTGGAAATGGGAAGAAGTTCATATGGACTTCATTACAGGTTTACCTTGTACTCGCCGGAAGCATGACTCAATTCGGGTGATAGTAGATCGGATGACAAAGTTAGCACATTTCCTCCCAGTTAAAATTACAAACTCAGCTGAGGATTATTCTAAACTGTACATTCGAGAGTCGATTAGACTGCCTGGAGTTCCCTTATCCATCATTTTAGATAGAGGTACCCAATTTACCTTGCATTTCTAGAAGTCATTTCAGAAAGGACTTGGTACTCAGGTCAAGCTCATCATAGCTTTTAACCCTTAGAAAGATGGAAAAGTTGAGCGGACTATTCAGACCTTAGAAAATATGCTGAGAGTTTGTGTGATCGACTTCAAGAACAGTTGGGATGATTACCTACCTCTCATCGAGTTTGCATACAACAACAGCTACCACTCTAGTATTCAGAAGGCCCCATTTGAGGCCCTATATAGTAGAAGATGTAGGTCTCTTATAGGGTGGTTTGAAGTTGGCGAATCTACCTTGATAGGACCAGGATTAGTTCATGAAGCTATGTAGAAAGTGCAACTTATCAGAGAAAGGTCGAAAACAAGTCAGAGTAGACAGAAATCATATGCTGATGTAAGGAGGAGAGAGTTAGAATTTGTTGTAGATAATTGGGTTTATCTAAAAATTTCACCCATAAGGGGTGATGAGGTTTGGAAAGAAAGGGAAACTCAATCCGAGGTTTGTAGGACCCCACAGGATTTTGAGGCGAATTGGCAATGTGGCCTATAAGTTAGAACTACCTTCGGAGTTAGCATATGTTCACCCAGTCTTCCATGTTTCACTATTGAAGAAGTGCATCGGTGATCCAACCTCAGTTTTGACACTAGATAATGTGGGAGTGAAGGATAGCCTCTCTTACGAAGAGGTCCCGTTCAGATCCTAGATCGTCAAGTTCGTAAGCTGAGAAACAAGGAGGTCGCTTCAGTGAAAGTATTGTGGAGGAACCAACTAGTTGAGGGAGCCACATGGGAGGAAAAAGCAGACATAATGGCTAAATACCCTCATTTATTCCATTCCAGTTCAGTTTCAGCATCAGTTATTAAATTCCTCATCGATACTCTATTTAGTTCCGTACTCATCAGCTCAAATCATGTTTCCAATATGCATCCTAGTTGCATCAACTCAATTAGTATGGTTAAATCAGTTTGGAGTCAGTCATTCTTTCAGAAATCATTTTATAGTTTCAGTCTAGGAATTGCAGCTCTTTTCATAGTTTTCCAACAACTTTAGCTTTCATTCGAGGAATAATGATCCTAAGGGGGAGATATTGTAACACCCTGAAACTTTCCTAGACCAAACTCAGACCCTACATGAAAAACCAGGGGAAACCAGAAAATTTTTTTCACGTAATGACCCAGACAACGGATTGTTGTCACCTGTAATGGGTCATTGTCTGAGTCATTGTCAGCTCTGCAGAATATCCTTTTGGGGACCAATGAGGCATAAGATGACCCATTGGAAGGGGTAACGAGTCGTCCTACCGTCTGTTGCATCCCAAATTAAGAAATCTACTAGACATCTCCCAGAAGCAATGACTGGAACCAATGACTCGTTGTCACCTCTAACGAGCGTCATTTCCACCCATCGCATAGGTCTAGGCAGTGTTGACCATGAGCATCCACAATTACATGTTGGTTCTACCAATGAGTCATTGTGTAGGTTGTTAGTTGAGGGACCAAGTTTTCCTTCTAGTGACAATGAGAGGTACCAACAACCCATTGGTTTTTCCAACAAGTCATGGTCCCCATCGGTTGCCAAATTCCAGGGAGCCCTGATTCAAGGCCCAGGACCAACGGCTGGTCCCAACAAGTCATGGTATCAACCAATGACTTATTGTGTGACCCGTTAGTCCCTGTCGAGCAGTTTTCCAGATTTTCTTTTAGGGGAATTTTTGTAACTTTCCACCTTTTTAATCCCAAAACTATGTCATTTTTGGGTTATATTCAGGGGATTTAAGGAGGCAATCGACGTTCCCTCTTCATTCCTCTTATTCCCTCAACCTGAAAATATAGAAACCTCATACAGGAGACACAGAGTAAAGTCAAGGGTTTCAAGTTTTCTCCTCAGATTCTCTAGATCCTTTTCAGGAATTCGACTCTAAGTATATGGGAATTCAACAAGGGAACTGTTCTTTCCTTATGCCTCAAAACTCTTCTAAAATGCTTATCATTTTTAGCCCTGAAGTTCCCAGTTAGGGTTCATTTGTCAGTAAATTATGGATTTCTTCCTGTTATAATTTTCATGAGTATTGAGAGCTGTTGTTAGCTATTCTTCTATTCATTATCTCTTTTCAAGAAATTATATGATTGTAGCCCTAGTTTCTTTGAATATAGTGAAGTTAGTATTTTAGCATGTTCTAAATACAAGTGTTTCTTGATTTGATTGTTCTTAAAATCACCAGGATAATACAGTTGTATGATCAAGAGTAGAATTATTGGTTGTTTAGTCTCAGTCAGTACTTAGTAAATATCAGTATCTCACAGAAATGTCAGCTGATCAGCTTGACTATAGTCAGTCTCTTGAGGTGTCAGTAATACCTCCCAGTCCCAATTTTCAGTTATTAGTTATCAGTTTGTTCTTTAGATAGTTACAACTCTTCTAGATAAGTAGCTCTAACCAGTCTTAGAACCATTACCTTCAGTTATCAGTTTGTTCTCCAGATGGTTATGAAGCTTCTAGATAAGAAGCTCTAGCCAGTCTTAGAACACCAGTTTATAGTTATCTGGTCCAATAGACTCTCAAGGTACTTCCAAATAAGTATTCCTGACTTTGTCCAGGACCCCAGCTTCGAGCTATCAGCTTAGTAGTCAAGTTAGAACTATTCAGTGGGAGTAGTACTTAGCACCGAGCGGACCCAGGTTCTAGCGCACCCAGTTTCCCAGAACTATATTTCCACCTTAGGTTATTGGCCCACTGGGTCCCAGCCTTGTGATCACCTAGCCAGCCACTACAACTTGGCAAGGTACAGTGGGCTTTCTCCGATGGGGTGTATACATTAGACTCCATGTTTAGCTCACGTGGTTATATGTTGGTTATGGACTCTCCCACATGTCAGTACAGTTTCAGTTTAGTTCAATTCAGTTTAGCTCAGTTCAGTCACTCAGTTCCAGGACATGTTTATGACCATCAATTAGGGTCATCTGTATTCAATATCAGTTGTTCATTTCATGTTATTTCAGTTTAGTTATTTATTCTCCATGCTTGTTGTATATCTCACTTACTCACTACCTTCAAAGTACTGATGCATACTTTCTATATTGTATCGTATCATAATAGAAGTACAGGTTCTCAGTCCCAGCATCATCAGTAGTTCCCTTCGACAATTCCAGCAACAATAGTCCTTTTGGTGAGTCCTCATCCTCCAAGGATGATGTTTGCTTTTCAGTTAGTTCTTTTCTTGATAGATTTTAGAGTTAGCTAGGGGCTTGTCCTAGCAACTCGTCAGTTAGTAGTTGGCTTTCAGAAACAGTTGTTTAGTATGTTTTCAGTTATGTTTACACTTTCAGCAGTATTGATTACATAATTATTTTTATAAATCTTCCGCTTATGTTTACTTAGTTTACCAGTGCTATGTTAGATCATGGGTTAGCTTGGGGTCACTTGTGGCACCAAGTACCGTGTCTTGTCCAGGGTGTAGACTCGGCCTGTGACAATTGGTTAATTTCCTACGAAAATTACATCAAAGATATAGTATCTAATTAAATAAGATTTATAGAGTTTGAGATTCTGGAACTTACTAAAGAGCACACTTCAAGAATAAAGAGGAAGCTTCCACAGAAGTTAAAGGATTCGAGATATTTCACCATTCCTATATGGATTGGTGAGGTTGATGTGGGAAGAGCACTTTGTGACTTGGGTTAAGTATAAATTTTATGTCTCTTTTCGACTTTAAAAAGTTTGGCATGGGAGTCCTATGACCTAACACAATTATGTTGCAATTCACGGATAGATCCATCAATCACCCTAAGGGAGTGGTAAAGACATATTGTTGTAGATTTGCAAATTCATCTTTCTTATAGATTTTTTGGTCCTTAGCTTTGAAGCTAATGAGCGTGTCCCTATCATATTTGGGTGACCACTCTTCTCCACTTATGATGTTATTATCAAGGTGAGAGAAGGTAAGATGGTTATACAGGTAGATAATGAGAGGTTGTGTTTAATATGAATAAGATGATTATGCAGGTGGTTAATGAAAAGGCTGTGTTTAATGTGAATGAGGCAGTAAGTCTTCCAAGCCATTATGAGGACTTAGCCATGGTGTTGGTGATAGATATTGATGAGAAACCAAAAGGTTGGAAAATTTACCTATAAGATCCTCTTGAAAGAGCATTCATGATTCCCTAATATGTAGAATATGACGTAGAGGTTTTGGAAATGGTCCATTCTCTAGAAGCATATTGGTACATAAGGGGACCTATAAAATTTGATGATTTTAAGAAAACTCAAAGGAGGCTTGCCTAAGCCATATGTTGAGAAGACTCCAAAGCTGAAGCTAAAATCCTTACCGTCCCACGTTCGCTATGTGTATTTGGGTGAGGGTAACACTCTCCTAGTAAGTATTTCTACTACTATGTTTTGCCTAAAACACTGCTTGCTTCGAGCTGTCATGTTATACCCCGAAATCCCTAAGATCAGACCCAGGAGTTGAAACGAAAAAAATAAGATTTTCTGCACCAGGTCACAAAATGAGTCGTGCTGTGACCCGTCAGGATAACCAAGAGTTATTAAGTGACTCGTGGTGAGGAGCTTTGACTTGTCTAGAAATTTCTAGTTAGGGTAACTATGGGTGTGACCACGAGTCGTGGTCAGCCCCATGAGCCGTTAGGTCACCTGTGGTTAAGGGCAGTTGGAGGACGAAGGAAGAGCCAATAGTGTACCCCACGACTGGACACCATGAGTCATGGTCAATTCCATGATTCGTTAGGTGAGTCGTGGTCAGCAGTTGGTTAAGGATTTAATATTTTAGGCAGTGGAGGTAACGAGACGTGACTATGAGTGATGAATCATTTGGTCCCTCAAGGAGACACTTTGAGGGAAATATGGCAGTGTACTTAACGACTTTGACCACGAGTCGTGATCCAGTGGTAACGACTCGTCCAGTCCCTCATTAGGATTAGCAGTCAGTTTTTCTCTACGAATTTAGTAAGGGCTTTTTCTTAATTCCTATGATCCTAAAGCCTAAACTACATCGTTTTAAGCTATGAATAGTGAGTTTTAAGAGGGTTAAGTTCTAAGTTATTCCTATTCATGCATGCAACAGTAGAAGTCTAGGGAGGTGATCAAGATCAATTTCTTTCAAGTTCTTCTCAATTCTTTCTAAGTTATTCCTATTCATGCATGCAACAATAGAAGTCCAGAGAGGTGATCAAGCCCAATTTCTTTCAAGTTCTTCTTAATTCTTCCTTGGGCAATCAGAGAAGTTGTAGAATCAGATCCTCTCATGTATGTAGGGTTATGAATGGGTGAAATCGTTCACACCCATGCCCAACTCCTCTCTAATTCATGAATTTCTATTGAAAATTCTATGAGGTTTTATCCCAATTCTTATGAAATCGTTATGATCTATCTATTGGTCATTGCCTTGTCATGTATAAATTCATGTTTTATAAATCATGTGCAGATTTTATGACTCTTTCAAATTATAAACTTATGGATTTAAATCTCTACAAACTATGCCCAATTATGCATGTTTTATGAAAGTTCAAGTTATAATTCCATTTTGATTTTTAATGTTCATTAACCCATTATGATTTATGTCTTATGATATGATTTCACTCAAGTACTTACCATGGATTTATAAGACATCGATTATATACATCTTTTACAAGTATGCATGAATTTCATGATTTACGAATTTATGACTTTTGGCCAATTCATGGGTCCTTTTTCATGGATAAACATGTATTTTAATTGGGGATCCACGATGATGTTATTTATTTGTCCATGAATTTCATGAATGATGTTTCGGTTACTATACGAGCTTAATGTGCATATTTTTGGGAGCAGTGTCTAGCACCGAGTAGCCCGGCGTTCAAAGGACTATGCTGGTGTCTCAAAACTACGTGTCACCGTAGGTTTATTTATATATATATTCCAATATTAATGGATCCACTCTTTGTGATATCACATACTGCACATCCCTTGCCTGGCAATCCTGGGACGACTCTACCCACTTGAGTGAGAAAATTGGGGCATCAGGTAAGGCTCTTCTATGATTATGATTATGAATGATTTACGAAGGTTTTGGAAACCTTGGGCCTTATGTTTACATAATGATATTTACATTACGATCATGTTGTCCTACTTGTCGCACCCCATTTTTCTCGGGAAAAGCGGGATACAACATGTGACGGCTCTTTAGGGTTTGTTATGGAAGAAGAGTCGCCACCTAACGACTTAAGGTGCGTTAGGGCACCGTTCTACGCTACGAGTCTATTTAAATTAGCCTACATTACCAGGTTCAGGTATATAGTTAAACAGTCAAAGAGTTTAAAGGGAAAATGAATAATAAAATAAATTTCAAATAATTACTTACCATATGCAAGTAAATTAATTAATTAAATCCAGGAAAGAAAAATCTTTTACCATAATTGCAACTATTGAAATGATAGGAAAGAGTTAATCAATGTTTGGAACGAGAATCTTACCAAAAATATTCAAACAGACTGTCAGTAAATAAATTAGAAAATAAATGCTAAATTACCCTAATATCTTTTAAAAGGAAGTAATTTAATCAATTAGGTGTAAATATCACAATTTACCATATATAGTAATTTGTAAAAAATCTACCATATTAAAGAAGGAAAGAAATTAACGGAATCAATAGGAGAATCAAATCAAAATATGTGAGAACTAATCCGATTTTTCCATACAAAATTGACTTAAAGCGAGGCTAGTTAACAAGCTGTAAATGAATAAACAAAGTAATAAATAAATAAATCAATAATGCATTACCATATTTGTATATATAGCACAATTGTATTGGCTAGGCAAGAAAGCTAAGAATTATGGAAGTGATTATAGTAACCAGCTCAAATTCAGAATAACATAATCAGGCTAGCCAGAATCAAAATTGAATCGAAAGAAATTTCTCACAAATCAGTAAAATATTAAGTTACTCTATATTCAGTGTACAAATCCTATACTGCCATACTTAGATTAATTAAAATCTGTATAAATAGTCAGACAACAATGTTATCAGTTAATTGAAGGATTTTAATAAGCATAGAGTCGTGATGTAAATATTAGTCACAATTTAACTAAATTAGTCCCATAGCAGCAAGATTTAGGAAAATGTATCAAGCAAGCAAACAAGTTGAGAGTAAAAGTATAGAAGAACCAATAGAATATATGTAATATATATACCGGAACCAAACCCAAGTAATTAAATGAAAGCTAATCAGAACAATCAATGGAATTGAGAAATTTCGCATGCTCTAGCAGATAACACAAAAATTAATAATCAAAATAGCTATAGAAAAGAGGATTACTAACAAACGAGGTTAATTTGAATCAAGTTTAAGAAATAAAAATGCAATAAGGCAAAAGACTTCGAATATTCCGGGGACAATAGGCATATTTGTATTAAAAAAATAAAAAATTGTTCGACCATCATAGTCGGGGCTGCTGCCGGTGGTGGTCGATGAAGGGAGAAAATGAAGGGAGATCCGGCTAGATATAGGTTATTTCTGGGTGGATCTGGTAGTTTACGGCGGGATGTGGTGGTGCGCCAATAGTGAGAGGGAGAAGAGAGAGTATGGTGGTGGGTTGTTTTTCGGCGGGTTTCCAGAGAAGAGAAGGATAGGGGAGAAGGCGGGTGGTTTCGTGGCGGAGATGGAGCTATGCGTCGTTTCTCCATAGAAGGTGGGAGAATGGGAGATCTGGTGGCTGGGAGGTGTTTGTCGGAGACGCGATACAAATAAAGAGAGGGAAACGGTGTCCGCTCGACCGGAGAAGAGAAAGACTATGCAGTGGTGGTTGCCGAGGTGGTCTGTTATTGTTGTTTTGGCTGGAAGTTATGGAGGGTATGTGCAGCAGTTTTCTCGTTGGTGGGATTTGATGGTTTCTCTATTGTTTGGCATTGGAGAGAGAAAGAGAGGCGACCGGTCGTGGTGCCGATGCAGTGGCTGGAAACGAGGGAGATGAAGGAGAGGAGAAGAGGCAGCGGCGGAAGCTGTGCAGAGGGAGGAAAAAGTGAAAAGGTTAGATTAGGGTTTGGGGTGCAGAGAAGTAAATAAGGAAATAAAATAGGGTTTCATTCTCCACCCTTGGATTGGATTTGATGGACGGCTAGGATTAAATTAGTTATTTGGGTCGGATCCGGGTCGGATTAATGGGTTACGGATTGGGTGAATAGACTAAATGGTAGGAACTTAATTGAAAATGAATTGAGTTCAAAATGTTGCTAAAATTAACCAAAATAGGCTAAAATTGAATGAAAGTGGCTAGTTTTTAAATAAATTGGGAACATTCAAAATTAGCTGCTATATAATTAATAAAATACTATTTTTGTAAATAATTTAACAAATAGGTAATATGATAATTTAAATTATGAAAAATCATATAAACATTATTATTAATATAAATAAGTTATAAAATTGAGTAGATCCATGTAAATATTATATAATTAATAAAATATTATATTTTGTAAGTAATTCAATGCCTAAGAAATATAATTAATTTATGAAAAATTGTATAAACCTTGTTATCAACATAAACAATTTATAAATTTAAGTAATATTATTACACAAATAAATTTGTAAAATTTAGTAAAATTATGTAAATAGTTTATAAAGATTAAGTAAAATATATATTTCACAATAAGAGCGTATATTAATATAAAATATATTATATACGACATAATTATTTAATATCAGAAAATTAATAAATTAAAATTAATGCAAATTATATGTACATATATATGTAATTTAAAATAATTTCACAAGATTATGATAATTAATTATTTTAAAAATACGAATGCAAGTCGAATAATTACGTAAAAAAGGTAAATAAAATATACATACATAAGCAGCGTACGCGGGGCGTCGGGAGGTCAAAATTGGGTGTCAATAATTGCCCCTTCTTTACTCGGGAATGAAGGATGAATTGGTGAGCAAAGAATGTTGACCTAGTGGCCAATTTTGTCCGACCGAGGAACGATCTCGATGGGGCTAAAAGAAATCGGTATCAAGTCGCCTACATATCTCGGGTTTCACAAGAATTAGGCCTCGTGTAGATCTAGATTTAGGGATGAATAAAATCCCTAAAAAGAAATTGGTAACGCGAGGTTTGAATAAGGATGGAGATAGCACGAATCAATGAGATTTAGAATGCATTACAAAAGAAACAGGTGGGAATAAGGTTCGAAAATTGTGGATAAGTTAATAGAGTAGTAGGAAAGGTGTCATCATTCGTAGTTCGTTCTTCCTCGACATTCATGTAAACAAAACGATTAAAGCATATGCATCAAATACATCGTAAAATAAACTGATACAAAAAGTTAAACATGATGCAAGTTCCCTTTAGACGATGAAAGTTTGTTTCGAGACAAAAGGATGATATCTCTAAGCCATGATGTCTTGGGCCATGATATGCAAAATAATCCCTAGGCCATGAAATGATGTCTACGGGCCATGAAAGATGACTCCTTTAGACTACAACACCTTAGGAGCATGATAAGCAGAAAAATAAATTTCCTAGGCCATGACATGATGTCCGCAGGCCATGAAAAATGACGCCTTTAGACTATGATGCCTTAGAAGCATGATAAGCTGAAAAGTAAATCCTCAGGCCATGACATGATGTCCACAGGCCATGAAACGATGCCTTTAGACTATGACGCCTTCGGATGAGTGAAAGAATGCTAATTTAAAGAAAGTAAATTATTCGAGAGCCTCAATAACTCAATTGAAAGCTCTGGTTTATTCGGGCTCAATGCAAATAAGTCATAGGGCTCAGAATACAATAACGGGCTCAAATGCATAAAACGGGCTTGAAATGCAAATAACGGGCTCAACGGGCTCAAATGCAGGTGCGGGCTCAAATGTATATGGAAAATGCAAGTACGGGCTCAGAATCGAACAACGGGCTCAATATGCAAATATGGACTTGGATGCATATATCAAAATGTATATCACGGGCTCAAATGCAAATACAGGCTCAGATGTATATCAAAATGCATATATCATGTATATCACAGGCTCGAAAATGCATATATCATGTATACCACAGACTCAAAAATGCATATAAAAGCTTAAAATGCAAATACAGGCTCATATGCAAATAAAGGCTCAAATGTAAATACGGGCTCAAATGCATATATTATGTATATCAAGGGCTTAAAATGCATATATCATGTATATAGCAGACTCAAAAATGCATATAAAGGGTTAAATGCAAATACGGGCTCAGATGTATATCAAGATGCATATAAAGGCTTAAAATGCAAATACGGGCTCAAATGCAAATAAAGGCTCAAATGTAAATATGGGCTCAAATACATATATTATGTATATCAAGGGCTTAAATGCATACGATGGGCTCAATATGCAAATAAGGGCTCAACACGCAAATACGGGCTCTTTATAAGGGAATACAAAGATATAAATAAGGGTTCAAAGGGTAGAATGACTTAGTTCTGTGTCGCCTTGCGACAAGATGTTCTCCATCTCTGCCTTTGCATTTTCGTTATTTCTACACTCAAAGAAAAATTATTAGTTTGTAAAGGGGAGGTTGATCTATGCGTCTGTCTTGTAACTTCCTCATTTCTGCTAGACAACTGTTGTTGAACTCCGTCCAGGTATACGCTCGGACATAAAGTTTAAATAAAAAGGCGAAATTTTTGAAATAATTTAGTAAAAGTAAAAGTAAGTTTTGAGGTATGTAGAAAAATTGAATTGAATCACGGGCCATGACATGTTTTAAAACCATACAACGTCCTTTTGTAAATCGAACCCTTGTCTTGACTTAGTCTTCACGAAATTTTGGGATCCTTCTCAAAATTTTTGCCCCAGTGTAGAACATGATGTCGGATCCTTTGCAAATGACATAGAGTTGCGAATTTTTTAGGGGACCTCAAAAATTCTGCCCCATTTTTCAGCTTGTTAACCAAATCCCCATAGATAATATGATAGAATCACCAAAACCTTTTTAACGAAAGGGGAGAAGAAAGTTTTATAAAGATATAGACCGAGTCCAACAGGGACGCCTACGTATCCCTCTTAAATGAGAATCAAGTCCAACGTAGTTCAGGTTACAAGGAAAAGCAAAAAAGCAAATTCCCAATCTAAATGTAGTATCTCTTAATGGTGTCTGAGTTGATAGGTTTGGGCCAGATTTTACCATCCATCTCTGCTAGGATAAGTGCTCCTCCTGTCAGCACTCGGTGAACTATGTAAGGACCTTGCCAGTTAGGCGAGAACTTTCCTTTAGCTTCATCTTGGTGTGGAGAAATCCTCTTCAAAAACAATTGCCCAGGCATGAAAAGTCTTGGCCGAGCTTTCTTGTTAAAGGCCTTGGTCATCCTGTTCGGATAAAGTTGACCATGGCAGACTGCATTTATCCTTTTCCCATCAATGAGGGCTAGTTGCTCAAATCTACTTTGCACCTATTCTGCATCGTTCAGTTCTTCTTCTTGAATGATCCTCAAGGAAGGAATTTCTACCTCAGCTGGTATCACTACTTCATTACCATATACCAACATATAAGGCATAGCTCCAGTAGACGTTCGGAGAGTGGTGCGATATCCCAACAGAGCAAAGGTCAGCTTCTCATGCCAGTGTCTGTAATTATCGATCATCTTGCACAAGATCCTTTTGATGTTTTCGTTTACAGCCTCCACGGCTCCATTCATCTGCGGCCTATACTTAGTAGAATTGCGGTGCTTGATCTTGAAGTTTTCGCACATCGTTCTCATCAAGTCACTATTCAGATTAGCACCATTATCGGTAATAATATATTCAGGTACCCCAAATCGGCAAATAAGATGGTCGCGCACAAAATCTGTCACCACCTTCTTTGTGACGGACTTGTGAGAAGTAGCTTCAACCCATTTAGTTAAGTAGTCGATTGCAACCAAAATGAATCTATGTCCATTAGACGCTGTAGGCTCAATGGGACCAATTACATCCATTCCCCAAGCTGCGAATGGCCAAGGCAAGCTCGTGGCATGAAGCTCGTTGGGAGGAGCTCGAATCACATCTGTGTGGGTTTGACATCGATGGCATCTTTGCACGTACTTGATGCAATCCGTCTCCATAGTCAACCAGAAATATCCATCTCTCAAGATCTTCTTTGCCAACACGAAACCCTTCATATGGGGACCACAAGTTCCGGCGTGGACTTCCTCAAACAAATTTGTTGCCTCCTTAGCATCCACACATCTTAGAAATCCCAATTCCGGGGTCCTCCTATGAAGTATTTCTCCGTTTAGGAAAAACTGATTGGCTAGCCTCCGAATCGTGAGTTTTTGGACGCTCGTAGCATGCTCAGGATAACCTCCGTTTTTCAAATACCCTTTGATGTCAGCACACCATGGTTCGCCGTCTAGTTCTTCCTTAACATGAAAACAATAAGTCGGTTGCTTATGTATGTGAACGAGAATGGGATCAATGTAATTCTTATCAGGGTGCTGGATCATCAAAGACAATGTTGCCAAACCATCTACAAATTCATTCTGTACTCGGGGAACATGCGGGAACTCAATCTTCACAAACCTCTTACATAATTCTTGCACACAATGCAGATAGGGCAAGATCTTCATATTCTTCATGGCCCATTCTCCCCTCACTTAATGCATCAGCAAATCTGAGTCTCCAATTACCAGTAACGACTGCACGTTCATATCGACCGCCAGTCGAATACCCAAGATGCAAGCTTCATACTCAGCCATGTTAGTACAAGGGAATCAAAGCTTAGCTGATACAGGGTAGTGTTGCCCAGTGTCTGATACCAACACTACAATGCCTACTCCCTTGAAATTTGTTGCTCCATCGAAGAATAACCTCCAACCATCATATTCCTCAGCAATATCTTCTCCTATGAAGGCTACCTCCTCGTTGGGAAAGTATGTCTTCAGTGGTTCATACTCCTCGTCCACAGGATTTTTCACCAAATGATCTGTAAGAGCCTGCCCTTTTACCGCTTTCTGCGTGACATAGAAAATATCAAACTCACTTAGCTATATCTGCCATTTAGCCAGCTTCCCTGTCAGCATGGGCTTTTGGAAGATATACTTCAGCAGATCCATTCTGGACACAAGATAAGTCGTGTAAGCAGACAAATAGTGCCTCAGCTTCTAAGCAAGCCAAGTCAAACAGCAACACGTCCTCTCCAGCAATGTATATCAAGCATCATACAGTGTGTAGATAAATAGTGCCTCAGCTTCTAAGCAAGCCAAGTCAAAGCGCAACACGTCCTCTCCAGCAATGTATATCAAGCCTCATACGGTGTGAACTTATTGCTCAAATATTATATGGCTTGCTCCTTTCTCCCTGTCTCGTCATGTTTTCCCAAAACACAATCAAAGGCATTTTCTAGCACGGACAAATACAAAAGCAATGGTCTTCCTTGTTCTGGTGGGACTAAAACCGGAGGCTTTGATAGATAATCCTTGATTCTATCGAAAGCTTATTGACACTCAGGATTCCACTTTGTAGCAGCATCTTTTTTCAGCAATTTGAAGATAGGCTCACAAAAAACCATTGACTGAGCACGGAAATGGCTGATATAGTTGAGTCATCCTAAAAAGCTCATGACTTCCTTCTTCCTTCTCGGCGGTGGGAGCTCTTGGATGGCCTTAATCTTAGTTAGATCCAGCTCGATACCCCGACGGTTGACGATAAATCCTAATAATTTTCCCGATGGAACACCAAATGCACATGTCGCTGGATTTAGCTTCGGATTATACTTCTGCAATCTGTCAAAAAACTTTTTGAAGTCTGTCATATGATCTGAGCTTTTATTTGACTTAGTAATAGCATCGTCCACATAAACATCAATTTCCTTTTGGATCATGTCATGGAAGATGGTGGTCATGGCCCGCATGTAGGTGGCTCTAGCATTTTTCAACCCAAGTGGCATTACCTTATAGAAATATGCACCCCATGGCGAAAGGAATGTAGTTTTCTCAACATCCTCATCATGCTTTCTAACCTGGTGATAGCCAACAAAACAATCCATGAATGACTGTGTCTCATGCTTGGCACAGTTATCAATAAGGATGTGGATGTTTGGCAACGGAAAATCATCTTTAGGGTTGGCCATGTTGAGATCCCCGTGATCCACACAAACTCTGACCTTTCCGTCCTTCTTCGGTACTGGCACGATATTGGCCAACCAAGTGGGATATTCCACTACTTTGAGGATTCCTGCATTGATCTGCTTAGCCACTTCCTCCTTGATTTTCAAACTCATATCAGACTTGTATTTTCTCGGCTTTTGCTTGACAGGAGGATATGCTGGATCAGTAGGCAACCTATTCTCTACTATGGAATGGCTGAGTCTCATCATATCAGCATAAGACTAGACGAAGACATCTTTATATTCTTTCAGAAACTCTATGTACTCCTCAATGTCATCTTTTGGAAAATAAGTGACGACTTGAGTCCTTTAGGTGTCTCTGCATCTTCTAGGGTTAACACATCGGTCTCTATCAGATTTGCTTTGGGCTTGTCTTCGAACTCTTCTACCTCCCTAACAATTTCAGCAGGTACCTCATCTTCTTTGGCTTCTAATAAGTTGCCTGTGTTACGTTTTGTAGTTTCATTACAATCCATGGCCTTAGTTTCAACGCGTTTGATACTAGAAATGCTAAAACTATAAATAAAATTGAATCAAATATGTGAAAATAAAATAACTTTGTTAAGTTAAAAATTTGTTCAAAAGTTGACATAATATTCAAAAGAAAATTTAATGACTTCAAAAAAAATATTTTATTTTGAAACAATAAAACTTATCCCTTTATTCTACCCAGATGTCTGGCGAACTCTGGATGGAGTGGTTGTCCAGTTGGCGGCTCCTCTTTGAGCTCCTGCTTCCTGTTGTGGGGCCCCTCCTTCCTCCTCATTAGTAATGGCATGGAAACTGTTGTCCCTTGGCTCCTCCAAAAATAGATTCCTTAAACTGAGCAGCACGACATCTTCCTTAGCCCGCTTGATATCAAGAAAACTGTCAGACACGAAAGTTTGCTAAAGCGAAGGCAGTGGATTTGGCAAAAAGAAGTTTTTCTTTCCCAAAAGATACTTCCATTTGTCCAGCTCCTCGGCAGTGGGTTGATATCCCAATCCAGAAGTGGTTTTTTGTGTTGCCACTTGCAGCGGCTCTGACATTCCTTGTAATCTGACCCCAAGGCCCTTGCCTGGCTCAAATCCTAACCATAGCATCATACTCAAAACTTTGTCGCTCCACCACCTTCCTTCCTCAACGACACTGACAAGTTCTAAGGTGTGGAAACTCTCCCCGTCCAAACCTCCTCTTCCTTCAATGATGGGGATAACAGGAGCAGCATAGATTGGATGACTTTCCTCCCCGTGGACCACTACCTCTTGGTGATCCCACTCGAACTTCAGGCATTGGTGCAAAGTTGAAGGCACAGCCTCCGCGACATGAATCCATGGCCGTCCCAATAGCAGATTGTAAGAGGCTGGGATGTCCATTACCTGAAATGTTATAGTGAATGTGGCAGGGCAAAACAGCATATCCAGATCGATTTCTCCCACGGTTCCCTTTGTGAACCATCAAAAGCTTTGACGTTCATCTTCCATAGTTTGATTCGGCCGAGGTCAATTTCCAGCTGGGTCAAAGTGTTTAGAGGGAAAATATTTAAACCGGAACCCGGGTCAATCAATACCTTGGTGATGAACTTGTCTGAGTGTTGCACTGTGATATGCAACACTTTGTTATGAGCCACGCCTTCCATAGGCAATTCATCTTCATGGATCGAGATTTTCTGAGTTTCAAATACTTGTCCTACCATATGGGCCACTTTACTGCTATATATTCTTGCAGGAAGGTATGCTTCTCCGAACACCTTCATCAGAGCTTTTTGGTGTTGATCAAAGCTTTGCAGAGGGGACAAAATAGAAATTTGAGTCGGGGTCTTGCTCAACTGTTCCACCACAAAGTATTCCTTTGCTTGCACCTTCTTCCAGATACCATTATTTTCTACTTCCGCTGCTGGTTGTTTTCCTTTGTCAGCTCCTTGAACCAAAGTGTCAGGAGTGTATACCCGTCCAGACCGCGTCACGCCTTGTGCCGTATCTACCTCTAACACCTTTGTTCTCCGTGGGGCATTTTCCTCGTAGCTCTAAGGTACCGTTTTGTATGAAGTTGGAGCAGGTCTTGTCACTGTAAATGGAGGCCTTGGCGTAGCTACCTCAACCTCGAATGGAGGACATCTCTACACTGTCATGATTGGGTCTGAAGAAGAACCTGCTTTGTGTTCGATCACCCCAATAGTATTCGACGAGTCTTCAGCCTCATGAAAAGAAATCATATTCACTTGGTGGTTTGGCAGAGGATTACTTGTTATGTTCAGTGTCGGATCTTTGAGGTGAATAACCGTTGTATCAATCAGCTTTTGTATTTTATCCTTCAATGATCTGCAGGACTCTGTAGTATGCCCCCTCATGCCTGAGTGATACATACATACCTTGTTGTGTTCATACCATTTTTCTTGGGTATCGACCGGGAGGGCAGGAATAGGCTCGATGTAACCTGCTTCTTTCAGCCTTACATACAGTTGATCAATCGGTTCTACCAATGGGGTATAAGTTTTTATTGGCCTCCTTTCAAATTGAGCCCTAGGCCTTTGGCTTGGTGAGGAAGAAGGTCGTGGGTAAGAAGGTTGTGGATAAGAGGATTATGTGCTATAGATGGTATAAGTGGGGGCTTGGTAATGTGATGGAGGTGTTTGGAAATGGGTCGGAAGGGGGAGTTTGATATGGAGCTTGGTAGGAATGGTGAGTTCGGTATGGTGATGGAGCTTGATAAGGTGATGATGGAGCTTGATATGGTGGAGGTGGAGTTTGGTAGGGTGAAGTCTGGTAATGCGGGGTTGGAATTTGGTAGTGTGGGGTTGTAGTCTAAGATCTGTAAACATAACTCTTCATCCCTCGGGCCATCATAACAGTGCCAACTTCTTTCTTCTTGTGGTTTTCTGAAGTAGCTCCAGACTGCAAGGCTTTGTTAGCCACTTTCAATGCATTCAAATTGATAATGGTACTATCCTTGATACCGTCTTCAATTTTCTCTCCCAGCTTGTTGATTTCTGCAAAACTTTTCTCACTAACTAACATCAATCTATCATAAACTTGTGGGTCCAAAGTCCGCATGAAGATTTCCTTCATCTATGTCTCCTCCATTGGGGGTCGCACTCTGGCGACCTCGGTTCTCCAATGAGTTGCAAATTCCCCAAAAGTCTCTGTGGGCTTCCTCTTGAGGTTTTGGATGTAATGCAAATCAGGTGCATTTTTTGTATTGAATCCAAAATGCTCCACAAAGGCTGCTGCCATCTCTGCCCAGGTAAACCATTTCTTCAGATTTTGTTCCACGTACCAGCTAAGAGCATCACCGGTCAAACTTCACATGAACAATTTTATACTTATCTTCTCATTTCGTCCCACTCCTACCAGCTTGTCGCAATACAATCTCAGGTGGGCCCTTGGATCACCGGTCCCATTAAATAGTTCAAACTTGGGAGGTTTGTACCCCTCTGGTAGTTCGACATCCGGATGTATGCACAGGTCTTCATAGTCTAGACCTGTTATTCCTTTGGTGCTTTCAACACTTTGCAGTCTGCTGTTTATCTTTTTCGACTCCTCTGCTAGGGTCTGAAATTAGTCTATCCTTTTCTGAAGGCTCGAATTCCTCCAGATGGTGAGTCATAGGTGTTGTCTCCACATAAATTGGGCTGGTATGAGTGCGGGCATATGTTGTATTTATATTGGTCGGGGAAGGTATTTCTTGGGCTGGTGATGGGTAATGGGAGGTAACGGGAGCTGGTGGATTTGGATACGTATATGGAGGGTATTGGTAATATTGGGGTGGAGTATCTTGTGGTGGAGCTATGGGTTGTGAAGACATGGGGAGGGTGGCCGGTGCTTTTGAAGTTGAGGCGTCAGCTTGGGCCCCAAATAACGCTGTCTGGTTGTTTAAGCTGCAAAATTGTGCTAACTCTTCTTGAAGCTCAAAAATTTTCTTTTCGAACCTCATAATCACCTCGTTGTAACCTGGAGGACAGACCCTTTTGGAATTATCTCGTTCATCCCTAGATGTATTGTTACCACTCTTGTTTGAAATGTTGTTGTGCTCATCCATCTCGTTCTTCCCTCTGTTGTGGTTAGGAATGGGAGGAGGAGAAGGAGGAGCCCCTTTGGACCTTGTATAGTAGGCCAGGTTTGCACAGATCAACCTTTGGGAAGGGGAAAAATAAGACAAACAGCAAACAAATCACAGTTAGTAAGAGAGGTTAGAAATCATGCTGATTAAAGTAAAGGTCAAACAAAATGTTGATGTGTTTCCTAATTTTTAGAGCCCTTTTTATGCCAGAGGTTGGCCTAACGAGTTTGAGAGAAACATGTTGTTAAGTATTGTCACTTTGCTCGAAAAATAAACCCGAAAATAAAACTCTATTAAGATAAAATGTTACAAAATACAAGAAACGAACTAAATAAAAATAACATTCAATTAAATCTTGAAAACTTCTTCATTGGGGTCTGATTTCTTCAGATCTTCCAACACTTTGTCAGAACGGTGGCGAGTAAACACAAGATAGGCCAATGCTCGATCCTTCCCCATAGCTCCCCCATTTAGGAATTCCTCCCCATGTTTGCTGAATTCGTCGCCCAAATCTTGTATCCTTAAATCCAAACCTAAGGCGCGATCTTTTGAGTGAACTCTTTGCCCATCTCATCAATTTCTTTGGCATTGTCGTCATGTAATTGTCGGTGACAAGCCTCAGAATCTTGGACCTTTCTCTTTAAGAGGTGATAGAGGGTTTGTGCTTGGGCTTCCTCGTTTGACACTCGATATTACAGTACCAACCCAATCGTCATGTAGCCACTCGACGTATCCTGTTATGTAGCCTACCTGATATCGGTCTGCCTCTATGCTTTTCTCATCGAGGTAGATCTTTTTGTTCCATGCTTTTGCAATGTCTAGAGCATGCGGAACAAAATTGTCCTTGTAATCCACTTGGTATGCATCCATGTCGGCAATCCTAGGTATTATTTGCATTTTTCCAGCCTGACGCATCGTCCGCATCGGAGAGTACGGTTGAAGACCTCGGAGTCCTATCAAAACCAAATAGTACCAAGACTTGGTATATACCACGAAGTTGGATCTCGGAAACCAATCAAAAATCTATTGTACAGAGTCCTCTGTCAAATTACCCAACATTTGACCCCATTTTTCTACCTCCTCAGGCCTTTTTATTGGTTTAACTCCCATAGTGATCCTGTAATGGTGAGTGGCAATGTGATTGGTTTCTGTTGGTCTGGGCATGGTCTGGTTGCTATGCACCTTTTGAAGATGTTCGATAAGCCAGAGTTAAAGCAGCAGATTACATCCTTCGAAATGCTTAAACCCATTTTTGCATTTTCCCAAAGATCGATAGATGTCGGCCACAATCATGGGGACGATTGTACAAGGTCCTTTGTCCACACCTTTGCACAATGCATGAGCGACCGAAACAAGGCGGATATCATTGTCTTCCTTGGCTCCTCGTGGAAAGACCACCATCCCCAGAAAATAAACGATTAAGGCAAATAATCATTTGCTCATCCACGAGCTTGGATCAGGACTCTCTATTTCATAGATCTCTCGAGATGAATTGTGACCAAACCGATTGAGCAAATAATTTTCCGGCATCCTTCCCTTCATTACGTAGGAAACCATGTTGCTACCTTGTAACCCCAACTTGTCACGCACATCTTCCAAGGTGACACGTTTGGGTATAATCATCTCAGCTTTTTCCCATTTCCTATTCCTCCACAACAGGCTCACGTTTTTTACATACCCACCAATTTCTTCCAAAAATGGAGTCATTTCAATGTTTCCAAATCTAAAAAACAACCATTTTCTCATCCCAAAATGCAATGGCCGCTTCGATAAGTTCTCGACATGGGGAAACTTGCATAAGAGAAGATAAGTGCCCCAATACTTTCCTCACCTCGTTTTGGCCATATTACCCTAAATCACACCACCATGCTTTCACTCCCACGGGCATACACCAAACCATGCCAAATCTCAGATAGGAGGTGGGGAGGCTCATTGTACCTGCAGCACAAAGAAGGTCAAACTAACTTACCCACCCAGGAGCAAAATGACATTACTTAAAACATTATTTTCTCTCAAAATGCACATAATTTATGGGTCGTCCTTCTCGAGATTTTAAAATCCCTTAAGACTAAGGGCAAAGTTTCCCTATTAATCTTGACGTGCCATGGACGTCGCAATTTTCTAAGTTTAATATGATGTGCACACCTTACTAGAGGCATACACGACCAAGATCTAGGAATAAGAGTGGGTATGACATGGTTCCCTCAAGTGGACAACTCGAGAGTGAAGAAAGATATGACCGTCGACGCACCGCTGATCGACCAAATCATAAGGCATTCCTCGGGGTGTTTTAATAGTGAATGGCCATGAAACCACACAATCGTTGTTGTGTGTGATAGTGAGAGGTTCCTGAGTGGGGGAAAGTATGATCCATATGAAAGTTTGTATAAAATACAGCAGTTTACAAATGATTATTGCATATTACAATCCATAAAGGAAATGATAAACAATGATGTGAAAAACAAAAAAAAAAGAAAATTGTTAGTAACTTCATGGTAAAAACATATAAGGAAGCGAATAAATATTTATAAAAACAAATAAAGGGAAAGGATTTTAAACCTGGCAGTTAGCAATTTAGAAAAAAAACTATATTCTGTGTACAAATCATATACTGCCATACTTAGATTAATTAAAATCTGTATAAACAGTAAGACAACAATGTTATCAGTTAATTGAAGGATTTTAATAAGCATAGAGTCGTGATGTAAATATAAGTCACAATTGAACTAAATTAGTCCCATAGCAGTAAGTTTTAGGAAAATGTATCAAGCAAGCAAACAAGTTGAGAGTAAAAGTATAGAAGAACCAGTAGAATATATGTAATATATATACCGAAACCAAACCCAAGTAATTAAATGAAAGCTAATCAGAACAATCAATGGAATTGAGAAATTTCGCGTGCTCTAGCAGATAACACAAAAATTAATAATCTAAATAGCTATTGAAAAGAGAATTACTAATAAACGAGGTTAATTTGAATCAAGTTTAAGAAATAAAAATGCAATAAGGAAAAAGACTTCAAATATTCAAGCGACAATAGGCAGATTTGTATAAAAAAAACTTAAAAATTATTCGACCATCATAGTCGGGGCTGCTGCCAGTGGTGGTTAGCGAAGGGAGAAAATGAAGGGAGGTCCGGCCAGATATAGGTTATTTCTGGGTGGATCTGGTGGTTTACGACAGGATGTGGTGGTGCGCCGATGGTGAGAGGGAGAAGAGAGAGTGTGGTGGTGGGTTGTTTTCTGGCGGGTTTCCGGCGAAGAGAAGGATAGGGGAGAAGACGGCTGGTTTTGTGGTGGAGATGGAGCTATGCGTCGTTTCTCCGGAGTAGGTGGGAGAATGGGAGATCTGGTTGCTGGGAGGTGTTCGCCGGAGGCGCGAGACAAATAAAGAGAGGGAAATGGTGTCCGCTCAGCCAGAAAAGAGAAAGACTATGTAGTGATGGCTGCCGAGGTGGTCCGTTATTGTTGTTTTGGCCGGAAGTTATGGAGGGTATGTGCGGTAGTTTTCTCATTGGTGGAATTTGCCGGTTTCTCTATTATTTGGCATTGGAGAGAGAAAGAGAGGTGACCGTTCGTGGTGTCGATGCAATGGCTAGAAACAAGAGAGATGAAGGAGAGGAGAAGAGGCAGCGGCGGAAGCTGTGTAGAGGGAGGAAAAAATGAAAAGGTTAGATTAGGGTTTGGGGTGTAGAGAAGTAAATAAGGAAATAAAATAGGGTTTCATTCTCCATCCTTGGATTGGATGTGATGGACGGCTAGGATTAAATTAGAATATTTGGGTCGGATCCACGTCGGATTAATGGGTTACGGATTGGGTGAATAGAGTAAATGGTAGGAACTTAATTGAAAATGAATTGAGTCCAAAATGTGGCTAAAATTGACCAAAATAGGCTAAAATTGAATGAAAGTTGCTAGTTTTTAAAGAAATTGGGTAACATTCAAAATTAGCTGCTATATAATTAATAAAATACTATTTTTGTCAAAGATTTAACAAATAGGTAATATAATAATTTAAATTACAAAAAATCATATAAACATTATTATTAATATAAATAAGTTATAAAATTGAGTAGACGTTACACCCCGTAAATTTTTAACGTTTAATCGGCCTATTCGTATGTTGTTAAGAGTTTTAGAGTGCCATAAGTACGAGGAAAAAGCCCGGGGAAAGGCCGAACGAGTGTAAAGTCGGGATTTCGCGGGAGGAGGCCGAACCAAGCTGGCCAGAGGGGCAAAGTGGCATGGAGTTGCTCCTTCGCGTTAGCCAACGTGGCACGAAGTAGAATCAGCGCGTTGGGCAACGTGCCACACTGCCTTGTCTAATGCCTCAAGTATATATAGGACTCACCCTTAGATTTCATGTTATTTACTTATATAACTTCGACCAGTAGAGGTAAGCACGCAGGAAAACATTTAATTTTCATCCGATTAAGCCGCTAAACACCGTCCAAATCCAAATTAACTTCGGGTATCGAAGTATAAGTGTTACACCCCGTAAGTTTTTAACGTTTAATCGGCCTATTCGTATGTTGGTTAAGTGTTTTAGAGTGTCATACCTACGAGGAAAGGGCCCGGGAAAGGCCGAACAAGTGCCAAGTTGGGATTTCGCGAGAGGAGGCCGAACCAAGATGCCTAGAGGGGAAAAGTGGCACGGAGCAGAAACAACATGTTAGCCAACGTGGCATGGAGCAGAATCAACACGTTGGGCAACGTGCACGTTGCCTTGTCTGTTGCCTCTAGTATATAAGGGTTTCACACTTAGAAGTTAAGTTATAATTTATAAACCACGACCAGCAGAGGATAGGGACGAAGGAAAACATATAATTTTCATCCGATTATGCTGCTAAATGCCGTCCAAATCCAAATTAACTTCAGGTATCGAAGTATAAGGCTGCTGGGAGCATTTCTACGGAGTTAGTTTCGTCAAATTCACCCGGCGAATCATCGTCCCGTCGAGCCAAAGTTGTTGGAATTGCTCCAAACTAGTGTCAATACAATCCTAGGCTTCAAGTAAGCATTTTTCCCTTCTAGACTTTCGAAAAATAGCGAGGTTTCGACCGTGTTCCGTAAAGTTAAAATATAGTTAATATTTATATATAAAGTTTTTCTTTTTGCCGAATTTAGTGTTAAAACAAGTCCTATCTTTCCAGTAACACAATTTCAGTTGGGAAGAGCTATTGAATACTAACTGGAACTCGCCAGTTAATCGGTAAACAGCAAACGAGGTATGTTAAGGCATTTTCTTTCGGCAAGTTAGTTTCTTCAGCATAGTAATCCAGTATGAATCCCAGTAAAGCATGTCAGGAGTATTTTATCATGTCTAGTTGTTATTGTCAGTCGAGACTCGTAAATTGTATTGTTTTGCGCTGGATTATACCTATATAGCTTCCATGACCACCCCAGGGTTAATAGTTGTGTCGCCGCCCGCCAGGAGCGAGGATACGTCGCTCTACGGAGCGGCATGCCATCCGCAAGGGACGAAGATGGGGATCCAGATCCTCATATTTGCCGTGGTTGGCCTTATACATACCCCCACCGAGTGTTTACGCCCGGGGTGTAGATATCAGGAGTCTTCCGGACTCAGGCACAGCTATAGTCAAGGGTCGAGCGGGCCCAGCTGCAGACCCAGGGGTCTGGCAGGATGCTTATAGCTGGTAGTTGATTCAATATAACCTGGATAGGGGTATATAGATTGAAGTGTACTCACTAGGTCTAATGGGGGGCCAGGTGGGTTGTTTTGTGTTGATTGTACCTTCTGGCTTATGGGGGCCAGGTAAGGTTTATGTTTTCTTTAGTTACTAATAGTTAGACAGTAGGACGCCTCGTTTGTCAGGTATACCCCTACCCTCCTTATTATAGTTATGTTTATCCCTTATTTCACTACTTCAGTCATCTTCAGTCCGTTTTCTTTACTTCAGTCATTGTCAGTTCTATTTCTTACTTTTAGTTATTTAAAGTTGCTGCTTTACATACTCAGTACCTGTGGTACTGAAGCCCTCTTCTGGGGTGCTGCATTACTTGCCTGTAGGTACACATAGACGAGGAGCTGGTCCCTCGTAGTTCCAGTCATCCGTACAGAGCCATCAACTCCTTTCTTTTGGAGCTTGTGTGATAGAGGTTTATTTCTTTTGTTTGTACAGTATGGGTAGGTCGGGGCCTTGTCCCGACCATCTTATTACTCCTAGAGGATTGCAGGTTGAATTACTTCCCTATGGTTAGATGATATCGGCCGTGTGGGGCCCATATGTATTTTAGACTATGTGTGTTGGCCGTGTGGGGCCCTATTTAGCTGTTGATTGGTAGCCTTGTCGGTCATAGCTCAGTTTAGCATTGGCTTTTACTTTCCAATTATAACTAGATATCATGGTCGCCTTGTCGCCCCGCATAGGACTCCTTATAATTGTTTGTCTTTGGTTAGCTGTTTATTTGCACAGGTGGCTATAGGCCTTGTCGGCCGGGGGTTGTATTTACAGCCGCTATATAGCCCATTGTTTTCTTGATTCTAGAGTTAGAGTCAGCTCTGCACCAGAAGTGCTTAGGCTCAGCCAGCTCAGTAGTTCAGGTCCTAGTAGGGCACCAGGTGCCACTCATGCCTCCCAAGGTGGGGCGTGACAAACTTGGTATCTAAGCAGGTCATATCCCAGGGAGTTTGCAAGATGTGCTAAGTAGAGTCTTGTTTATGGATGTGTTGTGCACCACATACTATAGGCAGGAGGCTGCAAGGCATGATAGGATGGTTACTCTTCCTTCTTATTCATTCGTGCTATAGAGCGGTACAGTATAGGGTTCAGTCCCTAATCTCATTATACTCTTTTGTTTGTAGAGAAATGTTAGACCAGCGACACCCTACGACAGGCAGGAGGTTAGATGTAGCCGCAGGAGAGGGCACCAGCAGGGTGCCTCAGCCTCGGTCAGAATCGCCCTGATTTGAGGACAATACGGAGGTATCATCTCAACCTCCCCAGCAGTCTCCACCACGTCAGGAGTCGCTTGGGACGGCCAGTGTGACGGCACCGCCTCCGGCAGTTTCTATACCCGTACCATCCGACTAGGAGGTCAGGAGCGCAGTGGTTATTCTAGCACAGATGATAGCTGCTCAGCGCCAGCCAGTGCCACCTATAGTTGTAGAATCCTTAGGAGGGCCTGGAAGCTCGAGGGTCCGAGAGTTCCTAGCACTAAGTCCCCGGCAATTCACAGGGACAGATCGGACCGTGGACCCTCAAGACTTCTTAGACCAGATGCAGAGGATTTTCAAGTTGATGCATGCTACACCCACAGAGTCAGTTGAGTTGGCGGTATTCCGGCTACGGGACATCGCTGTACTATGGTATGAGAGTTGGGAGAGGTCCCGAGGCAGAGATGCTTCCCCTCAACCTGGCCTAGCTTCTCATAGGCTTTCTTGGATCATCACCTACCACGGGAGATTCGACAGGACCAGGTTGATCAGTTCCGACACTTGGAGTAGGGGCCGATGAGTGTTCGGGAATATTCCATACAGTTTGATTCCTTGGCTGGATATGCGCCAGCCTTTATGGACTCAATGCCATCCAAGGTACACCACTTTATTATGGGGCTGAACCCAAAATATATTGAGACCTGCATCACAGCTACACTACGAGAGGATATAGATATCACTCGTGTGCAGGCTTTTTCTCAGAATATTGAGGGTATCAAACAGCGGCAACGGGAGATTAGGAGGACAAGTCAGGAGCAGCGCCGTAGGGACAGACTGGATGAATTACAAGAGGAGTCCCGGGGAGGACTTAGGCCACGGTTATCATATACGCCACCTAGACCCCCGCCTCCACCATAGCGGCAGAGGAGTAGGTCTAGTCGCCGAGCAGCCAGAGCCCGGCGAAGGTTCATGAGCAGTAGGTTCACATCAGTAGAGGGGAGTGGAGAAGAGTGGGTTTACAATACCACTTTGCCCTATTTACAGTCGACGCCACTCTGGAGCATGTAGGTATGGGTCCACAACATGCTACATTTGTGGACAGGAGGGTTATCAGATGAGAAATTGTCCAGCTAGGGGTCAGGGTGACCGGGATCGACAGGATAGGTCCTTGGCAGGATCACAAGCTCCAGCATCCCCGGCAGGGCGTAGGCCCTCAGTTTCAGCTGGTAGAGGCCTCGGCAAATCAGGGGCCTCTAGTTTAAGTGCCGGCCCAGACCGTATTTTTGCACTGCCAGGGTGACAAGAGTCAGAGTCGTCCCCAGATGTTTTGACAGGTATGCTGAACATTTGCTCTCATCCTGCTTATGTGTCGATAGATCCAGGATCCACCTTGTCCTATGTTACACCGTTAGTGGCTCGGAAGTTTAGTATTATGCCAGAATTGCTTCGGTGACCTTTCTCAGTGTCTACACCCATTGGTGACTCTATTATAGCTAGAAAGGTCTATTGGGGGTGTACAGTAGAGGTTGCCAGTCGTCAGACTACAACAGACTTGATAGAACTAGAAATGGTTGATTTTGATGCCGTTGTGGGTATGGATTGGCAAGCTCCATGCTATGCCAATGTCCAATGTTGGACCAAGATTTTCCGATTCCACTTTCCAGGGGAGGCAGTACGGGAGTGGAAAGGTGGTACAGCTATGACAAAAGGTAGGTTTATTTCCTATCTTCGGGTGAGAAAATTGATAGCAAAAGGGTGCAATTATCATATTGTCAGAGTTCAGGATGTTCGGGAAGAGCCTCCAACCCTTCAGTCTATCCCAGTGGTTAATGAATTTCCCGACGTATTTCCAGATGAGCTTCCTGGTATTGTCCCAGAAAGGGAAATTGATTTTGCAATCAATCTATTACCAGGCACTCAGCCTATATCTATTCCTCCATATCGAATTGCTCCTTTTGAACTCAGAGAACTTAAGGAACAATTGAAGGATTTTCTAGACAAGGGCTTTATCAGGCCGAGTACCTCACCATGGGGTGCGCAAGTTCTATTTGTGAGGAAGAAGGACGGCTCCCTCCTTATGTGTATAGACTATCGACAACTGAATAATGTCATTATCAAGAATAAGTACCCGTTTCCCAGAATAGACGACCTATTTGATCAGTTACAGGGAGCAAGGTATGTTTCAAAGATTGACTTAAGGTCCAGATATCATTAGATCCGGGTTCGTGAAAGAGATATTCCAAAGACTACCTTCAGGACCAAATATGACCACTTTGAATTTCTAGTCATGTCCTTCGAATTGACAAACGCCCCAGCAGTGTTCATGGACCTAATGAACAATGTTTTCAGACCATACCTAGACTTGTTCGTGATAGTATTTATCAATGATATTCTGGTGTATTCCCGCTCAGAGGTAGATCACCAGGATCATCTATGGACAGTGCTCCAAATTCTCAGAGATCGCCAGCTATATTCAAAATTTTCTAAATGTGAATTTTCGCTGAACTCAGTAGCCTTCTTGTGCCATATTGTATCAAATGCTGGTATACAGGTAGATACGTAGAAGATAGAGGCAGTGAAAACATGGCCTAGACCTACCACTCCGAACGAGGTACATAGTTTCCTGGGGTTAGCCGGGTATAACAAAAGGTTCGTGGAAGGATTTCCACTTAAGTAGCACCTTTAACCAAATTGACGCAGAAGGAAGCAAAATTCCATTGGACTGAGGCATGGGAGTAGAGCTTTCAGGAATTGAAAGACAAATTAACATCGGCACCGGTGCTAGCGTTGCCAGAAGGAACAGAGGGTTATGCAGTCTATTGTGACGCTTCGGGTGTTGGGTTAGGATCTGTTTTGATGCAACATGGTAAGGTGATTGCCTATGCTTCCAGGCAGCTGAGGAAGCATGAGAAGAACTACGCTACCCATGACCTAGAGTTAGCCGCGGTGATTCATGCCTTGAAAATATGGAGACACTACCTGTATGGAGTCCACGTAGATATTTTCAATGATCACAAAAGCCTGTAGTATATTTTCACCCAAAAAGAGTTGAATCTGCGAAAGCGTCACTGGTTGGAGCGGTTAAAGGATTATGATGTGAATATTTTATATCACCCAGGAAGGGCCAATGTTGTAGCAGATGCCCTTAGCCGCAAATCCATGGGAAGCCTAGCATATTTACAGCCCGAGCGGTAGGAATTGGCTCGAGAATTGCATCAGCTAGCCAGTTTAGCCGTTCGTATAGTGGAATCAGGAGACAATGGAGCGTAATCCAGAATATCGCAGTGTCATCATTGGTTGTGGAAGTGAAAGAACGGCAGTATGAAGATCCTTGTCACGCCCCGCCTTGGGGGGTATGATTGGCACCTGGTGCCCTACTGGGACCTGAACTGCTAGACTGTTGAGCCTAAGCACTTCTGGTGCCTGGCTGGCTCTAATTCAAGGAAACGAAGGGCTATATCACAGCTGTAAATATAGCCTCCGGCCGACTAGGCCTATAGCCACTTGTACTATAACATCAGCTAACCAGAATCACATACATAAAAGGGAACCTAAGCAGGACGACAAGGCCACCATGCTGACTAGTTACTTCTGAATCAATATAACAGATGCTAAACAACTACATGAACGACAAGGTCACCACTACTAACTGAATAAGGCCTCACACGGCCAATATAAACAACTAAATAATCACACAGCCCCACACGACCGGCACAACTAACCACAGGGAAATATATACAGACTGCAAGCCTCTAAGAATACTGATAAGATGGTCGGGACAGGGCCCCGGCCTACCTATACTGTACAACAAAAGAAAAGGGATAAACCTCTAGCTATCTAGCTCCGGATGACTGGAGCTGATGACCCCGTGAGCTGGCTGAAATCACGAGGTATCGACTCCTCGTCTATTAGTACCTGCAGGCAAGTAATCCAGCACCCCAAACGGGCGTCAGTACCGCTGGTACTGAGTATGTAAAGCAACAACTGAAAAATATCTAAAAAACAACAATACAACTGATGGAGCTGAAATAGAAAGAAATAGACTAAACTTGACTGAAAATGTAAAGCTAAGCCTATTCTCAACTATGCTGGAAGGAGTAGGAGTCATACTTGGAAATGTATAGCTCTACTGTCGATCTACTCGTATCTAGCGTAACAAGACGTAACATAACATAACATAGCATAGCACACACAAACCTTACCCGGCCCCCATAAGCCGGGAGGTACAATCAACACATAATCTGTACCCCTACCCCGGTCATCCCATCTCCTATAATAACTATAAGCATCCCGCCGATCCCCTGGGTATGCACTTGGGTTCGCTGAGCCCCTGACTATAACTATACCTGAGTCCGGAGGACTCCTGAATCAACACCCCGGGCGTACCCGCTCAACGAGGGTGTATAAAAGCTGACTAAGGCAAAATATGGGGAAACCGACATCCCATCTTCGTCCCCTGTGGGACGGCATGCCACTTCGTAGAGTAACGTATCCTCGCCCTCTAGCGGACGAGTCGATACAGCTATTAACCCTGGGGAGGTCATGAATGCTAGGTAATCCAACCCCAAGACAATATAGTGGTCTCAACTAGTAATACTAACTGTATATACCACATGCTGAAGCTAGTGATGATAATGTATCTATACATACTATATGCTGAACTAGTGATAATGATATGTATGTATTTAATACATGCTGAGACTGATAATGGTGTATATATATTAAATCTTCTGTCATACTGTGTTGAGTCTAATGTTGAACAAGATATAGTTTTTCTGCTGGGAATCATGCTTTATAACTGAGTTTCATAGTAACATGATTTACTATTTCTAACATGCTTTCTAGACTTCATTTTAATCTACCATTCTACTTCTGAGATACCTTAAAGATACTTATATTGCTTTACTAAGTTTCAACTGAACACAATAATATCCTAACATACTTTACTAAATCACATACTGGGCATGCTTTACAGTTCCTAACACTTTGTATTAGAATTTATATCGTGCTAGCAAGTTTCACGCTATACATAACATGATGGTTCCAATATCGTACTAATATTCATACTAAACATAACACACGACTTCTAAAACATTCTACTGGCCTTTGAACTATTTTATTATACCGAGACTACTAACTTGTCGAGGAAACTAGCTTTATATACCTTCGCTTCTGATTTCCCGACTAACTGACGTAGCTCGGTCAGTATTTTCGTTATTTCTCCCAACTACATCCATATATATGTCAATTAGGACTAAATACACTAATATTCTGGAAGAAGATAACACTTTTAATATATATATAGCCAAAACTTGCTTATAAGAAAAACGGTCGAAAACTCGCTATTTCTCGAAAGTCCAGAAGGGAGAAATACTCACTTTACGGCTAGGAGTATATTGACACTAATTTGGAGCAATTTCACTTACCTTAACTCGGTAGCACGACGATTCGCCGGCCAAATTTTACGAAACTAAATTCGTAGGAATGCTCCTTGCTGCTTAATACCTCAGTATTTGGAGTTAATTTGAGTTTGAACTGCGTTTGGTGGCGTAATCGGATGAGAAATGGATAGGATTGTTCGTTCCTCCTCCTCTCTAGTTTACTCTCTGTTCTTACTAGAAATTATAAGTTAATTAAAGCAAAAACCGAAGTTTGGAGGCCTTTATACTTGGGGCTGCACCTCACCTCTATGACATGATGTGTATCGCGGAGCCTAGCCTCCGTGACACGCTGGCCATCGCGGAGGAGGTCTGCTAGCTTTCTCTTGCGATGGTTCGATGTGTCACTTATCCGATCTTTCCCCGGGCCTTTTCCTAGCATGTATGGCATTCAAAAACTCTCAACCAACATGCGAATAGGCCATCTACATGCCGAGAATTTATGGGGTGTAACAATCCTAGCCTGGTTCAACTCAGAAATAGGGTCCAGCGAGGGGAAGAGACAGATTTCCAAGTAACCGAGGATGGAATTTTGAGATATAGGGATCGCCTCTGGTTCCAAACGTGGCAGGGCTTCTCCAGCAAATTATGAGTGAGGTACACTATGCTCGTTACTCTCTCCATTCAGGTTCGACAAAGATGTACCATGACGTAAAAGAGATTTACTGGTGGCCGGGAATGAAAAAGGGGATAGTAGAATTCGTAGCTCAATGTCCCAATTGTCAACAGGTGAAAGCTGAACATCAGAAACCAGGCGGACTGACACAAGATATAGCCGGGCCTTTATGGAAATGGGAGGCAGTTAATATGGATTTCATAGTAGGGTTACCTCGTACCAGGCATAAATATGATTCTATCTGGGTAATTGTCGATAGGTTGACAAAATCAGCTCACTTTCTGCCAGTAAGGGCTACCCTTTCAGCCGAAGATTATGTTGAGCTGTATATTAAAGAAATAGTCAGATTGCATGGTGTTCCATTGACAATCATCTCTGATAGAGGAGCGCAGTATACAGCTAAGTTTTGGGAATCCTTTCAGAGGGGCCTGGGGATGCAGGTTAACCTGAGCACAGCCTTCCATCCTCAGACAGACGGACAGGCAGAACGTACAATCCAGATGCTCGAGGATATGTTATGGGCGTGTGTGGTAAATTTTGGAGGCAGCTGGGATGAACATCTACCGCTTATTGAATTTGCCTATAATAACAGTTATCATTCAGCAATTCAGATGGCGCCTTATGAAGCGTTATATGGACAAAAGTGTAGGTCTCCAGCTGGTTGGTTTGAGGTAGGGGAATCAGCATTGATTGGGCCAGATATTATTCATCAGTAGAAGAGAAAGTAAAGCTTATCAGGGAATGTCTGTTGACTGCTCAGAGCCGCCAGAAATCTTACGTTGATGTGCGTCGGAGAAACCTAGAATTTAATGTGGGTGACTGGGTATTCCTGAAGGTTTCACCGATGAAGGTTTTGATGAGATTTGGTAAGAAAGGCAATTCAGCCCGAGGTTTATTGTGCCTTATCATATTCGCCGAAGGATAGGCCGGGTGGCTTATGAATTGGATTTACCTCCAGAATTAGAATTCGATCACCCAATTTTTCACGTGTCAATGCTGAGGAAGTGCATAGGAGATCCCTCCCAGATTGTCCCAGTTAAGGACGTCCAAATCACTGAGGAGTTAGCTTATGAAGAAGTTCAGTAGCGATACTAGATCGGCAGATCCACAGACTAAGAACTAAAGATGTTGCTTCCGTTAAGGTGTTATGGCAAAATAAGAACCGAGAGGAGATGACCTGGGAAGCAGAAAAAGATATGAGAACCAGATATCCTCAGTTATTTCAAATTTAGTCAGATTGTGCAGCCAAAGGTACATTGTTATTGTTGTTTCATAAGTTGCATTATATACATGTATGTGTGGAGTAGTTGACCTCAGTCTATTGTGAAATGAATGCTAGTCTTGTGTGGAGTACCTGTATTGGACTTTTCTGCGTTTCATGATTTTTGGATAGTCCATATTACAGGGGAGACTCTGCTGAAATTTTTTCAGAATAAGTATTTGCAAGGTTAAGGTTCTTGCAAGTAGAAGTTAAAATTCGAGGACGAATGTTCTTAAGGGGGGGAGGATGTTACACCCCGTAAGTTTTTAATGTTTAATCGGCCTATCCGTATGTTGGTTAAGTGTTTTAGAGTGCCATATGTACGAGGAAAGGTCCCTGGGAAAGGCCGAACTAGTGCCAAGTTGGGATTTCGCGAGAGGAGGCCGAACCAAGTTGCCCAAAGGTGCAAAGTGGCACGAAGCAGAATTAGGGCATTAGCCAATGTGGCATGGAGAAGAAGCAGTGCATTTGGCAACATGCCACGTTGCCTTGTCTACTGCCTCAAGTTATGCCGGTCTCACACTTAGAAGTTAAGTTATAATTTATAAACCATGACCAACAGAGAATAGGGACGAAAGAAAACATATAATTTTCATCCAATTACGCTGCTAAACGCCGTCCAAATCCAAATTAACTTCGGGTATCGAAGTATAAGGCTACAGGGAGCATTTCTATGGAGTTAGTTTCGTGACATTTGCCCAGCGAATCGTCGTTCCGCCGAGCCAAATTTGTTGGAATTGCTCCAAACTAGTGTCAATACAACCCAGGCTTAAAGTAAGGATTTCTCCCTTCTAGACTTTCGAAAAATAGTGAGGTTTCGACTGTGTTCTATAAAGTTGGAATATAGTTAATATTTATATATAAAGTTTTTCTTTTTGCCGAATTTAGTGTTAAAACTAGTCCTATCTTTCCAGTAACACGTTTTCAGTTGGTAAGAGCTATTGAATACTAATTGGAACTCACCAGTTAATTGGTAAACAGCGAACAAGGTATGTTAAGGCATTTTCTTTCAGCAAGTTAGTTTCTTCAGCATAGTAATATAGTATGAATCCCAGTAAAGCATGTCAAGAGTATGTTATCATGTATAGTTGTTATTATCAGTCGAGACTCATAAATTGTATTGTTTTGGGCTGGATTATACCTGTATAGCTTCCGTGATCACCCCAGGGTTAATAGCTGTGTCGCCGCCCGCCAGGGGCGAGGATACGTCGCTCTACGGAGCGTCATGTCGTCCGCAAGGGACGAAGATGGGGATCTAGATCCTCATATTTGTCATGGTTGGCCTTATACACCCCCCCGCCGAGTGCTTATGCCCGGGGTGTAGATATCAGGAGTGCTCTGGATTCAGGCACAGCTATAGTCAAGGGCCGAGCGGGCCCAGCTGCAGACCCAGGGGTATGGCAGGATGCTTATAGATAGTAGTTGATTCAATATGACCTGGATAGGGGTATATCTTGAGGTGTACTCACTAGGGCTAATGGGGGCCCAGGTGGGTTGTTCTGTGCTGATTGTACCTTCCGGCTTATGGGGGCCATATAAGGTTTATGTTTTCTTTAGTTACTTATAGTTAGACAGTAGGACGACTCATTTTTCAGGTATGATCCCTACCCTCCTTATTATAGTTATGTTTAGCCTTGATTCACTACTTCAGTCATCTTCAGTCCGTTTTCTTTACTTCAGTCATTATCAGTTCTATTTCTTACTTTCAGTTATTTAAAGTTGCTGCTTTATATACTCAGTACATGTGGTACTGACGCCCTCTTCTGGGGCACTGCATTACTTTCTTGCAGGTACAGATAGACGAGGAGTAGGTCCCTCGTAGTTCCAGTCAGCTGTATAGAGCCGTCAGCTCCCTTCTTCCGAAGCTTGTGTGATAGAGGTTTACTTCTTTTGGTTGTACAATATGGGTAGGTCGGGGCCCTTCCCCAACTATCTTATTACTCCTAGAGGCTTGCATATTGCATTACTTCCCTGTGGTTTGATGATATCGGCCGTGTGGGGCCCATATGTGTTTTTGACTATGTGTGTTAGTTGTGTGGGGCCCTGTTTAGCTGTTGATTGGTGTCCTTGTCGGTCATAGTTCAGTTTAGCATCTGATTTTACTTTCCAGTTAAAACTAGGTATCATGGTGGCCTTGTCGGCCCGCATAGGACTCCCTATGTTTGTTTGTCTCTGGTTAGCTGTTTATTTTCACAGTTGGCTATAGGCCTTGTCGGCCGGGGGTTATATTTATAGTTGCTATATAGCTCGTTGTTTTCTTGATTCTATAGTTAGAGTCAGCCCTGCACCAAAGGTGCTTAGGCTCAGTCAGCTCAGCAGTTCAAGTCCTAGTAGGGCACCAGGTGCCAGTCATGCCTCCCAAGGTGGGGCGTGACAGTAGACTCATGTAAATATTATATAATTAATAAAATATTATATTTTGTAAGTAATTCAATGCCTAAGAAATATAATTAATTTATCAAAAATTATATAAACTTTGTTATCAACATAAACAATTTATAAATTTGAGTAATATTAAATTTGTAAAATTTAGTAAAATTATGTAAATAGTTTATAAAGATTAAGTAAAATATATATTTCACAATAAGAGTGTATATTAATACAAAATATATTATATATGACATAATTATTTAATATTAAAAAATTAATAAATTAAAATTAATGCAACTTATATATACATATATATGTAATTTAAAATAGTTTTGCAAGATTATGATAATTGATTATTTTAAAAATATGAATGCAAGTCGAGTAATTACGTAAAAAAGGTAAATAAAATATACATACATAAGCAGCATACGCGGGGCATCGGGAGGTCAAAATTGGGTGTCAACACTACTCTTATGAACTTTAATGTATTTTAACTATCCATTTTACTTCCTTGCATACTTGGTACATTCCACTTACTGACCACATACTCTATGTTGTATCGTTTTATGATACAAGCTCCGATTTTCAACCTCAACCCCGTCACTAGCCAGTTCTCCAGAGTTAGCATCCAGTCTTAGTGGATAAGTCCTCATCTCTCGAGGACCATTTCTTACCAGTATCTTTGTATTTTCAGTTTTCAGACTTTTCGGGTTAGTTGGGGGTGTTGTCCCATCATCCCATCAGATATGTTAGAGGCTTTTAGACTTTGTGTAGTAATCAGCTTGTGGTGTATGATGTAAATTATAATTCTGATGTTATGACAAATTTAAACTTCCGCTATGTATATTATCTTAAGTCTTCTACTTTTATTGATTGAGATAGATGTATGTTCATGCCATGGGTCGACTTGGAGTCTCTTGGGGCTCTTTGTCCTGTGTCTCGATCTGGGCTTATGTTCAGGTCATGAAAAACTTGGTATCAGAGCAATATGTTTTGAAGGGTCCTAGGGTGTCTAAAAGCCACACTAAGTGGAGCCTTTTTCATAGGTGTGAAGCGCGCCACACTTATGACGAAGAGGATACTAGACGTTTAGGAAATGTTCCTTGTTTCATGATCTAAGTCATGGATGAAATGTCTCTTTATTCTTATAACTCGTGCCATACACGTTTGTCATGACCCGAATGGAGGCTCGGATCTCAACACGGGACAAGGAGCCCCGAGAGACCCAAGTCGACCCATGGCATAATCATTCTTCTAACTCAATCAATAAAAATTGAAGAATCAACATAATAAGCTTAGCGGAAGTCTAAATTAAAAATGACATCAGAATACACAATCTGAAGCTGAATACATCCTCTGTCTGAAAAGCCTCTAAACATGATGAGCTGATGGGGTAAGACCCCAACTAACTCAACGAAGCTAAAACTGAAAATACATAGAGAAAGTCTGAACAAGTCTAGTCCTCGGGAGATGAGGACTCACCAACAACGTAAGATGCTAACTCTAAAGACTGGCTATGAACGGGGCTGAGCCTGAGAGCCTAGTCCTGTATCATGACTTGATACAACATAGAGTATGCAGTCAGTACGTGCAATATATCGAGTATGCAAGGTAAGTAAAACCGCTTAAGTAAGTAAAATCATTTAAAGACATGCATAATGTAAAACATAAACAATAAGAATCTAAGAGTAAGACTTGCGTGCATTCTTTCTGAAATCATGACCTCATCATAACATAACATAATATCATAACCGAATCGATTGACTCAAAGTTGAAATCTTATAATCATGAGTAAAAACTGAGCATTGAGTCCAACTTGCTTTAGAACATATATAGATATACAAATCTAATTAATGATGAACATGCGTAACTGAAATCATAAGGAACAATGGGAGACTCGTATTTTAACTGACATACCATGATAGAGCTTACGTGGTCCCAACTATCACACTCAAGTGGGAAGAGCCATCCAAAGCCTTGCCAGGGCTAGGGACGATACCATGATATAGATACCAAGCTCGTGTCCCAATAGGGCAAGGGATAGCTCACAAGGAAGGTCCCAAAGTAATGTATATAATAGTATAACTGTTCGGTCTGTTTGTTATATGGGTATATAACTCACACGCAAGTGCACGTGGTCGAACAAGTAGTAAAGTGGCTTAAGTAAGCCAAGTATCGATCCCACAGGGACTGGGATGAAGTGCAATCTGCTCAAGTGTACTATATTTCGATTCTAAAAATGCAGACACAGTGTAACCAAAAGTTTGATATTTAGTTTTATAATTTTTATGCTAAATCTAAAATAACTATCTAATATGAGTCTGAACTATGAATGAGAGCATGCTGAGGTTAAACGAACATGTAATGAAATTAATTATCGATGTAATTTGGTTAATCTTTTCCTCTAGTTGCTAGCCAAGAACATTTGCCAAGAGATTAAAACTCTCGTATTTAACCTCACTTAAGAATCATGAACCATCCACCTACATTTCTGTGATTAAATGCAATTCATGTTCTAGCCATACAAACCTGGTTCCTAAATTGACTAATACGACTTCCAGGTATATTTCTATCCTGAAAGTAAATCAATGCCCAATTTTCCCAAACCAAGTAAAGATCATATCCTATTAATTCACAACTTTCCAATTTCTTGCTCTCTCGAGTGAAACCGGACTTTTTAGATATACATTAACGTAGGCCACACATTAATGCAGTAAAAACAAGAATTAATAGAACAACATGGAAGAAAAGATGAAAAACCACTATGATCAACAATCCATTTCACTACAATTGTTCATAAACTCAACAAGAAGAGGATTTAGCCACTCATTTGTGGATTAAACATCGTTAAATGAGTGTTAAACATACAAGCAATTGAATTAAAGAAGAAGGAAAGAGAGAAAAACCCTAATAATTTCGTCCCCTGAACTGCCTGTAACCCACGTTCTTGCTCCACCCCGTCAGAATATTGAAAAATGAACCTAAGTGTTCTATTTATACTAGTGAGAATTTTTCCCGGAATAACTAGCAACGTGTCACGGAGTGCATCGCGGAGCACTGTCTCCGTAA
This sequence comes from Datura wrightii, assembly GCA_035772735.1. Lineage (NCBI taxonomy): Eukaryota > Viridiplantae > Streptophyta > Magnoliopsida > Solanales > Solanaceae > Datura > Datura wrightii. The sequence continues at coordinate 108,673,484 of JASDFA010000018.1, forward strand.
CACGCTACGGACGCGGACCTTCACTGAAATTGAGGGTCCACGAAATAAAGCCCAACGTGGCACGGCGTGCAACGCGCAGCCAAGCCACCGTGCCACAGACTGATCGCGAACCCACACTGGAATTGGGCTGAAAATTCCCATCCAGGCAGAAGGCCTCCGCGATGGCAGCGTGACACGGCTCCATCGCGGAGCCCCTTTATTTTGTGTTGTCCAATGTCTTGTCCCTTGCTCGCATCCAAGTCCAACCCCGATATCCTCCAACATGCATTTTAGCTTCCCAAAATTACATTTTACCTGCAAAACAATTCTAATCATGTTGGTTAGTATAAATTCACATTTTATTACCAATTACATGAGAATGTATACACATTGATAGATAAACAAGGCTAAAATGGTACTTTTGAGTATATCACTTGGGCATATAAATTTGCCCAAGATCAATAACCTACGTTGGCGCGTAGTTCTAAGGCATAGGTTGATCGACCCTTAGCCCATTCGACGCTAGACACTACTCATAATAACATGCATATGCTCTATATCGTTTCTCAATGAATCTCAACATCATCTATTGATGAAGCTCATAAATCAAATACATCTCAAAGCTGAAATTATGCATATGAGAAAATTTAGCTCAAACCATACTACAAGCTAAAAATTAGTTGGGAGTCTTTGCTCCAAAACCTTGTGGTAAGCTTAATTTGGGAAATCATAAATCATAATTGAACATGTGGGCATCGCCCCACTTTCTCATGCTTGAAATACTCAATTCACATAGAAAACATGATTATAAACATGGGTAGCATGAAAACATGATTTTCATCATAACATCTCCTCATAATTATATATTCATCATAAATCTCATCTTTCATGAACTTCTCATCAATGGGTCTTTCAATTCATAAAACTTGAAACATGATTTTAATTGAAAACATTATAAACTTGCCCGTGCTTCATAATTCAATAGTTGAAACATATTTAAATCATACCCATGTAGAGAACTTAGGAAATTCATGCATTGGGTTAAAACCCCATTGATTTGACATAGGAAATTCATGATTTAGAGAGGGATTGGGCATGGGTGTGAACGGATTCACCCATTCATAACCCTATATACTTGATGGTAGCTGATTCTTACACTTCCTTGAATGCCCAAGAAGAAATAGAAAAGAATTTGAAGACGAACAAGCTTTATCACCCCCTCTCACCTTCTATCTTTGCATGCATGAATGAATATGGCCTAAAATGAACTTAGCCCACTTAAAAGACATCATTCATAACTTAAAACGACGTAGTTTAGGCCTTAGGATCTTAGGAATGATAGAAAAGCCCTTACTAAAGTTGTAGAAAATAACTGACAGGTAGTCCCTGCGAGGGACATAACGATTCATCACCTTGGTCCATGACTCGTGGCATCATCCGTTATATACACTGCTTATCACATCTTTAGGGCTCCTCACGGGTGATTTAACAATTCGTTGCCTGGTGACCATGACTCGTGGTCACCACTCGTCAGGTACACTGCCTAAGACTTCAAATAATTTTTATCCAGCTGGCCACGACTCACTCCACGAATTGTGGTGACTGACCACGACTTGCTGGTGCCTTCCATCAGGTACACTGTCTTGCTTTCCTCCTTTCTCAATCATCACTGCCCACGACTGATCTAACGACTCTTGGGGCCTGACTATGAGTCGTGGTCATGTCCGTGGGGATCCCATTTCCCAATTTTCAATTCATCACCTGAGCCTCACCACGAGTCACATCACAATTCATGGGCTGCTCTCACGGTCACCTCATGACCCGTTCTGATAACTAATGCCAAATTTTAGTTTTTCTTCGTTTCAACTCCTGGGTCTGATCTTTGGGCTTCTACGGTATAACAATATCTCCCCCTTGGGAACATTTGTCCTCAAATGTTGGAAAAAACATAGAAAAGAAGAGAAATTCAATTATTATATTCAAATACTGATCATTTAAGTTGGAAACTGACGAAATGACTATCTCCGATTCAAACTACATAGCTGAATTGAATTCACGAATCATACATACATCCATATATAGAAAAGAAACTTGGACAGATGAACTGAACATGAAAACTAAATAGAGTTTGAGAGTAAAACTAGTACCTCGAGCTGGTACTGAGCCAATCGAGAATAAATGTGGGTATCTAGCCATCATATTCGCTTCGGCTTCCCATGTAGGTCTTTCAACGTGTTGTTTCCTCCATAACACTTTAACTGAAGCTGCTTCCTTGTTCCTTAGCCTTCGAACTTAACAATCTAGTGTTTCTACCGGAACCTCCTCATAACTAAGGCTGTCTTTCAAACCAACACTGTCTACCGGGACAACTAGAGATGGATCACCCAAACATTTCTTTAAGAGAGACAATGAAAAACAAGATGCATGAAAACTAATTCTGAGTGCAACTCTAATTAGTATGCTACCTTGACAACACGTCTTACAATCCGATACGGGCCAACATACCGGGGACTAAGTTTTCCTTTCTTTCTGAACCGAATCAACTCCCTTCATGGGAGACACCTTCAGAAATACCCATTCATCAACTTCAAATTCTAATTCCCTTCTCCTCACATCGACATAGGACATTTGGTGACTCTGAGTAGTTCTCAATATCCCTTATCAACTAAACCTCTACATAGCCTCATGAACCGAATCTGGTCCTATAATGCCGCTTCACCAACCTCAAACCAACCAATGGGCTACCTACATCTCCGCCCATAGAGAGCCTCAAACGGTGCCATCTGAATACTAGAATGATAGCTATTATTGTATGTAAAGTGGATAAGAGGAAAATGCTCATCCCAGTTACCTTTGAAGTCAATCATGCATGCTCTCAACATGTCCTCGAGAGACTAGATTGTCCAGTTCGCTTGACCATCCATTTGTGAGTGAAGCGCATGCTGAGCTTAACCTTAGTACCAAGTCCTTTTTGAAAAGACTTCCAAAACTGAGAGGTAAATTGGGTACCTCTGTCTGAAATGATGGATATCGGCACTCCATGCAATCGAGCTCTCCCAGATACATAGTTTGGCATAGTCCTCCGCCGAATCCGTGGTTTTGATTGGCAGAAAATGAGAGGCCTTAGTCAACCTGTCTACCACAACCCAAATGGAGTCATATTGTCGATGAGTACGAGGTAAACCTATGACGAAGTCCACATTGATTTCTTCCCACTTCCAAGTAGGAATACTGATATCCTGAAGCACACCTCCCAGTCTCTAATGCTCGACCTTTACTTGCGACAGTTTGGGGACTTAGCTATGAATTCTGTGATGTCCTTCTTCATGCCATTCCACAGATAGACTTCCCGTAAGTCATGATACATCTTGGTGGCGCCTGGATGGATAGAATACCTAGATCCATGAGCCTCGTGCAACATTCGGCTCCTCAAATCATTGACATCCGGTATACATAAGCGACCCTGGTACCGAAGCACACCATCTCCTTCTTTGGAGAAGACCTCTACCTTCTAATTCTGAACGATTTCCTTTAACTTTACTAAAATTGGTTCCTCATCTTGTCTAGCCTTTACATCAGTCACCAATGATGATTCTGATCCTTTCTGAACAATAACACCGCCATTTGTCTAGTCAACCAACCTAACTCCCAACCTTGGGAGTCGATGCACATCTTTCACCAGATCCTTCTTTCCCCTCATCCACATGAGACACACTCTCCATTGAGAGTCTATTAAGTGCGTCTGCTACTACATTGGCCTTACCCGGATGGTAAACACACTCATATCGAATCCTTGAGTAGCTCCAACCACCTCATTTGCCGAAATTGATATCCTTCTGGGTAAACACATATTGTAAACTCTTATGGTCCGTAAATACATCCATATGGACCCCATACAAATAGTGTCGTCATATCTTCAAGGTGAATACCACCGCGGCCAATTCAAGATCACGGGTCGGGTAATTCTTGTCATGAACCTTTAGTTGTCTAGAGGCATATGCTATAACTTTCCCTTACTACATCAACACACACCCAAGTCCGATCCTTGAAGCATCACAATACACCAAAAACCCATCAGTACCCTCCAGTAGAGTTAACACCGGTGATGAAGTAAGTCGTGTCTTCAACTCTTGGAAGCTTTTCTCACAAGCCTCCGACCATTGGAATTTCACCTTTTTCTGGGTCAACTTGGCCAAAGGTGCTGCAATCGATGAGAAGCCTTCAACAAACCTCCGATAGAAGCTGGCTAAACCCAAAAAGCTCCAAATATCTGAAGGATTCACCGGTCTAGGCAAATTCTTTACCGCTTCTATTTGAGCATCCATTTTTATACCCTCACTTGATACCACATAGCCCAAAAAGGCCACAAAAATCAACCAGAACTCGCACTTGCTGAATTTGGCATATAATTGGCGATCCTTGAGAGTCTGAAGCACTATTCTCAAATGAGCAACATGTTCCTCATCGCTCCAAGAGTATATCAGGATGTCATCAATAAACAAAATCACGAACATATCCAAGTATGGCTTGAACACCCTATTCATCAAGTCCATAAAAGCTGCAGGAGCATTCGTTAGTCCAAAAGACATAACTACAAACTCATAATGACCATACCGCGCCCTGAAAGCTGTCTTTGGGATGTCACTCTCCCGAACCCTGAGCTGATGGTATTCGGATCTGAGATCTATTTTCGAGAAACACTTAGCACCCTAAAGTTGGTCGAATAAATCATCAATCCTAGGTAAAGGGTACCTGTTCTTGATGGCAACTGATCTTGGGCAGATTTATATGCCCAAGTGATACTCAAACGTATCATTTTTACCTTGTTTGTTGTGCAATGTGTATATAATATCATGTAATTGGTAATAAAATGTGAATTTATACTAACCAACATGATTAGCATTTGTTTTGCAGATAAAGGTGATTTTTAGGAGCTAAAATGCATGTTGGAACTATGTCGGAGTTGGACTTGGATGCGAGCGTGGAAAAGACCTTGGAATGCAGGATTTATAGGGGCTCCGCAATGGCTCCGTGCCACGCTACCATCGCGGTAGCACACTGCCTGAGCATGAATTAATTTGGCAATTTCCAGTGTACCTGTGCGTCCGCTCCGTGGCACGGAGATAGGCCTCCGCGACGGCCTCCGTGCCACGTTGAGGTTAAATTACCGGACCCTGAAATTCCAGTGAGGGTCCGCGTCCACGCCGTGTCACGGAGGCAAGGCTCCGCGTTGGCCTCCGTGACACGTTGCTTGTTATTCCGGGAAAAATTTCCCACTAGTATAAATAGCACACTTAGGTTTAGTTTTTTAGTTTTTAGTTTTTAGTTTTTAGTTTTTAGTTTTTAGACTGAGTTCAGAAGTGGAGAGCAGGAACGTGGGTTAGTAGCAGTTGAAGATTGGAAAAGCTAAGGGATTTCTTCTCTTCTTTTCTTCTTTCTATCAATTGTAAGTATAATTTACACTCATTTTAGGATGATCAATCCAAGAATGAGTGGCTGATTCTCTTTCTTGCTGAGGTTTTGAACATGTGTAATGAATTTTGATTGTAAATGATATGGTTTTATTCTTCTTCTTTAATGTTGTTCTATTAATTCTTGTTCTTTACTGCATTAGTGATTGGCCAACATTAATGTATATCTAAAAAGTCCAATTTCACTCGAAAGAGCAAGAAATTGGAAAGTTGTGAATTAATAGGGTATTGTTCTTAACTTGATTTGGGAAAATTGGGTTTTGATGTGCTTTCCTGATAGAAATATACTTGAAAGCCGTATTAGTCAATTTAGGAACCAGAATTGTAATGCTAGGTCATAAATTGCATTTGATCACAGAAATGTAGACGGATGGTTTATGATTCTAAAGTGAAATTAAATACGAGAGTTTTAATTTCTAGGCAAATGTTCTTGGCTAGCAACTTGAAGAAGAGAATTAACCAAAATTATCATGATTATCAAGTTCATTACTTGTTCTTAACCTTGGCATGTTCATATCCATTGTCTGAATTCACAAGTAAATAGTGTTATTAATTGTAGTATATAGTTTAGAAACAAAAACTCAATTAACCTTTGGTTACGTTGTTGTTAGCATAATTAGAAGTTAAATAGAAATATAGTAAATTAGGCAATTTTACATATCTTGAGCCTCCTTGGATCGATACTTGGCTACTTAGCCACTTTATTACTTGTTTGACCACGTGCACTTGCGTGTCGGTTTTTACCCGTAGCCCAAAGCACCGAGCAAGTTTTTGGCGCTGTTGCCGTGGAGGCTAGGCGATTTGTAAAATTTTGTTTAGTGTAAATTTACTGTATTTGTATTTTTATTTTCTTAAGTATTAACAACTTGGTCTTAGCCTGTATTTTGCAGATTTTGTTTCTGTGAACACTGGCAAGGGACAAAGATCTGGTGGAATCTTACTTAGAGCCTGAATGGGAATTTCATAGTCAACGTAGAGAAGCTCTTCGAAAGAAGCTGCAGTTGCTTAAACAGTCTATGATGGAGCAACCAAATCCACCAGTTGTTAGGGCAGTTTTAGTGCCCGATGAAGCAGCAGCAAGGCCGGTTCGCGAGGTGGCAATCCCACACGCTAATAATGTACATTCTAGCATCCGCAAACCAGAGCCTGGAGGGAGGTTTGAATTAAAGAAGAATATGGTGCAACTTTTGCACACAAGCGGGCAATTTACCGGTCTCCCTCACGAAGATCCACAACAACATCTCCAGAACTTTTTGGAGATAAGTGACACTTATATACCCGCTGGAGTGTCACCCGATTATGTTCGGCTCACCTTATTTCCATTTTCCTTACTTGGTGAAGCCAAGAGGTGGTTAAAAGCTGAACCACCCAACTCTATATCAACGTGGGATGATCTTGCATGGAAGTTTCTTATTAGATTTTTCCCTTCTGGTAAAACAGCCAGACTTAGGAGTCAAATCCTAAGTTTTAAACAGAGGGAGGGAGAAAATCTATATCAAGCCTGGGAAAGATTCAAATCCATGTTGCGGGACTGTCCTCACCATCATCAGTCCAATGAGGTGTTGGTACACACTTTTATTGAGGGTTTGGAACCCCACACTAAAATTCTGTTAGATTCAGCAGCTGGAGGGCAAGCGCTGGAGAAGACCTATGAGGAGCTGTACACTTTGCTCAACCGAATTTCACAAGGCAATCCAGAATGGAATGCAGATTCTTCAAGAGGTGGAGCAAGGAAAGCAGCTGGAGTGCTTGAAGTGGATGGATTCACAGCTATCGCTGCACAGATAGCTGCTTTGCAAAATCAGTTAAACACTCACTTCAGTAATATAAATTTGAACCAGCCTTCAGCTTCAGTCAATGCAGTTCAAAAGATATGGTGTGAAGTGTGTGGTAGTAGTGAGCATTCAGCTGAATGCTGTGGTGCAAATCCTGATTCTGTTAACTTTGTGGGCAATGCACAGAGAAATCAAAAGCAGTATGGTGGTGGCTACAACTCAAATTGGAGGAACCATCCGAATTTTTTGTGGGGTAGCAACAATCAACAAGGCCAGAGTTCAGGGCAGGGTATGCACAGAAACCAAGGAGGGCAACAAAATTATCAAGCTCAATTTAGAAATCATAATGCCCCTCCTCCACCACCATCACTGACTATTGAGGAGATGTTCAAAACCATGATCGCTAATCAGGCACAATTGCAGGCTGACTATGTCAAATTGGCAGCCGAAGTGAAGAACAATCAATTGGCGACCAAGGCTCTTGAATATCAGTTTGGGCAATTTTCTAGTGCCCAAAATACTAGACCCAGAGGAGGACTACCTAGCGACACGGATCCAAATCCAAAGCAGGTAAATGCAGTGACCACGAGGAGTGGTTTACAATTAAAGGAGGTGGAACCGGAAAGACCGCCTCAAAAGTCAGGAGCAGCAGATGTTGAGGGAGAGCAAAGTTTTGATAAGGGGAAGACTAAAGAAGCTGAACCAGAAAGGCCTCCACCCCCGTTCCCTCAACGACTTAAGAAACACAAGGAGGAGGCGTGTTTCCAGAAATTCATGGAGGTACTTAAACAGGTACATGTTAACTTACCTCTTGTTGATGTCTTGCAGGGAGTGTCGAGATATGCGAAGTATATTAAAGACATCGTGGCTAACAAAAGTCGTTTGACTGAGTATGCCACGGTAGCTTTAACGGAGGAATGCACTTCCCGTATTCAGAATAGGTTGCCCACAAAACTGAAAGACCCTGGAAGTTTCACTATCCAGCTGACTATTGGGCAAAGTATCCGAGCGCGTGGATTATGCGACTTGGGGGCAAGTATAAATCTGATGCCATCTTTGGTATTCAGAAAGTTAGGTCTAGGGAGTCCTAGACCTACAACGGTAATCTTGCAGCTAGCAGACACGTCTTTGGCTAAGCCGGATGGCATTGTTGAGGATGTGTTAGTGCAAGTAGGCTCCCTCATTTTTTTGGTCGATTTTATTGTTCTGGACTTTGAACCAGATGCTGAAGTCCCATTTATTTTGGGACGACCCTTTTTGGGAACCGGAAAGGCATTAATTGATGTAGCTGCGGGTCAACTCACGATGCGAGCACATGACAAGGTCAAAGTGTTCGATGTGTACAAGATACCTAAGCTTCCGACTATTTATAAGGCTCTCTCGGTGATCAACATTATTGATCATGGGAATGCTAATGGATTGAGTGATTCCCGAGAGTTACTAGGTAGGCCACCGGACAAGGTAAAGCACTACTGGGGGGATGATCATGATCGGGACAAATCGTCCATCTCCCTAGTAGATAAATGAGCTTAAAGGACGTCGAGCCGCGACGGTAAATCAGGCGCTGCACGGGAGGCAACCCATGAAAATATTTTCTTTCTTTCTTTTTAGTGTGAATAATTTTTATTTTTCTTTTCATTTTTTTTCTTAACTAGGTTTAGATTTTCATTTTATTTAATATTTTTTATTTTAGTTAGGGAAATCTATTAATTTAACCAATTTTTGTTTAGTGAGGTGATTTTCAGGTATAACGGAGGAAATATACATGGAATCGAGAAAATGAGGCGAGGTATGAAAAATTAAATGTATTGGTGAAACAGAGCACTGGCGCGTTGGCGCCGTGTCACGGAGGCAATGCTCCGCGTTGGCCTCCGTGACACGTTGAAGGCAAATCTGGATTTTTCAAAAATCCAGTAAGCCAACGCGTTGGCTCCGTGTCACGGAGGAGGGCCTCCGCGTTGGCCTCCGTGACACGTTGCCCCTTATCCAGTGCCGGGTCACACCGGGTTTCCGGGTGACCCGCGTGTTTTCTTTAAATATAACCCCGATTTCGCCCATTTTTTCCCCATTCCCTCTTCCCTCCGCGACCAAACACCCATTTCCCCCTCCCCAAGCAACGTGCCACGTTGATAGGCAAAGAAAAATGTCAAGTTTCTCCGATTCTTCAATTCTAAGGTATGTTTTCATCGTCTAACTCAATTTTTTTGGCGATTTTTGTCAATTTTGGGCATGTAAGGTGAGACATACCACCTTAGGTAGAAATTAAACATGATGGTGAATTATGTTGTGATTGATTATGTTCGGATTGTTGTATTTGGCATTTGAACTTGTCGATTATGTAAATAATTCGAAATTGATTGTCGAACTCTATCCTAGGGCTTGGGTTGTTGAATTTGACTTGGGAAACTTGATTGTTTGGTGAATTCGATGCCGGGGTGTGTTTATTATTTGAGATAAGTCGTGGTAAATAGTGTGTAAATGTTCAAAGACGACTAATTCTCGAATTTTTGTGGGAAATTGCATAATGTGTGAATTGGTTAGATTGTTTAGATTAGCTTGTATATGAAATATTTTTCTAGTTGTTTTTAGTTTGTGGTTGTTTTGTTGCTTGTTCGATGGTTGAATTGCTAGCGATAGTAGGATTTGGTATTAGTTGTATGAAGTCTGAGTAGTACACTAACCGTTATGCTGTCGAAATTTTGTTGTGAACGCACTAAGCAATATGTGTATAGTTGTTTGTGTTTGGGGTTGTAAATAGAGCTATCATTGCTGAAATTTTGTAAATATTGTTAAGAACTAAGTGTGGGGTAAAATTTGTTTAACCCGACCTTAGCCGAAGCTAACAAGTTTTTAGCTTAACGTTGTGCTTGTTTGTGTAAACTGACAGGTACAATGGCTAGCAGGCAAGACAAAGGCAAGGGTGCTTCTACCTCAGGCACCGGCAGAAAACGGATGAGACTGGGCACTGCAGTCCCAGCTGCACCTGCTGTTCCGCGCGGCCAACACCGCCGATACGGAACACGATGGGTCACCGATGAAGGGAAGAAATGGTACGCGAAGCACAAAGAAAACAAGTACTTCCCGGAGGAACATATTGCAAGGGAACCACTTGCACAGGAGTTCCCTCGCATTGTACAGAGGATTGAGGCAGCTGGGCTCAGCTTTATTTTTCAGGAGCCCAAGGAGTGCAACCTTCACTTGGTCCAGGAATTTTATGCCAACTGGAACCCGGCCATCAGGAGCCACACTATTAAAATCAGAGGGCAGATTGTCACTCTGGAACCCCAGCAGCTGAATGCCATCGTTGGAGCGCGGGACACAGACGCCCACATTCTCCGCCAGCTAAACATCACCCCACCGTACGCCGACATCAGACGTACGTTGTGTGGGGCTCGATCCACTGCCCGATGGAGTAGACACAAAGAGAGGGGGTACCACCAGACTCTGCCCTACTCGCAGATGAACAGGGAGGCCAGAATCTGGCTAAAAATTGTATGTTCGTGCTTGATCCCGGGAGTTTATATGACAGACGTGACCCGGGACCGTGTCTGCTTGGTGTATGCCCTTATGAAAGGGCTTGAGATTAATGTTGGGGCGGTCATAATATCCGCCATGAAGAGAGCCATACTACACCAGGGCCACAGATATGGGTTTGCAGACTCATCACCACCTTCCTCCGAGGCCTCGACATTGAGGAAGAAGCCTTGGACTATATTCCACAGCTGGAGCGGAGGGCCCTCGACGTGACAAAGACTAAGACCCCCGACACTACACATGGACCTGTGCTGACCTTGGGCGAGCGACATGCTCGTGACGATCAATACATGGCCCGTATGTTTGGCATGCAGATGCTGCAGCTACGGATAGGTGGGAGACCAGCCACCGAGGAGGAGTTATGGCAGCTGGAGCTGGACTACCCCTTTGGCGAGAATGCCAGAGCCTTATGTAAGGTGGGGCCAGCCTTTGTGGAGCCTACAGATGACGATGTCCCTACTGATGAGGAGACACGTCGTGAGGACTCTGATGTGGAGTCCGATGACGACGACGGAGCTGATTCAGATATGGGCGACGAGGCCGCAGCACCGGATGAGGAAGTCGAATATTTCGACTGAGCAGGGAGTTCCACCACCCAAATTTTGTGCTTTGTATTTTTGTGAACACTGGGGACAGTGTTCGATTTAAGTGTGGGGTGGGGAGTAGTTAGGTGCTAGGTCAAGGCTCTAAATTGTTGTATAATTTTTCCTTGTTGTTTATGTATGTTGTGCTTTCCCTGTTGTGAACTGTTTGTGATGTATGTGTATATGTTTGTTGTGTGGTTAAGGATGTGTGTTTTTGAAAGTATGGTTGCCATTGTAAATATTTTGTAAATTTTGTAAATAATTTTTTTTTTCTTTCTCTATCGACATGATCGATATTTTTCAAATTTTTTGCGAAAATATTTTGCACTTGTAAATATTTTGTTTCTATCGAAATGATCGATGTGTTGCAAAAAAAATTTCGATTTTGATTTTTGGGTTTCTCGGAGTTTGTTTTCGGTTCTTTTACCGAGAATAGTCCCATTGAACCGATGTCATAGTTAGTGACCGTTCCCTATGATGGATGGATGACGACCGTCTTAAGGGAAATGTAGTTGGTAGGAGTAGGATTTTTATTTGTTGTTTTAGTTTTCTTTGGTGGATTGCATCAATAAACTGTAGTTGCTTATGGTTGCTAAAATTTCGTTGCATGTTGTAATTGATGTTCAAATTGTGAAAATGATTCGTTTGAAAGCATGCAATTCTGTAAATATGTTGAGTTACCTAGGCTATAGAATTTGGTTCATTATGATTGAGGCTTAATCTTGAATTCATGTAATTGATTAATTAAAGAGTCTGTGAATGCATCTGGATTCGAGCATGTGCATGAAGTGTGAAGTAAGGTTTTGCTATTCCATGTCATCGTGAATTGTCTAGAACTTGCCTGGTGTGTATACAAAGAGAAATGAAGGAGGTGTAGTGTTTGAAAGGATGTAGGCATTTCTTTGTTTTAATCGATAGTTTCCATTTTTTTTTGTCAAATTCTACCTTTTTATATGTTGTATACCCTAGTCAGCCCGTTGAGCCTTTAGCCGATTTCTTTCTTTTGTCCAAAATTGTATGAACTAAGCTTTATTCCTTCTTTTCATTAGCCTTAAAGTCTTTAAGAAGCTCTTAAGCGCTTACAAAGAACAGAAAATGTTTCCCAAAGTGTTAAAGAGTGAAAAGAGTGAAAAGAAAAAGAAAAGCAAAGTGAGGAAAGAAAAGATGACGTTGAAGAGGCACTTGTTGTAATTAATTGATATTGAGGGTACATGAAAACCCTCTGCTTTGTGTCAAGTGTGGTTGATGAAATGGGCTGTGTGAAAGTAAACCAGCATGAATGGGAGAAAAAGAGAAAAGAGAGGAACAATGTCCATGAGTCGATGGGAATGAGTTGAAAAGGCGCTTAAGGATGCTAGCGATTATTATTGGCTAATCCAATATATGCATACTAGATCCATAGCCCCGTTACAACCCATTAAAGTCCTACGTGATCCTATATTGCATTTCTTTATATTAGTGGAGTAATACACTAAGGGCAAGCCTATGGGTCTTGACATGATGCATGTGAATTCTTTTGGGAGAGAGAGTGAAATTAATTTTTATAGGCCCCTACTTGCATGTTCGTGTGTTGCATGAACATAAAGGGGAAGTTTCTCTCGAGTTGTGAGGGCACATGCTTGATGAAAGATTGATTTTCGTGTCGGATTTCTTGATTAGTTGATTTGCATGAGTTTGCCGATATCAAGAATCAATTCTTAAAAAGTCTAGGCAGCCTTGATGTATTAAAGGTCATTGTATTGTACGACCAAGCATGTTTTCTTGATGATTTACAAAAATTGAATAATCGGTACGATCGTAGCGTAAATTGTTGCACCATAGTGATGAAGGTTGGGATGTAATTTGCATGATTTGTGTATGTGTTGTTCGAGGACGAACAAGAATTTAAGTGTGGGGTAAGTGATCTTGGGCAGATTTATATGCCCAAGTGATACTCAAACGTATCATTTTTACCTTGTTTGTTGTGCAATGTGTATATAATATCATGTAATTGGTAATAAAATGCGAATTTATACTAACCAACATGATTAGCATTTGTTTTGCAGATAAAGGTGATTTTTAGGAGCTAAAATGCATGTTGGAACTATGTCGGAGTTGGACTTGGATGCGAGCGTGGAAAAGACCTTGGAATGCAGGATTTATAGGGGCTCCGCGATGGCTCCGTGCCACGCTACCATCGCGGTAGCACACTGCCTAAGCATGAATTAATTTGGCAATTTCCAGTGTACCTGCGCGTCAGCTCCGTGGCACGGAGATAGGCCTCCGCGATGGCCTCCGTGCCACGTTGAGGTTAAATTACCGGACCCTGGAAATTCCAGTGAGGGTCCGCGTCCACGCCATGTCATGGAGGCAAGGCTCCGCGTTGGCCTCCGTGACACGTTGCTTGTTATTCCGGGAAAAATTTCCCACTAGTATAAATAGCACACTTAGGTTTAGTTTTTTAGTTTTTAGTTTTTAGTTTTTAGTTTTTAGTTTTTAGACTGAGTTCAAAAGTGGAGAGCAGGAACGTGGGTTAGTAGCAGTTGAAGATTGGAAAAGCTAAGGGATTTCTTCTCTTCTTTTCTTCTTTCTATCAATTGTAAGTATAATTTACACTCATTTTAGGATGATCAATCCAAGAATGAGTGGCTGATTCTCTTTCTTGCTGAGGTTTTGAACATGTGTAATGAATTTTGATTGTAAATGATATGGTTTTATTCTTCTTCTTTAATGTTGTTCTATTAATTCTTGTTCTTTACTGCATTAGTGATTGGCCAACATTAATGTATATCTAAAAAGTCCAATTTCACTCGAAAGAGCAAGAAATTGGAAAGTTGTGAATTAATAGGGTATTGTTCTTAACTTGATTTGGGAAAATTGGGTTTTGATGTGCTTTCCTGATAGAAATATACTTGAAAGCCGTATTAGTCAATTTAGGAACCAGAATTGTAATGCTAGGTCATAAATTGCATTTGATCACAGAAATGTAGACGGATGGTTTATGATTCTAAAGTGAAATTAAATACTAGAGTTTCAATTTCTAGGCAAATGTTCTTGGCTAGCAACTTGAAGAAGAGAATTAACAAAAATTATCATGATTATCAAGTTCATTACTTGTTCTTAACCTTGGCATGTTCATATCCATTGTCTGAATTCACAAGTAAATAGTGTTATTAATTGTAGTATATAGTTTAGAAACAAAAACTCAATTAACCCTTGGTTACGTTGTTGTTAGCATAATTAGAAGTTAAATAGAAATATAGTAAATTAGGCAATTTTACATATCTTGAGCCTCCTTGGATCGATACTTGGCTACTTAGCCACTTTATTACTTGTTTGACCACGTGCACTTGCGTGTCGGTTTTTACCCGTAGCCCAAAGCACCGAGCAGCAACCTTATTCAATAACCAATAGTGAATACACATACGAAGAGAACCATCCTTCTTTCAGACAAAGAGAACTGGTGCACCCCATGGGGAATTACTTGATCTAATGAAACCCTTATCTAATAGGTCCTTCAACTATTCTTTCAACTCCTTTAGCTCAATTGGAGCCATTCTATAGGGAGGAATAGATATAGGTTGCGTGTCGAGAAGAAGGTCAATACCAAAATCAATCTCCCGCTCGGGAGGGATTCCCGGTAAATCATCAGGAAAGACCTCTAGATACTCACATACTACTTGCACAGACTGGATAGTTGGGGTCTCAGACGTCGCATCCTTAACCCTAACTAGATGGTACACACAACCCTTAGAAATCATCTTTTTGGCCTTAAGGTAGGAAATGAAATGACCTACAGGCACAACTGAACTACCCTTCCATTCTAAGACTGGCTCACCCGAAAATCTGAACTCTACTACCCAGGTTCTACAATTAACTAAGGCATAACATGAAAATAGCTAATCCATGCCGAGGATAACATCAAAATTGGTCATGGCTAACTATCAAATCCGCTAAGGTGACTTTTTGAAGGATTGAGACCAAGAAACTTCTATACACCCGTCTAGCTATAACTGAATCACCTACTGGAGTAGAGACTGAGAAGGGTTCTAACAAGACTTCAGGATTGAATTCAAATCTACTGGCCACATAAGGTGTCACAAAAGACAAGGTAGCCCCCGGATCTAACAAAGCATAGACATCGAGATGAAAAACTTATAACATACCAATGACCACATTCGGGGAGACCTCCTACTCCTGGCGGAATGCTAAGGCATAGAATCTATTTTGGCGCTGACCACCACCTATGCTAGTCTATGCTCCCTGATGTGTTAAGCCTGCGGGAGGGGCTGTTGAGTAGAAACTGGGACTCGGCCCCCATCATGATCCTGTCTCACTGATGGGCAATCTCCGAGCATGTTTTCGGGCTTCCCACATGCGAAACAAGCACTTGTACCTACTAAGAACTAGCCCATGTGCCCCCGACCACACCTGTAGAAAGCTGGGATGCCAGAATTTACGGGTCTGTTGCTCTGACCCCTCGAGCCTAATGCTCCACCCTCTGATCATTCCTAGGCCTGGATGGAACACTCAATGTTGAAAATGTTAGGGCTGATGACCTCTGGTGGATCTGCTGTCAGTGTCCACCACCTAACTTGGCCGTGAGAATCTGTGGCTACCAGTCCTGGCCCTCTTGCCCAACCTCTCTCTCATATGTGTTGTCTCTATCTGCAAGGGGTACAAAACTATCCAAGGGAAGTCCATCTCCTAGTGTAGCATAGAGGTCCTGCAATCCTTGTCCAAATAACCCACTACTCCATGAACGAACCTGCTCACCCGCGCCCTCTGATCAGCCACTAACTCCGGGGCGTACTTTGAAAGGTGGGTGAACTCAAGGGCATACTCCTGCACTGTCATCCTCCCTTGCTTCAGATTTACGAACTTAGCTACCTTCAGCTCCCTTATCTCACGAGTGAAGAATCGATCTAAGAATGCAACATGGATCTCCTCCCAAGTGACCGGGCGTGCTCGGGCGACCCTACTATCTTTCCACTGGTGAAACTAGATGTGGGCGACCCCTTTCAACTGGTAAGAGGCCAACACTGCGCACTCAACTCCATTCACCCCCATGATTTGGGTGATCTTCACAATCTAACATATGAACTCATGCTTCCTTCATCTACTTTTGACCTAAGGAACTCTAGTGGGTTCATTCTCAAGAAATCCCTGACTCAAGCCGCCGCTGCATTACCATTTTGAAGAACATGCGCAACCGCCTGCTGATTGACCTAAGCAGTCAAGGCCTGCACGAGCATCTGAATAGCTGCCTGAAACTCGGCATGGGCAACAAGCTCTGGTGCCTGGTGCTCCTAAACTTGTGGGGCCTGCTGGTTCCCATTTCCATTGCCATCCTTGTGGTCATCTCCACTTCCATTCCTCTTACCATTTACTCTTCGGGGAGCTATGATTTTGCAATCACGAATAGCACGGATTTTAAGGATAGGGAGACTTTCCATCGTACGACATAGATCATGAAAGAAGGGAACATTTCCTAAATATTTCATAGCCTCTTCATCATAAGTGTGGCGTGCTTCACACCCATGAAAAAGACTCTACTTAACACGGCTTTCCGACACCCTAGGATACTTCAAACCTATGGCTCTGATACCAAGTTTGTCACGACCCGAACGAAGGCCGGGATCACAACATAGGACAAGGATCCCCAAGAGATCCCAAGTCGACCCATGTCTAAGCATTCATCTAACTCAATTAATAAAAACTGAAGAATCAACATAATAAGCTTAGCGGAAGTCTACACATCAGAATACACAATCTGAAGCTGAATGCATCCTCTTTCTAAAAAGCCTCTAAACATGATGAGTTGATGGGACAAGGCCCTAACTAACTCAACGAAGCTGAATTGAAAATACATAGAGAAAGTCTGAATAAGTCTACTCCTCGGGAGATGAGGACTCACCAACAACGTAAGATGCTAACTCTGAGGATTGGCTATGAATGGGGCTGAGCCTCTGAGTCGGGTCTTGTATCTTGAAATGATACAACATGGAGTATGCGTTCAGTACGTGGCGTGTATCGAGTATGCAAGGTAAGTAACTTAAGTAAGTAAAATCATTTAAAGACATGCATAATGTAAAACATAAGCAATAAGAATATGAGATTAGGGCTTGCATGCATTCTATCTGAAATTATGACTTCATCATAGCATAACATAGCATCATAACAGAATCAATTGACTCAAAGATGAAATCTGATAGTCATGAGTAAAAACTGAACATTGAGTCCAACCTGCTTTAGAACATACGTAGACATACAAATCTCATGAATGATGAACATGCGTAACTGAAATCATGAGGAATAATGGGAGACTTGTCTTTTAACTGACATACCACGATACATCTTACGTGGTTCCAACTATCACACTCAACTGGGAAGAGCCTTCCAAAGCCTTGAAGGGCTAGGGATGATACCATGATACCGATATCAAGCTTGTGGCCCAATAGGGAAAGGAAAAGCTCACAAGGGAGGTCCGAAAGTAATGTATATAATAGTATAACCTATGTTGGCGCGTAGTTCTGAGGCATAGGGTGATCGACCCTTATCCTACTCAGTGCTAGACACTACTTCCAATAACATGCATATGCTCTACATCGTTTCTCAACGAAGCTCAACATCGTCTATTAACGGAGCTCATAAATCAAATACATCTCAAAGATGAAATTATGCATAAGAAGCTTTAACTCAAACCATACCACAAGCTAAAAAATAATTGGGAGTCTTCGCTCCAAAACCATGTGGTAAGCTTAATTGGTGAAATCATACATCATACTTGAACATGTGGGCATTGTCAACACTTTCTCATGCTTGAAAATACTCAATTCACATTGAAAACATGATTATAAACATGGGTATCTTGAAAACATGCTTTTCATCATAATATCTCCTCATAATCATATATTCATCACAAATCTCATATTTCATGAACTTCTCATCAATGGGCCTTTTAATTCATAAAACTTGAAACATGATTTTAATTGAAAACAATATAAAACTTTCCCATGCTTCATAATTCAATAGTAGAAACATATTTAAATCATACCCATGTAGAGAACATAGGAAATTCATGAATTGGGTTAAAATCCCATAGATTTGACATAGGAAATTCATGATTTAGAGAGGAATTGGGCATGGGTATGAATGGATTCATCCATTCAGAACCCTACATACCTGATGGTAGTTGATTCTTACACTCCCCTGAATGCCCAAGAAGATATTGAAAAGAATCTGAAGACGAACAAGCTTGATCACCCCCTCTCACCTTCTATCTTTGCATGCATGAATGAATATGGCCTAAAATAAAATTAACCCTCTTAAAAGACATCATTCATATCTTAAACTGACGTAGTTTCGGCCTTAAGATCTTAGGAATGACGGAAAAGTCCTTACCAAATTTGCAGAAAATAACTGCCAGGTAGTCCCCATGAGGGACATAATGATTCGTCATCTTGGTCCACAACTCGTGGCATCATCCATCATGTACACTGCTTATCAGGTCTTCAGGGCTCCTCAGGGGTGACTTAGTGATTCGTTTCTTGGTGATCATGACTCGTGGTCACCACTCGTCAGGTACACTGTCTAAGACTGCAAATAATTTTCATCCAACTGGCCACAGCACACTCCATGAATAGTGGTGACTGACCACAACTAGTTGGTGCCTTCCGTTAGGTACACTATCTTACTCTTCCTCTTTTCTCAATGACCACTCCCCACGACTGATCTAACAACTCGTGGGGCCTGACCATAAGTCGTGGTCACGTCCGTGGGGTTCCTATTTCTCAATTTTCAACTCATCACTTGAGCCTCACCATGAGTCACATCACGACTCGTGACTGCTCTGACGGGTCACCTCACAACCCGTTCTGATACTTGATGCTAAATTTTAATTTTCTCTATTTCAACTCTTAGGTTTTATCTTTGGGCTTCCAGGGTATAATAGCATTTGCAAAATCATGCCTCCTCACAGAGTCAACGATAGAAGAAATGGAAATTTAAATGGCCATGAGGGTGGCAATGGGGACGAGCACCAATAGGCCCCACCAGTCCATGTGCAGCGCATACTCAATCTAGTTTCTCACGCAGAGTTTAGGGAAGCAATCCAGATGTTAGCCGAGGCCCTAACTGCCCAGGTCAATCAACAAGTGGTGGTGCATGTCCCTCAGAATTGGAATGAAGTGGCAGCGAGGGTTAGAGACTTTTTTAGGATGAACCCTTCCAAGATCCTTGGGTCGAAGGTGGACGAGGATCCATATGAGTTCCTTAAGGAGATTTTAAAGATCAACTAGATTATGGAGGCGACTGGGGAGGAGTGTGAAAATTTAGCCTCATATCAGTTGAAGTGGGTCGCATGTATTTGGTTTAAATAGTGGAAGGATAGTAGGGCGGTGGGAGCAGGTCCCATCGGTTGGGAGGAGTTTCACATTGCATTTCTGGATCGGTTGTTCCCTCATGAGGTGAGGGAGATCAAAGCAGCGGAGTTTGTGAATCTGAAGCAAGGGAAGTTGACAGTCTAGGAGTATTCTTTTCACCCATTTGTCCATGTATGCCCCAGAGCTAATGGTTGATCCGAGGACTCGGGTGAGCAGATTTGTACATAGAGTGACGGACTACCTAGACAAGGATTGTAGGATCGCCATGCTTCATTGGGATATTGACTTTCCCCAGATAGTTTTGCACGCGCAGCAGATGGAGGCGGTGCATCTGAGAGAGAGAGAGGCCAAGAGGGCCAAGAAAGACAGTTATGGGTTCTCTCAGTAGAGACTAGGAGACGGACATCACCAGCAGTCGCATCATAGATCACTAGCTCTAGCGCCATCATCAATTAGTGACCCATCCTAACCTAGAGTGACCAGAGGAGAAGGGCCTTAGGTTTGAGGGATCAGAGGAGCATGCAGACAGAGCGCACCATTTCGACCTATGGGAAGTGTGGCAAACGTCATATGGAGAGTGCTTTTTGGGATCAAATATATGTTATGGGTGTGGTAGATCCGGCCACATGCACCGAGTGTGTCCCTTAACTAGACAGGGTAATGGTAAAGGTCGTGCTCAAGCTACCAGATCAGCACCAGCACCAGCACGCCCAGCCCAGCAGGGTGCATCCACCAATGGAGGTGGCAGCCAGCATAAGAATAGGTTTTATGCCCTTGCCTCCCGCCAGGAGCAGGAGACTTCACCAGATGTGGTTACCAGTATGTTACGAGTATTCCATCTTAGTGTATATGCTTTTTTATATCTAGGGGCTACTTTGTCCTTTGTAACGCCCTATGTGGCTAGTAGTTTCGGAGTCAGTCCCAAAATCTGGTCAGAACCCTTCTCAGTCTCTACTCCAGTGGGTAAATCAGTTGTAGCTAGACAGGTGTATAAAAGTTGCCCAGTCACAATCCTTCAAAAAGTCACCACAACAGATCTAGTATAGTTATCCATGACCGATTTTAATGTTATCCTCGACATAGATTGGCTATTTACATGCTATGCCTCAGATAATTATAGAACCCATTGTCACGCCCCACCTTGGGAGGCATGACTAGCACCTGGTGCCCTACTAAGACCTGGACTGCTGGACTACTGAGCCTAAGCACTTCTGGTGCCAAGCTGGTCTAACTCGGGGTTCATGGAACCAACGGGCTATATAATGGCTGTAAATACAGCCTCTGGCCGACTGGGCCTACAACCACCTGTAAGACAACAACAACTAACCAGAACAACAGTAGTATAAAGGAACCTATGCGGGCCGACAAGGCCACCATGCTGACTAGTTCACTGAAACGCTGAATCAAATGCTAAACTACTCTGTGACCGGCAAGGTCACCAACTATTAACTGAATAAGGCCCCACACGACCATCATAAACAAACTAAAACATAGACACGACCTCACACGGCTGGTACAACTAACAACAGGGTATATACAATCTGCAAGCCTCTAAGAATACTGATAAGATGGTCGGGATAGGGCCCCAACCTACCCGTACTGTACAATAAAAGAAAAGGAATAAACCTCTAGCTGTTAAGCTCTGGATGACAGGAGCTGATGACTCTGTGTGCTGGACGGAATTACGAGGGATCGGCTCTTCGTCTATGAGTACCTACAAGCAAGTAATGCAATGCCCCCAAATGGGAGTCAGTACCAAAGGTGCCGAGTATGCAAAGCAATAACTAGAACATAACTGAAGATAATCAGTAATACTGATAGTTGCTGAAGTATAGGAGATGGCTAAGACTGCCTGGGATAGCAGAATCTGAAATTAGCTTAACTGTACTGGAGAGAAGGTGAGAACCATACCTGTTAGTGCGGCGTCCTGCTATCTATCAATTTAATAAATAACACATATAGCATACAAGAACCTATACCAGCCCCCATAAGCCGGAAGGTACCAATCAACATGCAATCTATATACCCCTACCCGGGTCGTCATCCACCTAGTAACTATTAACACCACTCACCTAGTAACTACGAGCATCCCGCCGGCCCCATGGATATGTAACTTGGGCTCTCTAGGCCCCTGACTATAACTGTATCTGAGTCTGGAGGACTCCTGTAAACTGTAATCTGAGATTTGTGATCTATAATCTATAATCTATGCCCTGGGCGCAAGCGCTCGACAGGGGTATGGTATAATGCTGATCAGCCTGCTACGGGGAATGTTGCATCCCATCTTCATCCTCTGGCGGATGGCATGCCACTCCTTGGAGTGACGTATCTTCACCCTCTGGCGGGCGAGTCGACACAGCTATTAACCCTGGGGCGGCAAGGAAGCTCTAAGGGTGTCCAACATAGAACAATTAGGTCTCTACAAACAACAATAATCACATATAACATATATATTAAATCTGATAATACTGTCCATGTTCTGATATTCTATTCTGAATCCCTTGCTGAATTATACTGAATATGATACTGAGTTATACTGAGTCTGGAATGATATCTCGCTGTCTCGATACTAATTTACTAACTTTTATTCTGAATATGACATAATAATTATTCAAGCATGCTTACTGAATTCACACTGGCATAATACTCGGCTTTGAAACGTTCTTCTGGAATCTATTCTATTTTACTATACTAGAATTACTATCTTGTCGAAGAAACTGGCTTTACATACCTCAGTTGACGACTTCTTGACTAACTGGCGTAACTCGACCAATATCCAGCTATTTCTTCCAACTGCATTTATATTCAAAGCAAATAAAACTAAATTCATCAATATTCTGGAAGAAAATACTACTTTGAATATATATACGGCCCAAACATTGACTTATTGAAAAACAACCGAAAACTCGCTATTTCTCGGAAGTCCAGAAGGGAGAAATACTCACTTTAGGGCTAGGAGTATATTGACACTAATTTGGAGCAATTACACTTAGCTTAGCTCGGTAGGATGATGATTCTCCGGCCAAATTTCACGAAACTAACTCCGTAGGAATGCTCCCTGCAGCTTTATACTTCGTTACCTAAAGTTAATTTGAGTTTGGACTGCGTTTAACAGCGCAAATGGAAGGAATTTAATGGAAACCTTCATCCTCTCTATTTCTCTACTGTTCTCTGGTTTACTCACTGGAAATATTGATAATTATCACTTAAAAACCGAAGTGGGGGCTTATATACTTGGGGCCTTTAAGTCGCATTTGTCGAATGCGATTTATAATTCGCATTTGCCTTGCGACACTCTGACTTGGCGTTTTTCCTGTCTCTCCCTGAGCCCTTTCTCTAGCACGTATGGCATTCTATAACTCTTAACGAACATGCGAATAGGCCATCTAAATGTCAAGAATTTACGGGGTGTAACATCCTCTCCCCCCTTAAGAACATTCGTCCTCGAATGTAAACTCCTGCTCACTGGAATCTCAACTTACTCGACTTATTCTCAAAAAATTTTGGTAGAGCTTCCCCTGTAATATGGACTACCTCAAAAATCCTGAAACGCAGAAAAGTCCAATACAGGTATTCCACACAATACTATAGTATTCATCACGCAATAGACTAGAGTCAACTATTTCATTTATACACATAAATATAAGGCAACTCATAAAAAAATAAAACTAACGTACCTATGGCTGATTAAGTCTGAAATAACTGAGGATATCTGACTTTCATATCTTCCTCTGCTTCCCAAGTCATTTCCTCTTGGTTCCTGTTTAGCCATAATACCTTGACAGAAGCAACATCTTCAGTTCATAATCTGCGAATCTGACGGTCTAGTATAGCTACTGGAACCTCTTCATAAGCCATCTCCTCCGTAACCTGGACATCCTAAATTGGGACAACTCTAGAGGGGTCTCCTATATACTTCCTCAGCATGGACACATGGAAAACTGGATGAACAGACTCTAACTCTGGAGGTAAGTTCAACTCGTATGCCACTTGGCCTATTCTTTGGCGAATCTGATAAGGCCCAACAAATCTCGAGCTGAGCTTGCCTTTCTTGCCGAATCTCATTACCCCTTTCATTGGAGAAACTTTCAAAATACCCAGTCATTCACATTAAATTCCAAGTTTCTGCGCCGCACATCAGCATACGATTTCTGGCAGCTCTGAGCTGTCAGTAGGCGTTCTCTGATAAGCTTTACCTTTTCCTCTGACTGATGAATAATATCTGGCCCAATCAGTGCTGACTCTCCTACTTCAAACCAGCCAACTGGCGATCTGCACTTTCGCCCATACAATGCCTCATAAGGTGCCATCTGGATAGCTGAATGGTAACTGTTATTATAAGCGAACTCAATAAGTGGTAAGTGCTCATCCCAGCTACCTCCAAAGTCCAACACACACGCTCGCAACATATCCTCGAGCGTCTGAATAGTGCGTTCTGCCCACCCATCTATCTAAGGATGAAAAGCTGTGCTCAGATTAATCTGTGTTCCCAGGCCTCTCTGAAATGATTGCCGAAATTTGGCTGTAAATTGTGCCCCTCTATCAGAGATAATGGACAATGGAACACTGTGCAGTCTGACTATTTCTCTGATATACAACTCAGCATAATCTTTGGCGAAAAAAGTAGCCCTTACCGGCAGAAAATGGGCTGATTTTGTCAGTCAATCAACAATTACCCAAATCGAGTCATTTCTATGCCTGGTACGGGTTAATCCTGCTACAAAATCCATATTTACTGCTTCCCACTTCCAAAGAGTCATAGCTATGTCTTGAGTCAATCCGCTTGGTTTCTAGTGTTCATCTTTTACTTGCTGGCAGTTAGGACACTAGGCTACGAATTCTGCTGTTTCCCTATTCATCCCGGCCACTAGTAGATTTCTTTGATATCGTGGTACATTTTCATCGCGCCTGGATGGAGAGAATAGCGGGCGTAATGTACCTCACCCATAATCTACTGGCAAAGCCCTGCAATGTCTGGAACACAAAGGCGGCCCTTACATCGCAACACTTCATCCTCAGTTACCTGAAAATACGGCGCTTTTCCTTGCTGAACTCTGTCTTTAAGCTGAACCAGGTTAGGATCTTCATACTGCCATTCCTTTACCTACACAACTAATGACGACACGGCGGTGTTCTGTATTACTGCTCTGTTGTCCTCTGTTTCTGCTACACGAACGGCTATACTGGCTATCTGGTGTATTTCTTAGGCCAATTCCCACTGCTCGAGATGCAACTACGCCAAACTCCCCATAGACTTATGGCTAAGGGCATCTGCTACTACGTTGGCTCTTCCTGGTGATACAGAATATTTACATCATAATCTTTCAACAACTCCAACCAGCGACGCTGCCGCAAATTCAGCTCTCTCTGGGTGAAGATATACTATAGGCTTTTATGATTAGTGAAAATATCCACATGGACGCCATACAAGTAATGTCTCCACATCTTTAGGGCGTGGATCACTGCGGCTAGTTCCAGGTCATGGGTAGGATAATTCTTTTCGTGTTTCCTTAGCTGTCTGGAAGCATAAGCAATTACTTTACCATGCTGCATCAACACACATCCTAACCCAACACCCGAAGCGTCATAATAAGCTATATAACCCTCTGTACCTTCTGGCAATGCTAACACTGGGGCGGAGGTTAGCCTGTCTTTCAATTCCTGGAAACTCTGCTCACATGCCTCCGTCCACTAAAACTTTACTGCTTTTTGCGTCAGCTTAGTTAGAGGTGCCGCTATGGTGGAGAATCCCTCAACAAATCTTCTGTAGTACCCTGCTAATCCTAGAAAATTGCGTACTTTGGTCGGAGTGGTAGGTATGGGCCATGTTTTTACTGCTTCTATTTTCTGTGTGTCTACTTGTATACCAACATCAAACACGATATGCCCCAAGAAGGCTACTGAGTTCAGCCAAAATTCACATTTAGAGAACTTGGCACATAGCTGACGATCCTTGAGAATCTGGAGCACTGTCCGCAAATGATCTTGGTGGTCTTCCTTTGAGCGAGAATACACCAGAATATCGTCAATAAACACTATCACGAACAGGTCCAGGTATGGTCTGAAGATGTTGTTCATCAGGTCCATCAATACTGCGGGAGCATTCGTCATCCTAAAGGACATGACTAGGAATTCAAAATGGCCTTA
Organism: Datura wrightii; assembly: GCA_035772735.1. Lineage (NCBI taxonomy): Eukaryota > Viridiplantae > Streptophyta > Magnoliopsida > Solanales > Solanaceae > Datura > Datura wrightii. The sequence goes on from JASDFA010000018.1 coordinate 108,699,337, forward strand.
TCTGGTCTTGAAGACAGTCTCAGAATGTCCCTTTCACTAACTCGAACCTGATGATATCCGGACTGTAAGTCAATCTTGGAGAAATATCTGGCCCCCTGTAACTGATCAAACAAATCATCTATTCTAGGAAGCGAATACTTATTCTTGACTGTAACCTTGTTCAACTGCCGGTAGTCTATACACATGCGGAGGGAGCCGTCCTTCTTTCTCACAAATAGAACCGGCGCACCCCAAGGTGAAGTACTCAGCCTAATAAAGCCCTTTTCTAACAGATCCTTCAGCTGCTCCTTTAGTTCTCTGAGTTCAGCAGGAGCCATACAATACGGAGGGATCGATATGAGCTGAGTTCCTGGTAGCAAATCAATTGCAAAATCTATTTCTCTTTCTGGGGGAATACCAGGTAGCTCATCTAGGAATACGTGGAGGAATTCATTAACCACTAGAACAGACGGGAGAGTCGGAGGCTCTACCCGCACATCCTGGACTCTAACTATGTGGCAAATGCATCCCCTAGCTATCAACTTCCTTGCCTGAAGGTAGGAAATAAACCTATCCTTCGGCGTAGCTGTACTACCCTTCTACTCTCGTACTGCCTCCCCTGGAAAGTGGAATCGGACCATCTTGGTCCAACATTCTACATTGGCATAGCACGACGCCAACCAATCCATACCCATAATGGCGTCAAAATCAATCATCTCTAATTCTACCAGACTAATGTGGTCTGACGATCAGCAACCTCTATTGTACACCCTCGATAAACCCTTCTAGCTATGATGGAGTCACTGACGGGTGTAGATACTGAAAAGGGTTGCTGAAGCAACTCTGGTACAACACTGAACTTTCGAGCCACAAATAGGTAACGTAGGACAAGGTAGATCCTGGATCAATGAATACATAAGCAGGGTGAGAGCAAATAGTCATCATACCTGTTACCACATCTGGAGATGCCTCTAAGTCCTGCCTCCTTGGTAATGCATAGTTACGGCTTGGGCCCGTACCTAAACTTCCTCGGCCCCTGCCTGCTGGGACTGAGGGCCTACGCCCTGCTGAGGCTGCTGGAGCTCGCGGTCCTGCTGATGCCCTGTCCTTTCTATCTCGGTTACCCTGACCCTTGGTTGGATAGTCTCTCATCACATGACCCTCCTGCCCGCATATATAACACCCTGTGGAGCCATATCTGCAAGCTCCAGTGTGGGGTCGATTGCAAATAGGGCAAGGTGGGGGTGTATACCTGCTCTGCTCTGCCCTCCTCTGTTGGGGTGAATCTACCGTTCGAGAACTCCCGCCGGACTCTATCTGTCCCCGGCGACCAAATCTACCCCTCTGCTGTTGTGATGGAGGCGGGAGTCTAGGTGGCCTATCTGACAACCGTGGCCTAGGGCCTCTCCAAATCTCCCCCTGTATCTCATCTGATCTATCCCTGTGGCGCTGTTCCTGATTTGTTCATCTGCTATCCTGTTGCTGCTGTCTAAGGCCCTCAATAGTATGGGCAAGGGCCTGTACCCGAGCAATATCCATATCTTCCCGCAGCGTAGCTGTCATGCATGCCTCAGTATATTCTGGGTTCAGACCCATAATAAACCGGTGGACTCTAGATGGCATGGTGTTTACAAAGGCTGGAGCATAGCAGGAAAAGGAATCAAACTGTAAGGCATACTCCCGTACACTTCTTTCCCCCTGCTCCAAGTGCAAAAACTGGTCCATCCGGGCCTGTCGGATTTCCCGTGGCAGATAACGGTCCAGGAAGGCCTCTAAAAAGCTGGACCAGGTCGGAGGGGAAACATCTCTCCCTCGGGACCTTTCCCAACTTTCGTACCACAACACAGCAATATCCCGTAGTTGGAATACCGCTAACTCAACCGACTCTGTAAATGTCACATGCATGACCCGGAAGATTCTATGTATCTAATCCAGGAAGTCTTGGGGGTCCTCTGCCTGATCCGACCCTGTGAACTGCGGGGGACCTAGTGCCAAAAATTCTCGGACCCTCGAACTGCCAGGCCCACCTGATGACTCTACTGTTATGGGTGGCACTGACTGGCATTGAGTAGCCATCATTCGTGCCAACATAACTACTGCACTTTGAATTTCCTGGTCTGATGGTGTGGGTACAGGAACTGTCGGAGGTAATGTCGTCCTGAGTGGCTCCTGGTGGGGTGGGAACTGCTGTGAAGGTCGAGATGATGCCTCTGTATCGCCCTCAGATCGAGTTGATTCTAAGTGAGGCTGAGGCATCCAACTGGTGCCTTCTCCTGCTACGGTATCCAGTCTTCTACCAGTGACAGGATGTCGCTGGTCTGCCATTTTATCTGTAAACAGAGAGTATGATAAGTTTTAAAGGCTCAACCCTATACTGTACTGCTCTATGGCACGACTGATTATGAAGAAAGAGTAACCATCCTATCATGCCTTGCAGCCTCCCGCCTATGGTATGTGGTGCACAACACATCCATAGAAAAGACTCTACTTAGCATGACTTGTAGACTCCCTGGGATACGACCTGCTCTGACACCAAGTTTGCCCCGTCACGCCTTGGGAGGCATGACTGGCACCTGGTGCCCTACTAAGACCTGGACTGCTGGACTATTGAGCCTAAGCACTTCTAGTGTCAAGCTGGCTCTAACTCTGGGTTCATGGAACCAACGGGCTATATAATGGCTGTAAATATAGCCTCCGGCCGACTGGGCCTATAGCCACCTGTAAGACAATAATAGCTAACCAAAACAACAGTAGTGTAAAGGAACCTATGCGGGCCGACAAGGCCACCATGCTGACTAGTTTCACTGAAACGCTGAATCAAATGCTAAACTACTCTGTGACGGGTCAGGTCACCAACTATTAACTGAATAAGTCCCCACACGACCATCATAAACAAACTAAAACATAGACACGACCTCACATGATCGGTACAACTAACCACAGGGAATATACAATCTGCAAGCCTCTAAGAATACTGATAAGATGGTCAGGACAGGGCCCCGACCTACCCGTACTGTACAACAAAAGAAAAGGAATAAACCTCTAGCTATCAAGATCTAGATGATAGGAGCTGATGACTCTGTGTGCTGGCTGGAATTACGAGGGATCCGCTCATCGTCTATGAGTACTTACAGGCAAGTAATGCAGCGCCCCCAAACGAGCGTCATTACCACAAGTATCGAGTATGCTAAGCAACAACTAAACATAACTGAAGATAAACAGTAATACTGATAGTTACTGAAGTATAGGAGATGGCCAAGACTGCCTGGGATAGCAGAATCTGAAATGAGCTTAACTGTACTGGAGAGAAGGTGAGAATCATACCTGTCAGTGCGGCGTCCTGCTATCTATCAATTTAGTAAATAACACATATAGCATACAAGAACCTATACCAGCCCCCATAAGCCGGAAAGTACCAATCAACATGCAATCTATATACCCCTACCCGAGTCACCATCCACCTAGTAACTATTCACACCACTCACCTAGTAACTATGAGCATCCCGCCGGCCCCATGGATAAGCAACTTGGGCTCTCTAGGCCCCTGACTATAGTTGTATCTGAGTCCGGAGGACTCCTGTAAACTGTAATCTGAGATCTGTGATCTGTAATCTGTAATCTGTGCCCTGGGCACAAGCGCTCGACAGGGGTATGCTATAATGCTGATCAGCCTGCTACGGGGAATGCTGCAGCCCATCTTCGTCCTCTGGCGGACGGCATGCCACTCCTTGGAGTGACGTATCTTCACCCTCTAGGGCGAGTCGACACAGCTATTAACCCTGGGGCAGCAAGGAAGCTCTAAGGGTGCCCAACATAGAACAATCAGGTCTCTACAAACAACAATAATCACATATAACATATATATTAAATCTGATAATACTGTCCATGTTCTAATATTCTATTTTGAATCCCTTGCTGAATTATACTGAATCTGATACTAAGTTATACTGAGTCTGGAATAATATCTCGCTGCCTGATACTAATTTACTGGCTTTTATTCTAAATATGACATAATAATTATTCAAGCATGCTTACTGAATTAACACTGGGTATAATACTCGGCTTTGAAACATTCTTCTTGAATTTATTCTATTTTACAATACTAGAATTACTATCTTGCCGAAGAAACTGGCTTTACATACCTCAGTTGCCGACTTCTTGACTAACTGGCGTAACTCGACCAATATTCAGCTATTTCTTCCAACTGCATTTATATTCATAGAAAATAAAACTAAAGTCATCAATATTCTGTAAGAAGACACTACTTTGAATATATATATTGCCCAAACTTTGACTTATCGAAAAACAGCCGAAAACTCGCTATTTCTCAAATGTCCAGAAGGGAGAAATACTCACTTTAGGGCTAGGAGTATATTGACACAAATTTGGAGCAATTCCGCTTACCTTAGCTGGGTAGGATGATGATTCACCGGCCGAATTTCACAAAACTAACTCCGTAGAATGCACCCTGCAGCTTTATACTTCGCTACCCGAAGTTAATTTGAGTTTGGACCGCGTTTAACAGCGTAAATGGAAGGAATTTTGATGGAAACCTTCGTCCTCTCTGTTTCTCTACTGTTCTCTAGTTTACTCACTGGAAATATTGATAATTATCACTTAAAAACCGAAGTGGGGGCTTATATACTTGGGGCCTTTAAGTCGCATTTGTCGAATGCAATTTATAAGTCGCATTTGTCGAATGCAATTTATAAGTCACATTTGCCTTGCTACACTCCGACTTGGCGCTTGTCCAATCTCTCCCCGTGCCCTTTTTCTAGCACGTATGACATTCTAAAACTCTTAACTAACATGCGAATAGGCCATCTAAATGTCAAAAATTTATAGGGTGTAACACCCATGTTGTAGAGTTTCGATTTCCGAGTGATCCAGCCTTAGAATTGAAGGGTAGTTCAGTTGTTTTAGTAGGTCGTCCAATTTCCTACCTTAAGGCTAGAAAGATTATCTCCAAGGGTTGCGTGTACCATTTAGTTAAGGTAAAGGATGCTACGTTCGAGACCCCGACAATCCAGTCGGTTCCAATAGTGTGTGAGTATCCAGAGGTCTTCCTAGATGATTTGCAAGGAATCCCTCCCGAACAGGAGATTAATTTTGGTATTGACCTTCTTCTCAATACGTAGCTTATATTTATTCCTGCTTACATAATGGATCCAGTCGAGCTAAAGGAGTTAAAGAAGCAGTTGAAAGACCTTCTAGATAAGGGATTCATCAGACCGAGCAAATCCCCATGGGGTGAAATAGTTCTCTTTGTCCAAAAAAAAGATGGTTCTCTTCGTATGTGTATTGATTGTAGGCAATTGAACAAGGTCACCATTAAGAACAGGCATCCTCTTCACAGGATTGATGATTTGTTTGACCATCTTTAGGGTGCCAAGTGCTTTTTGAAGATAAATCTCATGTCCGGATACCATCATCTCAGGGTTCGGGAGAGTGACATGCCGAAGACAGCCTTCAGGACTCGGTATGGTCTTTACGAGTTTGTAGTTATGTCTTTTAGACTAACGAATGCTGTTGCAGCTTTTATGGATTCAATGAATAGGGTGTTCAATCCATACTTGGATATGTTCGTGATCTTGTTTATCGTTGACATCCTGATATACTCTCGGAGCGAGGAGGAGCATGTCGCTCATTTGAGGATGGTGCTACAGACTCTTAAGGATCACCAATTATATGCCAAATTCAGCAAGTGCGAGTTTTGGTTAAACTTAGTGGCATTTTTGGGTCATGTGGTGTCAAGTGAAGGCATAAAGGTGGACTCTCAAAAAATAGAAGCGGTAAAGAATTTGCCTAGACCAATGAATCCTTCAGATATCAGGAGCTTCTTAGGCTTAACTAGTTATTATCGGAGATTTGTTGAGGGATTTTCATCTATTGCAGCACCATTGGCCAATTGACCCAGAAGAAAGTGAAGTTCCAATGGTCAGAGGCTTGTGAGAAGAGCTTCCAAGAATTGAAGGGTCGACTCACCACAACACCAGTGTTAACCCTACCCGAGGGTACCGATGGATTTATGGTATATTGTGATGCTTCGAGGATCGACCTTGGTTATGTATTGATGCAGCATGGTAAAGTTATAGCATATGCTTCTAGGTAGTTGAAGGTTCATAAAAAGAATTACTCGACCCATGATCTTGAATTGGCAGTGGTGATATTTTCTTTGAAGATTTATAGACACTATTTGTACGGGGTCCATGTAGATATGTTTACGGACCGCAAGAGCCTACAATATGTGTTTACCCAGAAGGATCTAAACCTATGCCAAAGGAGGTGGTTGGAGCTACTCAAGAATTATGATATGAGTGTCCTTTAACATCCATGTATGGCTAATGTAGTAGCAGACACACTTAGAAGACTCTCTATGGAGAGTGTGTCCCATGTAGAGGAGGGGAGGAAGGAGCTGGTGAAGGATGTGCATCGACTTGCAAGGTTAGGGGTTCGTTTGGTTGACTTGACTGATGGTGGTCTTATAGTTCAGAACGGGTCAGAATCATCCTTTGTGACTGATGTAAAAGCTAGGCAAGACGAAGACCCCATTTTGGTAAAGATTAAGGAAGCCGCCCAAAATCAGAAAGTAGAGATCTTCTCCAAAGGGGGAGATGGTGTGCTTCGATATCAGGGTCACTTGTGTGTCTTGGACATTGATGATTTGAGAAATCGAATGTTGCATGAGGCTCATGGTTCCAGATATTCAATACATCTAGGTGTCACCTAGATGTACCATGACCTACAGGAAGTCTATTGGTGGAATGGCATGAAGAAGGACATTACAGAATTTGTGGCTAAGTGTCCAAATTGTCAACAAGTGAAGATTGAGCATCAAAGATCGGGAGGTGTGCTTCAAGACATTAGTATCCCTACTTGAAAGTGGGAGGATATTAATATGGACTTCATCATAGGGTTGCCTCGCACTCGTCGACAGTGTGACTCCATTTGGATGGTCGTGGACAAGTTCACCGAAGCTGCTCATTTTCTACCAGTCAAAACCACTGATTCCGCAGAGGATTATGACAAACTATACATCTGAGATCTAGTTCGGTTGCATGGAGAGCCCTTGTCCATCATATCAGACAGTGGTACCCAGTTTACCTCTCAATTTTGGAGGTCGTGTCAAAAGGGACTTGGTACTCATGTCAAGCTTAGTATAGCATTTCACTCGCAAATGGATGGTTAAGCAAAGTGGAAAATTCATACTCTCGAGGACATGTTGAGAGCATGTGTAATTGACTTCAAAGGTAGTTGGGATGAGCACTTGCCTCTCATTGAGTTCATGTACAATAATAGTTATCATTCCAACAATCAAATGGCTCTATTTGAGGCTCTCTATAGGCGGAGATGTAGATTGCCTATTGGTTAGTTTGATGTCGGTGAAGGTGTGATGATAGGACCAGATTTAGTCCATGAGGCCATGGAGAAAGTTCAGCTCATAGGGGATAAATTTAAGACAGCTCAGAGTCGCCAAAAGTCCTATGCGGATGTGAGAAGGAGGGAGCTTGAATTCAAAGTTGATGATTGGGTGTTTCTAAAGGTGTCTCCCATGAAGGGAGTGATGAGATTCAGAAAGAAAGGAAAACTCAGTCCCCGTTATGTTGGCCCATACCAGATTGTGAAACAGGTTGGCAAGGTGGCATATGAATTGGAGTTTCCCTCAGAATTAGCTTCCGTTCATCCAGTTTTTCATGTATTTCTCTAAAAAAATGTTTGGGGGATCCAGCTCTAGTTGTTCCGGTGGAGAGTGTAGGTGTGAAAGATAGCCTTAGTTATGAGGAGGTTCTGGTGGAAATACTGGATTGTCAGGTTTGAAGGCTAAGAAATAAAGAAGTAGCTTTAGTTAAAGTATTATGGAGGAATCAGCATGTTGAGGGAGCTAAGTGGGAAGCCGAAGCAGATATGATGGCTAAATACTTGCATTTGTTCTCTTCTAGCTCAGTTTCAGCTTAAGGTATCAGTTTCCTCCTTAATACTCTATTTAGTTTTATTTTCAGCTCATGTACCTCAATTTCTTTCATGTAAATGGATGTATGTGTGGTTCGGGAATTCAGTTTAGTCATGTAGTTTAAATTGGAGTTAGTCATTCCATCAATTTTCAGCTTATATGATCAGTATTTGTGTATGATGATTGAATTTTTATGCTTTTCTGTATGATTTTCAACATTAGAGGATGAATATTCCCAAGGGGGAGATATTATTATACCCCGAAAATCCTAAGATCAGACCCGGGAGTTGAAACGGAGAAAATAGGATTTTCTGCACCAGGTCACAGAATGAGTCGTCCTGTGACCCGTCAAGATGACCACGAGTTGTTAAGTGACTCGTGGTGAGGAACTTTGACTTGTCTGGAAATTTTCAGTTAGGGCGACCACGGGTGTGACCACGAGTTATGGTCAGCCCCACGAGCAGTTAAGTCACACATGATCAAGGTCAGTTGGAGGATGAAGGAAGAGCCAGCAGTGCACCCACGACTGGACACCACGAGTCGTGGTCAATGCCTCGATTTGTTAGGTGAGTTGTGGTCGGCAGTTGGTTAAGGATTTCATGTTTTGGGCAGTGGAGGCAACGAGAGGTGACCACAAGTCGTGGTCACTAGTGACGAATGGTTAGGTCCCTCATAGGGACCCTTTGAGGGATAGCTGGCAGTGTACTTAACGACTCTAACCATAAGTCATGGTCCAGTGGTAATGACTCATCCAGTTCCTCATTGGGACTGGCAATTAGTTTTTCTCTGCGAATTTAGTAAGGGCTTTTCCGTAATTCCTATGATCCTAAAGCCTAAACTATGTCATTTTAAGCTATGAATTGTGAGTTTTAAGAGGGGTGAGTTAATTTTAAGCTATTCCTATTCATGCATGCAAGAGTAGAAGTCTAGAGAGGTGATCAATCTCAATTTCTTTCAATTTCTTCTCAATTCTTCCTTGGGAAATCAGAGAAGTTGTAGAATCAGATTCTCTCAAGTATGTAGGGCTATGAATGGGTGAAATCGTTCACACCCATGCCCAACTCCTCTCTTTCATGAAATTCTATTGAAAATTCTATGGGGTTTTATCCCAAATCTTATGAAATCCTTATGATCCATCTATGGGTCAATTCCTCTCATGTATAAATTCATGTTTTATAAATCATGGGAAGATTTTATGACTATTTCAACTTATAAACTTATGGATTTAAATCTCTACAAACTATGCCCAATTATGCATGTTTTGTGAAAGTTCAAGTTATGATTCCATTTGATTTTTGATGTTCATTAACCCATTATGATTTGTGGCTTATGATATGATTTCTCTCAAGTACTTACCATGGATTTATGAGATATCAATTATATACAAGTTTTACAAGTATGCATGGATTTCATGATTTACAAATTTATGACTTTTGGCCAATCCATGGCCCTTGTTCATGGATAAACATTTATTTTAAATGAGGATCAACGATGATGTTATTTATTTGTCCATGAATTTTGTGAATGATGTTATGGTTACTAACAAGCCTAATGTGCATGTTTTTGGGATCGATGTCTAGCACCGAGTAGCCCGGCGTTCAAAGGACTACGCCGGAATCTCAGATTTACGTGCCACTATAGGTTTATTTTTATATATATTCCATATTAATGGATCCCCTCTTCGTGATATCACATACTGCACGTCCCTTGCTTGGCAAGCCTGGGACGACTCTACCTACTTGAGAGAGAAAGTCGGGGCATCATGTAAGGCTCTACCATGATGGTGTTGGTTATGACAAGTCCTCCCACTGTTCCTCATGATTTATGTATGGTTATGACTATATACTTTGGCTCAAGTCATGTTTAATAAAGCTTTTCTTTTATGATTATGATTATGAATGATTTACGAATGTTTTGAAAACCTTGAGCCTTATGTTTACATTATGATATTTATGATATGATCATGTTGTCCTACTCTTATGAACTTTTATGTATTTTAACTGTCTATTTTACTTACCTTGCACACTCGGTACATTTCACGTACTGACCGCATACTCTATGATGTATCATTTTATGATACAGGCTCTGATCTTCAGACTCAGCCCCGTCACTAGCCAATTCTCCGAAGTTAGCATCCAGTCTCAGTGGGTGAGTCCTCATCTCCCGATGACCATTTCTTACTAGTATCTTTGTATTTTCACTTTTTAGACATGTCGGGTTAGTTGGGGGTGTTGTCCCATCAACCCATCAAATATGTTAGAGGCTTTCAAACTTTGCGTAGTAATCAGCTTGTCGTGTATTATGTAAATTATAGTTTTGATGTTATGTTATATGTTTATTATGTTAAGTCTTCTGCTTTTATTGATTGAGTTAGATATATGTTCATGCCATAGGTCGACTTGGAGTCTCTCGGGGCTCCTTGACCCGTGTCTCAATCTGGGCCTATGTTCGGGTCGTGACACATCAGCTCAAAGTTAGAGAGAGTGATATTCCGAAGACAACCTTTAGGACTCGGTATGGTCATTATGAGTTTGTAGTTATGTCTTTTGGACTAACGAATGCTCCTGCAGCTTTTACGAATTTTATGAATTGGGTGTTCAAGCCATATATGGATATGTTCGTGATTGTATTCATAGATGATATTCTCATATACTTTGGAGTGAGGAGGAGCATGTCGCTCATTTGAGGGTGATGCTACAAACTCAAGGATCACCAGTTGTATGCTAAGTTCAGCAAATATGAGTTCTAGTTGAACTTAGTGGCATTTTTGGGTCATTTGGTGTCAAGTGAGGGTGTACATTTGGACTCTAAAAAGGTAGAAGTGATGAAGAATTGGCCCAAGCTAGTGAATCCTTCAGATATCAGGAGTTTCTTGGGTTTAGGTGGTTATTATCGGAGATTTGTTGAGCGGTTTTCCTCCATTGAAGCCCCGTTGACTAAATTGACCCAGAAGAAAGTGAAATTTCAATGGTCGAAGGCTTGTGAGAAGACCTTCCAAGAGTTAAAGACTCGACTCACCTCAGCACCAGTGTTGACCCTTCCTGAGGGCACCAATAGGTTTATGGTATATTGTGATGCTTCAAGTATCGGCCTAAGTTGTGTATTGATGCAGCATAGTAAAATTATAGCCTATGCTTCCAGGCAGCTGAAGGTCCATGAAAAGAACTATTCAACTCGTGATCTTGAATTGGTGGCGGTAGTGTTTGCCATTTGGAGACACTATCTGTACGGGGTCCATGTAGATGTGTTTATGGACCACAAAATCCTACTATACATGTTTACCCAGAAGGATCTAAATCTATGAAAGAGAAGGTGGTTGGAGCTTCTTAAAGACTATGATATGGATGTCCTTTATCATCTAAGCAAGGCAAATGCGGTGGCAGATGCTCTTATCAGGCTTTCCATGGGGAGTGTATCTCATGTAGATAAGGAGAGGAAAGAGTTAGTGAAGAATGTGCACCGACTTGCACGACTAGGAGTTCGTGTGGTTGACTCGATGGATGGTGGTGTCATTGTTCAGAATGGATCGAATCATCTTTAGTGACCGATGTGAAGTCTAGGAAAGACGAGGATCCTATTTTTGTGAAGTTGAAGGAAATGGTTCAGAATCAGAAGGTTGAAGTTTTCTCCCAAGGGGGAGATGGTGTACTCCGATATCAGGGTTTTTTGTGTGTGCTGGATGCTGGCGACTTAAGGGAGCGGATGTTGCATGGAGCTCATGGTTCCAGATATTCTATCCATCTAGGTTCCACCAAGATATACCGAGACCTACAAGAAATCTATTGGTGGAATGGCATGAAGAAGGACATAGCAGGGTTTGTGGCTAAATGTCTGAATTGTCAACCGGTGAAGGTTGAGCATCAGAGACCAGGAAATGTGCTTAACTACATTGGTATCCCTACTTGTAAGTGGGAGTAAATCAATGTGGACTTCATTACGGGGTTGCCTTGTACACACCGATAGTATGACTCCATTTTGGTGGTTATGGACAGGTTGACTAAACTAGCTCATTTCCTACCGATCAAAACTATTGATTCAGTGGAGGATTATGCTAAGTTGTATATTCGGGAGTTAGTTCGATTACATGGAGTACCCTTCTCCATCATATCGGATAGAGGTACTCCGTTCACCTCCCACTTTTGGAGATCATTTCAGAAGGGCCTTGGTACTCAGGTTAAGCTTAACACAGCATTTCACCCGCAAATAGATGGTCATGCGAAATGGTCTATTCAGACTCAGGAGGATATGTTGAGGGCATGTGTGATGGATTTCAAGGGTAGTTGGGATGATCATTTGCCTCTCATTGAGTTTGCATATAACAACAACTACCATTCCAACATTCAGATGGCTCCATTTGAGGCTCTCTATGGGCGAAGGTGTAGATTACCTATTGGTTGGTTCGAATTCGGTGAAGCTGCAATAGTAGTACCAAATTCAGTCCATGAGGCCATGGAGAAAGTTCAGCTTATAAGGGACAAGTTGAAACAGCTCAGAGTCACCAAAAGTCCTATGCGGATGTGAGGGGAGGGAGCTGGAGTTTAAAGTTGATGATTGGGTGTTTCTGAAGGTATCTCCCATGAAGGGAGTGATGAGGTTTGAAAAGAAAGGGAAAATCAGTCTCCGTTATGTTCGTCTATACCGAATTGTGAGACATGTTGGCAAGGTGGCCTATGAGTTGGAGTTTCCCTCAAAATTAGCTTCAGTTCATCCAGTTTTCCATATATCACTCTTGAAGAAGTTTTTGGGTGATCCAACTCTAGTTGTTCTAATGGAGAGTGTAGGTGTGAAGGATAGCCTTAGCTATGAGGAGGTTCTGATGGAAATACTTGATCTGCAGGTTCGGAAGCTAAGAAAAAAAAGAAGTAGCTTCAATGAAGGTGTTGTGGAGGAACCAGCATGTTGAGGGAGCTACATGGAAAGCCAAAGCAGATATGATGGCTAAATACCCACATTTATTCCCTTCCGGCTCCATTTCAGCTTGAGGTATCAGTTTCCTCCTTAGTACCCTATTCAGTTTCATGTTCAGCTCATGTTCCCAGGTTTCTTTCATATCAATGAATGTATGTGTGATTCAGGAATTCAGTCCAGTCATGTACTTCAGTCCGGAGTCAGTCACTCCATTAGTTTCCAGCTTGTATGTTCAGTATTTGAGTATGATAATTGCATTTCTCTACTTTTCAGTATGTTTTTCCAACATTCGAGGACGAATATTCCCAAGGGGAAGATATTATAATACCCCGAGAACCCTAAGATCATACACGGGAGTTGAAACGGAGAAAAAAGTATTTTTTGCACCAAGTCACAAGACGAGTCGTCTAGTGACCCGCTGGGTGTGCCATGAGTCATTAAGTGACTCGTGGAGAGGAGGTTGAACATGATTGAGATTTTGAGTTTTGAGGCAACCACGGGTATGACTACGAGTTGTGGTCAGCACCATGATTCGTTGAGTAGTCTGCGGTCAAGAGTTGAGTGAAGAATTAATGTTTTCGGAAGTGTCCCTAACGACTAGTCACCACGAGTCATTGGGCACACCACAAGTCGTGGTGTCCCTTAGGGTGACCAATGTTGAGCACTTCCAGTGCAGGTGATGAGAGGAGGACCACGAGTCGTGGTAATGGGGATCGAGTCGTCTAGTCCCTCATGGGGACTGGCAGTATGTTTTTCCCTGCGAATTTATTAAGGGCTTTTCCGTAATTTTAAAGTTCCTAAGGCCTATACTACGTCATTTTAAGCTCAGTTACCAGGGTTTTATGGTGGGATAAACCTATTTTAAGTATCTCCACTCCATGCATGCAACCTAGAGCCTTCCTTGAAGATTAAGTTTGAGGAATTTCATCAAATTCTCTCCAATTTCCTTTGGTCTTTCAAGTGGGAGTGTGAGTTTGATTTACCCAGATATGTGAGGCTATGAATGAGAGTTCCTTTCACTCTCATGCTCTAAATTCTTCTTAAATTTCATGAATTTCAATTCTAATTCAAGTTTCATGATCTTATAGTGTTTATTCCAATTCTTGTGAAATTCTCTATGATCTATCTACGGATCAATTCCCTTCATGTATCAAATCATGTTTTATCGACTATGGACAGATTTTATAGCTATTTTGATTACAAATTTATAGTTTTAAACTTTAAATTAAGTCATGCCCAATTATGCAATCTTCCTGAAAAGTCAAGTTATGATTCTATTATGATTCTTGATCTTACTAAGTCTAAGTTATGATTTATGATTCATGTTATGATTTCTCTTCAAGTACTCTTCATGGATTTATAAATATCAAGTATGAATATTTTACAAGTATGCTTGGTTTTCATGATTTATGTATTTATGACTCTTGGCCAACTCTTGGGCCATTATTCATGGCTAATCATGTATTTAAAGTGGGATTCCAAAATTTTATTACTTATTTGGCCATGAATTTCATGAATAATTCACAATGACGATAATGTGCATGTTTTTGGGAGTAGTGTCTAGCACCGAGTAGACCCGGTGTTTAAAGGAAAATCCTGTGGTCTCAGAACTATGTGCCACCATAGGTTTATATATATATATATATATATATATATATATATATATATATATATATATATATATATATATATATATATATATATATATATATATATGTCCCCCTGCCTAGCAAGCCGGGGACAGTCCTGACCACTTGGGCAAAATAGTGGGGCATCATGTAAGGCTCTATCATGATGGTGTCGGTTAAGACGCGTCCTCCCATTGTTCCTCATGATTTATGCACGGTTATATTTATATTACTTTGGCTCAAGTCATGTTTAATGAAGCTTTTCTCCTATGATTATGATTATGACTGGCTTATGAATGTTTTGAAAACCTTGAGCCCTTATGTTTACATTATGATATTTACTTTATGGTCACATTGTCCTACTCTTATGAACTCTTATCTATTTTATCTATCCATTTTTACTTACCTTTCATACTCAGTACATTCCAAGTACTGACCGCATACTTTTTGTTGTATCGTTTCATGATACAGGTCCGAGGGATCAATCTCAGCCGCATCATTAGTCCTGCTCCTCTCTCAGACCTATCTACCCAGTATTGGTGAGTCCTCATTTGAGGACATTCAGTTATCTACAGTTATGCTCTTTTAGTTTGAGTCTTTAGTGAGTTAGTTGGGGTCTTGTCCCATCAACTTGTTAGTATATAGAGGCTTATCAGACATAGTGTATTCAGCTTCAGGATTGTGTTATGTACTCAGATGTTTAGATGTTATTATATTTTCAAACTTCTGCTTTGTCATATATGTTAAACTTCCGCTTGATTATGATGGTTAAGTTGTCATGTTCATGTCATGGGTCGACTTGGAGCCTCTCGGGGTTCTTGTCCTGTGTCTCGATCCGGGCATGATCGCCGCTATTTCATGCCTTACTTGTTTTCCTACTTCACTTGTCCATTGTCTATAAGTTTCTTCCACTTGTTGTTACTCCTTATGAGTTGAGTATCATATTATATCACATGGTCGGGAGTCAAAGCAATAATAAGAATATTTCTAGTAGAATATATATTTCACATGGTAAATCTGCTACATGTTCTAAACTGAATCACTTGCTAAATAACTATCTTTACTTATTGGCACGACCCGAACATACACCTGGATCGTAGACACCGGACAAGGAGCCCTGAGAGACCCTAAGTCGATCAATGGCGTAGGAATACATCTAATTCATTCACATAAGCAGAAGAACTAAACATAAGGAAACTAAATCATGGCATAATAACGGAGAAAAGACAATACATGATCCATACATGACGGTTGAATACAACTTATAGTCTGAAAAGCCTCTAATCATGAAAGACGGATTGAAGGGACAATACCCCAACTAACCCTACAATATTGAAACTGAAAGAGATTAATAAAGTCTGAACATATAGCCCTCGGAAAATGAGGACGCACCAAATAAGCTAATAATGAACTCTAAAGAGCTACTAAGGAGGGAGAACCTGAGAGTCGGGTCCTATATCATGAAACGATACAACATAGAAAGTATGCGGTCAGTACATGGAATGCACCGAGTATGCAAGGTAATTAAAACGGACATTTAAAACTTATAAGACTCATAAATGATCATAAGAGTAGGACATCATGCTCATACCGTAAACATCGTAACATAACATAAGGCTCAAGGTTTGCAAAACATTCGTAATACAAACGTAATCATAATCATAGGAGAAATATTTACTTCACATGACTTGAGCCAAAATACATAATCATAAACATTCATAAATCATGAGGAACAGTGGAAATTCTCTTAACCGACATACCCCATATGAGCACACATGAAGTCCGACTTATGAACCTAGTCGGGAGGCCGTTCGTACCTTGCCAAGGGTAGAACCATGAAGGGCGTGATATCACCATGAAAAGGGCTATTTGGGCTGGGGACAGTCACAAAGGAGGTCCCATCATACCTACGGTTTCACGTAGTTTATGAGATCCGAGGCTTAACCTGAGCCCCGAACATACTTGGTGTTCGATACTACTCCCAAAACATATATAGTGCTCATAGTATAACATGCATGAATTCATGGGCTAGTTAAATCATGGTAATTATAAACATACTTGTACATACGTGAACTAGTCATGAAACAAGGCCCGTGAGTTGGCCAAAACATAATTCATAAATCATAAGGTTCATACACACTTGTAGATCATACATATAGCTTTAAATTCATGAAAATCATGACGGATAATTGATTAAATCCATAATTTAAATCATAATTCATGCTGGGATTGTGAAATTCAATAATGGAAAAGTAGATCATAAATCGATTCATCATGGGTCATGCATAATTAGGCTTAATTTCAAGAGAAATCAATAATCAATAATATTATAAATACATTAAATTACAAAATCAGATCAAAACCCATAAAATATGATAAGGTTCGAAATCACAAAGCCCATTAACAATCATAGAATTTTTTTTATATAAATCTACTTCAAAACCCGATAAACTTTTAATAGAATTTTTTATGAAATCGTGGAGAATGGGCATGGTTGTGGAAGAAAATACCCACTGATAGCCTTACATACCTGGAAACAACTGATTTTTACTCTCCCTTGAATGCCCAAGTAGGTGTTGGAAGGATTTTGAAGAGGGATGCCTTGAATAACCCTTGAATACCTCTCTATACTCTTGCATGCATGAATGAGGACTTAGAATAGATTATCCCTCCAAAAACCCACCTTTCATAAGCTAAAACGACGTAGTTCAGGCTTTAGGATATTTAGGAATTACAAAAAAGGCCCTTACTAATTCGCACAGAAAATAACTGTCAGGTCATCCTAACGGACGACCTAACCATTCATCACTGGGGGAGTCAACTCGTCATGCTTCTCATTAAGTGCACTGCCTGCCTGATTCCCGGGGCTCGCAATGATTGACATAATGAACAAGTCATGGTCAGCTTCCGTTAGGTTCATTGCCTCAATTCTTTTTCCTTCCTTCTACCTTACCCCACGACTGACCTGACGACTTGTGGGGTCTGGCCACGAGTCGTTGCCACGCCCGTGGGGACCCTTCTCTTCAAAACTCCCCTGCTCATCGCTGGCCTCCCCACGTGTCACCTGACAAGACGCGTCCTGAATCTGCAACACCAAATTCACATTTTTTCCATTTCAACTCCCGGGTCTGATCTTTAGGCTTCTGGAGTATTACAATATCTCTCCCTTGGGAACATCCATCCTCAATTGTTGGAAACAAGCAGAAAATAGAAATATACAATTATCACATTCAAATACTGAGCATTTAAGTCGAATTTTTTACAGAATGACCACCTTAGATTCATATCACAAAGCTAATTTGATCTCATGCTTCACATACACATCCATACACATAAAAGAAACTCGGACACATGAACTGAACATGAAAACTAAATAGATTCATAGAGCATAACTGATACCTCAAGTCGGATCTAAGCCGGTAGAGAATAAGTGTGGGTATTTAGCCATCATATCCACTTCGGCTTCCCACGTAGCTCCTTCAACATGTTGATTCCTCCATAAGACTTTAAATGAAGCTACTTCTTTGTTCCTTAGACAGTCCAATATTTCCACCGAAACTTCTTCATAGCTGAGGCTGTCCTTTCCACCTACGCTGTCCACGAGACTACTAGAGCTGGATCTCCCAAACACTTCTTCAAAAGCGATACATGAAACATAGGATGCATGGAAGCTAACTCTGAGGACAAGTCCAACTCATATGCTACCTTACCAACTCTTCTCATAATCCGTTAGGGACCAACATAGCGGGGGCTGAGTTTTCCTTTCTTTTCGAACTGCATGACTCCCTTCATGGGAGCCACCTTCAAAAATACCCAATCGTCCACCTCGAACTCCAACTCTCTCCTCCTCACATCAGCATATGACTTTTGACGACTCTGAGCGATTTTCAGCCTGCCCCTTATTAACTGAACCTTCACCATAGCTTCATGAATTGAATCTATCCCTATAATAGCTGCCTCACCAACCTCACACCATCCGTTGGACGATCTACATCTCCGCCCATAAAGATCCTCGAATGGTGCCATCTGGGTATTGGTGTGATATCTATTATTGTAAGCAAACTCGATCAGGGGAAAATGATTATCCCAACTACCTTTGAAGTCCATCACACACGCTCTCAACATGTCCTCCAGAGTCTGGATTATTTGTTCCACTTGGCCATCTATCTGCTAATGGAAGGTTGTGCTATGCTGAGCTTAACTTGAGTCCCAAGCCGCTTCTGAAAGGATCACCAATATTGGGAGATAAATTGATTATCTCGGTCCGAAATAATACACAAGGGAACTCCATGCAACCGAACCAACTCCCGAATATACAGTTTGGCATAATCATCTGTTGAATCTGTGGTTTTGACTAGTAGAAAATATGCCGCCTTGGTCAACATGTCTACCACCACCCAAATGGAATCATATTGTCGGCGAGTACAGGGTAGTCCTGTTATGAAATCCATGTTAATCTCTTCCCACTTCCGAGTAGGAATTCTAATATCCTAAAGTACTCCTCCTGGCCTGTGATGTTCAACCTTTACTTGTTGACAATTTGGACATTTGGCTACGAACTCTGCAATATCCCTCTTCATACAAATCCACCAATAAATTTATCGTAAATCACAATACATCTTCGTGGATCCCGAGTGGATAAAATATTTGGTACCATGGGCCTTATGCAATATCCAGCCCCTCAAACCATCGACATCTGAAACACACAAAAGACCCTAGTACCGAAGCAAACTATCTCATCCTTGGGAGAAAAACTCCACCTTTTGACTCCGCACATCTTCCTTCAATTTCCTCAAAATCGGGTCCTCATCTTGCTTAGATTTCACATCAACGACCAAGGACGATTCTGATCCATTCTACACAACAACACCACCATTGATTGGGTCGACCAACCTCACTCCCAACTTTGCAAGTCGATGGACGTCTTTTTCCAACTCTTTCTTTCCTTCCTCCACGTGAGACACACTCTCCATAGAGAGCCTACTAAGTGCGTCCGCTACCACATTAGCCTTTCCCGGATGGTAAAGAAAACTCATATCATAGTCTTTGAGTAGCTCTAACCACCTCCTTTGTCATAGATTGAGGTCTTTAGGCGTGATCACATATTGCAATCTCTTGTGATGTGTGAATACATCCACGTGGACCCCATACAAGTAATGTCGCCATATCTTCAATGTGAATACCACTGCGGTGATGTGTTGGGGGTTTACAGCACATTCGACGCTCAAAACTAAGAAAATAACATGGACTTAGGTGTATTTATGTGTATATGAGATACTTTTCCTTTTGTTATAGGATAAACAGGTGTTGGAACTGAAAATTGCAAAAGATAGCTTAAAAAGTGCAAAATGGGTAAAAAGTGCATACCACAGTACGGATCGTAGGAAGGACCTATGAGTCGTACTGGTGGCCGTGAGAAGTTGCTAAAAGTTATGGTTGAGCAGATGTGACCCACGAGTCCCAGAACAATTCATAGTAAGCCTGTACAAGTCGTGGTGAGGAAGTCGTGATGAAATCCAGAAGAATTGCATCTGAGTCTGACTCCTTCTACGAGAAGCAAGTACGACCCGTAAGACGAAGGTACGAGTCAAAGTACAGGAGCTCAGTACAAGTCGTGAGTTGATGCTACGAGTCGTACGAAGATCCAACACTTAGCCAAAATTTAGCCAACTGAGTTTGAACGAGAGGAAGCTATAGATCGTAGGAGCATGCTACGGATCGTAGGTCGAGTCGTGGCACTAGCGGCGACAAATATGGAAATCACCCTATTGGCTTAGGAAAAGGATTCTTGTGTCTGTATAAATATGTTTTAGGTTTTATTTTTACATAAGACGTTAGTTTGATAGTTTTAGAGAGTAAAGAAACCTTGAGAAAGAGAGTATTGAGTTGGTCTTAACTTGTGATCAACCTATTCTTGAATTCTTCTTGTTCTTACTATTTGTTTTTCAAGACTTTGTGGAGTAATTGAAGGAAGTGTTTTTCTTAATCATTATTGTAAGTATTAATTTTTATTCTTAATCATGAATGCTAATCACAACCTTGCAACTATGAGAGGCTAAAACCTCCATAGCTAGGGTTGTGGGAACTATGGGGAATTAACAAGCTAGGGTTACACAGTGATCTAAAAACCAATACAAACACTTATATTGTCTTCTCTTCATGCTTAAACGTTTCTTAACATTGCACAACGTTAGGACATGCCTGAATTCTTTACTTGCTTTGGTCGAAGAGGTAGAGATTAGGAAAAGAGAATTACCACGGAGCCTTGATCTTGATGATCATTGTATTAACTTGAGTTGCGGTCGTAGGATAGTTAAATCTGGAACTTAGTGATAACGGATAGTTTGAAACCGCTCATGAGACTTGATCGAGTGATTAAGTATACTCATTCAATAGGAACTGGTCGGTCGTTTGAATGAACCTAAGTTTTCAGTTCTATAAGTAAGTGTTGGTGATAATCCCGAGTGTATACCTGAAGCAGTTATGAATCCATGGGGAACACAAACCCTAGTTATCCTTTGATATTGACTTAACATCAGAATTTTGATGTTTGCTTTTATTATTAATTTTCTTTAGATTCCCTCTATTTTGAAGTAACTACCTTACAAGATCAGTTACCGGCTATAATCCAGTCTCCCTATTCCCTGTGGGATCGACCCCAACCTCTAGTTGGGTTCTTTATTAGCAACGTCCACTTCTCACTTCAGTAAGAGGTGTGGTTTGAGCATTATCAAAAAGTGGCGCCGTTGCTGGGGAATACAGCTAAAACTAGGTTATTAGCTTGTAATTAACTTTTTGGTTGTTATTTCTTTAATTATGTTTATTTTTGTGTTTTTGATACCCACAGGTTGTTCTCCGGTGAATTCCAAGCACTCGGAGTAGAGGAGATCCTCTTGTTCCATTAAATCCAGAAATCGAAAGAGCACTACGTAACATGGAAAACCATGAGCAAAGAGAGGCCCGCATAGCTGAAAAAGCTAGGCAAGCCGAGCTAGCTCAGCAAGCTGCACTACAGCATGCGGAAGATGAAAGAGAGGAAGTGGTAAATGCTGGTTGACAAGGGAGGGGAAACAGAGCTCATAGATTTTCCCCTCAATACTTTGACGATGATGATGACCCAGATATTGATGAAGTCAGGTCAACTAGAGCCATTATGCCGCCACCACTGCCCGCTGGGGCCAAATTCGACACTACAAGCACCATGATTCAGTTATTAAATATGAAAAGGGTGTTTAGTGGTCACGCAGTGGATGACGCCAACCTGCACCTAATGAACTTTATAGGAATATGTGAGTCGTACAAGTTTGCCGGAGTAATCCAGGATGCAATACGGCTCAGACTCTTCCCTTTTTATCTATCTGGGGAAGCTACTTTGTGGTTATCAGAGTTGACCAACGATTCCATAACCAACTGGAGGGAGCTTAAACAGGCCTTTTTGGAGAAATTCTTTCCCCTGTCTAGGATGTTACAGCTAAAAGATGAGATCTATAATTTTCGACAAATCAAGATTGAGGCACTTCATGAAACTTGGTTGAGATTCAAATAGAAGTTGACTAAGTGCCCCAACCACAAAATTCCATATGATAGTTTGTTGGAAATTTTTTACAGGTCTTTGAACAATAGCACCAAGGCTGTAGCAGACACGGTAGCTGGAGGAGCATTGATGAGTCATACCTGGGAGCAAGCTACCACCATTCTTGACAGGGTGACTAAGACAAACAGGGCCTGGCATACGGGGAGGCCGATGCAGTGGTAGGCACATATGCTATTGGTTTGACTGCAGACCAACGAAGAAAAGAAAAGTGCAACCAGGAGTTGGCTCACATGCGCACATCATTGGACTTGCTGACAAAGCATATTATAGGAGCTGGAGCCAAGCAAGTTCATGCAATGGGTACTCAAGGAAGGGAGCAAGAAGTTGATCACTCTGATTCTGAGGAAGAGGCAAACGTTTTGCATATCCAGGCGGCGTGTTTCCGAACCAACGCCCAAGCATCTGGACAAGACAATTGGCGCAAAGGTTCTAGAAATCAAGGTCGGAACCAGTATAGAGACAACTACAACATAAATGAGTTTAGAGATAGGAGCTGAGGTCATGAGCGCGAAGGTTATTGGAGGCGCAATGATGGTTATCGCAATGACTGGGCTAGATTCTATATGCCTCCCAATGCACGAGAATGGGAGGCTGGTCAATCAAAGTTAGAGAGCATGATGGCTGAGATGTTGAAGAAGGTGAGGTCCACCGATGATCAGCTGAAAGAGATCCGAGGTGATTTGTCAAGTATGGGTCAAAAGGTGGAATCACATGCTACTTCCATCAAGCAAATTGAACACCAACTTGGGCAACTTTCAGCATCAATGAACCCTAGACAAAAGGGTACACTGCCTAGCAACACTGTCAAAAATCCAAAGAACGATGCACATTGTATGGCGGTAATGACTAGGAGTGGTAAAACCACAGTTGACCCCCCGTTTCCAGTTGAATTTAAATGGAAGAAAGAGAGAATAATGGAGGTGATGACATAAGTGTTGAGAAAGAGTCTGGTGAGTTGCAAGAGGCCCCGAGAGGTGAGAAGGAACTTGCCAAGGATCAAGGGGTAATGTAAGTACAAAAAGCTATCCCACGACCACCACCACCATTCCCCCAAAGGATGAAGAAGAAGGTGGAGAATGGTAAGTTCCAGAAATTCCTTTCAATGCTTAAGCAGCTATTTGTGAACATACCATTGGTCTAAGCTTTAGAGAAGATGCCAAGATATGCAAAGTTTATGAAAGACCTAGTGACAAAGAAAAGATATGTGAGGTATAAGCCTATTGACAATGTGCATCACTATACTACCATAGCTACAAGGGTCTTAGCACAGAAAAAGGAGGACCCAGGTGCCTTCACTATACCATGTATGATTGGTAATGTTGAGTTTGCAAGGGCACTTTGTGATCTAGGAGCTAGCATTAATTTGACACCTTTGGTTCTATTCAAGAAGTTAGGATTGGGAACTCCTACACCGACTAACATGCAGCTACTGATGGCCGACAGAACAGTTAAGAAGTCGATGGGGATCCTGATCGATGTGCTTGTCAAGGTAGATAAATTTATATTCCTAGTAGATTTCCTGATTTTGGATTGCGAGGTTGATTATGAGGTCCCCATCATTTTGGGGTGAGCATTCCTTGCGAATGGGAGAGCTCTAGTAGATGTAGAAGCTAGCTTGATGAAGTTTAGGTTGAATCAAGAGGAGGTCACATTCAACATCTGCAAGACAATGAAGCAACCCAAGGAATTTAGTGTGATCTCAGAACTGGAGGATGAGTATGAATCACTTGACTAATTATGAGTAGTCAAGAGATTTGCATCGTACCGCGCCATTAAATCAGGCACTTCTTGGGAGGCAACCCAAGTGGTGAACTGGTGAAGTCTGAGTAACCATCCTACCTGCATCGTGCCGCGACGTTAAATTAAGCGCTTCTTGGGAGGCAACCCAAGTTATTGAACTAATGTGTGCTCAGTGTGCAGGAAAAATTGAAAATAGGAGGCTGAAACATCAGCTGCTATGGCTCTCAGTAATCCGTAATGAGATCCCACAAGCCATAGCAGCAGTCGTGGTGAGGTTCAGAATAAAAAGATTCCAATCCCTGACCTAAGAGTCATCCTACAGATTGTACCTCAATGGTACGAGTCATATGATGTATTCGTAGGTCGTCATGTAAGTTTTCTTTAACAATTTTTCCACAAGTATAGGGGATGAGTTGTGGGGTCTACCTACGACTCGTAGTACAAATCGTGACGGGCAAAATAACTCAATTTAGCCCAAATTTTTTTAAAATATGCCCCTACCTATTTAAACTTCAAATTAGCCCTTCTCCCATGAAATAACCACAAACCCACGAGTGAAGTAACCTCCCCCACATCCGTAGATTCTCATCACTAAGAAATCAAGCAAAAAAATCCTTGCTCCAACTAAGATTGCAAAGTCCTAGAAGTCGATTTTCAGTCCATGAAACAACAAACAAGTAAGTATTCTACTTTGAATTTCTTCAATCACTCATGAAAAAAAGTGGAAGGGTCCGAAACTCAAGCTCTTATGAAGTCGATTGTGATACTCGGTAAAATGGGTTCAAAAGGGAAATACAATTTTATTGGGTTGAAACCGTGATACTCATGAAAACTAAAATGAATGTTGATTGCTGAGTTGAGTTTGAAACTTCAAAACTTTTTAGGGATTCTGGGCTATGGGTTATGGCTAAAAGAAAAAGGGGAGGGTTGAGCACTATTGAAATAAGTTCAAAACATGCCTAAACCTGGTGGGGAATTCTGACTACCCAAAATATGCCAAAAAGAACCAATGCACACTGAGAAAACAAAATACAACAAAGGTTGGAAAGGGTACAAGGCACAGTATGTATCGTAGTTAGACATTATGAGTCGTACTGAGCACTCGTAACCCAAAACTGAACGATGTCACATAACAAATCTCTCAGTACGACTCGTGGAATCGACCTACGAGTCATACCATGAGTCGTAGAAAAATTCAGAAAGGCATTGAATTGGAGCTACATCAGACGACTCAATGTATGGGTTGTACCTTCATGGTACGAGTCGTACCTTTGAGTCGCAGCTTAGATAACTCAGAATCTAGGACCTCCTACGAGTCGTACCTTCATTGTACAACTCGTATTATTGACCCGTGAGGAAAAGCTGCAAATTTCTTTTCTAATTTCTCTTTTTCAAAAATAGAATGCTAACTTCTTTCTCTACAAGTACAATGGCATACAAACGCAAGGTAGACAAACCAACAGACCAAAGGAGATTGATTGATGAACTGACTGACTCGGAGTCTGACAAGGCCGGAGACTCACCTAGTGGTTCGATTGAGGAGTATCAAGTAGACACCTTGGACACCGATGGAACCAGAACCACCAGAACGAGAGCAAAGGCTCAAGCGGAAGCAACCACTGCCACATCCGCTCAAGCTCCCCAGTCTGAAGAGGGAGTTAGAGAGGAACGTCAAAAGTCAGGGAGCGACTCCAATGCTGAAGAAGGGTCAGGAGAGATCCAGAGTGAAGAGGAAAGTGGCAGTGATGAGTCGGAGGAAGAGGCTCCTGTTGTTGCACAAAAGTAGACCCCACCCAGGGAAGACCGTATAATTCAGTGGAGAGTGCCGGGAGCCAAAGAAATCTATGAACAAGGCATCTCTCTCACTGCCAAAAATAAGCCATGGAGGAGCATTCAAGAAGAACCGTGGATCCTCACAACTGCATTGAATGATGTTGAGGAGATGAAGCAGATTTTTAGCTTCTATGGTTTTGAGTGGATGGCCAAGACTCCAACATAGTACACAGAGAACATAGTTCAGGAGCTCTATGCCAACTACTTGGCCACAATGGAGGTAAAGGCAAAAGAAGGGAAGAAAATAAAAGACCAGCCTCATCTGGAGAGTGTTATGGTCCGACGTTGAGAAGTTGATATATCCGAGCGGACCATTGCTCGATTGTTGTACGACCTATAGTTCTTGCCTACTAGGATGATGCCAGAGTATGATTACAGTGCGGAGGCAATGAAGCAGATCAGATCCTTGAGTGTGCAGGAGAGACAGAGGCAGCTACAATGGCTAGCTGAGGTGATTGCTGAGAACAGGGATGAGGCTGAATGCGTTACAGGAGGAAAGCAGGTGACCAAGAATTCACTAAACTTCATTGCAAAAGCCTGTCAGACACTAGTGCGCCATTGGTTAGCACCTACGGTCAATGACAACACACTGAGTGCTGACAGAGCGGCTTTGGTTGCATGCCTCATGTCTCGTTATCCTATCAATACTCCGAGGATCATAGCTGATGAGATATGAGATCGTGCAGTGGGAGTAAGCACTACTATCCCATTCCCGAGTTTGATATTCATATTATGTATGGAGGCAGAAGTTCCACGGGGTGATGAGCAATTGATTGGAGGCCAGGATTGCAGACATAGGCCTTATCTGAGATGAGATGAACCCGTTAAGCAGATCCAGGATTCTCACAGCTATCCCAACAGCCCAACTAGCAGGGGACGTACAAGTGAATGTCCCCATGACACAGGAGCAAAGCGAGACACGGGCTATAGACGCCAGTC
Source organism: Datura wrightii (assembly GCA_035772735.1). NCBI lineage: Eukaryota > Viridiplantae > Streptophyta > Magnoliopsida > Solanales > Solanaceae > Datura > Datura wrightii. The sequence continues at coordinate 108,725,909 of JASDFA010000018.1, forward strand.
ATTCAGAGTCAACTCCCAGCACCTCAGCTACACCACTGCCCAGCATGTAGGCTCAGACACCAGAAAAGTACATCTTGGTACCACAAGACTTCCTCCAAAAGCTAGCTAAGAGATTAACCATGGCAGAGCGTAAGATTCAGGCCATGATGGATAATGTCAAACCATGGGTCAAGTCAGAGATAGAGGTGGCAGGTCAGGCTCTACATGGTCGCCTAAATAGTTTTGAGGAGCCGTTTCAATGAGAGAATGGCAGAGCAGACCAATACCAGCAGTCTCTGTACAAAGTTGGGGCCTCTCCGGAGCCAAGTGGTTGAGTTGTCATCACGACAACCAACAGTTTTAGCAGCCCCCACTCTTCTGGACCTAGATGCTGAGCTTGATGAGGACATTGATCTGGCAGCATACTGGGAGCTGACCGCAGGTAGTGATAAAGGCAAGAAGAGAGCTATTGAAGATGCTAGTGAGGAGAGTTTGAGAAAAAGAAGAAAGAAAGAGAGGAAAGAGCACAAGCAGGCTAGAGAAGAGAGCATGCAGACTCATGACACACATATGACTGAGCTGCATGAGAGAGCTAGAGGAGCAGGCAGCTCCATCGCACCCCAGCCCGAGCTCGCCCGTGGCCATGACCCTTCGAGAGAGCCCCATTCAGCCTAGACATTTTCAAAGGCCATCCAAGCGGCCAAAACTGCTAAGGGGGGACCACTCCCACGATTGACACACAATTGAGCGCACTGGCCACCGCTAGCTCTATATTACAGCGGAGGTACCACCTCCGCGAGATGACAAGAGGGCCTAGTGCGCCACAGGTATGTTCTCTTCCCTATGATATTCTAGATGATGCTTCAGGGTGAAGCTAACTTTTCAAAAAGGGGAGGGGGTGTACTTGTGATTTTTTGGATTTTTTGTCCCGTCTAAGGGTTTTTCTTGTCGTGTTTTTTTTTCCTCAGACATGCTATCTAGTAGAACCGGCATGTGTTAGGATTTTTATTTTTAGTTTGTGAGTTTTATTTAATTAGAAAGTATCTTAGGAGTAACCGACCAAGAAAATTACACTAGTTTTGTTTTTTGTAAAAAATTGAACCTGTTTAAAAATATTTTTTATACAGTAGTTATGTATTTGTGACAACATACATGATTGTTGTGGATCTTTGGATGTCATTTATTTTGTCATCATGAGTAGTTTTGTTAAGCCATATATAAATCAGATAGGTGAGGTGAAAATAGTACCATGTGTGAGTGAGGTATATTAGTCAGTTCGGTACTGTGTTGTAGATCTAGAACTTGCCTGGTTGGTCTCTGCATAGGCTAAGGATGGTTGGTTAGGATATGATCATAGGCCATTGTTTGTTTAGCTCATTTTTAGCCTATATTGCGCTACCGAAAGTTGCATGAATCCCTTGATCCCAAGTTTGAGCCTTAATAGACCATGTTTCTTTGATTTACCGATTAACTGTACCCATTTTTTGTAATGAACCTATTTTCGCCCTGGTTCTTCCTTGGATATTGTGAACCTCAACATAAGCAAAATGCTTAAGTTGAGGGTGGATGGAGTATGGGTGCATAAAAGGTGTGAATGGAAGAAAGAAAAAGAAAAGAAAAGAAAGAAACTGTGGAAAATGAGGTGTGGTGAGATGAAAAGAAAAGGATGAAAAATGTTGTAAATGTTGGAAAATAAAGCTCAAAGAAATTTTGAAAAAGATGAAAAAAAATGAGAACTCACCATACCCATGCAAATGTGTATAAAAAGGAGAAAAAGGGGGAAAAGGGGAATGAAAGAATAAAAGGGTGAATTAGGTGAATGGTGTAGCCAATGTATGTAGTGCCAAAGAAGGAATAGAAACTTATAAAATCTTCCATCTTTATCATGTCCATCCCTGAGCCTATATTACAAGCCATACCAAGTCCTATAGTGATCTTAACTCGACCATCTGAAAAACCAACACAGAGAAAATGGGCAAGCCTATGGTATCTGACACATAATACTCTAAATTCTTTGAGAGAGTGAGCGCCTTAATTGCTTAGTCCCATATCATGTTTGACATTTCACATCTAAGTGGGGACTTCATTTGTGTGAGGATACATGGATTATGTTTGCTTTTACTGTTGGTCTGTGTGAAAAACATTGGTGATGACTTGACTGCCTGTTGAAAGCTAGATGACATGTTTTGATCCCTGTTTATGATGTTTTTAGGTTGCTTGTAATACATTAGCTGATGTGGTTCCATGAGAAAGGGTCAATAGAGTTTGTATAGAAAGTGCAGGTTTGTTTGAGTATTGACTGTAGTTTCTTAAGTCTATTTTCTAGTTGAGTGTCATGTTTTAGTTTTTCTTTTCTTTGCCTGAGGACATGCAAAAGTCTTAAGTTGAGGGTGTTGATGTGTTGTGGGTTTACAGCACATTCGACGCTCAAAACTAAGAAAATAGCATGGACTTAGGTGTACTTATGTGGATATGAGGTACTTTTCCTTTTGTTATAGGATAAACAGGTGTTGGAACTGAAAATTACAAAAGATAGCTTAAAAAATGCAAAATGGGAAAAAAGTGCAGACCACAATACGGATCATAGGAAGAACCTACGAGTCGTACTGGTGGTCGTGATAAGTTGCTAAAAGTTAAGGTTGAGCAGATGTGACCCATGAGTCCCAGAATGATTTGTAGTAGGCCTGTACGAGTCATGATGAGGAAGTCGTGATCAAATCCAGAATAATTGCATCTGAGTCTGACTCCTACGAGAAGCAAGTATGACCCATAAGACGAAGGTACGAGTCGTACCATTCTAATTGTGATGAACTTCATAAAAACTTCAAAAATCTTTGATTCAAAGTATGGGAGCTCAGTAAGAGTCGTGAGTTGATGCTATGATTCGTATGCAGATCCAACACTTAGCCAGAATTTAGCCAACTAAGATTATACGAGAGGAAGCTACGGATTGTAGGAGCATGCTACGGATCGTAGGTCGTGCCGTGGCACTAGCGGCGACAGATATGGAAAGTTCACCCTGTTGGCTTTGGAAAAGGATTCTTGTGTCGGTATAAATATGTTTTAGGTTTTATTTTTATAGAAGATGTCAGTTTGATAGTTTTAGAGAGTAAAGAAACCTTGATAAAGAGAGGATTGAGTTGGTCTTAACTTGTGATCAACTTGTTCTTGAATTCTTCTTGTTCTTACTACTTGTTTTTCAAGATTTTGTGCAGTAACTGAAGGAAATGTTTTTCTCAATCATTATTGTAAGTATTAATTTTTATTCTTAATCATGAATGATAATTACAACCTTGCAACTATGAGAGGCTAAAACCTCCATAGCTAGGATTGTGGGAACCATGGTGAATTAACAAGCTAGGGTTACACAAAATGATCTTAAAACCAATACAAACACTTATATTGTATTCTCTTCATGCTTAAACGTTTCTTAACGGTGCGCAATATTAGGACATGCCGGAATTCTTTACATGCTTTGGTCGAAGAGGTAGAGATTAGGAAAAGAGAATTACAACGTAGCCTTGATCTTGATGATCATTGTATTAACTTGAGCTGTGGTCACAGGATAGTTAAATCTGGAACTTAGTGATAACGGATAGTTTGAAACCGCTCATGATACTTGGTCGAGTAATTGAGTATAGTCATTCAATTGGGACTAGTCGGTCATTTGAATGAACCAAAGTTATCATTTCTATAAGTATTAATGATAATCACGAGTGTATACCTGAAGCAGTTATGAATCCATGGGAAACACAAACCCTAGTTATCCTTTGATATTGACTTAACATTAGAATTTTGATATGTTCTTTTATTATTGATTTTCTTTAGAATCCCCCTATTTTGAAGTAACTACCTTACAAGTTCAGTTACCGGCTATAATCCAGTCTCCCTATTCCCTGTGAGATCGACCCCAACCTCTAGTTGGGGTCTTTATTGGCAACGTCCGCTTCTCAATTCAGTAAGAGGTGTGGTTTGAGTATTATCACGCGGCCAACTCAAGATCATGGGTCAGATAATTCTTCCCATGGACCTTTAACTTTCTGGAGGCATATGTTATTACCTTTCGCCGCTGCATCAATACACACCCGAGCCTGATTCTCGAAGCATCACAATACAAAACAAAACCATCTGTACCCTCAGGTAGTGTCAACACCGGCGCGATAGTGAGTCGAGTCTTCAATTCCTAGAAGCTCTTTTCACAAGCCTCCGACCATTGAAACTTCACCATTTTCTGACTCAACCTGGTCAATGGTGCTGCAATTGATAAAACCCTCAACGAATCTCCGGTAATACCCTACTAGGCCCAAGAAACTCTGAATATTCGAAGGATTCACCGGTCTAGGCCAATTCTTCACCACTTCTATTTTTTGAGAATCTACCTTTATGCCCTCGCCTAATACCACATGGCCGAGAAATGCCACGGAGTCAACTAGAACTCACACTTTCTAAACTTTGCATACAATTGGTGATCCTTGAGAATCTGCAGCGCTACTCTCAAATGGGCGGCATGCTCCTCCTCTCTCAGTACATAAAGATATCAGTGATGAACACGATCACAAACATGTATATTGCTTAAACACCCTATTCATCGGGTCCATGCAAGCTGTAGGAGCATTGGTTAGTCCACAAGACATAATTACGAACTCATAATGGCCATACCGCATCCCGAAGGCTGTCTTCGGGATATCACTCTCCCGAACTCGGAGCTGATGATACCCAGACCTGAGATCTATCTTCAAGAAACATCTGGCACCCCGGAGCTGGTCAAACAAGTCATCAACCCTGGGTAAAGGATACCTGTTCTTAATGGTGACCTTATTCAACTACCTATAATCAATGCACATCCGAAGAGAACCAAGTTTCTTTCGGACAAATTGGACTGATGCACCCTATGGAGACTTGCTCGGTCTAATGAAGCCCTTATCTAACAGGTCCTTCAACTTATCCTTCAAATCCTTTAGCTCGATTGGAGTCATTCTGTAAGGAGGAATAGATATAGGTTGTGTGTTGGGAAGAAGATCTATTCTGAAATCAATCTCCCCCTCAGGAAGGACACCTGGTAAATCATCAGGAAAGACCTCTGGATACTCACGTACTACTGGAATTGACTGGATAATTGAGGTCTAGGACGCAACATCCTTAACCCTAACTAGGTGATACATGCAACCCTTAGAAATCATTTTCCTGGCCTTAAGATATGAAATAAACCACCAGTTGGTACAGCAGAATTACCCTTCCACTCCAAAACTGACTCACCTGGAAATTGGAATTCCACGCACGGGTCCTACAATTAATCGAAGCATCACATGCAAACAACTAATCCATGCAGAATGATGTCAAAGCTAGTCATAGCTAACTCTACTAAGTCTACGGAGATGACCTTATGTAATACTGTAATGGGGCAACCTTTATACACCCACCTAACTACAACTGAATCACCGACTGCAGTAGAGACTGAGAATGGTTTTGACAGGATTTCAGGGCTAACCCCAAAACTACTGGCAATATAAGGGGTCACAAAAGACAAAGTATCTCCCGGATCTAACAAGATAAGCATCAATATGGAAGACTTGCAACATGCCAGTGACGACATCTAGTGAAGCATCCCGCTCCTAGCGAGGCACTAAAGAATAAAACCTGTTTTGGTGCTGACCGCCTGCTGAACTAGTAGAGGCACCCAGCTAAGGGGGATGTGCTGCTGGAGCAACAGAACTGGCTTCTACCACACGGGCTCCACCAACCCTTGATCTGTCTGAGGGGTAATCCTTAAGTCTGTGTCCGGGTTTGCCACACCAGAAGCAAGCATCCAAGCCAAATAAGCACCTCCCAAGGTGATTCTTGTCACACCCCGCACAAACCGGAAAAGTGCGCTCCACCTGCATGCTACTCTTGCCTCTCAACTCTGAAGATCTGCTCCCCTGATTTCCTCTGAATCTAGATGGCGTGCTAGCCGATGATGGAGCTGGAGCGATATACCTGTGCTGGGACGGCTGGCGCTATCCACCCCCTGACCTGACCTGAGAATCCCATAGTTGTCGATCCTGGCCCTCTTGGCCTCCCTCTGCCTCCAGTATACTGACTCCATCTGCTGAGAATGCAACACAATGCGGGGAAAGTCGATGTCCCGATGCAACATGGTGATCCTACAATCCTTATCCAAATAATCTGCCACACCATATACAAAGCGACTCACCCGAGCCTTCTAGTCCGCCACCAACTCTGGAGCATACTTGGATAATCAGGTGAACTCCAATGCGTACTCCTGAATGAACCTGTTACCCTGTTTCAAATTAACAAACTCGTCCGCTTTGAGCTCCCTTATCTCCCAAGGGAAAAATCAATCCAAAAATGTTGCGTGGAACTCTTCCCAACCTATCGGGCCTGCACCCACTGCCCTCGCATCTCTCCACTACTTGAACTATATGTGAGCCACCCCCTTTAGCTAATAGGAGGTCAATTCAACACACTCCCATAACCAGGGTGATCTTCAGAATCTCCTCAATGAAATCGTGTGGATCCTCATCCACCTTCGACCCCGTGAACTCAGGAGGGCTCATTCTCAAAAAATCCCTCACCCTAGCCGCTGCCGCATTTCCATTCTGAGGGTAATGTGCCACTTTCTTATTCTGAACCTAGGCAGCCATGACCTGTGCCAACATCTGAATCACTTCCCTAAACACAGCGTGGGCAGCTGGCTCTGGTGCATGCTCCTCGTGAACGGGTGGGGCTAGCCAATTCCCGTCACCGTTGGTACCCTCATGATCATTTCTGTTACCATCCTTTTGGCGTTCACTCGACGTGGAGGAATGATTCTGCAAATGCGAATAGCACGAATTAGGAAGGTAAAGGACTTTCATCGCACAACATAGATCATGAAATAAGGGAACATTTCCCGAATATTTCATAGCCTCTTCGTCATAAGTGTGGCGCACTTCAGACCCATGAAATAGACTTTACTTAACGTGGCTTTCAGACACGCTATGGCTCTGATACCACATTTATCATGACCAGAACATACACCCAGATTGTAAACACGGACAAGGAGCCCCGAGAGTCCCCAAGTCGACCATAGTGTGGGCTTACTTATAATTCATTCACATAAGGGAAAGAACTAAACATAAGGAAACTAAATCATGGCATAATAATGGAGAAAATACAATACATGATCCATACATGGAGGTTGAATATAACTTATAGTCTAAAAAGCCTCTAATCATGAAAGACGGGTTGAAGGGACAATACCCCAACTAACCCTACAATACTGAAATTGAAAGAGAACAATAGATTCTGAACATATGGCCCTCGGAACATGAGAAATCACCAAATAAGCTGATAACAAACTCTGAGCTACTAAAGAGGGTGAGCCTGAGAGTCGGGTCCTTTATCATGAAATGATACAGCATAGGAAGTATGCGGTCACTATGTGGAATATACCGAGTATGCAAGGTAATTAAAACGGACATTTAAAACTTATAAAACTCATAAATGATCATAAGAGTAGGACATCATGCTCGTATCGTAAACATCGTAACATAACATAAGGCTCAAGGTTTTCAAAACATTCATAATGCAAACGTAATCATAATTATAGGAGAAAAGCTTTACTTAACATGACTTGATACAAAATACATAATCATAAACATTTATAAATCATGAGGAACAGTGGGAGATTCTCTTAACCGATATACCTCATATGAGCACACATTGAAGTCCGACTTGTGAACCTAGTCAGGAGGCCGTTCATACCTTGTCAAGGATAGAACCATGAAGGGCGTGATATCACCATGAAAAGGAAAATTTGGGCTGGGGACAGTCACAAAGGAGGTCCCATCATACCTACGATGGCACGTAGTTTATGAGATCCGGGGCTTAACCTGAGCCCTAAACCTACTTGGTGTTCGATACTACTCCCAAAACATATATAGTGCTAATAGTATAACATGCATGAATTCATGGGCTACTTAAATCATGATAATCATAAACATACTTGTACATATGTGAACTAGCCATGAAACAAGGCCTGTCAGTAGGCCAAAACATAATTCATGAATCATAAGGTTCATAGATACTTGTAGATCATGCATTTAGCTTCAAATTCATGAAAATCATGATGGGTAATTGATTAAATCCATAATTTAAATCATAATTCATGTTGGGCTTGTGAATATCATTAATGGAAAAGTAAATCATAAATCGATTCATCATGGGTCATGCATAATTAGGATTAATTTCGAGAGAAATCAATAATTGATAACATTATAAATACATTAAATTAAAAAATCATATCAAAACCCATAGAATACGATAAGGTTCTAAAATCAGAAAGCCCAGTAACAATCATTGAATTTTTTTTTATATAAATCTACTTCAAAACCAGATAGACTTTTGATAGAATTTTTCATGAAATCATAGAGAATGGGCATGGTGTGGAAGAAAACACCCATTGATAGCCTTACATACCTGGAAACAACTGATTCTTACTCTCCCTTGAATGCCCAAGAAGTAATTGGAAGGATTTTGAAGAGGGATGCCTTGAATCACCCTTGAACACCTCTCTATACTCTTGCATGCATGAATGAGGACTTAGAATAGATTATCCCTCTAAAAAACCTTCCTTTCATAAGCTAAAACGACGTATTTTAGGCTTTAGGATATTTATAAATTACAAAAAGGCCCTCACTGATTCGCAGAAAATAACTGTCAAGTGGTCCTAACGAACGACCTAATGATTCATCACTAGGGGAGACGACTCGTCATGCTGCTTGTTAAATGCACTACCTGCCTGATTCCTGGGCTCGCAACGGCTGACATAACAACTCGTTACCTAACCTAACGAGTCGTGGTCAATTTCCTTAGGTTCACTGCCTCAATTCTTTTTCCTTCCTTCTACCTTACTCCACGACTGACCTGATGACTCGTGGGGTCTAAGCCACGAGTCGTTACCACGCTCATGGTGACCCTTCTCTTCAAAACTCCCCTGCTCGTCACTAGCCTCCCCACGAGTCACCTAATAACTCGTGGGCCATCCTCACGAGTAATCCCATGACTCGTCCTAAGTCCGTACACCAAATTCACATTTTTCCCATTTCAACTCCCGGGTCCGATCTTTGGGCTTTCGAGGTATTACACTTATATGATAAAGTAGTGGCAACATGATGCACTTGTTTCATTGATTCACTTGTAATATGACTATATGGCTCAATTGTTATACAATTCACTTGTTTATGCTTTATGACTTCAATTGATAATTACCCTAAAATGTAAAAAGGGCTGTTGATCCCATGCATGGGGTTGAGGGCTCGACCCTCACTTGTTGAGCTCATGAGTGGAGTAGCTTCTATTGTGGCACTAATCACTTGTACATTTGATTAGTAGGAACATGATTTATTTGTTATACTGCCTACTTGTGGGTTGACCTTTACTTGTTGAGCCTTTAAATGCATACCTTCATGTGTTAAGAGATTTACGATACTGAATCACTTGCAAATGATTTTAAGAATTAAAATGACTACATATGATATTTCATGTGTCAAAGACTACCCTCGAAGCTTAGGTATCCACTTGATCACTTGAAATGATATATAACATTGTATTCCACATGTATAAACTATTACTTTCCTACTTGCTAATGAACAATCGTGTAACAACTCGAATATCATTATGGGATGGCTAGGGGCCTAGAACACTGGAAATAGGCTAAGAAAGGAATATAATGTGTGTGAAATATTCTAATTGTAAAACTAACCGAATTTGGGTAGCTACTGCTTCAGGGGACCGCTGCAGCGGTGGATTTTCTGCTGCAACGAGACCGTGGTAGAGGTCGAAGTGCTGCCATGACAAATTTGGGAAGTAACCACTGGAACCTCCGCAGACACATCGACCGCTATAGCGGGTCGCTACAGCAGAAATGTGACCACTGCAGGGACAATGGGAATTAGAAGTGGGTTTTAAGTGGAAATTATAGGGTTTTTATCCCATTATTTCTAAAGCACAATCAAAAGGACTAGAGAGTGGAAAATATCTCCAGAGTAGTGAACTCTTCTCCTAAGGTAAGAATTTCAATTTCCTATCTCTACAACAAGTAGGTTGATCCTAGATTTCTTGTGGACCTTTAATGGTGGAAGTTTTGTAGAGAAAAAACCCTAGGCTATTAAATTAGGGCTGGACTGTGCGATGATTCGGGGTGATTTGGGTTGATGTTTGAAGAGTTTTGATAACTCCCCTAGAACTACATATTGGGCAATGAGGGTTACGCGGGAAAATTGAGACTAGAACTGAGTATAATTAGGGTTTTACTTTCGAAAATACCCTGAAGGGGAGGGTTTAATCTGTTTAGACCCATGATTGAAGAGTAAAATGAATTACTCTTATTGTGTAGATTTTGAATGATCCGAAGCTTTGAGGAAGGGCAAGGCTCCCGCAGAGTAGCCAAATTGTTCTCTTCGAATATTGAAGTAGGTTATATGGTTAGAGGGTTAGACCTTGTATAATGACTTGTATGCATGTGTAATAATGATATGAGATTGGTCTTCAGAAATTATCTATTGTTAAGGGTTTAGTTGAATAACTAAGGGAGGTCATGTTAATATGAGATGATCATGAACTGTTGTGAAAATCTTGTGGAACTATGAAGTGAAATTTTTTTACGATGCTTCAATGTGAATCATTGATCTGTAATTGTGCAAGTGATGGTGTGGAATATAGACTCCTAAGTGTTGAATTATATGTGTGTATGTGTGTGATTTGTTTTGCTTTTATATTTTATGAATGAAAAATGATTGGGAACATAAAAGTATCCTGAGATGAGTGGCTCGTGCCCGAAGGGAGCATCCTAGCGAGCGTTATTGTAGAGTTTCTCGTGTCTAAGAAGAGCATCTGGAAGATCATATGAGTAGGAGCGAGTACTGCGCCAGTATATTACATGGATTTCTAGAGTCCCCTGCAGGTCATGACTGGAAGGGCAAAAATAAGACCCTCTGGCATGTGTGTACGATGATTTATGGATTGAGTGTTTACGGTTGTATGGCGGAGGCATGTGCCCGTCATGTCACCATTTGTTTACTTTGTTTATGTTACATTCGTAATCATGTGTAAAACTGAATGAAGAATGTGCTAAGTGGTTGTGCAAGTTACAGATTTTGTTTATGTGATTTGAAATGAAGGACATGAATCTGATTCTAAGTGTGACCCGATCACAAAACTGGTAAATGTTGAGTGGATTTTCTTGCAATTTCCTCTTGTATTTGTAAGTGATAAAGAGTCGTACTTATTGTTGCTCATACTTATGTTATATTGAATTGAGCTATAAAGTATGTACATTGTTGACACTGATGAACTGATGAACTGATGATTAAAGAGCAGATGAAGGTGCAGGTAAGTCGAGTTACTACCTAAGGCAATACCATTGTAGCGGAACTTGTTTTGCTGTGGCGAGACCGTTCTAACGGTCAAGTGACCACTGTAGTGAAAGGCACAATCCAGCGAACAGGCTGGCTGTAATCTGTGTTAGAGCCAGTGCATTTGAATTAGTTTCTGTACTTCTGTATGATGCTAAAGATTAGACATTATAATGTAAGGTAGGCTAATGATTCCTACCAGTACCGTGTTATGTACTGACCCTACCACTACACTCTTTTTTGAGTGCAAAGTCCAAGCTTAGGAAGTTCCGCACGTCCTCACCTGTAAGCAGCAGTAATTTGTTGAAAGGTGAGCAAAGCAAGGAGGCACTATCACTCTCCCCTTTCGAAGATGTCCTTTTCTTCCAGACACCTATTTCCTCTGTTTTTTAGTTTTAATTGTTTAGAGTTGTAAGCAGACGTCTTGTAGCAATGACTTTCAGGTCTTGGAATTAGTTTAATTTTGTTCTGTTTTGGTCGTAAGAGTTTAATTACTATCTATGACATTTATTTTGTTTTATTTTAACCTATTGTTTATTCTAAATGTTTAATGTTGGGGTAAATATTAGGGATCGTTGGTGCACCCATCGGGGGTTAGTGTGGGTGCCAATCACTGCCATTTGGGTCATTACAAAGTTGGTATCAGAGCTTAGGTTCATTGATCTCATTGCACTAAGACGTGTCTAGTAGAGTCTCGCGGATCGGTGCGTAAACATTGATAACGTCCAAAATATATTCTTAAATCAAAGAATATACACGGTTGTTGTATCAAAACAAGTAACCCGACGAGTGTCGGGGTCAAATCCCACAAGGACTAGAGAGTGATGAATTCAAGCGTTGATTGAGATATTTATATTATCTTGCACCATATAGACTTAACATAAAAACAAGGAAAATGGGGGGAATAAACTTTGTAGAGAATTACACAAATTTCTTTAGTGAACTAAAAGTGAAAGGATCAGCTTAGTTATTGACAATATTGTGAAATACTAGAGGTGCGGTGTAGATGAAATACCAACTAGATCGGGATGGGCCAGGTCATCTTCATAAGTTCAATAAGTGTAAATAATCTCGGGAAATAGGTAGCCTCGGCTTCCTAGCCTATTGACTACCCCTAGCTAGAGTTTTCTCAAACTCTAGCTGCGATTTAGCGCACCTGAATTGATTTGAATCAGCAGCTTCACTATTCCTAGCTATTAGCTGCTAATTAGGAAGAAGAAAGTAATTTTAGCTGTTACTAGCTTAACTTTACAATCTTATCCATACCCACTACTAGATTCCCTTTCAATACTTAGATATTTTCTCCCGAGCAACAATCAAGAAAGTATAATAGACCCATATCATCATCAATGGATCTTCATTAATAGATTGAAAGGAATCTAATAGATTTACACTTAATTGAACATTATGAAGTTAACTCTAGCAATACCCAATCCAATTAAGTATTCATCACGCACACCTCTACTTAATGATTTTAGCTACTCATAGTTAAGAAATTCAAAAGCACAATCATCAATAGCATTAGTGAATTTAATAAGAAGAGTAGATAAATCAAAAACATAATTATCCTTCACTACAGCTGAAACTTAATAATATCAAAGAAGAAAATACAGTAGAGTATCTTCTACAAATTTTAATCAAAATCTCTTTCTCGGCTAAGAGATTGTCTTCAGCTAAAAGAGAAAATAATGATGTGATGTGTACTTGGCTTTTCTCTCTAACTCTATATCTTCTTCCTTTCTCTTTTTTCTATCCTTTCTTGTAGAGTACTTCTGTTTCTATTTATACCTTGAAAAGTAGGGTACTTTTCCTTTATTTTTACGCAATGGACAATTATACCCTTAAAAGCATCGTTCTGAAATCGGCAAAGGTACCGGTGGTTCATTGATGAAATCCGTGAACCGCCGGATACTTTCTCTTCTACTGCAGTCATTTCCATTGAACTTGGGCAATTCACCTGGCGTTTTGCCGATGCCAATCCGTGAACCGCCAGACCTTCAATGCCAATTTCAGAATTTTTCGAGTGTCATTCGGCGACTGCACCGGCGTCTCGCCACTGGTGACTCATGAACCGCTGGTAGCATTCCTCCCTTGAGGCAGTGACCTTCAGCTTTTCAATGACGTTTCACCGGTTAACACTGCGATTCACCACTTATACTCATTTCCTCCTTTTTACTCCTTTTTTGCTCTTTTCTTCAAACTTAGGCATCTGCACACAACAAAAGCAAAAAAGGCATAAAATTCACATAATCAACTCAGGAACTATCCAAAAACTCATGTTTTAGAGTCTAATGAGTTGGTAAATTAACAACTCATCAAACTCCCAAACTTGAACCATTGTCTGTCCTCAAGTAATGCAATATTTCATCTATTGAGGAAAATGTCACATTTCTTCACAATTAGACTTCGCTGATCACCTGGACTATGACAACCCAAAAATACTCACCATGCTCACCGAAAAGAGAAGGAAACACCCCAAAAGACCAAAACAATGAAGATGTTTCAAGCAGGCAGCAACTTTCTATCAAGTGAAGCTTTGAAAGGAATCATTAACCATACAAGGGCATTTTTCAACCAATTAACACACATAGCATCTCAAGTTGAAATCACTGAAAATTCAAGACTTGCCTTAAAGGTTGCACTCCTTGTTCTATGTCCATATGATCTCTAAATGCTCTTGCATCCCTAAAAGGAATGATGTCACTCACCAAATATAAGGATCCCTATTCTCTTGACTCTTTGATCATTTGAATGCATATCCGGGATTAATTGGAAGAGGAACTCACACTCACTCTCCCAAAAGATATCTTCATGCATACACTTGACCCATGGCTTTCCCTTCATGTAGTTCGCCACTAATGTAGAGTAGTTGCACCTAGAATCATTTAGGACTTGCGGGCTGTGATGTAGGCTTAAGGTCAGGGTAGGGCGAACATTTGGCTATAGTGACTAGATCCTCCCTAATGCTTCTCGTGACATGCCTTACAACAATTTTGCTCACTCAACCTTCTTTTCATTTCTCTTCTTGTTATTGCCTTTTATTTCTTTAATACTCCCCCCTATAACCCCTTTTTTGTTTCCACCACTAACCTTATCACCTCAAGAGGGAACACCACTTCACACAATAAGTCCTTTTTCTTATTCATCTTTTTGCGCACTTGAATAAAAGGTGATGTTCCCTTTACACTATGATTCTTGTCTTTCCCCTGTTGTTTTGCATACTCCCAAATTTAGGATCTTGCCTCATTTTCCACACTTGCTTTTCTCATTCCCTTCTTCTTAGGCCTTGAGCCTTACTTCAGCACTTATCTTGTCATTAGCATTTAGGGAGAATAGGGGGCCAAAAGAGGTATTAAGAATGGTCTTAAGGCTTGTAATGTGGTTTCCAAAAGGAAAGGTTTTAAGGCTCTAAATTGGCTAACAAGGATTAATGATCATCGAGGACGTATGGTTGAAGTGGCTAGACAATTGAGGGCCTAAACTCATTTTCTTGGTGCCACTACATCTAGGATTTTACCTTGAATCACATTTAGGAAAAGTTATAGACAAGATGTAAATGCACAAGATTCACAAAAATATCCTCGCCACACAAAGCATCACCCTTAAAGGGTCTACAAGATTTATTTTCCCAAACAAAACATCACATTAGGACATCAAGCAAGCAAACATCATAAGTCAAGCAGGGAATTTACAATGTACGATCATTACTATGCTACGGTGTCTACATTTGCTCATTATCTTCATCTTCATGCCATTCTTTTCACATTCTCATCTCAACATAAGAAAAGTTTTAGTTGGTGCCTCTTAGAATAACTTCACAACAAACTCAAAAAGACATGGCATTTCCCTTAAGAATGTCGCTACTCAATCTATCATTGGGAAAACCAACCTGGTTAGACAACAAATATAACTAAAATAAAAGAATGCTCCTTGAAAAAGAATCGTGGTATAAAGAAAACCCTCGGAGTTTTAATTTCTACCTTACTATTTACAATGGCAGAAAAAATGAAACACAATTTTTGGGGTCATATCGTTCGAGATTTTCAAAAGATGATACTTACAATCAAAGACCCCATTTAGTCACTAATTACCATTCAAAAAAAAAGACACAAACCAATTTATTCATTCATTCATAAAAATTCATAAAACAAAACACGCCCAACAAGGGCAATCACCAATCACAACAACCAAACAAAGTCTAGACTTACTCAAACTTAAATAAAAACCTAAGAAACAAATATCCACCTATCAACAGCACTCATCCCTCCCCTCACGTAAAATCATACATTGTCCCCAACGTAAATATGCAAAAATAGAACAACGGGAGAAGGGATAAGGAACTCCTTGAACGAGTCACTCCTCTTCATCATCAGCCTCAGCGTCACCACCATCACCTCCGCTGGCATCACCAAGCCCAGCAAAATCATCGCCCATCCCTTCAAATAAGTCATTAATTAGCCCTCGAACTGAAGACGGAGCAGCCATTGCAGCATCCAGAGCACTCATGTCGGGCACTTCGACTGAAGTCCGACATTTCCACTCCTGCACCTCAGTTCGGAGGGACGTGACTGCCCCTTCTACTGCATCCACCCTCTTACACAAAATGGCAACATTCTCATACAATGATTTGAGCTTCTTCTTGATTGTTTTGTCAATGAGTGTCAGGAGGCTCTTAGCCAAACATTGAAGTTGGCTTTCTTGCGAGTTTGTCATCTCTACAAGGCAATGGAGACCACTTGACTGAGAAGATTAGGGAGGTGGAGAAACTCTTTGCTGGGGCATATCACCCGATGCTTGGCCTGACATGGCAGGCTTGGCAAATTAGAATCGGGGGCGATTAGAGATTGGGCTGACCCATGGGAGAGGGCTTCTTCTTGTACGTCGAAGGCCTGCAGGCGCTTCCGTTTCACTGCCGGTGCCTCCGCATCTCTATTCCTACCAATGGTAATCGCTCTTAGAGGAGAAGAAGGAGTCTCGTCCGGAAAAAGAGGCACTCCGGCTGCAGCACAATGTTGGGATATCAAAACAGCATATGGCATGGATGTGCTGGACTGCCGAGCGTTCTTCTTCATCTGTTGAGCTATAATTTCCCCAAAGTTGATGGGGACCCCCGACATAATGCAAGCAATCAGGATGGCTTCCTCCATAGTGGCCTGCTGCTCATTCTTGGATAGGATGATGTGAGAACAAATAAAGTCCAGCCATAGCTTGGCCTCAAACTTCAAATCGTGGGGAGAGATTTCGCCACCCATCGAGGCTTAGAGGGGAGTATCAGTAGCAATAATGCCAGCCACTCACTCATACTGGTCATTCATATTGGCCACCAGTGCCATGTACTCCATAGCAGAGTCTATTTCATCTTCCCAAAATAGATAATTTATGGCAGCCGAGGTGATACCAACTTCCACCCCATGAACCATCACCGAAGGCAAGCAGGGAAACTCATCCACTTTACCCCAATGTTGCATGTTATCTTGGCAGGCCTGATAGGAGGCATAGAACTCTGTGACAAGGCTGGGGTAGTATAGGGGCAAAGGGTTGGCAAATGCATGTCATTTTCGGTGGGGGAATTGCTCAGTGATATTGGGAAAATCACCTTTTAACCCAGCCAAGTCAGACCTGTTCTCCACTGTGATAAAACGTCCCTGGAAGATGACATAATGTTCCTTCATATTCAAAACACAGAGAATGATCGCTTCCTTCATGTTGGCTCGTGGAGAAGCAGCCTTTGCTTTGCCTTTGCCATTGCTAGCATATGAAGCAAGGGCCTTTCCTTTGCCGGTGTTCCTGGAGGATGACATGATTTGTGTTTCTACAAGAGGTATGTTAGTGACAAGACATTGAAGTAGAATTTACAAGAAAATAAGCTAGTCTAAAGAAGAACCGAAAAGCAAATAAAAATCAAACAATCATTCAAAGAGCAGGTGGTACCGGCAGACAACCAGCAGTTCGCCGAAGACAATTTGCGAGCCACCGACTGGACGCCGATACTTAATGGAGCACTGGGTAAATCAATCCATTTTCGATGGTTCAACGGCATTTCGTTGGTCACGGTTCGCGAACTGCCGAAGTAGCGCCAGATTCAATTAGTAACTAGGACCAATTTCAAAGTGAATCGGCACCCCAAGCGGCATTTTGCCAACTTTGACAGGCAAATTGTCGGCCCCTGTTGTCCCAAATTATGACTCATTACTCACAAACACCCATTAACACACATTTACAACAAACATAATACCAGCAAATATACTCCTCACATATATTTATGACGTTTAGCCCTTAAGATTGGGTCACCCGGTCTATCATCGGGCAAAACATTGTGCTAGATGTAATACTCAGACTTCACCCTTTTCATCTTTTAATCACAAAAGCACATATCCACTCCATTTTCAAGTATAAACATTCAAGATTTCATCAAGGAATGGAAGTGAAACATTACTCCTACAGAATCAGGTGCCTAAAATAAATTTAAAACAGGGAAAAGAGAAACGTTACCGAATTGGAAGAACACTTGCACACTCTGTTAATCTTCAAAAATAAAAACAGCTCAAAATTTCAATGGCACCTTCATATGAATGAGTATAGAGTAGCTAGTATGAGTGAAGTGTTTTTGATGGTGAAATATGGATGGGTATTTTTATAGGAGGAAAGTGGGAATGTGATAGGTTGAGGGGAAGGTGGGGAGTTAAATGTGGGCGTGTTGGTGGGGAGTTGGAAGGAGAAAAGGTGGAAAAGGTGAAATGGAGAATACAGGGAATTGGGGATGTTGGGTAATGGAGAGACAAAAATGGAAACAAAAATGTTGGACAAAAGGAAAGCTATGGGAATATTTGTAGAATAGGGTGGCTGGGTAGGCATTTGGGATTTAGTGGGCCCATCTATTTAAATTCTCCCCTTTTTACTCAGTACAAGCCCCGACTAGGGGAAGGTGGGGAGTTAAATATGGGTGTGTTAGTGGGGAGTTGGAAGGTGAAAAGGTGGAAAAGGTAAAATGGAAGAATATAGGGAATTGGGGATGTTGGGTAATGGAGAGACAAAAATGGAAAGAAAAATATTGGACAAAAGGGAAGTTATGGGAATATTTGTAGAATTAGGGTGGCTGGGTAGGCATTTGGGATTTTGTGGGCCCATCTATTTAGATTCTCCCCTTTTTTACTAGTACAAGCCCCGACTGGCGTTACACCAGTGGTTCACCACCGTGCTTCATCTCAACTTATATTGTGCCCGGTGATATGGTTCCATCCGGCGATGTACCGATGGTTCACGAATTACATTTGTGGTATACCGGTCATCCGACGAATCTATGAGTTGGCTTTAGGTTCTCTGCTTTAGGCCAGTGACACACCGGCAACCCAAGAATCTGGTTCGGTGGTTCGCCGGTGGCCCGCTGGTTCTTCAGTTCAAACCTTAGCTTACTGTTTTGAGCTCCATCGTCCTCTGCTTCCACATTTCAGGATCGGCGGTTTGCTGGTCTCTCGTCGGTTCTTTCTTTCTGATTTGCTTCTCCTTTCTCAGTTCCTACACAAACAAAAACAACAAAAACATCAAATAATTCAATAACCACTTGAGTTGCCTCCCAAGAAGCGCCTTATTTATCGTCATGGCACAACGTAGTCCTTTTTCAATTCTTTATTTATGATGGGTCATCATCCATTTTCGTCTCCCTCAGCTTCAATCCCTTATCCTCATCATCATTTTGCAATACTCTAATCACCTTGCATTCGGGTGGAGTTCCAGCTAACAAACACACCTTGAAGGTGACTTCCTCACTACCAACCCGAAATTTTAACTCTCCAAGCTCCACATCTACCACTGCTCTCCCGGTAGCCGACAAAGGTCTTCCCAAAATAATAGGAACTTCCATATCCATGTCACAATCCAGAATAACAAAATCAATCAGGAGAATAAAGTCCACTTGCACCAGTACTTCTTCTAGCACCCTTACAGGTCTTTTGATTGACCTATCTGCCATTAGTAGTCGCATCGATGTTGGTTTCGTGCTTCCGTGGCCTAATTTCTTAAAGATGAGCAGGGGCAGCAGATTTATACTTGCACCGAGATCACATAGAGTCTTCTTAAACACACAAATCCCAATCGTGCATGGAATTGTAAAAGCTCCAGGATCTTCCCTTTTTGGGGCAAGGTTGCTCATCATTACCGCACTACAATGGTGCATTTTCTCTTCATTTACAGCATCAACCACCTTCTTCTTTTTCAATAAATCCTTCATAAACTTTGCATAACCGAGCATTTGGATCAAAGCATCCACTAGTGGTATGTTTATGGACAACTTGGTAAACATGTCAACAAACTTCTTAAACTGATCCTCCTTCTTTTTCTTGGTAAGCCGTTGTGGATACGGTGGTGGGATTCTTGATTCAACCCTATCATCAATCGGGGCCTTCATTCCCGCCTCTTCATCATCGACTTGAATGTGGATCACATCATCCTTTTCCTATGTTTCTTCCTCAACAGTTTCTTTATTCTCCGAAGTCATTGGCATTTTATCAACCTCATCTTCATCAACTACTTTTGGATTCTCCACCTCACTAGGCTTTCTTGGGACATCTCCAATCTCTTGCCACTTCTACTGACAATAGCCATACATTGACCATCTTTCTTTGGATTAGGAATTGTGTCACTAGGTAATGTTCCCTTCATTCTAGGGTTCATTTGGGATGATAGGTGATTCATTTGAGCTTCCAAATGCTTGATGGATGTCGAGTGTGAACTCACTATTTGAGCAAGGTTAGAAACCTCCTTTCTTAATTCTTTCACCCTACTTTCAGTCGACTCCACCTTCTTCAAAAATCTTGCGAGCATTTCTTCGATTTTTGAGCTACCCACATCACTTACGCCTGGTTGGTTTTGAAGATTTCCAGCCTTAGGAAGTGGAATGTATGGATTTGCACTTCGATGGTAATGATCACCTTCTTGGTTTGGCTCTCTATTGCTCCACCTCTCATACCTTTCGAGTCATCCTTGTTGTTCACGATTTCTACACCCTTGATTATCATCCCTTGGGCACCACAGACCTTGGTTTGCTCCTTGGAAGCCAGGTCAAGGCCCTCCTATTTGGTTACCCATATATTGGCATTCTTCATGATATCTTGGTGGTGAAGGCTCTCTTTCATATTGCAGGGGGCCTTGCATTCCCACAACATTTACCACCTTCGGACCTGCTCCCATCACATGCTTGGTCATCAATTCTAATTGTGTCATCATCTTGGCAAGAGTCTCATCCCGCTCATCATCCTTTTTTCACAACTCCACCGCCAATGCACTTGAGCTAATCTCATGAGTAGACACACTCATCTCCCTTGTGTGCCAAGCCCTATTGGTTTTTGTCATTCGATCAAGGAGAGATTTGGCTAACCAATATGTTTGGTCCACAATTGATCCCCCAGCTAAGTTGTTGGCAACAGATTTGTTAATTGAGTCAAGGGCCCTATAGAAGCTTTGGAGAAGTACTCAATCCGGTAATCCATGATTTGGGCAAAGAGCAACCTTCTTTTTAAACCTTAACCATGCCTCATGCAAAGGTTCTCCTAGTTCTTGTCGGAAGTTTGTAATATCATCCCTTAGTTGTAACATCTTTGAGGGAGGGAAAAACCGATCTAGGAAAGCCTCGGTTAACTTTTGCCACGAAGTAATACACCTCGGAGGAAGTTCCTCCAGCCACATTGTTGCTTCCCCCATAAATGAGAAAGGGAAGAGTCTCAACCTGATTGACTCTTGACTAATGTTTGTGATGTTGAAGGGCTGGCAAATTTTTAAGAAATTCCTCAAGTGTCGATTTGCATCTTCTTTTGGTTTGCCGCCGAAAAGCCCTTTCATCTTCAATAGGTGCAACATGGTGCTAGTAATATGGAACACAGCATTCCCTATTCTCGGTGGTAGGCGAATGGCTCCTGCAACTTCCGGCATCACCGTATTATCTTCTTCAAGCTCCATGTTCCCCTCCACTGAGCTATCTCCTGCTTGGGAGTGATGGCTCATGAGGTGGTGAGATCCTACAACACAGCAGTAAATCAAATCAAGTAGCTATGATGCACACTAATTCAATTTAACAATCAATCACTAGATTATCAAGCGCTAGTCCCCGGCAACGGCACCATTTTTTATAACGTCCAAAATATATTCTTAAAATCAAAGAATATACACAATCATTGTATCAAAACAAGTAACCCAACGAGTGCCGGGGTTGAATCCCATGAGGACTAGAGAGTGATGAATTCAAGCGTCAATTGAGAAATTAATATTAGCTTGCACCATATAGATTTAACATAAAAACAAGGAAAATGTGGGGAATAAACTTTGTAGAGAATTACAAAAATTTCTTTAGTGAACTAAAAGTGAAAGGATCAGCTAAGTTATTGGCAATATTGTGAAATACTAGAGGTGCTGTGTAGATGAAATACTAATTAGATCGGGATGGGCCAGGTCATCTTCATAAGTTCAATAAGTGTAAATAATCTCAGAAAATAGGTAGCCTCAGCTTCCCAGCCTATTGACTACCCCTAACTAGAGTTTTCTCAAACTCTAGCTGCGATTTAGCGCACCCAAATTAATTTGGATCAATAACTTCACTATTCCTATCTATTAGCTGCTAATTAGGAAGGAGAAAGTAATTTTAGCTATTTCTAGCTTAATTTTACAGTCTCTTATTCATACCCACTACTAGATTCCCTTCCAATACTTAATTATTCTCTCCTGAGCAACAATCAAGTAAGTATAGATAGACCCACATCAATGGATCTTCATTAATATATCAAAAGGAATCCAATAGATTTACACTTAATTGAACATTACCCAATCCAATTAAGTATTCATCATCACACACCTCTACTTAATGATTTTAGCTACTCATAATTAAGAAATTCAAAAACACAATCATCAATAGCATCAGTAAATTTAATAAGAAGAGTAGATAAATCAAAAACACAATTATCCTTCACTATAGCTGAAACTTAATAATATCAAAGAAGAAAATAGAGCAGAGTATCTTCTACAAATTTCAATCAAAATCCCTTTCTCAGCTAAGAGATTGTCTTCAGCTAAAAGAGGAAATAATGATGTGATGTGTACTTGGCTTTTATCTCAAACTTTATATCTTCTTCCTCTCTTTTTTCTCTCTTTTTTTGCAGAGTACTTCTTGCTCGGTGCTTTGGTAGGGGTAAAAACCGACACGCAAGTGCACGTGGTCAAACAAGTAATAAAGTGGCTAAGTAAGCCAAGTATCGATCCAAGGAGACTCTGGATAAGTAAAATTGCTTAAGTATACTATATTCTAGCTTACTTCTAATTATGTTGACAACAATGTAACCAAAAGCTATTATACTATATTCTAGCTTACTTCTAATTATGTTGACAACAATGTAACCAAAAGCTAAATAATTTTGTTTATAAACTATATACTAAAACTATTAACAAATATTTACTTGAATTGAAACTATGGATAAGAGCATGCCAAGGTTAAGAACAAGTAATGAATTCGATAGTAATCATAATTCGGTTATTCTTCTCTTCATGTTGCTAGCCAAGAACATTAGCCTAGAGATTAAAACTCTCGTATTTAATCTCACTTTAGAATCATAAACCATTCGTCTACATTTCTGTGATCAAATGCAATTTATGACCTAGCAATACACTTCTGGTTCCTAAATTGACTAATACGGCTTTCAAGTATATTTCTATCAGGAAAGCACATCAAAACCCAATTTTCCCAAATCAAGTTAAGAACAATACCCTATTAATTCACAACTTTCCAATTTCTTGCTCTCTCGAGTGAAATTGGACTTTTTAGATGTACATTAATGTTGGCCACACACTAATGCAGTAAGAACAAGAATTAATAGAACAACATGAAAGAAGAAGATGAAAAACCATATAATTCACAATCAAAATTCAATACACATGTTCAAAACCTTAGCAAGGAAGAGAATTAGCCACTCATTTTTGGATTGATCATCCTCAAATGAGTGTAAATCATACGTACAATTGATAGAAAGAAGAAAGGAAGAGAAGAAATCTCTTAGCTTTTTCATCCCTCAACTGCTGCTAACCCACGTCCTAGCTCCACCAAGTCTTAATTATGAAAAATGAACCTAAGTGTGCTATTTATATTAGTAGGAATCTTTCCCGGATTAACAAGCAACGTGTCACGGAGTGCATCGCGGAGCACGGCCTCCGTGACACGCTACGGACGCGGAGGCTTTCTGGAAAATCACCCGAAATCGGCCCAGGCAGCACCTTGCCGCGTTGGCAACGTGTCACGCTGCCTGGGCAGCGCGTTACAGCCCCATGGTCGCGGAGTCCACCTGCCGTGGCACGTTGCCAACGCGCAGGTGGGCTGTTTTGAGCGGCCTGCCTGCCGTGGCACCTTGTCGACGCGCCGGTGGGCTGTTTTGTGCCTCTTCCTTGCCGACGTTCGCGTGTTAATTCCGTTTCCAAGCTTCTACTTCACCAACTCATGGATTAGTTACTCAAACATCATCAAAACCTACAAAACAAAGGCTAATCATGTTGGTTAGCACATATCTCCACGATATATAAAATTACATGAAAATGTATACAATAACTTAGATAAACAAGACTAATTGAAGTAATAAAGAGTATCTCGGGCATATATTTTTGCCCGTTATCACAACCTCACACTTAAAGCCTTGTTCGTCCTCGAACAACCTTTTACATATCATGCAAATGGAGACTCCTACATAACTAATTTAGCAAGATAATTCAGGTTACGGCTATAATGATTACGTAAGATACAAGCTAAAAATAGAGCATGCCTGATTTGATCATTGAAATGAAGTACAACCATGTTAAGACTTCTTAACCTCAAGAATCGACTCTCAATTTTAGCAAACTCATGCAAATCAACTGATCAAGAAATCCCACATGAATTATATCCTTCATTCAACATGTGCCCCTCACGGAAAGAGAGTTACCCAATTTCACACGCAAAAACAATTTTTTTACATCACAACATGTGTGGGTACATGAATAGAATTATGCTCACTCTCACAAAGAATTCACATGCATTATGTAATGACCCATAAGCTTGCCCTTAGTGTTTTATTCCACTAATATAAGGATGTGTGAATGTAAGATCAAGTAGGACTTTTTAAGTTGTAATGTAACTCAGGTGTTGGTAGGTACTATTATGATCAGTAATAGTGACTATCTTTCCTAAGCGCTTTTAATACATCACACCTTCATTACGAACTTCCCTTCCCTCACTTCACCTTTTTCACTTTTCATCTTTCTTTTTCCTCTTTTGTTCCCCCATTTCTTTAGGCACTTTTAACTTTATTAGTAAGGAGTTCTATAAGTAACTTTTCATTTATTTGTTTTCTTACTCCCTACTAATACTCACCCATATTCAAAAAAGTGCACCCTTGACCTTTCTCAACTCTTACAATTGCTACTTTCCCTTTCTTTTCATTCTTATCACTCCTTTACTCTTTCGTATTTTTCCTTTAAGCGCTTAGGAGTTTTGGATCAAATTCAAGGCTAATGAAAGAAAAAGGATTAAGCTTAAGTTGCAGCTGTCAAAGAATAGGCTCAAGGCTCAATGGGGTTAACTAGGATTAATTTTTCAAGGTAGGTATAATGAGGGATAAAAATTGGTTCATTCAAAGAAATGCCTATATCATCTCCTACAATTCACATCCTTCATTTCGTTTTATATACACACCAGGCAAGTTCTAGACATTCCACAATAGCACGGAATACTCAAAAACCTTACACTCATGGCACATGCTCAAATCAAGACACAATCAGTAGACTCTTACTCAGCTAATCACAAGAATTCAGATTAAGCTTCAAACATATTGAGTCAAATTCAAGAGCCTAAGTGTCTCAAACAAAGTTATACACTTGCATGCTTCATACTGAACATACTTGCATCTTACAACCATGTATAGCACATAAAAAGAACATCAAGCACCAATTAGTTATGGTTTCAAAAACCCAAAACCTATCGACTAATTTTTCCTCAACACGGTCGTCATCCATCAATCGTCGGAAACAATCACTAACTATGACTAAAAAAAACTTTATATACAGACCAAGGAAAGAAAAATAAATTTTTTTTTTATTCTTCGGTTCAAATACCCCCCGTCGGAAAAGAACCGAAAAGAAAAACCAACGGGTGATGAAGTCATGCTTAATTCACAAAAATTTTTCAAATTTTCTCACCAACTTTTGCACAAGCATTACATTCACCAAAATCGTTAAGCACAAAAAATTCTGAAATTTCCCTTGAAATTTCCCTCACCCCACACTTAAATCATGCTATGTCCTCATAGCATCAAATTAAAATTTACAAAGGGTGAGAAGTACTCCCTGAGGCCTTTAGGCCTAGCTGACAGCATGGTTTTCTTCAACTATGGACAAGTGGGTGTTCGACCCCACACTTTTTCTTTTCCATGCTTGTTAGCTTCCTCCTCCACGGGTACTCAGACTTCCCCTCCATCTGTGCTTAACTTTCCACCAAAACAACACAAGATGAAAAATAAATAAAATAAACATAAATGCAAGAAATTAAAATGGTACCCATGGTACCCTTGGGTTGCCTCCCAAGCAGCGCCTAATTTTACGTCGCGGCACGACGTACCAAGTTTCACCACTTTTTCCTCCACCTTGAGGATATGAATCTCACCCCTAATTTCTTTTCTAATTTCCTCTTATGCTCTAGGGGTGGTGGTGAAAAATTGTAAGGACCAAGCAGTAGATGTTTTCTTTTGAACCTACTGGCCCTTGAGTAAGTGAAGTCATTTCGTTGCTTCGAGTTAGCAAATTTCAGAATATACGGGGCTTGGTCCTCCTCTAGACATTTCTCTATAATCTTGGAAGACTCTATTTCTGTGTTATCAACCAAACTTAATGTCGAAAAATGCTTCGAGTGTGGTCCAATCAATCTCAACTCTGAAATTGCTTTGTGCTTGACTTCCTTACTTGTGTACACCTTTTCAACATCGACATCTATTTCTCCATTAAGGTCAAATGGGAGATATTCTTTTTCTTCTTCCATGAATGGAATTTCTATAGGTATGAGCCGATCACGGAGACACTCAAGAGATTCTAATTGTTGGGCTTCATCCAAAAATTCACCCTTGTATTCCTCTTGTAGTTCCTCTTGAATATCGGCTAAAACTGTCACCTGCAAATTATCACAAGCTTCAGCCTCAGTACACATCTCTGTGAGTTTGACGCTCATCCTGCTTACAGCCTCTGTATTCTCCTTTTGCTGAATTATCAATTCTGCCACCGACTCCTTCATTGCTTCTGATTGCTCCAGGAGTTGTTTCATCATGTCCTCTATTTGAACTTGGCGTCCCAAGTTCTCATTTTCAACATGCCTATATTCAGCAAAAACAACAGAATGATCATAGTAGGGGCTTGGGGGAGGGAAATATGCCTTTGGAAAATCACCCCAATGGCCATATTGACACCCACATATATTGCACGTATTACAGTTTTGCCACAAGTGGGGTCCTCCACAGTTCAGACAAGATTCACTAAAATATGAGTATCCACCATTGAAACCATTTATATTCCACGATGTCATGTCAATAAGGGTATACGAACAAGCAGAAAAATAAAATAAAATAAAGAAGAATTAAAACAAACACTAGACCAAGTTGTCAACACTTAAGAAAATAAAACAAAAATACAGTAAATTTATACTTAAAACAATTTCACCAATTGCCAAGTCTCCCCGGCAACGGCGCCAAAAACTTGCTCGGTGCTTTGGTAGGGGTAAAAACCGACACGCAAGTGCACGTGGTCAAACAAGTAATAAAGTGGCTAAGTAAGCCAAGTATCGATCCAAGGAGACTCTGGATAAGTAAAATTGCTTAAGTATACTATATTCTAGTTTACTTCTAATTATGTTGACAACAATGTAACCAAAAGCTAAATAATTTTGTTTATAAACTATATACTAAAACTATTAACAAATATTTACTTGAATTGAAACTATGGATAAGAGCATGCCAAGGTTAAGAACAAGTAATGAATTCGATAGTAATCATAATTCGGTTATTCTTCTCTTCATGTTGCTAGCCAAGAACATTAGCCTAGAGATTAAAACTCTCGTATTTAATCACACTTTAGAATCATAAACCATTCGTCTACATTTCTGTGATCAAATGCAATTTATGACCTAGCAATACACTTCTGGTTCCTAAATTGACTAATACGGCTTTCAAGTATATTTCTATCAGGAAAGCACATCAAAACCCAATTTTCCCAAATCAAGTTAAGAACAATACCCTATTAATTCACAACTTTCCAATTTCTTGCTCTCTCGAGTGAAATTGGACTTTTTAGATGTACATTAATGTTGGCCACACACTAATGCAGTAAGAACAAGAATTAATAGAACAACATGAAAGAAGAAGATGAAAAACCATATAATTCACAATCAAAATTCAATACACATGTTCAAAACCTTAGCAAGGAAGAGAATTAGCCACTCATTTTTGGATTGATCATCCTCAAATGAGTGTAAATCATACGTACAATTGATAGAAAGAAGAAAGGAAGAGAAGAAATCTCTTAGCTTTTTCGTCCCTCAACTGCTGCTAACCCACGTCCTAGCTCCACCAAGTCTTAATTATGAAAAATAAACCTAAGTGTGCTATTTATATTAGTAGGAATCTTTCCCGGATTAACAAGCAACGTGTCACGGAGTGCATCGCGGAGCACGGCCTCCGTGACACGCTACGGACGCGGAGGCTTTCTGGAAAATCACCCGAAATCGGCCCAGGCAGCACCTTGCCGCATTGGCAACGTGTCACGCTGCCTGGGCAGCGCGTTACAGCCCCATGGTCGTGGAGTCCACCTGCCGTGGCACGTTTCCAACGCGCAGGTGGGCTGTTTTGAGCGGCCTGCCTGCCGTGGCACCTTGTCGACGCGCCGGTGGGCTGTTTTGTGCCTCTTCCTTGCCGACGTTCGCGTGTTAATTCCGTTTCCAAGCTTCTACTTCACCAACTCATGGATTAGTTACTCAAACATCATCAAAACCTACAAAACAAAGGCTAATCATGTTGGTTAGCACATATCTCCATGATATATAAAATTACATGAAAATGTATACAATAACTTAGATAAACAAGACTAATTGAAGTAATAAAGAGTATCTCGGGCATATATTTTTGCCCGTTATCACTTCTCTTTCTGTTTATACCCTGAAATGTAGGGTACTTTTCCTTTCTTTTTCAGCAATGGATAATTATACCTTAAAAGCATCATTCTAAAATCGGTGAAGGTACCGACGGTTCGCCGATGAAATTCGTGAACTGCCGGATACTTGCTCTTCTACTGCAGTCATTTCCAGTGAACTTCGACGGTTCACCCGGCATTTCACCGATGTCAATCCGTGAATTAGCGGACCATCAATGCCAATTCCAGAATTTCTAAGTGTCATTCGGCGACTGCACCAGTGTCTCACCACTAGTGACTCATGAACCGCCGGTAGCATTCCTCCCTTGAGGCAGTGACCTTCAGATTTTAATCAATGTTTCGCCGGTTAACACCTGCGATTCACCTCTTATACTCATTTCCTCCTTTTTACTCCGTTTTTGCTCTTTTCTTCAAACTTAGGTATCTGCACACAACAAAAGCAAAAAGGGCATAAAATTCACATAATCAACTTGGAAACTAGCCAAACACTCATATTTTAGAGTCTAATGAGTTGGTAAATTACCAACTCATCAGACGTCTGTAACTTATCTTCGACAGGCTTTGAGACTTTATGAAAACTCCCTTCTTCCTTCATTTCGTGTGATTACTTGATTTCAATTGGTATTTGGGGATACAAATTATTATCTAACCACTTTTCTCTTTCCTTCTCAGATGGTGAAAATACGCGCTAATGGTGATAGAGACGTAGCACCCGAGCTAGTAGTGACAGTCGTAGTTCGTGATAGAGGAAAGGGCAAAGGTCGTGGATAGAGGCCTACTGCTACCAGAGGAGGGTCTTGTGCTTCTGCTCCAGTCAGGGAGAAATCTACATCTCCCATGCCACCAGCAGTACAGGAGCAGGTGGCTGTTGAGGTTAAAGTTCTGACTCAGGGAGAAGCTCTTGCTGCTCCAGCATCCTCTGAGGTTCTGGCTTAGGTCCTCAATCTCCTGAGTGGCCTCATAGGAAACGAAACAGCAGCAACAACTCTAATGGGGCAGTAGTCGGGGATGTAGCATGCAGTTGTTGTGGCTCCTCGAATTGATGATATGTCAAAAGCTATCATGTTCTCGAGACCGATAGTGGGACTGGTGATGACAAGGGAGGAGCATGACCTATTTTGGAGGTTCACCAAGATGAAGCCTCCCACTTTCTACAGCACAGAGGCAGCGGATGCCTACAAGTTTATTATAGACTGCCATGAGAGGCTCCGTAAGATGGGGGCGGTGGAGAGATATAGTGTGAAGTTTATCACCTTCCAGTTGATGGGTGATGCTAAGCTCTGGTGGAGAGTTTTTGTGGAGCGCATACCAGCGGGTTCCCCACCATTGACTTGGACCTAATTCTAATCCACATTTCTGGAGAATTATGTACCCCGTACTCTGAGGGATAGGAGGCAGGATGAGTTCACCACCATCGAGCAAGGGAACTTATTTGTTGCAGCATATGAGGCTTGGTTTTATTCACTGTCCAGGTACGCTCTACCCTTATTGCCCACAAAGGAGGAGAGGATCAGGCAGTTTGTTAAAGGCCTAAATGTGGGTCTTCAGGTATCCACTCTGTAGATGATCTCCTCAGGTAAGACCTTCTAAGAGGTGGTAAAGTATGTGAAATCCATGGAAGGGGTGAGACAGGAGGGGTATGCGAGGAACGCCAAGAAGAAGGCTCGGAGGGTAGGTTCTTATGGTGGCTTTTTTGCTAATGCTCTAGCACTGCAGGGTTCCTTTGGGCACCCCTTTAGTCCGCTATGCAGGTGTTAGCTGGAGGTCCATCGGGGATGGCTCCGCGACTGTCAGGTGCAGTTAGGGGTACTCAGGTTGTTCGTTCAGACTTGGGAGCTTGCCCTATTTCCTCTGTTCCAGCTCAGAGACCAGTTATTGAGAAGTTCTATCATGAGTGTGGTGAGTATGACCACATTTGCAAATGGTTCCCTAGTTTCAGACAGGGAGGGTAGATTGTTCCTCACTCAGCTCCTCAAGCTCCAGCCTCTGCCCGGAGAGGAGGTAGTGCATTCAGTCAGGATCGTCCATAGATGGGATGAGGTGGTAAGCCAGCCGTTAGAGGTGGTGTCCAGCAGGGTAGAAGACGTGCTCAGGTGGGTAGGGATGGCACCCAGGCAGGTAGAGGGATGGCACAGCCCAATCGGGGTGGTTCTTAGGCTGGTACCAGGCCCACTTTTATGCTTTTCCTGGCAGGCCTGAGGCAGAGGCTTCAGATGCTATCAGTACAGGTACTAGCTTTGTCTATGACAAAATGGCTATTGCATTGTTTGACCCGGGCTCTACATTTTCTTATGTGCCTTCTTATTTTACACTGGGTTTGGATCTTGTTTATGATGTTCTTTATACTCTTATCCATGTGTCTACTCTTGTTGGGGATTCTGTATTGGTGGATAGGGTTGTTCATGATTGTATTGTTGATTTCATGGGGTTTGACACTCTGGTAGACTTAGTGATCTTGGACATGGTGGATTTTAATGTGATTTTGGGAATGAGCTGGTTGTCCCCTTACCATGCCATTCTAGATTGCCATGCTAAGACCGTCACTACATCAGGGCCAGGGCCGTCTAGGTTGGAGTTGAAAGGGAATTGTAGCCCTGCTCCTAAGAAACTCATCCCTTATATTAGTACCCATAAGTTGAAATAGTAGGGTTGTTTAGTGTATCTAGCACATATTCGAGACACTAGTTCTGAGGGTCCTTACATAAAGTCGGTCTCCATTGTTCGTGAGTTTCTAGAGGTGTTCCTTGTAGATTTGCCTGACATTCTGCCGGACCGTGACATTGACTTTTGTATAGATTTAGAGCCAGGGACTCAACCCATTTTTATTCCTCCGTAGTGAATGGCCCCTACTGAGTTGAGAGATCTAAAGGAGCAGTTACAGGAGTTATTTAGTAAAGGGTTCATTAGACCGAGTTTGTCACCGTAGGGTCCCCCAATTTTGTTTGTAAAGAAGAAGGATGGTAGTATGCAGATGTGCATCGGCTGTCGTCAGTTGAACAAGGTAACTATTTGGAACAAGTACCCTCTTCCTCGAATAGATGATTTGTTTGATCAATTACAAGGGGCGGCAGTGTTTTTAAAGATCGACTTGAGGTCAAGTTATCATCTGTTGAAAATTTGGGCTGAGGATATTCCAAAACAGCCTTTCGGACCAGGTATGGGCATTACGAGTTTCTGGTTATGTCATTAGGACTCACTAATGCCCTAGCTGCATTCATGAGCCCGATGAACGGTATCTTCAAACCTTACCTGGATTCATTTGTTATTGTGCTTATATCTTGGAGTATTTTAAGACCAAGTAGGAGCATGAAAATCATCTAAGAATTGTGTTGGGATTACTGAAGGAGAAGGAGTTGTATCCTAAGTTCACCAAGTGTGAGTTTTGGTTGGAATCAGTGTCTTTTCTGGGACACGTGGTTTCCAAGGAGGGCATCCAAGTTGATCCACAAAAAGTGAGGCGGTCATAAACTGAGCATGGCTAACTAACGTGATGAAAATTCAGAGTTTTGTGGGGCTGGCCAGTTACTACCATTGATTCGTGAAGGGTTCTGCATCCATCACTTCGATTCTGCATCCATCACTTTGGTGCTGACCAAGTTGACTCAAAAGGATGTACCCTTCCAGTGGTCAGAGAAATGTGAAGTAGGTTTTCAAAAAATCAAGACTCTACTAACCATAGCTCCTATCCTGGTGTTACTGGTGGAAGGTAAAGACTTTGTTATTTATTGTGATGCCTCACAGTCTGGGTTGGGTGATGTGTTAATGCAGGAAGGACAGGTTATTGCTTATTCCTTGAGATAGTTGAAGGTCCATGAGAAGAATTACCCCATGCATGACCTGGAGTTAGCAGATGTGGTGTTTGCCCTGAAAATTTGAAGGCATTACCTGTATGGAGCTCGATGCGAGGTGTTCACGAATCATCGCAGCTTGTAGTACATATTCTTCCAGAAAGATCTCAATTTGAGGTAGAGAAAATGGATGGAGCTGCTTAAGGATTATGATATCACTATCCTGTACCATCCAGGAAAGGCCAACATTGTGGCAAATGCATTGAGTCAAAAGATGGTAAGCATGGGCAGTTTAGCTTGCTTGGAAGTTTCTCAGAGGCCGATGGCCAAAGAAGTTCAGAATTTGGCAAACAGTTTAGTGAGGTTGTTGCTGACAGAAATAGGTGGGATATTAGCAAACATGGAGGCTAAGTCCTCACTTCTTGAGGAAATCAAAGCTAGACAATTCAAAGATGAAACATTGGGTAAGATCAAGGATAAAGTTCTGCGGTGAGAAGCCAAGGAAGCAGTGTTAGAAGATAAAGGGGTCCTGAGAATAAGGGGCGGGTGTGCGTTCCCCGAGTAGATGAGCTGATTAAAACTCTTTTGGCAGAAGACCACAACTTGAGTTACTCCATCTACCCTAGATTCACCAAGATGTACCATGACCTGAAGCAACACTATTAGTGGGGCAGGATGAAGAGCGATATTGTTGACTACG
Source organism: Datura wrightii (assembly GCA_035772735.1). Taxonomy (NCBI): domain Eukaryota; kingdom Viridiplantae; phylum Streptophyta; class Magnoliopsida; order Solanales; family Solanaceae; genus Datura; species Datura wrightii. Next base: position 108,758,962 of record JASDFA010000018.1, read on the forward strand.
TCACCCAATGTTTGAATTATAGCAGGTGAAGTAAGAGCACCAAAATCCTGGAGGAGTACTTCAGAGAATGCTTATTCCTGAGTGGAAATAGGAGAGAATAACAATGGATTTTGTGGTGGATCTTCCCAAAACTTTGGGGAAATTGGACTCAATTTGGGTCATTGTGGATAGATTGACCAAGTCGGGCTCATTTTTGCCGATCCAGGTGACTTAAAATGCCGAGAAACTAGATAAATTATACGTGAAGGAAGTGAATCGGTTGCATGGGTTGTCGGTTCCAATTGTGTAAGATAGGGGCACTCAGTTCACTTCTCATTTTTGGAGGACCTTGCAGGCTGAATTAGGCACAAGGTTGGAGTTGGGCACAACCTTCTACCCTCAGACAGATGGACAGTCAGAGATGACTATACAAGTATTGGAGGACATGCTCCGGGCGCGTGTGATAGATTTTGGAGGCCATTGGGACAAATTCTTACCTTTGGCAGAATTTGCCTACAACAACAGCTATAACTTGAGCATTTGCATGGCACCATTTGAAGCTCTGTATGGGAGGAAATGCAAGTCTCCAATTGATTGATTTGATGCATTTTAAAGTAAGACCCTGGGGAACTGATTTATTGAGGGAGTCCTTGGAAAAAGTATGAATAATTCAAGAGCATTTAAGTAGCTGCTCAGAGTATACAGAAGCAGTACGCAGATAAAGAAGGTAAGGGATATGGAGTTCATGCAGGGAGAGCAAGTGCTGCTAAAGGTGTCTCCTATGAAGGGGGTGATGAGGTTCCAAAATTAGGGCAAGCTTAGCTCGAGGTACATCAGAACATTGGAAATACTCCGGTGTGGGGGGGAAGTAGTGTATGAGCTGGCGTTTCCACCAGGATTATCTAGAGTCCATCTGACCTTTCATGTCTCAATGTTGAAAAAGTATCACGGGGATGGAATGTACATTATCAAATGGGACTCTATGCTGCTAGATGAGAATTTGTTTTATGAGGAGTGGCCTGTAGTAATATTGGCTAGAGAAGTTCGGAAGCTGAGGTCAAAAGAAACTGTGGCAGTAAAGGTCCAATGGAAGAATCGTCCTATTTAGGAAGCCACTTGAGAGACCGAGGTTGATATGCGAATCAAGTATCATCATATATTCATGGAATCTCATAAGTACTTTTCCCTTTCTTTTTATAGACCGTTCGGGGATGAATGGTGTTTTAATTGGTATCTGATCTAACGACCCTGATGTCATTACAAGATGGTAAGGGCCTAAACACTGGAAACAGGCTAAGAAAATAATAGAATATGCTGTGAAATATTCTAAGGATAAAAATAATCGAATTTGGGTAGCTACTGATTTAGGAAACCACTGCAATGGTGGATTTTCTACTACATCAAGACCATGATAGTGGTTGGAGTCCCACCATGATAAATTTGGAAAGTAACCGCTGGAACCACCGCATAAACACTTTGGCTGCTGCAGCGGAAATGCGATCGCTGCAGTGGACGACGGGAATCAAAAGTGGGTTTTAAGTATGAATTACGGGATTTTTGCCCTATTATTTTCAAAACACGATCAGAAGGGCTAGAGAACGGAATATCTCTCCAAAGCAATGAACTCTTCTCCTAAGTAAGAATTTTGATTTCCTATCTCTACTACGAGTAATGTTGATCCTAGATTGCTTATGGACCAGTAATGATGGAAGTTTTTGTAGAGAAAAAACCCTAGGCTATTTAATTAAGGCTGGATTATGGGATGATTAGGGGGTGACTTGGGTTGATATTTTAAAAGTTTTAATCATTCCCCTAGAATTACGTGTTGGGAATGAGGGTTACGCAGGGAATTGAGACTAGAATCGAGTAGAAATGAGGTTTTGTTTTCGAAAATAGCTTGAAGGGAAGGGCTTGATCTATTTAGACCCGTGATTGAAGAGTAAGTAATGAATTACTCTTGTTGTGTAGATTTTGAATGATCTGAAGCTTTGAGGAAGGGCAAGGCTCCCGCAGAGTAGCTGAATTGTTATCTTTGAATATCGAGGTAGGTTGTGGTTAGAGGGTTAGATCCTGTATAATGACTTGTATGCATGTGTGGCAATGATATTAGGTTGGTCTTTGGACATTATCTGTTGTTAAAGCTTTATTTGAATAATTAAGGGAGGTCATGTTAATATGAGATGATCATGAACAGTTGCGAAAATATTATGGAATTGAGAAGTGAAATTCTTTTAAGATGCTTCAACATAAATCGTTGATCTGTAATTGTGCAAGTGATGGAGTGGAATATAGACTCCTAAGTATTGAATTATATGTGTGTGTATGTGTGAGAGAGAGAGAGAGAGAATTGTTTTCCTGTTATATTTTGTTAATGAAAAATGATTTGGATCATAAAAGTATCCTGAGATGAGTGACTCATGCCTGAGCGGGGCATCTGAGCGAACATTATTGTTGAGTGGATCATGTTCGAGGGGAGCATCCAGATGAGCATATGAGTGGGAGGGGGTACCGCACCGGTACAATACATGAATTTCTAGATTCCCCTACAGGTCATGACTGTAAGGGCAAAAATAAAATTCTCTGGAATGTGTGTACATTGATTTTGTAGATTTAGTGTTTACGGTGGTATAGCGGAGGTGTGTGCCCGTCATGTCACCATTTGTTTACTTTGTTTATTGTATGTTCGCAATCATGTGTAAAACTGAATGAAAAATATGCTAAGTGGTTGTGCAAGTTACAGATTTTATTTATGTGATTTGAAACGAAGGACATGAATCTGATTTTAAGTGTGACCCGATTATGATGTTGGTAAATGTTGAGTGGATTTTCTTGCAATTTCCTCTTGTATTTGTAAGTGATAAAGAGTCGTACTTATTATTGCTCATACTTGTGTTATGTTGAATTGAGATGTAAAGTATGTACATTGTTGACACTGATGAACTGATGAACTAATGGCTGAAAAGCTGACGAAGGTGTAGCTAAGTCGAGCTACTACCTAAGGCAATATCGTTGCAGCAGAACTTCTTTTACTGTGGAGAGACTGTTGTAACGGTCAATTGACCGCTGTAGTGAAAGGCCTAATCTGGTGAGTAGACCGGCTGTCACCTGTGTTAGAGCCAGTGCATTTGAATTAGTTTCTGTACTTTTGTATGATGATAAAGACTTGTTTTATATCATTGTTGCTATGTTTACACGTTATTATGTGAGGTCGGTCAATGATACCTACCAGTACCGTGTTATGTACTGACCCTACCCCTGCACTTCTTTCTTGAGTGCAGAGTCCGAGCCAGTAAGTTCCTTACATCTTCATATGTAAGCGGTAGCAATTCGTTGAAAGGTGAGTAGAGCAAGGAGGCACTGTCACTCTCCCGTTTTGAAGATATCCTTCTCTTCCGAACACTTATTTCCTTTGTTTTAGTTTTAATCGTTTAGAGTTGTAAGCAGACATCTTATGCAATGACTTCCAGGTCTTGAGATTAGTTTAATTTTTTTATGTTTTGGTTGTAAGAGTTTAATTACTATCTATGATCATTCATTTTTTTATTTTAACCTATGGCTTATTCTGGATATTTAATGTTGGGGTAATTTTTGGGGATCATTGGTTCATCCACCGGGGGGTTAGTGTGAGTGCTAATCACGGACATTTGGATCATGATAAATCTAAGACATTTGAATAATTGCTAATAAAGATAAGTCATGAGTTTCAATTTTAGAAAGTGTTTCTAATATTTACTTCTCTATATTTGCTCATAGTTGATAAATTCATTTGAGCATCCTTACTTGTTCACTTGTTATTCTGTTTGTTTTATATATAAGTACATATTTTATATATACTCCTATCCCTATTTTCAATGGCGCTAGATTTACATAAATGTTGGATTCGATGCATAGGTTAACAGGCAATCTCATTAGGCATTTGTCATTCAACTGTATAATTGGTGAACTCCACTTCTACCTGGAATTAGGATGTATCTAGTACTCCTTTTTTTTATACATATTGTAGTATCGGTATTTTGGGGCCCTATCCCGACTGTATTATCATATACAGGCTTTGTATTCAGCAGACACATCATAGAAACTGTGGTATTATATATATGAAGTCAATTGTTACACTTGTTACTTGTATCAGTTTGGTCAGTGGACCTACTTGTGTATATAGATCTTTATTAGTTGTATCATTTGTTCATATTCACTTTTTATATTCCTTGTCAGGATCCATTTGTATAATGAAAGTGTATAATAATGGTACTGAAATTAGCTATCCCGAGATAAACTAATGAAATGATAAAAATACCCCTGAGATCCCTCAAATGATTTTTCTACTACATAATCTGGAGGGTATTTTTATAAACAAACAACTTTTTCTTAAAAATTATACAAGACATGTTAGTTTTACTACATCAAATCAAACAGTCAATAAGAAATAATACCAGGATAACTAATTCCTATATAATTAATCACCGCATAACTAGTCCCACCATCACTTGTCTTCAAACCAGACTACTCCTAAGTTTTTAAACTTTACTCTTTAAAGTGGGTCTTTAATTTGAATAATTTATAAGTTAAAAGTTTCATAACTTTAATGTTTTAATAAAAGAATAAATTTTAATTAATATTTTTATATTATTTTAATAAAATTCGGCTCGACACAGTATAATCTGGCCCTGCATGAGCTAGATTTTTCCAACCTAAAATTGGACCAAATCAGACTGTAATTGTTGCTTTCAAATGCACACACAATTGTACAAGATCGTACAAGTAATATAGTATTATTTAAGTCCAGGTATCGTACCTAAGGAATTATCATTGACAAGTATTACAGATAAAATATTACTATACAGTTAACAAGTGTTTTCACAAAGAAGGAATTCTGTTGATTATTCTAAGGTTAATAACTGGAGATTAATTATAGTTGAGTTAACGATGGAGAGTTTGGGCTATAGTAGTAAAAGAAGAATTTCAGGACTATAGCACATTTTCGAATTCACACATATGGTTACACTTTCATTAGTATACAAATATTTATCGATATGCTAATTCATGGGGTTAATATTATAGTAACAACTCTTTTGAATCTCTAATCCTATGCTCAAATTATTCTCATGGCTATATCTATATGACATGCTTATAATAAGAACTCATTTAAACTCTTGCGTATGAATTAAGTAGCGGAAACTAGGTGTATCTCTATTCTAGCCACAATTCTTTCCCCTCAAGAAGGATCCTGCTTCAGTTTACCCTCGTTCTATCTCAACTTTCCCCTCTTGAGTTTCATATTGAGGGAATCATAGAAGGTGATGGATGAAATTGAATTCAATCGCAATGGCGAAGTCAAATCGCTTGAAGTTTCGGGAGGCCGGGATATATAAAGTTCATACACCAGAAAATATTTTTCCAACCTAAAATTGGACCAATCAGACTGTAACTGTTGCTTTCAAATGCACACACAATTGTACAAGATCGTACAAGTAATATAGTATTATTTAAGTCCAGGTATCGTACCTAAGGAATTATCATTGACAAGTATTACAGATAAAATATTACTATACAGTTAACAAGTGTTTTCACAAAGAAGGAATTCTGTTGATTATTCTAAGGTTAATAACTAGAGATTAATTATAGTTGAGTTAACGATGGAGATTTTGGGCTATAGTAGTAAAAGAAGAATTTTGGGACTATAGCACATTTTCGAATTCACACTTATGGTTACACTTTCATTAGTATACAAATATTTATCGATATGCTAATTCATGGGGTTAATATTATAGTAACAACTCTTTTGAATCTCTAATCCTATGCTCAAATTATTCTCATGGCTATATCTATATGACATGCTTATAATAAGAACTCATTTAAACTCTTGCGTATGAATTAAGTAGCGGAAACTAGGTATATCTCTATTCTAGCCACAATTCTTTCCCCTCAAGAAGGATCCTGCTTCAGTTTACCCTCGTTCTATCTCAACTTTCCCCTCTTGAGTTTCATATTGAGGGAATCATAGAAGGTGATGGATGAAATTGAATTCAATCGCAATGGCGAAGTCAAATCGCTTGAAGTTTCGGGAGGCCGGGATATATAAAGTTCATACACCAGAAAATATTTTTCCAACCTAAAATTGGACCAATCAGACTATAACTGTTGCTTTCAAATGCACACACAATTGTACAAGATCGTACAAGTAATATAGTATTATTTAAGTCCAGGTATCGTACCTAAGGAATTATCATTGACAAGTATTACAGATAAAATATCACTATACAGTTAACAAGTGTTTTCACAAAGAAGGAATTCTGTTGATTATTCTAAGGTTAATAACTAGAGATTAATTATAGTTGAGTTAACGATGGAGAGTTTGGGCTATAGTAGTAAAAGAAGAATTTCGGGACTATAGCACATTTTCGAATTCACACTTATGGTTACACTTTCATTAGTATACAAATATTTATCGATATGCTAATTCATGGGGTTAATATTATAGTAAAAACTCTTTTGAATCTCTAATCCTATGCTCAAATTATTCTAGCTATTGTATTATAATTCATAGGAACAAATATTGAAACAAAAATAAACTAAGAAAATAAAAAAAAAAGTTTAAAAGGAGAACTGAATGATATGAAAATGTGAAAAAACCAACAACACTAGCATATCGTATTTGTGAGAAAGGTGCGCCTGTTTTGCTTTTAAAAATAAAATAGAACTTAAAACTGACTTTCTTTCAAGAAAAACCTTTACGATTGTTTGCTCTTGTGGAAAACTCACATAGAAATCAAAAGAAATGCCAATAAAGAAAAATTCACTCTAGCATAAAGAAAAAAACTTTATGATAGTTGGAGAAATTCTAGAACATCCTTTTGAACTTTTGTTTATTTTCACGTTTTTGCAAAATAAAATAAAATTTACAATGGTCATGTTCGCTGAAACTATAGAGATTTTTATATAAATAGTCAAATCAAGAATTAAAATTTAAATTTAATTGAAATCTGATATTCTTTTACTTTTGATTTCACCTAAACTCCAAAGACATGAACAAATTTTATTCCAAAATTTAAGTTCAAATAAAGGGATAAAAATCAACCTAAAATCACAGGGTTGGAAAAAGACCCAAATATGCTATGAAATGTAAAACATTGTTATGTTTGATAAATTTTAAAAAATATCTATTTATACTATATTAAAAGCATGAAGATCCTTAAGACGTTGATTGAATTTTATGTCTTTCGTTAAAAAAAATTATATAATAGATAAAATTGTCATTTAACTAATTTTTTAAATATTTGAAAACAGTCTTACTACTAATACAAAAAAAAAAATCAAAAGTGAGATGATTATAGAATTATATTAAAGAGAAACATATGTATGTGACAGAGTCAATGAGAGGGGGCTTGCGTTCTAGCGGACCCTGCCCAAGCTAGTACTATAACATAATTGTCATTTTTCTTTTGTAATATTTTGAAATTTGAAATCAACTAATAATTTAGCTTGTTAAATCTTTTCTTATTTGAATTATGTAGGAAATTCTAATATTAAGGACTTTAAATTTCATTAGAATTTTACCTTTAATAAATTCTTTTGTTATGCGTACATAATAATAAACATTACATGTTATTTTTTCTAAAAAAATTATATGAAAAAACAAATTGTATAGAAGCATTTCAAATTCAACATACAATGTGCGAAAAATTACAAGGACAACATATGTTTTCTAACTCGGTTCATATTCATACGTAGTATACCAATTCAAAATAGTACATTGGAACAAATCAAATTAAAAAAACACAACTATCATAAATATCTAAAATTGCACTTTAACAAACTTTAATATTTATATTTATTTTATTTAAGTAAATTCACTTAGAATATGTGTTCTTTTTTATTTTGTCTTTTTTTTTTAGCTATAGACGAATTTTTGATATTTTAGAATGAAGCCCCATTCTAAATATTGATTAATTTTTTTATCATTTAATAATAAATTTTTCATTGGCCAAAATTGTAACTTAATTATTTTTCTAATAATTAGAAATTTGAAATCAACTAATGTTTAATTATTAATTTTTTTCTTTACTTAAATTATGTAGTATATGCTAATAATTAGGATTCTAAATTTAACTTAATTTGTACATTTCTTATTTGAACTGTATAAAATAATATAACTCCTATCCATGAAAAGTGTGCTTTAATTTTGTATGAACATCTTAATATTAATTTAAAGATAAATATTATTAATAAAATTTTTATTAATCCTAAATTAGTGTTGCAGTAATTTTTATGAATAATTCTTATTAGTTTGAAGTAGAGATCCTAACCGTAACAATGATACTTTACTTTAGAGTGGTCTCAAATATAACAACTGATATGAAAAAAATTAATTTTTTAACTAAATTAGACATATTTAATTAAAAATATTTTATCTCATCTAACAAAAATAAATAATGCTTGAAACATAAAAAAAAGTAATTTAGATTTCTTGACTTTTAAGATAGCAAATCACGCATTGAAAGGATAAAATGAAAGAGATATAAAATTGAGATTATTGCAAGATATTTCATTTTTAGGTTTAGAAAAGAAAGAAAAATTGAATTATCACTTTCTTTCTTTATTATGACTAATCCTAATTTTATACATTTCTTCTATATTTTTATTTTTTATTCTAATGAGAAGTTTTATATGTATATTTATCCTACTATTATAAAAATATTAAACTCTAAAATGATATGTTGATCGATTTTTCTTATCGACAAAGTTCATACATGATTGAATAATTTTAGGGTGATTTTAACATTCTTTTTGGTCTTTGAATTAACGTGATCAAGAGGAGATTTTAGGCTTCCAATAATAAGAATCTAAGAAAACCTTTTACATTAGAAGAATCAGTTAGCTCACCAATAATTTTGATAAACTTTAGTTGAATTTGATACACTTTAGTTGAATTAAATTTTTTTCTTTTAGCTTTTTATGTACATAAAGAACAAATTATACCATCATATTGAAATCAAATCTATAAAAAAAACGGAAATCGACTCTTAAAAAAATAAAGAAAGAAAAAAAAAGATAAGACTTTTCTAATTTCCACCAATCTTTATGCAATATTATATGTGAAAAAGTTAATAAGGTTAGTTTTATATTCATACGTAAAATATATATTTTAAAATGTTGACTGATTAAGATTTGATTTTTTTATTATTATACAAAAAAGTGAAAAAAAAATTAGGATCATAATTTAGAAGAATTATCTATTAATTCCAATATATTTATAATCCAATTAATAAATGAATTTCAATGTCAAGTTATAACAAAAGTTGAATTGTATTTGTTGCACCATTATTTCTTTCATATATATATATATATATGTCACACCCCGCCTTGGGGGGTATGACTGGCACCTGGTGCCCTACTAGGACCTGACTTGCTGGACTGTAAGCCTGGGCACATCTGGTGCCTGGCTGGCTCTAACTCATATTTCTGGAAACAAAGGGCTATATAACGGCTGTAAATACAGCCCCCGGCCTGTTGGCCTATAGCCTTCTGTACCTGTACTAGCAGCTGACAAGAAACATATTATCTCAGGGAAACCTATGCGGGCCGACAAGGCCACCATGCTGTCTAGTTATCTGCAACTCAATCATAAAGCACAAAAGGAAACTACGTGACCGGCAAGGTCACCACTACTGGCAAGCTATGGCCCCACACGGCCAAAGTAAAAGAAAGCAAGAATACTGACAACCAAACAACTGCACGGCCTCACACGACCGGCTCATCTGACCACAGGGAATATATAGACTGCAAGCCTCTAAGAATAGCAATAGAACTGGTCGGGACAGGGCCCCGACCTACCCGTACTATAAAACAAAAGAACTGAAGTACACCTCTAGAATTCAGTCTCCGGATGACAGGAGCTGAATACTCGATCGCTGACAGGAATCACGTGGTGTCACCTGCTCGTCTACAAGTACCTGCAGGCAAGTAATGCAGCGCCCCACCGGGCGTCAGTACCGCTGGTACTGAGTATGTAAAGCAATAACTGAATCAAAATCTCAATACAATAATATAACTGAAGAAACTGAAGTAGAGAGAATAGACTAACTGTTTGATAATGTAAATCATACCTTCTCTCAATCTTTACTGGGAAGGATAAGAGTCATACCTGGAAACGTATCGTGCTACTACTGATCTACTTGTATCTAACATAACATGGCATAACATGAAATAACATAACATAGCACACACAAACCTTACCCGGCCCCCATAAGCCGGGAGGTACAGCCAGCACAGAATCTATACCCCTACCCCGGTCATCCCATCTCCTACAATGGCTGTAAGCATCCAGCCGGTCCCTGGGTATGCACTTGGGCTCGCTGAGCCCCTGTCTATAACTGTACCTGAGTCCGAAGGACTCCAAAATCAACACCCCGGGCGTACCCGCTCGACGGGGGTGTATAAGGGCCGACCAAGGCACAATATGGGGAAACTAGCATCCCATCTTCGTCCCCTTGCGGGACGGCATATCACTCCGTAGAGTGACGTATCCTCGTCCTCTGGCGGACGAGTCGATACAGCTATTAACCCTGGGCGGTCATGAATGCTAGGTAATCCAACCCCAATCAATACAACGGTCTCAACTAGTCATGCTGTCTGTATATCTCATAAGCTAAGGCTAACAGGGGTAAGGTGTCGTATATATAGCTGCTGAGCTAATAATAGTAATCTGTAAGTGCCTGATCCGTGCTGAGGCAGGTAATTATAAACACGAACATAGTCTCCTGTCAAACTGTACTGGAGCAATGCTATACAAGATGGCGTTTCTGCTAAAAGCTATACTGTTTACTGAGTTTCTGTATTAACATGATTTCCTATTTCTAACATGCTTTCTAAACTTTATTTAGTTACTATTCTATGTCTGAAATGCTTTACGCATACTGTACTACTTCGCGAGGTTTCAGCTAAACACAACAATATCTTAACATGGCATATTACATCACATACTGTATATACTGGGCAATCTTTAATACTTACGTCAGAATCTATATCATACGGATAGGTCTCGTACACGTTACAACCCAAAACTTCTCATATTGCACCAATATTCATAATAACACAATAATCGACTTCTGAACATTCTACTGGTCTGTAAATTACCATACTGTCTCAATATTACTTAACTTGCCGAGGAAACTGACTTTACATACCTTATTCTTGAGCTATTCGTCTGTCGGACGAGGCTCGGCCGGTACTTCAACTGTTTTCTCCCCACTGCATTCATAAATATGTCAATCAATACTAAATACAACTTTATTTCAAAAGGCAACGTCACTTTCGATATAGTTTATAGCCTAAACTTAGGCTTATCGAAAGACGGTCGAAAACTCGCTATTTTTTAGCGGCCCAGAAGGGAGAAATATTTACTTCTCAGCTAGAAACACATAGACACTAATTTAGAGCAATTCCACTTACCTTGGCTCGGTGGCTCGACGATTCGTCGGCCGTATTTTACGAAACTGAATCCGTAGGAATGCTCTCTGCTGCTAAATACTTCGGTATCTGGGATTAATTTGAGTTTGGGCAGCGTTTGGCAGCGTAATCGGATGAAAATTAATTAATTTCCTTCGTCCCTCTCTGTTCTCTGCGTTTGCCTCTGTTTCTCTGAAATTTATTTAAGATTTTATCAATTAAAACCGAAGTGGGGCTTTATATACTTGGGCCTGGACAAGGCCAACGTGTCACGGAGTCAACGCGGAGGCTCCTCCTCCGTGACACGCTGCCATCGCGGAGGGGCTCTGCCTCGGCTCCTTCCGCGATGGTTCGACAGGCTTCTCGTCCGATCTTTTCCCGGGCCTTTCTCCCACACGTATGGCCTTCAAATATGCTTAATCAACGTGGGAATAGGTCATCTAAGTGCCGGAAATTCTACGGGGTATAACAATATATATATATATATATATATATATATATATATATATATATAACAATTGTAAAATAATTATCACTAGAGAAAACAAATTCTTTTATCATGATAAAACAGTTAAAACAATTAGAAAAAATATAAACTAACAATAACATATAAAGAATTATTAGGTAAAATACGATAAATAATAACAAATCAAAAAGATAATATTTATTTATATTATTTAAATAAATACCATATTTATTTTTATAATACGAAATCTATCAATATATCATATACTTCTTCCGTTTCAAAATAAGTAGTGTTTTTAGTTTCAGCACACCCCTTAAGAACTATTCACTTCTAAAAAGAAAAATCAATTTTTACTAACTTACCTTTAATAAATACCTTGAAAAAAATGTAACTCTTTAGTAATTTATAATTTTTTTTAATTTAAATAAAAATAAAATTGAAAGAACTTGATGTCTTCTTAATTATATAAAATACTACTTATTTTAAAATAAAATAAAAAAATTAAAATATTATTTATTTTAAAATAAAAGGGAGTATAATATATCAATACTGAATATACGTGAAATGAAATCTTATTTAGTTATGGGATGATTCTCTCAATGGAACAATGAATAATAATCCAAAGATTAGCACATGTGCACAACTACAAAGTGGGCCCAAATCTCCTCGTCCAAATTAACGTAAATGACGAACAAATAGTGAATATTATCCTTAATTTCATCCTTTTCCTGGACCCAATCCGGTGAAATCATATTCATTACGCCCCCCATAGACGGGACCCCACACAAGTCCACGACAACCCACCCCCTCTTTACTTTGTAAAAAGTTTTTCCAGTGAAAAGTCAAAACAAACCGCTTCAAACAGTTTACTCCGCTAGTAATAAACAACTGCAGTACTAAACTCTACTCAACTGTATCCTTCTTCTTCTTCTTCAACTTCATTTCTTCATTCTCTGAGCTATTTCCTTCACGGAACGATATCGAAAATGCAAGATCCGTCAAATCCAAATTCCGTTAAGTTGCCGACTCAACCGACGTCGTTTTCAGCTGCATTCCGTCCGTCTCACCACCGGCGAGCTCACTCGGAAGTGAACTTCCGGTTGCCGGAGGATCTAGATCTGGTTTCCGACCCATTCGATGTGCCGGCCGGAAGTTTCGAGGAGATCGGATCGGAGGATGATTTCTTCACTACCTACATGGACATTGAGAAGCTCGGCGCTGGATCTAACCCCATCGATGCTGTTGGTCTCGACAATGCCGGCGCTGGAGGGAGTCGAGTTGGAGCTGAGAATAGTGATGGAGAGAAGAGCATGATGAGGCCACGTCATAGGCATAGTAATTCTGTGGATAGCTCAAGCTTGTTGCTCAGTGAGAGTATTGAAGCTAAGAAAGCTATGGCTCCTGATAAGTTGGCTGAGCTTTGGACCATTGATCCCAAACGTGCCAAAAGGTAGTACCTTTTCAAGTTTTTTTAAGTCAAGCTACATATGATTCTTTGCAGTTCTCATGTTGAATTGTGATGTATATGAGTTGGAGTTGTTTAAATGCGAAGGGATTAGTGATAAGGCTTGTTGAAAGTTTAGGAAATCTAGAATTTAGTAGAAGATCTTGAAGTATATCTTCATTCCTCTTGAATATATTAGCTTGATCAAGTCTGTTTTAGATTGTTTCCCTACAAAATGATGATGTATCTTTAATTCGCCACAGTTCCGTTCTTCTCGGTTAACTTATGCTCTCCTGAAAATTACTTGCTTTCTTTATATGAGTCTGAATTTTCTGTGTTAATGCAGTAGAGGCACGGTGCTGTCAGTTAAAGTCCCTTTTCGGATGAAATAATTTTTACTGAAGAACGATTATGAAGTTAATCAAGTTGTTTCGCACTCTTCACTGCTTTGCTGAAGAGCGAAATGAATTAGGAATTTTCATTTTTTTTTCTTTCATTATTTATATTGAATATTATTGAACACTCCACGGCATTGAAATCAATAGAGCAGCTACTAAACACACACACACAGAGCAGGTAGAAATTTCCTTGAAGCAAGTACAGTACAAATGCTAAAGCACACTAACAGTAGAAAGAAGGGCAGCAAAGCACCTAGATGAGTCAAACCAAAGCTTTTAATCTAAAGCTCCAACATGTTCTTATACTAGAACATTGATCACGAACCTGTCTGCAGCGAATCAAGCCACAAGAATTGCATTTGTATTTTGCATGGAGAACAATTAGGACACAAGGTAAACGAGATAAATTCCTGATTTTGGGGTCTGAAGTTGGTAATTCTTAATTCTTCATTTCTCACCAAGAACCATTGTGTGCCTAGATTTATCTTTCTATCAAGGCTTCATTTGGGAGCTTTAACAATTAGATTGGATAAGATTAATCCAGCAAATTCCTGGAGGTGCTTGTTTCTTGTTTCGTACTGTAAGTTGACTGCAAGAACATGTGCTGTACATCCAATTGTATTTCACTTTTTCTGTTTTTGTTGCGTTTAATCAACTTTGAATAAGTCTAAATTAAACCATGTCTCTTCGAAGTTAACCTCTGTAAGAAACTTTAAGAGCTATCATTTCAAAATTTTACCAGTTATATATACACATACACACACCCCAAGTTGCTTTCATTAAATCCTGATTAGTGATATTTCTAAACACTACCAAAGTCTAACCTGAACTGTCAATCATGATCATTAGTTCCTATTAGTTATCACTGGTACATTTAGAATCCACATTTTTTTAAAAGGGCTTGCGACTAATTTGATGAACTTTTTTGGAGTTGCAAAATTTGCTAGAGCCTAATGTATCACTACTAACATTTGGTCGAAGTACAACTTTTTATGTGTAGTTTATGAGTGATAAGGAAAAGTCTACTTGCTTAAATGAAGTAATGCCATGTCCAGTAACATTCACTTCTTTCTTCTAAGATGGCCAACTTGGAGCAAAAAAGTCCAACCGGATGATTTTGTTTTCTTAAATCAGGCTAAGCACTTGATGAGCAGGGATGCTGTTCAATGACATTTTGATTGCTTTCCTAAAAGTTTGGCAATCACTAACTTTTTCATTCTGCTCCAAAAGCCAGCTTTTCCCTCTTGTTTCACATGATTTAAGGTCCTGCAATTCTATTGAAGGGCTTAATAATGCTTGAGCCTTAAAGTAAAGTATAGATAAGCTAAAATTATGGTTCTAGTAATACTTATCAATCCACAATGTCTGGTTCCAGAATAAAAAGTTGGCTTTATGATTTTTGGAAGCGGATAGAAATAGAAAGGGGAAGTAGCAAACTGCCTGTCTTTTTGAGAAGGCTCCATCTCTAGTCCGTTTTAAAGTTTAATTTTGTGATATCTAATAATTTTGACGTAGCTTCCTAGAATGAGCTTTCACTTGTTAACTCCACTCGATGCTTTTAATGGAACATGGATATTAATTTCTCTTCACCTAATTAGTTTGCGGGTTGTCAGATTCTGATTTCTCAAGACTCTAATTTCGTTTGGATTTACTACCATTATATAGGTATGGAATCACACGACTTGCATGATATCATAAATTTATTCTTTCACGGGTAAAAGTAGATAGATGTTAAGTAGAGATATATGTAAAGCGAATATCTCTACCTAACATAGTTTAGGATACGTAGAACTGGTATATACTATCTACTGATGAAAGATATGCTGGAAAACTATCCAAAACGAAGCTATGGAATTCAGAATTTCTAGTGCAAGTAATTTTATGGCCAGTTACCCGCATCTTGTCTAAGAAGCATCGGATACTCCAAAGAGGAATTCATGCTCCTATAGGACAAACAGTCTTCAGCACTCTGCAATGAGTATGTGCAAACAAGAGTCTCACTGCATCCAAAAATAAAATTCAAGTCAAAGTACTACATATAGATACATATACATATCAGTTTATCATCAACTTACATGAACCTTTTTCTATCGAGATGAAATGCATAGTATCATTTTGTAGAATTGCTGGAGTCTACACGTGTTGATAAGAGAAGAAACAGAGAAGAAATTCTTAATTTCAGATCTGCTATTTGTCTGACTTTGAGAATTTTGTACAGGATTTTGGCGAATCGGCAGTCTGCTGCTCGTTCTAAAGAGAGAAAGGCCCGTTATATATCTGAACTTGAGAGAAAAGTTCAGACCCTTCAAACAGAAGCGACCACTCTTTCTGCACAACTGACCCTTTTCCAGGTACTTCTTCCTTTTCTGAGAACTTGCATTCTATGTTCTAAAATCTCCAGATGCTTGCAAACATACAACTCATTCCATCAACTTTGGTTATGTTTGATCTGTGAACTTTACAAGAATAATAATTTGCTTTTTTTCGAGAAAGATAATTGACAAGAATAATATTTTGAATGACCTCAAGCCATATCTGTTTAAATAATTAGAATCTTTGATGACAGAATTCGAAAACTTAATTCCTTTTTCTGAAAGTCTTACATGTCCGGAGAAAATTTAAAATAACTTCCATCATCTGGGTAAAAAAGACCTTTTTTCAGCTGGATATCTTCTCAAAAAGTTAAGGTTTTCCTCTGAAATAAGTCTTCCATGTATGGCAAGAATCCTACAAAGAATTTTGCAAGTTATGTTCCCTGGAGGAATTCCTATCTCACAGGGAAGTGCAGAAGGGTATACAAAGGAAAAAACAAAAATACAGTTGTCGAAGTTTCAAAGAAGTTTTGATTTGTTCATCAAGTTAATTTCCTGTATATCTCAGCATTAATTTCCTTTGAAATAATTTCATGTATTTCTCCTTGTATCATCTAATATCTTGGCTATTTTTGTTTCCTTCTGCAGAGGGATACAACTGGGCTTACTAATGAGAATACAGAGCTTAAGCTCCGGTTGCAAGCTATGGAACAACAAGCTCAATTACGTGATGGTATGCTCCCCCATCTATTGCTTTCCGCTGCACTGTTGCAATATCGTCTTTGATTTAAATAGTCATTTTCACTTCCATCTCGAAATTGTCAGCTACTTATTAACTCCCGGCCTGGAGGATGTACTGATAAACAAAATCTAATATTATCTTTTTTAATCAACAAGACGACTTACCTTATCCCTGTACACTAAGACAATAAAAGTTTGAAATAAAATAGTAACATTAGCAACAAGAGGAACAAGTTCTATTTCAACAATTTTAAAGAAATACAAAATAAAAATAGAATACTCAATCATGAATAAATGCAGACAAATACCCTCTCCTTTTTCTATAATGTAAACAAAAAAGTCTAGCCTCCGACCCAAGGTGCTTTTAGAAAAGGTCAGCGGGAGCAAGTTAAGAGTTAGAATTTCCCGACTCCGTTCCTATTATTAGCCTTCTTTCTACTTCAACATCAACTTCATTAGCTAACTAATTGATCCTCGCCCATCTTTGGCTGCCTGTTAGGAGGATTATGTTGGACCTATGCGCATAGACCTAAATAGGATAGGAGAATTGATAAGGGGAATAGAGATGATAATAGAGATCATACTGAGAAACACTATCCTTAGCAATTGCAATAATCGGGTTCATTGATATTCTTGGTATAGTAGATGCTATTACACATACAATCATACTCAACTCGATGAAATTATTTACTGAAGAAGGGGCGAAGTCTCAACTACCAGACTACTACTATACCAAACGCACTCCACGAGTGGATTAGTTGAGTGACTAGACTGATATTCTAAATGAGACCAATACTATCAAAAAAAAAGTAGCAAAAATCATAAGAGAAGCAAAGTTCACAGGTTTGTTTTTACAAAAACTTTACCAAAAAAAAAGGAGTAAACTTGTGACACGTTCACTAAAAAAAATCCCTTTGTAGCCAATCATTTATTAAAAAAAATTCCTTTTCTATTTTCTTCCAATAGTTCGACCTATCCAGAAAAATTGTCGGCCTACGAATGTGGTTTCGATCCTTCCGGTGATGCCTAGAGCAATTACTGATGCTGTTTTAAATCTTTCTCATGCCATTCAAAATTTGCAGCTCTGAATGAAGCACTGAAACAGGAAGTTGAAAGACTTAAAATAGCTACAGGGCAGATATCAGCTTCCTCAGATGCATATGATTCAGGAATGCAGCAAATTCCATATAACCGACCAGCATTCTTTCCTCATCAGCCGCAGCCAGGAGCAAGTGAATCACAGAACATACAGATGCCGCAGTTTCACCACCTCCAGGGAAGCATGTCTAATCCGCGTCACCGTCTACTTGCTGGCCATGCACAGGCTATGGCAGACGCAATGCAACAAGATCCCCTCGGTCGTTTTCAGGGTCTTGATATCAGTAGCAGGGGTTCTCATCTTGTAAAGACTGAAGCCCCCTCCATTTCTGCCAGTGAAAGCAGCAGTACATTCTAATTGAGTTGCCAATTTGTGCATTACCCTCCCAACCTATGTATTAAACTGTCCATAGACTGACACGTGTTTAACATCAAGAACTTCATTATTCTTAAAATTTTTTGATTTAGTTATTTATCCCATTAGACTGGAGTCTAGGTTTAACAGGTCATGAGCTATTTCTGTTCATTTTCCTTTCTTAATCTTGAACCAGACCTTGTGATTTATTCATGTAAGGCTTAAGTTGTCCACTGTCACCACTACTCGATGGCTATAGTGTCTTAATGTGAGGTCTTCAGTGTCATGGACTTTGTGGTGTTGCATCCTTTAGTATGTGAACTACTTCACTTCTAGTTTTGAGTAACTAATGTATGGCTCCATAAGTAGTACCGAAACTTCATTGTATCAGTTGTAAACTTCCCCTGTTTCTTTCCTAAGGTGTCTCTTGCTTTCATTGGCAGGACTTGATATGCATAAATGCAGGCTCCTCTGGTCCATCGTTCATCAGCTAGGTAAACTGTTTTGTTTGCGTGCCTGAAATTTGAGTTTGGTCTTAATTTGTGGTTCTAGTGGACCTTGAACTCTGAAAAGACACAGATGCACAACGTTGAATGGAAGAGATTACTCAGGATTTGGTCATTAAGGTGGAATAGGGAAATTTCTCTTTTGTATTTGCTATTTTGTGCTTTTCCGGAAGATTCTTATTCGTTTTTTAGCTTTTGTTTACTAAATAATTAACGTCTTCGGTCGGGTATATTAAAGGGACACTTATTTGACGATACCGCAATCCATGACCCGGGGGAAAAAATAAAATTGATCCAAGTAATGAGAGAAAATAAATTTGTTCTTTTCTATTTATTTATTTAGTGTGTAATATGCAATGCATAAATGAATAAGGTCTCAACGGCCGTTAAGGTTCCTGGATTTATATAACATATTAAATTAGTGTGCTGTACGAGTTATTAAAAGTAGGGTAAATTTTTGATATATTTTTTACTTTTTCAAAAGAAATTGCTATCATATTTCTATTTGATTTGTCCTAAAAATGAACAGTGGAGAAATTTAGTGCGCTATATAATATTTTTTTATTAGATTTTTTTTTTAAAGCTCATTCAAAATCTATTTAAAGCGGGCCTTAAATGCACTTAAAATTTATCCATCTCCTATATTTCCAAGTACTTTGTTTAGTCTACTCATTTTTAAATATTTTTCTGCATTTCTTTTAAAAAAATGCCTAATGATTAAATTATTAGGGTTATATTATTTTGGGACAATGAGATCGTTCATGACGATAATACTGTCCATTACAGTTCCCCACCACAGTCTAAACCTAAGTTTTCAATTACACAGGAAACCTGACATTACTCCATGTGATTTACAAAAGAATGAAATTAGTAGACGAAATATTAATTTATTTGTAATAGAGAGATGTCTAATATCTTTTTTCATGACAAGATTTAGTCAATTATGCAAAGTTCAACATTGAGGACAGTGAATCTATAACTGATTTTTTGAGGGCGTCAAGTGATACTAGAGATGAAATCAACCTAGCAATGCTTGAAATATATGTCAAGAAGATTTCTAGAACTTGTCGTGAAGTCCTTCCTACTCAGGCTAGTGATATTATTATTTTTTGAGAGTGCCAAGTGATATTATTATTATTATTATTGTTGTTGTCGTTGTTGTCGTTATTGTTGTTGTTGTAAAATAAGTACAAAAGTCATATGAAGACTCTAGGGAAAGTGAACTGTCATTTTGATTTTTAGACTCTTTCATCGTTTGAAATAAAATTCTCACTCATCAATCGCTCTTACCTTTCCAGCAAAGAATCTGAAATTTTATATTAAATTCATGAGACAGATTTTGAATATTCATTGCTACAAATAATTATACGATTTTAGGCAAAGATCATCATTAAAAAGTTGAAAAAGTTCATACATTCTTTTATCAACTTAAATTGGTCAGATGGTTGGATTCAATAACTAATTTAAAGAATAATAATTGACATTGTGAGGAATAGAGATTCAATATCTTTCAATATAAAATTCTTATGTAAGGAAAGAAATACTAACTCTTTGATACTTTAGAGGGGAGAAATTGTAATTAGTACAATCACTAATTCGTCAAATTTTAAAATCTAAATTTAATTTTAAAAAATAAAAAAAGAGAAAATTTTAACAAATTTATCTATAATCTAGTAAATTCAAAGAAAATACTAACTCAAGAATAGAAGAAAACGATATAAATGTAGGTGCAATTTCAAACTTTTGACAGTTATAAAATTTAAAGATGAATAAACAAAATTGCACAGAAAAAAATTAGACTTCAGAAAATTAGTTAAAAGCACAACCACATAAAAAATAAACAATACCCACGAGAATTCTCTTAGAAGCAAAATTTGAGGCTAAACAAACCAAATAACATAAAACTAATAAAAAAATTAAAACTTGTATAAACATCAACAACACTAAGTTTAAATAAATAACTACATATATTATCCATTTTGCCAATCCTAACCACAATCAACAAGTACAAAAGTTTTATGATAAATAATATAATTTGCTATATAAATTCTTAATAATACAGAAAAATAATAATATACATTTAAGAAAAGTAAGAGTGGTGTTCTTCCAATATTCGGTTGAAATCAAACTATAAAAATTGACTCCCCGCTATTTCAACTAAGGGTGGACATGCATATGGTGTCGTATGACATTAAAAATTTTTGATTGATTCTTTTGATTTTTAAAAAATATATTAAATTAATTTATATAAGTTGATATTGTTACCAAACTAAGAAAGACTTCTAAAAATTAGTGAAAACAAACATTAATGCTTGCATTAGGGTAGATTTTCTATATCACATTATTTGAGGTGCGCCCATCCTGTTAAAGCGAGATGCTTTATACACCAAACTGTTCTTTTTTCATATTATATTCTAAAAAATTTTAAATATAAGATCAATTTGCATTACAAGTAGAATTCTTATTTAATGTGTAATTATTTTTTAAAAAGTAAAATCTTAATCATTTTTAAATTTTAAAATATTAATATTTTTATATATATTTTAAATATGGAAGAACTTAATCCATAAAATTTAGTTAAATTTAAATATTAAAAAAATAATTAAATAATATTTTATTAAATGTGAACTTTATTTTAAAAACGTAAAAAATAAATAATATTTTATTATAAAGATCGTACTTTAAATATTTAGTTACGATTGTATATTAAATTTTTAATGTATTGAAAGAAAAGAAGAAGAAGATGAAGAAGTGGTCAATTTAAAATATTGAGAAGACTAATTAGTATAAAAATGCATAAATTAAATGGATTAAACCGTAAAGGAACTACCTAATATATTTTCGTTTGAAATCATAATGTCTTTAGAGAAAATTTTTCAGGGCACTATTTACTCACGCAAGGAAAAATTATTTTGGAGATTTTTTTTTTTAAATTTTCAGGGAAATATTTTAGGAGGGAAATCTTTTAGGGGTTTTCACGGAAACTTTTTTAGGAAAAATTTTTAGTTGAAACTTTTTTAGGAGTATTCATGTAATGAAATTTTTTTTGTAGGAAATATTTGGAAATCTTTTTAGGAAAAACTTTTAGTTGGAATTTTTTTAGGGTTATTCACATAAGGAAATTCTTTTTGCAGGAAACTTTTTTAGGTTTAATACATAATTATAATTTTATGTTATTTAAAAATATTATAAATATAATTAAACAATAATTTATAAAAAATAGGAAATAACAGTTTTGTCTACTGTAGAATTTTTTAATGAAGGGTAAAAAATTTAATCAACATTTTTAAGGACCTTCACACTTTTAATATACTACTAGTCTATTGTACGCGCCTCGCGCATGTTTCTCATATTAATAAGAATAAATTTATAAAAATGACATAAATAATATTAAATTTTTTTATTTATGTAACAATATAAGAATTTGAAAAGAAAATTGTGAATTTCAAAATAATAAATAATTATGTTTAGGAGTTGGTTCCAAACTAGTAGTTCTTTCCTCAACTTGTTCTAATACTTATTTCAATGAATAAAAATATCGTATAAATAACGTTTTAATATTATTCATATATCTAATATTAGATTAGTTGATGAAATCTAAAGAAATTATCAAAGTTTGTTCCATCATAAGATTGTATTGCATATTCAGACAAAATAAAATTGTTTGAAAAAATAACAGTAAAAAAGTGACTGTTGCATTCCTGAACTATAGTGTTGCTTTAATCTTCTTGTTTACGGATATAAAATTAGAATTAGCAGTAATATAATGTATATATTTATGATGTAACATACCTTGTCTTTTTGTAAATATCTTTTTCACTTTTCAATATAATTATTGAATTTCATGTAATTATAATTATTTATAATTTTATAAAAAAAATTATTTATGAGATGAAAAGATTATTTTACCTAAATAGATGAAATCTGTGAATGAATGGGCGGATGTAGAATACCAATTATAAATAACACAAAATTTAAATCACATAATATTAATATAAGACTCAATTAAGGAGATATCATAATATCAATATTAGAGTCAACTAAAGGAGATAATCTAAATCAAATTATTTTGAATATGAACAACTTAAGCTAGCATAGAATCTACAACATTAAAAAAGAATCATAACATAAAAAAAAAAAGAAGATAGATTAACACGAAAACATACAAGGTTGAAGATTGAATTAAAGATGTTGATGTAGAAGAGTTGATGAATTAAATTATGCAATTATAAATCTTTTTATAGAAGTGAAAGAATTTTTAAATCAAAAAGAATTTAAAAGTATAAAAATATTAGGACATTAAGATTATAAAAGAAAAAAATTATTATAAAATAAAAAATAAAACTTATAAGTGTGCAAAAGGGGAAAAAAAAAATATTTTTAAAAAATCGTACCAGAGAAAAATAGAATATTAAAAAATGAAAATGAAATAAAAAATTTCCATGGAAGATCTAAATAAAGTCATGTCACAAATAAAAAAATTTAATATAATAAAATAAGATTAAAAAAAGTTCATGACTATTCAAAAGGTAAAATTTAGTGTAAATTTTTATTCTTTTTAGATTTACACCACAAATAGAAAACCTAATATGACAAAATAAGCTGATAAAAATAATTTTAAATAACAATTATGTAAAAATAGTAAATGACTATTTTATCTATTGCGATGCGTTTTAACGAAGGACAAAAAGTTCAATCAATATTTTAAAGAATTTTCACACTTTTAATATAATACAGATAAATTATTATTATTATTATTATTATTATTATTATTATTATTATTATTATTATTATTATTATGAATGTATTTTACCTTTTTGTCTTAGTTGTATTTATTTTCCAATTTATAAATAATTAGTCTTATTAAATGATAAACTACTACCAAATAAGAAGAAAAATATAATTTTAAAAAATACAATAATAAAAGCTTAACAATTAATAATAAAAATTAAACTTCGTCAGTATTTTGTACTACTTCCTCGTATCTACTTCTTCTTTTTCTTCTCCATTTTCTTATTCATCTTTATCATCATAATCTAGACCATAATTTTTACTCAATTTCTTCAATAAGATCAATAAGAGCATTTGCTTGATTTATGTAACAATATAATACTCCACAATCTAATATTTAGGGTAAATACTTTATAAAAATTATTCATTTTCGAACGGTTGAAAATACAAGATAAGCAGAATTTTGATGTAAATTTTCATTTTCTAACAACTCCCAATGTTTTTCTTTATTCGCTCCATGAAAGTTAAGATCGTCCAAAGCATGAAAGTTGTTTGGTAAATTTTACATTTCTAAGATTTCTTTTATCATGTGTTGGATAACTATTTGTTCATCTTTGAATATGAAGATCTGAATAGTCGCCGACAATGCTTGGTACAAGGAAACTAAAGCAATGACATAAGACCTCATAGTCACACCTTTTTCGAGTATAATTTAATGTATTGTAGTTTCTAACGAGTCATTAGCACATATGCCCTAATTACTGAGTGATCTTTAATGTTTGCCCTCAAAATTGTTGGTCTTTAATTTTTACCATTTAAGACTTTAAGTAATAAAAAATAATAAAAAATATCCTTAATAATTAAAAAAAATTTAAAAATTCATAAGGTATAAATTCACTTAAAGTTATGCCTCATGCGTAAGTTCAGTGGAACAAGTTATGCCTCAAGATATATATAAGAAATTATATCCAAGGCATAAATTATTCTTTCAATGGCACACGTTATGCTCCAATACATAAATTATGTCCATGGCATATGTCACGACCCGAGCATAGACCCGGATCTAGACATGGAACCTAGAACCCTAAATGGCTCCAAGTCGACCCATGGTATAAACATGAAAACTAAAGCTCAATATAAACAAAACGGAAGACTAAATTCTGAATTAGCGGAAGTCTGAATAGTAAAACTTCGAACCAATGGAATCTTAAAACACTGAATTCGAAGATGGATATACAAACTATGTCTGAAAAGCCTCTAACACGAGTTGATGGGACAACACCCCAACTAGCTCACTACAAGTTTGAAACTGAAAATTACAAAACTCGAGTAACTGAAGGTCCTTGAAGGATGAGGACTCACCAACAAGCTATTTGGGCTGACTCTAGAAGCTATCTAGCGGCGGGACTGAGTCTGAACGTATAAGCCTGTATCATGAAACGATACATCATAGAGTATGCGGTCAGTACTAGGAATGTACTGAGTATACAAGGTAAGTAAAATAGGCTAAGTAAGTATAAGCTGAAAACATGCATAACATAAATCATATGGTTATAAGATTTTGAGAGTAAGGGCTGCATGCTGATATCTGAAAACATGATTAGATATAAACTGAACTTCATAACAGAATCGAATGACCCAGAGTTGAAACTAATATTCATAAGTAAAGCTGATAAGCTGATCATTGGGTCAAACCTGCTGAAAATATAATATCATAATTGGTGAATACGCATAATTAAAATCATGAGGAACAATGAGAGGCTCTCCATATAACCGACAATATCAAGATAGAGCTTACGCGATTCCAACTATTACACTCAAGTAGGCAGAGCCGTCCAAAGCTTTGTCAGGGCTAAGGGCGCTACCATGATATTGATATCAAGCTGAAGGCCTATTCGGGGCAAGGAAAGCTCACAAGGGAGGTCCCAAAGTAACTAAAAAATCCTATATTGGCATGTAGTTCTAAGCCTCGAGGTTTCTTGAACCCCTAGCCTCGAGGTACTAGACACTGCTCCTAAAAAAATATGCAAATGCTCTCCATCTGTCACGACTCGAACGAAGGCCCAGATCACGACATAGGATAAGGATCCCCGAGAGACTCCTATTCGACCCATGGCATGAACATACATCTAAATCAATCAAATAAAGCAGAATACTCAACATAATAACATAGCGAAAGCATAGTCATGATGTAACATATAAAACGAAAGCACTTCATATATGACAGCTGAATACTACATATAGTCTGAAAGCCTCTAATATCTGATGGGTTGATCGGAAAACATTCCTAACTAACCTGACAAGTCTGAAAAACTAAACATAAAGGATAACTAATATCAACTGATCCTCGGGAGATGAGGACTCACCACCGAACTGGATGCTAACTCCAGAAAATGAGCTAATGACGGTCCTGGGTCTGAAGGTTGGAGCCTATATTATAAAACGATACAACATAAAATATGCGGTAAATATGTGAAATATACCAAGTATGCAAGGTAAGTAAAATGGACATTTAAAATACATAAAAGTTCATAAGAGTAGCACAACATACTCATAACATGAATATCATAATGTAACATAAGGCCTAAGGTTTTCAAAACATTTATAAATCAGTCATAATCATAATAATAGGAGAAAAGCTTCGTTAAACATGACTTGAGCCAAAATAATATGAACATAACCATGCATAAATCACGAGGAACAATGGGAGGACTCGTCATAACCGATACCATCATGGTAGAGCCTTACATGATGCCCCAACTATTTCATTTAAGTGGGCAGAGTCGTCCCAAACTTGCCAGGCAAGGGATGTGCGGTATGTGATATCATGAAAGAGGGGATCCATTAACATTGTAATGTATCAATATAAACCTACAGTGGCACATAGTTATGAGAGACCGACGTAGTTCTTTAAACGCCGGGTTACTTGGTGCTAGACAGTGCTCCCAAAAACATGCACATTAGGCTCGTATGTAAATCATAAACATCATTCATGAGATTCATGGACAAACAACATCAACATAATTGATCCCCATTTAAATACATGCTTAGCCATGAATCAAGGGTCCATGAATCGGCCAACGTCATAAATCGATTAATCATGAAGTCCATGCATACTTGTAAAATATGTATATACTTAGTAATCATAAACTCATGATGAGCATTTGAGTAAATCCATATCATAAATCATAAATCATGATGGTTTAAAGAACATCAAAATCAAGGTAAAATCATAACTCAGTTTATCATAGAACATGCATGATTGGGCATAATTTTTATAGAAATTTAAAACAGTAAATTCATAATCGAATTAGTTGTAAAATATTTCCATGATTCGTAAAATATGATGTGATACGTGAGAGATATTAACCCATAGATAGATCATGAGGATTTCATAAGAATCTGGGATAAAACCCTATAAGATTTTCAAATAGAATTTCATGAATTAGGAGAGATTGGGCATGGGTGTGAATAAATTCACCCATTCATAACCCTACATACCTGAGAGACTTGGATTCTATCACTCCCTTACTTGTCCAAGAGGAATTGAAGAACAATTGATGAAGAACCTTGGGGTTTTATGCTTGATCACCCTCTACACTCTTAAACTTTGCATGCATAAGTTTTGAATAGGCTAGAATGACTTAACCTATCTTAATACACCCTAAAAATAGCTTAAAATGATGTAGTATAGGACCCTAGGGCTTAGGAATGATGATAATAC
Organism: Datura wrightii; assembly: GCA_035772735.1. Taxonomy (NCBI): domain Eukaryota; kingdom Viridiplantae; phylum Streptophyta; class Magnoliopsida; order Solanales; family Solanaceae; genus Datura; species Datura wrightii. Next base: position 108,786,161 of record JASDFA010000018.1, read on the forward strand.
CCTTAATAAATTCGCAGTTAAAAATTGACTGTTAGTCCCAACAAGGGACTGTTACGAGTCGTTACCCAAGACCACGACTAGTGACATCAGTCGTCGAGTGCACTGTCCAATAATTCATCTGGGGCTTGCCACGGGGGACCTTACGAGTCGTTACTGGTGACCATGACTCATGGTAACCACTTGTCATCCTCATTGCCCAAATTCTCAAACCATAAGCAACTGGCTGACCACGACCCATCCTATGAATCGTGGTGTCTGACCAAGACTCGTGGTGACCAACCGTAGGATATACTGATGAAGGACATATTTATGCACTTCATAGACATATTTTTCCCGTACTTTACTACGCTTTGAGAACAAATTACGTGTGTTTGCATATGATTATATTATATATTTTTGAAATTAGCTAACGCATGTAATTAGATGTTTTCAGGGCTAAAAGTGATGGATTTGGGTGTATTTGAGATGTTTGGATTGAAGTCAAAAATGAAGGAATGAACTAAGCAAGAATTAAAGAGAAAAAAATTAAATAGTGCAATGTCATGCCTGCGCGACCAGTAGCGCGAGGCGCCAAGCCATTGGCGCTACAGGCCGGCTGAGGCAGCAACAAACAGGCCCTGCAAGACGTGTGACACGCAGCAAGGCTAGCACAAGGCCAGGCGCGAGGCGCCCAGCTCCCCTGTGCGTGGGCAGGCGCGACATAGGCCATCTCCAGCGCGATAAGGCAGGCGTAACAGCCCTTCTCCCGCGTGATAGGGTGTGCGCAGTAGCACTGAACGAGGCAACAGCTAGGGGCGACGTGGTAAAGGCTTCTAATGCCCAAAAATGGGTCTCCTACTTCAACTAGGAAAAGGAACTTTCAATCCCAAATCAAATCCGCAAAGGAATAAGCAAAGCATAAATCTACTACTATAAATACCCCTTTATTTTCATATAATAGTCAAGCTTTAGAGGATGTCTTCTAGTAGCCAAGTCTTCAAGTAGGAAGTTTTAAGTTTTTAAGTTTGGAACAAGTTTTAAATTTTTAGAGTTTGAGACACGATTGTAAAGTTTTTCATCCAAATATTTTGCATTAATCAAGTGAAGGTTCTTCCAATCATTGTTGTAAGTATAAATGTTAGTTTTTCTATTTATGAATGCTATTAATTTACTTATAAACATGATAGGATAAAATCACCACAATTAGGGTTGTGGGAACCATGGTGAATTAACAAACTAGGGTTTGCATGAAGTGATTCTAAACCTAAACTCTTGTATTGTATTCTCCTCATCTTTAACGATTCTTAACGCTGCGCAACGTTAGGAAGTGCCTGAATTCTTTACTTGCTTTGGTCGAAGAGGTAGAGATTAGGAAAAGAGAATTACAACAGAGACTTGATTTTGATAATCATTGTATTAACTTTAGCTGTGGTCGCAAGATAGTTAAATCTGGAACTTAGTGATAACGAATAGTTTGAAACCGCTCATGAAACTTGATCGAGTAATTGAGTATAGTCATTCAATAGGGACTGGTCGGCCGTTTGAATGAACCTAAGTTATCCGTTCTATAAGTAAAGTATTGGGATAGATCACTAGTGTAGAACCTGAAGTAGTTAAGGATCCATGGGGAACACTTACCCTAGTTAATTGCATTAGTTTGGAAATAACCATCAATTTCTCAACATTGTTACTATTAATTTTACAAATCCCCTCTCTTAGGAAAAAATTGATTAAAAAGCTTAAGCACTAGCATTCTTCTACATCCTTCCATATTCCTTGTGGGATCGACCCCAACCTCTAGTTGGGTTTTTTATTGACAACGTCCGCTTCTCACTTCAGTAAGAGGTGTGGTTTGAGCGTTATCATACACTGCCAAGTTTTTCTTCTCCTTCCCATAGACCTTGACCATGACTGACTCAACGAGTCATGGGATCTGACCACAACTCGTGGTCAAGCCCGTGGTGGCTTCCAAAACTTAAGCCAGCTTCTTACCACGAGTCACCTAACGACTTGTGGTCACCCCCACGGGTCACGGAACGACTCATTCTGTGACCTGGTGTAGATTTTTTAGTTTTCTCCGTTTCAACTCCGGGGTCTGATCTTAGGGCTTCTACGGCATTACAATATCTCCCCCCTTGGGAACATTCATCCTCGAATATTGAAAAACATAGAGAAAAGCAGAGAAATGCAATCATCATATTCAGATACTGATCATTTAAGCTGAAAACTGACGAAATGACTACCTCCAATCTGAACTACATTGCTGAACTGAATTCACGAATCATACATATATACTTTGACATAAAATAAACTTGGGCACATGAACTGAAGATGAAAACTAAATAGAGTACTAGGGCAAAAACTGATACCTCAAATTGAAATTGAGAAGGAAGGAAATAAATGTGGGTATCTAGCCATCATATCCTCTTCGGCTTCCCAAGTAGCTCCCTCAACATGCTGATTCCTCCATAATACCTTGACTGAAGCTACCTCCTTGTTCCTTAGCCTCCTAACCTGACCATCCAATATCTCCACCGGAATCTCCTCATAGCTAAGGCTGTCTCTCATCCCCACACCCTCTATCGGAACCACCAAAGCTGGATCACCCAAAAACTTCTTCAAGAGAGATGCACAAAAAATAGGATGAACGGAAGTTAATTCTGAGGACAACTCCAATTCGTATGCCACCTTGCCAACTCGTTTCACAATCCGGTAGGGGCCAACATAACGAGGGCTGAGCTTTTCCTTTCTTTCCAAACCTCATCACTCCCTTCATGGGAGATACCTTCAGAGACACCCAATCATCCACTTCGAACTCTAGCTCTCTCCTTCTCACATCGGCATAGGACTTTTGGCGACTTTGAGCTGATTTCAACCTGTCTCGTATGAGCAAAACCTTCTCCATAGCCTCATGGACCGAATCTAGTCCTATCATCGCAGTTCACCAACTTCAAACCAGCCAATAGGCGATCTTCATCTCGGCCATAGAGAGCCTTAAACGGAGCCATCTGAATGCTGTAATGGTAGTTGTTATTGTAAGCAAACTCGATAAGAGGCAAATGATCATCCCAACTACCCTTGAAGTCAATCAAATTGCTCTCAATATGTCCTCGAGAGTCTGAATTGTCCGCTCCACTTGACCATCCATTTACAGGTGAAATGTTGTACTGAGCTTAACTTGAGTACCCAGTCCTTTTTGAAATGACCTCTAGAACTGAGAGGTAAACGGAGTACCTCTATCAGATATGATGGAAAAGGGAACTCCATGCAATCGAACCAACTCCTGAATGTATAGTTTAACATAATCCTCCACTGAATTAGTGGTTTTGATTGGTAGAAAATGAGCGGCTTTGGTCAATCTGTCTACACAACCCAAATGGAGTCATATTGCCGGCGAGTGCATGGCGAAACTGTTATGAAATCCATATAGATTTCTTCCCACTTCCAAGTAGGAATGCTAATATCTTGGAGCACACCTCTGGGTCTTTGGTGCTCAACCTTCACCTGCTGATAATTTGGACACTTAGCCACAAATTCTGCTATGTCCTTCTTCATGCCATTCCACCAATAAACTTCTTATAGGTCCGATACATCTTGATGGCACCTGGATTTATAGATTACCTGGATCCATGAGCCTCATGTGACATCCGATTTCTCAAATCATCAATGTTCGAAACACATAAGCGACCTTGATATCGAAGCACACCATCTCCCCCTTTGGAGAAGACCTCTACCTTCTGATTTTGAACGACCTCCTTTAACTTTACCAAAATAGGGTCCTCATCTTTTCTGGTTTTTATATCAATCACCAAGGATGATTTTGATCCGTTCTGAACTATCACACTGCCATCGGTCAAGTCAACCAAATGAACTCTCGACCTTGCAAGTCGATGCAAATCCTTCACCAGCTCCTTCTTTCCCTCATCTACAGGGACACACTTTCCATGGAGAGTCTACTAAGTGCATCTGCTAATACATTAGCCTTTCTCGGATGGTAAAGGACACTCATGTCATAATCCTTAAGTACCTCTAACCACCTCCTTTGCCAAGATTGAGATCCTTCTGGGTAAACACATATTATAAAATCTTATGGTCCGTAAACACATCCACGTGGACCCCATACAAGTAGTATCTCAATATTTTCAAGGAAAATACCACTGCGGCCAGTTTGAGATCATGAGTGGGTAGTCCTTTTCATGAACTTTCAGCTGTCTAGAAGCGTAAGCCATAACTTTTTCGTGCTGTATCAATAAACACCCAAGTCCAATCCTTGAAGCATCACAATACACCACGAACCCATCGGTACCCTCGGTAGGGTCAACACTGGTGCTGAGGTGAGTCGAGCCTTCAACTCTTGGAAGCTCTTCTCACAAGCCTCCCACCGTTGGAACTTTACCTTCTTTTGGGTCAGTTTAGTCAACGGTGCCGTGACAGATGAAAACCGCTCAACAAACCTCCGATAGTAGCCAGCTAAGCCCAAGAAACTTCTGATATCTGATGGATTCACTGGTCCAGGCCAATTCTTCACTGCCTCTATCTTCTGTGAGTCTACCTGTACACCCTCACTAGACACCACATGAACCAAGAATGCCATAGTATTAAACCAAAACTCACACTTGCTGAATTTTGGATACAATTGACGATCCTTCAAAGTCTGCACCACCCTCAAATGAGCGGCATGCTCCTTTTCGCTTCGAGAGTATATGAGAATGTCATCTATGAACACAATCATGAACATGTCCAAATATGACTTGAACACCCTGTTCATCAAGTCCATAAAAGCTGTAGGAGCATTTGTTAGTCCAAAATACATAACTACAAACTCAAATGACTCTACCGAGTTCTAAAGGCTATTTTCAGAATGTCACTCTCCCGAACACTAAGCTGATGGTATCCGAACCTGAGATCTACCTTCAAAAAGAACTTATCCCCCCTAAAGCCGGTCAAACAAATCACCAATCCTGGGTAGAGGATACCTGTTCTTGATTGTGACTTTGTTCAATTGCAGATAGTCAATGCACATACTAGGGGAACCATCCTTCTTTCGGACAAAGAGAACTGGTGCACCCCATGGGGACTTGCTCGGTCTAATGAAACCCTTATCCAAAAGATCCTTCAACTATTCCTTCAACTCTTTTAGCTCAGCTGGAGCCATTATGTAGGGAGGAATAGATATAGGCTGCCTATTGGGAAGAGGTCAATACCAAAGTCAATCTCCTGCTCGGGAGGGACTCCTGGTAGATCATCTGGAAAAACCTCTGGATACTCACATACAACAGGGACTAACTAAAAAGTTGGGGTCTCAGATATTGCATCGTTAACCCGAACTAGATGGTACATGCAACCCTTGGAAATCATCTTTCTAGCCTTAAGGTAGGAAACGAGGCGACCTACATGCAATGCTAAACTACCCTTCCATTCTAGGAATGGCTCACCCAAAAACTGGAACATTACCATACGGGTTCTACAATTACTGAGGCATAACATGCATGCAACCAATCCATACCAAAGATAACATCAAAATTAATCATGTCTAACTCTACTGGATCAGCTAAGCTGACTTTCTGAAGGACTATGACACGACAATTTCTATATACTCGTCGAGCTATAACTGAGTCACCGACTGGACTAGAGATTGGTAAGGGTTCTAATAGGATTTTGGGACTAACTCTGGAACTAGTAGCAACATAGGGCATCACAAAAGATAAAGTAGCCACTGGATCTAACAATGCATATACATCAAGATGGAATACTTGCAACATATCAGTGACCATATTTGGGGAGACCTCTTATTCATGAACTTGCATAACATGGCATAATTTTCTAAAAACTTGAAACCATGTATTTATAATCAAATTAGGTATAAGATCTACCCATAAACCTTAAAACATGTTTTGAAACACGAAGGGAATCGACTCATAAATAAATCATAGAGAGTTTCATAAAATTAGGATAAAACCCCATATGATCATGAACTTGATCTAAAACTTAAATTCATGAAATTGAGGAGAATTTTCAGCATGAGAGTGAAAGGAACACTCATTCATACCCCTACATACCTCGGTAAACTGAATCTACACTAGTCTTTAAAAGCCCAAGAAATTTAGATAAGAAATTGAAGGGTTTATACTTGATCTTTAATGGAAAACCTCTAATCTTGGATGCATGAGAGTTGAATGAATTATAATAGGTTAAAAACTCCCTTACTACACTTCTTTTAGGGATTAAAACGATGTAGTTTAGGGCTTAGGAGCTTAGAATTTATGAAAACACCCTTACTAATTTCCTAGGAAAACTGACACTACTAGTCCTAACCAGGGACATCACGAGTCATTAGAAGGAGTGACGATGTTACACTCCGCAAATTTTAAATGAATAAATAGTCTAATGGCATGTTGGTTAAGGGATTTAGAAGGAAAGCGAAAAAAAAGAGGGAAAGTTGGTTTTCCCTTTCAATATAACAAAATTTCCAGCAACCAGAGGGTTAAGCCAATATTAAGGCAAACCCATAATATATATATATAATTCCTTCTAATTACGCTGCGAAACGCGGTCTAAACTCCATTCCGTCTTAGATACCGAGGTATAAAGCTGCAGAGAGCAATCCTACGGAGTTGGTTTTGTGAAATTTGGCCGGCGAAACGTCGTGCTACCGAGTTGGGAGAAACAATAGAAGTACCGACGGAAATCACATCGGTCAGTTGGGTACTCAGAAACCAGGTATGTAAAGTTATTCTTTCTGCAAGCCAGGAAGTACAATCTAGAAAATAAATAGAATAAAGGCTATTAACAGATACCCAGCGTACAGGAACGATTTTAGTACAATTTCCAACAAGCATGCTAGTATATCATTACGTATCATGCGATAATCAGAATAAAGGATAGTCAGATGATTTTAGATAATAATGTGGTATCAGCTAGTAACTCAGCATGTTCGTACGTAATATCCAGAATGGAAGTTGTAAAAGTAGTATAATAAATTAGCAAGATTACATATAGTATGTATCACATTTGTTGAGACTGTATTCGATAATAGATGGCACATTTTATGTTATTGAGCTATATCCAGTTATAGATGGCATGTTCTATGCTATTGAGTTATATCCAGATATGATCAGATCAATAATCAGATATAGAAATAGCTCTAGACGCCGATATAGCTCCAGATACAGATGTAGCTCCAGAAACAGATATGGCTCTAGAAACTGATATAGCTTCAGATAACGGGTAACAATAATAAGATAAATAGATAAAGGCCAGGTAGCAGTTAGCCCAGCAATCAGAAACAGTCTAAAACAGAATATAGCATCAGTTGTTTAATACGGACTGGTCTTGAAATAAAAGAAGAGAATATGATTAGTATTTTTCATTTGAGCATGCTTGCTATGTATGTGTTTTGCATGTTGAAACTTGTTATGGCATGTGGGTGACCTTTAGCATCCCCTCCGCCCCTGGGTTATAGCTGTGTCGATACCAGATTCAGATACCGCCCCCAGCTGGGAGATGCCGTCCACCTAGAGGACGATGATGGCCGACCACCATAATAATACGGTCCAGATTACCCTGCTTGCAGGGGCAGTTCAGTTTACTCTGCGCAGAGCCAGATTACCCTGTTTACAGGGGCAGACTACTCTGTGTGCGCTTGTGGCCGGGGGCAGTTTCAGATACAGATTTTTATAAAATTACCCTGTTGTGTGTTTACACCCAGGGGCAGTTTCAGTCACAGATACAATAGCAGATTACCCCATTGCGCACTTGCGCCCAGAGGCAGGAGTCTTCGGACTCAGACACTGTTTATTGTCAGAGGCCAAGGCTTGAGCTACGTACCCAAGGGGGCCGGTAGGAGGAGCTCACAGTTATTAGATGAGTGGAGTGACTTATTTTTGGTTGGTTTAGACCTCGGTAGGGGTAAATAGATTGTTCTATTGGTTGGCACCTTCCGACTTATGGGGGTCGGTCAGGTATTGTGTGTATTTATATGTATATCTATATGTGCTATTAGATACTGATAGGCAGTAGGATGACACATCGTCAGGTACGCCCAGTTTAGTTACAGAATAGGTAAACTCTCCCCAGTTATCCTCAGCCAGATAGACTCAGCTACTTCCTGCTTATATGTCATGTTATTGTTGTTACCCATTTCAGTTGTATATTTCAGTTTGCTTTACATGCTCAGTACCTGTGGTACTGACGCCCGTGGGGGCGCTACATTGCTTGCCTGCAGGTACACCTAGACGAGGAGTCGATCCATCATGATCCAGTCAGCAGAGTTATCAGCTCCTATCCTCCGGAGCTAGACAGTTGGAGGTTGTTCCTATTTCCTCTTTGATTACAGTTTGGGTAGGTCGGGGCCCTGTCCTGACCATTCTATTATTACTTCCTAGAGGCTTGCAGTCTGATGTTTCCTGTGGTGGTGGAGCCGGTCGTGTGGGGCCGTGCATGTATATATGTGTTTAGGCTTTGATGTTGGCCGTGTGGGGCCTTCTTCTAGTTATAGATAGTGACCTTGTTGGTCACAAATGTGAATAGCAGTTGCTTTAGATTATAGTGTCATTGTTCTGGTTAGCTGTTGTGCTTTGCAGGTGGCTATAGGCCTAATCGGTCGGGGGCTGTATTTACAGCCGCTATATAGCCGGTTCGTTTCTTAAAATAGAGCCAGAGTCTAGCAGGCACCAGGTGTCCGTCATACACCCCAAGGTGGGTGTGTGACAAACTTGGTATTAGAGCAGTTCGTGTCCCAGGGAGTCTGTAAGCCGTGCTAAGTAGAGTCTTGTCTATGGATGTGTTGTGCACCACATACTATAGGTAGGAGGCTGCGAGGCATAATAGGATGGTTACCCTTTTTTTCGTACTTAGTCTTGCTATGGCACAGTACAGTATAGGGTTGGTTCTTTTGAAACTTACCACCCTCTTTGTCTACAGATAGTATGGCAGATCAGTGGCACCCTGCTATAGGAAGGAGATTGGATACAGCGGCGGGCGAAGGCACCAGCAGGATGCCTCATGTACAACCAAGTTCAGCTCGGTCTGAGGGCGATACAGAGGTGTCATCTCGACCCTCCCAGTAGTCTCCGCCACGCCAGACACCATTTGAGGCAGCACCGCCTCCCACAACTCCTGCACCCACTTCATATGATCAGGAGCTACGTAGTGCGGTGGTTATGTTAACCCAGATGCTAGCTACTCAGCTTCAGCCAGTACCACCTGCAGCAGCAGAATCTCTAAGTGGGCCAGGTAGTTCCAGGTTTAGAGAATTCTTGGCATTGGGACCCCCGCAGTTCACTGGGTCAGATCAAGTAGAGGACCCCCAGGATTTCCTAGATCAGATGCAGAGAATTTTCCGGGTTATGCATGTGACCCCTACAGAATCAATTGAGCTGGTAGTGTTTCAGTTGCGGGACATAGTTGTATTATGGTACAAGAGTTGGGAAAGGTCTCTAGGGAGAGATGTTGCCCCCCCGACCTGGTCCAGCTTCTCGGAGGCCTTCCTGGACCACTACTTACCCCAGGAGGTCAGACAGGCCCGGATGGACCAGTTCTTACACTTAGAGTAGGGGGCCAGGAGCGTCCGTGAGTATTCTTTACAGTTCGACTCCTTAGCCCGCTATACTCCAGCATTTGTGGACACCATGTTGTCCAGAGTCCATCGCTTTATTATGGGCCTGAATTCAGATTACATAGAGACGTGCATGATAGCTACTTTGATAGAGGACATGGACATAGCCAGGGTACAGGCCTTCGCACAGACAATTGAGGGCCTGAGACAGCGGTAGTGGGGCGACAGGCAGGCGGCTTCAGAGCAGCACCGTAGAAACAGACCCGCTGAGAGTCAGGGGAAATCCCTAGGGGGCCGAGACCACAGTTTTCAAATAGGCCACCCAGATCTTTACCTCCGGTACAGCAGTAGAGAGGCACATTTGTTCGCCGAAGTCAGTTAGAGTCCGGTAGCAGTTTACGGATAGTAGCATCACCTTAGCAGCGGAGGGCAGAACAGAGTAGATTTGCACCTACCCCTTGTCCTATATGCCACCGACCCCATTCTGGAGCCTGCAGGCAAGGCTTCTCAGGGTGCTATTACTGCGGACAGGAAGGGCATTTAATGAGAGATTGTCTGACCAGAGGACAGGGTAGCCGGGATAGTCTGGATAGAGCATCAGTGGGGCCACGAGCTCCAGCAGCCTCAGCAGGGCACAAACCCTCAGGTTCAGCAAATAGGGGCCGAGGTAGATCAGGAGCCTCTAGCTCAGGTGCAGGCCCCAGCCGTACCTATGCATTACCAGGGAGGCAGGATTCAGAGGCATCTCCCGACGTGGTCACAGGTATATTGATTATCTGTTCATACCCTGTTTATGTATTGATTGATCCAGGGTTTACCTTGTCATATATTACACCATTTGTGGCCCAAAAGTTGGGTATTGAACCAGAATTGCTTCAGCAGCCCTTTTCAGTGCTTACACCAGTCGGTGACTCGATTACAGCTAAAAGAGTTTACCGAGGGTGTACGGTAGAGGTTGCTGATCGCCAGACCACAGTAGACTTAATAGAACTTGAGATGGTCGACTTCGATGCCATTATGGGTATGGACTGGTTAGTGCCATGCTATACCAACTTAGAATGCTGGACCCAGACGGTCCGATTTCACTTTTCGGGGGAAGCAGTGCGAGAGTGGAAAGGGAGCATAGCTACGCCAAAAGGTAGGTTTATTTCCTACCTTCAGGCGAGAAAATTAATAGCAAAGGGATGTATTTACCACCTAGTTAGGGTCCAGGATGTTCGGGTGGAACCTCCGACTCTTCAGTCTGTTCCAGTGGTCAATGAATTCCCTGACGTATTTCCAGTGAGTTGCCTGGTATCCCTCCTGAAAGGGAGATAGATTTTGCAATTGACTTGTTGCTAGGGACTCAACCCATATCCATTCCCCCGTATCACATGGCACCAACTGAGCTTAGAGAGTTGAAAGAGCAGTTAAAAGATTTGCTCGACAAAGGCTTTATCAGGCCTAGTACTTCCCTATGGGGTGCGCCAGTTCTGTTTGTAAGAAAGAAAGATGGCTCACTCTGTATGTGTATAGACTATTAGCAGCTGAATAAGGTAACGGTTAAAAACAAATACCCGCTCCCTAGAATAGATGATTTGTTTGACCAGTTGCAGGGGCCCAGATGTTTCTCTAAGATTGATCTAAGGTCCGGATACCACCAGGTCTGGGTTTGTGAGAGGGACATTCCAAAGACTGCTTTCAGGACCAGATATGGTCACTTTGAATTTCTAGTCATGTCTTTTGGGCTGACGAATGCTCCTGTAGTGTTTATGGACCTAATGAACAACATATTCAGACTATATTTGGATCTGTTCGTGATAGTATTTATCGATGATGTTCTGGTATATTCTCGTTCAGAGACAGATCACCAGAACCATTTATGAACAGTACTCCAGGTCCTTAGAGACAGTCAGCTGTACGCCAAGTTTTCCAAGTGTGAGTTCTGGCTGAACTCAGTTGCCTTTTTGGGGCATATCATGTCGGATGCTGGTATACAGGTGGACACACAGAAAATAGAGGCGGTCAAGACATGGCCCAGACCTACCACTCCGACCGAGGTCCGCAGTTTCCTGGGTTTAGCAGGGTATTACCGGAGATTTGTTGAAGGATTCTCCACTATAGCAGCTCCTCTGACAAAGCTGACATAGAAAGTAGTGAAATTTCAGTGGACGGAGGCATGTGAGCAGAGTTTACAAGAATTGAAAGACAGATTGACCTCCGCCCCAGTACTAGCATTGCCAGAGGGAACAAATGGGTATGTAGTGTATTGAGACACTTCAGGCTTGGGACTGGGTTGTGTGTTGATGCATCATGGTAAGGTGATTGCTTATGCTTCCAGACAGCTGAGGAAGCACGAAAAGAACTATCCGGCCCATGACCTGGAACTGGCCGTAGTGATCCATGCTCTGAAAATCTGGAGGCATTATCTGTATGGCGTTCAGGTAGACATTTTTACAGATCATAAAAGCCTGCAGTATATTTTCACACAGAGGGAGTTAAATCTGCGGCAACGTCATTGGTTAGAATTGCTGAAAGATTATGACGTAAATATTCTCTACCACCCAGGGAGAGCTAATGTAGTAGCCGATGCCCTCAGCCGTAAGTCAATGGGGAGTTTAGCATATTTGCGACCCGAGAAGCGGGAGTTAGCCAAGGAAATTCATCATCTAGCTGGTTTAGCTGTTCGAGTAGTAGAAACAGAAAATAACAGAGTGGTGATTCAGAACTCTGCTGTGTCATCGTTAGTTACAGAGGTAAAAGAACGCCAGTACGAGGACCCTGACTTAGTCCAGCTCAGAGATAGAGTTCAGAAAGTTAAGGAGCCAGATTTCCAAGTGACTAAGGATGAAGTGCTACGTTGTAAGGGCCGCCTATGTGTCTCGAATGTTTCAGGGCTTCGCCAGCAGATCATGCATGAGGTACATTATGCTTGCTATTCCCTCCATCCAGGAGCAACGAAAATGTACCACGACATCAGAGACATCTACTGGTGGCCAGGTATGAAAGCTGAAATAGCCGAATTTGTATCTAGATGTCCTAACTGCCAGCAGGTGAAAGTAGAACACCAGAAACCGGGCGGTCTGACGCAGGATATAGCTGTGCCTTTGTGGAAATGGGAAGCGATAAATATGGATTTTGTAACAGGGTTACCCCGTACCAGACGCAGAAATGATTCTATTTGGGTAATCATTGACAGATTAACAAAATCAACCCATTTCTTGCCAGTACGAACTACATTCTCTGCTGAGGATTATGCTGAACTGTATATCAGAGAGATAGTCAGATTGCATGGTGTGCCGGTGTCTATTATCTCAGATAGAGGAGCACAATTTACAGCTAGATTTTGGCAGTCGTTCCAGAGGGGTCTGGGAACGCAGATTAATTTGAGCACAACATTCCACCCTTAGACAGATGGAAAGGCTGAGCGCATTATTCAAACGCTCGAAGATATGCTATGAGCGTGTGTACTAGATTTTGGGGGCAGCTGGGATGAGCATCTGTCGTTGATTGAATTTGCCTATAATAACAGTTATCATTCAGCTATCCAGATGGCGCCCTTTGAAGCATTATATGGGCGGAAATGTAGATCACCCGTTGGTTGGTTTGAAGTAGGGGAGACAACGCTGATTGGGCCGGATATTATTTGTCAATCAGAAGAGGCGGTGAAGCTTATCAGAGAACGCCTACTGACTGCTCAGAGCCACCAGAAGTCTTATGCAGATATGCGGCGCAGAAATTTAGAATTTGCAGTGGATGACTGGGTATATTTGAAAGTGTCTCCGATGAAAGGGGTGATGAGATTTGGCAAGAAAGGCAAGCTTAGCCCGAGGTTCATTAGGCCATATCAGATTCGGCGAAGAATAGGCCGAGTAGCATACGAATTGAACTTGCCCCCAGAATTAGAGTTTGTTCACCCAGTATTCCATGTATCTATGTTGAGGAAGTTCGTAGGAGACCCTTCCACTGTTGTTCCAGTTCAGGATGTCCAGGTCACAGAAGAGTTAGCATATGAAGAGGTTCTAGTAGCTATCTTAGACAGACAGATTCATAGATTGAGAACTAAAGATATTGCGTCTGTCAAGGTATTGTGGTGTAACAGGAACCGAGAAGAGATGACCTGGGAAGCCGAAGAGGACATGAAAGCCAGATATCCCCACTTATTCCAGGCATAGGCAAACAAGAGGTATGTTAGAACTGTTTTTCCTTATGAATATTATTATATAGTGTGGAGTACCTATATTGGGCTTTTCTGCTTTTCAGGAATTTTGAGATAGTCCATAATACAGGGGAAACTCTGCCGAAGTTTTTCCAGCGGTAAGTCAGCCAGTTAAGATTTCTATAAATCAGAATGTCATTCGAGGACAAATGTTCTTAAGGAGGGGAGGATGTTACACTCCATAAATTTTAAATGAATAAATAGTCTAATGGCATGTTGATTAAGGGATTTAGAAGGCAAGCGAAAAAAAAAAGAAGAGGGAAAGTCGGTTTTCCCTTTCAATATAACAAAATTTCCAGCAAACATAGGGTTAAGCCAATATTAAGGTAAACCCATAATATATATATATAATTCCTTCTAATTACGCTGCGAAACGCGGTCTAAACTCTGTTCCGTCTTAGATACCGAGGTATAAAGCTGCAGAGAGCAATCCTACAGAGTTGGTTTCGTGAAATTTGGCCGGCGAAACATCGTGATACCGAGTTGGGAGAAACAACAGAAGTACCGACGGAAATCACATCGGTCAGTCGGGTACTCAAAAACCAGGCATGTAAAAGTTATTCTTTCGGCAAGACTGGAAGTATAGTCTAGAAAATAAATAGAATAAAGGCTATTAACAGATACCTAGCGTACAGGAACGATTTTAGTACAATTTCCAGCAAGCATGCTAGTATATCATTACGTATCATGCGATAATCAGAATAACGGATAGTCAGATGATTTTAGATAATAATGTGGTATCAGCTAGTAACTCAGCATGTTCGTACGTAATATCCAGAATGGAAGTTGTAAAAGTAGTATAATAAATTAGCAAGATTACAGATAGTATGTATCACATTTGTTGAGACTGTATCCGGGAATAGATGGCACATTTTATGTTATTGAGCTATATCCAGTTATAGATGGCATGTTCTATGCTATTGAGTTATATCCAGATATGATCAGATCAGTAATCAGATATAGAAATAGCTCCAGACGCTGATATAGCTCCAGATACAGATGTAGCTCCAGAAAGGGGCACTGCATTGCTTGCCTGCAGGTACACATAGACGAGGAGTCGATCCATCGTGATCCAGTCATCAGAGTTATCAGCTCCTATCATCTGGAGCTAGACAGTTGGAGGTTTGTTCCTATTTCCTTTTTGATTACAGTTTGGGTAGGTCGGGGCCCTGTCCCGACCATTCTATTATTACTTCCTAGGGGCTTGCAGTCTGATGTTTCCTACGGTGGTGGAGCCGGTCGTGTGGGGCCATGCATGTATATATGTATTTAGTTATTGATATTGGCCGTGTGGGGCCTTCTTATGGTTATAGTTAGTGACCTTGTCGGTCACAAATGTGAATAGCAGTTGCTTCAGATTATAGTGTCATCATTCTGGTTAGCTGTTGTGCTTTGCAGGTGGCTATAGGCCTAATCGGCCGGGGGCTGTATTTACAGCCGCTATATAGCCGGTTCATTTCTTGAAATAGAGCCAGAGTCTAGCAGGCACCAAGTGTCCATCATACCCCCCAAGGTGGGGTGTGACAGACGACTTGTGGCCCTCACTCGCTGCCACTGATAAATTTTTCCTTCAATTGAAATTCTCCTACTAACGACTAAGACTTTGAGTCGTTAACAGGGATGATGACTCATTACATGCTTTTGTTGTCACCACTGGAAGTCACACCATTAAATACCTCCCAACCAATGAGCCACCTGACAAGTCGTGAAGTGACACCACGACTCATCCCTCTATCCGTTAGGTCTCTTGGACCTCAACATTCTCCCAACTCTTTTGTGCACCATGGGCTTCCCGACGACTCATTGATTCATGTGATGAGTAATTCCTCGACCGTCTCCATTGGTAACACTTCTTCCACATCCAACTCCACCCCATCTAAAAGACCACTTAACGATCTGTTAAGAGACTTCACGGCTCACTTGATGGGTCGTCTTGTGACCTAGTGTGAATTTTCCTACTTTCTTAATTTCAACCCTCGGGTCTGATATTAGGGACTCTTGGGGTATTACAAGAGGATACCTTGTGTAACACCCTAAAAGTTCCTAAGACTAAACCCAGAAGTAGAAGAAAAACAACAGGGAAACCAGAAAATTTTACCTTAGAATGACTCGTCCAATAAGTTATCGTCAGGAACAACGACCCGTTAGAAGAGTCATTATTGGCTTCTAAGATTTTCCCTCATAATCTAATGAGACATAGAATGACTCGTTGGATGGAGTAATGTGTTTTCATTTCATCCATCGCGATCGAGTCCAAAAACCTATCAAATTGTTCCCTGAGTCAATGAGCCAAGTGACGAGTCGTCGAAAGATGTAATGACTCATCCTATTAAGCCGTTAGATAATATCTAGAAAGTGTAAAAATCCCTCTAGTGAAAATAGGTGGAAATAATGACCTGCTGTCCCATTTAACAAGTCGTTCTTTCTGTTCATTGGGAGAAGTTCAGAGTTTGTTCAAAATCTGTCTAGTGACTACGACTGGATTCAAGGAACCATTGTTCCATATAATGGGTAGTCTTTTCTGTTCGTTGATTGAAATCTAGAAATAGAGTCATTAAAACCTAGGAACATCAACTGGTCCCAACCAGTCATGGTCACAACCAATGACTCGTTGTGTGACCCATTGGATTCTGACGATAGTTTTTCAAATATTTTCTCTAGGGGAATTATCGTAACTTCCCACTATTTTAGTTCCTAAACTACGTCATATTGGGGTATCCTAAGGGTAAATTAGAGGGTTTAGTCTATATTCCTCCTTCATTCTTCCCTCACACTCTCAAATTCCTCCGTAAGAACTTAGATAGGAGTTCAAGGCAAGAATTAGGGCTTCAACTTTCTTCTTAGATTTTCGCACTCCTACTTCAGAGGTTTCTTATACTAGTATGTGGGACTTCAAAAAAGGTTGCTGTCACCCTTATGTCCCAAGAATTCAGTAACCCTAACATTGAAATTTTTTGAAATGATGACCTAGGGCTTTTTCCTTCTAATTGTTGAAATCCCCTACTTTGCTATGATATGAAACTTTTATGTTTAGAAATATCATATATTCAAGTTAGAATCTTTAGTACTACTGTATGTTTTATAAGATATTAAATTTTTCCTTATGTTCTCATGAAATTGTGAAATGCTTTACAGTGTTTCTACTATTTTCAGTTTACGCAGTAACAGTAATAGTATCAGTTATAAGTATATTCAGTACTCTCAGTTTTTAGGTCCTTTAGGCTCTCAGGACACTTCCAAATAAGTAGTTCTGACCTATCCTTAGGACACCATTTCGACCTATTAGTTTAGTTTAGTATTAATATATGTACATCTATTATGTGTTTTCAGTTTGGAGTAGTACATAGCACCGAGAAGGCTGAGGTTTAGCTCAACCAAGTTCCCAAAACTACGTGCCATAGTAGGATTTAACCCTACTAGATTTTACAATTAGTGATCACACAACACAGTCACTGTACCCTGGCAAGGTACGACGGGCTCTATCGATGGGGTTTAAATATCAAACTCCACATCTAGCTCACGTGGTTATATGTTGGTTAACAGACACTCCCATGGTAATGTACAATCATAGTTCACAGTCAAGTCTTACAAATTTCAGATATGCTTATGAATTTAATTTTAGATTATTAGTTCTTATAGTATTTTCTACGATCTTTAGACTCGATCAATACTTATGATTTAGGCATGGTTGTTGTATGTCATATCAATCTAGTTTATGTATTATCAACACTTTTTTATTTTATTTAATATCTTGCATACTCAATACATTTGAAGTGCTGATACATACTTTCCATGCTATATCGTTTTATGATATAGGCCTAGGTACCCAACCTCAACATTGCAGTTAGCTTCCCCGATGATATTTAGTAGTGTTCTATTGGTGAATCCTCATCTTCCAAGGATCAGAGATGCTTTTTCTGTTTTAGTAGTATTAATTTAGTTTTCTAGACTTAGAGTTAGCTGGAGGCTTATCCCAGCAACTCATCAGTTAGTAGAGGCTTTCAAACAGATTGGTATTAGTTTCAGCTTATTTTGTTTATCATTGTTGTTTACAAACATCGAGTGTTTGCCAGACTTTATCTTTTCTTAATAAAAGTCTGTTTTGTACTTCAGTAGCTTCTATAGTTTTCAATATTTAAATTCTAGAATGTAAGTAGTATGCTATGCCATGGGTTTGCTTGAGGTCACTTGTGACTCTAAGTACTGTGTCGCATCTAGGGTGTAAACTTGGGCCATGAAAAACTTGGTATCATAGCATTAGGTTTAGAGTGTCCTAGGATGTCTAAAACCTGTTCCAAGTAGAGTTCTTTACATGGGTGTGAAGTGAGCCATACTTATGAGGGGGAGGCTACATGACGTTTTGGAAAAATTCCCTTTTCTTAATGATTCTTTTCATGCGTAGAGTATGAATCTACAAAAATGTCCTTCTAACTCATGCTCTACTATTTTTAGTTAATGATACCTCCCAGAAGAGGAAGTGGAAGGAGGACTGGTAATGCCAACTAGCAAGCCCCACTAGCTCCAACATCCCTCAGGATGGTCAGGTGACACCTACTAAATTCTGGGTCACTATTCAGATGCTAGCTCAGGTGGTGACCAACCAGGTCAACTAATAGGCCGTCGTACCTGCCAATGTGAGTGGACCTATAGATGCTACTAGAATCCCGAACTTTACTCGGATGAATCCCCTAGAATTTCATGATCTAAGGTAGATGAGGACCCACAGGACTTCATCGATGAGGTTTAGAAGATCACCCAAATCATGGATTTTACCTCCATCGAAAGTGCGGAGTTGGACGCCTATCAGCTAAAAGAAGTGGATTAGATATGGTATAGACAGTGGAAGGAAGGGATATGGGTTTGTATAGGTATGATGAAGAGGGATGAGTTCATGACTATGTTTTCTAGACAGGTTCTTTCCCCGAGAGTTAAGGAAAGCAAAGGCCGTGAAGTTCGTAAATTTAAAAAGAATGATATGGCGGTGCAGGAGTATGCCTTAAAGTTTATTCAGCTGTCAAAGTATTCTCTGGAGATGGTTGTTGAGCTGAGAGATTGCATGCTTAAATTTGTAAATGGGGTCTCAGACTTGGTGGTTAAGGAGTGTAGGACTGTCATGCTCATCAACAATATGGACATCTCCAGGTTTATAATCCATGCACAACAGATAGAGGTAGAGAAATTGAAAGAGATAGAAAGGGAAAATATGTAGTCTACGTCAGTTTGAGTATTCCTAGTAGAGATCAAGTGGTGGTAATCGCCCCAGCAGCAGCAACGGTGACCTCCAACACCCTTTTCAGCTATGGCTCCTTCTTCCAAGTCCTATACAGATCGAAGGGATGGTGTATTAGGCTCCCAGTCTCAGAGCCATGTCTTCACCAACCGAACTTCTCTGGTATGTCCTAAGTGTGGTAAGAACTATCCGGGTGAGTGCCATTTGGGAAAGGAAGGTTGTTTTGGTTGTGGACAGCTGGATCACAGTTGAGGGATTGCCCATCAATAGGACAGGGGAAGGTCCAATCCAGTACATCAGCAGCTCCGCCAGGTTGCTCAACTCAGTAGGGTGCTACCTCAGGTATAGGTGGCGATCGGCGTCAGAACTGATTCTATACCCTATCCTCCCATCAAGACCAGGAGAACTCACTTGACGTAGTCACTGGTATAATACGCCTCTTTCAAATAAAATTTTATGCTTTATTTCAAGCACTTTACATGGACCATATCCTCTAGGCATGAGCTTGGTCTTTCTGTTGTTGGGAAACCTTTCCTTGAGAAAATGGACTAAAACGCAATCACCTGGTTCAAAGACAACTCTTTTTGCGTCCCTTGTTGGCTTTCTTGGCTATCTTTTGATTTCTCTTCTCAAGTTGGAGATGCACTGTAACACCCCAGAACTTCCTAAGACTAGCATTTAGATTTAAAACTTGATCCTGCAGGAAATTGAGAAGAAAAGATCTCAGTACAAGTCACAATATGACTCGTACAATTGAGGTACGAATCATACCTAAACTCGTGACAGGAGGATGGAGAAGTACAGTGAATGAGATTGGAGAAACCACGACTCCATGTTACAAATTGTATTATCCTAGTATGGAGCATACTATATAGTCATGGAAAAGTTTAGAGAAATGGTTAGGGAAATCCCAAGTAACCACGAGTCATGGTACGACTCATGGTACAGTGGTACGACCCGTAGGATGGGTCGTGAGAGAGATTAGAGGAAGTATCAGAAGTAAGCTACGGATTGTAGCAAGACTCAGGGGATGTTGGTATGGGCCGTAGTAAGCATCCATGGAAAACTTTAGAGAAATGGGTTGAAGCAGAGTTCCTAACCACGAGAGGTAGTACGAATGGTAGTATTTTGGTATGACCCGTAGGTTGAGTCGTACCACCTGTCAGGAAGAAATTTTAAAATAGTTTCCAAGGGCATTTTTGTAACTTTTCATTATTTTAATGCCTAAGCTACATTGTTTGGGATTTGTTTAGAAGGGAATTTAGGGAGGATTGATTGATTGTTTTCTTATTCTCCCTCAAACTCTCAGAAATGGTATAAAGAATTCAGACAATTCTCCCATAGTAGGACTAGGGCTTTCATTCTTCTCAAGCTTTCTAGGTAGTTTTTAGGGGAACTTCTACTCCAGGTATGTGGAATCTCAACAAGGGAATTGCTCTTCCCTTGTGCCATAAAACTTCTTACAAAAAACTTTATCAGTTCTAGCCCTGTGAAATATAGAAACTAGGATTGTTCTTCAGTTAGATTAGGAAATTTTCTTCTTGATATAATTCTTGTAATTCTTGAAGATTTCTACCAGCTATAATTCATATCGATATCCCTTTCTATGAATATGTGTTTTAGCCCTAATCCTTAAATATGGTTTGAATTAATCTTGCATAATTGAAAGTCTTGATATTAATGTTGCTTGATTCAGATAATTTCTTTTTAAATCAACATGATAGTACAAATATGTGATCAGAAATTAGCTTATGGCTAGTTCAGTTAGTACTTAGCATTTTCAATATCCTACAGAAATGTCAGCTGATCAATTTGACTATAGTCAGTCTTTTGAGGAGTTCAATTAAACTCCGTAGTCTTAATTATCAGTCCTCAAATTGTTCTTTAGACAGTTACGATGCTTTTAGATAAAGAAACTCTGACAAGTCTTAGAACACCTATGTTTCAGTTATCAGGTCCTCTAGATTCTCAGAATGCTTCTAGATAAGTTGTTCTAATTTAAATCTTAGGAAATTAGTTTCGAGCTATCAACCTAGTCAGTCAAAAATTAGGATTTCCAGTGGGAGTAGAACTTAGCATGAGCGAGCCGGGGTTCAGCGCATCCACGTTCCTAGAACTACATTGCCACTGTAGGTTACTAGCCCGAGTGGGCATCAGATCGTGATCACTCAACTCAACTACTATACCTTGGCAAGGTTTAGTGGGCCTTCTCTGATGGGGGTACACATCGGACTCCTGTCGGTTATAGTTTCTCCCACAATATACATAGGATAGTACAATATAGCCTGGTATAGTGTCAGTCTCCAGCTCAATCTAGTCCTCTAGATTTCAAGATATGCTTATGGTCTTCAAACATTTTTATTGTTTATAGTATTTATGATTCTTATTACGGTCCTTGCATGTTCTTTTTCAGTTCAGCTTAAAGCTTTTCAGTGCTTGTATGTTTATTCCATATTCCTCATACTCAGTACATTTAAAGTACTGATTCATATCTTCTATGTTGTCTTATCATACAGGCGCAGGTCCTCAGACTCAGCACCGTCAGTAGCCCCTCTTCAGTGACATTCAGTAATATCTTGTGGTGAGTCCTCATTTTTTCTGAGGATGAAAGTTTCGCTTCCATTTTAATTTTTTTTTTGATTTTAGACTTTAGAGTTAGTTGGAGACTTGTCCAGCAACTCAACAGTTTCTTAGTTGGCTTTCAAATAGAGTTAGTAACTCAGTGTGTTATCAAATGTAGTGTATTGCTTAACTGTATTTATTCAGTTTTAGTTTCAAGCTTCCGCTTATAGACTTCATACAGTATTCAGTTTTCAGTAGTATGCTATGCCATGGGCTAGCTTGGGTTTACTTGTGGCCCTAAGTACCGTGTCGCGTCTAGGGTGTAGAATCGGGTCATGGCATCCACCAACTCATTCCCTTCCTGGCCTCAACCCTTTTGCTGCCATCTAAACTCAACACAACATCTTGAGACAAAGGGGTTAGATCAAGGGGGTTAAGGTGGTTAAAACCATAAACATCCTGCAATGGAGACATGCCAATAGTACTATGAATCACACAATTATAAGCAAATTAATCTAGAGGTAATTGATCTTCCCAAGATGTGAGTTTATCTTTAACCATGGCCCGAAGCATAGAACCTAGAGTCCTATTCACAACCTGGGTTTGGCCATCGCTTTGTGGGTGACAAGATGTGGAAAACAACAACCTAGTACCAAATCGGCCCCACAATTCCTTCCAAAAATGGCTAAGGAACTTTGGGTCCCTATCACTCACTATGGTTTTAGAAATTCCATGCAATTTAACCACATGTTCAACAAATAAGGATGCAACATGAGAAGTTTCGTCACATTTATGACATGCAATAAAATGAGCCATCTTTGAAAATCGGTCAACAACCATAAAAATGCTATCCCTACCCCTTATAGTACTTGGCAACCCAACACAAAGTCCATAGAAATGTCAAGCCAAGGCCTGTGGGGTATGGGAAGAGGGGTATACGAATCATGGCGAAGTAGTCTAGATTTAGCACTATGACATTCAACACATTGACCACAAAGCTTAGCAACATCATTAGGCATCTTAGGCCAATAAATTTGTTTTTCAAGAATTCCCAAGGTTTTATCAATTCTAAGATGGCCCATCAAACTCCCATCATGTGCCTCTCTCACAAGGAGTTTCCTCCAAGAGCTCATTGGCATACATAAATGTTTGTTTTTGAACAAGTAACCATAAAATCTAGAAAAAGGAGTTAGGGGTTTATCCTTAAGCCCATTCTCCCTTTCTCATGCTTCACAATCTTTGAAGATTTGAGCAAATTTGGGGTCCTCAGAATATAAAGACTAAAAGCTTTCAAAACCCATTAATTTGGAAGTCAAAGTAGTAACCAAAACATTCTTCCTAGACAAGGTATCCTCCACCACATTATCCTTCCCCTTTTTTTTTATATATTGGATTACATAAGAGAAAGTTTCAAGGAATTCAATCCATTTGGCATGCCTCTTGTTCAACATTCCTTGGGTCTTAAGATGTTTCAAGGTCTCATGATTGGTCCTAATAGCTAACTCTTTAGGTCACAAGTAATGTTGCCAATCATCTAAAGCTCTAATCAAAGCATAAAGCTCAAGATCATAGGTGAAATAATTCAAGGTCGCACCTTTGAGCTTCTCACTAAAATAAGCAATGGGCTTCAAATCTTGCATCAAAACGGCACCAATTCTCACTTTACTAGAATCACATTCAATTTTAAAAGTCTTATCAAAGTTGAGAAATTGCAACATTGGTGTGGAGCTAAACATTTATTTCAAAGTTTCAAAAGACCTTACTTGCTCCTCACCCCAAATAAAAGGCACATTCTTTCAGATCACTTTGGTCAAGGGAGCGACTATGGTGTTAAAACCCTTAACAAACTGTCTATAGAAACTAGCCAATCCATGAAAACTACGAACATCACCAACGGATCTAGGAGTTGTCCAATTTCATAATAACGTCTATTTTGGATTCATCAACCTCAACACCCCTTGAACTCAAAACAAAACCCAAGAAGACAACTTCATCAACACCAAAAGAACAATTATCAATATTAACATAAAGTTGTTCACATCAAAGCATATAAAAAACATATCTCAAATGATTAACATATTCATCCATGGTCTTTCTATACACCAACATATCTTCAAAATATACAATAACAAATCTACTAAGGAAAGGCTTCATCACATGGTCCATTAGGCGCATGAAAGTACTAGGAGGGCTAGTGATATCAAAAGGCATCACCAACCAGTCATATAGACTAAATTTGGTCTTGAATTCTATTTTTCATTCATCTCCGGGTTTTATCCGGATTTGATGGTAACTACTTCAAAGATCAATCTTAGAGAATATGCAAGAACCATTCAATTCATCTAACATTTTATAAAGTCTAGGAATGGGAAGGCGATACTTTACTGCGATTTTATTGATGACACGACAATTAACACACATCCTCCAAGAGCCATATTTCTTTGGCACAAAGATCACCGAAACTGTACACGGGCTCATGCTTTCTTTCACTACCCTTTTTTCAAGGAGTGCATCCACTTGCTTTTGAAGTTCTTTGGTGTCCGCCAAATTGGACCAGTAAGCCAATTTGTTTGGCAATTGTGACCCCGGGATGAAGTCAATTTGATGCACAATATCCCTCAAGGGAGGCAATCCCTTTGGGAGGTCCAATGGGAACACATCATCATGATCCTACAAAAGAGAAGAAATAGGACTAGGCAAAGAAGGGATTAGTTTGTTATTAAGCAAAGAATAGTCGCTATGCATGAGAAGGACCACCGATTGCCTTTCTTCCAACTCCTCCCTAAGTTCCTTGATACTTTCCAAGAGAGCCACCTTTGCTTTCGCCGTAGAGTTCACCTCTCTTTCACTCTCCTTTTTGGCACCAACTCCGCTACTACCAACAACTCCCTTGCATTTCTCCTTCAAGTCCTTCATTTTGATGTACATGTCACTCACATGCAATGGAGTCAAGGGGTAGAGAAAATGTTTGTACCCCTCATGTACAAAGGAATACCAATTGGTTCTACCATCATGATGAGTAGCTCTATCATATTGCCAAGGTCACCCAAGCAGCAATTGGCAAGCTTGCATAGGCACCACATCAGAAAGAAGCTTATCTTGGTATGTACCAATCTTGAATTTGATCACAACTTGGCGATAGACCCTCTATTCCCACACTCACTCAACCATTGAAGTTTGTAAGGAGAAGAGTATTTTTGGTGGTGGGAAGGTGAAGAAAGTATACCAAAGAAGAACTTGCCACATTGGTACAACTACCACCATAAACAACCAAGGAGCACACATTCCCTTTAATGAGATATTTAAAATTGATAGATTTTCACTTTGATTAGGGTCATCCGTAGACTTACTTATCATCAATGCACTACATAATTTGGAATGGTGAGCTCCCCTTCTTGAGGCATATCATTGACTACCAAGACCCACTTGGCTAGTCTAAAAGGAACACCAACATCATCACCATCCCCACACTCCTCATCAACTACAATATAATCCTACACTTGGGGTTCTTCAATGTCAACCCCCT
Source organism: Datura wrightii (assembly GCA_035772735.1). Taxonomy (NCBI): domain Eukaryota; kingdom Viridiplantae; phylum Streptophyta; class Magnoliopsida; order Solanales; family Solanaceae; genus Datura; species Datura wrightii. Next base: position 108,811,212 of record JASDFA010000018.1, read on the forward strand.
CAACAACATCAACATTATCATAATAATAAAGACCATCAACCAACACAATAAATGCTCTCTGATTGGGGCACTCACTCATCTTATGACCAAAACCTTAACATTTGTGACATTTAAGAGGGCAAGAAGTGTTACCTACTTCTTTTGGAGGAAGAATGGTGGTGGGCCACTCTAATTGATTGATTTTGAGAAAAGGCTTCTCGACATCTTGTATGGTATCCTTGTCCTTTTGCCAATTGGAAGAAGAAGTTCCACCAACTTTGTTGTAGTTCCAAGTACATTTGGAACCCCTTGATTTTTCAAACTTCTCCTCTTGGAGCCCCACCCCTATCTCAATAGCCACCTTAAGAGCTTTATTGATATCACGATAGTAGTGGAGTCTCATGCCGAAAGCAATCTCCTTACTCAACCTGGCTCTAAACTGAGTCATATCATTCAAAGGATCTTCATCAAAATCAATCTGCATCTTCAAGATTTGGAACTCATCATAGTATTGCTCTATGCTTTTGGTGCCTTGTTGTAAAGTGTAGATTTTCTTTAGTTGCTCTTGGAAGTACCTCTCAGAAAGATACTTCTGCTTCAAAATTGTTTTCAACTCTTCCCAAGGTGTGGTGGGAGACAAACTATGAATCCTTCATGCCTTAACTTGGGTTTCCCACCATGTGGAAGAAAAGCACTCAAATTGAGCAATGGCATAAGACGCCTTCCAGACATCGGACATCTCATTTGTCAAGAAGATCCTATCACATTGCATCACCCAATAAAGAAAGATATTCGAGTTGCTTTTATCTTTGAAGAAAGGAAGAGTCACTTTGATATAATTGAGACTCATGTTTCGACCTCCATTGTTGCCATTGAACTCATGAAACTCATAAGAGAACTCATTATGGTAGCGGCTACCATATTGACCATCTCATCGATAATCACCCCCATTTCTATCCATGTGATGGATAGGACCATGTCGACCTCCTCTTCCATGGTGAGGACCTTGAAAGTTTATGTGTGGCCCTCTCATATGGGTATGGTAATCATTGGGAACATCATCGAACTCCTCTTGGAACTCCTCATGAAAATCACCATCCAAAGGTTGGGCATTGCAGAGTGGACGAATATTTCTGATTGGAAGGCAGGTATTTGGTAGAGGAAAAGGTATATGTGGGTGTGGTGGAGGAACATATGGTAATGGTGGAGGCACATATAGTCATGGTGGAGGAACATACGGTAGGGTAGGAGTAGGTAATGGAGTGGTAGAAGATGATAAGGGAGTGGTGGAAGTGGGATAGTACATTCGATGTAAAGTTCTTGGTGATATCGGGGAAGAGGAGTCATGACAAACTCCACTTGTTTGACCATGGTGATAGAAAGGAGTAGAAGAAGAGTCTCTATTCCTTGATTCAAGGGCCATCAAGCGATTTTTCGTGTTATCGAACCTCCCATCCATGCGGGAGAGCATGTGCATCAAATCAAGTAAGGTGGGTTCCCAGTGGGCACCCGAGTCTCCTCATCTTGATTGGCCATCGTACCTATGGAAGACACAAAAACAAAGAAAGAAAACTCGTTAATTTAGTGTAAAGAATTCACACTCACTCAAGGAAAGCTCACCTTAGATGCCTCACAATTGCCATGACCAAAGATTGTAGCTTGTGTAATTCATTGAGTTTCAAGTGGCCCAGCTCAACTTGAGGTCTAGAATGGATTCTTGTTGAATCAATAAAGAAACACACAAGCTAACATGACGGAATCAAGAAAGTTGAATGAGAATAAATAAAAGAAAGATAGAAGAAGAAGCACGAAAGAAAATCTGACTAAAAAAAAACTACGTAACAAAAAGTAGGTGAAGTACTTAATGTTAGTAGTTTTTGAGAATTAAAGAGATGAAAAAAGGATGAAGAAATAATTAAAAAAATAATTAAATGTGTTAATAAGATGTTAATTATTGTAGAAATCAAAAGATAAATGAGTTTGGAAGAAGAACCATGAAGTTTGGATACTTAAAAAAAAGTTTTGGAGTCCAAAAAAGTCTCAACACTTAGAAAATTTGGGCCAAAAAGAAAAAAACCTACAGAGTTAGCCTCTGAAGTTGCATCTCATGCACCCCAGGCGCGATTGGGGGAGGCGGACACGTGTGGAATTTGGTTGGCATCTTGCTGGAGCTGACATTGTGATGATCTGGCGCTATGTTGGTGCACTACTAGCGCTGACTCGGCGTTCAATGTGGATAATTTTTTTTTGGGCTTCTGCTGACTGGAGTGATTGGCCTGTGTGGCTGCTGAGATGGCCACTGCATGTCTGTCGCGTGGAAAATAATATTTAAATTTTTTTTTTCAAATCAGTTTCTTTTTTCAATTTCAATTTTTTCCATCTAATAATTTCCACAAATGGACCCACTAACACATTTACACCAAATTAAAGGGAAGAAATGAATCAAAAGTACCTTTGGCTCTTCTTCTTTACCTTGAAGATATGAAGATCTTCAAGAACACCAAGAACATGAAGACCAAAACCCTTGATCAAAACTTCTCCAAATCACTTTAAAATTTTGGATTATGTTTTCTTTAATGTAGAGAATAAACCCCAATCAAAATTAAGCCACAAAGCAACCTCAATAAACAAGACCCAAATGCACTTTTCTTCAAGTTTTCAAGCTCTGAGGTCTTCAATGGTGGATTGATATCCCAAACTCAAATTTCAAGTAGAACCTAAGATCTAGACTCAAAAAGCACTAGGAAACAAGAATCTAGTGACAAAAACAATAAATTAAACAAAATTTTTTTTGGTTGGTTTTTGAATTTCGAGGAATTTTAATTTTTTTGATTTTTGATTAAAACCTAAATCCCAATATTAGTATTGTAAGAAAAAAAATAACCGTTGCTCTAGATACCATATAATATAAGAAAAAGTAAAGAGTAATTAACTTGACATTTAATTGGAAGGACAAGCACCTTTGTTAATGAACAAGAACCTCAAATATGCTATCTAACAAGCACCAAGTTCTTATAAAGACCTCAAGGGAGATGATTCCGTTGCAACCTTCCTCTCTACACAATTAACAATCCGAATCTAGAAAAAAGTTAAGCAATTTACTACACTCAAAATATTCTTTGTTCAAAGTCATGAAAATCTATTATGAAAATTAAAAGAACTCCTATTTATACTAAGGAAAAGTAGAGACTATTACAAATATACCCTTAATGAGTAAGGGCCTTATTTGGATGGTCTTTTTTTTCCCTTGAAAGTCAAGATTAGCCAATTTCATTTCTAGCCACTTTCTTCACTCCTTTGGCCATCTGGTGTTCCTTCTTCTTCCCAAACTATGATGCAAACATGGAATCCTTTGGACATCTCCCATATGCACTCAATTTCTACCTTTTTCATGAATAGGCTGTGTAGATCTTGAAGCTTCCTTGTTTGACTCCTTGTGAACGGTCTTGAAGAAACGTGGATTGCATCAGACTGCTACTCAGGTTAAGCTCAGCACAGCTTTCCACCCACAGATAGATGGCCAGGCTAAGAGTACTATTGAAACTCTGGAGGATATGTTGAGGGCTGGCGTGATCGATTTCAAGGGAAGCTGGGATGATCACCTACCTCTGATCGAGTTTGTATACAACAACAACTGCCATTCTAGTATTTAGATGGCCCCATTTGAGGCACTATATGGTAAGAGGTGTATGACTCCTATAGGGTGGTTCGAGGTTGGTGAAGCTACCTAATAGGGCCTAATTCAGTACATGAAGCCATGTAGAAGGTTCAACTTATTAGAGAACAACTGAAAATAGCTCAAACCTGATAAAATTATATGCATATGTAAGGAGAAGAGAGCTGGAGTTTGCTGTGGATGATTTAGTATATCTAAAAGTTTCACCCATGAAGGGGTGATGAGATTTGGGAAGAAAGGGAAACTCAATTCCCGAAATATTGGTCCTTACCATATCCTGAGACACATTGACAATGTGGACTATGAGTTGGATTTTCCTGAGGAGTTAGCATTGGTGCATCTAGTCTTCCATGTGTCTCTATTGAATAAATGCATAGGTGATCAAACTTCAGTTGTGCCTTTAGAGAGTGTTGGCGTAAAGGATAGTCTCTCTTATGAAGAGGTTTCAGTTTAGATTCTAGACCGTCAAGTTCGTAAGTTTAGGAACAAGGAGGTCACATTTGTAAAAGTTTTATGGAGGAATCAACTGGTTGAGGGAGCTATATGGGAAGCCGAAGAAGATATGATAGCTAGATACCTTCACCTTTTCCCTTCTAGCTCAACTTCAGCATTAGGTACTAAATTCCTCCTCAGTGCTCTATTCAGTTTCACGTTCATCAGCTCTACTCATGTCCTAGTGGGCACTCTTGTTGCATGAATTCAGTTAGTATGTCTATCTCATTTTGGAGTCAATCATTCCTTCAATATTCAGTTTATAGTTGTCAACTTGGGATTGAAGCTCTTTCCTTATGCTTCTAGCCTACTTAGTCTTTATTCGAGGATGAATGTTTCCAAGGGGGAATATTATAACACCTCAAAAGTTTCTAAGACTAAACCCCAAATATAGAAGGAAAACCAGAAAATTTTACCTCGGAATGACTCATCCAACGAGCCATTTGTCAGGACCAATGACCCATCAAAAGAGTTGTTATTGGCTTTTCAAAATTTTCCCTAATGCAAAAAAGAATGACTCATTCGATGAAGTAACGAGTCATCATGTCGCCCGTTGTGATTGAGTCTAGAAACCTGTCAAATTATTCCCTGAATCAATGAGCCAAGTGATGAGTCGTCTGAAGAAGTAACACCTCATCCTATTAAGCCATTAGATGAAATACAAAAAGTGTTAAAATTCCTCTAGTGAAAATGGGTGGAAACAATGACCTGTTGTCCTATTTAACGGGTCATTTTGTCCTTCTGTTAGGAGAAATTCAGAGTATGCTCAAAATCTGTCCAGTGACCACGAGTGGATTCAATGACCAGTTGTTCCATTTAACAGATTGTCCTTTCTATCTGTTGTTTGAAATCTAGAAACAGAATCTTTTAGACCCAGGATCAATGACTGGTCCCAAAAAGTCGTGGTCACAACCAATGACTCGTTGTGTGACCTGTTGGATCCTGACGGCAGTTTTTCAGACATTTTCTCCTAGAGCATTTTCATAAATTCCCACTATTTTAGTTCCTAAACTAAGTCATATTGGGGTATCCTAGGGGGAAATTAGAGGGACTAGTCAACATTCCTCCTTTATTCTTCCCTCACACTCTTAGAATTCCTCCGTAAGAACTCAGACAGGCAGTTCAAGGCAAAAACTAGGGCTTCAAATTTCTTCTTAGATTTTCGGGCTCCTTCTTCAGAGATTTCTTCTACAGGTATGTGGAACTTCAAAAAGGTCTCCTTTCACCGTTATGTCCTAAGAATTCAGTAGCTTTAGGCTTGAAATTTTAGAAATCATGACCTAGGGGTTTTTTCCTCTAATTGTTGAATCCCCTACTTTGCTATAATGTCAGCCAAAGTTTAGAAATATCATATATTCAAGTTAGCATCTTCAGTACTACCTTATGTTTAATAAGATTTTAAATTTGTTCTAATGTTCTCAGGAAATTGTGAAATATTGCTTTACAGTGTCTCTGCTATTTTCAATATACCCAACAACAGTAATAGTATTAGCTATAAGTATATTCAGTACCCTCAGTTGTCAGGTCCTTTAGGCTCTCATGAAATTTCCAGATAAGTAGTTCTGACCTAGCCTTAGGAGACCATTTCGAGCTATTGGTTCAGTTCAATATTTATATATGTACATCTGTTATGTGTCTTCAATTGGAAGTAGTACTTAGCACCAAGAGTGCCAGGGTTCAGCACACCCAGGTTTTCAAAACTATGTGCCACTATAGGATTTAACCTGAATGAGTTTTACAATTAGTGATCACATAGCCTAGTCATTGTACCCTGGCAAGGTACGGTGAGCCCTATCGATAAGGAGTAAATATCAAACTTCACGTCTAGCTCACATGGTTATATGTCAATTAACAGACACTCCCATAGTACCCACAATCATAGTTCACATTTTAGTATTACAGATTTAAGATATGCTTATGACTTTAATTTCAGATTATAAGTTCTTACAGTATTTTATATGATCTTCAAACTTGTTCAGTTCTTATGATTCAGGAATGGTTGTTGTATGTCATATCAGTGCAGTTTATGTATTATCATCACTTTTATGTTTTATTTGATATTTCGCATACTCAGTACATTCCAAGTACCGACACATACTTTCTATGTTGTATCATTTTATGATATAAGCCTAGATACCAAGCCTCAACATCGCAATTTGCTTCCCTGATGATATTCAATCTTGTTCTATTGGTGAGTCCTTATCTTTCGAGGACTAGAGATATTCTTTCTATTTTAGTAGTATTAGTTTACTTTTCCAGACTTAGAGTTAGCAGGGGGCTTGTTTTGGAAACTCATCAGTCAGTAGAGGTTTTCAGACAGTGTGGTATTAGTTTCAGCTTATTTTCTTTATCAGTGTTGTTTACAAACATCCAGTGTTTGCCAACTTTATCTTTTCGCATAAAAGATTGTTTTGTACTTCAGTAGCTTCCGCTTAGTTTTCTATTTTTAAATTTTAGGATGTAACTAATATGCTATGCCATGGGTTTGATTGGGGTCACTTGTGATTCTATGTACCGTGTCACGTCCAGGATTCAGACTCAGGCCATGACACCTTAACCGTTACAGCAGTCTCGCGATAGCGACAATTCGCCTGTTAAAGCGTCTCCCTAATTAGGTAGTAGCCCTGATTCATTTATCCGTTCCTCTTTCATTTCTCCATTTAAACATTATCGACATGTATACCTCATTTACACGTCCATATTCACAAACCCTGTCCATTTTTTTAATGACCTATTTATTGAGTCACATGAGTAACTTACCCTCAATAATTTCGTACATTAATAATAAATTTAAACCAGCGATCTCCTCGTAATTCACTATCATCATTAACTCAATTATGTCACCTTCTATAGCTCACAAAGACCACATTAATCAAGCATTCAATCAGAATACTAATTAAATAACTCAAGTACATACAAGGAAAGCATCAACGATACCGATGGAGTTAAGTCCTCCATAATTTAAGTACATGTACATACTTGTCTCTCCCGAATTCCACACTACGTCTCTACACCATACTCATGTCATGTAATACCATACCTGTACCATATCATCATGTATTACCTTCCAACCATGTCTTTCACATCATGATCGAATCATGTCGGTACATCTCGTATCACACTTGTATATCTGTACATCTTTGTCATCGCAGCCATATGTATATCATGCCATACCTGCATAAATCTTTGTTTCAATATCGTATCATCAGTGATATACCAGGCACACACCTCCGTCACATCACTGTGCACATACGCCAGAGGGTCTTATATTTTCCCTTCTAGTCATGGCCTACGGGGGACTCTAGAATGTACTATATACCCAGCCGTATGAATGTCTCATCATACCTGTCTGTGTACTCATATCCATACACCCAGCCGTATGAACATTTAGTCACACCTGTCTGTGTACCCATTCAAATTGCTCACTTGGATGCTCACCTGGGGCACGAGCCACTCATATCCAAGTATTCAGTCACAGACTTGATCATGCCAACCTACTCGTCCGGATATTTACCTCGGACATGAGCTCTTTGTTCCCAACACTCAGATGACTCACTTTCCTATTTCGCATGCCACCTCATCTCCTCACTTGGTTATCACAGATATCACCCCTCATTTCGGGAATAGTATGTCATAGATTAATTTATTCACCAAATCACATACATAATAAGAATTACGCATTACAAGATATTACACAATCATGGCCCAGGGCCAGTTCATATTCAGTTATTCATTACATCTCCCATGCCCCAAAAATCAATGAGATATGGTACAATCTGGCCTGCTCGCGAGATTGGACCTTCGCTGAAATGACATCACTACCCCGCCGTGGTCTCGCTGCAGCAGTACTGCTAAAGCAGTACTCTGACCTAGCTTCCCACTCAGAATCCTCTCATAATGGTTCTTTGCAACCAGCTCACCTACTATGCATATACTTAGTATTCAATCCCCATTTTCAATTTACCCTTCTTTCTCAAGAAACTATAATTGATTCGACAAGAACCATAACAATCATAACACATAAGCATATCAAAAGTAAACTCATTAGTCTATTAACTCATGCAAGCGCATGAACTGTCCGACACCCATACCATGACTATCTTCTAGTCCCTTACTCAGGGCATAACTTAGGAGTAGACCTTTTCAAATTTTCTCCTAACAGAGAAATTCATATTATGGTGATTTCATCACCTCCTATTCGCATCCGATTACATTCGTCTCATAGATACTTACTGATTATAATCAATCTAATAGTGATTACCGTGGCAATTCTTCCTACTCATCAATGGAACATCAAGCATATGCACATATTCGATTTGCTAACCAAAGTATAAAAAATAGGTAAATTATAGCCTACTTGGGCACCCCGATATCATCAAGAAGTTTCCAGTTGCGTGCTTACCTCAAGTTTTAAGTTCTTGTAGAAAATCGTCGTGGCGAAGGGTGAAGTTTTTACCTCCTCTAGTCTCCTTGTTTCTCTCTTCTTTTTGGAAATCCTAATTTCTGTTCTGGGCATTTTTATTCACCAACCCTTACAGAAATAGGTTTTTAAATCCCAACCCAGATAAAATTATAAAGTTCTAGTCTGCATCAACGGTTGCAGAGAGGGGACATTAATGAATAGTGAATTTATGCATTTCATAGTCATACTCTGCCCATATTTTTCTATGGTTAGAGAAAAAATTGTGTGTGTTTCATGTGTTTTATGATATATTTGTGAAAAAGAGCTAATGCACATGATTAGATGCTTTTAGGGGTTAAAGTGATGAACTTGAGCTTGTTTAAGGCTTAAAAAAGCAAAAATGGCATGACGGGATTGAAGGAACGAGTATATAGAAGTTGGCATCACGCAGGCACTCCTGTGTGATGGTATGGTTCAAGGAGTAGCGCGATGTGCCATACACACCAGTGCTACGGGCGGCACGAGGCACAGACAAGTTTGGGTGGCTAGAAAAGTCAAATCCCCAATCTACTAGGAACAGAAGCTGCAAAATCCAATTCAAATCCAAGAAGGAAGAATAAAGGCTTAATCTACTGTTATAAATACCCTCTTATCATATTTTTAGGTATCAACTTTTAGTTCAACTCATCATATTAAAACATAGTATTAGTGTTACACAATTCATACTTCGAGAATTTGTATAATAGTTTAGTTGACAATTGTTGGAATTTCATCAAGTTCTTGTGATTCAATATAGTCTTGGAAATTTGTTACTCAATTACTTTTTCTTGTAAGTATTTGATTATGATATCTTCTACATCTTCTACTTGTTTTCTCATAAACATGAGTAGCTAAATCTCTTAGGCTAGGGTTGTGGGAACCATGATAGTTTAATGAATGTTGGCATAATGAAATAGTGATTCTTGAATGGTGAATTGAATGGATTGTTATTCTCTTCATCTTAATGCTAAATTGGCTGTATCTTTAACTTGCCCGACCAAGGAGATTGAAGTTAGGAAAAGAGAATAACAATGGCAATTTGAGGTTAATAACCCTCATTTAATTAACTTGAGCTCTAACCGAGGATAGTTAAAGTCAAGACGTACTACAAAGCAAAAACATACACACTTTTGAGACCGAGAGGATATGGGCAGAAAAAATCTATTGTCCATTGGTGCATATTACACATGCATTTTGAGACCAAGAGGAGATAAGTGTAACTCTTAAGTCGAAAAACCTTAGATATACTAAATGTAAATCTTAATCAAAATTCAGCATGATAAATTACTAGTAAAAGCCTACTAAGTTATGAAATCACGGGGAACACAATCCTAGCTTACCTTCATCAATTTGACACAAACTCAATTATTTCTTAGAACTATTTTCTTTTATTTGCCAAATCCCCTTCTGAAGTATTGATTATAAGTTATCTTATTTTCATCATTAATATATTGTTTCTGCCTATTCCTTGTGGGATCGACCCCAACCTTGGTTGGGTTACTATATTTGACAGCGACCGCTTTATATTTCAATTGCAAGGTGTAATTTGGGTGTGATCAGGAACCACAATGGATTAATGGAAGTAGGCTAAATAAATAGTGATTCTTGAATGGTGAATTGAGTGGATTATTGTTCTCTTCATTTTAATGAGTTTTAAGCAGTTGTAAATGTTGAAACGTGTCTGTATCATCAACTTGCTCGACAAAAGTAGTTGAAGTTAGGAAAAGAGTATATTAATGGAAATTTGAGGCTACCAACCTTTATCTAATTAACTTGAGCTCTAAATAAGGATAGTTAATCCAATACTTATGGTGCGAGCAAAATATACACACCTAAAGCCTGAGAGTATTTTGAATGAAATTCATCTATTTAGGTTGAGAGACGTTAGATGAACTTAATCGATAATCTTATGCAAAATTCACCAGGATAAATCATTGGTAAAATAAGCATACTACATTTTGAAATCATGGGGAACACAGTCCTAGTTTCTTCTCATAATTTGATAACAAAAAACTCATTGCTTAAAAATAGTTTTCCTTTTATTGCTATCAAAAACCTCATTGCTCAAAAATAGTTTTCCTTTCATAGAAATCCCTCTTTTGAAATATTGACTATTGGTTGATTTAATCATTATTAATAGATTATTTTTAACCTATTGTCACCCCCCAAAACAGGGCTAGGGTGCAACTAGAACTCGATTCATGACTGATCGAGAAGTCGGCTATATAGCGTTTGGAAATGTAACACTAAGGCCGACCAAGACACCTGTCACAACCAACCAAGATAAATACTAGACCCATAAGGTCTCAATGATGAAGAATAAGAAATTCGGAAAGTCGACAAGGCTGCAATAAAACTAAACATAGCATTGGAACACCAACACAACTACACAACCAAAACTACTATACAAACTAGTCCACATCATCCTCTACAGAGTAAACAAACTGAATTGCACGGGATAGGGCCCTGACCTACCCCTGCGGTACACAAAACTCAAAATAGTCAAAACTAGGACATGGCTCTTGGAAGAGAGGAGCATACCACTATTCTGTTGAAATTTGGATCCTACTGCGTCTGATGATTTGAGCCTCGGCCTGTACCTACAGCACGATTGAAGGAGGGGTCCCCAGATGAAGGGACGTTAGTGTGAATAAAATGTAATGGTATGTAAGGCTAAAAACTATAAACATATAAGATAACAATGATAACTGAGCCAGAAATGAGGAATAGTAATAACCCGGAATCTTGAAAATCGAAACCTGACAATAACTCAATATTGAAGTGTTAATACAACCCTCTAATGTAAAATAAAAACTATAACTAAAATGCCAGTGGCCAGCCATTTTTCCAGCCACTGTACCACTCTGGGGTAAGAATAAAAAATGCCTCCAGCCGGTGTACCACACCGGGGTAAAATCCGTCCAGTCGGTGTACCACACTGGGGTAAAATAAAAATACCTCCAGTCAGTATACCACACCAGGGTAATATCAATAAATCTTAATCAAAATAATAAACGGAGGCGATATGGCTTATACTGGACCAATTTAACACGCATAACATAGAAATTACAAATACTAAATATGGCCTGCATAGGCCTCCTTCATAATCCATAACTACAAGTGAGCACATATAACATGTAAAGCTAGAAAATAACACTTAAATTCATGTATTTAAAACTTTTATAAATCATAAGGAACTGCGGATGACCTAAGACTTTCAAAAAGATTTATAGATCGTGTTCAAAGGGACATTAGAGCTCGAAGACTCGCTAGCTTGTTGTTCAACTTAAGGGAAAGAGATTATGAAATCTCCCCTTGGCCTGGCATATTTCAAAACATACACATAAGATAAAGGACAACTATAACCAGGCAATCCTAATTCAATAAGTTCGTTTACCCTTAAAATCGTTTACGCGTCATTAACTTGGCTTAAAATCATTTACGCGTCATTATCTTGGCTCTTTCACCAATTTCAGTTAGCAACCAGACCTTTAAATACACTTAACATCACACACGCACACACACACATACACACACCCACACACATATAACATACAGTAAGGACTAGCTAACAATGCCCACAATGAGGGGTCTCCAACTCCACGTACAACTACGACAACAATCAACACAATATCACACTTTAAATGCCTCACTTTGGCTAGGAATAATTTTAACATTTAAACTCAATAAAAACATGAAACTTTAAAGCTTAAATGAAGCTTAACATAATTCCTCAAGACTTGTAAAGAGGTTGCTGGCTCATTCATTTCACAACGCACATGTCGTGCTTAAAAGAACGATGGACAGGGCACCTTGCATACCTTTTTTTTTCGGCGAACTTTCTTATGTTGTTTCTTTATTTCAACAATCAGAACTTATCTCCTTAAATTACTTGAGTTCATATCCAAGTGACAAAGCCATTTCAAGCCAATATATCTAGCCAAAACATCACACCAACAACAGCCACAACAACAACACACCAGGCAACATTTTAGCATAATGCTACGACTTGTTCTACACACTTATAATGAAAGAATGGAAGTAGGAAATTACCTAACTTCATTTGTAACAAACTCCATCAGTATGGAGTTTATTTGCAGTAATACACAGCAACAACAACTTTAATAAATGAGTGGGAACCTTCAACAAAATCACTCCAAAGAATGGCAGCCAAACTTGGCACCAAATTACTAGTTTCAAACTAAGATTCTTGCAAGTTGTATACTAGAAATACTTACCTTTTGCTGGGGGGTTGTTATTGGTTAAAAATAGAAGTAATTGACCTCAACTTGATGTCCAAAAATGCAGCAACCTTGCTGTCCAAAATGCAACAAAAAAAGTTCACAAACACACCAAACACTCCTGCAACTTCTTGTCTTTTAATCAAGAATTCAAGCCAGGTTAGTAGTAGAATTCTTATCTTTTATACTTGTGTTTAATACCTACCAAAAGGGAGAATAAATGTAGCTTACAACAGCTTCAAAAATTCAGCAAATTCACCACAGCAACACTATCCAAGTGCAGCCAAAACAGCCACCAACACACCACCTTCACCTTGTGGTAGATCCCCTTCACTTAGGTTTAGTTTTAATGGGGCTTAGCTTGGTGTATTCCTTATCTATTTGCTGGAAATTTGAGAGGATTCTAGAGGATAAGCAAGCACCTCAAATCTGAAAAAGTTGAAAATGATCTCATAGCACAAGATTTAATGTATAAAGGTATTTGGGCAGTGGCCATATCATTGCCTGATAGTGCCACCGTAAGATGCCTATAACGTTTTACTTCGAACTCCAATTTATGAGCCGTTTGATGTTCTGAAAACTAGACTCAAAGACCTTTAATTTGACAGGTCATGGGGCTTCTAATTCATTATATTTTGGAAAATATGATCATTTAAAATTTACTCTTAGTTATGAACTTCACATACTCTTTGCTTTTCCATTTGTATGCATTTCCCTTGTCATCTATGACCAATGTACAACCCGTACTTCCATTAACATAGCATACAAATACCAAATAATCACCAAAAAATTTTCGAAGGTGTAACACTTATTCCCTGAGGGATCGATCCCAATCTAGTTGGTTTATTATACTTGACAGCGATCGCTTTATACTTCATTGCAAGGTGTAATTTGGGTGTGATCACTCAGCCTTCAAGGTTCTCCAAAAATTAGATGTGAATTGCATACGTCTCTGCAATATAATAGAAATTGGAATCCCATGGAACCAAACAACCTCTTAGATATACAATTTGTCTTACTTTTCCACATTGTAAGTCACTTGGATTGGCACAAAATGGGAAGACTTAGTCAACCTTTCAATGATAACCCATAGTAATCAAACTTGCCTAATATCTTCGGAAGGCCAACCATAAAATCTGTAGTCATCATTTTCTACTTTCATTTCAGAATGGGCATTCTCTAAAGGGTTCCTCCAAGTCTCTAGTTCTTATATCTCACCTGTTGATGATTTAGGCACTGAGCAACAAAGTCTATGATATCACGCTTCATTCTCCCCACTATATGTGCTACTTTAGGTCACAGTACATCTTGGTGGGTGCCAGGATGTATAAAGTACCTCGAACTGTGAGCCTTTAATAGGATAGTCTTAATTAGATCATCCATATAAGCCATATATACATGCCCCTTGATTCTCAAAACACCATCATTATTGATCACAACCTTCTTGGCTTCTACCAACAAGACCTTATCATGAATCTTGCTCAATTTGATATCCTCGAACTATCTAGCCTTAATCTGCTCTAAAAGTGAAGATCTTGCCTCCATAAAAGTCAACACTCCCCCAAAATCGGACACATTAAGTCTCATAAAACGTTGGCCAAGCTTTGAACCTCTCTAGCCAATGGATGCTTTGTGGCCTCCAAATAAGCTAGACTACCCATACTCTCAGTCTTCCTATTTAGAGCATCAGCCATCACAATTGCCTTATCCAGGTGATATAAGAAGGTGACATCATAATCTTTGAGCAGCTCCATCCACCTTCATTGCCTCAAGTTAAGATTACATGTGTTGCAAACTGCGATGGCTAGTAAATACATCACAATGGACATGATAGCGATAGTGCCTCCAAATATTTAGAGTAAATATCATCACTGCCAACTCTAATTCATGCATAAGGTAGTTCTTCTTATGTACCTTTAGCTGCCTAGAAGTGTACAAGATAATCTGCTTATCCTTCATCAAAACAACACCCAAACCAGATCGTGAGGCATCACAATATACTATAAACTCTTTACCTTTTACCAGTAATTCTAGAGTCGGGGATGTAGTCGACAAGGTCTTAAGCTTTTAAAATCTCTCCTCACATCCATCAGAACACTAGAACGACATGTCTTTCTGAGTCAATAGGGTCAACTGAGAAGCAACAGAAGCAAAACTATTCACAAACCAATGGTAGTGGCAAGCCAACCCCACAAAGCTACGGATTTTTATCACCGAAGTGGGCCTAGACTAACTCTTGACGGCCTCCACCTTTTGTGGATCCACTATAATTCCTTCCCTTGAAACCACATGACCCCAAAAGGACACCAATGCTGGCCAAAACCCGCACTTCGAAAATTTAGTATATAGTTGTTTTCTTTCAGCAAGTCTGGAACAATCTTCAAATTATTTTCATGCTTCTCTTACTCCTCAAACAAACTAGTATATCATCAATAAACACAATTATGAATGAATCCAAGTACGACTTAAATGTACTATTCATAGAACTCATGAAAGCAGTTGGAGCATTAGTAAGCCCAAAAGACACAATAAAAAATTCATAATGTCTATACTTTGTTTGAAAAGTTGCCTTACAAATATACTCCGCCCGAATCTTCAACTAATGGTACCTTGAAATCAAGCCAATTTTTGAGAAAATCGAGGCACCCTAAAGCTGGTTAAATAAGTCACCAATCTGGGGAAGAGGGTATATAAATAGTGACTTTGTTCAACTGATGATAGTCAATACACATATGCATATGCTCATCCTTCTTCTTTACAAATAACACAGGCACACCTCACAGGGAAACACTTGGATGAATAAACCCTTTACTAGGCAGATCTGCAACTGCACTTTCACCTCCCTCAACTCAGCTAATGCCATTTAATATGACGAAATGGAAATAGGTTGAGTCTCCGGCTCTAAGTCAATGCAAAAATTAACGATGTATTTTGGTGACATACCAGGTAAATCTGCAGGAAGCACCTCTAAGAATTCATATACCATAGAAATTGACTCAATAGATGGGACCTCTGTACTAGTATTCAGAATGTCTGTTAAAAATGCCAAACCCACTCTTTCCACTAACTTTTTAGCACGGATGTAAGATATTATCTTTTTAGAAGTAGGGCTACAATCACCCTTGCATTCAAGTCGAGACATGCCTAGCATAGCTATAGTGTCAGTCTTAGTGTGACAGTCTAAGATCGTGTGATAAGAAGACAACCAACTCATTCCCAAAAAGATATCAAAATCAACCATGTATAAGATCACCAAATCTATGTAGATTTTGAAACCAATGAATGTTATTGAGCATGACTGGTAGACTCTATCAACAATTGTAGAATTACCAATGGGAGTAGAAATATGAATCAGAGTGTCAACAAAATCATATACCAAGTTTAGACCCATAGTAAAATAAATAGATACATACAAGAAAGACGAACTAGGATAAAATAAAGTCGTAGCTATCCGGTCACAGAAAAGAATGGTATCTATCATAACTGCATCTAAAGCCTCTACCTCAGGTTTGCCCATAAAATCATTGAAGTGTGCAACCTGCTTATGATCCGCCCATGCCGGGCTGTGTACCGTCTCTACCAGCTTGACTACCTCTGCGGTTGGGCTGGGCCCCCCTTTACCAGCTGAGTGGCCATTCCTCCTAAGTTGAGGACAATCGCTACTAAATATGCTATCTCCTTACCTGTTGGAGCTGGAGCTTGAGGATCCTGCTATGGAATAATTTGATCACTTTGTATGAACCTGAGCCATCACCTCCTAATGTGACCATACCCGCTGATAACGCTTAAATTACACCTCTGGAGAAGTATAATGCGGATGTTGTTAATAAAGAACCCAACTTAGTTGGGGTTAATCCCACAAGGAATATGGTGAAGATATAGACTAATGCTAGTATTCATTCTTTTAGTTCAATTATTTCCTAAAGGGGGGTTTGAAAAGAAATAATTAATTGATAGTATTGTGAACTGGTGTTGTTATCAAAATTATGCAATTAACTAGGGAAGTGATCCTCATGGCTTCTTAACTAGGTCAGGTTATTACACTTGTGATCTATCCAAATACGTAGCCTGTAGAACTGATAAACTATGTTTATCCAAATGACTGATTTTTCCCTATTGGATGACTATACTTAATCACCCTGGAGGTTTCATAAGAGATTTCACTTTAACCTTTATCAATAGTTCCAAATTGACTTTCCTGCGACCGCAACTCAAGTTATTCAATGAAGCTGCGTCTGACCTACGAGTCGTAGCATGCTGCTTTGAGTCGTGATTTGCATCTGTAGTATAAGTCTGTAGCTTCTGTTCTTCATAGGTACTGGAGGTTGGTATGACTCATACAATGTCACTATAAGACGTGGTACCGGTCGTGGCTTGAACTTCTAAAATCTAGCATCTTGGATAATTCTCCTACAAGTCCTTCATACGACTCATACCATACTGGTATGACCCGTGCAATCTTTTCATGCCTTAAATATGCCAAGTGTCCAATCCTCAGAATCTCACCACTAGTTTTTCAATATGGTTCGTACCTTGCTGTCATGATTCATGGCCACTGCTCGTAAAATGGTGTAATACCTCGGAAGCCCAAAGATTAGACCTGGGAGTTAAAATGAGAAAACTGTGCAATTGGTGTTGCAGAACCAGGATGAGTCATTAGATGGCTGGTGGGGAGACCAGTGAATATTGTGGAAAGTTTGAGGAGAATGGTCCCCACAGGCGTGGCAACGACTTGTGGTCAGACCCCACGAGTTGTTAGGTTAGCCGTGGGGTGAGGGGGAAGGAAAATAGAAGAAGGTAAGGCAGTGAACCTAACAGAAGCTGACCACGACTGGTTCAGTCAGGTAATGAGTCGTGGGATGGTATAAGTATGAATTGGTGTAATTAAGGGAGTGCACTTGATGGTTGGTGACCACGAGTTGTGGTCACCTCTAATGAGTCATTATGTCAGTCGTTATGAGCCCGGGGAATCAGGCAGGCAGTGTACTTAACGAGAAGCATGATGAGTCGTCTCCCCTAGTGACGAGTCGTTAGGTCATCCGTTTGGACCACCTGACAGCTATTTTATGCGAAATAGTAAGGGTCTTTTCATAAATTCTAAATATCCTAAAGCCTAAACTACATCGTTTTAGCTTATGAAAGGTGGGTTTTTAGAGGGATAATTTATTCTAAGTCCTCATTCATGCATGCAAGAGTATAGAGAGGTGACCAAAGGTGATTCAAGGCTTTCCTCTTCAAATCCTTCCAATTCCTTCTTAGGCATTCAAGGGAGGTTAAGAATGAGTTGTTTTCTGATCGTGGGAAAAAATAGCATGCCCGAGTGATGCTTTATACCTTAATTTAGTCTTGTTTATCTAAGTTATTTTATACATTTTCATGTGATTTTATGTAAATGTGAATATATACTAACCAACATGATTAGTCCTTGTTTTTGAAGGTTAATAATGCATTTGAGGAACTAATTCATGATTTGGTGAAGTGGAGGAATGGAATCAAGAGCAAAACGTGAAAGTCAACAAGAAAACATGCAATAACTGGCACCCTGCGCGATAGGGGCCGTGGCACGCTACCAACGCGGCAACACTTGGCCAAAAATTACATTTTTGGCACATTCCAGTGAGGGTACGCGTTACCAACGTGTCACGGAGGTCAAGTAGGGCGTTCAGCTCCATGACACGTTGCTGTTCCACCACAGGCTAAATTTTGCAATTTTTCAGCATAGTATAAATTGAACCCTTAGCTCCTAAAATCAGAGGGTCACGATTTTATTCTGAAAAACCACCTAGGAGTGAAGGGAGAAGTGGGAGAACTCATCTAGGGTTTATCAAATTCCCTTCTCATCTACCAAATTCATGTAAGTATGTTAGTTTAGTATTAGTTAATTGTAGTTTTACGAACATGAATGGCAAGAACCCTTCCTCTAGGGTTGATGCCATGAATTATGATTGTGATTTTATGAAATTGTTTTGGAATTAAGTTATTGATTGTTGTTTTCATCTTCCATTCTGGATTGTTGGTTGTTTTTATGATTGATCACCATGAAAGCATATTTGTTAGCTTGAGTAATAGCTTGAGAAAGCATTACCTAGGTCAGGACATGAGAATGTGAGGGGCATGTTTGTATCTCGGGAGAGATTTTTGTGTCAGGATAGAAATATACCCAACACCGTGCTTGGTTGAGACACGGGGGTTATGAAACACCAATTTGGGATGTCACATCACCACTCGAAGAAGTAGTTGTGAGGCTAAGTTGAGTTAAATGGTTAGACGCACGAAAGTCCCTAACCGTTTCCCCGTAAACCACAACATAATTGATTGCCCGCGACTAGAAATTAAACTCCTCGCTCACAATGATGAAGTGAGGCTAGATTTCCGTGTTTAGAGGCTCGAAAGACCATAAACATGCAATTCTAATTATGTGAAATAACAATTGATAGTTCCATGCTTAACCCATTGCAAATCGTAGTATCGCATGATTAATGGGTTTTAACTCTATGTTGCTCCTAGAGTAATTTCAGAATACTTCGTTGACCCAAACTTAGACTTAATTAATCTCGATCGAAAAATGTCTATAACCAACACTTGAGGTATTTAAGATCACACTAGAAATGGATAGTTAGAGGAATGGGTCCAGTCCCTGTGGGTTCGACAATCCGGTTCTTAAAAAGAGCCACTATATTACTTGTACGACCCGTACACTTGCGGACGCGCGAATCAGGCACGTCAAGTTTTTGGCGTCGTTGCCGGGGACACTAGGCAATTGGTGAAATTGTATTAAGTGTAAATTTACTGTATTTTTATTTTATTTTCTTAAGTGTTGACAACTTGGTCTTAGCCTGTATTTTGCAGACTTGATTTCTGTGAACACTGGCAATAGACAAAAAGCTGGTGGAATCTTATATAGAGCCAGAACGTATATTTCATAGTAAACGCAGAGAAGCTCTACAAAAGAAGCTGAAGTTGCTCAGACAGACTATTATGGAGCAACAAAATCCACCGGTTGTTAGGGCAGTGTTAGTTCCCGAAGAAGCAGCAGCAAGGCCGGTTCGCGAGGTGGCAATCCCACATGCCAACAATGTAACATCCAGTATCCGCAAACCAGAGCCTGGAGGGAGATTTGAACTCAAGCAAAACATGGTGCAACTGTTGCACACAAGCGGACAATTTACCGGTCTCCCTCATGAAGATCCACAACAACATCTCCAAAACTTTTTGGAGATAAGTGACACTTATATACCCGCTGGAGTGTCACCTGATTATGTTCGGCTTACATTGTTTCCATTCTCATTACTTGGTGAAGCCAAGAGGTGGTTAAAAGCTGAGCCACCAAATTCTATTTCAACGTGGGATGATCTTGCACGAAAGTTCTTGATAAGATTTTTTCCCTCTGGTAAAACAGCCAGACTTAGAAGTCAAATTCTAAGTTTCAAACAGAGGGAGGGGGAAAATTTGTATCAAGCCTGGGAAAGATTTAAATCCATGTTGCGGGACTGTCCTCATCATCATCAGTCCAATGAGGTGTTGGTGCACACATTTATTGAGGGTTTGGAACCCCATACTAAACTTTTGCTAGATTCAGCAGCTGGAGGGCAAGCGCTGGAAAAGACTTATGAGGAGCTGTACACTTTGATAAACCGGATTTCACAGGGCAATCCAGAATGGAATGCTGATTCATCATGAGGTGGAGCAAGGAAAGCAGCAGGAGTGCTTGAAGTGGATGGATTTACAGCTATCGCTGCACAGATAGCTGCCTTGCAGAATCAATTGAACAACTACTTCAGCAACATGAATTTGAACCAGCCTTCAGCTTCAGTCAATGCGGTCCAGCAAATATGGTGTGAAGTGTGTGGAAGCAGTGAGCACTCAGTTGAGTGCTGTGGAGCAAATCCTGATTCGGTTAACTTTGTGGGCAATGCACAAAGAAATCAGCAGCAGTATGGTAGTGGCTACAATTCAAATTGGAGGAACCATCCTTTTCATGGGGTAGCAACAACCAACAAGGCCAAAGTTCGGGTCAGGGTATGCAAAGAAATAAAGGAGGGCAACAGAACTACCAATCTCAATTCAGAAATCATAATGCCCCTCCTCCACCACCATCACCCAGCATTGAGGAGATGTTCAAGACCATGATCGCTAACCAGGCGCAATTGCAGGCTGACTATGTTAAATTGGCAGCCGAAGTGAAAAATAATCAGTTAGCGACCAAGGCTCTTGAGTATCAATTTGGGCAATTTGCTAGTGCCCAAAACACAAGGCCCAGAGGAGGACTGCCTAGCGACACGAATCCTAATCCGAAGCAGGTAAATGCAGTGACCACAAGGAGTGGTTTGCAGCTGAAGGAGGTGGAACCAGAAAGACCACCTCAAAAGTCAGGAGCAGCAGAAGTTGAGGGGGAGCAAAGTGCGGAAAGGGGGAAGACCAAAGAAGCTGAATCAGAAAGACCTCCACCCCCGTTCCCTCAACGACTCAAGAAACACAAAGAGGAGGCGTGTTTCAAGAAATTCATGGAGGTGCTTAAACAGGTACATGTTAATTTACCTCTTGTTGATGTCTTGCAGGGAGTGCCTAAATATGCCAAATACATTAAAGACATCGTGGCCAACAAAAGTCGTTTGACTGAGTATGCTACGGTAGCTTTGACGGAGGAGTGCACTTCCTGGATCCAAAATAGACTGCCCACGAAGCTAAAAGACCCTGGAAGTTTTACCATCCAGCTTACGATTGGGCAGAGTATCCGAGCTCGTGGATTGTGTGACCTGGGAGCGAGCATAAATCTGAAGCCATCTTCGGTATTCAGAAAGTTGGGTCTAGGGAGTCCTAGACCTACAACCGTAATCTTGCAGTTGGCAGATCGATCCTTAGCTAGGCCGGATGGCATTATTGAGGATGTTCTAGTGCAAGTGGGCTCCCTAATTTTCCCGGTAGATTTTATTGTTCTGGATTTTGAACCAAACGCGGAAGTCCCATT
This sequence comes from Datura wrightii, assembly GCA_035772735.1. Taxonomy (NCBI): domain Eukaryota; kingdom Viridiplantae; phylum Streptophyta; class Magnoliopsida; order Solanales; family Solanaceae; genus Datura; species Datura wrightii. The sequence goes on from JASDFA010000018.1 coordinate 108,833,009, forward strand.
TATTTTGGGACGACCCTTCTTGGCAACCGGGAAAGCATTAATCGACGTAGCTGCGGGTCAACTTACTATGCGAGCACATGACAAGGTAGAGGTGTTCGATGTGTACAAAGCACCCAAGATCCCGATGGTGAATGAAGAACTCTCGGTGATCAATGTAATTGATCATGGTAATGCTAAGAAAATGAATGATTCCCGAGAGTTGATGGGAAGACCACCGGATAGGTGTGAGCACTACTGGGGGGAGGACAATAATAGTGAGAAATCGTCCATCACCCTAGAGGACAATTGAGCATAAAGGACGTCGAGCCGCGATGGTAAACTAGGCGCTGCACGGGAGGCAACCCGTGAAAAATTTTTCTTTCATTTTGTAAAGTGTACATAGAGTTTATTTTTCTTTTTCTTGATTTAGTACAAAATTTTTTCGTTTTAGTTAGTATTTTTATTTTAGTTAGGTGAAACCTATTAATCTAACCAATTTTATTTAGTGAGATGATTTTCAGGTTAAACGGAGAAAAATGTGCACGGAATCGTGAAGGAAAAGCGAGGTATGAAAAAATTAAAAAATGTTGAAGACAGTGAGCTGGGGCGATAGCTCCGTGTCACGGAGGAGGACCTCCGCGTTACCTCCGTGACACGTTGAAGTGTAATCTGGAATTTTCAAAAATTCCAGTAAGCTGTCGCGATGACTCCGTGTCACGGAGGAAGTGCACCGCGATGCACTCCGTGACACGTTGCCATATAAATTGTGACGGGTCACACCGGGTTGCCGGGTGACCCTCGTGTTTTCTACATTTTAAACCCCCAATTTTTCCCCTTTTCCCCTCATTTTTACAATTCTCCGCGACCAAACACCCAAAATTCCCTTCCCCATCAACGTGCCACGGTCTAAAGCAAAAAATTATCAAGTTTTCTTCGGTTCTTCAACTACGAGGTATGTTTTCCGATTCTCTCTCAAGTTTTTGTCGATTTCATTCGAATTTAAGCATGGGAGGTGAACTAAATCACCCTAAGTCGAAATTTAGCATGAATTTGAGTTATTTATTGATTGATAAAAGTTCGAATTGTTGTAATGATCGTTTGAACTTGTCGATTACATGAATTATTCGAATTTGCTTGCGAAATTCAATTCTAGGGCTTGGTTGTTGGAATCGAAATTGGTTACTTGTTAAATTTGTGAAATATATGCCGGGTTGTATGTATTGAATGAGATAAGTCATTGCAGAATATTGTTTGAATGAAATAGACGACGAATTCTCGGGTTTTTGGGAAAATGTTGAAAATTATTTGAACTGGGTTGTTTGTATAGGTTCATGTATATATTTTTTTGTTGTTGTTTTTGTTTTGTTGTTTTTCTTTGCTAAGTGCGATGGTTGAATTGCTAGCGATGGTAGTGATTGGTATTAGCTGTACGAAGTCTGAGTAGTACGCTGAAGTTATACCGTCGAATTTTTCTTTGTTGAACGCACTTAGCATGAATTGTATAGCTGGTTATTTTGGTGTAAATAAAGTTATTCTTGCCGTATTGTTATCACTGTAGCTAAGGACTAAGTGTGGGGTAAACTTAGCGTAACCCAACCTTAGCCGAAGCTAATATCTATTTAGCTTGACATTGCGCTTGTTTATTTGTGTTGACAGACAAAATGGCAAGCAGGCAAGATAAAGGTAAGGGTGCATCAACTTCAGGCACCTGGAGGAAAAGACTTAGGCTGGGCACAGCAGTCCCAGCTGCACCAGTAGTTCCACGCGGCCAGCGCCGCCAATACGGAATGAGGTGGGTGACTGATGAGGGGAAGAAGTGGTATGCCAAGCACAAAGAAAACAAATACTTCCCCCAGGAGCATATTGCACGGGAACCATTAGCACAGGAGTTCCTCCGCATAGTTCAAAGGATCGAGGCAGCTAGGCTCAGCTTCATATTTCAGGAGCCCAAGGAATGCAACCTACATCTAGTCCGGGAGTTCTATGCTAATTGGAGCCCGGCAATCAGAAGCCACACAGTCAAGATCAGAGGGCAAATAGTCACTCTGGAACCCCAGCAGCTAAATGCCATCATCGGAGCGCGGGACACAGACGCCCACGTTCTCCGCCAGCTGAACATCACCCCACCTTATGCCGATATCAGACGCACACTATGTGGGGCTCAATCCACAGCCAGATGGAGCAGACATAAGGAAAGGGGTTACCACCAGACTCTGCCGTATTCTCAAATGAACAGGGAGGCCAGAATATGGCTGAAGATAGTTTGCTCGTGCCTAATCCCGGGGGTACACATGACTGATGTGACCCGGGACCGTGTTTGCCTGGTGTATGCCCTGATGAAAGGGCTGGAGATTAATGTTGGGGCGTTATCATATCCGCCGTGAAGAGAGCCCGACTACACCAGGGCCACAGGTATGGTTTCGGTGGACTAATCACCACCTTTCTCAGGGGCCTCGACGTCGAGGAAGAGGCTTTGGATTACATCCCGCAGTTGGAGCGGCGAGCCTTGGATGTGACCAAAACTAAGGCCCCCGACACCACACACGGGCCAGTGCTGACGCTGGGCGAGCGACATGCTCGTGACGACCAGTACATGGCACAGATGTTTGGAATGCAAATGCTCCAGCTCAGGATCAGTGGGAGACCAGCCATGGAGGAGGAGCTATGGCAGCTCGAGCTGGATTACCCGTTTGGCGAAAACGCCAGGGCTCTATGCCGAGTGGGGCCAGCCTTTGTAGAGCCCACTGATGATGACGTCCCCACGGACGAGGAGACACGCCGGGAGGACTCCGATGTGGAGTCCGATGACGACGACGGAGGCGACTCGGACATGGGCGATGAGGCAGCAGCACCTGATGAAGAAGTGGAATACTTTGACTGATCAGGGAGTTCCACCACCCAATTTTGTGATTTTTAATTTTTCTGAACACAGGGGACAGTGTTCGGTTTAAGTGTGGGGTGGGGAGTAGTTAGGTGCTGGGGCTGGGCTGGTTTGCCTGTATGCCTTCCTCTATATTTTTGTATGTATGTTTCCCTGTGTTTGTGAATTGCAAAATGTTCTGTATTTGTAAATATTTGTGGTAATTGATGTGTGCTGTGGAATGTTGTTGTTGCCAGCTAAGTTTGTAAAAATTTTTGTAAATATTTTCTTATGTTTTTCTCTATCGAAATGATCGATATTTTTAAAATTTTGCGAAAATATTTTGTTTATATTTAAAATATTTTGTAAATATTTTTCCATCGAAATGATCGATGTTTTGCAAAATTTTTCAATTTTATTTATTTTTGGGTTTCTCGGAGTTTGTTTTCGGTTTTTTTACCGAGAATAGTCCCATTGAACCGACGTCATAGTTAGTGACCGTTCCTTATGATGGATGGATGACGACCGTCTTAAGGGAAATGTAGTCGGTAGGAGTAGTGATTTTAATTTATTTTCAGTTTTTTTTCTTTGGTGGATTGCATCACGGAACCTGTAGTTACTATATGGTTGTGAAATGCTGGTTGCGTGTGGTAACTGATATTCAAAATGTAAAAGTGATTCGTATGAAAGCATGCAGTTTTGTAAATATGTTGAGATACCTAGGCTGTAGAGTCCGATTCAGTGTGATTGAGGCTTAATTTTTGAATTCATGTAATTAGCTAATTAAAGAGTCTGTGAATGCATCTTGAATCGAGCATGTGCATAAAGTGTGAAGTGAGGTATTGTTATTCCATGCTATTGTGAAGTGTCTAGAACTTGCCTGGTGTGTGTACAAAACGAAATGAAGGAGGTGTAGTGTTGGAAAGGATGTAGGCATTTCTTTGTTTTAACCGAGAGTTTCTATTTTTTTTTTCTTGTCATACTCCCCTTTTGATGTGATTGTATACCCTAGTCAGCCCATTGAGCCTTTAGTCTATTATTTCTTTCTTTTGTCCAAAAATGTATAAACTGAGCTTAATTCTTTCTCTTCATTAGCCGTAAAGTCTATACAAAGCTCTTAACCGCTTAAGAAGAACAAAAATTTTCCCAAAGTGTGAAAGAGTGAGAATGGTGAAAAGAAAAAAAAAAGAAAAGCAGAGTGAGGAAAGAAAAGAAAAGGTCGAAGGTGCACTTGTTATAACTAAATGATAATGAAGGTGCATGAAAAACCTTTATCTTCATGTCAAGTGTGCTTGATGAAATGGGCCATACGAAAGTAAACCATCATGAATGGGATGATGAAAAAAAAAGAAAAGAGAGAAACAATGTCCATGAGTTGATGGGAATGTGTTGAAAAGGCGCTTAAGGAAGCTAGTGGTTATTATTGGCTAATCCAATATGTACTAGTTCCGTAGCTTCCATTACAACCCATTAAAGTCCTATATGATCTTACATTGCATTTCTTTGTTAGTGGAGTAATACACTAAGGGCAAGCTTATGGGTCATGACATGATGCATGTGAACTCTTTTGGGAGAGAGAGTGAAATTAATTTTTACATGCCCCTACTTGAATGTTTGTGTGTCACATGAGCAGAAAGGGGAAGATTCTCTTGAGTTGTGAGGGCACATGCTTGATGAAAGATTGATTTTCGTGTCGGATATCTTGATTAGCTGATTTGCATGAGTTTGCCGATATCGAGAGTCGATTTTTAAAGTCTAGGAAGTCTTAATGTATTAAAGGTCATTGCAATGTTAAGACCATGCATGTTTTCTTGATGATTTGCAATATTGAATGATCGGTATGACCGTAGCTCAAATTGTCGCACCATAGTGGCGAAGGTTGGGATGTAATTTGCATGAAGTGTGTGTTTGTTGTTCGAGGACGAACAAGGATTTAAGTGTGGGGTAAGTGATCTTGGGCAGATTTATATGCCCAAGTGATACTCAAACGTATCATTTTCGCCTTGTTTATCTAGCAATATGTATACATTTTCATGTAATTGGTAATAAAATGTGAATTTATACTAACCAACATGATTAGCATTGTTTTGTAGGTAAAGTGTGATTTCGAGGAGCTAAAATGCATGCTGGAACAATATCGGAGTTGGACTTGGAATCGAGTACGGAACAAGGCAGTGGACTGCACAATTTAAAGGGGCTCCGCGATGGAGCCGTGTCACGCTACCATCGCGGAGGCATTCTGCCTGGAGGGTGAAATACTAGTCAAATTCCAGTGGAGCCTCGTGATAGCTCCGTGGCATGGTGGCAAGCCTCCGCGTTGCACGCCGTGCCACGTTGATGCTTTATACCTAGACCCCCAATTTCCAGTGAGGGTCCGCGTCCACGCCGTGTCACGGAGGCAGTTCTCCGCGATGCACTCCGTGACACGTTGCTTGTTATTCCGGGAAAAATTCCCACTAGTATAAATAGAAGACTTAAATGTATTTTTCATAATTCAGACTTGGTGGAGCAAGGACGTGGGTTACAGGCAGTTGAGGGACGAAAAGTTTAGGGTTTTTTCTCTCCTTCTTTCTTCTTTCACTCAATTGTTTGTATGATTAACACTTGTTTTAGGATGATTAATCCACAAATGAGTGGCTGATTCCCTTCCTTGCTGAGGTTATGAACATTTATGATGAATTTTGATTATTAAATTATATGGTTTTTCATCTTCTTCTTCCATGTTGTTCTATTAATTCTTGTTTCTACTGCATTGGTGTGTGGCCAACATTAATGTACATCTAAAAAGTCCGATTTCACTCGAGAGAGCACGAAATTGGAAAGTTGTGAATTATTAGGGTATTGTTCTTAACTTGATTTGGGAAAATTGAGTTTTGATGTGCTTTCCTGATAGAAATATACTTGAAAGCCGTATTAGTCAATTTAGGAACCAGAATTGTATTGCTAGGTCATGAATTGCATTTGATCACAAAAATGTAGATGGATGGTTTATGATTCTTAAGTGAGATTAAATACGAGAGTTTTAATTTCTTGGCTAATGTTCTTGGCTAGCAACTGGAAGAAAGGATTAACCAATTTATGATTATAATCAAGTTCATTACATGTTCTTAACCTTGGCATGCTCATATCCATAGTTTAAATTCAAAGTAGATAATTGTTAGTAGTTTGAGTACATAATTTATAAAACAAACTTTTCAATTGTTGGTTACGTTGTTGTCAGCATATATAGAAGTGAGATAGAATATAGTGTACTTAAGCAATTTTCACTTATCCAGAGTCTCCTTGGATCGATACTTGGCTTACTTAAGCCACTTACTACTTGTTTGACCACGTGCACTTGCGTGTCGGTTTTTAACCCCTACCAAAGCACCGAGCATTTTCAGGTATGTAAGGATGTCAATGGGTGTTTCCTTTCACACCCATGTCCATTCTCTAGATTTCATGAAACTTCTATAAAAAATTTATGGGGTTTTGAAGAAGATTTATATAAAAATCTAATGATTATTAATGGGTTTTGTGATTTTCGAACCTTATCGTATTCTATGGGGTTTGGATAAGATTTTGTAAATTAATTTATTTATAATGTTATCGATTATTGAATCCTTTTGAAATATGTCCTAATTATGCATGAACCATGATCAATCGATTTATGATCTACTTTTCCATTAATGATATTTACAAGCGCAACATGAATTATGATTTAAAATGTTGACTTAATCAATTACCCATCACGATTTTATGAATTTCAAGCTATATGCATGATCTAAAAGTATGTATGAACTTTATGATTCATGAATTATGTCTTGGCCGACCCACGGGCCTTGTGTCATCGCTAGTTCATGTATGTACAAGTATGTTTATGATTATCATGACTTAACTAGCCCCTAAATTCATGCATGTTATACTATGAGCACTATATATATTTTGGGAGTAGTATCAAACACCGAGTAGGTTCGGGGTCCAGATTATGCCCCAGATCTCATAAACTACGTGCCAGCGTAGGTATGTTGGGACCTCCTTTTTGACTGTCTCCGACCCAATTGGCCCTTTTCATGGTGATATCATTCCCTTCATGGTTCTACCCTTGGCAAGGTACGAATGACCTCCGACTAGGTTTACAAGTCAGACTTCATGTGTGCTCATATGGGGTATGTCGGTTAAGAGAATCTTCCACTGTTCTTCATGATTTATGAATGCTTATGATTATGTATTTTGGCTCAAGTCATGTTAAGTAAAACTTTTCTCCTATGTTTATGATTACATTGTATTATGAATGATTTAAAAACCTTGAGCCTTTTGTTATGTTATGATGTTTACGATATGAGCATGATGTCCTAAACTTTTAATCATTTATGAGTTTTATATATTTTAAATGTCCATTTTACTTTCCTTGCATACTCGGAACATTTCATGTACTGAACTGCATACTTTCTATATTGTATTGTTTCATGATACAGGACGCGACTCTCAGGCTCACCCTCCTCAGTAGTGCTTCAGAGTTCGCTATCAACTTATTTAATGAGTCCTCATGTTTCGAGGGTCCTATGTTAAGACTCTATTGATCTCTTTCAGTTTTAGTATTGTAGGGTTAGTTGGGGTATCGTCCCATTAACCCATCTTGCATGATTAGAGGCTTTTCAGACTATAAGTTGTATTCAGCCGTCATGTGTGGAATATGTACTGTCTTTTCCCCGTTATTATTTCATGATTTTGTTTCCTTATGTTAAGTCTTCTGCTTATGTGAATGAATTAGATGTATGCTCATTCCATGGGCCAACTTGGGATCTCTCGGGGCTCCTTGACCTGTGTTTATGACCCAGGTGTACGTTCGGGTCGTGATAAATGGATTCTGCAGATGCATATCTTTTGAATCTTACGTTACAGACACTCAGTAAGGCTCGTACCTAGATGGTACAACTTGTACTGTCAATTATATGTTGGCTCTGCACTTGTGCATTTTCTCTAACGTTCAGCTATGCTTTTCAGGTACAACTCGTACTGAGACCTAAAATAAGCTATTTTCTGCATTTTCATCTCCTTATCCAAAATCCAACTCCCGGACATGATTTCCCTGAAAACAAGGTAAAAGAACCTCATATCAGTATAAACACACCTAAGACCAAGTATTTTTTCTACGTTTTAGGTGTCAAATGTGCCATAAAATTGCAACACATCACTCGCCACACTCATAAAATACCTTATCTATGATAGGCCATTGGATTGGAGCCAATGAGATTGGACGACCCCCATAATCTATATGAGACGGTGGTGCACTCCTTGCATAACTCGAAGTGTGCTGACTGGCCCCTGGCGAACCCCCAGTTGAAACCTACATTGTTGATTGAATGGGGTGCCCAAAGTACCCTTGAGGAATTGGGTCCTTAGAGAAGGAGCCGCTGTAACTTCCCCCTCCCGAGCCTTCTTCTTTGTGTTCTTTGCATAACCATCTTGTTTCACCCCTTCCACATTCCTGACATACTCTACCACCTCTTGGAAAGTCTTCCCTAGTGACACCATCTATAAGGTTGACAATTGGAGAACTACATTCAGACCCTTCAAAACATCTAATTCTCTCCTTCTCAGTGGGTAGTAATTGTGAAGAATACCTAGGCAGAGAGTGGAAATGGGTCTCATAGGTTGCAGTTGATGAAGTTCCTTTCTCAATACTAGTGAATTCTTCATGCCTCCTATCTTACAGAGTACGAGAAACATATTTCCTAGAAAGATGGAGTAGAACTGGGTCTAAGTCAATGGAGGCAACCCAGTCCGCCCGCACTCTATGAAAGATCACCATCATAAGCTTACATCCCCCAACAACTAGAAAGTTCCACCCTATATCTCTCTACTACTCCCATCTTATGGAGCCTCTTATGACAATTAATAATAAATTTGTATGCATCCTCCACTTCGGTACCATAATATTCAAGAGTCAATGAACCTCCAAATAGGTCATGCTCCTCCCAGTTATCACCGGCCCAGTTAATAGCCTCAAGAACATCCCAGTATCATAAATACAATCCATCCAAGGAGCTACAACAGCAGCATGCTGCATTATGAAATGTTGACCGACTAGAGTTGCAGGTGCCGCCTCGTTACCTGCCAGTCTACTCAACAAGTTTAGTACCCGAGCCAATATCTTTAAGGAAGTTGAATTAGGCACAACACCTCATTGAACTGGTGCTGCCACTTCTTTTACTACTCTGTCCTGAATGTATGGATGTGTGGGATACTCGAACCTATCTCTGGTTGGAACAGCGGCCGGAGCCCTGGCTTTAGCCGGAGCTACTCTCTATTCTCTACTGTAACCACCTTTACCTGCTTGGCTCCTTCTGCGAGTTATGACCCCAACGACCGACTTGGATGCCTCTTTTTTAACTCTACCTGAATGTGTCCTCGGCATCTGTGAAAGTAAAGAATGAAAGATGTTAGGTACCAATTTCGATCACCAGATACCAATTGGAGTTGAGCAATAACACGAAATAAAGAAAGAATTGGACTTTCTCCAAAGTCATGTATCCTCTTGAAGAGACGTACAGATATCTCCGTATCATTTCATAAAACTCTACTAGGCTGGTCCTTGTACAATGAGATCGACGGACCTAAAGCTCTGATACTAACCTTGTCACAATCCAAACATCCATGATTAGTACCTGCACTAACCCTCTGGTGGACGAACCATAATTACCAACGTATCCTATCACTTATGCATTCATTTTAACCCGAATATAACACTTAAGAAATAAATAACTAAACTCTAAAATTAAATAATAAAATAAGTGGAAGACCATCTATTACAACCCCAAAATGTGAAAGACATTGTACAAGACTCTAATTACAAATGTCTATAATAAGGAATCAGAATAAAAAATGTCAATGCCTAGAATGAATAGACATATAAATAGAGAAGATCCATGACAATATAGATAAGAATTAGCTCACCCTCAGATTAGTTGTCTAGCAGTTTTAAGATAAGGTCACAATGAAGTCTCTGGGACACAGTCTGCACTCAAAGAAAAGTGTATGAGTAGCATCAGCACAAACACTATGGACTGGAAGGCATCATATTCCGACTTCGATTAGTCACAAGTATATAATACAAACCATGCAAGCAAGAGCCACAATTATAAAGATAGTCAATTATCCACATCAAGTAGTAGGTAATCAATATGACCAAACAAAAACATCAATTTAAGGCATATCATAGACAATAAATGTGAAATTTATAGTTTCTCAAAATCATACAATAGAACATATATAGCTTATAATGTAATGCAAATCATAACAATACAGTGGAACCATGACCAAATAGAATATAATTATATAACCCTGTATCTTCTCAGTCTCACTCTGTATCAAACCTATCCACACGTCTGTGATACAATATGTACCCATATGCCAGTGGGTCTTATTTCTTCCTATCCAGTCAAAACCTGTAGGGGATTTTAGAAATCCATGTATCATAGTAGTGTGGTACCCGCTCCCACTTATCTACTCACCCAAATACTCCCCTCAGACATGAGCGACTCATATCATAACTTCTCATCTGGATGGTTACCTTAGACACGTGCCACATATATCAGAAGAATGGTATATTCCTCAATTTTCACACAATTGCTCGTCTGAATGCTCCCCCAGACACGAGCTACTCAGCTCAGAATAATGGAGTATTATTCACTTATCATGAACACCCTTTAGTATGAACTTTATTCAATCATCACACATATAACCATCACAAGTACACATTGATTATCATAATTGCACTTCAAAATCATGAATTAGATTTAGAGACTTAGCAGTTTCACAATCTATTCACATAATTTTGTTAAGCCACAATATCAATAACAAAGTATGTTCAAAAACAATTCAAGCATGCTCATCAATTAACATTGCATATGAGAGACTAAGAAAAGTCTAACTCTAAATAAACCATAATATACCTTAACCAAAGACTTGAATAAGCAAGCTACTTCATATTAGCCTTTTCTTTCCTCAATGACTCAGATTGCTCAAAGTCAAAAATAAAAAAATTAAGAGTATTTAATCATCTACTCTTCTATTATAGTCTTGGGAATTCGAACCCACCCAATTATACCTATTTTTAAGGTTTAATTCATCACTCACAGGTCGAGTTACCATAATCTAATCCCACCATGATCATATGTCCTAGTCCATGGAGTTTTTACTCCTTTAGTTCCCTTTAAATTAGTATTTCATGCCAAAGGTCTCAATTTTATCAAGTTTTAGGTCTCAAGTTATAACCATGATGAGCTAGTACATTTAATTTCACCCTAGGAAGTGTTATATAACAACTTAGAAGGTTAGAATTCACTAACTACCAACACCCATAAGAATTTATCCTAACTTTCAAGTTTTAGGATTCTAATCATCCTTTCACCATTAACGACCCTTAAATGATTTTAGGGAGTTAGGGGGGATGATAGGTGGAAGGGTTGATGCAGAGTTCTTACCTTGAAAAGGAAATTCACCCTTGTCTTGGAAAAATCATCCTTCAGCCCTCTCAATTCGTGCTTAGAAAAATGAGGTGAAAACCTCAAAATAACTAACTTATACAGGTATTCTGCTTCATGTCATTTGCTGTAGTAGTCACCACTTTTGCTGCAGTGGACCCACTACAACAACTAAACCTTCGTATGGTGAGCTTGGGAACCTCACCAACCATCACTACGATGGCACTCCAATCACTACAATGGTCTCAATGCAGCAGTCATCCCACCGTTGCAGTGGTATCCCATTAACTAGTAGCTTGGTAAAACTGCATACTTTTCCATCTCAAAATAAAAGTCTTTACTCAAGAAGTTACAACACCTTTCAAACATATACTTAGTTGTAAAATGATGTTAGGAATTCACTCATAGTCTTAGAATTCCCTATGAAGGTCTAGTTCACTAGGTCACCCCTAAAAGGACACCACACACAATAGCCAACATCAAGATTAGAACAATTCAAATTTTGATCACCCTATTTTTGAGTTTTTATTAGCTCACTTTCACTATGGAGACTCTAATAGGGTAATATGTCTCTGACTACCTCATAACGATAGGATGGGTCAGTACATCATCTCCTCTACACACTCAGACATCATCTCTTTCACTCTAGCATTCATTTTCTCGAGCACCTAGGGCTATATTATGCCATGATTGAGTAGTTCACTCCGTACACATGTTGCACCTTCCTCTCTAAAAAACCTAAGTATGATGCTCGAGTTTAAGCTTTATTTTGTATGTATTCCACATGGATTGATGAATCCAATTACTTGGAACTTAAAATGGGGGAGAACTAGGGGGTGGGTGGGACTTGCTTGAAATTGATTGGGGCAATGTTTGAATAAGATTGGTATTGTGTTAAAAATGGTCCTCTATGTGAATGATGACCTTATCTTGCCCCGTCAAATAAACATTGTACTTCAAAATGCTAAAAATGTTGCTAAGTGTTAAATTTCTAGTTAAATCTAATAGAATAAATCACTTTTTGAAAAGGCGGACTGCAGTTTTCTCTGCTTCCTGAAACAAAAAGACCAGTTTATTTGGTTTAATTGACGATTTAAGATGTGGACTATCTTTCAAGAAGACAAGCTATATTCTATTTTATCAATTGAACCAGTGAGACTGAGTTTCTGTTTTCAAAATATGATAGAAAATGCAGTCTGTATCTTCAAGATGTGGACTATCCTTTCCCTTATCAATTGACTTGTTCTTGTTATGTCAAAGTTGTTCAATACCAACGTGTTTAACGTTTGATGCTTGATCATAGGAAAGGGCACCTTAATACGTTGCACCAAGGGGTGAAAAGGCCACAAAACCAAATAGGTCCTAACTTCGGGACAAGGATAAAGAGGAGTACCAACTCCCACTCCCTAGGAGGGATAGAAAATGAGCTCTGATTTTGTCACCTGCTCGCTCTACCGGGGTGACATCAGCAGACACCACATATCACAAAGTTTCATCCCATTAACTAGAGAAGTAGCCTAGTGCCCATCCTAGTGGACATCAAATTGATATATCTTTTAGGGAGTCCACAGAGAAAGACTTCACTAGCCAGACTGCTTCCCTTAAGATCAATTCCGCTAAACAGAGGAAGAAGTAAGGGAGAACATATTCAAAATTAGGTGGGAGATACAGGGTTTATGTGAGAGATATCTTAAGTATCGGAACCCTTATTTGGGTAAGACCCATGGAACCATTACTATCAGGTTAGACCGGTACCAGGATATCATAGAGGAAATTCTGTTTTAAAGATGGAACTTCTTCCCCGTCCTCCGGGCCAGTACATCTAGATCTAGTAAGAGAGTTTTATACTGTCTATGGAGCCCTTTTACAGTTGACCAAGCTACGTCTGAGGTCTTAGGTGGAGCCTCTAATGTCTATGATGATTCGTGGAGTATCGATTGATATTAGTCCAGAGGTGATCAATGGATACTACCTCAGTGATGGTTATGAGGCTATAAACACCTCCACTTATGATGTAGTGGTAGAATTTAAGATAAGAGCTAGGCCATGAATGGACAAGATCATAGCTTAGGCTACACCTACCTGGGCTGCTCTTGACACTACCTAGATTTTCAAGAGAGATTTGCGGATTAAGGCCAAGAGCGGATTTAGGAAAGTCATGTTTAGTTGGATTTGCCTGAGCAAGAGCGACAACATGCTCGACATGGTTATGTGCTAGTCATAGCTTCTATACTTGACCAGAAGATGGTTGAAATTGGTAGATGTTGTGTACGGAGCTGAAGGATCTAGCATTACAGGCAGTTACCTCTCACACCTTTCCTTTCTTGGTGACCTCTTTATTCTAGAGGGCATAGGTCTCTATTTTATAGACAGAGGATATCTTTACCAGGCTCATCAGGTGACAAACATTACTAAGATAAAAGATGACTCATTGGTCACAACTACCTGACATTTGAATTTTTCATTGCCAACTGGGGGCGCATCTGAGAGTGAAGGCATCCAATATGAGAAGCCAAACAAAGCCGTCACCTCACAGCTAGTAGCAGCTTCATCTTTAGTTCTCATAGATTCCGCTCTCTAAGGAGCTACTTCTCTAGTTGCTACCCATATTCTAGTTCCAGTTGTTGCTCCTAGGACCGTCCAATTCTTCAAATATTCACTTGCGAGCATGGCTTTTTGACTTGATAGAGAGGAGCAGAAACAAGCCCTTCTGATTGAGGAGATGTGGCCCTTTGTGGCCAAGATGGTTGAGCAGGCTTTATAGCAATTGCATGATTTAGTGAAGGCCTCCCATGAGATACTGAGTTGCTGTCAAATATAGTACTCTTGAAGAGTCATGTCATTCTGCTTCAGATTGATGAACTCGGCTGCCTTCACTTCCCTCAACTCTTAGGGAAAAAACCTGTCCATGAAAGTTGTAACAAGCTCATCCCAGCCTATAAGGACTGCACCAACTCCCCTGCTCTCCTTCCATTGCAGGAATCAAATATGAGGAACCCTCTTGAGGTGATAGGAGGCCAAGTCTACACTATCCTCTCCCGAAACACCTATCACCTGGGTAATCTTTAGGATTTCCTTAATAAACTCCTGTGGGTCCTCATCCACCTTTGACCCAAGAAACTCAGGTGGGTTTATCCTAATGAAGTCTTGCACCCTAGCCACTACAGCACTCCCATTCTAGTTCACATGAGCCACAACATGCTGATTGACTTGGGCGGTCATGGCCTATTCTAACATCTGAAATATCACCCTAAACTCGACATAAGTAACTTGCTCCGGTAAAGGATCCATTGGAGCTGGTGGGGATGGCTAATGCCCGTCTCCATTGCCATTTCCATGGCCATTTCCATGGTCATTCCTTCTTCCGTTGACTCGATAGAGAGGCATATATCTACAAATGCGTATAGCACAAGTTAGAGGAATAGAGAGATGTACTCCATATATCACGCACCTCCTTGGGAGGCATGACTGGCACCTAATGCCACACTTGGATCTGGGCTGACCTGGCTGGGCATAGGCACCGCTGGTGCCTACCAGCAACTCATAATCAAGAAATCAAATAGCTATATCTTGGATATAAATACAGCCTCGGGCTGACAAGGCCATGCAGCACTTGTAAAAGAAAATAGCTAACCCAGCCAATGTAGAACCAAAAGGGATCCTATGCGGGCCGACAAGACCACCATGCTGTCTAGTTATAACTAGATGAAAACAAGCAGCTATACTAGGCCTCACAAGGAAAACACATAAAATAAGACATACATGGGCCCTATACGGCAACGACCAATTGACCGAAAACTATAGCCTACAAGCCTCTAGAATGAGAATATTGGTCGGGATAGGGCCTCGGCCTACCCAAAAGTTATACAATAAAAGATTAGTATCTTATACAACCTAGCAACTCCGGATGAAAGGATCTAGCCAATCTACTAACTCCGAATAACTGCTAATGGAGGTCCTAAATCCTGTCTGTCTAAACCTACAGGCAAGTATACAACGCCCCATTGTTGGGTGTCAGTACAATATGTATCGAATATGTGAGGCAATATCAGAAGCTAATTAAAACTGATAAAAATTGAATGTGAATAGTAGTAAGGGCCAGAAGTTAACCTGTAAGCTTTCTTATCCATAACCTGTATCTAGTAAAACACTATACGTATATAAGCTGAAATTGTATGACTATTTATTCATAAGCTATAGGTGGCAGACAAATATGCAGACGAGAACTTAATCCGAACCCCATAAGCTGGAAAGGTACAAGCAACACAACATAATAACCTACCTGGGCCCCCATAAGCTGTAATAGGTGCCAATCAGTCTATATACCCCTACTGGTACCTTGCGGACTCTGCAAGTAACTGTAACTGTATCTGAGCCATCTCAGCTCCTGTAACTGTATCCGGACACCGAGCCTTGGCTCGACTGAGGGTCATAATGTAAGCTCTAATAACTGGATCTCAAGCCTTGGCTCGACTATGGGTCATAGTGTGACTGGTGTAACTGGATCCTGAGCCTTGGCTCGACTATGGGTCATAATGTAACTGTTGTAACTGGATACGATCCTCACAGCCTCAATCTGGTATATCTCAATACGACCCTCACGACCTCAATCTGGTGTATCTCAATATGGCCCTCAAAACCTCAATCTGGTCCTTGTGGGCATCATAATGCTCCTGCGAGCATAGCCCCATAGGCAACTGAATATCTCTCAACCCAAACATCGTGCGCAGAGACCAAGCCAACTAGGGTTAACTCTGACGAAGGTTACTATGTCATCACTGTCGTCTTAATTCTATTCATAATAGCTGACCATAATAGGCTTACTCTAGAATACTTCTCCTTTGCGTAAATCAACTGTGGGCTGCTACTAATCGGATATGCTCCAAAGTAGTCATCCCTAACCTTCCATAGGCAGCTTATTATAACTCTTAGTCCAGAGGTAATACTGTAACACTGTGGTTCTAGTCCCTTAAACACTAACTTGGTTTGTTCAAATTTCATATGCCTTCTCTGGGTGATTCCTAACTCGTAGGTGTGTTATCTGGACTTAGCCATTCCCGACAACCTGTAACTGAGTATCTTATAAGAGTAGGCTGAGGCATTGGCCCCTTATCTAGCTATTAACAATGCTTCCTTCTTAGGGTACTTACTGCTTTATCAAACTGGTAACAACTGGGGTGGTGCCCTAAATGTCCTGTATGATAAGCATTGCGTCAACTAAAACTAACTATCACTGGTAGTAGCCACTATGTGTCAGACTGACCCCCATTTCACTGGCAACCCTGATGCCGCAGACTCTACGGTAAAACCATACTAACATAATTCTTGCCCTAGAGGTGTCGAGGTATGCCAATAGCCTTTGGGCGAGCTTTACTAACAATACAGGCACCAAACTAATAGTTATATCGCCCGGTTGCACCTATGTTGTTCAACTTACTAACTTAGGTCCAACAACTATCCACAAACTTCTAAAGCCTAGGCATGATACCAAAACATCAATTCTACTAACACAGTGAATAGAAAAGCAGAGGAGTTTCTATGATGCTTCTAGCGTGAGTCACCCTTAACATCTTCTTTCCCAACAAGGGTTACTACAATATACTCTTAATATGCTTTGTAGCAGCTAGCCACAACATATGTAATCATAATATACTGATAGCAGCTAATCACAACATACATGAACATTATATACTAGCAGCAACTAACTACAACATGTACGATAGTTGTCTATGTTCAAAAACATAGGTCATATTATTATACGACGAGAATAACTTGCCGAAGGAATAAGCCTCAACATACCTCTAATGTTGATTCTCATTTAACTGATTAGTTTCAACCTGTAACCAACTTTCCACTCAACTACAATCTTCATACTGAGGGAATATGACTAGTTTCAATACTAAATTCAGTAGATAACGATAACTTTCAATAAAAATATTAACTATAACTCAACTCTATTTAACTCGATCAAAAACCCACAATTTCTTGAGAGTTCAGAAGGGAGAGATGCTTACCTTTGCCTGTGACCGTTTAGGATTCAATTTGGTGTAATTCTGACAACCTTTACTCGGTGGGGTTTTAGCTCACCGAGCGAATTTTCACGAAATAACTCTGCACCGATGCTTCCCGTAGGCCTAGAACTCGTTATCCAAGGCGAATTTGTGTTTAGACAGCATTTGACGGTGTAATTTGAAGGAAATTGGATGAAGTTTGTGTGGTTGCTCTGCTTTTGGCCGAGGGATCTTTTATTAAATGAAACATTTTCATCAAGAAAGGTATATATACAACTAGGCGGTAGTAGGTGGGTGTGCGGTGCGCCCTCCATCATGCCATGTCCATGCCGCATAGCGCCAATGCTTGCGTTAGGGCAGGCTGTGCGATGTGGCGCCCGGCGTGCCCAGCCTCCCGGTCCCGACCTCCATCTGTTTGACGACATGCTTGTGTGCCCACCCCCTGTCCTTCTCCTAGATGTTCAATATAATAAAATTCTCAATGTACATATGCACACGATGATTATACTACGGAAATTTATGGGGTGTAACACCATCGCACAACATAGAGCATGAAAGAAGGGAAGTTTCCTCAAATGTCTCGTAGCCTATTCCCTATAAGTGTGGTGCGCTTCACACTGGAAAAGACTTTATTTGATCTGGATTTCGGACACAGTAGGACATACCTAAACCTTTGCTCTAATACCAAGTTTGTCACGACCCGAGCTGGGACCCCAAATCAAGACATAGGATCTATAACCACGAATAGATCCAAGCTAACATATGACACATACAAAAGATGAATAAGAGCATTGCTAAGCGAATAAAGCATGAACATAGTTTAAGAGGAACTCTGCATAACATATCAACATAAATGTAAACATGAACCAACATCGTTGAAACATCTATACAAGTTGTCTGAAAAGCCTCTAAACATCTAATGAGCTGATGGGACAATACCACAACTAGCTCTCTAAGTTTGAAACTAAAAGACATGCACATAAGAGATATAACCAAAACTGATGTCCTCGGATCATGAGACTCACAAAAACTAGAATAAAGCTAGAATGAGCAAGAGAGATAATGATAAGAATGAGATAGATCACCCAAACCAATATCATGAGAGGATATAGAATATAGTATGTGGTCAGTACTTGGAATATACTGAGTATGTAGAGAAACTAAAACATGCTCATAAAATGATAGTCTGAATTCATGAATATAAATCAAGACAGATTGTGAGAGTAAGGGAAACATGCTAAAAGCCATTTACTGAGATAAGCATAATCATAAGCTATTTCATTATAAGATGAACATAATGACCAAGGTTTGGAAATATAAATCATATAGCATACTATTCTTAAAATCATAAGTAAAAACTCATAAACTGATGAATGGGTCAAATATACTATAAAACATAATATCATAAGTCATGAACATGAGTAAATAAAAACATGATGAACAATGGGAGACTTCTTCATAACCGACACCATCATGATAGAGCTTACATGATGCCTCAACTATCTCGCTCAAGTGGGTAGAGCCATCCTAAGCTTGCCAAGGCTAGGAGCGATTAAGGCATGATATCACTTATGAATCCCCATAGGGTTTGAACATGAATATATACCTATGATGGCTTGTAGTTTTTGAGACTCAGGGTTTGCTTGGACCCTAGCCTACTCGGTGTGAGACACTACTCCAAAAACATGCGCATGACTCATAATCATTATCATGAAAACACACTTGAACTTGCATGGGCTAGTCGAAACATGAAATCATAATCATAATCATATTTGATATGTGTGAAATATTCATGAAAGGATGCCATAGAGTTGGCTGTGATACTTGAACTTGAATTTCATGAAAATAATACATGCTTCAATAAAGCTTCATAACTTCAAAATCAAGGAATCATAAGTTTAGGATTTCAAAAATAATCAAAAATACTAGATAGTTCATTATACTTGAAATCATGACTCATAAGCTTGAAATTCATAAATCATGCATAATAGGGCATAATCTTCATAAAATTAAAATCATAAATTAGTAAGTAAATTGAGAATCAAATCTGCCCTATTATCCTTAAATCATCAATTGAAACATGAGAGAATTGAACCCATAGAGATGGCATGGAAGATTTCATAGAATTGGGTAAAATCTTAGAATTTCAATATAACATTACTGAAGACTTAAAATCATAGATTAGGGATGAAATTGGGCATGAAGTTGGAATAATTCCCCATTCATGACCCTACATACTGGGCTAGATGAGATTCTTGCTAGGATTTGATGCCCAAGAGAGAATGGAGAAGAAGAAATTGAGAAATCCTTTCTTCCCCGAGAGCTTCATCTTTCCTAACCTTGATATATGAGAGGAGTGAGGAATAAGCAAGTAAAACCCTCAATTACACCCTTAAGAATCCACAAAACAACATCACTTAGGGATTAGAAGCTTAGCAAATTACAAAATTAACCTTGGAAAATCGAGTGGACTAAACCACTGAACGTCTCAACAGTGGCAGTGACGGGCCGTCACTTGCCCGATAGTCCATCTCCTTTACTGTCAACCTTAACTAGAAAAAGGGTCCTGACTAGCCTTATTGATAGCAGAAGTGACAGGCCATCACTCTCTTGATGGTCTGTTAGGTCCTCTGTCACTTAGAGGAAATTAAGGTCTGACCACGATGCCGCAGGTGATGGTCTGTTGCTAATCTGACGGTCATCGTCCTTGCCATCAGAGCGCGACGTTGTAGGTGAGATATCACCCATTTGACTGGCTGTCGGTCCTGATGTAATCCAAGGTATATCTTGGGAGGCTGAAGGATGGATAAGAGTGCAAGGTGGCCATGTTGATAAAGAAGAAGGGCTAATGTTGTAAATGGCCATTCCTTCATTTCAAGAAAAAGGAAGAGAACCAAACAATGTCCTTATCCATTAAAGGTATATTTGTAAAAGTCTTTCATTTCCTTACTTAGTATAAATAGGGGTTCTCCTAATTTTCATGGTAGATTTTCATGACTTTGAACAAAAAATAATTTGAGTATAGTAAATTGCTTAGATTTTGACTAGCTTTAGATTATTAATTACGTAGAGAGGAGGGTTTCAAGGGAATTATCTCCCTTGAGGTCTTTCTAAGAACCTGGTGCTGTTGGATTGCAGATTTGAGGTCCTTGTTTGTTAACAAGGGTTGCTTGTCCTTCTAATTTTGTGTCAAGTTAGTTATCATTTAATTTTTCTTGTATCACTCAAGAGTTTCAATCAAGGGAAGATTCACCGAAATCTGCTTAAGAAGGGCCATGATTTTTTGCAATTTACTTTCTTTGGCCTTCTTCTTAGTTTGCTGAGGGGCTTGTCTTTTTAGGTGTTTCTCTACTATAACATCCCTGTCTGTGCTAGGCTACGCTTCTAGCACAATGTATTTCTCAGTAGTGATAGCCATGCAATGACCCTCATTCCTAGGGTTTGGGACTGTATCGTTTGACAGGGTCCTTTTTCTTTCTCTGATTAAGTGCTACAGAAACTTGTCCTATTTGATGCTCCAACTGCTTAATAGATGTAGAATGTGAATCTACGAGATGACTCAAACATGATAATTCTCCATTCATCTCTTTAATTCCTAATTCTATAGTGTCAGTGTTCTTCATCATCTTTCTCATCATATCTTCCATCCTTACACTGCTGGAGTCATTTGCAGCTGGCTCTCTTGCCCTAGATGGTACATATGCTCCATTCATGTAATTCTTTTATCCATATCAATTTCGCCAGTTTCTTTGGTATCCATCCCTAAAC
This sequence comes from Datura wrightii, assembly GCA_035772735.1. Classification (NCBI taxonomy): domain Eukaryota; kingdom Viridiplantae; phylum Streptophyta; class Magnoliopsida; order Solanales; family Solanaceae; genus Datura; species Datura wrightii. The sequence continues at coordinate 108,854,095 of JASDFA010000018.1, forward strand.
CCAGACCTATCATAATTGTTATTTCCATAGTAGTTCCGACCTTGATTTTCTTGGCCTTAACGCTAAGATTCTTGGTAGGCCCATGGGTGTTAGCCTAAAAATCCCCCTGACTGTTCATTAAATTAGTCTCCCCTTCCATATCAGGATGGAAATCAGCATACCTAGGCTCCTTTTCTTGAGCATTCACCGCATGCACCTTTCGTGAGTTCATTTTTGTTAGATGCTTGGTGATACGTTCTAATTGGATTTTGAGATGGGCCATATCTTGATCCTGTTCTTCCTCTTTCTTTTGCTACTATACTGTCATGCCTCTAGAATAGTTTATTGTAGTGCCCTTAGATTCTTGTGTGTGCCATGACCTATTGGTCATTGTCATTTTATCTAGTATTTTACTTACTTCTGCAAAAGTGTGGGCCATCATAGACCCCTTTACTATCCCATCTTTTATAGCTTTGTTGCCGGTGCTTCATGACCCGTAAAATACCTCCAAAAGTACTTTATGTGGAAACTTGTGATTAGGACATGAATTTCGCTTGTTTTTAAATCTTAGCCATGCCTCATGTAAGGCTTCCCCTAGTAACTATCTAAAATTGTTAATTTCATCCCTCAACTGAATCATCCGTGAGGGGTGGGGAAACCTCTCCAAGAAAGCTGCAATCAGCTCTACCCAGGTAGTGATAGTCTAATCTAGAAGCTTATTCAACCACAAAGTAGCTTCCCCTGTCAGTGAGAAAGGAAATAACCTGAGTCTAATAGCCTCTTGTGTAATCCCTTGCAGTCTATGTGCATTGCAGATCCCAGTGAAATTGATCAAGTGCTGGTTTGGATTTTCACCACACAAACCATTGAACAACCCTTTCATGCTTAGTAATTGCATCATTGTACTTGTAACATCAAACTTCGCATTAGATGGTACTGGGGGTGGAACAATGGCTCCAGTCTAACCAACTTTTTCCTGCATGCAATGTCACGAACTGAGCTTGGAACCTGGATTGAGACACGGGACCTAGAACCCGAATGCCTCCAAGATAAACCATGACACATACATAACATGCCTTAAATTCATAATTAAGTAGAAAAAAATGAGTATGAAAAAGCGGAAGACTGAATATCATATAGCATATATCATGCAATAACATCACAATGCTAAATCATAAAGCTGATCATACTAAGTCAATGTTTGAAAAGCCTATACTATCTGATGAGATTCTAGGACAAGCTCCCAGCTATCTCCAAGTCTTAAAATAAACCGACATGATCAACATAACTAAATGAATTTCCTTAGAAGATGAGGACTCACCCAATATGGGCTAACTGGATTGATATTGAAGCGAGCTATTGGCAAGACTGAGATGGATCACCCGAACCTATATCATAGAGTATGTGGTCAGTACTTGAAATGTACTGAGTATATAAGGTAAGTAAACATGCTTAGTAAAACATTAGTTAGAATCATGCATATAAATCAAAAGGATCATGAGAGGCTAAAAGGCATATCTCAATTCATAATCATAAGCTGGTTGCCATAACTGAACATAGTGACTAAGATTTAAAAATAGGAATCATATGACTTTTCATATTTGAAATAATAAGTAAAAGCTCATAAACTAATCATTGGGTCAAATTTGCTGCAAAACATAATATCATAAGTTATAAATATAAGTAACTGAAATCATAAGGAATAATGGGAGACTCGTCATAACTGACACCATCATGATAGGGTTTACGAGAAGCCCAACTATCATACTCAAGTGGTCAGAGCTATCCAAAACCTTGCCAAGGCTAAGGATGCTAAGAAACCATGATATCTATATCAAGCTGAGCCCTTTGGGTAGGGGAAAACTCTCTTGAGAGGTCCCAAATATATATACCTACGTTGGCGCATAGTGTATGAGACTGGGAAACCTCAGAATCCCAAGCCTATGTGATGCTAGACATTACTTCCAAACATGCATAGTGCTCTTATAATCATATTCTTAAAACATAGCTTGAATATGAACATTGGGAGTCTTGACTCCAAATCATATCATAAATTAATCTTATTAGCATTGGGTAAAATCATAATAAGAATACTTAATTAACTTGCATGGGCTTGCCAAAATCATAAAATCATGCATACTAGAGATAAACTTCATAAGCCAAAATCATGAAATCATAAGTTGAGAGTTCATGAGCATTCATACGTACTAGATAACTCCTCATACTTGAAATCACGGATCATAGGCTTGAATTTTCATAAAACATGCATAATAGGACATATTTTCTAATAACTTAAAATCATGAATTTATAATTAAATTGAGTGTAAAATCTTCTAATTAGAAAAATCATACATTTCAACATGAGAGAATTGAATCCATAGAGATAACATGGAAGATTGCATTGAATTTGGTTAAACCCTAGAATTTTACAATTTAGAAATTGAGAAGTAGAAATCATGAATTTGGAATTGAAAGGGAATGAGGGTGGAAGAATTTCCCCCATTCATAACCCTACCTGGGTTGATGATCCCTTGGATTGTCTTGAAAAGCCCAAGAAGATTTGAAGAGGTTTGAAGAAGAACCCTAGCTCTTTTCTTGAGAGAAAATCCAACTATCAATCTTTTGGAGAGGCTGAAGATTTAGGCTAGGTTAATCCTTTTAATCTTACCTTAAGAAAGCCCAAAATGACGTTATTTAGGAGTTAGAAGCATAGTAGTTGATGTCCTGTGAGTTTACAGCACTTTCAACGCTCAAAACTAAGAAAATAGCATGGACTTAGGTATATTTATATGGATATAAGACACTTTTTCTTTGGTTACAGGATAAATAGGTGTTGGAGCAAAAATGTGTAAAACATAGTCTGAAAGTGCAGAAAATAGGCTTAACTCACAGTCCTCAGTATGAGCCGTAGGAAGGTGTTACAACTCGTACTGCTGGCCATGAGAAGTTTTAGAAGGATAAGGATGAAAAGGTGTATCCTACGACTCTCAATATGAGTCGTACAAAGCTTGTACGGGCCTTAGTGAAGAAGTTGTGGAAAGATTCAGAAAATTTGCACAAGAGGCCAACTCCTGCTACGGATAGACGGTACGAGTCGTGGCAGCAAGGTACGAGTTGTACCAAAGCACTCGTGATGAACTTCAGAAAAATTTCAAAGTCTCAGAGTCAAGCCACAGGAAGCTCAGTTCGACTTGTAGGATGTAGGTACAGTCATACCAAGGTCCAACATGTAGCCAAATTTCAGCCAGCCAATGACCTACGGGAAATAGGTACGACCCGTACATACTTGCTACGAGTCGTAGGACAAGTCGTGCTGCAGGTAGCTTCAGTTATGGAATACACCCTGTTAGCCTAGGAAAAGGATTTTTATGTCTGTATAAATACGTTTTATGTTTTATTTTCATTAGAGAGAGGCAATTAGGAGTGATTAGAATTGATTAGCAATTGAGGAGAATTAGACGTGAGAATTGAGTTGTTCAACTTGTGATCAACCTTTTCTTGGTTTTCTTTTGATCTTCATATCGTTCTTGAGGATTTTTTTGATTAATAAAAATAAGTTTTTCTCTTATCCATAATTGTAAGTATTGGTTTATGTATTTAAATATGAATGCAAATCACAACCTTGCAACTATGAGAGGCTAAAACCTCCATAGCTAGGGTTGTGGGAACCATGATGAATTAAGAAGCTAGGGTTACATAAAAGTGAATCAAAACCAATACAAAACACTTGTATTATATTCACTTCATGATTAAATGTTTCTTAACGGTGTACAACGTTAGGAAATGCCCGAATTCTTTACTTGCTTGAGTAGAGATTAGGAAAAGAGAACTACAACAAAGCCTTGATCTTGATGATCATTGTATTAACTTGAGTTGTGGTCACAGGATAGTTAAATTTGGGACATATTGATAACGGTTAATTTGCAATTGCTCATGAGACTTGACCCGGTGATTGAGTATAGTCATTCAATAGGGACTGGCTGGACATTTGAATGAACCTAAGTTATCAGTTCTACAAGTAAGCATTGTTGATGATCATGCATGTATACTCGAAGAAGTTATGAACCCATGGGGAACACAACCCTAGTTATCTTTCATTCTTGATTACAACTAAAGCTCTAAATTTGCTTTTAATTATTGTTTTCTTTAGAGCCCCCCTATTTGGAGTAACTACCTAACAAGTTCACTTACCGACTTTAGTCTAGTTCTTTCACATTCCCTGTGGGATCGACCCCAACCTCTAGTTGGGTTCTTTATTGACAACGTCCGCTTCATACTTCTGAAGGAGGTGTGGTTTGAGCGTTATCAAAAAGTGGTGCCGTTGCCGGAGAATACAGCTAAGACTAGATTATTTGCTTGTATTTGACTTTTTTGGTAGTTATTTTCCTTAATTATGTTTTCTTTTTGTTTATACCTACAGGTTGTTTTCCGATAAATGTCAAGTACTCGGGGTAGTGGAGATCCCCTAATTCCGTTGAACCCAGAAATTGAACGAACACTGCATAGGATTGAGAACCAGGAACAAAGAGATGACCACATAGCTGAAGAAGCTAGGCAACCTGAGCTAGCTCGGCAAGCTGCACTTCAAGATGCGGAAGATGTCAGAGAAGAGGTAGCTAATGTTGGTCGGCATGGGAGGGGAAACAGAGGTTATAGATTTGCCCTTCAGTTCTTCGATGATGATTACCTAGACGTTGATGAAGTCGGGTCAACTGGAGCAATTGCGCCACCACCACCGCCCGCTGGGGCCAAATTTGAAATCACGAGCACCATGATTCAATTGTTAAACATGAAAGAGGTGTTCAGTGGTCACGCAACAGATGACGCCAACCAGCACTTGATGAACTTCATAGGAATATGCAAGGCGTAGAGGTTGCCCGGAGTTAGCCAAGATGCCATTCGGCTCAGACTTTTCCCCTTCTCTCTAGCAGAGGAAGCCACTTTATGGTTATCAGAGTTGCCTAAAGACTCCATAACTAACTGGAGGGAACTCAAGCAGGCCTTCTTGGAGAGATTCTTTCCCCTCTCCAGAATGTTGCAACTAAAGGATGAGATCTACAATTTCTAACAACTCAAGACAGAGGCACTTTATGAAGCCTGGCTAAGATTCAAGAAGAAGTTGACAAAGTGCCTGAACCATAAAATCCTAGTTGATAGTTTGGTAGAAATTTTTTATAGGTCTTTAAATAATAGCACAAAAGATGTTGTAGACACGGTGGCAGGAGGAGCATTGATGAGTCACACCTGGGAGCAGGCTGCTACAATCCTTGCCAGGGTGACTAAGACAAACAGGGCATGGCATACAAGGGATGCTGATGCAGCGGTCGGTACATATGCTATTGGTTTGACTGCAGACCAACGTAGGAAGGAAGAAGAATGCAACCAAGTGTTGGCTCACATGCACACATTGTTGGATTTGCTTACAAAGCACATCATGGGAATAGGAGCCAAAAAGGTAAATGTAGTGGGGACACAAGGAATGGAGGCGGGAGCTGATCACTCAGATTTCTAGGAAGAGGCAAATTTCCTAGATAGCCAAGTAGCGGGTTTTTGAGCCAACGCCCAAGCATCTGGAAAAGAAAATTGGTTCCAAGGTTCTGGAAACCAAGGTCGAAACCAATACAGAGACAACTACAACCGAAATGGGTACAGAGATAGGAGTCGCGGTCGTGAGCGTGATGGAAATGGAGAAGAAATGATGGCTACCGCAATGACCGAGCTAGAGCTTGTGCCTCCTAATGCACAAGAGAGGGAGGATGTGCAATCAAAGTTAGAGAGAATGATGGATGAGATGCTGAAGAAGGTGAGGTCAACTGATGAGAAATTGAAGGAGATTCGTGGTGACATATCTAGTATGGGTCAGAGAGTGGAACCTCATGCAATCGCCATCAAGCAAATTGAGCAGCAGCTTGGGCAACTGTCAGCATCACTAAACCCTAGATAAAAGGGTACACTGCCTAGCAACACCGTCTAGAACCCGAAGAATGATGGTCACTGGATGGCGGTGATGACCAGGAGTGATAAGACCACAGTTGACCCCCATTTTCTGGTTGTAGTTGAATGGAAGAAAGAGAGTGTTATTGAGGAAAGTGATAAGAGTGCTGAAATGGAGAGTGTTGAGTTGCCAGAGGCCCCGATAGAGGAGAAGGAACCTGACATTGATCAAGGAGCAACTCAGGTGCACAGAGCTATCCCATGACCACAGCCACCATTCCCTCAAAGAATGAAGAAAAAGGTGGAAAATGGTAAGTTCTAGAAATTCCTTTCGATGCTTAAACAACTATATGTGAACATACCATTGGTAAAGGCATTGGAACAAATGCCGGGATATGCTAAGTTTATGAAGGACTTGACGAAGAAGAGGTCCATAAGCTATGAGCCGGTAGACAATGTACATCACTGTAGTTCCATAGCTACATGGGTCCTGGCTCAAAAGAAGGAAGAGCCAGGTGCTTTCACTATACCGTGCACTATTTGCAATGTCGTGTTCGCTAGGGCACTCTGTGATCTGGGAGCAAGCATCAATCTGATGCCCTTGGCAGTATTCAAGAGATTGGGCTTAAGAGCCCCCACACCGACCACTATGCGGCTACTGATGTCCGATAGAACTGTGAAAAAGCTAGTGGGGATCCTGTTCGATGTACTGGTCAAAGTGGACAAATTCATATTCCCAGCCAACTTCGTGATTTTGGATTGTGAGGTTGATTATAAGGTCTCCATCATTTTGGGGTGACCATTCCTTGCAACTGGGAGGGCCATAGTAGATGTGGAGGCTAGCCAGCTGAAGTTCAGTATAAACAAAGAAGAAGCCACTTTCGACCACTTTTAACATCTACCGGACAATGCAACAACCCAAGGAATACATTAATCTCAACACTGGAGGATGAGTATGAGTCACTTGATGAATTCTGAGTAGTCATGAGACTTGCGTTTTGCCGTGACATTAAATCAGGTGCTTCTTGGGAGGAAACCCAAGTGGTGGCTTGGTGAAGTCTGAGTAACCAGGCCACCTGCATCGTGCTGCGATATTAAATCAAGCGATTCTTGGGAGGCAACCCAAGTTATTGAATTAATGTATGCTTAATGTGCAGGGAAAACAAAAATTGGAGGCAGAAAAACTGCTAAAAAGGTAGTTGCTACGACCCTCAGTACGACACATGACAACATCCTACGAGCCATAGGAAGAGGCGTGGTGAGGTTCAGAGATGTAATTCAAAGCAATGACCTACTAGTCATCATACGAACCGTAACTACCTTGTACGAGTCATAGGAGGTACTCATAGGTCCCCAGGTAAGTTTTCAAAACTCTGACTCATTGGTCCAAAGGATAAGTCATACGTCCTTCATACGACTCGTGGTACGAGTCATGACCGGTCAAAAGTTTAAAAATAACCCAACTCGATCGAGGTTTTCACACCTGCCCTTTTTCCTATTTTAAATCAAACACCTCAAATGATCCTCTTCCCACGCAAACAAAACCAACCTACGAACCCTACCTTCAAACCTCTCACACATGTAACTCAAAAGCTAGGAGTCTTCGAGCAATTTCGTTCTCAAATTAAGCACAACTTTACCCCCATTTGTGATTACCAGTCGAAGAAAGAAGAAACAAGTAAGTGATGTATTGAATATCAAAAAAAATCTTGACTTTCTTGAAGATTTCACTATCAAAACCCCTGTGAGTATTGACTTTGCTTAAAAAAATTCAAAAAAATACAATGATTAGGGATGTTATCAAACCATGAACGACTGGAAAACATTATCTTTTTGCTGGGTTAAACTTATGAATCCAAGTTTTCAAAAGTTGAGATATGGGTAGTGATTAAGAAGGGGAGGGATGAGTAGTGTTTAATTGATTGAAGGATATGCCTAGACCTGGGGAAATCTAAGTACCCAAATTGTGAAGAAGAAGACCTGCAAACTGAACAAAAACTGAATAAGCCAAAGTTGTATGAAGCACAGTACGATTTGTAGTTTTTCACTATGAGTCGTACTGGGCATTCGTACCAAAGAACTGAGCAGGGCTAATCAAAAGAGTTCTTCCTACGACTCGTGGAATTGACCTATGGGTCGTACCATGAGTCGTGGCAAAACACAGAGGAAATGATAATGTTGAGGCTTCATCAGACAACTCAAGGTACGGGTCGTACCTTCGTGGTACGAGTCATACATGTGAGTCATAACATACATATAGAGTTTTTGGGCCTTCATATGAGTCGCACCTTTAGGGTATGATCCAAACTGTTGACCCGTGTTAAGAATCTAACAATGTTCTCTTCTTGTTCTTTTTTCTAAAATATGGAATTCTAACTTTCTTCTCTACAAGAACAATGACAATGAAGCGAAAAGCATCCAAAGCAATAGCCTGGAGAACATTAATTGATGAGACATCTGAATTCGAGGCTAGGCAAGCAGGAAATTACCTAGTCGTTTAGTTGAGGATTACTAGGTAGATACTTCATACACTGACAGAACCAGAACCACTAGGGCATAAGCAAGAGCATAAGCCGAAGCAGCCACTACCACATCTGCCCAAGCTCCCAAGTCTGAGGAGGGAGCTAGAGGAGGTAACCAGGAGTCAGGAAATGACTCAAATGAAGAGGAAGGGTATGAGGAGAACCAATCAGGTGAAGCAAGTGGCAGCGATGAATTAGCGGAGGAGGCTCCAAATGCTGCACATGTACAGACCCCATCCATAGAGAACCACACAGTCTGGTGGAGAGTGCCGGGAGCTAGAGAGATTTATGAGCAGGGAATTTCTCTCACCGCCAAGAACAAGCCAAGGCAAAGCATCCATGAAGCACCGCGTATCCTCACAAACACATTGAATGAAGTTAAGGAGATGAAGATGATATTCAATTTCTATGGTTTCGAGTGGATGGCCAAGACTCCAGCTCAGTATACAGCAGAATTGGTCCGGGAGTTCTATGCCAACTGTTTGGCCACCATGGAGCAAAAGGAAAAGGAGGGGCAGAAAATAAAAGACCAGCCCTGATTGGAGAGTGTGATGGTTCAAGGACGAGAGGTAGACATATTAGAGCAGACCATCTCTCGGGTTCTGTATGGATCACAGTTCGTGCCTACACGGATGATGCCTGAGTATGACTACAGGGTGGAGGCAATGAAGTAGATAAGGAATTTGGGCTTGCAGGAAAGGCAGAGGCAACTTCAATGGTTGGCAGGGGTGACTGCTGAGAATAAGGAAAAAGTGGAATGGGTTACTGGTGGAAAGCAGGTAACAAAGAACTCGCTCAACTTCATAGTAAAATCCTGCTGGACACTAGTACACCACCAGTTAGCACCCACGGTCAACGACAATACATTGAGTGCTGGCAGAGCAACTTTGGTGGCATGCCTCATGTCCCGTTACCCCATCAACATCATGAGGATCATCGCAGAGGAGATATGAGATCGTACGGTGGGGGTGATCAATACTATCCCATTCCCGAGTCTTGTATTCAGGTTATGCATAGAGCCAGGGGTTCCAATACGATGGGGTGAGGAGCAATTGATTGGAGGCCAGAGGATTGTAGACATAGGCCTCATTACACCCTAGAAAAATTCTTTTGTTGATTATTTGATGTTTGTATGCTAGGTTAAGGGAAGTACGGGTTGTATATTGGTCATAGATGATAAGGGAAATGTGTATGAATGGAAAACCAAAGAGTATATGAAGTTCATAAGTAAGGATAAATTTTAAATGATCATATCATGAAAAGATACAACACAGAGTATGCGGTCAGTACTTGTAATGCACCGAGTATGCAAGATAAGTAAAATGGACAGTTGAAATGCATAAGAGTTCATGAGAGTAGGACAACATGATCATAACGTAAATATCATAATGTAACATAAGGGCTAGAGGTTTCCAAAACATTCATAAATCATTCATAATCATAAAAATAGGAGAAAAGCTTCATTAAACATAAACTGAGCCAAAGTAACGTAAACATAACCACGCATAAATCATGAGGAACAATGAAAGATTCTTATAACCGACATACTCCATATGAGCAGACATGGAGCCCGACCTGTAAACCCCTAGTCGGGAGGGTGTTCATACCTTACCAATGGTAGAACCATGAAATGAGACATGATATCACTCATGAAAGGCTCATTCGAGCAAAAAGGGATAGTCTCAAGGGAGGTCCCATCATGGCTACATTGGTGCGTAGTTCTGAGACAGTGGTATGCTTGGACCCCGGGTCTACTTGGTATTAAATACTACTCACAAAACATATATAACGCTCATATGATAATAGGGAAAAAATACATGAGATTCATGGACTAGTTAAATCATAACAATCATAACCATGCTTGAAATACGTGAACTAGCCATGAGATAAGGCCCGTGAGTCGGCGTAATCATAAATCCATAAATCATGAATTTCATACATACTTGTAAAACATGTATATACTTGATACTTCAAAAATCCATAATAATTACTTGAGAGAAAGCATATCATAGGGAATAAATCATGATTGGGCTAATTTAGATCAAGATCATCAAGAAATCATAACTTGATTTTTCATAAAAACATACATAATTGGGCATAATTTATTTAAAATTTGAAACTATAATTTAATTGTTACACCCCGTAAAAGCTAGTGATTCGTAAGCATATGCGTGGATTTATGATAAATAAAGAGAGTATGACGCTTGTAGAGAAGCCTCAGAAGTCGGGTCGAACGAGGCTAGGCCGCAAGGGCCAGCGCTACGCCGCAGCACCCTGGCTCCCTGGGCAACACGGCGATCCAGCCCTTTGGCGCATTGAGGGGAGCGACGTGGAGGGAGGTATGGCGAGATAGGCAGTGCGGGGCGTGCCCCTGCTACCGCCCTAATGTATATATATAGTCCTTCTATTCAATTTTAATTCATTTTCAAAGAAAGTTTCGGCCAGAGAGAGTGTGAGACGAGCAAATTAATTATTTTCTGTCCGTTTACGCTACCAAACACCGTCCAAATTCAAATTAACTTTGGGTATGGAGTTCTAAGCCCGCAGGGAGCATTACTACAAAGTTATTTTTGCGAAATTCGCCCGATAAATCGTAGCTCCGCCGAGCATAGTTGTCAGAATTGCTCTAAATTAATTTCTATACGATCACATGCTTCAAGTAAGAATTCCTGGATTCTGAACTCTTAGGAAATTATGTGTTTTCGGCCGTATTTCATCAAGTTAAAGTATAGTTGATATTATTATTAAAAGTTATCATTTTTGCCGAATTTAGTACTGAATCTAATCTCGTTCTCCTAGTAATACAATTACCATTGGGAAGTGTTGTTGAATACAGATTGAAACTCGTCGGTTAGAGAGAAAGTCGGCAGTTGAGGTATGTAAGGCTATCCCTTCGGCATGTTACATTCTTCGTAAAGTTAGTATGACCTGTGTGTATATAGTACTTCAGAGTAAAACTAATGGTTTTCAGCTGTTATAAACTGAATTGAGCCTATGGTGACAAAATAGTAATTGTTGTCTGAGTTAATCTAGCTAGAATGGTCTTACTTCGATGTTGAGTAGTTAGATGTTATCCCATACAAAGATCTATTTACTAAGGCCGCAAGGACAATTTTGAGTTCCATTTATTAAGGCCTCGAGGGCCATACAGAGTTCCATTTACTAAGGCCGTGAGTGTCATTTTGAGTTCCATTTATTGAGGCCGCAAGGGCCATACAGAGTTCCATTTACTGAGGTCGTGAGGGTCGTATTAAGTTCCATTAGATTGAGCCCACGAGGGCCACTATGAGTTTCAGCAAATTGAGGCCACAAGGGTCATCCCGAGTTACAGTATACACACCATCCTTAGTACTCATGTAGTAGGAATGGACCTTGTTTGTACTTTCCGGGGCTTATGGGTGCCCAGTTAGGTTCTTGTTTGCTTATATAGACTTGTTGATTAAATAATTCAGACAATGGCGATATTCAGGTTAAATCCTTACTCTCTTCCTTCAATTACTACAGTTTAACCAGCTTTCAGTCAGTTAGTATCTTTCTTCCTTACATATTTGGTACATGTTGTACTGACGCCCACTCGAGGCGCTGTATTACTTGCCTGCAGGTGCGAATAGATGTGGTTTGGGAAGTTCCTAGTCTCCACCTAAAGTTAGTAGTTTATTCAGCTCCTTCCCTCTAGAGTTGAAAGTTAGTAGAGGTTTGTGCTTTTGATGTACAATTTTTGGGTAGGTCGGGGCCCTGTCTCGACCATTATATCACTCCTAGAAGCTTGCAGACTGTTATACATTTCCTATGGTTAGTTGCTGTTGGCCATGTGGGGCCCGTGTATGCTTTATTTCCTGTGTTGTCTATGTGGGGCCTTGTTTAGCTGTTAGTTGGCAGCATTGTCGGTCATAGCGTAGTTTAATGCCTAATTTACTTTTCAGTTATAACTAGAAAACATGGTGGCCTTTTCAGCCTGCATAGGATCCCTATTATTCCATTGTTGTGGTCAGCTGTCTTATAGGTGGCCTTGTCGGCTAGAGTTTGTACTTACAACTGAGATATAGCCTATTCGTTTATTGAATTAAGTGTCAAACGTGCCTCAATCCAGTAAGGTTAGTTCAAACCAGTATGGCACCAGATGCCTGTCATACCTCCCAAGGTGGGGCATGACAAACTTGGCATCAGAGCAGGTCATATCCCAGGGAGTCTGCAAGCCGTGCCAAGTAGAATCTTGTCTATCGGTGTGTTGTGCACTACATTCTACAGGAAGGAGGCTACAAGGCATAATAGTGCGGTTACTCTTCTTTCTCCTCCAGTCGTGCTTAGAGCTGTGTTGTATAGGGTAACTTCCTGAGCTTATGTAGTCCTATTTATTTACAAAGAAATGTCGGACGCGACAGACCACGACTAGTTGAGAGTTTGATGTGGTTGTAGGAGAGGGCAGAAGTAGGGGTCATAGGCAGAGTCAGCCCGATTTGAGGGCAATAGGGGGACACCACCTCGATCTCCCCAACACCCACCACCACATTCAGAGCCCGCTAGGGCGGAAGATATATCAGCACCACACAAAGCTATACCTATGCCATCAGATCAAGAGCTAAGGGGTTCTTTTTACATGTTGATACAAATGATGGCTGCCCAACATCAGCCTCAACCGGTAGTACCAGCTGTTGTTGAGCCTGCTGAGGGGCCCGGTAGTTCGAAAGTTCATGAGTTTTTGGATTTGTGTTCCGCGCAGTTTACAGGGACAAATCACAAAGAGGACCCCCAGAACTTTATAGATCAGTTGTAGAGGATATTCAGGGTCATGCATGCCTCTTCCATGAAATCAGTTGAGCTAGCAGTATTTAGATTGCGAGATGTAGCAATTTTGTGGTACAAGATTTGAGAGAGGTCCTGAGGCAGAGATGCACCTCCACCTACTTTTTTCTGAGCGTGGCCTATTTTTTCTGAGGCTTTCATAGATCATTATTTGCCTCGAGAGGTTGGGCAGGCCAGAGTAGAGCAGTTTTTACATCTAGAGCAGGGTCAAATGAGTGTTAGAGAATATGCGTTGAGGATTGACTCCTTAGCGAGGTATGCACCCTCGTTTGTTGACACCATGCCAGCCAGGGTACACCGGTTCATTATGGGGCGTGCGCTAGAATACATAAAATCTTGCATTACAGCCACTCTACGAGATGATACGGACATTTCACGTATCTAGTCTTTTGGTCAGAATATAGAAGAGCTCAGACAACACTAGTATGCCTTGGAAAGGTCAGGTCAGGAGCAGCTTCAGAGGGCTAGACCCGCAGATTTCCAGGCAGATTTTTAGGGCAGGCCCAGACCTCATTTCTTAGGAAGTCCACCCAGGCCCCCATCTCAGCAGCAGATCAGATTTTCAGAGGCAGTCAGGACCCAGCAAAAGTTCACGAGCGCCCAGCTCGCAACAGCAGAGGGGGCCAGACCAGATAGAGTTAGCAATACCCTGATGCAGTACTTGGCATAAAAAACATCTGGGAAGGTGCAGATATGGTTCCACCGCCTATTATACCTGCAGGCAGGATGGGAAGATGATGAGAGACTGCCCGACTAGATGCCAGGGCAGTCAGGACCAGTAGAATAGATCCTCAGCATGTTCATATGCTCCAGCACCTTCTGCAGGGCGCAGGCCCTCAGCTCCAATCGGCAGAGATCGAGGTAGATCAGGGGCATCTGGTTCAGGCAGCGGTCAGGATCGCACATATGCATTACATGGGTGATAGGAGTCCAAGTCGTTGCCAGATGTTGTGACTGTTATATTAGATGTTTGTTCTCACTCAATTTATTCTTTGATAGATTCGGGCACCACTTTGTCGTATGTTACTCCGTTAGTAGCCCGGAAGTTTGATATAGCACCAAAATTGCTTCAGTGACCCTTTTTGGTATCTACTTCTGTTGGTGACTCTATTCTTTCTAAAAGAATTTACCAGGGTTGTACAGTAGAGGTTGTGGGTCATCCGACCTCAGCAGATCTAGTAGAAACAGAAATGATTGATTTTGATGTGATTATGGGTCTGGACTGGCTAGTACCATGTTATGCTACTGTAGAGTGTTGGACCAGAATTGTCCGATTTCACTTTCCGGGAGAGATAATGCCAGAGTTGAGAGGTAATATAGCTTCGCCAAAAGGTAAGTTTATATCCTATCTTCCGGCAAAAAAGTTAATAGAAAAGGGTTGTATCTACCATATTGCCAGGGTTCAGGATGTGCAAGCAGAATCCCTAACCCTCCAGTCTATCCCATTTGTTAATGGGTTCACGGATGTGTTTCCAAAAGAACTTTCCAATAGTCCCCTAGAGCGGGAAATAGATTTCTCTATAGATTTGCTACCAGATACTTAGCCTATATCCATACCCTCGTATCAAATGGACCCTACTGAGTTAAAGAATTAAAATAACAGTTAAAAGATTTTTTAGATAAGGGTTTCATCAAACCCAGTACGTCACGGTGGGGTGCACCAGTCCTGTTTGTGACAAAGAAGGATGGGTCTCCACGCATGTGCATAGATTACCGACAATTGAATAAAGTTGTTGTTAAGAATAAATGTCCTCTTCCGAGAATAGATGATTTATTTGATCAGCTAAAAGGGGAAAATTACTTCACTAAAATTGGTTTGAGATCCATGTACCACCAAGTTCGAGTTCCAGAGAAAGATATCCAGAAGACAGCTTTCAAGACTAGGTATGACCCTTTTGAGTTCTTAGTTATGTCCTTCAGGTTGACAAATGCGCCAACAGTGTTCATAGACCTAATGAATAATATCTTCAGGCCGACTTTGGATCTGCTTGTAATAGTGTTCATTGATGATATTCTAGTTTACTCCCGCTCAGAAGCGGAACATAAAGATCATTTGTGGCCACTACTACATGTCACGCCCCGCCTTGGGGGTATGACTGGCCCCTGGTGCCCTAGTAGGACTTAGACTACTAACTGGTGAGCCTAAGCACATCTGGTGCTTGGCTAGCTCTAACTCAAATTTCTAGAAACAATGGGCTATATAATAGCTGTAAACACAGCCTCCGGCCAACTAGGCCTATAGCCACCTGTATAAGACTTCAGCTAACCAGAAACATACTTACAAAGGGGGAAACCTATGCGGGTCGACAAGGCCACCATGCTGTCTAGTTATCTGTAACTCAACAATAGAATACTGAATAACTACGTGACCGGCAAGGTCACCACTACTATCAGACTATGGCCCCACACGGCCAACATAACAACAATGCTAAACAGCTAAACAAAACGCACGGCCTCACACGACCGGCACAACTAACCACAGGAAGATGAATATATACAATCTGCAAGCCTCTAGGAATGCAGATAAGATGGTCAGGACAGGGCCCCGGCCTACCCATGCTGTACAATAAAAGAAAATGAACTACACCTCTGAATATCAAGCTCCGGATGACAGGAGCTAATGACTCTATAAGCTGGCTGGAATCACGAGGGATCACCTCCTCGTCTATGAGTACCTGTAGGCAAGTAATGCAGCGCCCCGAATGGGCGTCAGTACCATTGGTACTGAGTATGCAAAGCAACTGAATACAAATAACATAACTAGCAATTCTGAATAGCAGGAGATAACTGAATCTGTAAGAACTAATATGAACTGAATCAGACTTTCTGTGCTGTGATAGGGCAGGAGCGTACCTGTAGATGCGGCGGCCTGCTATCTATTAACTAATATATAGCACATAAATACATATGTATATATAGCAAAAAAGAGCCAATACCAACCCCCATAAGCCGGATGGCGCCAAGCAAGCAAACAATCTATATACCCCTACCCGGGTCAAAACCAGCCAAAAATAAGTCACTCCACTCATCTGCTAACTACGAGCACCTCTGCCGGCCCCCTGGGTCTCCGGCTCGGGCCATAGCCTCCGATATAAATAACCGTGTCTGAGTCTGGAGGACTCCTATACTATATCTGTAACATTAACTATATCTGAATCTATTCCCTGGGCGCTTGCGCACAACAGGGCTATCTGTACTGTAATGCTGATCAGCCTGATATGGGGAAAGCTTCATCCCATCTTCATCCAAACTGGGGACGGCATGCCACTCCATGGAGTGGCGTAAACCCACCCGCTCAGTGGGCGACACAGTTACCAACCTAGGGGCAGCGAGGACGCTCAAAAGGGTGCCCTCACGACACAACCAAGTCTCAATAAATAATAAGCACATATATAGCAAGCATGTTTAAATTGAAAAATACTATCTGAATTCTGTTTTCTTATTCTGGTCTCTTTTTGTATTATACTGATTCTCATACTACTTTATACTGAATCTGTGATCTTTATCTAACTGCATGGCTAATCTGTAGCCAAGATACTATCTAACTATATGGCTATACTGTAGCCAAGATATCATCTGTCTGTATGGCTAATCTGTAGCCAAGATGCTATCTGACTGTCTGATTTTACTTTACCAACTCTTGTTCTGAATATCTATCATATTATTCTAGAAACATGCTTGCTAATCACATACTGGGCTGCACTGAGTCTGGAATGCTAACTTGCCATCTTGGCGCATGCTTTACTAACCTTCGAACTGAATATGATATAACAACGCAAACCAGATTTACTGAACTTGCACAATACTCAATATTCAACTCCGGGAATTCTACTACGGAGTTTACTATGCTATTCAATGCTAAAACTACTAACTTGCCGAAGAAACTGGCTTTACATACCTTAACCTTGGTTTATCCGACTAACGCATGAAGCTCGGTCAGTACTGCAGCTATTTCTCCCAACTGCATTTACATATATGTCAATTAGAACTAAATACACTAATATTCTTAAAGAAAACGTCACTTTCGATATATTTATAGCTTAAACTTTGGCTTATCGAAAGACGGTCAAAAACTTGCTATTTCTCGAAAGTCCAGAAGGGAGAAATACTCACTTTAGGGATAGGAGTATATTGACACTAATTTGGAGCAATTCCACTTACCTTAGTTCGGTAGCACGATGATTCGCCGGCCGAATTTCGTGAAACTAAATCTGTAGGAATGCTACTTGCTGATAAATACCTCGGTATCTGGAGTTAATTTGGATTTGGACTACGTTTTACGGCGTAATCGAGCTATAATTTAATAGTACTTTCACACCCTCTCTGTTTTCTCACGAGTTCTGGAAATTATTTGATATCATAATGAAATGAACCGAAGTGGAGGCTTTATATACTTGGGCCTGGACAGGGCCAACGTGTCACGGAGCCAAAGCGGAGGCTCCACCTCCGTGACACGTTGCCATCGCGGAGGGGCTCTGCCCTGGCTCCTTCCGCGATGGTTCGACAGGTTTCTCATCCGGTCTTTTCCCGGGCCTTTTTCTAGCATGTATGGCTTTCAAATACTCTTAACCAACACGCGAATAGGCCATCTATGTGTTGGAAATTTTATAGGGTATAACATTCTCCCCCCCTTAAGAACATTCGTCCTCGAAGGTAACCTTCTATCTAGAGGACTTCTCACCTTACTCTTCTTGTTTCTAGAAAAATTTGGGCAGAGTTTCCCCTGTAATATGGACTACCCCAAAAACCTGAAATGCAAAAAAGTCCCATACAGGTACTCCACACAATACTATAGTATTTAAATGACAGATTAAAATAGATCTTCTCATTTATATGTATACTATAAGGCACTGCATAAGATAATAATACTAACATACCTGTCGCCTGACTAGGCTTTAAAAAAATGAGGGTATCTAGTCTTCATATCTTCCTCCGCCTCCCAAATCATCTCCTATCGGTTCCTGTTACACCACAATACCTTGACAGATGCAATATCTTTAGTTCTCAATCTACGAATCTGTCTGTCTAAGATGGCTACTGGAACCTCTTCATAGGCCAGCTCTTCCATAACCTGGATATCCTGGATTGGGACTGCTCTTGATGGGTCTCCTATGCATTTCCTTAGCATAGATACATGAAAGACCGAATGAATGGATTCCAATTCTTGAGGCAAGTTCAACTCATATGCTACTCGGCCTATCCTTCGACGAATCTGATAAGGCCCAACAAATCTCGGACTGAGCTTACCTTTCTTGCCGAATCTCATCACCCCTTTCATTGGAGATACTTTCAGAAATACCCAGTCATTCACATCAAATTCCAGGTCTCTGCGCCGCACATCAACATATGATTTCTGGCGGCTCTGTGCAGTCAGTAGGCGTTCTCTGATAAGCTTTACCTTCTCCTCTGACTGTTGAATGATGTCTGGCCCAATCAATGCTGATTCTCCCACTTCAAACCAGCCAACCAGGGATCTGTATTTTCGCCCATACAATGCTTCAAAGGGCGCTGATCTTGGGCAGATTTATATGCCCAAGTGATACTCAAACGTATCATTTTCTTCTTGTTTGTTGTGCAATGTGTATATATTCTCATGTAGTTGGTAATAAAATGCGAATTTATACTAACCAACATGATTAGCATTTGTTTTGCAGGTAAATATGAATTTTAGGAGCTAAAATGCGTGTTGGAACAATATCGGAGTTGGACTCGGATGCGAGCATGGAAAAGACATTGGAATGCACAAAGTATAGGGGCTCCGCGATGGAGCCGTGCCACGCTACCATCACGGAGGCACACTGCCTGGAGAGGAAATTAAATGGCAAATTCCAGTGTGGCCTCGCGACAGCTCCGTGGCACGGAGATAGGCCTCCGCGTTGGCCTTTGTGCCACGTTGAGGCTATTTTACCGGACCTTGGATTTCCAGTGAAGGTCCGCGTCCGCGCCGTGTCACGGAGGCAGTGCTCCGCGTTGACCTCCGTGACACGTTGCTTGTTATTCCGGGAAAAATTTTCCACTAGTATAAATAGCACACTTAGGTTTATTTTAATTAGTTCAGACTTGGTGGAGCTAGGACGTGGGTTAGGAGCAGTTGAGGGACGAAAAAGCTAAGAGATTTCTTCTCTTCCTTTCTTCTTTCTATCAATTGTATGCATGATTTACACTTGTTTTAGGATGATCAATCCACAAATGAGTGGCTAATTCTCTTCCTTGCTAAGGTTTTGAACAATGGTGATGAATTTTGATTGTTAATGATATGGTTTTATTCTTCTTCTTTCATGTTGTTCTATTAATTCTTGTTTCTACTGCATTAGTGTGTGTCCGACATTAATGTACATCTAAAAAGTCCAATTTCACTCGAGAGAGCAAGAAATTTGAAAGTTGTGAATTAATAGGGTATTGTTCTTAACTTGATTTGGGAAAATTGGGTTTTGATGTGCTTTCCTGATAGAAATATACTTGAAAGCCGTATTAGTCAGTTTAGGAACCGGAATTGTATTGCTAGGTCATAAATTGCATTTGATCACAGAAATGTAGACGGATGGTTTATGATTCTAAAGTGAAATTAAATATGAGAGTTTTAATTTCTAGGCTACTGTTCTTGGCTAGCAACATGAAGAAGAGATTAACCAATTTATTAATATTATCAATTTCATTACTTGTTCTTAACCTTGGCATGCTCATATCCATAGTTTAAATTCACAGTAAATAATTCTTAATAGTTTTAGTATATATATATTTTATAAACAACAACTTATTTAACTGTTGGTTACGCTGTTGTTAGCATAAATTAGAAGTAAGATAAGAATATAGTGTACTTAGGCAATTTTACTTATCCTGAGTCTCCTTGGATCGATACTTGGCTTACTTAGCCACTTTATTACTTGTTTGACCACGTGCACTTGCGTGTCGGTTTTTACATATACCGAAGCAGCCAAACAAGTTTTTAGCGCCGTTGCCGGGGAGGCTAGGCAATTGGTGAAATTGTGATAAGTATAAATTTACTGTATTTTTGTTTTATTTTCTTAAGTGTTGACAACTTGGTCTTAGTATTTGTTTTAATTCTTTGTTCATTTTAATTTTTCTCTCTTTCGGATACCCTCATTGACATGACATCTTGGAATATAAATGGTGGATACGCATATTTCGGCGAATCTTGCATGAATTGCGGAGGACCCCACTTGTGGCAAAACTGTAACACGTGCAATATATGTGGATGTCAATATGGCCATTGGGGTGATTGTCCAAAGGCATATTCCCCTCCCCCAAGCCCCTACTATGATCCTTTTGTTGTTTGTGCTGAATATAGAAATGTTGAAAATGAGGACTTGGGACGCCAAGTTCAAATAGAGGACATGATGAAACAACTCCTGTAGCAATCAGAAGCAATGAAGGAGTCGGTGGCAGAATTGATAATTCAGCAAAAGGAGAATGCCGAGGCTGTAAGCAGGATGAGCGTCAAACTCACGGAGATGTGTGCTGAGGTTGAAGCTTGTGATAATTTGCAGGTGACAGTTTTAGCTGATATTCAAGAGGAACTACAAGAGGAATACAAGGGTGAATTTTTGGATGAAGCCCAACAATTAGAATCTCTTGAGTGTCCCCGTGATCGGCTCATACCTATAGAAAATCCATTCATGGAAGAAGAGAAAGAATATCTCCCATTTGACCTTAATGGAGAAATAGATGTCGATGTTGAAAAGGTGTACACAAGTAAGGAAGTCAAGCACAATGCAATTTCATAGTTGAGGTTGATTGGACCACACTCGAAGCATTTTTCGACATTAAGTGTGGTCGACAACATAGAAATAGAGTCTTCCAGGATTATAGAGAAATGTCTAGAGGAGGACCAAGCCCCGTATATTCTGAGATTTGCTAACTCGAAGCAACGAAATGACTTCACTTACTCAAGGGCCAATAAGTTCAAAAGAAAGCATCTACTGCTTGGTCCTTACAATTTTTCACCACCACCCCTGGAGCATAAGAGAAAATTAGAAAAGAAATTAGCGGTGAAATTCATATCCTCAAGGCGGAGGAAAAAGCGGTGAAACTTGGTACGTCGAGCCGCGACGGTAAACTAGGCGCTGCACGGGAGGCAACCCGTGAAAAATATTTTCTTTCTTTCTTTTTTTTAGTGTAAATAATTTTTATTTTTATTTTTCTTTTCTTGATTAGGTTTAGATTCTTGTTTTAGTTAATATTTTTCATTTTAGTTAGGGAAATCTATTAATCTAACCAATTTTGTTTAGTGAGGTGATTTTTAGGTCTAACGGAGAGAAATATGCATGGAATCGGGAAGGAAAAGGCAAGGTATGAAAAAATAATTTAATTGAAGAAACAGTGCACTGGCGCATTGGCGCCGTGTCACGGAGGAAGGGCTCCGCGTTACCCTCCGTGACACGTTGAAGGCAAAATCTGGATTTTTAAAAAATTCCAGTAAGCCAACGCGTTGGCTCCGTGTCATGGAGGAAGGGCTCCGTGTTACCCCCCGTGACACGTTGCCTTATATTTGGTGCTGGGTCATACCGGGTTGCCGGGTGACCCGCGTGTTTTCTTTAAATAAACCCCCGATTTTCGCCCAAATCTCCCCATTCCCTCTCCCTTCCGCGACCAAAACACCCATTTCCCCCCTCCCTAAGCACCGTGCCACGTTACTAGGCAAGGAATTCGTCAAGTTTCTTCGGTTCTTCAATTCAAAGGTATGTTTTCCTCGTGTCTCTCAAATTTTTGGCGATTTTAGTCGACTTTGGGCATGCGAGGTGAGATATATCACCCTAAGTAGAAATTTAACATGATGTTGAGTTATTTGTGATTGATATATGTTCGGATTGTTGTAATTAGCATTTGAACTTGTAGATTATCTAAATAATTCGAATTTGATTGTAATTTTGTATTCTAGGGCATGGGTTGTTGAATTTGACTTGGGTGACTTGATAATTCGGTAAATTAGATGCCGGGGTGTGTTTGTAAATAGAGATAAGTCGTTGTAAATATTGTATGAATGTTAAGACGACGAATTCTCGAATTGTTGGGAAAAATGCGAAAATTGTGTAAATTGGTTTGATTATTTGGATTCGACTGTATATAGAATGTTTGTCTTTGTTTTTTTTATTTGTTGTTTTTATTGCTTGTGCGATGGTTGAATTGTTAGCGATAGTAGGATTGGGATTAGCTGTATGAAGTCTGAGTAGTACGCTAACCGTTATGCTGTCGAAATTTTTGTGGACGCACTAAGCATAAATTGTATAGTTGATTGTTTTGGTGTAAATTGAGTTATCCTTGCCATAGTTGTAAAAGTAGCTAAGGACTAAGTGTGGGGTAAACGTTGTGTAACCCGACCTTAGCCGAAGTTAACATGTTTATAGCTTAACTTTGTGCTTATTTGTGTATATTGACAGGTACAATGGCGAGTAGGCAAGATAAGGGCAAGGGTGCCTCTACCTCAGGCACTGGTAGAAAAAGAATGAGAACGGGCACTGTTGTCCCAGCTGCACCAGCTGTTCCGCGCGGCCAACGCCGCCAATATGGAACAAGGTGGGTAACCGAGGAAGGGAAGAAGTGGTATGCTAAGCATAAGGAAAGCAAATACTTCCCGGAAGAACATATTGCACGGGAACCACTAGCACAAGAGTTTCCTCGTATTGTGCAGAGGATTGAAGCAGCTGGGCTCAGCTTTATATTCCAGGAGCCCAAGGAGTGCAACCTACATTTGGTCCAGGAGTTCTACGCAAATTGGAACCCGGCCATCAGAAGCCACACAATAAAAATCAGAGGGCAGATTGTCACTCTGGAACCCCAGCAATTTAATGCCATTGTTGGAGCGCGGGACACAGACGCTCACGTTCTCCGCCAGCTAAACATCACCCCACCGTACGCCGACATCAGACGTACGTTGTGTGGGGCTCGATCCACAGCCCGATGGAGTAGACATAAGGAGAGGGGTTACCACCACACTCTGCCTTATTCGCAGATGAACAGGGAGGCCAGAATATGGCTGAAGATTGTATGTTCTTGCTTGATCCCGGGAGTTCACATGACGGATGTGACTCAAGACCGTGTCTGCTTGGTGTATGCCCTTATGAAAGGGCTAGAGATTAATGTTGGGGAGGTCATTATATCCGCCATGAAGAGAGCCAGACTACACCAGGGCCACAGATACGGGTTTGGCGGACTCATCACCACCTTCCTCCGAGGCCTCGATGTCAAGGAAGAAGCCTTGGATTACATTCCGCAGTTGGAGCGGAGGGCCCTCGATGTGACAAAAACTAAGGCCCCCGACACCACACACGGGACAGTGCTGACTTTGGGCGAGCGACATGCTCGTGACGATCAGTACATGGCACGTATGTTCGGCATGCAAATGCTTCAGCTACGGATTGGTGGGAGACCAGCCACCGAGGAAGAATTATGGCAGCTGGAGCTGGATTACCCATTTGGCAAGAATGCCAAAGCCTTATGCCGAGTAGGACCAGCCTTCGTGGAGCCGACTGATGATGATGTCCCTACTGATGAGGAGACACGTCGGGAGGACTCCGATGTGGAGTCCGATGACGATGATGGAGCTGACTCAGACATGGGGGACGAGGTAGCAACACTAGATGAAGAAGTCGAATATATCGACTGATCAGGGAGTTCCACCACCCAAAATGTTGTTTTGTAATTTTTGTGAACACTGGGGACAGTGTTCGATTTAAGTGTCGGGTGGGGAGAAGATAGGTGCTGGGACTTAGGCTCTAATCTGCTGTATGCTTTTTCCTTGGTTTGTATGTATGTTTGTGTTTCCCTGCTGTGAACTGATTTGTGTTGTAGCTGTATATTTTTTTGTGGTTACTGATGTGTGTTATGAAAAGTTATGGTTGCCAAGGTAAATATTTTGTAAATATTTCTGTATATCGAAATGATCGAAATTTTTTTCAAAATTTTTTGCGAAAATATTTTGCACTTACCAAAATCTTTTGTAAATATTTTTCTAATGAAATTATCGATGTGTTGCAAAATTTTTCGATTTTTATTTTGGGTTTCTCGGAGTTTGTTTTCGGTTCTTTTACCGAGAATAGTCCCATTGAACCGATGTCATAGTTAGTGACAGTTCCCTATGATGGATGGATGACGACCGTCTTAAGGGAAAAGTAGTCGATAGGAGTAGGATTTTAATTTGTTTTCCGTTTTTCTTTGGTGGATCGCATCAATGAACCTGTAGTTGCTTTATGGTTGCAAAAATTTCGTTGCGTGTGTAACTGATGTTCAGAATGTGAAAATGATTCGTTTGAAAGCATGCAAGTTGGTAAATATGTTGAGTACCTAGGCTGCAGAATTTGATTCAGTATGATTGAGGCTTAATTTTGAATTCATGCAATTGGCTAATTAAAGAGTCTGTGAATGCATCTTGATTCGAGCATGTGTATGTAGTGTGAAGTGAGGTATTGTTATTCCATGCTATTGTGAATTGTCTAGAACTTGCCTGGTGTGTATACAAAATGAAATGAAGGAGGTGTAGTGTTGGAAAGGATGTAGGCATTTCTTTGTTTTAACCGATAGTTTCCATTTTTTTTCTTGTCAAACTCTACCTTTTTATATGTTGTATACCCTAGTCAGCCCGTTGAGCCTTTAGCCGATTTCTTTCTTTCTTTTGTCCAAAATTGTATAAACCAAGCTTTATTCGTTCTTTTCATTAGCTGTAAAAGTCTATACAAAACTCTTAAGCGCTTACAAAGAAAAGAAAATGTTCCCAAGGTGTCAAGGAGTGAGAAGAGTGAAAAGAAAAAGAAGAGCAGAGTGAGGAAAGAAAAGATGATGTTGAAGAGGCACTTGTTATAATTAAATGATATTGAGGGTACATGAAAACCCTTTGTTTTGTGTCAAGTGTGTTTGATGAAATGGGCAGTACGAAAGTAAACCAGCATGAATGGGAGAAAAAGAGAAAAGAGAGGAACAATGTCCATGAGTCGATGGGAATGTGTTGAAAAGGCGCTTAAGGATGCTAGCGACTATTATTGGCTAATCCAATATATATACTAGATCCATAGCCCCGTTACAACCCATTAAATTCCTACTTGATCCTACATTGCTTTTCTTTGTATTAGTGGAGTAATACACTAAGGGCAAGCCTATGGGTCACGACATGATGCATGTGAATTCTTTTGGGAGAGAGAGTGAAATTAATTTTTATATGCCCCTACTTGCATGTTTGTGTGTTGCATGAACAAAAAGGGGAAGATTCTCTTGAGTTGTGAGGGCACATGCTTGATGAAAGATTGATTTTCGTGTCGGATTTCTTGATTAGCTGATTTGCATGAGTTTGTCGATATCAAGAATCAATTCTTAAAGTCTAGGAAGTCTTGATGTATTAAAGGTCATTGTATTGTAAGACCAAGCATGTTTTCGTGATGATTTGCAAAAATTGAATAATCGGTATGACCGTAGCATAAATGGTCGCACCATAGTGATGAAGGTTGGGATGTAATTTGCATGAGTTGTGTATGTGTTGTTCGAGGACGAACAAGGATTTAAGTGTGGGGTAAGTGATCTTGGGCAGATTTATATGCCCAAGTGATACTCAAACGTATCATTTTCGTCTTGTTTGTTGTGCAATGTGTATATATTCTCATGTAGTTAGTAATAAAATGCGAATTTATACTAACCAACATGATTAGCATTTGTTTTGCAGGTAAATATGATTTTTAGGAGCTAAAATGCGTGTTGGAACAATATCGGAGTTGGACTCGGATGCGAGCGTGGAAAAGACATTGGAATGCACAAAGTATAGGGGCTCCGCGATGGAGCCGTGCCACGCTACCATCGCGGAGGCACACTGCCTGGAGAGGAAATTAAATGGCAAATTCCAGTGTGGCCTCGCGACAGCTCCGTGGCACGGAGATAGGCCTTGGTGTTGGCCTCCGTGCCACGTTGAGGCTATTTTACCGGACCCTGGATTTCCAGTGAAGGTCCGCGTCCATGCCGTGTCACGGAGGCAGTGCTCCGCGTTGACCTCCGTGACACATTGCTTGTTATTCCAGGAAAAATTTCCCACTAGTATAAATAGCACACTTAGGTTTATTTTAATTAGTTCAGACTTGGTGGAGCTAGGACGTGGGTTAGGAGCAGTTGAGGGACGAAAAAGCTAAGAGATTTCTTCTCTTCCTTTCTTCTTTCTATCAATTGTATGCATGATTTACACTTGTTTTAGGATGATCAATCCACAAATGAGTGGCTAATTCTCTTCCTTGCTAAGGTTTTGAACAATGGTGATGAATTTTGATTGTTAATGATATGGTTTTCTTCTTCTTCTTTCATGTTGTTCTATTAATTCTTGTTTCTACTGCATTAGTGTGTGGCCGACATTAATGTACATCTAAAAAGTCCAATTTCACTCGAGAGAGCAAGAAATTGGAAAGTTGTGAATTAATAGGGTATTGTTCTTAACTTGATTTGGGAAAATTGGGTTTTGATGTGCTTTCCTGATAGAAATATACTTGAAAGCCGTATTAGTCAGTTTAGGAACCGGAATTGTATTGCTAGGTCAAAAATTGCATTTGATCACAGAAATGTAGACGGATGGTTTATGTTTCTAAAGTGAAATTAAATACGAGAGTTTTAATTTCTAGGCTACTGTTCTTGGCTAGCAACATGAAGAAGAGATTAACCAATTTATTAATATTATCAATTTCATTACTTGTTCTTAACCTTGGCATGCTCATATCCATAGTTTAAATTCACAGTAAATAATTCTTAATAGTTTTAGTATATATATATTTTATAAACAACAACTTATTTAACTGTTGGTTACGCTATTGTTAGCATAAATTAGAAGTAAGATAAGAATATAGTGTACTTAGGCAATTTTACTTATCCTGAGTCTCCTTGGATCGATACTTGGCTTACTTAGCCACTTTATTACTTGTTTGACCACGTGCACTTGCGTGTCAGTTTTTACATATACCGAAGCAGCCAAACAGGCGCCATCTGGATGGCTGAGTGATAACTATTATTATAAGCAAATTCAATTAACGGCAAATGCTCGTCCCAGCTACCTCCAAGATCTAGCACACATGCTCGTAGCATGTCCTCGAGCGTCTGAATAGTGTGCTGAGCCTGTCCATCTATCTGAGGGTGGAATGCTTTGCTCAAATTAATCTGCGTTCCCAGACCTCTCTGAAACGACTGCCAAAATCTAGCTGTAAACTGTGCTCCTCTGTCTGAAATAATAGATACTGGCACTCCATGTAATCTAACTATTTCTCTGATATATAATTCGGCATAATCCTCGGCCGAGAAGGTTGCTTTCACTGGCAGGAAATGAGCTGATTTTTTCAGCCTATCAACTATTACCCAAATAGAATCGTGTTTATGTCTGGTATGGGGTAATCCTGCTACAAAATCCATATTCACTGCTTCCCATTTCCAGAGAGGCACAACTATGTCCTGAGTTAACCCGCCTGATTTTTGGTGTTCTGCTTTTACCTGTTGGCTGTTAGGACACTGGGCTACAAATTCGGCAATTTCTCTTTTCATTCCTGGCCACCAATAATTCTCCTTGATATCATGGTACATTTTTGTCGCACTGGGGTGAAGAGAATAACGGGCGTAATGTACCTCGTTCATAATCTGCTGGCAGATCCCTGAAACATCTGAAACACAGAGGCGGCCTTTACATAACAGCACTTCTTCATCAGTTATCTAAAAATCTGGCGCTTTACCCTGCTGGATTCTGTCTTTGAGCTGGATCAGGTCAGGATCCTCATACTGCCGTTCTTTTACTTCCACAACTAATGATGACATGGCGGTGTTTTGAATTACCGCTTTGTCGTCCTCTGTGTCTGATATACGAACGACTAGGCTGGCTAATTGATGTATCTCCCTGACCAACTCCCGCTGCTCGGGCTGCAAATATGCCAAACTACCCATGGATTTACGGCTGAGAGCATCTGCTACTACATTGGCTTTTCCCGGATGATACAGAATATCCACATCATAATCTTTTAATAGCTCCAACCAGCGACGCTGTCGCAGATTCAACTCCCTTTAGGTGAAGATATACTGTAGGCTCTTATGATCTGTGAAAATATTCACATGGACGCCATACAAGTAATGTCTCCATATCTTTAAGGCGTGGATCACTGCGGCTAACTCCAGGTCGTGGGTAGGGTAATTCTTTTCGTGTTTCCTCAGCTGTATGGCAGCATACACAATCACCTTATCATGCTACATCAACACACAACCCAACCCAACGCCTGATGCATCAAAATACACTGAATAACCTACTGTACCTTCCGGCAGTGCTAACACTGGGGCGGAGGTTAATCTGTCTTTTAACTCCTGGAAGCTCTGCTCACATGCCTCTGTCCACTGAAACTTCACTGCTTTCTGCGTCAGTTTGGTCAGAGGTGCCGCTATAGTAGAGAATCCCTCAACAAATTTCCTGTAATATCCCG
Source organism: Datura wrightii (assembly GCA_035772735.1). Taxonomy (NCBI): domain Eukaryota; kingdom Viridiplantae; phylum Streptophyta; class Magnoliopsida; order Solanales; family Solanaceae; genus Datura; species Datura wrightii. The sequence continues at coordinate 108,882,764 of JASDFA010000018.1, forward strand.
CTAACCCCAGAAAACTGCGGACTTCGGTCGGAGTGGTAGGCCTAGGCCAGGTTTTAACTGCTGCTATCTTCTGCGTGTCAACTTGTATACCAGCAACCGACACAATATGCCCCAATAAAGCTACTAAGTTTAGCCAGAATTCACACTTGGAGAACTTAGCATATAATTGACGGTACTTGAGAATCTAGAACACTGTCCGTAAATGAGCCTGGTGATCTTCTTCAGAGCGAGAATACACCAGAATATCATCAATAAACACTATCACGAACAGGTCCAAGTATGGTCTAAAAATGCTATTCATCAGGTCCATGAATATTGCTGGGGCATTCGTTAACCCAAAGGACATAACTAGGAATTCAAAGTGTCCATATCGGGTCCTAAAAGCCATTTTGGGAATGTCTCTTTCACGAACTTAAACCTGATGATATTCGGACCGCAAGTCAATCTTGGAGAAATATTTGGCCCCCTGTAGCTGATCAAACAAATCATCTATTCTGGGAAGCAGATACTTATTCTTTACTGTAACTTTATTCAGCTGCTGGTAATCTATACACATGCGGAGCGAGCCATCCTTCTTTCTCACAAATAGAACTGGCGCACCCCACGGTGAAGTACTCGGCCTGATAAAACCCTTATCTAGCAGGTCCTTCAGCTGCTCCTTTAATTCTCTAAGTTCAACAGGAGCCATGCGATACGGAGGAATTGATATAGGCTGAGCACCTGGTAGCAAGTCAATTGCAAAATCTATCTCCCTTTCTGGGGGAATACCAGGTAACTCGTCTAGAAATACATCGGGGAATTCATTCACCACTGGAACAGACTGAAGTGTCGGAGATTCTACCCGAACATCCTGAACCCTAACTAGGTGGTAGATACATCCCTTAGTTATCAATTTCCTCGCCTGAAGGGAGGAAATAAACCTACCTTTTGGAGTAGCTGTGCTGCCTTTCCAGTCTCGCACTGCCTCTCCTGGAAAGTGGAATCGGACCGTCTTGGTCCAATATTCTACGTTAGCATAGCATGGCACCAACCAATCCATACCCATAATGGTATCGAAATCAATCATTTCTAACTCTACCAGATCTACTGTAGTCTGGCGATCAGCAACCTCTTCTGTACACCCTCGATAAATTCTACTAGCTATAATGGAGTCACCGACGGGTGTAGATACTGAAAACGGCTGTTGTAATAACTCTAGTGCGACATTAAACTTTTGAGCCACAAATGGGGTAATATATGACAGAGTGTGTTACACCCCGTAGAATTCCTGGCACTTAGATGACCTATTTCCACGTTGGTTGAGCATATTTGAAGGCCATACGTGTTGGAGAAAGGCCCTGGAAAAGATCGGACGAGAAGCCTATCGAACCATCGCGGAAGGAGCCGAGGCAGAGCCCCTCCGCGATGGCGGCGTGTCACGGAGAAGGAGCCTCCGCGTTGGCTCCATGACACGTTGGCCTTGTCCAGGCCCAAGTATATAAAGCCCCACTTCGGTTTTAAATGATTATATCCTTAAAAAATTCCAGAGAAACAGAGGGCAATGTAGAGGAAAGGAAAGGAACGAAGGAAATTATATATTTTCGTCCGATTACACTGCCAAACGCTGCCCAAACTCAAATGAATCCCAGATACCAAAGTATTTAGCAGTAGAGAGCATTCCTACGGATTCAGTTTCGTAAAATACGGCCGACGAATCGTCGAGCCACCGAGCCAAGGTAAGTGGAATTGCTCTAAATTAGTGTCTATGTGTTCCTAGCTGGGAAGTGAATATTTCTCCCTTCTGGGCCGCTGGAAAAATAGCGAGTTTCTGGCCGTCTTTCGATAAGCCTAAGTTTAGGCTATAAACTATATCGAAAGTGACATTGCCTTTTGAAATAAAGTTGTATTTAGTGTTAATTGATATGTTTATGAATGCAGTTGGGAGAAAACAGTTGAAGTACCGGCCGAGCCTCGTCCGACAGACGAATAATTCAAGGATAAGGTATGTAAAGTTAGTTTCCTTCAGCAAGTTAAGTATTATCAGTGTAGTGTAATAAATTATGGACCAGTAGAATGTTCAGGAGTCGAATATTGCGTTATTATGAATGTCGGTGCGATGTGAGAAATATTGGGTTGTAATGTATATGAAACCTATCAGTACGATACAGATTCTAACGCAAGTATTAGAGATTGCCCAGTATACTTAGTATGTAATGTGATATGCCATGTCAGGATATGGTTGTATTCAGTTGAAACCCCGTATAGTAATGCAATACCCGTAAAGCACTTCAGAAATAGAATAGTAGGCTAAAATAAAGTTTAGAAAGTATGTCAGGAATAGTGACTCATGTTACTATAGAAAATCAGTATACAACATAGTTTCAGCAGGAAGTCTATATCATGTTCAGCTTTAGCCTCAGTATAGTCTGGCAGAAGACTATATTCGTACATACATATATATTACTTCCAGCCTCAGCATGTATTAAGTATGTACACATTTCTATTACTAGTCCAGCATATAGTGTATACAGAAACTTAGTAAACAACAGAGTTTTCAGCAGAAACATTGTCTTATATAGCATTTGCTCCAGTACAGCCCGGCAGGAGACTATACTCATATTTATACGTCTTTACCTACCTTAGCACATATTACATACGTACAGATTACTATCATTAGCTCAGCATGTAATATATATGATACTTCACCCCTATTAGCCTCAGCATGTGAGATACACAGATAGTATTACAAGTTGAGACCGTTGTATTGTTTGGGGTTGGATTACCTAGCATCCATGACCGCCCAGGGTTAATAGCTGTATCAACTCGTCCGCCAGAGGACTAGGATTTGTCACTCTACGGAGTGGCATGCCGTCCCGCCAGGGGACGAAGATGGGATGCCAGTTTTTCCCCATACTTGTGCCTTGATCGGCACTTACACACCCCAGTCGAGCGGATACGCCCGGGTGCAGATTCAGGAGTCCTTCGGACTCAGATACGGTTATAGACAGGGGCTCAGCGAGCCTAAGTGCATACCCTGGGACCGGCAGGATGCTTACAGCCACTATAGGAGATGGGATGACCAGGGTAGGGGTATAGATTCTGTGCTGGCTGTACCTCCCGGCTTATGGGGGCCGGGTAAGGGTTGTGTGTGCTATGTTATGTTATTTCATGTTATGCCATGTTATGTTAGATACAAGTAGATCAGCAGTAGCACGATACGTTCCAGGTATGACTCTTACCCTTCCCAGTAAAGATTGAGAGAAGGTATGACTTACATTATCAGACAGTTAGTCTATTCTCTCTACTTCAGTTTCTTCAGTTATATTATTGTATTCAGATTTTGCTTTCAGTTATTGCTTTACATACTCAGTACCAGCGGTACTGACGCCCGGTGGGGCGCTGCATTACTTGCCTGCAGGTACTTATAGACGAGCAGGTGACACCACGTGATTCCTGTCAGCGATCGAGTATTCAGCTCCTGTCATCCGGAGACTGAATTCCAGAGGTGTACTTCAGTTCTTTTGTTTTATAGTATGGGTAGGTCGGGGCCCTGTCCCGACCAGTTCTATTGCTATTCTTAGAGGCTTGCAGTCTATATATTCCCTATGGTCAGATGAGCCGGTCGTGTGAGGCCGTGCAGTTGTTTGGTTGTCAGTATTCTTGCTTTCTTTTACTTTGGCCGTGTGGGGCCATAGCTTGCCAGTAGTGGTGACCTTGCCGGTCACGTAGTTTCCTTTTGCGCTTTATGATTGAGTTGCAGATAACTAGACAGCATGGTGGCCTTGTCAGCCCGCATAGGTTTCCCTGAGATAATATGTTTCTGGTCAGCTGCTAGTACAGGTACGGAAGGCTATAGGCCAATGGGCCGGGGGCTGTATTTACAGCCGTTATATAGCCCTTTGTTTCCAGAAATATGGGTTAGAGCCAGCCAGGCACTAGATGTGCCCAGGCTTAGTAGTCCAGCAGGTCAGGTCCTAGTAGGGCACCAGGTGCCAGTCATACCCCCCAAGGCGGGGTGTGACAAACTTGGTATCAGAGCAGGTCGTATCCCAGGGAGTCTGCAAGCCGTGCTAAGTAGAGTCTTGTCTATGGATGTGTTGTGCACCACATACTATAGGTAGGAGGCTGCGAGGCATGATATGATGGTTACCCTTCTTTCACAGTCAGTCGTGCTTTAGAGTGGTGCAGTATAGGGTTGAGTCCCTGAGAACTCACCGTATTCTTGATTTCAGGTACAAAGGCAGATCAGCATTATCCTATCACAGGCAGAAGATCAGAAATAGCAACGGAAGAGAGCATCAGTCAGTAACATGATAACTACAGCAGCAGGAGGAGGTATCAGAGACCTCCCAACGTGATACCTTTATTAGCATTATTCCTAGTATACGTTGATAACGTCAGAATAGGGAGTCAGAAGTATAATATACATATGAGTTGATTTACTTATTAGTTATATAAGATCTGATTATGATTACAGATAAGGTCAGACCACCAGGTAAGTATAAGAAAGAGAAAAAAATGCAGGAATCCCAAATACATCTTTTTGGGTGTGGTACAGTTGAATGCTTTTATTGTTGTAATACGAAAAGGGTTGATTGATCCTAGTAAGTAGTAGAAAATATAGAGAGCCCTTATGATTACGTAAGCTGAGCAGACCCTTATGATAACAAGCCAGTAAAGAAAGTAAGACTGTTAGCTTACCCGAAGTAGGGGTAACAGACCTGCTAGGGATGAATGTCTAATAATAGTCAAGTTTGAGTCAGAAAAAGGCCAAGTCTACCATGTACGCTAACAGATAGTAAGACATACCTGTAAGATTATAGTTATGATCTAGTTGTGACCTCGAAAGATATAGAGGTCAGGTGAATCAGATGGGCTTGAATATATGCCAGAAGGAGTATAGGCCAAGGCTGGATCAGTAATCTCATTAGCAATGAAAGGCAGGTACCTTGAACCCTAGAGTTCAGTTTAAGCAAGATGAGAGGAAGAAGCAGGAATGTCAGATCTTGTGGGAAAATTAGAACTACCCCAGATTGATAAAGTATTGTATTAAGGATTAGGCTTCGCGCTGACAGTAAGATCGCGGTTCAGAATACCGTAGTATGTCCGCTATGGAAAAGTTAAGAAGTTACCGATACAGCAATTCTAATCTAGTGTGGCCTAGAGATAAGGCCCAGCAGATAGACATGGGCTCTCAATATATGCCTAGTAAGGCTACAGGATTCGAACGTTGACCCCAACATCGCAAGAGTGGCGGAATTTCAAACAGCAGACAATAACTGGAATGTTTATGATGTTACTTTCAGAATGGGGTAACAATGCAATGAAATGATAAGTCGGGGCAAAAGATGGTATTAGGCCGTAGAAGCAATGTATCATGTACGATGTGAGACTCAGCAGAACCTGTCAGAGATTATGAACTATCGCAGAAATCAGTACATATTGTACGTAGCTAGTGATATATATGTATACAGATCATAGATATGTTGTGAGTGGCTGCCTATAAGGGCCACAATCACAGATGCTGATTAATAATAGAAAGCCTATACAGATTGCATTACAGGACACCCCCCCCCCCCCCCCGCCAAAAAAAAAACAAAGAGAAGAAAGAAAAGAAGAAGAGAAAGGGCGGATTAAGTGTGAGTTATGTATGAAGTCATAGAAACTATCTCAGTTCTCAGTTATTAAGTTGATAGATTCATGTGCTGTTGTCAGATTTAGGCTCTAGGAGCTTACCAGAGTTATTGACCTAAGACAGATGGCTAGATGATAAGGACGCAGTTAGACAGTCTACCGACCAGCTGTCTCCTGCATCAGCAGGGAGGCATCCCTGAAGATCGGTAACAGTAGTGCATTTGCCGGAACCAGGATTAGAGACCGAATAGGCAAATTTCAGAGATTAGCAATACCAGAATTGTTCTAGCATGCTAAGTGGTCATACGTCGTTTTTCCAGCCTCGTGGGCGACAGTCGGCCTTAGCCAACCTAGCAGTTGTTATGTAGAACACCTCATAAGTTAGCCGGCCGTCCTAGTCAGAATACTCGTGGGTACCCCAAGGAAGGGTCCACATCAGCAGTCAGCGATAGACTAGTATTTCGGCTAGTTTTCGTAAGGTATTTAGATACAGAGCCCTAGCAGAGGGCCAGTATTTACAGAATAGCTCATAAGACCGAGAATTCCCCAGAATAGCAGTATAAATCCAAGTGGATACACACGAGGCGTAAGAAATTAACGGTACCCTGCTAGCATAGTGTTTATTAAGACCAGGGGATCAGTAGACTCCCCGTGGAGATCCAGAGACTGATCGCCTGGGAGTAAGTTGATTAAGTCCAGCCTTACAGTGGTTTAAGCAAAATAACAGAGCAATTAGATGCCCACGAGTTGGCGCTGATGCATGAACTATAAGTACTCAAGTAGTACAGTTTGAGCATTACTAGACTACTGTCACATTCGGGTCATGCAACCCAACTATTCAGTCATTTAAGGTTATGTAGCCAGATCAGTAGAGATCATGGTCAGTATTAGGACCCTCTGATCAGATAAAGGCAGAAGGTGCGCAGACAGTCGTTCAGGTTATTCCAGCAACAAGTAGCCTTAGCATGCGGCCAGAAGGCCAGATAAGCTCTAACTATACCGGTAGACTACTTGTCAGATTCTCCGGTATAATAAACCAGTATGACCGTCAGTTATATGTCAAATTTTGTAAATGTAAATTTTGATTAAGTTTAGTAGTTTTTTTGGTCATATTGTGTTGAAGGTTGGTGTACAGACAGATACACAGAAAAATCAAAATAGTGAAGACATAGCCAGACCTACCACTCCGACCGGAGTACGCAGTCCCTGCGGTTAGCCGAATACTGCAGAGGGTCTGTGGAAGGATTTTCCACCTTAAACAACACCTCTCACTAAGTTGACACAAAAGACCGCGAAGTTCCAGTAGACTGAGGCGTGTGAGCAGAACTTCCAAGAGTTAAAAGCCAGGTTAACATCACTCCAGTGTTAGTATCGCCAGAAGGTACAGAGGGTTGGTGCAGCATGGTAAAGTAACAGTTTATGCTTTTAGTCAATTGAAGGGACGTGAAAAGAATTATCTTACCCATGACCTGGAGGTAGTTTCAGTAGTTTATGCCTTAAAAAGCGAGAATTTGGTATCACCCGAGAAGGGCTGAAATGGTAGTACATGCCCTTAGCAGTAGATCTATGAGGAGTTGGCATACTTGTCGTCTGAACAGCGGGAGTAGACCCGAGAATTTTACTAGTTAGCCGGTCTAGCCATTCGTATAGCAGAAATAAAGGATAACAGAATGATAGTACAGAATATCGCAGTATTGCGGTTAGAGGTGGAAGTAAAGGAATGGCAGTATAGAAACCCTAGCCAGGTTTAACTTGAACACAAGATTCAGTAAGGAGAGATGACATATTTTCAGATACCCGGGGATGAAGTGTGGCGATATAAGGGCCGCATTTGTACTCCAGATATTTTGGGGCATCGCCAGCAGTTTATGAGCGAGGTACATTACGCCCGCTATTCCCTTCATCCCGATACGACAAAGAGGTACCATGACATTAAAAAGAACTACTGGTAGCCCAGTGTCCTAACTGCCAACAGTTGAAGGCAGAATATCAGAAACCAGGCAGGTTAGTTTAGAACATAGCTGTGCCTCTTTGGAAATGAGAAGCGATGAATATGAATTTTATAGCAAGATTACCCCGTACTAAACACAGACATGACTCTATATGAGTGATAAGTGACAGATTGAAAAAAAAAATCAGCTCAGTTCTTGCCAGTAAGAGCTACTTTCTCGACGAAGATTATGCTGAGTTGTATATCAGAAAGGTAGTCAGATTATATGGAATACCAGTATCCATTATTTCAGACGAAGGAGCACAATTTACAGCTAGATTCTGTCAATCATTTCAGAAAGGTTTGGGCACGCAGATTAATTTAAGTACAGCGTTCTATTCTCAGACAGATGAGCAGGCTGAGCGCCCAGTTCAGACGCTCGAAGACATGTGCTAGATTTCGGTAATAGCCAAAATGAGCATTTACCATTAATTGAATTTGCCTCCAGAATTAGAACCCATTTATCCGGTCTGTTATGTAACTATGCTGAGGAAATGCATAAGAGACCCGTCTAGAATAGTCCCAGTCCAGAATATCCAGGTTACAAAAAAGCTAGCCTACAAAGAGATTCCAGTAGCTAGCCTAGACAAAAAGATTCGCAGATATGAGGACCAGATATCCTCACCCATTTAGGCGACAGGTATGTCATATTATTGCTATATAGTATCTTATGGTCCTGTATGTATAAGTGAGACAGATTGATATTTAACTATCCAGTGGATCGTGCAGTGCCTGTATTGGACTTTTCTGCATTTCAGGTTCTTGGTATAGTCCATATTACAGGGGAAACTCTGCCAAAATTTTTCTAAACAAGTAAGTTAAGTAATCCTCTACATGGCAGTATACATTCGAGGACGAATGTTCTTAAGGGGGGAGAATGTTACACCCCGTAGAATTCCCGGCACTTAGATGACCTATTTCCACATTGGTTAAGCATATTTGAAGGCCATACGTGTTGGAGAAAGGCCCGGGAAAAGATCGGACGAGAAGCCTGTCGAACCATCGCGGAAGGAGCCGAGGCAGAGCCCCTCCGCGATGGCGGCGTGTCACGGAGGAGGAGCCTCCGCGTTGGCTCCGTCACACATTGGCCTTGTCCAGGCCCAAGTATATAAAGCCCCACTTCGGTTTTAAATGATTATATCCTTAAAAATTTCCAGAGAAACAGAGGGCAACGTAGAGGAAAGGAAAGGAACGAAGTAAATTATATATTTTCGTCCGATTACGCTGCCAAACGCTGCCCAAACTCAAATTAATCCCAGATACTGAAGTATTTAGCAGCAGAGAGCATTCCTACGGATTCAGTTTCGTAAAATACGGCCGACGAATCATCGAGCCACCGAGCCAAGGTAAGTGGAATTGCTCTAAATTAGTGTCTATGTGTTCCTAGCTGGGAAGTGAATATTTCTCCCTTCTGGGCCACTGGAAAAATAGCGAGTTTCTGGCCGTCTTTCGATAAGCCTAAGTTTAGGCTATAAACTATAACGAAAGTGACGTTGCCTTTTGAAATAAAGTTGTATTTAGTGTTAATTGATATGTTTATGAATGCAGTTGGGAGAAAACAGTTGAAGTACCGGCCGAGCCTCGTCCGACAGACGAATAATTCAAGGATAAGGTATGTAAAGTTAGTTTCCTTCGGCAAGTTAAGTATTATCAGTGTAGTGTAATAAATTACGGACCAGTAGAATGTTCAGGAGTCGAATATTGCGTTATTATGAATGTCGGTGCGATGTGAGAAATATTGGGTTGTAATGTATATGAAACCTATCAGTACGATACAGATTCTAACGCAAGTATTAGAGATTGCCCAGTATACTTAGTATGTAATGTGATATGCCATGTCAGGATATGGTTGTATTCAGTTGAAACCCCGTATAGTAATGCAATACCCGTAAAGCACTTCAGAAATAGAATAGCAGGCTAAAATAAAGTTTAGAAAGTATGTCAGGAATAGTGACTCATGTTACTATAGAAAATCAGTATACAACATAGTTTCAGCAGGAAGTCTATATCATGTTCAGCTTTAGCCTCAGTATAGTCTGGCAGAAGACTATATTCGTACATACATATATATTACTTCCAGCCTCAGCATGTATTAAGTATGTACACATTTCTATTACTAGTCCAGCATATAGTGTATACAGAAACTTAGTAAACAACAGAGTTTTCAGCAGAAACATTGTCTTATATAGCATTTGCTCCAGTACAGCCCGGCAGGAGACTATACTCATATTTATACGTCTTTACCTGCCTTAGCACGTATTACATACGTACAGATTACTATCATTAGCTCAGCATGTAATATATATGATACTTCACCCCTATTAGCCTCAGCATGTGAGATACACAGATAGTATTACCAGTTGAGACCGTTGTATTGTTTGGGGTTGGATTACCTAGCATCCATGACCGCCCAGGGTTAATAGCTGTATCGACTCGTCCGCCAGAGGACGAGGATTCGTCACTCTACGGAGTGGCATGCTGTCCCGCCAGGGGACGAAGATGGGACGCCAGTTTTTCCCCATACTTGTGCCTTGATCGGCACTTACACACCCCAGTCGAGCGGATACGCCCGGGTGCAGATTCAGGAGTCCTTCGGACTCATATACGGTTATAGTCAGGGGCTCAGCGAGCCTAAGTGCATACCCTAGGACCGGCAGGATGCTTACAGCCACTATAGGAGATGGGATGACCAGGGTAGGGGTATAGATTCTGTGCTGGCTGTACCTCCCGGCTTATGGGGGCCGGGTAAGGTTTGTGTGTGCTATGTTATGTTATTTCATGTTATGCCATGTTATGTTAGATACAAGTAGATCAGTAGTAGCACGATACATTCCGGGTATGACTCTTACCCTTCCCAGTAAAGATTCAGAGAAGGTATGACTTACATTATCAGACAGTTAGTCTATTCTCTCTACTTCAGTTTCTTCAGTTATATTATTGTATTCAGATTTTGCTTTCAGTTATTGCTTTACATACTCAGTACCAGCGGTACTGACGCCCGGTGGGGCACTGCATTACTTGCCTGCAGGTACTTATAGACGAGCAGGTGACACCACGTGATTCCTGTCAGCGATCGAGTATTCAGCTCCTGTCATCCGGAGACTGAATTCCAGAGGTGTACTTCAGTTCTTTTGTTTTATAGTACGGGTAGGTCGGGGCCCTGTCCCGACCAGTTCTATTGCTATTCTTAGAGGCTTGCAGTCTATATATTCCCTGTGGTCAAATGAGCCGGTCGTGTGAGGCCGTGCAGTTGTTTGGTTGTCAGTATTCTTGCTTTCTTTTACTTTGGCCGTGTGGGGCCATAGCTTGCCAGTAGTGGTGACCTTGCCGGTCACGTAGTTTCCTTTTGTGCTTTATGATTGAGTTGCGGATAACTAGACAGCATGGTGGCCTTGTCGGCCCGCATAGGTTTCCCTGAGATAATATGTTTCTGGTCAGCTGCTAGTACAGGTACGGAAGGCTATAGGCCAATGGGCCGGGGGCTGTATTTATAGCCGTTATATAGCCCTTTGTTTCCAGAAATATGGGTTAGAGCCAGCCAGGCACTAGATGTGCCCAGGCTTAGTAGTCCAGCAGGTCAGGTCCTAGTAGGGCACCAGGTGCCAGTCATACCCCCCAAGGCGGGGTGTGACAGAGTGGACCCTGGATCAATTAGTACATAAGCAGGGCATGAACAGATAGTCATCATACCTGTCACTACATATGGAGACGCCTTTGAGTCCTGTCTCCCTGGTAATGCATAGGTACGACTTGAGCCCATATCTGAACTAGAGGCTCCTAATCTACCTCGGCCTCTACCTGCTGTACCCGAGGGCCTACGCCCTGCCGAGGCTGCTGGAGCTCGTGGCCCTACGGATCCCCTGTCCTGACTATCTCGGCTACCTTGCCCCCTGTCCGGACAATCTTTCATCAGGTGCCCCTCTTGCCCGCAAATATAACACCCCTAGGAGCCATATCTACAAGCTCCGATGTGAGGTCGGCCGTAATTAGGGCAGGGTGGGGGTGTAAATCTGCTCTGCTCTCCCCTTCTCTGCTGCGGGGAATCTACTGTTCGAGAACTTCCACCAGACTCTGACTGCCCTCAACGAGCAAATCTACCTCGCTGCTGCTACTGTGATGGAGGTGGGGGTCTAGGGGGTCTGTCTGACAATCGGGGCTTGGGTCCTCTCTAAACCTCCCTCTGCATTCCATCTGATCTGTCTCTGCGGTGCTGTTCCTGATTTGTCTGTCTACTGCCCTGTTGACGCTGTCTAAGGCCCTCAATGGTCTGGGCAAAGGCCTGTACTCGGGCAATATCCATATCTTCTCGTAACGTAGCCGTCATGCAAGCTTCAATATACTCCGGGTTCAGACCCATAAAGAACCGATGGACTCTGGATGGCATAGTGTCCACAAATGCTGGAGCATAACGGGCTAGGGAGTCAAACTGTAGGGTATATTCTCGTGCACTCCTCGCCCCCTGCTCCAAATGCAAAAACTGATCCATCCGGGCCTGCCGGATCTCCCGTGGCAAATAAGAGTCCAGGAAAGCCTCCGAGAAGCTGGACCAGGTCAGAGGGGCAACATCTCTCCCTCTAGACCTTTCCCAACTCTCGTACCATAATACAGCTATGTCCCACAACCGAAACACTACCAGCGCAACTGGTTCTATAGAGGTCACATGCATAACTTGGAAAATTCTCTGCATCTGATCTAGGAAATCTTGGGGGTCCTCTACTTGACCTGACCTAGTGAACTGCGGGGGACCTAGTGCCAAAAACTCCCTGATCCTGGAACTACCTGACCTATCTGAAGGCTCTACTGCTACAGGTGGAACTAACTGGCGCTGTGTGGCCATCATTTGTGCCGACATAACCACTGTGCTCCGAACTTCCTGGTCTGATGGCGAAGGTACAGGAGCTATCGGAGGTGGTGTCATGCCCAACGGCTCCTGATGTGAGGGGGACTGCTGAGAGGGCTGTGATGAAGCCTCTATATCGCCCTCAGATCAGGCTGACTCTGAATGGAACTGAGGCATCCTGCTGGTGCCTTCTCCTGCTGCTGTGTCTAATCTTCTGCCGGTGGCAGGGTGACGCTGGTCTGCCATTCTTATCTGTAGACAAAGAATATGATAAGTTTTAAGAACTCGACCCTATATTGTACCGCTCTATAGCACGACTGAATAAGAAAGAAGAGTAACCATCCTATCATGCCTCGCAGCCTCCTGCCTATAGTATGTGGTGTACACTACATCCACAGACAAGACTCTACTTAGCACGACTTACAGACTCCCTGGGACACGACCTGCTCTGATACCAAGTTTGTCATGCCCCGCCTTGGGTGTATGACTGGCACCTGGTGCCCTAGTAGGACCTAGACTGCTAACTGGTGAGCCTAAGCACATCTGGTGCCTGGCTAGCTCTAACTCAGATTTCTGGAAACAACGAGCTATATAACGGCTGTAAACACAGCCTCCGGCCGACTAGGCCTATAGCCACCTGTATAAGACTTCAGCTAACCAGAAACATACTTACAAAGGGAGAAACTTATGCGGGCCGACAAGGCCACCATGCTGTCTAGTTATCTGTAACTCAATAATAGAATACTGAATAACTACGTGACCGACAAGGTCACCACTACTATCAGACTATGGCCCCACACGGCCAACATAATCAACAATGCTAAACAGCTAAACAAAACGCACGGCCTCACATGACCGGCACAACTAACCACAGGGAGATGAATATATACAATCTGCAAGCCTCTAGGAATGCAGATAAGCTGGTCGGGACAGGGCCCCGGCCTACCCATGTTGTACAATAAAAGAAAATGAACTACACCTCTGAATATCAAGCTCCGGATGACAGGAGCTGATGACTCTATAAGCTGGCTAGAATCACGAGGGATCGCCTCCTCGTCTATGAGTACCAGCAGGCAAGTAATGCAGCGCCCCAAACGGGCGTCAGTACCACTGGTACTGAGTATGCAAAGCAACTGGATACAACTGAATACAAATAACATAACTAGCAATTCTGAATAGCAGGAGATAACTAAATCTGTAAGAACTAATATGAACTGAATCAGAATTTCTGTGCTGTGATAGGGCAGGAGCGTACCTGTAGACGCGGCGGCCTGCTGTCTATTAACTAATATATAGCGCATAAATACATATGTATATATAGCAAACAAGAGCCAATACCAACCCCCATAAGCCGGATGGCGCCAAGCAAGCAAACAATCTATATACCCCTACCCGGGTCAAAACCAGCCAAAAATAAGTCACTCCACTCATCTGCTAACTACGAGCACCTCTGCCAGCCCCCTGGGTCTCCTGCTCAGGCCATAGCCTTCTATATAAATAACCGTGTCTGAGTCCGAAGGACTCCTATAATATATCTATAACATTAACTGTATCTGAATCTGTTCCTTAGGCGCTTGCGCATAATAGGGCTATCTGTACTGTAATGCTGATCAACCTGATATGGGGAAAGCTTCATCCCATCTTCGTCCAAACTGGGGATGGCATGCCACTCCTTGGAGTGACGTAAACCCACCCGCTCAGTGGGCGACACAGTTACCAACCTAGGGGCGGCGAGGACGCTTAAAAGGGTGCCCTCACGACACAACCAAGTGTCAACAAACAATAAGCACATATATAGCAAGCATGTTTAAACTGAAAAATACTATCTGAATTTTGATTTCTTATTCTGATCTCTTTTTGTATTATACTGATTTTCATACTGCGTGATACTGAATCTGTGATCTTTATCTAACTGCATGGATAATCTGTAGCCAAGATACTATCTAACTGTATGGATATACTGTAGCAAGGATATCATCTGTCTGTATGGCTAATCTGTAGCCAAGATGCTATCCGACTATCTGATTTTACTTTACCAACTCTTATTCTGAATATCTATAATATTATTCTAGAAACATGCTTGCTAATCACATACTGGGCTGCACTGAGTCTGGAATGCTAACTTGCCATCTTGGCGCATGCTTTGCTAACCTTTGGACTGAATAAGATATAACAACGCAAACCAGATTTACTGAACTTGCACAATACTCAATATTCAACTCCGGGAATTCTACTACGGAGTTTACTATGCTATTCAAGGCTAAAACTACTAACTTGCTGAAGAAACTGGCTTTACATACCTTAACCTCGGTTTATCCGACTAACGGACGAAGCTCGGTCAGTAATCTAGCTATTTCTCCCAACTGCATTTACATATATGTCAATTAGAACTAAATACACCAATATTCTTAAAGAAAACGTCACTTTCGATATATTTATAGCCTAAACTTTGGCTTATCGAAAGACGGTCAAAAACTTGCTATTTCTCGAAAGTCCAGAAGGGAGAAATACTCACTTTAGGGATAGGAGTATATTGACACTAATTTGGAGCAATTCCACTTACCTTAGTTCGGTAGTACGATGATTCGCCGGCCGAATTTTGCGAAACTAAATCTATAGGAATGCTCCTTGCTGCTAAATACCTCGGTATTTGGAGTTAATTTGGATTTGGACTACGTTTGACGGCGTAATCGAGCGATAATTTAATAGTACTTTCGCACCCTCTCTGTTTTCTCACCAGTTCTAGAAATTATTTGATATAATAGTGAAATGAACCGAAGTGGAGGCTTGATATACTTGGTCCTGGACAGGGCCAACGTGTCACGGAGCCAACGCGGAGGCTCCACCTCCGTGACATGTTTCCATCGCGGAGGGGCTCTGCCTCGGCTCCTTCCGCGATGGTTCGACAGGTTTCTCGTCCGGTCTTTTCTCGGGCCTTTTTCTAGCATGTATGGCTTTCAAATACTCTTCACCAACACGCAAATAGGCCATCTATGTGTTGGGAATTTTACGGGGTATAACACTTCAGATCCTCAGAGTCCGCCAGTTATATGCAAAGTTTTCTAAATGTGAGTTCTGGTTGAATTATGTAGCTTTCTTAGGCCACATTGTATTAGAGGCTGGTATTCAAGTCGATTTGCAGAAAATTGAGATAGTAAAAACATGGCCTAGACCTACGTCCCCAACAGAGGTCCGCAGTTTCCTGGGGTTAGCCGGGTATTATAGAAGGTTCGTGAAAGGATTTTCTACCCTGTCAGCACCTTTGACTAAATTGACTCAAAAAGCAGCCAAGTTTCAGTGGACCGAAGCCTGTGAGCTGAGTTTTCAAGAATTGAAAAATAGATTGAAATCAGCACCAGTGTTATCTTTGCCGGAGGGTTTAGATGTTTATGCGATGTTTTGTGACACTTCAAGTGTTGGGTTAGGGTGTGTTTTAATGTAACATGGAAAAGTAATAGCGTATGCTTCGAGCCAATTGAGAAAGCATGAAAAGAACTATCCCACCCACGATCTTGAGTTAGTTACAGTGGTTCACACCTTAAAGATATGGAGGTATTACCTATATAGGGTGCATATGGATATTTTTACTGACCATAAAAGTCTTCAGTACATTTTCACACAGAAAGAGCTGAATTTACGACAATGCCGTTGGTTAGAATTGTTGAAAGATTATGATATGAACATCTTGTATCACCCAGGGAAAGCTAATATTGTGGCGGATGCTCTTAGCCATCGATCAATGGGCAGTTTGGCATATATGAGGCCAGAACAGCGGGAAATAGCCCAAGAATTGTACCAGCTAGCCAGCTTAGCAGTTCGGGTAGTTGATACAGAGGATAATGGAGCCATAATTCAGAATACAGTAGTGTCATCCCTGGAAGTAGAAGTAAAAGAGCGGCAATATTAACATTCTTATTTAGCACAACTCAGAGATAGAGTTCAGTAGGGTGAAATATCAGTTTTTGAGGTAGCCGAAGATTGAGTTTTGAGGTATAGAAGTCGCCTCTCGTCCTAGATGTAGCAGGACTTCACCAGCAGATTATGGCAGAGGTACATTACTCTTATTATTCTCTTCATCCAGGTTCAACGAAGATGTACCATGGGATGAAAGAGATATATTGGTGGCTTGGAATAAAGAAAGGTGTAGCTGAATTTGTATCGTAGTGTCCTAATTTTCAATAGGTAAAAGTTGAATATCAGAAAACCAGTGGCCTAACTCAGGAAATAGCTAAACCTGTTTGGAAATGGGAGGTAGTTAATATGGATTTTGTGGCAGGACTACCCCGCACCAGACGCAAATTTGATTCCATCAGGGTGATTGTCGATATATTGACGAAGTCAGCTCATTTTCTGCAAGTCAGGACCACTTTTTCAGCCAGGACTATGCCGAGTTATACATTAGAGAAATAGTTAGACTACATGATGTCCCAGTATCTATCATTTCTGACAGAGGAGCATAATTTACAGCTAGATTCTATCAATCATTTCAGAAAGGTTTGGGGACACAAGTTAATTTGAATACAATATTTCGTCCTCAGACAGACGGGCAGGTAGAACGCACAATTCAGACGCTTGAGGATATTCTATGGGCACGCGTGCTAGACTTCAGGGGCATCTAGGATGAACATTTACCCTTATTGAGTTTGCTTATAATAATAGTTATCATTCGGCAATTCAGATGGCACCATACGGGCCTTATATGGGTGGAAGTGCAGATCCCCAGTTGGTTGGTTCGAGGTAGGTGAATCAGAACTATTGGACCAGACATGATCCTCCAATCAGAGGAAAAATTAAAGCTTATCAGAGAACACTTGTTGATAGCCCAGAGTCATCAAAAGTCCTACTCCGTAGAGAATTAGAGTTCAGTGTTGGCGATAAGGTATTCCTTAATGTTTCGCCGATGAAGGGCGTAATGAGATTTGGAAAGAAAGACAAACTTAGACCAAGGTTTATTGGGTCATATCGGATCCTCCGGAGAATAGGCCAGGTGGCATACAAGTTAGATTTTCTTTAGATTTTCCTTTAGAGTTAGAGTCTATTCACCTGGTGTTTCATGTATCGATGTCATGGAAAGGTATAGGGGACCATCCCTTGTTATTCTAGTTGAGGACGTCCAAGTTACTGAGGAGTTAGTCTACGAAGATGTTCCAGTGGCCATATTAGATCAGCAGGTTTGCAGGTTGAGAACCAAAGATGTCACTTCTGTTAAAGTATTGCGGAGAAACAAAAATAAAGAAGAAATGACTTGGGAAGCTGAGGACGACATGAGATCCAAATATCCTCAATTGTTCCAGGATTAGACCCGATTATGCAGTTAAGTGAAGTTATTGATTTAGTTGTTGTTCTATGATTCATGTTACTTTGACTATTCAGTTGACTTTTATTTTGTTGTGAAAGAGTTTTTATAGTGTCATGTGATATATCTATATTGGACTTTTCTACATTTTAGGATTTTCGGATAGTCTATGTTATAGGGGAGACTCTGCCGAAATTTTTCAAAATAATAGTTAAAGGAGTTAAACTCCTATGAATTGTAGTTGACATTCGAGGACGAATGTTCCTAAGGGGGGGGGGAGAATGTTACATCCTGTAAAAGCTAGTGATTCATAAGCATACGCGCGTATTTGTGATAATTAAAGAGAGCATGACGCATGTAGAGAAGCCTCGTAAGTCAAGTTGAACAAGGCTAGGCCGCCAGGGCCAGCGCGACACACCAGCAGCCTGGCGCCCTGGGCAGCGTGGCGCACTAGCACGTTAGCGCATCGAGGGACGCGACGCAGACAGAGGTACGGCGCGGGTCGCCCCCTTTCCACCGCCCTAATGTATATATATAGTCCTTCTATTCAATTTTAATTCATTTTCAAAAAAAGCTTCGGCTGGAGAGAGTCTGAGACGAGGAAATTAATTATTTTTCGTCTGTTATGCTACCAAACACCATCCAAATTCAAATTATCTTTGGGCATGGAGTTCTAAGCCCGTAGGGAGCATTACTACAAAGTTATTTTCGTGAAATTTGCCGGGCAAATCATAGCCCCACCGAGCAAAAGTTGTCAGAATTGCTCCAAACTAATTTCTATATGATCACAGGATTCAAATAAGCATTCCTCCCTTCTGAACTCTTTGGAAATTATATGTTTTCAGCCTTATTTCGTCAAGTTGAAGTATAGTTGATATTATTATTAAAAGTTATCATTTTCGCCAAATTTAGCACTGAAACTAGTCTCATTCTCCCAATAATATGATTACAGTTGGGAACGGCTATTGAATACAAATTGAAACTCACCGGTTAGGCGAGTTAGACAGAAAGACGGCACTTGAGGTATGTAAGGCTATCCCTTCGGCAAGTTACATTCTTCGTAAAGTTAGTATGACCTGTGTGTCTATAGTACTTCAGAGTAAACCTAATGGTGTTAGCTGTTATAAACTGAATTGAGCCTATGGTGAGAAAATAGTAATTCTTCTCTGAGTTAATCTAGCTAGAATGGTCTTACTTCGATGTTGATTAGTTAGATGTTATCCCATACAGAGTTCTATTTACTGAGGCTGCGAGGGCCATTTTGAGTTCCATTTATTGAGGCCGCGAGGGCCATACAAAGTTCAATTTACTGAGGCCGCAAGGGCCATTTTGAGGTCCATTTATTGAGTATGCCAGGGACATATAGAGTTCTATTTACTGAGGCCACGAGGGTCGTATTGATTTCCATCAAATTGAGGTCGCGAGGTCCATGATGAGTTTCACCAGATTGAGGCCGCAAGGCCCATCCGGAGTTACAATATACACACCATCCTTAGTACTCAGGTAGTAGGAGTGGACTTTGTTTGTACTTGTTGGGGATTATGGGGGCCAAGATGGGTTCTTCTGTGTTGTTTGTACCTTCCAGGCTTATAGGGATCCGGTTAGGTTCTTGTTTGCTTATATAGACTTGTTGATTAGATAATTCAGATAGTGAAGGTATTTAGGTTAAATCCTTACTCTTTTCCTCCAATTACTAGAGTTTTACTAGATTTCAATCAATTAGTATCTTTTTGCCTTACATATTCGGTACTTATTGTACTGACGCCCACCCGGGGCGTTGCATTACTTGCCTTCAGGTGCGGATAGACGCGGTTCATGATGTTCCTAGTCTCCAGCCGAAGTCAGTAGTTTATTCAGCTCCTTCCATTTGAAGTTGAAAGTCAGTAGAGGTTTGTACTTTTGATGTGCAAATTTTTGGTAGGTCGGGGCCCTATCTCAACCATTATATCACTCCTAGAGGTTTTCACACTATTGTACATTCCCTGTGGTTAGTTGTTGTTTGCTGTGTAGGGCCCGTGTATGCTTTATTTCCTGTATTGCAAGCATGGAGAGGAGTTTTGAGAATGAGAGTGAAATGAACTCTCATTCATAGCATCATATACCTGGGTAAGTTGATCATACACTCTTCCTTGAATGCCCAAAGGAAATTGAAGGAGAATTGATGGATTTTAGCCTTGATCAGCCCTAAGAACCTTCTAGTATTGCAAGCATGGAGAGGAGTGATTTAAAATGAGCTAAACCCTCTTAAAACAATCCTAACTAAACTTAAAATGATGTAGTTTAGGCCTTAGGAACTTAGGAATTACAGAAAAGCCCTTAATAAATTCACAGTGAAAAACACACTGCCAGTCCCAAAGAGGGACTAGACGACTCGTCGTCCCTGACCACGACTTGTGGTCACCCTTAGTGATCATAAATGGAAACTTTCCTACCTTGTTCACCGCAGGGAACACGATGACTCATTCCGTACCCGACAATTTGTGGTGATTACCCATTAGATACACTGCCATTTTCCTTCATCTTTCAAACCACCTTTGACCACAGATGACCTAATGAATCGTGGGGCTGACCGTGACTCGTGGTCACACATGTGGTCACTCCAAATCTAAAATTTTCAATCATGGTCAAACCCCTGCGCATGAGTCACTTAACAACACATAGTGTTCTTGACGGGTCACTGGATGACTCGTCCAGTGACCTGGTGCAAAAAAATTTATTTTCTCCATTTCAACCTCGTGTCTGATCTTAGGGTTTTTGGGATATTACAAACTGGTACCTCAAGCTGAAACTAAACCGGAAGGGAATAGATGTGGGTATTTAGCCATCATATCTGCTTCGGCTTCCCATGTGGCTCCCACAACATGATGATTCCGCCACAAAATCTTTACTTTCCTTATTTCATAGCTTTCGAACCTAACGATCAAGTATTTTCACAAAAACCTCTTTATAGCTGAGGCTATCCTTCACAGTTACGCTCTCCACCAAGACAACCAAAGCCGGATCACCCATGCATTTATTCAAAGGAGACACATAAACACCGGATGCACTAAACTAAAATCTAAGGGCAACTCCAACTCATACACTACCTTGACAACTCGCCTCACAACCCTGTAGGGGACAACATAATGGGGACTGAGTTTCCGTTTCTTTCTGAATCTCATCACTCCCTTCATGGGAGATACCTTCAAAAACAACCAATCATTAGCTTCAAACTCAAGTTCTCTCCTCCTTAGATCTACGTTGGACTTTTGACGACTCTACGCTGTTTTCAACCTTTTCCTTGTAAGCTGAACCTTCTACATAGCTTCGTAGACTGAATCTCATCCTATCAATACAACTTCATCAACTCCGAACCAACCAATAGGCGATCTACATCTCGACCCATAAAGAGTCTTAAACATAGCCATCTGAATGTTGGAATGGTAGTTGTAGTTATATGAAAACTCAATGAGAGGAAAATGATCATCCCAACTTCCCTTAAAATCAATCACACACGCCCTCAACATATCCTCAAGAGTCTGGATGATCCGTTCAGCCTGACCATCTATTTGCGGGTGAAATGTTTTGCTAAGCTTGACCTGAGTACCAAGTCCCTTCTAAAACGATTTCCAAAACTGGGAGGTAAACTGAGTATCTCTATCTGATATGATGGACAACGGTACTCCATGCAACTGAACTAGCTCCCGAATATACAACTTTGTATCATCCTCTGCTGAATTAGTAGTTTTGACCGGTAGAAAATAAGTTGCTTTTGTCAACCTATCTACAACTATCCAAATAGAGTGATACTATTGACGAGTAAGAGGAAACCCCGTAATGAAGTCCATATTGATTTCCTCCCACTTTTATGTAGGGATACTAATGTCTTGAAGCACAACTCCAGGTCTTTGATACTCAACCTTCACCTATTGACAATTCGGATACTTAACCACAAACTCTGCTATGTCCTTCTTCACGTTATTCCACTAATAGACTTCGCGTACGTCACGGTACATCTTGGTGGCACCTGCATATATAGAATACCTAAAACCTTGAGCCTCATGCAACATCCGCTCCCTTAAGTCATCAACACTAGGTACACACAAATGACACTAATATCATAGTACACCATCCTCCTTAGGAGAAAACCTCCACCTTTT
The DNA here is from genome assembly GCA_035772735.1 of Datura wrightii. Classification (NCBI taxonomy): domain Eukaryota; kingdom Viridiplantae; phylum Streptophyta; class Magnoliopsida; order Solanales; family Solanaceae; genus Datura; species Datura wrightii. The sequence goes on from JASDFA010000018.1 coordinate 108,904,642, forward strand.
GATTCTAAACGACTTCCTTCAACTTTACCAAAATAGGATCCTCGTCTTGACTAGCTTTGACCTGGTAACCAAGGAAGATTCCGAACCATTCTGAACAATGACACCACCATCCATCGAGTCAACAAGATGAACTCCTAGTCAGGCAAGCTAATGCATGTCCTTCACTAACTCTTTTCACTCATCTGCATGGGTCACACTCCCCATAGAAAGCCTACTAAGAGCGTCTGCCACCACATTATCCTTTCCCGGATGATAAAGTACACTCATGTTATAATCCTTAAGAAGCTCTAACCACCTCCTTTGATGTAGATTTTGATCCTTCTGGGTAAACACGTACTGTAGGATTTTTTGGTCCATAAACACATTCACATGGACCCCGTACAGATAGTGTCTCCAAATCTTTAAGGCAAATACTACCTCCGCCAACTCGAGGTCATGAGTCAGATAATTCTTCTCATGGATCTTCAGCTACCTAGAAGCACAGGCTATAACCTTACCGTGATGTACTAATACACAACCAAGACCGATCCTCGAGGCATCACAATATACCACAAAACCCATCAGTACCCTCAGGTAGGGTCAACACTTGTACTGAGGTGGGTCAAGTCTTCAACTCTTGGAAGCTCTTCTCACAAGCCTCCGACCATTGAAACTTCACTTTCTTCTGGGTTTTCTTAGTCAATGGTGCCGCAATGGATGAAAAACCTTCAAAAAACCTCCGGTAGTAACTAGCTAAACACAATAAACACCTGATGTTCGAAGGACTCATTGGTCTAGGCCAATTTTTCACCGCTTCTATCTTTTGAGAGTCCACCTGTACACCCTCTCTTGACAGACATGACCCATAAATGTACTAAGTCTAGCCAAAACTCCCACTTGCTGAACTTAGCATATAATTGGTGATACTTAAGAGTTTGTACTAGCACCCTTAAATGAGCGGCATGCTTGTAAAGCCCCAGAAGCCCTAAGATTAAAACCGGGAGTGAAATGGAGAAAACTAGAAATCTAGCTCCAGGTCACAGAACGAGTCATTTTGTGACCCATGGAGTAGATCACGAGTTGTGAGGTGACTCATGGTGAGGTTCAGGGAGTGAATTGGAAATTCTGGGATTTGAGGTCCTTACGGACGTGACCACGTGTCGTGGTCACCTGTAACGACTCCTGAAGTCTCTTTTGGAGAGCCCATATGATCTATTGGATAGTGTACTCGAAGACTGATTCCACGAGTCATGGTCTTGAGTAATGAGTCATCCAATCCCTCATAGGGACTGGCAGTCAGTTATTTTCTTCGAAATTAGTAAGGGCTTTTCTGTAATTGCTATGATCGTAAGGCCTAAACTACATTTTTTTAAACTATGAATAGGGGTTTTAAGAGGGGAAAATCTATTCTAAGTCATTCCTATTCATGTATGAAAGAGTAAGAGTCTAGAGAGGTGATCAAGGCTAATCCTTCAAGGTTCTCCTTCAAACCATCCTTGGGCAATCAGAGAAGTGGTAGGATCAAACCCCTTCAGGTATGTAGGGTTATGAATGGTGAATATGTTCACACCCATGCTGAATCTCTCTCTAAATCATGGAAATTCCTATGTTAATTCTATAGAGTTTTAACCCAATGCATGAAATTACTAAATCTCTATATGGGTATGATCTAAATGAGTTTTTATTATTGAATTATGAATCATGGGAAAGTTTTACATGGTTTCCATTAAAATCATTTTTCACGCTTTATAAATTTAAATTCCCATTTATGAGAAGTTCATGAAAGTTGAGATTTATGATGAATGTTCATGTATGATGAGATATTAATGATGGAAAGAATGTTTTCAAGTTACCCATGTTTATAATCATGTTTTCAAGTGAATTGAGCATTTTCAAACATGTTAAAGTATTGGGCAATGCCCACATGTTCAAGTATGATTTATGATTTATGATATGGATTTCATGATTGATCGATTTATGACGTTGGCCAATTCAAGGGCCCCTGATTCATGGCTAAACATGTATGTAAATGGGGATCAACGATGTTAATGTTTATTTGGCCGTGAATCTAATGAATAATGTTTATGTTTTACATGAGCCTACTGTGCATGTTTTAAGGAGAAGTGTCTAGCATCGAGTAGCACGGCGTTGAAAGGAATACGTTGGTGTATCGTAACTATGTGATACTGTAGGTTCATATTGATACATTAAAATGTTAATGGATCCCCTCTTTCGTGATACCACATACTGCACGTCCCTTTCCTGGCAAGCCTGGGATGGCTCTGCCCACTTGAGTGAGATAGTTGGGGCATCATGTAAGGCTCTACCATGACGGTGTCGGTTATGATGAGTCCTTCCATTGTTCCACATGTTTTTATGCGTTGTTATATTTATGTTACTTTGGCTCAAGTTATGATTTATAAAGTTTCTCTTATGACTATGATAATGAATGGGATACGAAAGTTTTAAAAACCTTGAGCCTTATGTTACATTATGATATTTATTTTATGAGTATGTTGTCCTACTCTTATGAACTTTTATGTATTTAAAATGTCTGTTTTACTTACCTTGCATACTCGGTACATTCTACATACTGATCGCATACTTTATGCTATATTATTTAATCATACAGGCTCCAATCTTCGGACCCAGCACCGTCATTAGCTCATTTTTGTAGTAACATCCAGTTCATTGGTGAGTCCTCATCTCCCGAGGACCAGTTGATATCAGTTATCCTTTATGTTCAGTCTCAGAGTTGTTGGGTTTGTCGGGGATGTTGTCCCATCAACCCATCGGATATGTTAGAGGCTTTCAGACTATGTGTATTATTCAGTTGTAATATATGAAGTGCGTTTCATTTTCTACCTTATGTATTGATTATGTTTCTACTATGTTATTATGTTGAGTATTCTGCTTTACTAATTGAGTTAGATGTATGTTCATGCCATAGGTTGACTTGGAGTCTCTCGGGGCTCCTTGTCCCGTGTTGCGATCTGGTCTAGGTTTGGGTCGTGACAATGCTCTTCTTCGCTCGTTGAGTATATAAGATGTCATCAATGAACACATTCACTAACATATCCAAATACGGCTTGAACACCATGTTCATCAAATGTATAAAAGCTACAGGAGAATTTGTTAGTCTAAAAGACATAACTACAAACTCATAGTGACCATACCAAGTCATGAAGGCTTTCTTCAGGATGTCACTCTCTCTAACCCTGAGCTGATGATATTGGGATCTGAGGTCTATCTTTGAAAAACACTTGGCACCTTGAAGTTGGTCAAACAATTCATCAATTCTGGGGAGAGGATACATGTTCTTGACTGTGACCTTGTTCACTTGCCGATAATCAATGCACATCCGAAGGTAACCATCCTTCTTCCGGACAAAGAGAACTGGTGCACCCCACGGGGATTTGCTTTGTCTGATGAAACCCTTGTCTAAAGGTCTTCAATTGCTCCTTTAACTCCTTTAGCTCAGCTAGAGCCATTCTGTAAGGAGGAATAGATATAGGTTGCATATTGGGAAGAAGGTCAATACCAAAATCGATCTCCTGCTCAAGAGGAATTCTCGATAAATCATCTAAAAATACTTTTGGATATTCGCACACTACAAGAACTAACTGGATAGTCGAGGTTTCAGACGTAGCATCCTTAACCCTAACTATATGGTACATATAACTCTTAGAAATCATCTTTCTAGCCTTAAGGTAGGAAATGAAACGACCTACAGGTACAGGTGAACTACCCTTCCATTCTAGGACTGACTCACCAGTAAATCAAAACTCTACTGTACGGGTTCTAGAATTTACTGAGGCATAACATGCATGTAGCCAATCCATGCCAAAGATAATATCAAAATATGTCATGGCTTTCTCTACTAAATTTGCTGAGGTGACTTTTTGAAGGATTGTGACAGGGCAATTTCTATACAGCCATCGAGCTATAATTGAATCACCAACTGTAGTAGAGACTGAGAAGTGTTCTGATAGGATTTCAAGATTGACTCCAAAACTACTAGAAGCATAAGGCATCTCAAAAGATAAAGTAGCCCTATATTTAACAATGCATATACATCAAGGTGGAACACTCGTAACATACCAGTGACTACATCTGGAGAGACCTCCTACTCCCGACGAGATGCAAACGCATAGAATCTGTTCTGATGCTGACCACCACCTGCACTAGTAGTAATACCCTAGTAGTGTGTAAGATTAGATTCAAGATTTAAAAATGGAAGTTGGCAGAATCTATGAAAATTCCCACAGGATGGGTCACCTAACAAATCATTGGTCCAACCAACGGTCCGTGGTAAGAACCCATAGTGAGGTATGACTGGGTGGCAGTTGTAAGTAACGGGTCAAGCAACGACCCGTTGTTCCTTACAATGAGTCATTGTTTGGGATTGTGGTGGAGCTAGTCCTCAGCCTAAGGGGGGAGTAACGGCTCATGGGATGACCCATTGTGAGGAGCCATGGGTCGTGGTAAGTAGTCATTGGAAGGAGTACAAGGATCTCCAGTCAATGTAACAGAAGGAAACCACGGCTCATTGGAAGAAAGAACAAACCGTGGTATGGCTCGTGGAAAGACTTGGTATAGGTTGTCACAGGGGAAAACAACGGATGACTTAACGAGTCATTGTCTAGAGGGTCAACTCATCCTGTTGAGTCATGGGTTTGAACCTGAGGAAGTGAAGTTGGGCAATGGATCTAACGGACATATACCACGAGTCGTTGTATCAAGGAATAACTCGTTAGACCATCTGTGGTTTCGTCTAGTGCAGAAATTTCAAGGATTTCATTGAGGGTATTCTCGTCTTTCCTACACTCTAAGGTCCTATACTATAACGTTTTAAGTTACTTTCAGAGAGTATTAATATACGTTAAGTCATTCTAACCTATTCAAAACCCATGCATGCAAGTTAGAGAGAGTTAGAGAGCAGATCAAGCCTTAGCTCTTCCAATTCTTCTCAAATCCCTCTTAGGATATCAAAGGATTGTATGAATCATCTGTAATCAGGTATGTAGGGTTATGAGTGGGTGTTTTTGTTCGGATTGTCTTGTGGGTATTTAAAATGACACGCAAGTGCACGTGGTCGAACAAGTAGTAAGTGGCTTTAGTAAGCCAAGTATCGATCCCACAGAGACTTGGATGAAGTGCAATTTGCTCAAGTGTACTATATTTTACTTCTAAAAATGCAGACAATAGTGTAACCAAAAGTTTGATAGTTTGTTTTATAATTTTTATACTAAAGCTAAAAACAATTATCTACTTTGAATCTGAACTATGAATGAGAGCATGCTGAGGTTAAACGAACATGTAATGAAATTGATTATCATCATAATTTGGTTAATATTTTCCTCCAGTTGCTAGACAAGAACTACTGCCAAGAGATTAAAACTCTCGTATTTAACCTCACTGAAGAATCATGAACCATCCACCTACATTTCTGTGATTAAATGCAATTCATGTTCTAGCCATACAATTCCAGTTCCTAAATTGACTAATACGACTTTCAGGTATATTTCTATCCTGAAAGCAAATCAAGACTCAATTTTCCCAAACCAAGTAAAGAACATATCCTATAAATTCACAACTTTCCAATTTCTTGCTCTCTCGAGTGAAACCGGACTTTTTAGATGTACATTAATGTAGGCCACACATTAATGCAGTAAGAACAAGAATTAATAGAACAACATGGAAGAAAAGATGAACAACCAAAGAATCAATGATCAAATTTCATCACAATTGTTCATAACCTCAGCAAGGAGAGGAATTAGCCACTCATTTGTGGATTAAACATCTTAAAATGAGTGTTAATCATACAAGCAATTGAATTAAAGAAGAAAGAAAGAGAGAAAAAACTCTGATATTTTCGTCCCTCAACTGCCTGTAATCCACGTCCTTGCTCCACCAAGTCAGAATATTAAAAATGAACCTAAGTGTTTTATTTATACTGGTGGGAATTTTTCCCGGAATAACAAGCAACGTGTCATGGAGTGCATCGCGGAGCACTGCCTCCGTGACACGCTACGAATGCGGACCCTCACTGGAATTAGGGGTCCAGGAATTAAGGCCCAACGTGGCACGGCGTGCAACGCGGAGCCAAGCCACCGTGCCACGGACCGGACGCGGACCCTCTCTGGAATTTGGGCGAATTTTCCCTATCCAGGACGAAGGCCTCCGCGATGGCAGTTTGACACGGCTCCATCGCGGAGCCCCTTTATTTCATGCTGTCCAATGCCTTGTTCCTTGCTTGCATCCAAGTCCAACCCTGATATCCTCCAACATGCATTTTAGCTTCCCGAAATTACATTTTACCTGCAAAGCAATGCTAATCATGTTGGTTAGTATAAATTCACATTTTATTACCAATTACATGAGAATGTATACACATTGGTAGATAAACAAGGCTAAAATGATACTTTTGAGTATCACTTGGGCATATAAATTTGCCCAAGATCACTTTTCATTCACACCCATATCCAATCTCTCTTAATTCTTGAAGTTTTGTTTAAAAATCTTATGGGGTTTTATCCCAAATCTTGTGGAATCCTAATGATCTATCCATGTGTTATTACTTCTCATGTTTTATACCATCTTTATGAATTTTGATCAAATTTTACAACTAATTTGATTATAAATTTATTGATTCAAATTTCTATTAAATATACCAAATCATACATGTTCTATGACAAATTGAGTTATGATTTTACCTTGATTTTGATAATTCTTCAATCCATCATAATTTATGACCTATTATATGGAATTATTCAAATGCCAATTATGAGTTTGTGATTTAAAAAGCATATACATGATCTACAAATATGCATGAATTTCATGATTTACTAATTATGATTTTGGCCGACTCACGGGCCTTACTTTCATGGCTAGTTCATGTATTTACAAGCATGCTTATGATTATCACGATTTAACTAGCCCATGAATACTATTTATATTATACTATGAGCACTATATATGTTTTGGGAGCAGTATTTAATACTGAGTAGGTTTGGGGCCCAGTTTTTGCCCCAAATCTCAGAACTACATGCCACCATAGGACATGATGTGACCTCCCTTGATACTGTCCCCATTTACCTAACTAGGCCTTTCATGTGTGATATCATGCCCTTCATGGTTCTACCCTTGGCAAGGTAAGAACACCCTCCCGACTAGGGATTTACATGTAGGGCTCCATGTGTGCTCATGTGGGGTATATCGGTTATTAGAATCTCCATTGTTTCGCATGTTTTATGCATTATTATGTTCATGTTATTTTGTCTCAAGTAATGATTTATAAATTCTCTTATGGATATGGTAATGAATGGATTACAATTGATTTAAACACCTTGAGCCTTATGTTATCTTGTGATATTTACATTATGAGCATGTTGTCCCATTATTATGATCTCTTACGAGCTTTTGTGTATTATTTTAAATATCCATTTTTACTTACCTTGCATACTCGGTACATTCCATGTACTGACCACATACTCTATGCTGTATCGTTTCATGATATAGGCTCCGATCTTAAGACCCAACACCATTAATAGTTAATCTCAGAGATTAACATTCAGCTCTTGGGTGAGTCCTCATTCTCCAAGGACTAGTTCATATTAGTTGTGTTTTCATGTTCATTTTTATAGACTTGTCAGGTTAGTTGGGGGCTATTGTCCCATCAACCCATCGATACGTTAGAGGCTTTCAGACTATATGTAGTATTAAGTTGTAATGTATGTAGTACGTTCCGCTTACCATGTTGTGTTATGTTTATGCTTCCACTATGTCATTATGTTACGTATTCCACTTTATTGATATTGAGTTAGATGTATAGTATGTTCATGCCATGGGTCCATTTGCAATCTCTGGGGGCTTCTTGTCTCATGTTACGATCCGGGTTCACGTTCGGGTCGTGACAAACTTGGTATCAAAGCCATAGGTTTGAAGTGTTCTAGGGTAGCTGAAAGCCATTTTAAATAGAGTCTTTTTCATGGGTGTGAAGCGCGCCACACTTATGACGATGAGGCTACGAGACATTTAGGAAATGTTCCCTTTTTTCATAATCTATGTTATACGGTGAAATGTCTCCCTATCTTTCTGATTCGTGCTCGTGATTGTAGAATCATGGATCCCTGCATAGTAAATGGTAGGAGGAATGGTAATGGAGAAGGACAAAGGTTGGCAACGAAAATGGGCACCAGCAGGCCCCACCAGTTTAGGAGCACCATGCACCGGAGCCGGTTGCCAATTATGAGTTTCGGGAAGCTATTTAGATGCTCTCTCGGGCCTTGACCACTCAGGTCAATCAACAGGTATTTGTGCATGTTCCGCATAATGGCAATGCAGTGGTGGATCAAGTCAGGGATTACTTGAGAATGAACTCGCTGGAGTTCTATGGGTCGAATGTAGATGAGGACCCGCATGAATTCATCGATGAGATTCTAAAGATCACCCAAGTCTTGGGGGTGACAAATGGGGAGTGCGTTGATTTGTCATCTTATCAGCTGAAAGGGGTTGCGCATATCTGGTTTAAACAGTGGAGAGACGTAGGGCAATGGGAGTGGACCCTATTGGTTGGGAAGAGTTTCATGCAGCCTTTTTGGATCGGTTCTTCCCTCGTGAGATGAGGGAATTGAACGCGGCCGAGTATGTAAATCTGAAGCAGGGTGAAATGTTTGTTCAGGAGCACGCTTTGGAATTCACCCGCTTATCCAAGTATGGACCAAAGTTAAGTGGCAGACCATAAGGCTTGGGTGAGCCAATTTGTGCATGGAGTGGAAGACTGCCTGGATAAGGACTATAGGATTTCCATGCTACATTAAGACATAAACTTTCCCCACATAGTGTTGCATGCCCAGCAGATGGAGACAGTGTACCAGAGGAAGAGAGAGGCCAAGAGGGCCAGGATAGACAATTATAGGATTTCTCAGCCTATATCGGGGGGGGGGGGGGACAGTGCCAATAGTCTCATCACAGGTCTTTTTGCACCAAAACCATTATCATCTAGTGCACCATCGAGATCACAAGGGGATCAAGAAGCCGGGCTTTAGATTCGAGGGGCTAGGGTAGCATGCAGATAGAGCGCACCTTCCTAGCCTATGCAAGGTGCGGAAAGAATCACCCAGGGAGGTACCTAGTTGGCTCAGACTCCTGTTTCAGGTGTGGCAAACTCGGACATAGACTTAGGGATTGCCCTTCGGCTAGATCAAGGGGAAGCAGAGCCCGTATGCCAGCCGCTAGTTTAGCCGCTCCAGTAGCACGTCCCTCCCACCAGGTCGCTTCGACTAGTTTAGCTGGCGGTCAGTGCCAAAACAGGTTCTATTCCCTTGCGACCCGTTAGGAGCAAGAGACTTCACTAGATGTGGTTACGGGTATGTTACGAGTGTTTCACCTTGATGCTTATGCTTTGTTAGATCCAGGGTCTACCTTGTCTTTTGTGACACCTTATATTTCTAGTAGCTTTGGAGTGAGTCCCAAAATTCTGTCAGAACCATTCTCAGTCTCTACTCCCGTGGTGATTCAGTCGTAGCTAGGTAGGTGTATAGAAGTTGACCGATCATAGTATTGCATAAAGTCACCTCCACAGACCTTGTAGAATTAGACATGACTGACATTGATATTATTCTCGGTATGGATTGGTTGTATGCATGTTATATTTCTGTTAATTGTAGAACCCCTGCGGTGGAGTTTCGTTTTTCGGGTGAGTCATTCTTGGAGTGGAAGGGTAGTTCGGCCATGCCTATAGGTAGTTTCATTTCCTATCTTAAGGCCATAAAGATGATTTCAGAGAGTTGTATGTATCATCTAGTTAGGGTTAAGGATGTTGAGTTCGAGAACCCGACTATCCAGTTAGTTTCGGTAGTGCGTGAGTACCCAGAAGTATTCCCTGATGATTTACTGGGTGTTCCTCCCAAGAGGGAAACTGATTTTGGTATTGACCTTCTTCTCGACATGCAACCTACATCTATCTCCAACTGAGATAAAGAAGTTGAAAGAACAGTTGAAGGACCTGTTAGATAAGGATTTCATCAGACAAAGAAAGTCTGCATGGGGTGCACCAGTTTTATTTGTCTGAAATAAGGATGGTTCCCTTCGGATGTGCATTGATTATCGGCAATTGAACAAAGTCATCGTCAAGAACCGGTATCCTCTACCCAGGATTGATGATTTATTTGACCAGCACTAGGGTGCCAAGTGCTTTTCAAAGGTAGACCTCAAAGCTGGATACCATCAACTCAAATTTTGGGAGAGGGATATCCCAAAGACAGCCTTCAAGATGTGGTATAGTCATTATGAGTTTGCAGTTATGTCCTTTGGACTAATGAATGCTCCTGCAGCTTCTATGGACTTGATGAACAGGGTGTTCAAGCCATACTTGGATATGTTTGTAATTGTGTTTATTGATGACATCTTGATATACTCTCTAAGCGAGGAGGAGCATGCCGCTCATTTGAGGGTAGTGCTGCAGACTCTGAAAGATCGTCAATTATATGCCAAATTCAGCAAGTGTGAATTCTGGTTGAACTCAGTGGCGTTATTGGGCCAGGTAGTATCAAGTGAGGGTATAAAGGTGGACTCTCAGAAAATAGAAGCGGTGAAGAATTAGCCTAGACCAGTGAATCCTTAAGATATTCGGAGCTTCTTGGCTTTAGCTGGCTACTATCAAAGATTTGTGGAAGTTTTCTCATTGATTTCAATGCCTTTGACCAAATTAACCTAGAAGAAGGTGAAATTCCAATGGTCGGAGGCTTGTGAGAAGAGCTTCCAAGTGTCAAGAATCGACTTACTTCAGCACCGGTGTTAACTCTACTGGAGGGTACCGATGGGTTCGTGGTGTATTATGATGCTTCGAGGATCAGACTTGGGTGTGTATTGATGCAGCACGGGAAAGTGATAGCATATTCCTCTAGACAGCTAAAAGTTTATGAGAAGAATTACCCGACCCATGATCTTGAATTGGCCGTGGTGGTATTCTCCTTGAAGATATGGCGACATTATTTGTATGGGGTCCACGTGTGATATGTTTATGGACCATAAGAGTTTACAATATGTGCTTACCCAGAAGGATCTCAATCTTTGGCAAAGGAGGTGGTTGGACCTACTCAAGAACTATGATGCGAGTGTCCTTTACCATCCGGGCAAGGCCAATGTAGTAGCGAACGCACTTAGTAGAATCTCTATGGAGAGTGTGTCTCATGTGGATGAGGAGAAGAAGGAGCTGGTGAAGGATGTGCATCAACTCGGAAGGTTGAGAGTTAGGTTAGTGGACTCGACCCATGGCGGTGTTATTGTTCAGAATGAATAAGAATCATCATTGGTAACTGATGTAAAAGCTAGATAAGATGAGGACCCTATTTTGGTAAAGTTAAAGGAAGCCATTCAGAATCAGAAGGTAGAGGTCTTCTCCAAAGGGGGAGATGGTGTACTTCAGTACCAAGGTCGCCTATGTGTTATGGATATTGATGATTTGAGGAGCCGAATATTGCACGAGGCTCATGTATCTAGGTATTCTATCCATCCAGGTGCCACCAAAATGTGTCGTGACTTACATGAAGTCTATTGGTGGAATGGCATGAAGAAGGACATCGAGAAGTTTGTAGCTAAGTGTCCAAACTGTCAGCAAGTAAAGGTTGAGCACTAGAGACTGGGAGGCATGCTTCAAATATCAGTATTCCTACTTGGAAATTGGAAAAAATCAATATCGACTTCGTCATAGGTTTACCTCGTACTCGTCGACAATATGACTCCATTTGGGTTGTGGTAGACACATTGACTAAGGCTGCTCATTTTCTACTGGTCAAAACCACAGATTCAGCGGAGGACTATGCCAAACTATATATTAGGGAGCTAGTTCAATTGCATGGAGTGCCCTTGTCCATCATATCAGATAGAGGTACCCAATTTACCTCTCAGTTTTGGAGGTCATTTCAAAAAGGACTTAGTACTCAGGTTAAGCTCCGCACAACATTTCACCTACAAATAGATGGTCCAGCAGAGCAGACAATTCAGACTCTCGAGGACATGTTGAGAGCATGCGTAATTGAGTTCAAAGGTAGTTGGGATGATCAGTTGGCTCTTATCGAGTTTGCATACAACAACAATTACCATTCCAGTATTCAGATAGCTCCGTTTGACGCTCTCTATGGGCGGAGATGTAGATCTCATATTGGCTGGTTCGAAGTTGGTGAAGCGGTGATGATAGGACCAGATTCAATCCATGAGGCTATGGAGAAAGTTTAGCTCATATAGGACAAGTTGAAAACAACTCAAAGTCGTAAAAAGTCCTATGACGATGTGAGAAGGAGGGAGCTTGAGTTTGAAGTGGATGGTTGGGTACTTTTGAAGGTATTACCTATGAAGGGAGTAATAAGGTTTGGAAAGAAAGGAAAACTCAAACCCCATCATGTTGGCCCCTACCTGATTATTATAAGGGCTGGTAAGGTGGCATACAAATTGGAGTTTCCCTCAGAATTTGCTTCTGTGCATCCTGTATTCCATGTATGCTCTTAAAGAAGTGTTTGGGTGATCCAGCCTTAGTTGTCCCGGTGGACACTATTGGTGTGAAAGAAAGCCTTAGTTATGAGGAGGTTCAGGTGAAATACTGGATCATCAGGTTCGAAGGCTAAGGAACAAGGATGTAGCTTCAGTTAAAGTGTTCTAGAGGAATCAGCATGTTGAAGTAGCTATATGGGAAGCCAAAGCAGATATGATGGCTAAATACCCAGATTTATTCTTTATCGGCTTGGTTCCAACTTGAGGTATCTGTTTTTTCCCCTTAAACTCTAATTAGTTTTCATGTTCAGTTCATGTGCCCAAGTTTCTTTTATGTATGTGGATGTATGTATGATTCATGAAATCAGTCAGCTATATACTTTAAATCGGAGATAGTCATTCCGTCAGTTTTCAGCTTAAATGATCAGTATTTGAATATGATGATTACATTTCTTTGCTTTTCTGCATATTTTTCTAACATTCGAGGATGAATGTTCCCAAGGGGGAGATATTCTAATATCCAGAAAGTGCCTAATGTTAGACCTGAGATTTAAAAATGGAAGTTGAGAGAATCTGGGAAAAATTCCACAAGATGGGTCAGCTAACAAATTGTTGGTCCAACCAACGGTCTGTGATAAGCACCCGTGATGAGGTATGACTGAGTGGCAGTTGTAAGTAACGGGTCAAGCAATGACCCATTGTTCGCTACAACGAGTTGTTGTTAGAGTCGTGGTGGAGCTTGTCCTCAACCTAAAGGGGGAGTAACGGATCGTTAGACGACCCATTGTGAAGAGCCACAGGTCGTGGTAAGTAGTCTTGGAAAGGACTACAAGAATCTCCAGTCAATGTAACGAAATGAAACCTCGACTCATTGGAAGAAGGAGCGAGCCGTGGTATGGCTCGTGGAGAGTCTTGGTATAGGTTGTCCCAAGGGAAAACAATGGATGACTTAACGACTTGTTGTCTGGAGAGACGACTCGTCCTGTCGACTCATGGGTTTGAACTTGAGGAAGTGAAGTTTGGAAGTGGATCTAATGGACGGATACCATGAGTCATTCTATCAAGGAATGACTCGTTGGACCGTCCGTGGTTTCGACCAGTGCAGAAATTTTAGGGATTTTATTAAGGGCATTCTTGTTATTCCTATGCTTTAAGGTCCTATACTACATTATTTAAGTTATTTTCAGAGTGTAATAAGATAGGTTAAGTCATTCTAACCTATTCAAAACCCATGCATGCAAGTTAAAGAGAGTTATAGAGGAGATCAAGCCTTATCTCTTCCAGTTCTTCTCAAATTCCTCTTGGGCAAACAAAGGAGTGTAAGAATCAGTTGTAATCAGGTATGTAGGGTTGCGAGTGGGTGTTTTCATTCACACCCATGCCTAATCTCTCTTAATTCATGAAGTTTTGCTTAAAAATCTTATGGGGTTTTATCTCAAATCTTGTGGAATCCTAAGGATCTATCCATGGGTTATTACTTCTTATGTTTTATACCATATTTTATGAATTATGATAAGAATTTACAACTAATTCAATTATTATTTTTTTTTCAAATTTCTATTAAATTATACCCAATCATACATGTTCTATGATAAATTGAGTTATGATTTTACCTTGATTTTGATGATTCTTCAACCCATCATAATTTTTTACCTATGATATGGAATTATTCAAATGCCCATTATGAATTTTTGATTTAAAAAGCATATACATGATCTACAAATATGCATGAACTTCATGATTTACTAATTATGATTTTGGACGACTCACGGGCCTTACTCTCATGGCTACTCACATATTTACAAGCATGCTTATGATTATCATGATTTTACTAGCCCAGGAATCTCATATATATTATACTATTAGCATTATATATGTTTTGGGAGTAGTATTTAACACCGAGTAGGTTTGGGGCCCTGGTTTTGCCCCGAGTCTCATAACTATGTGCCACCGTATGACATGATGGGACCTCCCTCGAGACTTTCCCCTTTTCCCCAACTGGGTTCCTGTGTGATATCACGCCCTTCATGGTTCTACCCTTGGCAAGGTACGAACACCCTCCTGACTAGGGATTTACAGGTCGGGCTCCATGTGTGCACATTTGGGTATATCAATTATAAGAATCTCCCATTGTTCTGCATGTTTTACGCATTATTATTTTCATGTTATTTTAGCTCAAGTAATGATTTATAAAGTTTCTCTTATGGCTATGGTAATGAATGGATTACAAATTATTTGAAAACCTTGAGTCTTATGTTGTCTTGTGATATTTACATTTTGAGCATGTTGTCCCATTCTTATGATCTCTTCTGAGCTTTTGTGTATTATTTTAAATGTCTGTTTTACTTACCTTGCATACCCGATACATTCCATGTATTGACCTCATACTCTATGCCGTATCATTTCATGATACAGGCTCCAATCTTCTGACCTAGCATTGTCAATAGTTCATCTCAGAGATTAGCGCTCAGCTCTAGGGTGAGTCCTCATTCTCTGAGGACTAGTTGATATCAATTGTCTTTTCATGTTCAATTTTCTAGACTTGTCGGGTTAGTTTGGGGTATTGTCCCATCAAGCCATCGAATACATTAGAGGCTTTCAAACTATATGTAGTATTCAGATATTATGTATGTTGTACATTCCGCTTACCCTGTTGTGTTTTGTTTATTCTTCCGCTATGTCGTTATGTTACGTATTTTTCTTTATTGATATTGAGTTAGATATATATTAATCCCATGGATCGGCTTAGAGTCTCTCGGGGCTGCTTGTCCCGCATTACGAACCGGGTCCATGTTCAGGTCATGACACTAGTGGAGGCTCCCTGCTCAGTTGAGCGTGTTGGTGGAGCTACTGAACTAGTGGCTGGGTCTTAGCCTCTACTGTGGCCCTGTCTAGCTGTTGGACAATCTCTAAGCATATGTCTGGGCTTCGCACACCCGAAACAATCTCCTGTACCTGCTAAACACTGACCAGTGTGCCTCCGGCCACATCTGTCACAAGCTGGAATACTGGGCTCCACAGATCTGCTCCTCTAACCTCGAGAGCCTGATGCTTGTCTCCTCTGTTCGTGCCTGATCTAGAGGGAACACTCGCTGCTGATGGCACTGGGGCTAATGATCTCTGGTGGGACTGCTGGTGGTGTCCACCACCAGGTCTTTGTTGGGAGAATCCAAAGCTATCAGTCCTGTCACTCTTAGCCTCTCTCTTCCGCTCACTCACCTGTACAGTCTCTATCTGTTGGGCATACAGAATTATCCATGAGAAGTCAATATCCTTATGAAGCATCGCGTTTCGATAATCTTTTACTAAATAGTCTGTTATCCCATGCACGAACCGACTCACTCGAGCCCTCTGGTCTGCCACCATCTTAGATGCATATTTAGATATGTGGGTGAACTCTAGAGTATACTCTTGGACCGTCATATTGTTCTGTCTCAAGTTCACAAATTCAGCTGCTTGATCTCCCTCATCTCTCGGTGAAATAACCCATCCAAAAATGTGGTATGGAACTCATCCCAACCGATAGGGCCCGATCCAACTGCCCTACCATCCTTCCATTTTCTAAACCAGATATGCGCAACCCCTTTTAGCTGATAAGAGGCTAAGTCTGCGCACTCCTTTCCTATCACCCCCATTATCTGGGTGATTTTTTGAATTTCATCAATAAACTCATGCGGATCCTCATCCACCTTCGATCCAAGAAACTCTAGAGGGTTCATCCTAAGAAAATCTCTGACTCTCGTTGTTGTTGCATCCCCATTCTGGGGGACATACGCTATCACCTGTTGGTTGACTTGGGTGGTCAAAGCTTGAGCTAACATCTGAATGGCGGCCCTAAACTCTGCATGGGCCACCTGCGCGGGCACATGATCCCAGGGGGATGGTGGGGCTTGCTAGTGCCCATCCCAATTGCCAGTCTCATGGACATTTCCATTTCCATTAAATAGACAAGGAGGCATGATTCTGCAAACGCGTATAGCATGAGTTAGAAGGATAGAGAGACATTTCATCGCATGACATAGATCATGAAAGAAGGGAAGTTTCCTAAACATTTTGTAGCCTCTTCGTCATAAGTGTATGATCTTGGGAATATTTATATGCCGAAAGACTATTTTATACCCATGTTTTATCCATGTTTGTACCTTTATTTAAGAATAATCTCATGTATTTTGTGTAATTTGTGGCTATATACTAACAAATATGATTGTCTCTCTTTGTATTTTGAAATTTCCAATGTATGGAGCTCAATATGAAGATAATGGTCATAATCTTGAAAATAAATATTAAGGGACGAATTATGGATGGTGAGACAAGATAAAAAGGACATTTGGAGTCAACTCCGTGCCATTGAGAAGCATTGGGCGTTCAACAACGTGCCATGGAGAAAAGAATTAATTTTTATGAACAGGGGATGCAAAACCATGAGCATCCACGACAGTAGAGCGTCACAGAGGTAAATCTCCGCGATGGGTAGCATGGCATGGAGCTGTTTCACCACAGGCCAAATTTTGTATTTTTTCAACTTATTATAAATTGAACCCTTAGCTTCTAAATTCATTATCATGAAATATTTTGGAAAGAACAGAAAGGAGCGAAGGGAGAACGAAGGAAAATCTACCTAGGGTTCAAAAACTTTCATTCTCTTTTACCATTTTTGTAAGTACTTTACTTTAAACATGTTTTTAAGTAATTGTATGAATATGATTGGCTTAAACCCTTCCTCTAGGGTTGATGCCACATGAAATGAACATAATTGCTCGATTTTCATCGTTGGTTTGAGTTTTAGATGTTGTTTCGTTGCATTCTTAATCATCATTGTTTTTATGCTTGATCACCATGAAAATGAACTTGTTAAACTTAGGCAAAAGCTCGAAAGAGTAACCCTATGTTAGAACAAAATAATGCAGGAAGTAAATTCTTGTCATTACGATAGGTTTCGCAGTTAGGATAGCAATTATACATAATTTGCCTTGCTTGGTTAATAATACTGGACGATAGCTAGACACCGACTTATAATTGTCACATCACCACTCATAGAAGTAGTTGTGAAGCTAAGTTAGGTTAAATGAATAGAAGTATGAAAGTCCATAATCAAGGGAATAAACCCCGTAGACCACATCCACAGTGTTAATTGCTCACGAATTAGGATGTGACGTCCCCGCTCAATGATGTAGGTGTGACACTAGATTATTGTGTTTAGAGACTTGACTGACCATGAACAATGCATATTAACTCTGTGAGACAACAACTGAAATTTATATTCTTGAACCATTGTGAATTGTAGCATTGCATGATTGTCAGGCCTTAACTCTAGATGCTTCTTGTTATTGTTTCTCGAGTATTTTGTGATCATCACTAGATTTAAATACCAATCTTCAAATTCTCTAAAACCAACACTTGTGAAACTTAACTTAACACTTGAACTTGAATATAGCTGAATTAGTCCAATCCCTGTGGGTTCAACATCTAGCTCTTAAAAGAGCCACTGTATTATTTGTACGACCGCTTACGCTTGCGTGTGCGCTAGGGCGCAACAAGTTTTTGGCGTCGTTGTTGGGGACTGGAAAAATTGGTGAATTTCTTGTTTTGTATTAGTGCCTAATTTTCTAAGTATTGAAAAAAATCTTTATTAGTTTTAAATTTCTTTTATTTTTGTTTTTAGTTTGATACCCTTCTTGACATGATATCATGGAACACAAATGTGTTGAATGGTGGATACTCATATTTCGATGAGTCCTGTCTGAATTACGGAGGACCCCACATGTGGCAACATTGTCCTACTTGTAGTATATGTGGTGGTCAGGATGGCCATTGGAATAGTTGTCCAAATTCGTATTCCCCTTCCCCAAGCCTACTATGATCCTTCTGTTGTTTTTTATGAGTACAAGAATGATGAAGAGGAGAACATAGAACACCAAGCTAAGATAGAAAACATGTTAAAACAGCTCCTTGAGCAGACAAAAGCGATGAGGGAGCAGATGGAAGTAATGAGAACTCAGACTAAGGAAAATGGAGAGGCCCTAAAAATAATGAAAGCCAAGTTCACGGAGATAAAGGCTGAGGCTAAAGCTTGCACAGATTTGCAAGTCATGGTCTTAGCCAATACTCAAGAAGAATCTCAAGGAGAAAAAAAGTGAGTTCTTGGAACAAGATCAACAATTAGAAGCTCCTGAGAGTCTCTGTGATGGTCTCACATATATGACCAATCCAGTCATAAAAGTGGGGATAGAGGCTCGAGAGACCGTGAACACTGCATATTAACTCTATGAGATAATAACTATAATTTATATACTTGAACCATTGTGAATTGTGGGGTGCACAGAGTGGTGCTCTTCACACCCATGAAAAAGACTCTACTTAACGCAGCTTTCAGACACCCTAGGACACTTCAAAACCTGGATTTGATACCAAGTTTTCCATGACCCGAATATAGGCCCGGATGGAGATAAGGAACAAAGAACCCCGAGAGGCTCCAAGTCGACCCATGGAATGAACATGACATCTAAAGCTTAACACAATAATGTGGAAGTCTAACATATATAATAGCGTAAGTCTGAAAATCTGATAACATCGAATATCTGAATACATAACAACAATAAAAAAACTGATAATATACAATGTCTGATAAGCCTCTACATACTGACGAGATCATTAGACAAGACCCCAACTAACTCACTAAAACTTAAACTAAAGATACTGAATACAACTGATAAAAGGGTTCTCGAAGGATGAGGACTTACCAACTCTGGTTGGGAGGTGCTACTCTAAGGATCTGGCTAACTGCGGGCTGAACTTGAATGTCGGAGCCTATATCATAAAACAATATAGCATTAGAGTATGCGGTCAGTATGTGAAATGTAACGAGTATGCAAGGTAAGTAAAAGCTCTAAGTAAGTAAATTCAGAGATCATGCATATCATAAGAGTTTGAGGGTAGGGCTTGTATGCTATTATCTGAAAACGTGATTTAAACATAATTGAATATCATAACTGAATCGAATGACCCAAAGTCGAAACTGATAATCATAAGTAAAACTGAACATTGGGTCAAACCTACTAAAAAGATAATATCATGACTGATGAACATGCATAACTGAAATCATGAGGAAAAATGGGAGACTCGTCATATAACCGACATTACCATGATAGAGCTTATGTGGTCCCGACTATTACAACCAAGTGGGTAGAGCCATCCAAAGCCTTGCTTGGGCTAAGGACATTACCATGAAATCGACATCAAGGTGAAGGCCCCTTGGGGGCAGGGAAAGCTTACAAGGAGGGTCCCAAATAATCTGAACATACCTATGTTAGCACGTAGTTCTGAGGCACAGGCTGGACTGACCCTTAGCCTACTTGGTGCTAGACACTACTCCCAAAAACATGCATATTCTCTCCATCATTTTTCAATGAAGCTGAATCATAACATGATATACATAATTTGAAAACATAACATGTGGAGCCTTGGCTCAAACCATACCACAAGCTGATAAGTGGGAGTCTAGACTCCAAAACCATGTGGTAAGCTAATAACATGAAATTGAAATAAACCATGAAACAATACTTGATTATATGGGCTTGCCCAAACTTAATCATACTTGAAATAGGCTTTGATAGTCAAAACATAGATGTAAAGATGGGTAATTTGAAATTATACTTTCATCATAAACATCTCTTCACACTTGAAACATAAATCATTATCTCAACCTTCCATGAACTTTCATAATTGGGCAATATAATTGTAAGACTTTGAAAACATGAATTGTAATTGAAAATATTATATAAACATGCCCATAAATTATAATTCAACATTAGAAACATGAATAGAGTATACCCATGATAGATACTTAGAGAATTTACAAGTTGGGTTAAAACCTCATAGATTCATAAACTTAGAATTTTCAAGAATTTGAGAAGCATTTGGGCATGGGAGTGGATAAATACACCCATTCATATCCCTACATACCTGGGTACTTCTAATTTCACAACCATCTCAAATGCCCAAAGGAAATTGGAGGATTGATGAATTCCAAGCTTGATCACCCTTAGGAATTTGTAGGCTTGCATGCATGGAGAGAGATAGGTTTAGAATGAGTTAAACCCTCTTAAAACACACCTATCTAAGCTTAAAACGATGCAGTTCAGGTTATAGGAGCTTAGGAATTACAGAAAAGCCCTACTAAATTCACAGGAAAAGCATACTGCCAGTCCCAACGAGGGACTGGATGACTCGTTGCCTAAGGGAATGACTCGTGGTCTGTACCCGTCATCAGCACTACAAGCCTTCACTTTGGTGGTTACCATGAGTACACCACGACTCGTGGTGTCCCTAATGACTCATGGTGACTAGTCATTGGGAACAATGCCAACCTTTCAACATCCAAGTCAAACTCCTGACAACGGCCAACTTAACGACTTGTGGCGCTGACCACGAATTGTGTCTTCTCCCGTGTTCAACCCCCAGACCACCATTCGTTAGCCAACATCCCTCCACTCCATGAGTCACTTAATGACTTTGTGGTGTACCTCATGAGTCACTGGACGACTCGTCCTGTGACCTGGTGCAAAAATTCTATTTTCTCCGTTTCAACCCTCGGATTTGATCCTAGGGCCTTCAGGGTATTAAAACTTGAGTTGAAGATTCTTTCTTCACCAAGCCTTTTAGAGAAGAAAACAATGGGGAAATGGGAAAGGGAGTTACGGTTATCTTGGAGAAAGAGACAGAGAGAGAACTCTTTTATCTTTTCTTTTAACTTATTAGAGAGAGAAAACGAATGGAAATTAAAATAAAAGGTATGAGTCATGGGTTTTTATTAATTTAGAGTCCTTGGGTCGGATTTGAGCCATGGACCCAAAATATTTTTGCCCAAAATACCCCAGGTGCGGTGCACCAGCCATTACACCTACTTGAAAAAAATTTCTTCTGAAATTGAACACCTGGCTCTTCACGCCAAGTATTTCTCACTCGACTTAAATGTTTTTCAGCTTCGTTTCTTTGCTTTTTCTCCTCAAATGCCCTATTCATCTCAACAAAATAAAATTTTGTTAGAAAGATGGGTTCCCTCCCACCAAGCACCTTATTTATAGTCGTGGCACGACATTTACAAGTTGCCTCTTATGTAGCGCCTGATTTAACATCGTGGCACGACGCAAGAATTCTCACTCCTTCAATTGAGCAAGATGATTTATAACCTGAGTTACTGTTGTTAACCTTCGACTAGCGACTTATTGCGGCCTGCCCAGAATGCCCATACAGACTAAGACCTTATTCACACAGCGAAGAAAGGCCGTTCTTATTAAAACACATGCTGCACTAAGGCCTGCTTAGACCTTTAAGGCTCTACCATTATTTTTGTCTTAGGCTCCTCATCATGGGGTGGCAATCTTGCCGAACCGAATACACCAAAAATCGCTTCTTGACCATCCACAGTCATCGACATCTTACTTGACATCACCCTTATAACTACATCAGCGGTAGTCAAGAATCCTCTTTGCAAAATGATGGGAACTGTTTCATCAGCTTCGTAGTCAAGGATGATAATGTCCACCAACAAGATGAACGGTACCACTTTTATCAACACATCTTTAATAATGCCATCGATATAAGTAATGGCCCTATCAGCCAACTACAATGTCACTGTGGTGGGACATGGTTCTCCTACCCCTAACATTCTAAATGGTGATGCAGGCATAAGATTAATTCTTGCACCCAAATCACACAATGATGAGCCCACTTCTCTACTTTTAATGACTACTGAAATAGTGAAGCTCCCGAGATCATTTAACCTCTTCGGAATCTTTTTTGGCACCACAGAACTGCACTCCTCTATAAGAGCTACAGTGTCAAACTCTGTGAGCCTTATTTTATTGGCCACAATATCCTTAAGATATTTGTTGTACTTTGGAAACTTTTACAACAGCTCTACCAATGGTAGATTCACATGCACCAGCTTCAAGACAGCTAAAAACTTCTTACTAGTTGCGTCCGCCTTTTGCTTTCTGAATCTCTATGTAAATGAAGAAGGTGGTCTAACTTCTACCACTTTTGGCTATGAGTGACTTGACTCCCCAACCTCCTACCTTAACTCTGCAACCTATTCTGCCTTTGCCTTGTTGTCTCTAGGTATTACTTCACCCAGCTCTTTACCACCGGGCAAAGAGATTACGTGACATTCTCCTTAGGGTTCTTCTCAGTGTTACTAGAAAGTGCCCCTTGAGGTCTGTTTGTCTGTTGAATGGCCAATTGGACCACTTGCCTGTCATGCCCCAAGCCTACACCCTAGGCATAACACGATACTTGAAGCCACAAGTGACCCCAACTCAACCCTTGGTCTATCAGTTACTAGCATTCTGAGTAAACAAGCACAGCGGAACTTTGAAATAATATCATAAAATATTTATGAGAGATAAAACTGAAAACATAAAGTTCAAACAATTTAATAATACTGATAAATCTGAATAATCATGTCTATTTGAAAGCCATCTAATAGAGGAGTTGTTGGGACAAGCCCCCAACTAACTGTAAATCTAACTGAAACTAATACATGACTAATAGAAGGGAAATAGTTCCCTCGGATGATGAGGACTCACACTTCAACTGCTGTGGTGATGAATCTGAACTACGGCAACTAACAGTGCTGAGTTTGAGAACCTGCACCTGTATCATGAAATGATACAACATAAAAGTATGTGTCAGTACTTTGAATGTACTGAGTAAGTTGGAGAAACATAACTGAATATAAAGTCTTAACTGAAATGACATGCAATGAACAATAGGTAAGCTGAACTGAACTACTGTTGTAATCTGAAATGGTCAAAATGACCCTGTCTGATGGTCAAGGACATGCCCTAAGTCTAAAACACTAAATCTAAGATACTGTGCTGAACTGAGCTGCTTATTCTGATCTTGGACTACACTAACTAGTAGGAGAGTCTATAACCGACATATAACCACGTGAGCTAGATGTGGAGTCCGATGTATACACCCCACTGGTAGGACCCAATATACCTTGCCAGGGTATAAAGGCAATTGAATGATCACAAAAAATATGGGGCAAATCAGGCCAAGTAATACTGAAACCTATGCTGGCAACGTAGTTTTGGGAACCTGGGTTCACTGGAACCCCAGCCCGTTCGGTGCTAAGTTCTCTCCCAATGGAAAACCTAAACTGAACTACTAAGCTGATAGCTCAAAACTGGGGTCCAAAACTACTCAGGGACGTATATCTGCATGTACTCTGAGAGTCTTATCGGACCAGATTCTGAAACTGGGTCTAGACTGGCCAGAGCTGCTTGTCTAGAAGCGTTGTAACCGTCTAAGAACAAGTTGTAGTTGAACTGGGGTCCTGGGGCTGGTCAAAGCTATATACTAACATGTCATAACTGCCTAATGGACCAAAACTATAAATCTGAGTCTGATTCTGATAACTGAGAGGCACCACTGACACCTCGAAATAAGACTGAAGTCAAACTGATCAGTTGATAATTTTCTAAAAGATTCTGAAGAGACTCAACATTCTAACTAGTCTGAACTACTAGCAGCTAATAAAGAACTCAACTTATCCCAATAATACGGGAGTTTCATAATATAGAGCAGTTTCAAGAATTCTAGGAATTTCATTCAACAGGGCTAAAGTCATTCTCATTAATGGAATATCTACTCAACATGTATAAATATATAGGAAATTTTAGAAAAAAATTAACCCATAGAATCCTTCATTCACTAGAGGAAATTTACTAAGAAAAATCATTACTCGAAAGTTAGGGCTTAGATCATGTATAAACAATGACAATTTGATAGGAATTTATGGGGATCATATCAACAATATACATGAACATCGTTCTAAGTGAAATCAACGAAAATAAAACATGAAACCTTTTCATACTCGAAAACTCAAGGCTTAAAACTGATAGAGGAAATTGATGAGGACTTTGGGGACACAAGGGAGGAACAATCCCCTTGCTAAAACCCCACATACTTGATGAAGAACCCACAAAAATCTTGAGAAATTGAGGGGAAGAAGGCTGCCCTAGTTCTTTCTCTGAGAATTCCTGAGAGAACTTACGGTCTTTTGTTCTGAGTGCTTGAGTGAGGAATGAGTATTGGAACCGTCTAACCCCACCAAAAGGTTTGAATTTATGTCTAAAATGACTTAGTTTAAGGACTAAGTAGATAGGATATTACTAAAATAACCCTGGTAAAAATTCTAAAAACTGGTCGACAGGGTCCTAACAGGTCACTCAACGAGTCGTCCCCCATGACCATGACTCATCACACTATCCGTTAACTACACTGGTCTTCTGGTCACCTGAGTTCATCACGGGCAACCCAGCAATTCGTTAGTGATGACCACGACTCGTGGTCACCATCCATCAAGCACACTGCCTCAACTTTTAGAAAATTCTCATCCCACTAGCAATGACTCACCTCACGACTCGTTAGGACAGACCACCAATCACGGGGTCCATCGTCAAGTACACTGCCTGAATCCTTCCTTTCCCACACTTTTTCCCCTCCTCACGACTGACTTAATGAGTCGTTACGGCTCATAACGACTCATTACGTTGGTCGTTTTGAGGCATTTTCTACAGATTTCTAGATTTCCTGTTTTAAGCCCCAGAATTGGATTTTGAGTTCTCGGGGTGTTACATTGCCTCTCCAACTCGTGGATTGACATATGAATCTTGCTAACCACCTGAGTCTGTTGAACCATCCATTGCTTAATGGTCTCCTCTAAAAAAACTGCTAGGTTGTTGGCCCTAAGGTCTCTGGATGTTATTCGCAGGTCTCTAAAAGTATCCTCCCCATTGGGGATTAGCTGTTGATGTCTCCCAAGCTCACACAAGCGCATGTGATAATCAAGTAATATAGGATTGGAAGTCCAGATTATCGATCCCTCAAAAACTTGTCAGATCAATCGTGATAAGGTTATTACTTTATTTTGCTATTTTGACAAAACAGATAAGATGGAGAATAGTTTTAGAGAATTAAACAATTAAAACTTGAAATGTAAAATCAATTAAAAGTAAGATTATTGCGGACTTGTTTTTACTTCAAATGATGATGAAAATCTAGGGAATTGGCACTTCCATATTAGGTTGAGTTCTTAAAACGTGATTACGCTAGATTGATTCCTCCCAAGGTTGCTAGTTTTAAGTTACTATCACATTTCTTGCCACTCTCCCAAGCATCCAAGAACTATATAATGAACCCTAACACATATATCCTTATGGTCGCAGGAGAAACATGAAATGACGGTTATGCCTACTTATATTTCAACTAAACAGGGTTGAAGGGTATATCCCTATCCTTAACAACAACTTCTAACCTTCAACCAATGGGCCAAAGGATCTTCGAATTCCTATTTTATATTTACTTTTAACCCTTTTGGTTCCATTTACCAAGTTCAACTAAAAGCTAACAGATTTACTCACAAGGTGATCAGTCTAATGAATAAGCAATTAAAACAAGTAAATATAAACAACCTTTATTAAGAATCAAAACTAGCAATCAACAGTTTTTCAAATTTCAACTATCAACTATGGCCAAAACCCTAGAATGGGCATTTAGCCTCTCATAGACAAGCGGAAAAATAAAGATAACATCATCATTCTAAATCAAACAAGAAAGAAAAGAAGAAACCTAAGTAGAACTTGTCTCCCCTCCCAAAGCTATATTTACAACCTTCAAAATAATGAATGATATTATAATTGATATGCTAAAAATGCCCTCGATGTTATATATATAGTTGAGGCTTCAAATGAATGTAATTGGCTTAAAAGTCAGCAAACTCTCTTCCAGCAAGGTCTGTCACATCGCCCATGTATAGAACCATAGAGTTAGTCAAATTTCCTCTAAAGTTTGGTAACGTCCAAATTCACTCCTCGCAAGGATGGAGTGTAGACGATCATTGGCTAAACAAATATACCCGACAAGTGTCGGGATCAAATTCCGCAAGAATAGAAGTTGATCATACAAGAGTTTTCTATCAAAGTAATGTAACTTGCATCAATGTCTCAAAAACGATAAAGTAAAATATTAGGGAAATCACAACTTGTTAATTGAACTACAAATTCGCACACAAAATCAGGGATAAAGCATAAAAAACACAAAAGGAGAGAATACTAGGGGTGTGATATTGAAGGTGTATCATTGGATTGGAATTATTAACAGCTCCTAGCATTACTCAACAGCATAATTAGTTATGTACATGGTGGAACCAAATATTTTTCAACTAATTCGGTGCCTTATACCTCGAGTTTTCTCAAACCCCAAAGTCCTTTTCACAACAACCGCAGCAACTTGGGTAAGAATCAAACTATTTCTAGTTTTGATTCTCAATGGGGGTATGACAATGGGTTTTGGCTATCGCGAGCCCAACCCCACATGGTCAACACCAAATTACCCACTAGTGTTTCCTTACGCATACTCTAAATCTCTTTTTTGATCAAAATTAGAGTAAATAAATACAACCTATATTTTCAACAATGAATATTTAGATTAAAAGTTAGAGGAAACACTAGAATTATACCAATTGAGTAAATCCAAGATCAATTAAACAATACCCACTCCAAATCAAACCTAATCATTTACACACCCCTAGCAAGGAATTTAGCTACTCATGTAAGTAAGAAAATATTGCATTAAGTAATAATTCAATATCCATTCAACAAAATGAGTAAAAAAATCCAAGCACAAGGTTTAGATCTCCAATGGAGTTTTTTCTATCGTTTCAAAGAAG
This sequence comes from Datura wrightii, assembly GCA_035772735.1. Classification (NCBI taxonomy): domain Eukaryota; kingdom Viridiplantae; phylum Streptophyta; class Magnoliopsida; order Solanales; family Solanaceae; genus Datura; species Datura wrightii. Next base: position 108,931,850 of record JASDFA010000018.1, read on the forward strand.
AAGATGAAGATTTCTCTTTCTACAATTCAACTCTGAAACTTATCTCTCTCTCTGTAATTTCTATTCAATATTCAATGGAATGGAATGTTTAGTTTTCCTTTTTTCAGAAAGGTACAAAAGTAGGGTACAAAAATGCTCCTCTATTTCTGAGCTGGATGCTTTTTCCCTTTCATGACGGCCATCACTTGCGAGGCACTGACGATTTGTCGGTGCTAATCCACGATCCACTGATCTGTCGCAGCTAGTTTCCATTGAATTCTGGGTTAGTCCAGCGTTGGCACTGGTGGTTCACCAGTGCTGATCCATGGTCTACCGGTAGACAATCCTCTTCAACACAATGAGCAATTGCGGTCATCCGGTGTTTTGTCGTTGTCATTCAGTGAAGCGTCAGTCCTCATCTCAAATTTCATGCTTCCTCTACTCAATTTAAATACTTGCAAAGATCAATGAAAAGAGCATAAAATCCACCTAAATGACTTGAAAACTAAACATCAACTCATTTCTAAGAGTCTAATGAGTTGGTAAATTACCAACTCATCAAACCCCGAAACTTGAACCATTGCTTGTCATTAAGTAATGTAATTAATTAGAGCTGAGCAAATGGAGTAGCATGTTATGTCATATGAGTCTATGCACCAAGGACCACTGGGTCTAAGACAAGCCAAAAATGTTCGTCAACCAAACATCTTTACTTGAGAAACTAATCATGTTAGAATCAGATATTGACTGCTTTATGAGTAACATTAGACAACAATTAGTAAGTGTACTAATCCTTCTAGGAATACTAAGAAGAAACCAAAGATATAAAGAAAGAAAATTATCTTACTACCATAAACTATGAACAAGTTATGTTGCAGGATAAATCCAAAAGTAATTTGCCATAAAGGTTCAAAAAAACTCTCAAATGTATTAATATTCAAAATATGATTTTTCATGAATGAACAAATACCCCTTTATATAGTAGTGAAGAAGGGGTTGATCAAAAGATATCATAAATAAAAAGGATACTTCCTAGGACCTAGAAAACTACCACACACATTAACCTATGAAGTCAACATAGAACAAAACAACTGTTAAATGGCATAGATGACTGCCTCACACAAAGTCCTAGGAGTCAACATAGAATAAAACGACTCCTAAATATAATTCTATAAACTAATTTAAAAAATGCTATAGTATTTTCTTCATTTAGGAGCTGATTTGGGCTCCATTCCATCTCCTCTTAGATTTTAATTTGGGCCTTCAAATATATGTAACACTTGGAGAAAATATCTTCATTGGACTTGAGATCTTCTTCCATCACAAGAAACGTTTTAATAGCTAATTCCAGCCCATTAAGTGGGTCTTCAAATTTCCTTATTTGGGATCTTGTCATGGATCCTCTTGGAACTCCCAAAGCTTCCTTAGTTGATGTTGGCTTTCCATGGATATAATCACCTGCAAAAGCTCCACCAATGGTAAGTTAACATGTACCTACTTCAACACCTCAAGAAATTTCTGGCAGGCTGAGTCCTCCTTCTGCTCTTAAACCTTTGTGGAAATGGAGGGGGTAGTATGGTCTCTACTAACTTTGGCTTTGAGTTACTTGACTCACCAATCTCCTATCGGGATATCACAACCTTCTCCTCATCAACTTTCTTTTCTTTGGGGATCACTTCACCAAGCTCTTTACCACTGTGCAAAGAGATCATGCTCACATTCTCCTTGGGGTTCTTCTTGGTGTTACTCAAAAGTGCCCCTTGTGGTCTATTCGTCTACTATAGGGAAAATTTCCCCATTTGTCTTTCAAGCTCATGGATGAACTTCTACATCTTATTCACCACCTAGATCTGCTACACCATCCATTCCTTCATTGTTTCCTCAAGTAAACTGCCAGGCTGCTAGCCCTAAGGTCTCAAACAGGTATGCTGAGCCTTTGGAAATTCTAGTTCCCTCCGCTTGAGCGATTAGCTACGTTCCTTTACCCGTGGTTATAGTTGTTACCTACAAAAATTCCACCACGACCTTGTTGTCCCACAAAAAATACAGAGTCTAGGTTAAGTGAACAACCTAAGTAAGCGTGTCCTTCTCCACATACCTCACACTATTGTGGTGGAGTCTGGACCTGATGGACCTGCTGAACCTAACTTCCTACTGGTGTGGTCACAAGCTTTCTAATCACATTCTCCAGCTGACTTATATCTTCTCTGCTTGCCGCCACACCATCTACTTCGAGCTTTCCAAGCACCTTGGCTGCTGTGAATCCTCTACTTGAATCTTGATAATCTTAACTCCCTGCTAACATGAGGTTCCAAAGAGCTTCAATTTCATCATAGATCTTGGAAAAGATTTATCTATATGTAGTAGTGCCAAGGAAGATTTTGGACTCTTACTGCAGCTCTTCTATAAAGTTTTGCCCAATAATTTTCTCCAACTGCATGTGGTTTGGGCGATCTCTCAATTAGCCCTTGTATAGTTTCTATGCCTAAGCCAAGGTCTCACCATCTCTTTGCATAAACAAGAGATCTTCCCTCTCAATTCTTTTATTCTCCTTCAAGAGAAGAACATATTGATTAACTTGTTGGAAACAACCTCCCAAGTGGTGATGGAACCTGCTGGCTCATTTTGAAGCCACTCCTTAGCCTCACCAATCTATGAGAACGAAAACAATGTGAGCTTTACATACTCATCTGACACGTTCTGATAGTGAAATTTTTCACTCAGCTCCACGGACATCATTAGATGCCTATGGGTATCGTCATGCGGCTTGCCCTGATATTGGCAAGTGTTTTGGACCAACCGCACAGTCCTTTCCTTCAACTCAAAGATTCCACTGATTGCTTGCTTAACGATAGCTTTAGAAGAGTTCTCCAAGTTTGGCCTAGAAAAATTCAACACTGGAACCCTCTCTTAGTGGTTGCCTTATGCCTGCTCGTTATTCTCCATAATTAAGTTTCTAAAGGTTCTCTCAATTTCTGGATCAGGAGTAGATAAAAGTGATTCTTGACTTCTCGTATATGGCGTACACTGAGCAAACAACACCTGTAACATCACACACAAGCAAAAAAATACATAATAGCAGAATAAAAATCCTAACCTACAAATGATCAATCAATCTTTAAGTCCTCGGCAATGGCACAAAAAACTTGATGTCACCCAAGGGCATGCAAGCACACATGGTGGTCAAGTAATATAGCATTGGAAGCCCCAATTATCGATCCCTCATAAACTTGTCAGATCAATCATTATAAGGTTATTACTTTGTTTTTCTATTCAAACAAAACAAATAAAATGGAGAATGGTTTTAGAGAATTAAACTATTAAAACTTGAAATGTAAAATTAATTAAAACTAAGATTGTTGTAGATTTATTTTTACTTCAAATAATGATGAAAATATAGGGAATTGGCACTTTCTTATCAGATTGAGTTATCAATACGTGATTACACTAGATTGATTCCTTATAAGGTTTCTAGGTTCAAGTTCCTATCCCAGTTCTTGCCACTCTCCCAAGCATCCAAGAACTATCTCATGAACCATAATGCCTATATCCCTATGGTCGCAAGAGAAACATGAAACCACGGTTATGGCTACTTGTATTTCAAGTAAATAGGTTGAAAGGTGTATCCCTATCCTCAACAATAACTTCTAACATTCAACCAATGGGCCAAAGGATCTTCGAATTCCTGTTTTATATTTACTTTTAGCCCTTTTGGTTCCCTTTCTCAAGTTCAACTAAAAGCTAACAGATTTACTCAAAAGGTGATCAGTCTAGTGAATATGCAATTAAAACAAGTAAATATAAACAATCTTTTATAATAAATCAAAAATAGCAATCAACAGTCTTACAAACTTCAACCATTAACTATGGCTAAAACCCTAGAATGGGAATTTAGCCACTCATAGATAAGCAGAAAAACAAAGATATATAACATCATTATTCTCAGTCAAACAAGAAAGAAAAGAAGAAACCTAAGTAGAACTTGTCTATCCTCCCAAAGCTATTCAAAAAAATGAATGATATGATAATTGATATGCTAAAAACACCCTATATGTTATATATATATATGGGTGAGCTTTCAAATGACACTTTTTCCCCAAGTAATTATTTTAAAATCAGCAAAATCTCTTCCAGCAAGGTCTGATGTGCCACCCCATGTATAGGACCACAGAGTTAGTCAAATTTCCTCTGAAGATTGGCTCTGCGCAGCCTACTCTCACCATAACACCAGAATGTTAGGAAAATTTCCTAAGTCTAGAATTCTTTTGGTGCTCCGTGCCATCCATCCGTAATACCCCAGAAGTGCCAAAGAGTATACCCGTGAGTTAAAAATTTAAAACTACTGAAAACTGGGGAAAAGTTGCAGGAGGAGAGGTGTAACGACTCGTGGTTGGAAACCACGAGCCATTGTTGCCAGTCGTGGTTTCAGGAGTCCAGGTGGCAATGGAAGCAAGAACCGACATAATGACTCATTGGTACCTCTGACGGGTTGTTGTAAGTGGTCGTGGGTTAGTGCCTTGGGTTTTCAAGTGGTGGCAACGGATGGTTGTAACGGGCCGTTGAAGCTAGCAACAACCCATTGTGTTGATCATGGGAAGGAAGTTAAGGTGTGGTCCAATGTGGATGATAGAAAGAAACAATGATTCATTCGTTCTAGCAATGACTCGTCATGTCAGTCATTGTTTGGGCTAACCAGTTAAGTAACCAGTGCATCTAACGGATGGGTGTGATGAGTCGTTAGAGGAACTAATGACTCGTCATGTCGATCGTTGTTTGGAGAAGCTGAAAGTCTGAAGGAGGTCCAGTTCATCCAACAGTTGGTGACGATGGGTCATTGTATGAGACAACGACTCTTCTTAAAGGTTGTTGATTCCAGTTCGGGAAAATTTCAGGTTTCTCTCAGGGGCAGTTTGGTAAAATCCCATGCATCCAGCTTTAAAGTAACGTCGTTTTGGGTATTGCTTGGGACGTTTTAAGGGTTTCTTCAAGTCTAAACTCTCATTCTCTCAAGATATTGTCTCAAGATATTCTCTCAAACCCTACTTCCTACTTTTCCTACTCTCTTACAAGATTCAAGGGTTTACTCTTTCAAGAGCTTCAAGGTGCAATTTCGAGTGGAAACTCTTCTACCAGGTATGCGGGTTTTTCAACAAGGATATCCTTCCATCCTTGTGCCGCAAAATGTTTTCATTAAAGACCCGATTTCAAAAAATCTAGCAAAGCATGATCTAAGGCTTTGTGTTATGAGTAGATTTCTTTTATATTCCCCATAAATGCTAATCTCTACTGTGATTATGAAATTATTGGTGATATAAATTAATGGGTTGCATTGAAACGTGGATTATATGTTGGGAATGCAAGAATGTAGTATGTTCTTCATAAATTGGCTTGAGTATTGAATTAGATTTGTTTATTGCTCACTTGATTATCGTAGTAATTCATGAACATGAGGAAATTGTGGAGATATTGTGTGATTAATCCTAATAACCCGATAATGTCAATAATATCTATGTTAGGATGAGTTGAAGTTTGTGGGTTTGGGAAATTGAATGTAAATTAGGTTTCATCACCATGTTTTCAATTTAAGTGATTGGGTATGATTATATTGTATTTATATTGATGGATTATGAAGCTTGGGAGGATTCTAAACTGTTTTTCCTTAATAAAATTGTTTCCCAAATTTTTGAATCTAAAACGCCCATGGATGAAAAGTTCGTAGAAGAAGTGATTTATGATAAATGTAAGATGATGATAAGGTGGATGATAAAAAGCATGTTTCTAAAACTACCCATGATTATTCGTTGTTTTCGAAATGAATTGATTAGATCCAAGTGCGACAAAGCTTTGGGTAATACCCACATTTCTATTTAAACTGATGATTTTTCCGAAATAAGCTTACCACATTGTTTGAGGTGAAGTCTCCCAAATTTTATAACTGTTATCTTGTGGTATGTTTTGATATAAATGAAGTTGTGTATCTTTCATAAAGTGTGGGTTGAATCTATAAATCATGCATGACCTTATGGCACATGATGGATGAGATGAAATCGGAATTGCGATGTTGTGATAATATTGTGCATAATGTGAATCTATAGCATGCCCGTTAGTGTACAAATATTAAATTGATTCCGTGATTATGTGAACTATGATGATAAAGCATATGCATAATATGTCCGACTGTTGAGCCTGTGTGTAATAAAAAATAACTCTAGTCCTTTAAAATGAGTATTGTATGATGAGAATGGTGAATGATTTTGTCTCTGATTAGCTGTAGTAACTTAGACTAGCTTTAGTCGGTCGGGACTCACATCCCTAGTCGCTCGTGGAGTATGTCTTCTCTTAGCCAGTCGGGACTCACATCCCTAGAAACCAATGGAGTATTTCTAGCCTTAGTTAGTCGGGATTCTCCTTAGCCGAGAATGTTTCCCTTGGTTAGCCAGCGACTCTATATCAAAGCATTCTCTCCCTTAGACAGTCATGGATTTCCTGTAGCCGAGACGTATCCCTTAGATAGCCAGGGACTCTCATTGATATCAGTCACGGCATCGTACCTCTGTATTATTTTCGTTTGTTATATTTTTCACATCAGTGTATCTTATGTTAATAAATGTCCCTATAAGTGATTATGTTAATATGTATATGTAAAACTCATATACGATTATTGTACCTCCTTTCAATTATATTACAATTAATGTGTGTTTAAATTACTTCCTCTTGGTATATTTGTATGTTTAGTTTAATTACGCTTCCCGCATGCTCAGTACATTCCAAGTTCTGACCGCACGCCTTCTTGTGCTATATCGCTTCATGACATAGATTCAGGTTTCCAAACTCAACCTCATGGTTAGATACGCTTCATGATATAGATTCAGGTTTCCAAACTCAACCTCGTGGTTAGATACGCTTCATCCACTCTCAGTTGCTAGTGGTGAGTCCTCATCTTCCGAGGATGTGATTTTTGTTCATATTTCTTATGTTTCAGTTTTCATATTTTAGGTGTTAGCTGGGGGCTTGTCCCAGCAACACATCAGTTTAAGTGGAAGGCTTTCAGACTTGTTTAGACAGATTCAATGTTGTATGTAAGTGTTGTTAAAATAACTCTTATGGTTTATATTAGATTCTTGTTATTAGCTTCCGCTTATTCATGTTGTTAGTTGTCTCTTATGTTAAGTGTTATTCTATGATTATGGAATGGGTCAAATTAGAGCCTTTCGAGGTTCCTGGTCCCATGTTACGACTAGGGTGTGAACTCGGGTCGTGACAAACTTGGTATTAGAGAAAATGTTTAGAGTGTCCTAGGGTGTCTGGAAGCCGCGTTACGTAGAGTCTTCTTCGTGGGTGTGAAGCACGCCACACTTATGACGAAGAGGCTATGAGATATTTTAGGAATGTTCCCTTTTCTCCACGGTTCTTATCGTGCGTAGAGTATGAAGCTCTAAATAGTCCTTTTCCCTAACTCGTGCTTTACGCACTCGCAGATAATGCCTCCCCAATGAGAGAATAGAAGAGGATGTGCTAACGGTCGCCAGCAGGTACCACCAGTGCAGGCAAACCTAATGAATGATCATGTTACTCATGCTGATTTCCGAGCAACCTTTCACATGTTGGCGTAGGCCCTGACCACTCAGATTAACCAGCTGGCGGTGGCCCGTGCTCCTCAGAATGGAATTGAAGTAGCAACAAGGACAAGAGATTTTCTTCGGATGAACCCACCCGAATTCTTAGGGTCAAAGGTGGATGAGGACCCGTATGAGTTCTTGGAAGAGATTCAGAAGATTACTCACATCATGGGAGTGACAGGTAATGAGAGAGCAGACTTATCCTCCTACTAGATAAAGGGAGTTACTTATATCTGGTATTGTTAGTGGAGGGATAGTCGGGGAATTGGACCAGGTCCCGTAGGTTGGGATGAATTTATGACAGCGTTCTTGGACAGGTTTTTCCCTCGGGATTTGAGGGAGGAAAAGGCGGTGGAGTTCATTAATTTGAAACAGAATGACATGACTGTCTAGGAGTACGCGTTGGAGTTTACTTGGCTATCCAAGTATGCACCAGAGATGGTAGCCGACCAGCACGCCCGAGTGAGCAGGTTCGTGAATGTAGTGTTAGACTCCTTGGTTAAGGAATGCAGGACTGCCATATTGCACAGGGACATAGACTTCCCACGCTTGGTGATATTTTCTCAGCAGATGGAAGCAGAATAAGTGAAGGAGAAAGAGAGAGGCGCAAAAAAGGCTAGGACTGGAGATCTAGAGTTCTCCCGACAGAGGTCGAATGGTTGATATCACTAACATTACCAGCAAAAATCATCAGCCCCAGCACCTTCGACAGCCAGTGTTCCATATCAGCCCAGGGTGAGGGAGATTACATACCCATTGTGTATGAGCTGTGGAAAGCACCACTTGGGAGTATGCATGGACGGCTCAGATGTTTGTTTTTGGTGCGGCAAGATGGGCCATAAGCACCGAGATTGCGCAGCGGCTAAGTAAGGTGAGAGTACATTCTCGGCCACCTCTTCAGCAGCTCCGATAGGCTACCCATTTCAGCAGTGGGCATCCTCAAATCCGGGTGGAGGTCATCGTCAAAACCGCTCCTATGCTGTAGCAGTACATCAGGATAAGGGCAAGACACCGGTAGTGGCCACAGTATGTTGTGAATCTTGTATTACCCCTTATATCATGTCAGCCCAGTATTGAATAAGAAACCCTATTATAATTGCAAGAAGAGATTGTAGACGAGTAATGTGAATAGCTGTTAGTGTGAGGCTTGTAGTGAAGGTTAGTGGAGGAAGAGAAGCTAGGAGTTGTAAACTGGCCTGACTTTAAGGAAGATTCGAGAGCCTTAGAAGGATAACTTTAAGCTAAGGGGGAGATAGTGAGCATGTGAACTAAGTCATACCTTGAGAATGATAGTAAGGGAGTTCCAGCCTTAGCAGTTGCGGTATGCTGCTCTTCAGGTTCAAATAACCCCCCTTTGTATTGCGATAAAAGTTAAGTTATGCCTATCCCTATGTGCAGAATCCCGAGGTTTAGAGGTAACCGCTTCAGACAGTGATGTCAGTCTTTCCCTATGAGTCCTTATTGCTAATTTTTGTGTTATGAATTAGTTATATGTGTTAACTCAATTTTTCCAATGTAGTCAACTCGAACTCAGTCTTTAGAAGTTATTTGTTAACTTAGTAGACTCAGATTATCTCATATACGTGCTCAGTTTTAGATGTCGGAAATAACTCGTGTTGATGAATTCCTTATCCTCAGCTGGATTAGATATTGCGAATCCTAGCTTAGTATCGAGAAGTGATTTGAGAATGAAGAATCAGTCTGTATCAGTTCAGTGCCGAATAAAACGGAGAAAGAATTCTTTTTGGTGTTTTGCCTAGTTCTATGTTGGTTTCATGTTCTTCGATTTCCATTGAACCATAGTATGCATGTTAGATGTGGATATTCATATTTGGTGTATGAGGTCGGTCCGGAGCCAGATATTCTATTGGTGTTAGCTGTGATTGACTGATATTGGGATCTCAGTTTTGTCTCTGTCTTTCAGTATGTTCAGCCAACATTCGAGTATGAATGTTCTCAAGGGGGAGATATTCTAATATCCCGGAAGTGCCTAAGAGTGGACCCGGGAGTTAAAATTTTAAAACTGCTAAAAACTGGGGAAAAGTTGCAGGACGAGAGGTGTAACAACTCGTGGTTGGAAACCACAAGCCGTTGTTTCCAGTCGGGGTTTCAGGAGTCCAGGTGGTAACGGAAGCAACGACTGACATAACGACTCGTTGGTACCTCTGACGGGTCATTGTAAGTGGGTCGTCGGTTGGTGCCTTGGGTTTTCAAGTGGTGGAAATGGATGGTTGTAATGGGCCATTGAAGCTAGCAATGAAACGTTGTGTCGATCGTGGGAAGGAAGTTAAGGGCTGGTCCAGTATGGGTGACGGAAAGAAACAATGAGTCGTTTGTTTTAGCAAGGACTATTCATGTCAGCCGTTGTTTGGGATAACCAGTTAAGTAACCAGTGCCTCTAACAGATGGGTGTGATGAGTCGTTAGAGGAACTAGCGACTCATCCTGTCGATCGTTGTTTCGAGAAGCTGAAAGTCTGAAGGAGGTCTAGCGAATCCAACAGTTGGTGACGATGGGTCGTTGTATGAGACAACGACTCGTCCTGATGGTCGTTGGTTCCAGTTAGGGAAAATTTCAGGTTTTTCTCAGGGGTAGTTCGGTAAAATCCCATGCATCCAGCTTTTAAGTAATGTCATTTTGGGTATTGTTTGGGATGTTTTAAGGATTTCTTCAAGTATAAACTCTCATTCTCTCAATATATCCTCTCAAACCCTTCTTCCTACTCTCATACAAGATTCAAGAGTTTCCTTCAAGAGCTTCCAGGTACAATTTTGAGTGGAACCTCTTCTACCAGGTATGCGGGTTTTTCAACAAGGATATACTTCAATCCTTGTGCCCCAAAAAGTTTTCATTAAAGACTCGATATCAATAAATCTAGCAAAGCATGATCTAGGGCTTTGTGTTATTAGTAGATTTCTTTTATATTCCTCATAAATGCTAATCTCTACTATGATTATGAAATTATTGGTGATATAAATTAATGGGTTTCTTTGAAACGTGGATTATATGTTGGGAATGCAAGAGTGTAGTATGTTCTTCATAAATTGGCTTGAGTATTGAATGGGATTTGTTTATTGCTCACTTGACTGTCGTAGTAGTTCATGAACATGAAGAAATTGTGGAGATATTGTGTGATTAACCCTAATAACCCGATAATGTCAATTATAACTATGTTGGGATGAGTTGGAGTTTATGGGTTTGGAAAATTGAAAGTAAACTAGGTTTCATCACCATGTTTTCAATTTAAGTTATTGGGTATGATTATATTGAATTTATATTGATGGATTATGAAGCTTGGGAGGATTCTAAATTGTTTTTTCTTGTAAAAATTGTTTTCCAAATTTTTGAATCTAAAACGCCCATGGATGAAAAGTTCGTAAAATAAGTGATTTATGATAAATGTGAGATGATGATGAGGTGAATGATGAGAAGAATGTTTCTAAAACTACCCATGATTATGTCGTTGTTTTCGAAATGAATTGATTAGATCCAAGTGGGACAAAGCTTTGGGTAAATACCCACATGTATATTTAAAATGATGATTTTTCTGAAATAAGCTTACCACATTGTTTGAGGTGAAGTCTCCCAAATTTTATAAATGTTAGCTTGTGGTATGTTTTGAAATAAATGAAGTCGTGTATCTTTGATAAAGTAGGGGTTGAATCTATTAGTCATGCATGACCTTATGCCGCATGTTGGATTAGATGAAGTCGGAATTGGGATGTTGTGATAGTATTGTGCATAATGTGAATCTATATCATGCTCATTAGTGTATGATCTTCAGAGAAAATATTAAATTGGTTTCGTGATGATGTGAACTATGGTGATAAATCATGTACATAATATATGTCAGAAGATTGAGCTTATGTGCAATAAGAAATAGCTCTAGTCCTTTAAAATGAGTATTGTATGATGAGAATGGTCAATGATTTTGTCTCTGATTAACTGTAGTAACTTAGACTAGCTTTAGTCAGTCGGGACTCACATCCCTAGTCGCTAGTGGAGTATGTCTTCTCTTATTCAGCCGGGACTCAAATCCCTAGTCGCCAGTTGAGTTTGTCTAGCCTTAGTTAGTCGGGATTCTCCTGAGCTGAGAATGCTTCCCTTGGTCAGCCAGCGACTCTATATCAGAGCATTCTCTCCCTTATATGTCAGGGATTTCCTCTAGTTGAGATGTATCCCTTAGAAAGTCAGAGACTCTCCCTTTGATAGTCAGGGACTCCCTCTTGGAGAGTTAGGGACTCTCTTTGATATCAGTTACGGCATCGTACCTCTATATTATTTCTGTTTGTTATATGTTGCGCATCAGTTGATCTTATGTTAATGAATGTCCCTATAAGTGATTATGTTAATATGTATATGTAAAACTCATATAAGATTGTTACACCTCCTTCTAGTTATATTACTATTAATGTGTGTGTAAATTACTTCCTCTTGGTATATTTGTATGTTTGGTTTAATTACGCTTCCCGCATGCTCAGTACATTCCAAGTATTGATTGCACGCCTTCTTGTGCTATATCGTTTCATGATATAGATTCAGGTTTGCAGACTCAGCCTCGTGGTTAGATACGCTTCATCCACTCTCAACTGCTAATGGTGAGTCCTCATCTTTCGAGAACCTGATTTATGTTCATATTTTCTTATGTTTCTACTTTTAGATTTTAGGAGTTAGTTGGGGACTTGTCCCAGCAACTCATTAGTTTAAGTATTTCAGACTTGTTTAGACAAATTTCGCGTTGTATCTAAGTGTTGTTAAAATAACTCTTATGGTTTATACTAAATTCTTGTTATTAGCTTCCACTTATTCATATTGTTAGTCATCTCTTATGTTAATTGTTATGCTATGATTATGCTGTGGGTCGACTTGGAGCCTTTCGGGGCTCCTAGTCCAATGTTACGACTAGGGTGTGAATTCGGGTCATGAAACCATCTCACCAAGGTGTTAGTCAATCTGTCTACGCCATCCATAGCACCAACTTTGGTGCATTTTCTCTGATACACAAGTGTTCAGCACGCCATGCCAGCTATAGCCCCAAGCTGACCTTTGCAAACTCTTCTTCTTCACACCTTGAGCCATTTTTGGGTCTTTTCTCCTTGGTTTCCTACTAAAAACATCTAGAAACAGTCATTAGCTCAAAAGACACACAAAAACATGAATTCACACTCCTCATAAAGATTATGAACTCAAAACAAGGCTATTATATGGGTAAAAATATGGCAAAATAGGCATAACAGTATGCCAACATCAGCTACATTCATGTATCCTACTTATAACTATTCCCTGCAAATCCTCCACTGTGGCCTTGTTTCCCCCACAAAATAGATAGATTTTGAGTTTAGTGGACAACTAAAATAAGCCTTTCTCCACATGCCTCATATGATGGCGGGGGAGTCTAAACTTGTTGAACCTGACTTACTGCTGGTGTGGTCACTAACTTTCTGATCACATTCACCAGCTGACTAATACCTGCCCCTATTATGGCTACACCATCAACCTCAAGTTTCCCTGGAACTTTGGTTGCTGTAAAACCTATACCTAAATCTTTATGATCTTGACTCCCAGATGACATGAGATTCAACAATTCCTCTATCTTATCATAGCTTTTGGACAAGATTTGCCCCTGTGCGGTAGCATCAAGTAGAATCTTATACTCTGGCTTCAGCCCCTCTATGAAGTTGTGCCCAATGATCTCCTTTGGCTGCATATGGTGCGAGCAATCTCGGAAGTATCCCTTGTATTTGTACGAAGCTTGAGCTAAAGTCTCACCACCTTTGTTCTCCTCGATGAGAAAAACTTATTTATAAACTTGTTGAAAAATGCTTCCCAAGTAGTGATGGACCCTGCTAGTGCATTCTGAAGCCATTCCTTTGCTTTTCCAATCAATGAAAACGGGAACAAAATGAGATTAACATACTCATTAGAAACATTTTGATAATGGAAGTTCTCATTATGTTCCATGAATGTCATCAAATGCCTATGGGGATCCTCATGAGGCCCGCCCTAATATTGATAAGTGTTTTGAAGCATGCACAGTTCCCTCCTTCAACTTAAAATTTCCCGTGATGGCTAGCTTGATGATCACTTTGGAAGCTTTGTCTTAGCTTGAACAAGAAATGTTGAGCACTAGATTCTTTTCTTGGTTGTTTCCCTTTGCTTGCTCATTGTTCTCTGCCACTGCTAACCGATGAAAAAGTTCTTTTGATTTCCGGATCAAAGTGAGCCAAGGGTTATCCCTGACTTCTGGTAGCTGGCATGCACTGAACAAACAAAATATGAAATTTTTTAACAACCAACGTAAAATGAAGAATAGTGTAGTAAAAGTCCTAACCAAAAACAATTAATCAATATTCAAGTCCTCGGCAACGACGCCAAAAACTTGATGTCGCCCAGCTCACACAAGCGTACGCAGTTGATGATGTGCTGTGAATTTATAGAACTTTTGATGTTTAAAACTAAGAAAATAACATGGACTTAGGTATGTTTATATGGATATAAAGCACTTTTACGTTGATTTCAAGAAAAATAAGTGTTGGAGTAAAGATGTGCAAAAGAAGCCTAAAAATGCAGAAAATTAGTCAAAATACCAATCTCTGTACGAGCCGTACCTAGATTGTATGAGTTGTACTGAGAATCATGATAAAGATCAGAAGACTGTATAGAGATGAAGTCAACATATTACTCTTAGTACAAGCCGTACCAGGATGGTACGAGCCGTAACTATAGCCGTGGAAAACTTCAGAGAATTTGCACAAGGAAACCTCTTGGTACAGGTGGACCCTACGAGTTGTATTACTTGCATATGACCCGTACCATGAGCTGTGATGAGCTCCAATGACTATTCAATACATGGTAGAATTTCAGACACTACATACAGTACAACTCGTGGCAAGAAGGTACAAGTTGTACCACAACACTTGTGAAACATTCCAAAAGATGTTAGAATTCTCAGAACAAAGCCACAAATGCATTGTACAACTCATAGGAAGGAGGTACGAGTCGTAGCATCTCACAACACTTAGCCAAAGTTTCAGCCCGCCAAGGACGTATGAAAGGCAGGTATGACCCGTACAATCTTGCTACGGGTCGTAAGACAAGTCATGGTACAGGCAGCACCAGCTATAAAAAATCTCCCTATTAGATTAGGAAAAGGTTTCTAATACCTGTATAAATACCTTTTATGTTTTATTTTTAGGGGGAATTAGAAGAGAATCAATATAGAACGTAGAATTGAGTAGTTTTTGTTTGATTAACACTTCTTAGGAGAAATTCTAGATTTCTTTATCAATTGTTCTTGAGATTATTCTTGCACATTCAAAGAATTTTTTCTCTCTACTATTTCTATTGCTGTAACTATTTAATTATGTGTTTTTATATAAATGCATATCATAATATTACAACCATGAGAGGCAAAACCTCCACAACTAGGGGTTGTGGGAACGATGGAGGATTAACAAACTAGGGTTGCACAAAAGTGATTCAAAACCAACGCAAAATGCTTGTATAGTATTCTCTTCACGCTTAAACGTTTCTTAAAGGTGTAAAACTTTAGGACTTGCCCGAAATCTTTACTTTCTTGAACCTAGAGAGATAGAGATTAAGAAAAGAGAATTACAACAAAGCCTTGGTCTTTATGATCATTGTATTAACTTGAGTTGTGGTCGCAGGATAGTTAAATTTTGAAATATCGATAACGGTTAGTTTGAAATCGCTCATGAGACCTAATCCGATGATTGAGTATAGTCATCCAATAGGGACGAACCAATCATTTGGATGTACAAGCATTGGGATTGATCACATGTGTATACCCGAAGTAGAGATGAACCCATAGGGAACACATACCCTAGTTATTTGCAAAACTTGATTTAATTTGAAGTTATAACTTTGTTTTATTATTATTTTCAAAACCCCCCAAATTGGAGATAACTCACCAACAAGTTCACTTACCGACATTAGTCTTGATCTTTCATATCCCTGTAGGTTTGACCCTAACCTCTTATTTGGGTTCTTTATCGACAAAGTCCGCTTTATGCTTCAACAAGAGGTATGAGTTTGAGCGTTATCAAAAGTGACACCATTGTCGGAGAATACGGCTAAGACTAGATTAATTTCTTGTAATTGACTTTAGGTTGTTATTTCCTAAATTACGCTTTGTTTTTGTTTTTGACATCCATTTGTTGTTTCCAGTGAATGTCAAGCACTCAGAGTAGTGAAAATCCACTGATTCCTTTGAATCCCGAACTTGAACGAACAATGCATAGAATGGAGAACCAGGAGCAGAGAGATTCCCATATAGACGAAGAAGCTAGGCAAGACAAGCAAGCTCGGCAAGCTGCACTTTAGGATAGGAGGATTCTAGAGATGAGGTCGTTAACGCCAGTCGACATGGGAGGGCAACAGAGGTAATAGATTTGCCCCTTAGTTATTCGATAATGAGGACCAAGACATTGATGAATTTGGGTCAACTAGGGAAATTGTACCACCACCACTGCTCGCTGGGGCCAAATTTGACATCACGAGCATCGTGATTCAATTGTTAAACATGAAAGGGGTGTGCAGTTGTCATGTAGCTAATGACGGCAACCTGCACTTGATGAACTTTTTGTGAATATGCAAAGCATACAGATTGCTCGGAGTCAGCCAAGATGCCATCAGACTCAGACTTTTTCCCTTTTCTCTGTTTGGGGAAGCCACAATATGGTTAACAGAGCTGCCCAACGACTCCATAACAAACTGGAGGGAGCTCAAAAAGGCTTTCTTAGAAAGATTCCTTCCACCCTCCAGGATGCTACAACTCAAGGAAGAAATTTACAACTTCCAACAACTTAAAACTGAGGCACTTCCTGAAACCTGGCTAAGGTTCAAGAAGAAGCTGACAAAGTGCACGAACAATAAGATTCCCGATGAAAGTTTGTTGGAAATCCTTTACAGGTCCTTAAACAATAGTAACAAAGTTATAGTAGACATTGTGGTAAGAGGAGCACTAATGAGTCAAACCTAGGAGCAAGCCGCTACCATTCTTTATAGGGTGACAAAAATAAACAGGGCATGGCACACCTGGGAAGCAAACACTATGGCTAGCACATATGCTATTGGTTTGACCCCAGGACCAACGCAGGAAAGAAGAAGAGCGTGACTAGGATATGCTAAGTTTATGAAGGACCTTGTGACGAAGAAGAGGTCTATGAGCTATGAGCCCGTTGATAATGTACATCATTGCAGTGCCATAGCTTGGCGGGTCTTGGCCCAGTAAAGGGAAGATCTAGCTGCTTTCACTATTCCATGCATGATTGGCAATGTTGAGTTCGCAAAGGCACTCTGTGATCTGGGAGCTTAAGCATTAACTAATTCCATTGGATGTTTTTAAGTTGTTGGGCTTGGGAGCTCCTATATCGACTACCATGTTGTTGATGATGGTTGACAGAACTGTGAAAAAGCCTATGGAGATCCTGTTTTATGTGCTGGTCAAAGTTGACAAATTCATATTCCTAGCAGACTTTGTGATCCTTGATTTGTGAGGTTAATTATGAGGTCCCTATCATTCTGGGGCGACCATTCCTTACTACTGGGAGGGACTTAGTAGATGTGGAGGCTGGCCGGTTGATGTTCAGACTAAATAAAGAAGAGGTCATCTTTAATGTTTGCCAGTCAATGAAGCAACCAAAAGAATATAGAGTGGTCTCAGCAATAGAAGATGAATCTAATTTCCTTGACAAAGTTTGAGTTGTCAAGAGACTTGCGTCGTGCCATGACGTTAAATTAGGCACTTCTTGGGAGGCAACCCAAGTGGTGGTTTGGTGAATTTTGAGTAACTGAACCACCAGCGTCGTGCTGCGACGTTAAATCAAGCGTTTCATGGGAGGCAACCCAAGTTAATCAACTAATGTGTGTTCAAGTGTGTAGGGGAAAAAATATGAGGCATAAAAAGTGTAGAACAAGTAGACACTACGGGTCTCAGTATGATCCGTAACAGCGTTGTATGGACCATAATACGAGTAGAAGTGAGAAGAAGAGTGTATTTCAGTGCACGAGTTCAAGGTACGATTGGTCCTATGAATGATAACTCTATTTTAAGATTCGGAGTACCTACTGTGGCTATGAACTATGCAAGGCATGGACAAGAATAAAAGGAAAAGACCTACGAGTCATAGTACGGACCGTACTCAAATAATACAAGCCATAAGATGAACTCGTAGGTCCACAGGTAAGTCTTCCAAATCTCTGTGTCTCGGTTCCTACAACTCGTGGTACGAGTCATGACGGGTCAAAATTTTCAAAATACACCCTACTCGGCCTGGATTTTCAAATCTTCCTTATACCCTATTTAATCTTGAAACAATTCGTACCCATTCTCCATGCACTTATAACCCAAGTCACAAACATAACCCATGATTTTCTCACACCCTTAACTCAAAAATCAAGGATCAATCGAGCAATTTCGTGCCCAATCAAGTTGCGTCCAAGCCTAATTTCTATTCATCGGTCAAAGTAAGTTGTTAACCAGTACATTTATTGCTTTGAATTTGATAAAATTTTTAAGCTTGATGTAATGGCGCTCAAACCCCCTGTGAGTCCTAGTTACTTCAAGAAAAATTCGAAAAAGACAATGACCAGGGGTGTGATTAAGCCATGTACGACTGGGAAAGAATTTGAAACTGGCGAACTTGCGCATTAGAATGGCCAAAATGTGAGTTACATGTAGTGATTAAAAAGGGGAAGGGGTGTACTTGTATTTTTGGGATTTTGATTCGTCCGAGGGTTTTTCTTGCCATTTTTCTTTTCCCTCGGGCATGCTATCTAGTAGAACTAGCATGTTTAGGATTTTTGTGATTTTTATTTAATTATAAATTAAATTGCACTAGTTTTGGATTTTTGAAAATTTGACCTTATTTAAACAAAAAATAATTGATGAACTAGCTGTGTACTTGCGACTACATGCATTATATCTGTGGATCTTTTGATGTCAGTATATTATCATGTGCAGTTTTTGTTAAACCATGAATAAACGGAGAGGTAAAATGAATATAATCATGTACCATGAGTTAGTGAGGTCTGATACCTAGTCCAATACTTTGTAGAGGATCTAGAACTTACACGGTTGGTCTTTGCATAGGTTTAAGGATGGTTGGTTAGGAAAGGATCATAGGCCTTTTTTGTTAAGCCCATTTTTAGTCTAAATAACCCTACTAAAATGATGTGATTCCCTTGATCCCGATTTTGAGGGTTAAATAAAAATAAGGGCAAGTCTATCATATCCAATATACAGTATTTGGAACTACTTTGTGAGAGTGAGAGTCTCACTTGTTTAGTCCCGTATCATATATTTTGTTATATCTGTGAGTGGGGGACTTCGTTTGTTGTGGGAGTACATGGTTCATGTTTGACTTTACCAGTGGTCTGTGTGAAAAGCATAGGTGATTAAAGTGAGTATCTGTTGATAGCTGGATGACATGTCATGATCCCTATTTATCAAGTTCTTTAGTTGTTTGTAGTGCACGTGCTAATTTAATTCATGGGAAAAATGTCGAAAGTTTTTAGAGTCATAGTGCAAATTTTGTTTGATATTGGCTGTAGTGTCTTAGGTTTATTTTCTAGTTAAGCGTCACGTTTAGTTTTTCTTTTTCTTTGCCTGAGGACCCATAAAAGTCTTAAGTTGACGGTGTTGATATGTTGTGAGTTTACAACACTTTTGATGCTTAAAACTAAGAGAATACGATGGATTTATGTATATTTATATGGATATAAGGCACTTTTACTTTGATTTCAGGGAAAATAAGTTGGAGCAAAGAAGTGCAAAAGAAGCCTGAAAATGCAGAAAATCAGTCAAAGTACCAGTCCCAGTACAAGCCGCACCTAGATTGTACGAGCTGTACCGAGAACCGTGATAAAGTTCAGAAGACTGAATAGAAAATAAGGCAACATATGACTCTTAGTACGAGCCGTATTGGGATGGTACGAGCCATAACTAGAGCCGTGGAAAACTTCAGATAATTTGCACAAGGCAACCTCTTGGTATGGGTGGAACCTACGAGTCGTAGCACTTACATACGACCCATACCATAATCCATGATGAGCTCCAGTGACTGTTCAATACTTGGTGGAAGTTCAGACACTTCAGACAGTATGAGTCCTGGAAAGAAGGTATGAGTCGTACCACAACACTCGTGAAACATTCCAGAAGATGTAAAAATTCTCAGAACCAAGCCACGAATGCATTGTACGACTCATAGGAAGGAGATACGAGTCGTAGAAGCTCAGAACACTTAGCCAAAGTTTCAGCCAGCCAAGGACGTATGGAAGGCAGTTAAGACCCGTACAATCCTGCTACGGATTGTATGAGAAGTCGTGGCACAGGCGGCACCAGTTATGGAAAATCTCCCTGTTAGCTTAGGAAAAAGGTTTCTGATACCTGTATAAATACCTTTTATGTTTTATTTTCAGGGGAATTTGGCAGAGAACCAATAGAGAACGTTGAATTGAGTAGTTTTTGTGTGATTAATACTTCTTAGGAGCAATTCTTGATTTCTTTATCAATTGTTCTTGAGATTATTCTTGCAAATTTAAAAAAAATCTCTACTATTGCTATTGATGCAATTATTTAATTATGTGTTTTTCTATGAATGCATATCATAATCTTACAACCATGAGCGGCTAAAACCTCCACAATTAGGGGTTGTGGGAACCATGCAGGATTAACAAACTAGGGTTGCACAAAGTGAATCAAAACCAATGAAAAAAACTTGTATTGTATTCTCTTCATGCTTAATCATTTCTTAATGGTGTACAACATTAGTACTTACCCGAATTCTTTACTTGCTTCAACCTAGAGAGGTAGAGATTAGGAAAAGAGAATTACAACAAATTCTTAGTCTTTATAATCATTGTATTAACTTAAGCTATGGTCACGGGATAGTTAAATTTGAAACATATCGATAACGGTTAGTTAGAAATGGATCATGAGACCTGATCCGGTGATTGAGTATAGTCATCCAATAGGGACGAACCAATCATTTGGATGAACCCTAGTTATCAGTTCTACAAGTAAGCATTGGGATTGATCACATGGGTATACCCAAAGTAGAGATGAACCCATAGAGAACACATACCTTAGTTATTTGCAAAACTTTATTTAATTCACAGTTATAACTTTTTATTATTATTATTTTCAAAACCCCCCAAATTAGAGATAACTCACCAACAAGTTCACTTAGCGACATTAGTCTAGATCTTTCATATTCCCTGTGAGTTCGACCCGAACCTCTTATTTGGGTTCTTTATTGAAAAAGTCCGCTTCATGCTTCAGCAAGAGGTATGAGTTTGAGCGTTATCAAAAAGTGGCATCGTTGTTGGAGAATACGGGTAAGACTAGTTTAGTTTCTTGTAATTGACTTTTGGTTGTTATTTCCTAAATTACATTTTCTTTTTGTTTTTGACATCCACATGTTGTTTCTGGTGAATGCCAAGCACTTGGAGTAGTTAAAATCCCCTTATTCCTTTGAATCCCGAACTTGAACGAACACTGGGTATAATGGAGAACCAGGAGCAGAGAGATGCCCATATAACTGAAGAAGCTAGGCAAGCCAACGTAGCTCAGCAAGCTGCACTTCAAGATGCGAATGATGCTAGAGATGAGGTCGTTAACGCTAGTCACATGGGAGGGGCAATAGAGGTCATAGATTTGCCCCTCAGTTCTTCGATGATGAGGACCCAAACATTGATGAAGTCGTGTCAACCAGGACAATTGTACCACCACCCCTGCCCACTAGGGACAAATTTGACATCACGAGTACCATGATTCAATTGTTAAAAATGAAATGGGTGTTGAGTGTTCATGCAGCTGATGATGCCAACCTAAACTTGATGAACTTTGTTGGAATATGCGAAGCGTACAGGTTGCTTGGAGTCAGCCAAGATGCCATTATACTGAGACATTTTGCCTTATCTCTATCTAGGGAAGCCACAGTATTGTTATCAGAGTTGCCCAATGACTCCATAACCAACTAGAGGGAGCTCAAAAAGGCTTTCTTAGAAAGGTTCTTTCCACCCTCCAGGATGTTGCAACTCAAGGAAGAAATTTACAACTTTCAACAACTTAAAACTGAGGCACTTCATGAAACCTGGCTAAGGTTCAAGAAGAAGCTGACAAAGTGCTCAAACCATAAGATTGCAGATGACAGTTTGTTGGAAATCTTTTACAGCTCCTTAAACAACAGTATCAAAGTTGTAGCAGACACTATGGCGGGAGGAGCATTGATGAGTCACACCTGGGAGCAAGCTGCTACCATTCTTTACAGGGTGAAAAAAACAAACAGGGAATTGCACACCTGGGAGGCAAATGTAGAAACTGGTACATATGTTGTTGGTTTGACTGCGGACCAACGTAGGAAAAAAGAAGAGCATGACCAGGAGTTAGCTCATATGCGCACATTGTTATATTTTATTATTAAGCATATCATGGGAGCTAGAGCCAGAAAGGTGAATGTAGTGGGGACACAAGGACAGGAGCCAGGGCCAGATTCCTCAAATTGCGAGGAAGAGGAAAACTTCTTTGACAACCAGGTGGCGGGTTTCCGAGCCAACGCCCTAGGGTTTGGAAAAGACACTTGGCGCCAAGGTTCTAGAAACTAAGGTAGGAACCAATATAGAGACAACTATAATCAAAATGGTACAGAGACAGTTGATGAGGTCGTGAGCGCGAAGGAGATTGGAGAAAAAATGATGGCTACCGCAACAACCAAGCTAGAGTATACATGCCCCCTAATGCACGTAAGAGAGAAGCTGGGCAGTCAAAATTAGAGAGCATGATGGTTGAGATGCTGAAAAAGTGAGGTCCACAGATGATCAGTTGAAGGTAATCCGTGGTGATATATCAAGTGTGGATCAGAGAGTGGAGTCACATGCGATGGCTATCAAGCAGATTGAACAGCAGCTAGGGCAACTATCAACATCTATGAACCCTAGACAAAAGGGTACACTACCTAATAACATAGTTCAAACTCCAAAGAATGATGGACATTGTATGGCTGTGATGACTAGGAGTGGAAAGACCATAGTTGACCCCCCTCTATCGGTTGTAGTTGAGAGGAGGAAAGAGAGCGTGAATGAAGATGATGATGATGTCACTGAGAAGGAACATAACGAGAATGCTAAGTTGTTTGAGGCCCCACTTGGTGAAAAAGGGCATCAAGTTGAACAAGGAGCTACACAAATTTACAAGGCTATCCCGCGACCACCGCCACTGTTTCCCCAAAGAATGAATAAAAAGGCATAGAATGGTCAGTTTCAGAATTTCTTGTCAATGCTCAAACAATTACCACTAGTCGAGGCATTGGAACGAATGCTAGGATATGCTAAGTTTATGAAGGACCTTGTGACAAAGAAGAGGTCTATGAGCTATGAGCCCGTTGATAATGTACACCATTGCAATGCCATAGCTTTGTGTTTCCTGGCCCAGAAAAGGAAAGATCTAGGTGCTTTCACTATTCCATGCATGATTGGTGATGTTGAGTTCGCAAGGGTACTTTATGATCTTGGATCAAGCATTAATCTAATTCCATTGGTTGTGTTAAGTTGTTCGGCTTGGAGCCCCCATACTGACTACCATGTGGCTGCTGATAGCCGACAGAACTGTGAAAAATCCTATGGAAATCCTATTTGATGTGCTGGTCAAAGTTGACAAATTCATATTCCTAACAGACTTTGTGATCCTTGATTTGCGAGGTTGTTTATTAGGTCCCTATCATTCGGGGACAACCATTCCTTGCTATTGGGAGGGGCTTAGTAGACGTGAAGGCTGGCCAGTTGAAGTTCAGAATAAATAAAGAAGAATTCACCTTCAATGTCTGCCGGTCAATGAAACAACCAAAAGAATATAGAGTGGTCTCAGCGATAGAAGATGAATCTGATTTCCTTGACGAAATCTGAGTAGTCAAGAGACTTGCGTCATACTGTGACATTAAATCGGCCGCTTCTTGAGAGGCAACCCAAGTGGTGGTTTGGAAAATTTTGAGTAACCGAACCATCAAAGTTGTGCCTCGATTTTAAATCATGCGACTCATGGGTGGCAACCCAAGTTAATCAACTAATGTGTGTTCAAGTGTGTAGGGGAAACAAAAACAGGTGGCATAAAAAGTGTAGAACAGGTAGAGACTACGGATCTTAGTACGTTCCGTAATAGGGTTGTGCGGACCATGGTACGAGTCATAGTGAGAAGCAGAGAGTATTTCAGTGCATTAGTTTGGGGTACAGTTGGTCTATGAATCATAACTCCAATGTACCAGTCGTAGTACCCACTGTGGCTATGAACTATGCAAGACATGGACAATAATAAAAGGAAAGGACTTACAAGTCATAGTACGAACCGTACTCACATAGTACATGCCTCAAGATGCACTCATAGGTCCAGAGGTAAGTCTTCCAAATCTCTGTGTCTCGGTTCCCACGATTCATGGAATGAGTCGTGATGGGTCAAAAGTTTCAAAACACACCCGACTCGGCTTGGATTAAGCTTGAAACAAGTCGTACCCATTCTCCATGAACTCATAACCCAAGTCACGAACATAACCTGCAATTCTCTCACACCTATAACTCAAAAATCAAGGATCAATCGAGCAATTCCCTACTCAATCAAGCCACGTCCAACCCTAGTTTTTGTTCATCAGTCAAAGTAAGCTGTTAACAAGTTTATTGCTTTGAATTTGATAAAGTTTGTATGCTTTATGTAATGGCGCTAAAACCCCCTTCCAGTCCTTGTTACTTCTTGAAAAATTCGAGAAAGACAATGACCAGGGGTGTTATTAAGCCATGTACAACTGGGAAAGAATTGGAAACTGACGAACTTGCACATTAGAATGGCCAAAAACTGAGTTACGGGTAGTGACTATAAAGGAGAGGGGTGTGCTTTTATTTTTGGGATTTTGATCCATCCGAGGGTTTTACTTGTCGTGTTTCTTTTCCCTCGGGCATGCTATCTAATAGAACCGGCATATTTAGGATTTTTGTGATTTTTATTTAATTAGAGATTAACTTAGGAGAACTCAGCCAATAAATTTCACTAGTTTTGGATTTGTGAAAATTTGACCCTATTTAAACAAAAACAATTTGATGAAATAGTTGTGTACTTGTGATTGCATGAATGATTTATGTAGATCTTTTGATGTCAGTATATTAGCATGTGTAGTTTTTGTTAGACCATAAATAAACCAGACTGGTAGAGTGAATATAAATCATGTACCATGAGTGAGTGAGGTCTGATACTTAGTTCAATACTGTGTAGAGGATCTAGAGCTTGCACGGTTGGTCTTTGAATAGATTTAAGGATGGTTGGTTAGGAAAGGATCATAGGCCATTTTTGTTAAGCCCATTTTTAGCCGAAATAACCCTACCAAAATGATGTGATTCCCTTTATCCCAATTTTGAGCCTTAAATGAATCATTTTTCTTTTGTTAACCGATACATCGTACTTGTTTCTATAATGAACCTGTTTTGGCCCTGGTCCTTCCTTGGACATTGTGAACCTTAACATAGGCAAAATGTCTAAGTTAAGGGTGGCTAGAGAAAGGGGTGCATCAAGATTGGAAAGGTGAAAAAGGGAGACAAAAGAGAAAAAGGGTGAAAAATGAGGTGTGGTGTGAAAACAAAAAAAAGAAAAAAAAATATTTTGAAAAAAAAATTCAAAAAGAAAATAATGCATGAAAAAGTTTGAAAACACACCACTGTTGTACAAGTGTATAAATAGGGGGGTGAAAAGGGAGGAAAAAGAAGAAAAAGCAAAAAGGGTAAGATAAGTGAAGAATAGAGCCACATGTATGTAGAGCCGAGGGGTTTTAGTCACTCAAAAATTTTCATATTTACCTTACCCAGTTCAAAAGCCTACATTACAAGCCGAAACAAATTGTAAAGTGATCCTAATCTAACCATCTGACAGACCGAAGTGGAGAAAATAAGTGCAAGCCTATCGCATCCAATATGCAGTATTTGAAACTTCTTTGTGAGAGAGAGAGTTTCCCTTGTTTAGTCCCATATCATTTATTTTTTATATATGTGAGTGGGAGACTTCGTTTATTATAAGGGTACATGGTTTGTGTTTAACTTTACCAGTGGTCTATGTGAAAAGCATAGGTGATGAATTGACTACTTGTTGATAGCTGGATGACTTGTCATGATCCCTATTTATCATGTTTTGTAGTTGCTTGTAGTGCAACTGCTAATTTAGTTTGTGGGAAAAAGTTCAAAAGTGTTTGGAGTCATAGTGCAATACTGTTTGGTATTTGTTGTAGTATCTTAGGTTTATATTCTAGTTAAGCGTCATGTTTAGTTTTTCTTTTTCTTTACCTGAGGACATGCAAAAGTCTTAAGTTGATGGTGTTGATATGCTGTGAGTTTACAACACTTTCGATGCTTAAAACTAAAAAAATAGCATGGACTTAGGTATGTTTATATGGATATAAGGAACTTTTACTTTGATTTCAGGGAAAATAAGTTTTGAAGCAATGATATGCAAAAGATGCCTGAAAATGCAGAAAATCAGTCAAAGTACTAGTCTTAGTACTAGCAGTACCTAGATCGTACAATCCATACTGAGAACCGTGATAAAATTCAGAAGACTGAATAGAGAAGAAGGCAACATACCACTCTCAGTACGAGCCATACTAGATGGTACAATCCGTAACTAGAGCATGGAAATCTTTAGAAAATTTGCACAAGGCAACCTCTTGGTATGGGTGGAACCTACGAGTCGTAGCTCTTACATACGACTAGTACCATAAGTCGTGATGAGCTCCAGTGAATGTTTAATACTTGGCAGAATTTCAGACACTACTGAGAGTACGAGTCATGGCAAGAAGGTACAAGTCGTACCACATCATTCGTAAAACATTCCAAAAGATGTAAAAATTCTCAGAACCAAGTCACGAATGCATTGTACGACCCATAGGAAGGAGGTATGAGTTGTAGCAGCTCACAACACTTAGCCAAAGTTTCAGCTAGCCAAGGACGTATGAAAGGCAGTTACGACCCGTATAATCCTGCTACAGGTTGTATGACAAGTCGTGGCACAGGCGGTGCCAGTTATGGAAAATCTCCCTGTTAGCTTAGAAAAAGGTTTCTAATACCTGTATAAATACTTTTTATGTTTTATTTTGAGGGGAGTTTAGCAGAGAACCAATAGAGAATGTAGAATTGAGTAGTTTTTGTGTGATTAACACTTCATAGGAGCAATTCTTGATTTCTTTATTAATTGTTCTTGAGATTATTCTTGCACATTCAAAGAAGTTTTTCTCTCTAATATTGTTGTTGCTGTAAGTATTTAATTATGTGTTTTTCTGTGAATGCATATCATAATCTTACAACCATGAGCGACTAAAACCTCTACAACTAGGGGTTGTGGGAACCATGGAGGATTAACAAACTAGTGTTGCACAAAAGCAATTCAAAATCAATGCAAAAATCTTGTATTGTATTATCTTCATTCTTAAACGTTTCTTAACGGTGTACAACGTTAGTACTTGCCTGAATTCCTTACTTGCTTGAACCTAGAGAAGTAGGGATTAGGAAAAGAGAATTACCACAAAGTCTTGGTCTTTATGATCAATGTATTAACTTGAGTTGAGGTTGCAGGATAGTTAAATCTAGAATATATCGATAACATTTAGTTTGAGATCGCTCATGACACCTAATTCGGTGATTGAGTATAGATATTCAATAAGAACGAACTAGTCATTTGGATGAACCCTAGTTTTCAGTGCTACAAGTAAGCATTTGGATTGATCACATGTGTATACCTGAAGTAGTTATGAACCCATGGGGAACACATCCCTAGTTATTTGCAAAACTTGATTTAATTCACAGTTATAACTTTGTTTTATTATTATTTTCAAAACCCCCCAAATTGGAGATAACTCACCAACAAGTTCACTTACCGGTATTAGTCTAAATCTTCCATACTCCCTGTAGGTTCGATTCCAACCTCTTAGTTGGCTTCTTTGTTTACAACGTCCGCTTCATGCTTTAGTAGGAAGTGTGAGTTTGAGCATTATCAGTTGTCAAGTAATATAGGATATTGAAGTCCTGATATCATACCCATGGAGACTAGTCAGATTAATTGCATAAGTTTGAACCTTTATTTCACTATTCAAGAAAACATAAGTAAAGTTGGGAAATGATTTTGTGATTATTCTACTAAACTTATAATGTAAGCTAAAGAAATAAACTTGTTTGCAAAATAGTTGTAATTAAAATCTAGGTTCTTGGCATTTTTTCTTTCAAGTTGAGTTTTAGGATTCAAATACGCTAGAAAAAATCCTTCTAAGACTGCTAATTGTAAGTTAGAAACTCACTACAGTTGTGGGAGAACATGAGACGACGGTTGAAGATACTTGACTCAACTAATTAGAGTTGCAGGGTATATCCCTATCTTCAATAATGAAATCAATTCTTGAACAATATTTTGGAACCTACTCTATACTTCTTTTAACCCTCATTAGTTTCCTCTCCCGAGTTCGACCAACGAGCCAACAAATAATATTCGAAAGGTAATCAAGCTAACGAATAAGCATGAAATCAAGTAACCATAAACAATCTTGAAAAGAAGAATTAACATCTAGCGTAAATGAATATTCAAAATACAACCATCAAGCCATGGCCAAAACCCTAGAGTAGGGAGTTTAGCCACTCATGTTCAAGTGCAAAACCAAGGAAATCATCATTCTAATCAACAAAGACAAAAGTAAAAAAGAAAATGGATTTATTGTCTCTCCCATAAAATACTATGTATAATTATCGAACCTCTCTAAAAAGTTCCCTACACATGTATTTATAATTATGGTAACAAATGACCTTTCCCTTAAGTAATTTAGCTTTTGAACTTAGTAAAATCCATCCGGGATAGGCCCTGGCCCGCCACTTTTGCTGTTTCACCAGACTTGGCTTGAATTTCTTCTAAAGTTCAGCTTTTGGCCTGCCACTTCTCCCATCTCACTAAGGTGTTAGTCAAAATTCTGCATTCTTGGACCTAGCGCGCCACTTCTGTCAATGCACCGTGTTAGAAACTTTTCTGAAACTCGGAACCCCTCTGGGGCACCACTTCTCTAATTTTATCAAGTTGTTGATCAAAAATTCTTTTAACGTTTGAATTTTGGGGTGCCACTTTAGTCATAGAACTAACCTGAGCACAATTTCTCTGAATTATAGGCCCTGCGCGCCATTCCAGCTATCTCACCAGGCCAATTTTCCTCAAATTCTTGTTTCTTCACACCTTGGACCATTTTTGAGTATTTTTTCATGTGTTGCCTGCTAAAATCATCTGAAAATATTTGTTAGCTCATTTCACATATATATTCATGAAACTATGCATTTCATAAGGGTAATCATCACAAAACATGATAAAAATGGGTAAAAGTATGGCAAATGGGCATAAGATATGCCCAACATCATGTAGTAACCCCAAGAATATCAATAGTGGTGCTAGTAGTGATCAACGCACTCAAAGTATCATCTAGAGAAACCTTTATAGCTGGAGATGGAGTGATGAAAGTCAATTAATCTAAAGAAATCATAGCATCACTGGTCTGATCAACGACTTTAATTGTCAAACTGGAAGAAGCTCCACCAATATGGGCTCACAACTCCTCAAGACTCAAGTCCTCCTATTCTCTCGAGAGTCGTTGAGCTTTAAGCAAGTCCGCTCTCTCATGTTTTCTTTTTTAATGCTTCCTCCTTGGTGATATTTCATTATCCTTATCATTTTATCATGGGCACTTACTTGGAACATTAGGCTATTTTCCCAGTGAGTAATGAAAGGCACCTCCTTCAACTCCTCAAAGATCAAAATCGAGAACACATAGGCTGGCCTCTCTTGCTACAACTAGAGGATATTAGCTTGGGCTTTTTCCAACTCGGAGGCAAACTTTGCTAAGTCAGGAACCATCAAGTCCTTCAGTCTTTCATTTACTCGTGCCTCCATGTCATTAATCCAAGCATGGAGGATTTCATATGGTTCCAACACAGCCAAAATGGCTTTATCCATAAAAGTTCCCAACTACTTAGTAAGCAACTTCATTTGCTTCTCATATCTATCTCCTCTTTCAAACAACTTCACAAAATTTGATGGAGTGAATGCATAATGTGAAGGCTATGGAGCAGTAGACGATGTCTCAGTAGACTCTATTCCTTGTATTACCTCATTTGCACCAGATGTGGATGGTGTGGATGTGGGGAGTGGAGCTACAATGAAGGCTACCTCTACCTTGTTTCTAGACCAGATGTGATAGTATGATCTCCAGCCACTCTCACTGCTTGCCCTTGGGCCCAAAAACATCTGACGCTGACTTGTGAGTCACAGGTCATGCATTGTTTCAACTCTAGACTTGTCCAAATCATTCTTTTTGTTGGCTACTATTTCGACATCTATCCTAGCCAATATTAGGACATGAGCTTCTCTTGATAACCTGGTCATAAAAAATAGGAATGGTAATGATGTGGAGAGCTTTATTACCCTGGTCCTCAACTTATTTGATATAATATACCTTATGTTCAATATGAACCCCAACTTCAGATTGGCTACCAAGACTACTCTATCCTCTCCCAAAATATTATCTCCTCCGATAGGGAACAATCGAAGTCTCACCACTGCCCACCAAAAATTTTTTATGAATGTCAATGTGAATTTATAGATCTTCTCCCTAGGATTTATCAAACATGGAGGCTAACCATCATTCAAAACCTACGCCAACCATGGACATTGATTGTGCCTCTCCAACATTATATTATCAAACTTTGTAGTTCTGACTGGCGGTGAAAAGTTGAGCCCATACAACAACCTATTAATAGTGGTGTTAGAGATATCAATTGTGACTCAAGGGACCTGCATTTTGGTGAGAATAGGTAGTTCTGACACCTTCTACCCCTTTTTGCACATGTTGTCCAAAGTTGCAACATAGTTCATGTAGAACTCATAAACCATATAGGGAAATACGTGCCCGGTGCCTCACTCATCCACCCCAAGCCATAGTGTTTGTACCCTCGTATAATGTTTGGATACTTGGATAACTCTGGATCTACAATTTTTACCTCCTCATCAAAGCTTCATTTAAGATGTCCTCTTATCGTGGTGCTGAGGCCTTCCTAAAAGTATTTTGTTTGAGCCCTTGACTTGCCACTGCACACTCTCCCAGAATCAAGGTGTTTTTGCTTTGATGACATCGCCCCTCAAGGCTCAGTTTCCTCTGCTAGGTTTATTGTGGCATCATTTCCACTCTCCTCATCTGAGTTAGACTTAAGGTGTAACACTCCAAATGTCCCTAAGACTAAACCCCAGACTTGTAAGTTGAGATACACACCTTGGATTTTTGCACTAAGTTTGAAACTATTCTAGGTATATGGATAGACCCGAACCTGATGAATTCTATGGAAACTAGGTGTTAATATCAATTCTTAAGTGTGAGAAGTGCATTGGATATAAATTAAGGTCATAAGAAACCCCTAGCACAAAGTTGAGTTAAGAGCCTCCTTACCACTTGAGTTTTAGTATAATTTCTTGCAAGGTTCATCTTCAAATGACCATAGCTCCAACTTTACAAAGTGTTTTTAGAGATTCAGTACATAAAATTGAATCCCTTTAAGTCTTCTTTACAATGCATATGACCTTGCATCAATTGGAGTTTGGACTAAAAAGTTATGAGCAGTTTAGTGAAATAGGAAAAAATTGCACCAGATCACAGAACGATTCTTTAGGTGGGTCATTAAGTCACCTACCAAATTGTTAAGTGGAAAATTGGGGGATAACTTGACTTTCAGAGAGTCTTGATGACTGGTTAAGTGACCCTTCAAGTGACATGACTAATCATCAAGTGAGGCGCCAAGAAAAGGTCAGAAAGTTGGGAAATGTTTCTAGTGACAACGAGTGGTCTTAACAACCCATTAAGTGGACTAACGGGTTGTTGGGTGATCCATTAGGTCTGGCAGAGTCTATATTTCATTAGGGTTGTTGGAACATAATAATATATAGAAATTAAGGAACAATAGGAGACTCGTCATAACCGGCACCACCACGATAGAGCTTAGTGATGCTCCAACTATCTCTCTCAAGTGGGTAGAGCCAACATAAGCCTTGCCAAGGCAAAGAACGATAGAGGTATGATATCACTGCTCTTCCTTAGGGTGGGGGAAGCCATGATCACTCAGCTTAACTAGTAGGAGATCGCACCTACAAACCCTACCGAGATGGTAGCTACTAGGTTTTGAGACTTAATGAAAAAGAGTTCATCTGAGTTTTGCAATTCAAAAGAGAATGGAAAGTTCAAGGAAAACGAAAAGGGGAACAAGAGAGCTAGGAGAAACAACCGTGAGGTTGCCAAGCAGGGGGCAAGTGGTAGACACCAATCACAGCCCCATCAAAGGTCAATAGACCCAACACTGTATTCCATCCAGATTCAGGGTGAGCGAGATTATATACCCAGTTTGCAAGAAATGTGGAAGGAAACACCCCAGAAATTGCTTGATTGGTAGAGATGTCTGTTATGGGTATGGGAAGCTCGACCACAGATTTCGAGACTGTCCATTAGCCCGACAAAGTGACGTCAGTGGTCATACCTATCTAGTTTGCAAGAGTTATGGAAAGAACCACGTAGGGAAGTTCTTGGTGGGTTCCGATGCTTGCTTCTGGCATGGAAACTTGGTCACAAGCATAAAGATTGTCCAGCAGCCAAATGGGGAAAGGTGCCCTAGCCACCTCTTCAGTAGCTCCACAACTTACCCACCTCAGCAAGGCGCATCAGTTGGTGTAGGTAGTGGGCTGTGTCAGGATCATTTCTATGCCTGTCATCACGCCTGGATCGAGGAGACCTACTAGAGATAGTCACAGGTATGTCATGAGCCTTTCATGTTGATCCTCGCATGTTGTTAGGCCTAGGAGCCTCAGAGTAAAGTATAAAAACCTCTTTTAACATTATAATATGAGACTTCTCTAGTATATGGTGTAAAATGATTATAAGTATGAAGTCTTCAGCAATGGATTTATAGGCGATTGGGAAGTCAGGAACTAGTATTGTTAGCCTAGCCTTAAGAAAGGATCCAAAAGCCTTAGAATGATTGCTTTAAACTAAGCGAGAGATGGTAAGTGAAGAGCCAAGTCAAGTCTTAAGTTTTTCTAGTAAGGAAGTTCCAGAAATAGTATCTAGGGGTTGTTGACCCACTCCTATTTAGATGTTTTCCTTATGTTTCATCGATGTTACGCTCTACTCATGATTATGTTCAGATTCCTAGGATGATAGGTAACTGCTTCGATCAGCGATCTCCATGACTCCATAAAACTCAGCTTCATGACAATAAACCCATTATGTTTGTAAACTCATGTCTATCAACATGCCCCGCTCTATGAACTCAATCCTTAAGATTGGCCTTAGCATCTCATAAGATCATGTTATATCATGTATTGCCCATATTATATTTCTTGAAGGATTCGTGCTCACAATTTCCTTACTTTAAGCCCTATGTATGTTCCCCCATGGTGGAGATGATGGTTACAACATGTATGTTCAGAATAACTCTCTATTCATGCCATAGGTTCTAGGTATGTAGAAGTTCATGAAGTGCAGTTATTGCCCATGCCTGGAAGATAGGGGAATTCTTAAATAGCATTAGCTACAAGGAGCCATGGGATAATCATAAGTGATAGGCTTGAATGAGGTGGTGATGTACAGGTAGACCATAGTATGGTGTGGCTAGTGACTTCATGAATAGAGTTCAAACTTTTGTGGCTTTCTTGTTAAGAGGGAAGTAATGTTCTTAGTGGATAACTCTAGGTTGTTAGAGGTATGGTTGAGTTAGGCTTGAATGTGGTTGAGGTATGCCGTTGGACTCAAACTTAAGTATAAATAGGATCCTGGTGAGGAGCGTAGGTTGGAAAGGTTGAGCATCAGGGGTCGGGAGATATGGTACAGGGTATCAATACCCCTTCTTGGAAGTGGGAGGAGATCAAGGTAGATTACATTCAGGGTCATCTCGTACAATCCACAACATGATTCTATCTGGGTGATTGTAGACCAGATGACCATGTTAGCACAAGGACTATGCTAGATCTTATAATTTGGGAGTTACTTTGGTTGCATGGAGTTCCTTTGTCCATCACACTAAATAGTGGTAATCAGTTCACCCCTTAGTTTTGAAGATCGATTTAGAAGGGTCTTGGTACTCAGGTGAAGCTTAGCATAACTTTCCACTCACTGACCGTAATACCCCAAAGGTTACTAAGACTAGACTCAAGATTTGAAATGTTATAAGTAAAAAATGTTTGAAAAAGGACTTAGAACAACTTTTGGGATGAGTCATGGGAAGGAGTAATGAGTTGTGGTATCACTCGTGGTTAGAATCTGCAGCAGGAGGGCCATTAGTAACTAGTTAAGGTATGACTCGTGGGATCATGTCACGAGTCGTAAGATGAACCATGGTCAGTAGTCATAAAGGATCTTATTTGCATCAATTTTGAGGGAACCAGTAAGGTTACGGCTCATAGGATGATACAATGAGTCATGGCCTACACCCATAAGAAGGAACTAAGGATCTTTGAATCATTAACTAAGGGTGGACCTAACAAATCATAGGTTGGTGGTATGATTCGTGGTCTAATCCATGGAAAACATCAGGAAAGTCAGGGAAAATAGTGGTGACTACAAATGGTTACCACGAGTCGTGGTATGGAGGTATGACTCGTGAGGTGAGTCATGGCATCTGGCAGAGTAAAATTTTCTATGATTTAAGTAAGGGTATTTCCATAATTCCTAAGATCCTAAGCCCTAAACTACATTGTTTTAAGCTCATGATTTAAGTTATGGATGTTTATCAGTTATGATATTATATTTTCAGCCGGTTTGACCCGATGATCAGTTTATCAGTTTTACTTATGAATATCAGCTTCAGCTTTGGGTTTGCTCGCTTCAGTTATGAAATTAATTTTATGACCAATCATGTTTTGCAGATATCAGCATGCACACTTTACTTTTAGAATCTTTTAGTGATATGATTTATGTTATGCATGATTTCAGCTTATATCCACTTAGCTTGCTTTACTTATCTTGCATATTTAGTACATTCCATGTACTAATTGCATACTCTATGTTGTATGCTTTCATGATACAGGCTTAGATGCTCAGACTCAGTCCCGCTGCTAGCCGGTCTCTAGAGTTTATCCGAGACAACTTGTTGGTGAGTCCTTATCCTTCAAGGACCTTCAGTTGGCCGAGTGTTGTTATTTCCAGTTTCAGAGTTCTAGTGAGCTAGTTGGGATGTTGTCCCATTAGCTCGTCAGTATGTTAGAGGCTTTTTAAACAGGAGTTGTATGTTCAGCTTTGGACTCAGTGTTTTGATATTTCCATTGGATGGATGTTTTATTATTCAGACTTCTTCTATTTCAGAATTCTGTTTTCGGCTTTGCTTATGTTGAACTTTTTATCATGTTCATGCCATGGGTTAACTTGGAGCCATTCATAGTTCTAGGTTCCATGTCTTAATCCGAGCCCATGCTCGGGTCATGAGAAACTTGGTATCAGTGTCAAGGTTCAGTGTGTCCTAGGGTTTTTGAAAGTCCATTAAGTAGAGTCTTTATTCATGGGTGTGAAGCGTGCCACACTTATGATGAAAAGGCTACAAAATGTTTTAGGAAATTTCCCTTCTTTCATGATCTATGTTGTGCGATGAAGTATGTTTCTATCCTTATAATTCGTGATATACGCATTTGCAGAATAATGCCTCCCCGCCGAGTTAACGAAAGGAGGAATGACAATGGAAATGGAAATGGCCACGAGGATGGCAATGGAGATGGGCACCAGCAAGCCCCACCAGCCCTAGCAGATCATGTGCCCAAGTAGGTTGCCAATACTAAGTTTAGGGCAGCCATTCAGATGTTGGCACAAGCATTGACCGCTCAGGTCAATCAGCAGACAGTGGCTCATGTTCCCCAGATTGAGAATGCAGCGACAGCTAGAGTGCGGGACTTCCTCAGAATAAACCAACCTGAGTTCTTTGGGTCAAGAGTGGATGAGGAACCATATAAGTTCATAGAGGATATCTAGAAGATCACCCATATTATGGGGGTGACAGGGTAGGAGTGTTCAGACTTGGCCTCCTATTGGGGATTGGACTGGAAGACACAACTTGATGGTAATGCCGCTTGGAGACTTTGAGATAATACTTGGAGTAGATTTCCTGAAGAAATATCGGTTCGTATTGTTCCCTCATTTGGATGGGTTGATGTTGATGGATGAAAGGAGGCCGAGTTTCGTAAGGGCTGTTCATCCCTATGGAGAAGCCGAGAGAGCGAAGAAATGCCCAGCTGCTTACCGGTATGCGAGGGACAAGCATGAGATGCTTGCAGAGGCGCAAGGCAGTTTGCGCAAGGCCCACAGTCGAATGAAAAAATATGCCGATCAGCATAGACGCCCGTTGGAGTTTCAAGTGGGTCACAAGGTGCTGCTAAAGCTCACTCCGCAGATTTGGAAGCAGAATGTGAGTAAACAAAGGCATAGGGGATTGATTCCTAAGTATGATGGCCCATTCGAAGTGGTGGAGAAGATAGGAGCAGTTGCGTACAAGTTGAAATTGCCGGAAAGATTGAAAATTCACCCTACTTTCCATGTGAGTTTCTTGAAGCCTTATTTTGCAGATCATGAAGATCCGGACAGGCACAAAGTCAAGAGGGCTCCTCCTGTGGTGCGCACACAGTTTGAAGAGGAGATTGAACGAGTGCTAGATCACCGGGTGCTAGGCATGAGCAAGAAGAACAGGCGGACAGAATTCTTGATACATTGGAAGGGCAAGTCCGTGGCAGACGCGACTTGGGAGAAGAGTTCAAAATTATGGCAGTTCGAGAAGCAACTGGAGGACTATCTTAAGACAGCCTCGACGAGGACGTCGAGTTCAACTGGTGGGGGTGGTTTGTTAGACCCTCGAGCTTGGACTTGATGATCGTGGGCAGGAGCATGCTAAGGGCGCACTGCCTTGGCATGACAAGTGCGGGCTTCGGCAACAGTGTGAGTGGCTGGATGATGTGCATGGCATTCAGTCAAGACAAGGCAGACTTGGGTGATGGCAAGGCGGCCTTGATCAATGAAGGGCATCCGGACAAGCTGTGGGATGACTCGGCTAGGCGATGGTGTGATCGAGTGCTAGACGAGGGCTAGGCAAGCTTGTGGACTTTGGCATGACAGAGCCAAGGCAAGGAGGCTGGGAAAAATCGTAAGGATGGACGCGTGCTGGCAGACGCGCTGGTAGACGCGCGGGCGCGCAGGGCGTGCAGGCCACAGAGGAGCGCGGAGTGCGCGGGCCAGAGCAGGCGCGGGGCGCGCGGAGTGTGCGGGCCAGAGCAGGCGCGCGGGAAGCACGGAGTGCGCGGGCCAGAGCGAGGCGCGCGGGCCAGAGCGAGGCGCGCGGGCGTGCGGGCCATAGGCGGAGCGTGCGGGGCGCGCAGGCGCGGGCCAGAGTGGCGGGACAGGAAATTTGAATCCGCCCTTATCCCTTTGTAACTGCCTTTGGCAGGCCCCTATAAATAGATGTAGGCTGATTTTGGATGGAGGAAGTTTTGTGTATCCTTGTAAGCCTCCCAAAGTCGAGTAAGCCCTTTTGTTGGAATCTGCGAGATTAATAAAAGGTTGGGAAGAGTTCCCGTAATTGCTTTGTATGCCTTTTACATTCTGTTTGCCGAAATTATTCTAAGTCGGTTTGTTGGTGAGTGAGGCCTCCTTGCCTTGGCTCTGTCATGCCAAAGTCCACAAGCTTGCCTTGCCCTCGTCTAGCACTCGATCACACCATCGCCTAGCCGAGTCATCCCACAGCTTGTCCGGATGCCCTTCATTGATCAAGGCCGCCTTGCCATCACCCAAGTCTGCCTTGTCTTGACTGAATGCCATGCACATCATCCAGCCACTCACACTGTTGCCGAAGCCCGCACTTGTCATGCCAAGGCAGTGCGCCCTTAGCATGCTCCTGCCCACGATCATCAAGTCCAAGCTCGAGGGTCTAACAAACCACCCCCACCAGTTGAACTCGACGTCCTCGTCGAGGCTGTCTTAAGATAGTCCTCCAGTTGCTTCTCGAACTGCCATAATTTTGAATTCTTCTCCCAAGTTGCGTCTGCCACGGACTTGCCCTTCCAATGTATCAAGAATTCTGTCCGCCTGTTCTTCTTGCTCATGCCTAGCACCCGGTGATCTAGCACTCGTTCAATCTCCTCTTCAAACTGTGTGCGCACCACAGGAGGAGCCCTCTTGACTTTGTGCCTGTCCGGATCTTCATGATCTGCAAAATAAGGCTTCAAGAAACTCACATGGAAAGTAGGGTGAATTTTCAATCTTTCCGGCAATTTCAACTTGTACGCAACTGCTCCTATCTTCTCCACCACTTCGAATGGGCCATCATACTTAGGAATCAATCCCCTATGCCTTTGTTTACTCACAATCTGCTTCCAAATCTGCGGAGTGAGCTTTAGCAGCACCTTGTCACCCACTTGAAACTCCAACGGGCGTCTATGCTGATCGGCATATTTTTTCATTCGACTCTGGGCCTTGCGCAAACTGTCTTGCGCCTCTGCAAGCATCTCATGCTTGTCCCTCGCATACCGGTAAGCAGCTGGGCATTTCCCCTAATGCTTCTGCTTAGCGACATCTAGCAGTGTCAAAGGCTGTCTCCCCAAGACAATTTCAAACGGACTCATCTCAGTTGCTGAAGACCTGTGCAGATTATAACAAAACTGCGCCGTATCCAACAAGTCTACCCAATTCCTCTGGCTTGCTGTCACAAAATGCCTGAGATATTCCTCCACCAAGTGATTAATCCTCTCTGTTTGTCCATCCGTTTGCGGGTGATTCGCTGTCGAAAATTTCAAGTCGGTCCCCATCATATTGAACAACGCTGTCCAAAACCGGCCTGTGAATCTTGCATCCCTATCACTCACAATATCGGCTGGCACACCAAACAATTTAACCACATGTCTATAGAACAACTCGGCAGCTACTTCAGACGAACAAGTAATTGGGGCAGCAACAAAGATAGCATATTTTGAGAACCTGTCAACCACCACCATAATCGATGCCTTACCGTCTACCTTTGGAAACCCAGAAATGAAGTCCATTGACACGGACATCCATGGCCTTTCAGGAATCGGAAGAGGCTGCAACAAACCCGCTTCCTTCTTGCGTTCCGCCTTATCTAACTGACACACAAGACAAGTCTTCACATACGCTTCCACATCTTCTTCCATTTTCGGCCAATAATATATACGGGACAAAAGGGCCAACATCCGCTCCACGCCCGGATGACCAGCCCAAGTAGTGTCGTGCGCCTCCTTCATCAATTCCCTGCGCAGTCCACCTCCTTAAGGTACGATGATCCTCCCCCCTTTGAAGTAAAGCAGATCGTCCTCGATCCAATACCACCGAATAATCCCATTTTTCACTTGACTCATCCACTTCATGTACAATGAGTCGTTAGCAGCACATATCCTGATTTTACCAACAAAATCAGTCTCAAGTCTGGAAATTGTAAATACCGCAGCGAGTACCTCCTTTCGGCTCAAGGCGTCAGCAACCTGGTTGTTCCTTCCCGGCTTATGCTCCCACACGAAGTCATATTCTGCCAAGAACTCCTGCCAACGGGCCTGCTTTGGACTCAGCTTACGTTGAGTCTTGAAGAATGTATTCGCCACATTGTCTGTCTGCACCACAAACCTAGTGCCCAGCAAATATACTCTCCATACCTGCTATTAGTGTTGAGAAGCCGAGAGAGCGCTTAGTGCGCGAGCCGCGGAGAGAGCGTGTAGGAAAAGTCATATTGAGTATTCATATTTTGATTTATATTATAATATATGCATAAAACATTTTTTGACCCTATGAATGGCATTTGTTGAATAATATTTACAGTAAAAATTATTTACATGCTTTTGCTCCATGAATAAGCTATCAATTTTAAACATGACTTAATTGCTTAAACATGATTTCTAATCCTAAGTAATAATTTTTATATACCTCTATAATAAGATGAAAAAAATTTTGGAACGATTTTTCGGCTGCTATGCCATGACTTACGATTTTTAAATTTTCGACTGATATGCCATGATTGGAAAAAAATTGTTTGAATTACCCCTTGGGAGGACATTTTGATTACCCCATGGGATGACTTGTTTGATTAACCCTATTTTGAGATGACTTGTTTGGACTATCCCTTGGGAGGACACTTTGATTATGTCACGACCCGAACATATGCCCGGATTGAGACACGGGACAAGTAACCCCGAGAGGCTCCAAGTCGACCCATGGCAGAAAATGACATCTAAATCTCAACACAATAACTGCGGAAGTCTAACATATGAAATAGCGGAAGTCTGAAATTATAAATAACATCTGAATATCTGAATACACAACGCTGATATGAAACTGAAAACATACTACGTCTGATAAGCTTCTACTTCTATGAGTTGATGGAAAAGACTCCAACTAACTCACTAAAGTCTAAAACTGAAAATACTGAATACAACTGATAAAATGGCCCTTGAAAAATGAGGACTCACCAACTCTGGCTGAGAGAGGTTAACACTGAGGATCTAGCTAATGGCGGGACTGAGCCTGAATATATGAGCCTGTATCATGAAACGATACAGCATAGAGTATGCGGTCAGTACTTGGAATGTACCGAGTATGCAAGGTAAGTAAAATCGTTAAGTAAGTAAAATCAGAGATCATGCATATCATTGAACATTTCATCATAAGAGTCTGAGAGTAAGACTTGCATGCTAGTATTTGAAAACATGTCTTAAACATAAGTGACTGTCATATCTAAATCAAATGACCCAAAGTTGAAACTAATAATCATAAGTAAAACTGAGCATAGAGTCAAACCTACTGAAAACATAATATCATGATTGATGAGCATGCATAACTGAAATCATGAGAAATAATGGGAGACTCGTCATATAACTGACATTACCACGATAGAGCTTACGTGGTACCAACTATTACACTCAAGTGGGCAAAATCTTTCAAAGCCTTGACAGGGCTAAGGGTGCTACCATGATATCGATATCAAGCTGAAGTCCCATTTGGAGCAAGGGAAAGCTTACAAGGCAGTCCCGAAGTATAGATGTAAACCTACGTTGGCACATAGTTCTGAGACCCAGGGATTATATAAACCCCTAATCTAGACACTACTCCCAAAAAACATACGTATGCTCTCCATAGTTTTTCAATGAAGTTGAACTATTATCTTTTGATGAAGCTGATCATGAAGTTACATACATAATTTGAAATCTGAGTATAAGGAGCCTTAGCTCAAAAACATACCACAAGCTGAAAGTATGAGTATAGACTCCAAAACCATGTGGTAGGCTAATATCATAACATTGAGCTAAAACATGAAAACATACATAAATCATGTGGGTTTACCCCAAACTTATACATGCTTTGAAATATACTTGATAGTCAAAACCATGGATATAAACATGGGTAATTCGAAATCGTACTTGTATAATATACATTTCATCATACTTAGAAGCATAGATCACAATCTCAATTCTTCATGAACTTTCATGAATGGGCATCATATTTGTAAGACTTTGAAATCTAAATTTGTTGAAAACATTTAAAAACATGCCCATGGATCATAATTCAACTTTGGAAACATGTATAGAGAATACCCATGCTAGATACTTAGGGAATTCACAAGTTGGGTTAAAACCCCATAGATTCATCAACTTAGGAATCACAAGAAATTGAAGAGGGATTGGGAATGGGAGTGGATGAATACACCCATTCATAACCCTTCATACATGAAAAATTCTAATTTCACAACCCTCTTGAAAATCCATACGAAATTGAATAAGAATTGATGAACTTCTAGGCTTGATCACCTTTAGAAACTTCTAGGATTGCACTCATGGAGAAGGATAGGCTTTTAATGAGATAAACCCTCTTTAAACATACTTATCTGAGCTTAAAACGACATAGTTTAGGCCTTAGGAGTTTAGAAATTATGAAAAACCCCTTAATAAATTCACAGGAAAATACACACTGCTAGTCCCAACGAGGGACTGGATGACTCGTCATCAAGGACCATGACTCGTGGTCTACTCACGTCACAAGCACTAGAAGCTTATCATATATGGTCACCACGAGGGATACCACGACTTGTGGTGTACCCAAAGACTCGTGGTGACTAGTCGTTGGGAGCACTGCTAAACCTTCAACATCCAAGTAAAACTCTGTCACACCCCGCTTTGGGGGTATGACTGGCACCTGGTGCCCTACTAGGACCTGAACTGCTAGACTACTGAGCCTAAGCACATCTGGTGCCTGGCTGGCTCTAACTCACATTCAGGGAAACAACGGGCTATATAACGGCTGTAAATACAGCCTCCGGCCGACTAGGCCTATAGCCACCTGTACCTGTACTAACAGCTAACCAGAAACATATCAATATAGGGGAGCCTATGCGGGCTGACAAGGCCACCATGCTGTCTAGTTATATTTAACTCAACAATGAAGTACTGGAAAGCTACGTGACCAACGAGGTCACCACTACTGTCAACAGAGGCCTCACACGGCCAACATAAACTGAAATGCTAAGCAGCTATAACAAATTGCACAGCCCCACGGCCGGCTCAACTGACCACAGGGAATTATATACAGACTGCAAGCCTCTAAGAATACTGATAAGATGGTCGGGACAGGGCCCCGGCCTACCCATGTTGTACAACAAAAGAAAAGGGATAAACCTCTAGCTATCTAGCTCCGGATGACTAGAGCTGATGACCCTGTGAGCTGGCTGGAATCACGAGGCATCGACCCCTCGTCTATAAGTACCTGCAGGCAAGTAATGCAGCGCCCCACTGGGCGTCAGTACCACTGGTACTGAGTATGTAAAACAACAACTGAAAGATATCTGAAAACAACAATACAACTGATGGAACTGAAATAGAGAGGAATAGACTTAACTTGACTGAAAATGTAAAGCTATGCCTACTCTTAACTATACTGGAAGGAGTAGGAGTCATACCTGGAGATGTATTGTCCTACTGTCGATCTACTCGTATCTAGTATAACATGGCATAACATAACATAACATAACATAGCACACACAAACCTTACCCAGCCTCCATAAGCCGGGAGGTACAACCAACACGCAATCTATACCCCTACCCCGGTCGTCCCATCTCCTATAATAACTATAAGCATCCTTCCGGTACCCTGGGTATGCACTTGGGCTCGCTGAGCCCCTAACTATAACTGTACCTGAGTCCGGAGGACTCCTGAATCAACACCTCAGGCGTACCCGCTCGACAGGGGTGTATAAGGGCCGACCAAGGCACAATATGGGGAAACTGGCATCCCATCTTCGTCCCCTGTGGGACGGCATGCCACTCCGTGGAGTGACGTATCCTCGCCCACTGGCGGACAAGTCGATACAGTTATTAACCCTTGGGCGGTCATGAATGCTAGGTAATCCAACCCCAAGACAATACAGTGGTCTCAACTAGTAATACTATCTGCATATACCACATACTGAAGCTAATGATGATAATGTATCTGTACATACTGTATGCTGAACTAGTGATAGTGATATGTATGTATTTAATACATGCTGAGACTGATAATGGTATATATATATATAAATATAATCTTCTGCCATACTGTACTGAGTTTAATGTTGAACAAGATATAGTTTTTCTGCTGCAAACCATGCTGTATAACTGAGTTTCTATAGTAACATGATTTACTATTTCTAACATGCTTTCTAAACTTCATTTTAATCTATCATTCTACTTTTGAGATACCTTACAGATACTTACATTGCTTTACTAGGTTTCAACTGAATACGATAATATCCTAACATTCTTTACTAAATCACATACTGGGCATGCTGTACAGTTCCTAACACTTGTATTAGAATTTATATCCTGCTAGCAAGTTTCACGCTATACATAACATGATGCTTCCAATATCGTACCAACATTCGTAATAAACATAACACACGACTTATGAACATTCTACTGGCCTTTAAACTACTTTACTATACCGAGACTA
Source organism: Datura wrightii (assembly GCA_035772735.1). Classification (NCBI taxonomy): domain Eukaryota; kingdom Viridiplantae; phylum Streptophyta; class Magnoliopsida; order Solanales; family Solanaceae; genus Datura; species Datura wrightii. The sequence goes on from JASDFA010000018.1 coordinate 108,975,506, forward strand.
CCAACTTGCCGAGGAAACTAGCTTTACATACCTTCACTACTGATTTCCCAACTAACTGGCGTAGCTTGGTCAGTATTCCGGCTATTTCTCCCAACTGCATTCATATATATGTCAATCAATACTAAATACAACTTTATTTTGAAGGACGACATCACTTTTGATATAATTATAGCCTAAACTTAGGCTTATCGAAAGACGGTTTTAAACTCGCTATTTTCCAGAAGTCCAGAAGGGAGAAGTATTCACTTCACAGCTAGGAACACATAGACACTAGTTTGGAGCAATTCTACTTACCTTAGTCCGGTAGCTCGACGATTCGTTGGCCGTATTGCGCGAGACAAAATCCGTAGGAATGCTCTCTGCTGCTAAATACCTTGGTACCTGAGGTTAATTTGAGTTTAGACTATGTTTGGCAGCGTAATCGAATGATTATATCTTCACCCTCTTCATCTCTCTCTGTTTGCTGCGTTTTTCTAGAAATTATAATGAATGAACTTAAATTAAAACCGAAGTGGGCCTTTATATACTTGGGCCTGGACAGGCCCAACGTGTCACGGAGCCAACGTGGAAGCCCCACCTCCGTGACACGTTGCCATCGCGGAGGGGCTCTGCCCCGGCTCCTTCCGCGATGGTTCGACAGGTTACTTCGTCCGATCTTTTTCCGAGCCTTTCTTTAGCACGTATGGCTATCAAATATGCTTAACCAACGTGCGAATAGGCCATCTAAGTGTCGGGAATCTTACGGGGTATAACAAACTCTTAACCACAGCCAACTTAACAACTCATGGTGCTAACCACAACTCGTAGCTTTACTCGTGGTCAGCCCCCAACCAAAAATTCAACCAAGTGCACTCTTCACTCCACGAGTCACCTAACGACTTGTAGTGCACCTCATGGGTCACTGGACATCTCATCCTGTGACCTAGTGCAGAAAATTCCATTTTCTCTATTTCAACCCTCAGGTCTTATCTTAGGATCTTTGGGCTATTACAATATCTCCTCCTTGGGAAAATTCATCCTCGAATGTGGGTAACCAAACTGAAAAGCTGAGAAATGCAACTGCCATATCAAATACTGAACATTTAAAGCTAATAACTGATGGAATGACATACTCCGAACTGAACTACATGACTGAATTGAATTCATGAATCATACATACCTACATTGACATGAAAGAAACTGGGCACATGAACGGAACATGAAACTGTATAGAGTACTAGTGAGAAAACTTGTACCTCAAGCTGAAACTGCACCGGAAGGGAATAAATGCGTGTATTTAGCCATCATATTTTCTTCGGCTTCCCACGTAGCTTGATCGACATGCTAATTCCTCCACAAAACCTCTACTGAGGCTACTTCTTTATTTCTTGGCTTTCAAACCTAATGATCAAGTATTTTCACCAAAAATTCCTTGTAGCTGAGGCAATCCTTCTCACCCACACTCTCCATTGGAACAACCAAAGCTGGATCACCCATGCACTTCTTCAAAAGCGAGACATGAAACAATGAATGTACTGAATCCAATTTTGAGGGCAACTTCAACTCGTAGGCCACCTTGCCAACCCGCCTCGCAATTCAGTATGGACCAACCTAACGAGGACTGAGTTTCCCCTTCTTTCTGAATCTCATCACTCCCTTCATGGGAGATACCTTCAGAAACACCCAATCATCAACCTCAAACTCAAGTTCTCTTCTCCTCAGATCTGCATAGGACTTTTGACGACTCTAAGCTATTTTCAATGTTTCCCTTATAAGTTGAACCTTCTCCATAGCCTCATGAACTGAATCTAGTCCTATCAATGTAGCTTTTCTGAGCTCAAACCAAATAGTAGGTGATCTACACCTCCGCCCATAAAGAGCCTCAAACGGAGCCATCTGAATGCTGGAATGGTAATTGTTGTTATATACAAACTCAATGAGAGGCAAATGATCATCCTAACTACCCTTGAAATCAATCACACATGATCTTAACATATCCTCAAGAGTCTGAATGGTTTGCTTCACCTGATCATCTGTCTGCAGGTGAAAAGTTATGCTAATCTTAAACCTAGGTACTAAGTCCCTTTTGAAACAATCTCCAAAACTGGGAGGTAACTGAGGACCACTATCTGATATGATGGACAAAGGCACTCCATGCAACAAAACTAACTCCCAAATGTATAATTTGGCATAATCCTCCACTGAATTTGTAGTTTTTTGACCAATAGGAACTGAGCTACCTTAGTCAACCTCTCTACAATAACCCAAATAGAGTCATACTGTCGGTGAGTGCGAGGAGCACCTATAATGAAGTCCATATTGATTTTATCCCACTTCCAAGTAGGAATACTGATGCCTTAAAGCACTCCTCCAGGTTCTAATTCTCAACTTTCACTTGTTGACAATTCAGAAACTTAGCCACAAACTCTGCTATGTCCTTCTTCATGCCATTTCACCAATAGACTTCCCGTAGATCAAGGTACCTCTTGGTAGTACCTGGATGTATAGAATACCTGAAACCATGAGCCTCGTGCAACATTCGATCTCTCAAGTCCTCAATAACCAGAACACACAGATGACCCTGATATCGTAGCACACCATCTCCCCCTTGGGAGAAGACCTCCAAAAACTGATTCTGAGCAACTTCCTTTAGCTTTACCAAAATAGGATCCTTGTATTTTCTAGCCTTGACTTTGGTTGCTAAAGATGATTCTGACCCATTCTTGACTATAAAACCTCCATCCATTGAGTCAACAAGACGGACTCCCAACCGTGCAAGCCGATGCACATCCTTCACCAACTCTTTCCTTTCCTAATCTACATGGGATACACTCTCCATAGAAAGCCTGCTAAAGTGTCTGCCACCACGTTAGCCTTGTCCGGATGATAAAGGATACTCATCTCATAATCCTTAAAAAGCTCCAACCATTCTTTGACCTAGATTTAGATCTTTCTGGACAAACATGTACTGTAGGCTTTTGTGGTCCGTAAACGCATCCACATGGACCCCGTACAGATAGTGTCTCCAAATCTTCAAGGAAAATACTACCGCTGCCAACTCGAAATTGTTTTGATCAAAAGTTGACCATGGTCAAACTTATCTTCCCCAAAGCTCATAAATTCAACCAAAGGTTCAAATCACTCCTGAACGCCTCAGGACCCATGAAAACTACCCAACTAAGTCAAATCACCATCCAAAACTAACAGAGCTTCCAGAATCCAAATTTGAGCTCGTTAACTTGAAATGTTAACTATGGTCAAATCTTGCAAAATTTAAACCTTCCTCATCCAATCTTCATTGGAGCACCTCGGAAATTCTGTCATCCATCTCCGCAAGTCATAAATAATAAAATTAAGATACAAAAAGGTTCAACCTAGAGAAATGGGTCAACAATCACAAAATGACCATGTGGGTTGTTATACCTCCAGGCTTGGCTAATAACTACGCTTCCTGAATTTCTACATACCCGGCACCTACGGTAGGGATAGAGAGTTATCCTGAACGTACATGCTCTAGCCATCGCTTTCATCATAGGGAATCTCACATAGGGCTTGGTGTAAATAAAATCACAAGGATGAATCAGTAAGGAGATCTAAGTGGAGCATACACCTGACATGGCACAATCTTATGAGTCGAGCATGTTGAGAGACATGAGTTAACATACATAGAGAGCTTATGAAATGACGTCAAGACTTATAGATTCGTAAAATTGATAAAGTGTAACTTCAACTAAGAATAAGAGGAATCATCTAAACCTGAAGAGATTGGCATTCCTTAACTATTAGTGCTGAGATTCCTCTATTAGGACACTCAAATTCTAACTTGGCTCATTGCCTTATCATTTACCCCCTTAGATTAAAGCCATCATTCTAAGGCTCCTGGATCCTTCTTAAAGTCGGGATAAACCACTAACTCTTAACTTTCCATTTTCCTCTAAGGCTATCACTGAAGGCTTCATACTTATAACCATTCCATACCCTCCACAGAATAAATCTCATACTAAAAAAAGAAAAAAAAGGGATCTTGTACCTTATACTATAGTTCCTGGGCCTAGCAACATGCAAGGTTTGACATGGAAAACTCGCAACCTACCTGCGACTACATTTGGAGTTAGCTGCCACCGGCACTAGATAATTCACCCTGTTGAGATAAGCGAGTCGTCGGAGTCGTTGTTCTAATGACTGGAGCACTAGATCTATCCTTGCCCCGCCTAACCTACGGGCAATGTCTAAGCATGTGTCCGGGCTTACCACACTCAAAAAAACCATACCTTCCGGCTAAACACCCCCCCGGGTGTCTCCTACCGCAGTTTAGGCATGCTGGCCACTTGGACGGGACTACTGAAGGGGTGGCCGGGGCATGACCTCTCTGGCCGTCCCGCTTGGCTGATGGGAAAACTTCGTGTTTATGATCGGGCCGACCATAATAAGCAAATGTGTGAACCCACCAAGTGCCTTCCTAGGTGGTTATTTCCGCAGCGTCTACAAACTGGATAAGTAATCTCCCTTACCCTGGGCTTGTTTCCCCAAACTTGAGCTAAAGACCTCTGTTGGGGTTTAGAGTGACTCCCACTACTTAACCTTGCTGGGAACTCTCTAAATCTTCGGTCCTGGGCCATTTGTTTCTCTTTTCTCCCCCTCTGAACTCTCCATCCATACTCGAACCACCAAACTAAGACAGACTCCTCCTCGTGAAGTCTTGAACCCTAGTAGCTACTGCCTCTTCGATAGGGCGCACTGACGCGATAGTCTGCTGGTTAGGCTGAGTGGTCATGGCTCATATAAACACTCTAAAAGCGTCCCCAAGCTCTGCATTCATAGCTTGCCCGAACATGGGATCCGTTGGAGTTGATGGGGCTGGCTGACTCCAATTGGTTCTTTGAGGAGACATGTTTCTGCACATGGTTATAACACGAGTTAAAGGAATGGAGAGACATTTCGTTGCACGACTTTGATCATGAAAGAAAGGAAATTTACTAAAATGGTTTGTAGCCTCTTCTTCATATGTGTGGCATGCTTCACACCTATGGAAAAGACTCTACTTAATGCGGCTTTCAGACACCCTAGGACACTTCAAAACATAATGCTCTGATACCAAGTTTGTCAGGACCCGAACATAGGCCCGGATCGACGCACGGGACAAGGAACCCCGATAGGCTCCAAGTCAACCCATGGCATAAACATGACATCTAAATCTCAACCTAATAAATACGGAAGTCTAACATACAAAATAGCGGAAGTCTGAAATTATAATAACATCTTAATATCTAAATACACAATGCTGATTTGAAAATAAAAACATACTATGTCTAATAAGCCTCTACTATTGACGAGTTGATGGGACAAGAACCCAACTAACTCACTAAAATCTGAAACTGAAAATACTGAATACAACTGATAAAAGGGCCCTCGAAGGATGAGGACTTACCAACTCTGGCTGAGAGAGGCTAACACTTAGGATCTGGCTTATGGAGGGATAAGCATGTATCATGAAATGATACAACATAGAGTATGCTGTCAGTACGTGGAATGCACCGAGTATGTAAGGTAAGTGAAAACCACTAAGTAAGTAAAATCGGAGATCAGGTATATCACTGAATATTTCATCATAAAAATTTAAGAGTAAGGCTTGCATGATAGTATCTGAAAACATGTCTTAAACATAACTAACTGTCATATCTAAATTGAATGACCCAAAATTTAAACTGATAATCATAAGCCAAACTGAATGTTGGGTCAAACCTGCTGAAAACATAATATCATGACTGATGAGCATGCTTAACTGAAATCATGAAGAACAATGGGAGACTCGACATATAACCGACATTACCACGATAGAGCTTACGTGGTCACGACTATTACACTCAAGTGGGCAGAGCCATCCAAAGCCTTGTCAGGGCTAAGGGCACTACCATGATATCAATATCAAGCTGAAAGCCCATTAGGGGCAGGGGAAAGCTCACAAGGCAGGTCCCGAAGTATAGATGTAAACTTACGTGGGAACATAGTTCTAAGACCCAGGGTTTATGTAAACCCATAGTCTACTCGGTACTAAACACTACTTCCAAAAAACGTGCATATGCACTCCATCGTTTATCAACGAAGTTGAACCATAGCCTTTCGATGAAGCTACTCATGAAGTCACATACATAATTTGAAATTTGACCATAAGGAGCCATATCTAAAAAACATACCACAAGCTAAAAGTGGGAGTATAGACTCCAAAACTATGTGGTAGGCTAATATAGTAACATTGAGCTAAAACTTGAAACATACATCAATCGTGGGTTTGCCTCAAACTTAGACATTCTTTGAAATAGAATTGATAGTCAAAACCATGGATATATACATGGGTAATTCGAAATCGTACTTGTATCATATACATCTCATCATACTTAGAAGCATAGACCGCAATCTCAACTCTTCGTGAACTTTCATGATTGGGCATCATATTTGTAAAACTTTGAAATCAAAATTTATAATTGAAAACATTTAAAAACATGCCCATGAATCATTATACAACTTTGGAAACATGTATAGAGAATACCCATGTGCCACGCCCCCGAGCCTACACCCTAGACGAAACACTGTACTTGAAGCTACAAGTGACCCCAAGTGAACCCCTGGGCTTTCATACACTAACATTCTAAGTAAACTTGCACGACAGAACTTAAAATAATAACATAGATTATTTAAGAAAAAACAAATCTGAAAGTAAAGGTTCAAATCTTTGAATACACTGAAGAAATTGAAAGGCATATCTATTTGAAAGCCATCTAACTGAGGAGTTATTGGGACAAACCCCCAGCTAACTCTAAGTCTAAACAAAACCAAATGAAATAAATAAACAAAGCCCTCAAATGAGGAGGACTAACACTCTGATCTGCTGAAATGGAATGTTCTGAAATTGAAGTAACTATCTGTGCTGAACCTAAGGACCTGTAGCTGTATCATGAAATGATACAACATGAAAAGCATGCGTCAGTACTTTGAATGTACTGAGTAAGTGGGAGAAACATACTGAATGTAAAGTATGAATTGAAAATGACACACCATGACAAACAGGTAAGCTGAACTAAACTACTAATATAATCTGAAATGGTCAAGATGACCCTATTTGATGGTCAAGGACATGCCCTAAGTTGGAAACACTGAATCTGAGATATTGTACGGAACTGAGCTTCTTATTCTGATATTGGACCATACTAACTAGTGGGAGAATCTATAACCAACATTTAACCACGTGAGCTAGACATGGAGTCCGATGTATACACCCTACCGGTAGGACCCAATATACTTTGCCAGGGTATAAAGGAATGGACTATGAAAATAACTGTCAAAAGGGGGCCGTTAGTCCAAGTAAGTAAAACCTATGATGGCAACGTAGTTTTGGAACCTGGCTGCACTGGAACCCCGACCCTTTCTATGCTAAGTTCTACTCCCACTAGATAACCCTATTACTGGTACTACTGACAAGCGGATAGCTCGATACTGGGGTCCAAGACTATATTGACCTAGGGATACTGTCACAGAGTTCCCTGAGCGTCTTATAGGACCGAATTTAGAAACTGAGTACTAAGACTGGTCAGAGCTGCTTAGCTAAAAGCGTCATAACCGTTTAAACAACAAATTGATAACTAAACTAGGGTCCGGGAATGGTCAGAGCTATAACTGAATGTCATGACTACTAATGGACCAAATAACCATAATATGAATTTGAGTCTGAAAATTGGGAGGCACCACTGACACCTCGAAAATAAACTGGAGCAAACTGATCAATTGACAATCTTTCTGAATAACACTAAGGATTCTAGCATTCTAGATGAGACTAAACTGATATGATTCTGGAGAGATTCTACTTCTAACTGGTCTAGACTACTAGAAGATAATAGAGAATTCATCTTATCCCAACAGTACGGGAATTTCATAATATAGAGAAATTTCAAGAATTATAGGAATTTCATTCAACGAACTAAAGCCATTCTGATTCATGGGATATCTACCCAACATATATGCATAGCAAGAAATTCTAGGAATTCATCCCAAAGAATTCTTCATTCACTAGAGGGAATTTAGCAAGTAAAATCATTACTCGAAAAATAGGGCTTAAACTCACTTCTTGCATGAACACTGGTAATATGATAAGGAATTTATGGGAATCATATCAATAATATACATGAACATCGTTCTAAGTGAAATCAATGAAAATAAACATGAATACTCTTCCTATTCAAAAGCTCAGGGCATAAAATTGATAGAAGAAATTGAGCAGGATTTGTGGACACAAGGGAAGAACAATCACCTTGCTAAAATCCCACATACCTGATGAAGAACCCCCAAAAATTTTGAGAAATTGAGGATAAGAAAACTGCCCTAGTTCTTGCTCTGAGAATTCCTGAGAGATTTTATGGTCTCTTTTTTTTTCTGAGTGCTTGGTGGGGAATGAGGAAAAGGACCCATTACCCCTACTAAAACTTCTGAAACCATAGTGAAACGACGCGGTTTAATGCTTTGAAGAATAGGAATTTACTAAATAGTCCCCAGAAATTTGTTGGGAAAAACTATCAGTTGTTCCTAATGGGTGACCTAACAACTCATTACCAGGTCCAACGAGCCGTTGGATGCTCTCATCAAGTTAACTAGAAATACTGTACTAATCCCTGATGGACACATGACAAGTCTTCATGACTGGGAATGACTCGTCGTGTCATCCGTCAGGTACACTGGTAAGAAGGCAAGGAAAGACTGGAAATGAAGGACCTGACGAGTCGTTACTGCTGATGATGACTCGTGGTGACCTTCCGTCAAGTACACTGTCTACATCTCAAATTCTAAAACTCCGTCTTGGCAACGGGTGAGTTAACGAGTCGTGCGGCCTAACAATGACTCTTGGGGTCGTCCATTGGGAACCACTAGCTCATCATCTAGGAATCCTTCTCACGGTTGACCTGATGAGTCATTGGGTCACTTAACGACCCGTCAGGTTGGTCGTTCTGCAACTTTTTTGCAGTTTTCCAGATTTTCTGAATTAAGTCCCAGATATTAATTTTGAGCTTCTGGAGCATTACAATATCTTCCACTTGGAAACATTCGTCCTTGAATGTTATAAAACTCATCGCAACCAGAAAATAACAATCAAAGCATTCAAATACTGCTCATTCAACTTCAAAATGACCGAAGTGACTACCTCAATTTTGGAGAATATAATTGAACTGAATTTTGCTTTTCATAAACACAATCAAAGTTAGAAAGAAAATTTAGATACATGAACTGAATTCAACAATTAGTTCAGGTCTTAAAACAAAATTCACATATCAAACTGCAACAGAGTCGGTAGAGAACAAGTGTGGCTATTTGGCCCTCATATCTACTTTGGCCTACCATGTAGCTTCTTCAACTTGTTGATTCCTCCATAAAACCTTGACTGAAGCTATTTGCTTATTCCTCAATTTATGAACCTGTCGGTCTAGGATTTGGACTGGTACCTCCTCATAGGTGAGGCTATCCTTGACTGCCACATTATCCAATGGCACCACAAAGGTTGGATCTCCGATACACTTCTTCAAAAGTGATACATGGAAAACTGGATGAAAAGCTGCTAGTTATGAAGGTAACTCTAGCTCATAGGCTACCTTGCTGATATGCCTCAAAATTCTATAAGGTCCCACATACCTTGGACTAAGCTTCCCCTTCTTTCCAAACCTCATCACCCCTTTCATAGGTGAAATTTTCTGGTACACCCAATCATCAACTGCGAACTCCGACTCTCTTCTCCGTACATCGGCATAAGATTTCTGGCGGCTCTAGTTGTTTTTAACCTTTCTCGGATAAGCTGAACTTTTTGCATCGCCTCATTAACCGAGTCTAGTCCTATAAAAGTAGCTTCACCGACTTCAAACCATCCTATAGGAGATCTACACCTCCTACCATACAATGCCTCAAACGGGGCCATCTGAATGCTAGAATGGCAGCTTTTGTTGTACGCAAATTTGATAAAAGGAAGATGGTCATCCCAATTACCCTTAAAATTGATCGCACACGATCTTAGAATATCCTCTAGAGTCTGAATAGTCTGCTCAACTTTCCCATCTGTCTGCGGGTGAAAAGTTGTAGTGCCAAGTCCCTTCTGAAAAGACTTCTAGAAATGGGATGTGAACTGGTTACCCCTGTGTGAAATAATAGCCAATGGCACCAGATAAAGTCTAACCAGCTCCCAAATATAAAGTTTAGCATAATCCTCATCTAAATCTATGGTTTTGACTGGGAGGAAATGTGCTGACTTAGTCATTCGATCTACTACCACCCAGATAGAGTCATATTGCCGACGAGTCCGAGGTAAACCTGTAATGAAGTCCATGTTAATTTATTCCCACTTCCAGGTGGGTATGCTGATATCCTGGGTCAAACCTCCTGGTCTCTAGTGTTCTACCTTGACCTGCTGGCAGTTCGAGCACTTGTCTACAAATTCAGCAATGTCTCTTTTCACGTCGTTCCACCAGTAAATGTCCCTCAAGTCACGGTACATTTTAGTAGCACTAGGGTGAATGGAATACCTTGAGTTTTGTGCCTCAGCTAAAATCTTCTGTCTCAACTCACCGATATCTGGCACACACAACCTTCCCTGATAACGGAGCACTCCATCTCCCTCTTGGAGAAAGCCTCAACTTCTTTTCTGAGAACCGCTTCCTTAAGTTTAAGCAGAACTGGATCTTCATCTTGTCTGGACTTAACTTCAACTACCAAAGATGAATCTGGCCCCTTTTTTACTACTGCTCCACCTTTGGCTGAGTCTACTAGTTGCACCCCTAACCGGTCTAGTTTGTGAACATCCTTTGCTAACTCCCTTTCTCCTCCCTCAAGGTGAGCTACACTTCCCATAGATTTCTTGCTTAAGGCGTCAACCACCATATTGGCCTTGCTCGGGTGATACAGTACACTCATGTCATAATATTTCAGGAGCTCTAACCACCTTCTCTGTCGGAGGTTTAGGTCCTTCTGACTAAACACGTACTAAAGACTCCTGTGATATGTGAACACGTCCACGTGAGCTCCTACAAGTAGTGTCTCCATATTTTTAATGCGAATACCACCGCTGCCAACTCCAAGTCATGAGTTGGATAATTTTTCTCGTGAGCTTTAGCTGTCTGGATGCATAGTCTATCACTTCACCCCTCTGCATCAAAATGCAACCAAGTCCAACTCTGGAGGCATCACAATATACAACCAACCCATCTTTTCCTTCTGGCAAGGTAAAAACTGGAGCGGTAGTGAGTCGAGTCTTTAATTCTTGAAAACTCTTCTCACACTCATCCGACCACTGGAATTTTACAGGGTTAGCTTGGTCAGAGGAGATGCTATGGAGGAGGATCCTTCCACAAACCGTCGGTAATAACCTACTAAGCCTAGAAAACTCCTGATTTCAGTAGGAGAGATAGGTTTGGGCCAATCCTTCACTACTGCTATCTTATGAGGATCTACTTGTATTCCTTCACCTGAGACCACATGACCCAAGAAGGTCACAGACTTCAACTAGAATTCACACTTACTAAACTTGGCGAATAACTGGAGATCTTTGAGAGTCTATAATGCTAACCTTAGGTGATTGGCATGCTCTTCCGCATTTCTGGAGTACACCAGAATGTCGTCGATAAATACGACGATGAACATATCTAGGTACGGATTGAAAACCCTATTAATTAGGTCCATATAGGCTGCTGGGGCATTAGTCAACCCAAAGGACATCACCACAAACTCATAGTGACCATACCGAGTTCTAAATGTTGTTTTCAGTATGTCACTTTCTCTAACCCTTAACTAATGGTATCCTAACCTGAGATCGTCTTGGAGAAACAAATGGCTCCCTGAAGCTGGTCAAATAGGTCATCAATTCTAGATAGGGGATATCTGTTCTTGATTGTGACTTTGTTCAGCTGACGGTAATCTATGCACATTCTGAGGGTACCGTCTTTCTTACGCATGAATAGCACTAGAGCACCCCAGGGAGAGATGTTGGGTCTGATAAAACCCTTTTCAAGAAGATCTTTTAATTTCTCTTTAAGCTCATCTGGAGCCATTCTGTAAGGAGGGATGGAGATGGACTGAGTATATGGAAGGAGATCTATCCAAAGTCTATTTCCCATTCAGGGGGAACTCCAAGAAGATCTTCAGGAAATACATCTGGGAATTCACTGACAACTGGAACTGACTAAATGGTTGGGGTCTCAGAGTTGGAATCTTTGACCCGAACCAGATGATATAGACACCCTTTGGAAATGAGTTTCTGGGCCTTAAGGTAGGAAATAAACCTACCCTTAGGTGCTGAACTGTTGCCTGACCATTCTAACATGGGCTCATCTGGAAACTGAAACTTGAAAACTCTTGTCCTGCAGTCAACTGAGGCATAGCAGGAGTGTAACCAATCCATGCCTAGAATAAGGTCGAAGTCAACCATTTCTAGCTCTACAAGATCAGCTGGAATGATTTTATTCAAGACTAAGACTGGGCAGTTTCTATACACCCGACTGGCTCTAACTGACTCACCAACTGCGGTGGAAACTAAGAAGGGTTATGAGAGGACCTTTGGACTGATCCTAAACTGAACTGCTACATATGGAGTTACAAATGAAAGAGTAGCTCCTGGATCTAGGAGGGCGTACACGTCTAGATGAAAAAGATGCAACATACCAGTAACTACGTCAGGTGAAGTTTCCTGATCTTGGTGAGAAGAGAGAGCATAAAAACGATTCTGGCGCTGACCGCCATCTATACCTAATGGGTTGGCCTGGTGAGCTGATCGACCTGCTGGAGCTGATGAGGTAGTGGATAGTGATCTTCCTCGCCTTGCTGATGGGCACTCCCTAAGCCTGTGTCCAAGTTGTCCACACCCTAAATAGCCCTCTCATCCCTGAAGGCATTCTCCAAGGTGATTTCTACCACACTTGGGACAAGCTGGATACTTGTTTCCTGTATTGGGGGCCTGAGACTGAATGCCATAAGGCCCACCCCTCTGATCCTGGCGGGATCAAAAGGTCGGGGCGCTGGCTGAGCTAGGTGCTAGGGCCCTGTGCTATTGCTGTTGTGGGCGGCTACCACCACCAGATCTCTGGTGGCCAAAATCTGTATGACCAGTTCTTTCCCTCTTGTTTTTACGTTCCAAATCTTTCAGCTTCTCTGCCTCAATCTGCTGGGCATACACAATTAAGATAGAAAGATCCATGTCCTTGATTGGCATTGTCGTTCTGCACTCTTTGAGGACCCGGTTAGACACTCCATTTATGAACTTCACCATGCGAGCCCTCGGCTCGGCCACCATCTTTGGAGCATACTTTGATAGTCTAGTAAACTCCAGAGCATACTCCTCCACTGTCCGATTGCGCTGTCGCAGGTTCATAAACTCAGCCATCTTAGCCTCCCTCAATTCCCGGGGAAAGAACCTATCCAGAAAAGCTGTATGAAACTCCTCCCACTGCTTCTGCTAACCTCCCCTCTTTCCACTGCTCATACCAAACCTGGGCTACCCCTTTTAGCTGGTACGCAGCCAGGTCAGCACTCTCAGAGGAGCTGACACCAATGATCCTAGTAATCTTCCTAACCTCATCTATAAAGCCTTGTAGGTCCTCTCCCACCTTTGTTCCGTGAAAGTCTGGAGGGTTCATCCTGGTGAAATCCCGCACCCAGGCATCAGCTGCAGACCTACTTATGGCTACTGGAACCACCTTCTAGTTCACTTGATTGGTGACTATTTGAGCTAGCAACTGAATGGCCGCCCTGAATTCTACAGTGGATAAGGATTCATCCTGAGGAACTGCTGGAGCTGGTGGAGCGGGTCTGTTGGTGTTTTTGGTTGTTCGTCCATTTCCATGTCGAGGAGGCATTGTTCACTGAAAAGGAAAAGGACATGATTTAGAAAGACGTCTTTGGAGATGGACTTTAATGCACGATAAAGAAAATGAACAAAAGGGGAATTTTCCTAATAACATCTCATAGCCTCCTCTTCATAAGTGTGACACGCTTCACACCCATGAAAAGGACTCTACTCGATGCGGCTTTCAGACTTGCCGAGGATACTCTAAACCTGTTCTCTGATACCAAGTTCGTCACACCCCGAGCCTACATCCTGGACGCAACATGATACTTGAAGCCACAAATGACCCCAAATCAACCCCTAGGCTATCATACACTAACGTTCTAAGTAAACATGCACAACGGAACTTAAAATAATAGCATAAATTATTTAAGAAAAAAAATCTAAAAGTAAAGGTTCAAATCTTTGAATACACTGAAGAAACTGAAAGCCATATCTGTCTGAAAGCCATCTAACTGAGGAGTTTTTGGGACAAACCCCCAGCTAACTCTAAGTCTAAACAAAACCAAATGAAATAAATAAACAAAGCCCTCGAATGAGGAGGACTCACACTCTGATCTGCTGAAATGGAATGCTCTGAAACTGAAGTAACTATTTGTGCTGAACCAAAGGACCTACAGCTGTATCATTCATGAAAAGCATGCATTAGTACTTTGAATGTACTAAGTGAGTGGGAGAAACATACTGAATGTAAAGTCTGAACTGAAAATGACACGCCATGACCAACAAGTAAGCTGAACTGAACTACTAATATAATCTTAAATGGTCAAGACGACCCTGTCTGATGGTCAAGGACATGCCCTGAGTCTGAAACACTGAATCTGAGATATTGTACTGAACTGAGCTGCTTATTCTGATACTAGACTGGACTGACTAGTGGGAGAGCTATAACCAACATTTAACCACGTGAGCTAGACGTGGAGTCTAATGTATACACCCCAACGGTAGGACCCAATATACCTTGCCAGTGTATAAAGGCATGGACTATGAAAATAACTATCAAAAGGGGGCCGTTAGGCCAAGTAAGTAAAACCTAAGGTGGCAATGTAGTTTTGGAACCTCGGTGCACTGGAACACCGGCCATTTCGGTGCTAAGTTCTACTCCCACTGGATAACCCTATTACTGGTACCAGATTTAGAAACTGAGTTTTAAGAATGGTCAGAGCTGCTTAGCTAAAATCGTCATAACCGTCTAAAGAACAAACTGATAACTGAACTGGGGTCTGGGGATGGTCAGAGCTATAACTAAATGTCATGACACTCTAATGGACCAAATAACTGTAATTTGAATCTGAGTCTGAAAACTGGGAGGCATCACTAACACCTCAAAAATAAACTAGAGTCAAACTGATCAATTGATAATTTTTCTGAATAACACTGAGGAGCTAGCATTCTGGCTGAGACTAAACTGATATGATTCTGGAGAGATTCTAGTTCTAACTGTTATAGACTACTAGCAGCTAATAGAGAATTCATCTTATCCCAATAGTATGGGAATTTCATAATATAGAGAAATTTCAAGAATTATAGGAATTTCATTCAATGAACTAAAGCCATTCTAATTCATGGGATATTTACCCAACATATATGCATAGCAAGAAATTCTAGGAATTCAACCCAAAGCATTCTTCATTCACTAGAGGGAATTTAGCAAGTAAAATCATTACTCAAAAAATTAGGGCTTAAACTCACTTTTTGCATGAACACTGACAATATGATAAGAAATTTATGAGAATTATATCAACAATATACATGAACATCATTCTCAGTGAAATCAATGAAAATAAATATGAATACTCTTCCTATTTGAAAGCTCAGGGTTTAAAATTGATAAAAGAAATTGAGCCGGAATTTGGGGACACAAGGGAAGAACAATCCCCTTGCTAAAACCTCACATACTTGATGAAGAACCCCCGAAAATCTTGAGAAATTGAGCAGAAGAAAACTGCCCTAGTTCTTGCTCTGAGAATTCCTGAGAGAACTTATAGTCTCTTTTCTTTTGAGTTCTTGAGTGGGGAATGAGGAAAAGGACCCGTTACCCCCACTAAAACATTTGAAAGTGCAATAAAAACGACGCGGTTTAATGCTTTGGAGAATAGGAATTTACTAAGTAGTCCCTAGAAATTCGCTGGAAAAACTGTCAGGTGTTCCTAACGGGTGACCTAACGACTCGTTACCAGGTCCAATGAGCCGTTGGATCCTCTCGTCAAGTTCACTGGAAATACTGTACTAATCCCTAATGGTCACATGACGAGTCGTCATGACTGGGAACGACTCATCATGTCATCCATCAGGTACGCTGGTAATAAGGCAAGGAAGGACTGGAAACGAAGGACCTGACAAGTCGTTATTGCTGATGACGACTCGTGGTGACCTTCCGTCAAGTACACTATCTACTTCTCAAATTCTAAAACGCTGTCTTGGCAACGGGCAACTTAACGAGTCGTGCAGCCTGACAATGACTCGTGGGGAACCCTTCCCGACCCAAAGGCTTGGGAGCACTAGCCATTTCGCTTAGGGTTGAAGACCTTTTGGAAGATCCTCGTGAGTTAGATAGGGAAGATGAAACCATTGTCAATGCTTTTGGCAATGCTATCGAAGCAGGAATTCTAGTCCGTTGTACATTCCGTTGGGAACCACTAACTCATCATCTAGGCATCCTTCTCACGGTTGACCTGATGAGTCGTTGGGCCACTTAACGACCCGTCAGGTTAGTCATTTTGCAACTTTTTTGCAGTTTTCTAGATTTTCTTAGTTAAGTCCTAGATATTGATTTTGAGCTTCCAGGGCATTACACCATAATAGATACATAGAGAATTCACAAGTTGGGTTAAAACCCCATAGATTTATCAACTTAGAAATCATAAGAAATTGAGGAGGGATTGGGAATGGGAGTGGATGAATACATACATTCATAACCGTCAATACCTAGAAAATTTTTATTTCACAACCCTCTTAAAAACCCAAATGAAAGTAAAGAAGAATTGATGAACTTCTAGGCTTGATCACCCTTAGAAATTTCTAGGATTGCATGCATGGAAAGGGATAGGCTTTTAATGCACTAAACCCTATTAAAACACACTTATCTGAGCTTAAAAAGACATAATTTAGGCCTTAGGAGCTCAGGAATTATTGAAAAGCCCATAATAAATTCGCAGGAAAATACACACTACCAGTCCCAACGAGGGACTGGACCACTCGTCATCAAGGACCACGACTCGTGGTCTGCTCTCATCACCAGTACTAGCTTATCATCACCGTCACTACGAGGGACACCACGACTCGTGGTGTACCCAATGACCCGTGGTGACTAGTCGTTGGAAGCACTACTAAACCTTCAACGTCCAAGTCAAACTCTTGATCACAGCCAACGTAATGACTTGTGATGCTGACCACAACTCGTGGCTTCACTCGTGGTCATCCCCCAACCCAAAAATCCAACCAAGTCCACCCTTCACTCCAAGAGTCACCTAATGACTCGTGGTGCACCTCATGGGTCTCTAGACAACTCATCCTGTGACCTGGTGAAGCTGTTTTCTCTGTTTCAACCCTCAAGTCTAATATTAGGATTTTTGGGGTATTACAGATTACCTCTACTATGGAAGAACAGTTTGATTACCCCTTCGGGTGACTTGTATGGATTACCCCTTTTTAGTATGATTTATTTGAATTGCCCCTATTTTGGGATGACTTATTTGTATTACTCTTTTTTTGAGATGACTTGTTTGGACTACTCCTATTTTTGGATGACTTGTTTAGATTACATTGAATTATTTTATTACAACTATTTTAAAATTTATTATTATTATTATCATGATTATTTTTATTTTTATTTTTATTATTTAAACTCTTTCTGGGGGACATTCACTGAGTAACCAGTACTCAAGCATACCATCTTTATTTTTTGTGGTTTGTTTAGTAATGATGCTGGCATATTCTTATGCCCATTTGCCATGTTTTTACCCATTTTTTCCTTATTTTGAGATCATAATCCTTATGAAATGCATGAATTCATGTTTATGTGTGTCTCATGAGCTAACAACTACTTCAGATGTTTAGAGCAGGAAACTAAGGAAAAAAGACTCAAAATGACCCAAGGTATGAAGGAAGAAGAGTTTGCAAAATTTGGCCTAGCGAGATAGCTGGCGTGGCACACCTAACCCCTAACTTCATAGAAAATTGTGCTCAAGTTGGTGCGTTAGGTGGTGTTGCGCACCAGGTCCTTAAATTCAGAAGAATTTTTTATGCAATTAAATGTGTCTATATATGGATGGTAGCTTGGGAGGGTGAAGAATGGACAGGAGCGCAAGGTGTCCATGTTAATAAAGAAGATGGGCTAATGTTGCAAATGGCCATTTCTTGATTTCAAGAAAAAAGAAGAGAACCAAAAAAAGGTCCTTACTCATTAAGGTCATATTTGTAATAGTCTCTCCTTTTCCTTACTTAGTATAAATAGGAGTTTTTTTAATTTTCATAGTAGATTTTTCATGACTTTGAATAAAGAATATTTTGAGTGTATGTAAATTTCTTAACTTTTGTCTAGCTTTGAATTGTTAATTGTGTAGAGAGGAGGGTTTCAAGGGAGACATCTACCTTGGGGTGTTTCTAAGAACT
Organism: Datura wrightii; assembly: GCA_035772735.1. Lineage (NCBI taxonomy): Eukaryota > Viridiplantae > Streptophyta > Magnoliopsida > Solanales > Solanaceae > Datura > Datura wrightii. The sequence goes on from JASDFA010000018.1 coordinate 108,993,963, forward strand.
TGGTGCCTATTGGATTACAGATTTGAGGTCATTGATCATTAACAGGGGTTTCTTGTACTTCCAATTTTGTCCCAAGTTAGTTATCCTTTACTCTTTTCTTGTACCAAATTTTGCTCAACACCATGGCGAGATGAGTGGAGTGGCGCACCAGAAACATTCCAGACTTAGAAAAATTTTCCAACACTTTGGTGCGTTGGATGGAATGGCGTGCCAGGCTCAGAGCTTTAGAAAAGTTTACTAACAACTTGGTGCATTGGCTGGTGCGGCGCAGCAGAGGGCAAAATTCAGAAGAATTTCAAGCCGAATTTCAGGTGCAGTGAATGGTGAGGCACGCCAGGTGCATTCCGAGATGGATTTTCAAGTTTAAAAGTTGCACTTCTCAAGGGAAAAGAGTCATTGGATCCCATGCTTATAAATATAACATCTAGGGCATTTTGTTAGTAATCTTTCATCGTATTGATCAGTTTGTACATAGTTCTTGGAGGAACAGACAAGTTCATTTTCTAGGTTTCTTCTATAACTTATGTTTGTTATTTGAATGATGAATTCTTTAGTTTTTCGATTGAACATAAGTGGCTACACTCTTGTTCTGGGGTTTTGTCCATAGCAGATGGTTGAATTTTGAAAGTTTGTTTATGCTAGTTCTTAGTTTTTCATTAAAGGTTGTTATACTTGCTTATTTTCATTACTTATTCGTTAGATTGATCATCTCACGAATATAATATGTTGGCTTTTGGTTGAACTCGGGAGAGGGAACCAAGAGGGTTAAAAGTAAGTGTAGAACAGGTTTCAATGACTATTGTCTATTGGGTTCAAGATTGATTTCATTGTCGAGGATAGGAACATACCCTTCAACCATGTTAAGTTGAATACAAGTAGCCACAATCCTCATCTCATGCTTCTCTTGCGACCATAGGGATATAGATATTAGGGTTCATGGGATAATTCTTGGATGTTTGGGATAATGGCAAGAAATGGGATAGTAACTTGCCACTAAAAACATTAGGAAGAATTAGTCTAGCGTATTCAAGTCTTAAAATTCAACCTAAAGCAAAACTGCCAATACCCTAGATTCTATCATCATTTCAATTTACAACATTTGTTAAAAATAATTCAATTCATTAGTTAATTTACTTTTCAATTTTAGTAGTATAATTTCCAAACCATTCCCCATTTTTATGTGTGTTTATATTAGAATAGTGAAATAAAGTGTTAACCTTGAGCAAGTAATCTGACAAAGTCTCCGAGGGATCTATAATTGGGACTTCACTATCCTATATTACTTGATGACTTCGTACTCTTGGGCGACATCAAGTTTTTGGCGCACGTTGTCAGGAACTTGAAAATTGATTAATTATTTGTAAGTTAGGATTTTTATTCTGTTATTCAGTATTTTACGTTTGTTTGTTGGTTGTTGAAGTTTGCAGGTGTTGAGTTTAGTGTATGCCAGCTACTAGAAGTCAGGGACCACCTTTGCCTCATTTTGATCCAAAAATTGAGAGAACTTCTCGCAGGTTAGTAATTGCAAAAACCATGAGCAAGCATAGGGCAACAACTAGGAGAAGATTCCAGTGCTTAACTTTGCCCGACCAAACTTAGAGAATGCTTCTAAAAGAATCATTAAGCAGTCAATCACTGGAAATTTTGAGTTGAAGGAGGGAACCATGTGGTTCATTCAGAATACTTGTCAATATCAGGGTAAGCCGCACGAGGATCCCCTTAGACATCTGATGATGTTCGTGGAGCTTGGTGAGAACTTTCTGTCACGCTCCAAAATTGGGGTAGGGCGCAACTGGCATTTGATTCATGATTAATCGAGAAGCCGGCTATATAGCATTTGAAAATGTAACTCTAAGGCCGACCAAGCCACCTGTCACAACCAAAAAAGATAAATACTAGACCTATAAGGTCTTAATAATGATGAATAAGCAATCTAGAAAGCCGACAAGACTGTAATAAAGTTAAATAGAGCAATGCAACACCAATACGACTACACAACTAAAACTACTATACAAACTAGTCCATATCAGCCTCTACACAGTAAACAAACGAAATGCACCAGACTGGGCCCTGGCCTACCCATGCTATAGACAAAACTCAAAATAGTCAAAACTAGTACATGGCTCTAGAAGAGAGAAGCATACCACTATTCTGCTGAAATCTAGCTCCTATTGCATTTGATGATTTGAGTCTTGGCTTGTACCTGCAGCATGGTTGCAGGAGGGGTCCCTAGATGAATGGATGTCAGTACGAATAAAATGTACTTGTATGTAAGGCTAAAAACTATAAACATATAAGATAACAATGATAACTGAGCCAAAAATAAGGAATAGTAACAACCCAGAATCCTGAATATCGAAACCTGACAATAACTCAATATTAAAGTGTAAATGCAACCATCTAATGCACAATAAAAACAATAACTGAAATGTCAGTGGCCAGCTAGACCATAAAATCCATATAAAATTCATCCAGCTAGTTTACCACACCGAGTAAAATAAAAATGCCTCCATTCGGTGTACCACATCGAGGTAAAATTCATTAAGTCGGTGTACCACACTGGAATAAAACAAATAAATCTAAATCATAATCATAAATGGAGCTGGTATGTCTTATACTGGGTCAATTTAACACAACATAGAAATGATGAATACTAAATATGTGGCCTGCATGGGTGTCAAGATACGCACGTACACCCGGATCATAGACACAAGACAAAGAGCCCCGAGAGACCCCAAGTCGACCCATGGCATGAGCATACATCTATTTCAATCACATAAGCAGAATATTGAAGATAAGGCATATCGAAAACATGGAATAACATAATACATCAAAACATCTGAAACACTAAGACATACTAGTTGAGTACTGAACATTTGTCTGAAAGCCTCTAATACATACGATGGGTTAATGGAACAACACCCCCAACTAACCCGAACAAGCACTGAAACAAAAAGTAGCAACATGTCTATCAAATAGCCCTCGAAACATGAGGACTCGCCAACTGCGCTGGAAGCGACTCCGAGACAATTTATGGGTGAGGGTGAGCCTGAAAGCTGGGGCCTGTATCAAGAAACGATACGACATAGAAAGTATGCAGTCAGTATGTGGAATGTACTAAGTATGCAAGGTAAGTAAAACGGATATTTAAAACATATAAAACTCATAAATTATCAAAATAGTAGGACATCATGCTCATATCATAAACATCATAACATAACATAAGGCTCAAGGTTTTTCAAAACATTCGTAATGCAATCATACTCATAATCATAAGAGAAAAGCTTTATTTAACATGACTTGAGCCAATATACATAATCATAAACATGCATAAATCATGAGGAACAGTGGGAGATTCTCTTAACCAACATAACCCATACGAGAACACATGAAGCCCTACTTGTAATCCTAGTCAGAAGGGTGTTCGTACCTTGCCAAGGGTAGGACCATGAAAGTGTGATATCACCATGAAAAGGGTCATTTGGGCTTGGAACATTCACATAGGAGGTCCCAACATACCTACGGTGGCACGTAGTTTATGGGATCTGGGTAGAACCTAAGTCCCGAACCCACTCGGTGTTCTATACTACTCCCAACACATATATATTGCTCATAGTATAACTTGCATGAGTTCATGGGCTAGTTGAATCATGATAATCATAAACATGCTTGTACATATGTGAACTAGCCATGAATTAAGGCCCGTAAGTCGGCCAAAACATAATTCATAAGTCATAAGGTTCATACAAACTTGTAAATCATGCATATAGCTTGAAATTCATAAAATCGTGATGGGTAATATCATTGATCCATAATTCGAATCATAATTCATTCTAGACTTGTGAATATCATCAATGGAAATAGTAGATCATAAATCGATTTATCGTGGGTCATGCATAATTAGGCTTAATTTCATAGAAATCGAAATTGATACAATTATAAATGATTTAAATAATAAAAACTGATTAAAACCCATACATTATGATGAGAATCTAAAATCACAAAACCCATTATAAAATCATTAAACTTTTGTAAAAATCATCTTCAAAACCCCATGAGCTTTTAATAAGATTTTTTCAAAGAGGATGGGCATGGGTGTGGAAGAAATTACCCATTGATAGCCTTACATACCTGAGAATAACTGGTTCTTAACTTCCCTTGATTGCCCAAGAAGGAAATTGGAAGAATTGAAGAGAAGAGCCTTGAATCACATTAGATTACCTCTCTATGTTCTTGCATGCATGAATGGGGACTTAGAATAAATTATCCCCCTAAAACCCCACCTTTCATAAGCTAAAACGACATAGTTTAGGGTCTCTTAGCATGGAAAAGTAGAAAATGCCCTTAATGAATCTGCCCTGAAAACTGGCCTGGTGGAACTAATGGACGAAACCAATGGGTTGTTAGAGCTAGCGACGACCTGTTATATCGCTCGTGGTTTGCACTGTCGTAGCTTACTTCGGGAACTGACCAACAAACGTACAAGACGACTCTTCCTATGGAAGAATGATCTGTTACATTGTCTGTTGTTTGCTTATCACAAAATCTGAACCTGCTTACCACGGGCCTCACCACATCTCGTGGTTCCTTCCAATGAGTCGTGGTCCAGATCCTTCATCTACACTGGAATTCCTTGTACCAAAACAACGAACGCTAACAACGACTAGTTACAACCCACAACAAGTCGTTGGAAAGACCCGTTGTATGCCACCTGCTCAACCCAACCTCTTCCAACACCCGCTGACAACGGCATGTTTTTCCCAATAATGAGTCATTGTGTCTTCTGTTATCTCTACTGCCACCCAGCCTTACCTAACCAACGACTGCATATAATAGCCCATGGTTTGATACCACGAGTCATTCAATGGTCCATTCTGTGAAATTTTCCCCATTTCAGTACTTTTCAACTTTTAACTCCCGGGTCTATTCTCAAGCAATTTTGGGGTATTACAATATCCCCCCCTTGGGGACATTCGTCCTCGAATGTAGGAAACAAGCCGAAAGAGAGACATGCAACTATTATATTCAAATAATGATCATTTAAATTGAAACCTTACGGAATGACTACCTTTGATTCATAACACATAGCTGAACTGACCTTATGTTTCACATACACCTCCATACACATAATTGAAACTTGAACACATGAACTGAATATAAAAACTAAATATAGTCATAGAGCACAACTGATACCTAAAGTCGAAACTGAGCCGGTAGAGAACAAATGCGGGTATCTTGCCATCATATCCTCATTGGCTTTCCATGTAGCTCCTTCAACATGATGATTTCTCCATAATACTTTAATAAAGCTACTTATTTGTTCCTTAGTCTCCGAAGTTGACGGTCCAATATTTCCATAGAATTTCTTCATAGCTGAGGCTATCTTTTACTTCGATGTTGTCCACTGGGAATACTAGAGCTAGATCTCCCAAGAACTTCTTCAAAAGAGACACATAAAACATGGGATGTACGACAGATAACTCTGAGGGCAGGTCCAACTCATACGCTACTTTACCAACTCTTCTTGTAATCCGGTAGGGACCAACATAAAGGGGACTGAGTTTTCCTTTCTTCCTGAACCACATGACTCCCTTCATGGGAGATATCTTTAGAAATACACAATCGTCTACCTCGAACTCCAGATCCCTTCTCCTTACATCAACATATGATTTCTGACAACTCTGAGTGGTTTTTAACTGATCCCTTATCAATTGGACCTTTACCGCAGCCTCATGAACCAATTCAGGCCCTATCATAGCTGCCTCACCAACCTCAAACCATCCTATGGGCGATCTACACCTTCGCCCATAAAGAGCCTCGAACGGCGCCATCTGTATGCTAGAGTAATAGCTATTATTAAAGGCAAACTCGATCAAGGGAAAATGATCATCCCCGCTACCTTTGAAATCCATCACATATGATCTCAACATGTCCTCAAGAGTCTGGATTTTTCATTCATCTTGGCCATCCCTTTGCAGATGAAAGGCTGTGCTGAGCTTAACTTGAGTCCCAAGCCCCTTCTGAAAAGACCGCTAAAACTAGGAGGTAAACTGAGTACCTCGGTCTGAAATAATAGACAAGGGAACTCCATTAAGTCGAACCAACTCCCAAATATACAATTTAGCATAATCATATACTGAATCTATGGTTTTCTCTGGCAGGAAATGTGCTGCCTTGGTCAACCTGTCGACCACCACCCAAATAGAGTCATATTGCCGGCGAGTACGGGGCAAACCAGTTATGAAGTCCATATTGATTTCTTCCCACTTCCAAGTAGGAATGCTAGTATTCTGAAGTACGCCTCCCGGCCTTTAGTGCTCGACCTTCACTTGCTGACAGTTCGGGCCCTTGGCTACGAATTCTGCAATATCCCTCTTCATGCCTTTCCACCAATATATTTCCCGCAAATCATGATACATTTTGGTGGCACCCGGATGGATAGAGTACCTAGATCCATGTGCTCATGCAATATCTGGTCCCTCAAATCATCTACATCCAAAACACACAGACGACCTTGGTACTGCAACACACCATCTCCCCCTTGCAAGCAAACCTCGTCCTTCTGACTCCGTACGACTTCTTTCAGCTTTAACAACATTGAATTCTCATCTTGTCTAGCCTTCACATCGGTCACCAAGGACGATTTGGATCCGTTTTGCACCACAACGCTGCCATCAGTCGAGTCAACCAATATAACTCCCGACCTTGCAAGTCAATGGACATCTTTCACCAACTCTTTTTTCCCGCATCCACGTGGGACATACTCTACATAGAGAACCTACTAAGTGCGTCCGCTACCACATTAGCCTTATCGGGTGGTAAAGAACACTCATATCATAGTCCTTAAGTAGCTCCAACCACCTCCTCTATCGAAGATTGAGATCCTTCTATATAAACACATATTGCAAGCTCTTGTGGTCCATAAATACATCCACGTGCACCCTATATAAGTACTATTGCCACATCTTCAATGAAAACACCATCACAGCCAACTCAAGATCATGGGTCGGGTAATTCTTCTCATAGATTTTCAACTGTCTTGAGGCATACGCTATCACTTTCCCATGATGTATCAACACACACCCAAGTCCGATTCTCGAAGCATCACGATATGCTACAAAACCATCGGTACCATCGGGTAGGGTCAACACTGGTGCTGAAGTGAGTTGAGTCTTCAATTCCTAGAAGCCTTTCTCATAAGCCTTCGACCAATGGAACTTTACCTTTTTCTAAGTCAACCTAGTCAATGGTGCTGCAATTGATGAAAAACCCTCAACGAATCTCCGGGAATACCCTGTCAGGCCCAAGAAACTCCGAATTTCTAAAGGATTCATCAGTCAGGGCCAATTCTTTACCGTTTCAATTTTCTGAGAATCTACTTTGATGCCCTCACTCGATACCACATGGCCTAAAAATGTCATGGAGTCCAACCAAAATTTACACTTGCAGAACTTTGCATACAACTAACGTTCCTTGAGGGTCTGAAGCACTACTCTCAAGTGAGCGGCATGCTCCTCCTTGCTCTGAGAGTATACAAGGATATCATCGATGAACACGATCATGAACATGTCTAGATATTGCTTGAATACCCTGTTTATCAAGTCCATGAAAGTTGTAAGGGCATTGGTTAGTCCAAAAGACATAACTACAAACTCATAATGGCCATACCGTGTCCTGAAGGCTGTCTTCAGGATATCACACTCTCGAACCCTGAGTTGGTGATACCTGAACCTGAGAACTATCTTTAAGAAACATCTAGCACCCTGGAGCTTGTCAAAGAAATCATCAATCCTGAGTAAGGGGTACCTTTTCTAGATGGTGACCTTGTTCAACTACCAATAATCACTACACATGCGAAGGGAACCATCCTTCTTTCGGAAAAATAACATCGACGCACCCCATGGAGACTTGCGCGGTCTGGTAAAGCCTTTATCTAACAAGTCCTTCAACTGATCCTTCAACTCCGTTAGCTCGGCTGGAGCTATCCTGTAGGGAGGAATAGAGATGGGCTGCGCATCGGGTAAGAGATTAATGCTGAAATCAATTTCCCTCTCTAGAGGAACACCTAGCAAATCATCAAAAAAAACTTCCAGATATTCACATACCACTGGAACTGACTGGATATTCAGGGTCTCGGACTCAACATCCTTAACCCTAACTAGGTAATACATGCAACCCTTAGAAATCATTTTCCTGGCCTTAAGATATGAAATAAACCAACCGACTTGTACAAATGAATTTCCCTTCCACCCTAAGACTGGCTCACCCAGAAACCTAAACTCTACTGACTGGGTTCTACAATTAATCGAAGCATAACATGCAAACAACCAACATTCACAAAATGACGTCAAAGTCAGTCATATCTAACTCTACTAAGTCTGTGGAGGTGACTTTATGCAACACTGTAATGGGGCAACCTCTATACACCGCCTAGCTACAACTGAATCACCGATTGGAGTAGAGACTGAGAACGGTTCTGACAAAATTGTAGGGCTAACTCTAAAACTACTAGCAATATAAGGGGTCAGGAAAGACAAAGTATCTCCTGGATCTAACAAGGCATAAGCATCAATATGGAAGACTTGCAACATACCAGTGACCACATTTAGTGAAGCCTCCTGCTCCTGGAGGGGTACTAGAGCATAAAACCTATTTTAGCGCTGACCGCCTGCTGAAATAGTAGAGGCACCCTGCTAAGGGGGACGTGCTGTTAGAGCGGCAAAACTAGCTGAAGGGAAACCACTGACTCTGTGTCCGGGTTTGCCACACCCGAAACAAGTATCTGCGTTGACTAGGCACCTCCCAAGATGATTCTTGTAGCACTTCGCACAAAATGGAAAAGTGCGCTCCATCTGCATGCTACCCTAATCCCTCGATCCTGAAGCCCTGCTCGTTAATCTCCCCTGAACCTAGATGGCGTGCTGGCCGATGATGGAGCTGGAGCGATAGACCTGTGTTGGGACTGCTGACGTTGTCGACCCCTTGACCTGACCTGAAAACCCTATAGCTGTCGGTCCTGGACCTCTTTGCTTCCCTCTACCTCCGGTAGACCGACTCCATCTACTGTGCATGCAGTACAATACGGGGATAGTCAATATCCCAATGAAGCATGGGGATCCTGCAATCCTTTTCCAAGTAATCCGCCACCCCAGGCATAAAATGGCTCACCCGAGCCCTCTCATCCGCCACCAAATCCTTTGCATACTTGGATAATAGGGTGAACTCCAATGCGTACTCCTGAACGGATATGTTTCCCTACTTCAAATTAACAAACTCAGCCTCCTTAAGATCCCGCATCTCCCGAGGGAAAAACCGATCCATAAATGTCACTTGAAACTCCTCCCAACCTGTCAGGCCTACACCGATTGCCCTGGAATCTCTCCACTGCTTAAACCATATATGAGCCACCCACTTTAGCTGATAGGAGGTTAAGTCAACACACTCCCCATTGTTCACTCCCATAACCTGGGTGATCTTCAGAATCTCCTTAATGAAATTGTGGGGGTCCTCATCCACCTTCAACCCCTTGAACTCAGGAGGGCACATCCTCAAGAAATCCCTTACCCTGGCTTCCACCGCGTTCCCATTATGAGGTTAATGCGCCACTGTCTGATTCTGAGCCTAGGCTGTCATGGCCTATGCCAGCGTCTGAATCGCTGCCCTAAACTCAGCGTGGGCAGCTAGCTCTGGTGTGTGCTCCTCTTGGACAGGTGGGGCTGCCTGATGCTCCTCACCATTCACACCCTCATGATATTACCGTTACCATTTCTTCTAGTGTTCACTCGGCGTGGAGGCATGATTCTGCAAACGTGAGCAACACGAATTAGAGGAGTAAAGGACTTTCATCGCCTAACATAGATCATGAAAGAAGGGAACATTTCCTAAATGTCTCGTAGACTCTTCTTCATAAGTGTGTCACGCTTCACACCCATGAAAAAGACTCTACTAACGCGGCTTTCAGACACCCTAGGACACTTCAAAACCTATGGCTCTGATACCAAGTTTGTCACGACCCGCACGTACACCCGGATCGTAGACACGGGACAAGGAGCCCCGAGAGACCCCAAGTCGACCCATGGCATGAGCATACATTTAATTCAATCACATAAGCGGAAGACTGAACATAAGGCATATCGGAAACATGCCATAATATATTACGTCAAAACATCCGAAACACTAAGACATACAAGCTGAGTACTGAACATTTGTCTGAAAACCTCTAATACGTACGATAGGTTGATGGGACAACACCCCCAACTAACCCGAACAAGCACTAAAATAGAAAGTAGAAACATGTCTATCAAATAGCCCTCAGAACATGAGGACTCACCAACTGCGCTGGAAGAAACTCCAAGACAATCTATGGGTGAGGGTGAGCCTAAGAGTTGGGGACTGTATCATGAAATGATACAGCATAGAAGTATGCGTCCAGTACGTGGAATGTACAGATTATGCAAGATAACTAAAACTGACATTTAAAACATATAAAACTCATAAATGATCATAAGAGTAGGACATCATGCTCATATCATAAACATCATAACATTACATAAGGCTCAAGGCTTTTCAAAACATTCGTAATGCAATTGTACTCATAATCATAAGAGAAAAGCTTTATTGAACATGACTTGAGCCAATATACATAATAATAAACATGCATAGATCATCAGGAATAGTGGTAGATTCTCTTAACCGACATACCCCATATGAGCACACATGAAGCCTGACTTGTAACCCTAGTCGGAAGGGTGTCCATACTTGCCAAGGGTAGGACCATGAAAGTGTGATATCACCATGAAAAGGGCCATTTGGACCGTGGACAGTCACATAGGAGGTTCCATTATAGTTACGGTGGTACGTAGTTTATGGGATTCGGGGCAGAACCTAGACCCCGAACCCACTCGGTGTTTGATACTACTCCCAACACATATATAGCGCTCATAGTATAACTTGCAAGAGTTCATGGGCTAATTAAATCATGATAATCATAAACATGCTTGTACATACGTGAACTAGCCATGAATTAAGGCCCGTAAGTCGGCCAAAACATAATTCATAAGTCATAAGGTTCATACATACTTGTAAATCAATCATATAGCTTGAAATTCATAAAATCATGATGGGTAATATCATAAATCCATAATTTGAATCATAATACATGCTAGAATCATAAATATCATCAATGGACATAGTAGATTATAAATCGATTTATTGTGGGTCATGCATAATTAGGCTTAATTTCATAGAAATCAAAATTGATAAAATTATAAAATGATTTAAATAATAAAAACTAATTAAAACCCATAAATTATGATGAGAATCTAAAATCACAAAACCCATTATCAAATCATTAAACTTTTGTAAAAATCATCTTCAAAACCCCATAAGCTTTTAATAAGATTTTCATAAAAAAATCATAAAAGATGGGCATGGATGTGTAAGAAATCACCCATTGATAGCCTTACATACCTGAGAATAACTGGTTCTTAACCTCCCTTGATTGCCCAAGAAGGAAATTGGAATAATTAAAGACAAGAGCCTTGAATCACCTTAGATTACCTCTCTATGTTCGTGCATGCATGAATGGGGACTTAGAATTAAATATTCCCCTAAAAAGCCACCTTTCATAAGCTAAATCAACATAGTTTAGGGTCTCTTAGCATGGAGAAGTTGAAAAGCTCTTAATGGATCTGCCCTGAAAACTGGCCGGGTGGAACTAATGGACGGAACCAACGGGTCGTTAGAGTTAACGATGACTCGTTCTGTCGCTCGTGGTTTGCATTGCTGTAGCTTACTTCCGGAACTGACCAATGGATGGACAGGATGACTCGTCCTATGGAACACAATCTGTTACATCATCCCATGTTTGCTCATCACAAAATCTGAACCTGCTTACCACGGGCCTCACCACGACTCGTGGTTCCTTCCAATGAGTCGTGGTCTTGATCCGTCATCTACACTGGAATTTCTTGTACCTAAACAACGAACACTAACAATGACTCGTTACAACTGACAACGAGACGTTGGAAGACCCGTTGTATGCCACCTGCTGAACCCAACCTCTGACAATGGCTCATTGTTCCCAACAATGAGTCATTGTGTTGTTCATTGTCTCCACTGCCACCCAGCCTTACCTAACCAACAACTGCATATAACAACCCGTGGTTTGATACCACAAGTGATTCCATGGTCTGTTTTGTGAAATCTTCCCCATTTCAGCAGTTTTTTAACTTTTAACTCCCGGGTCTATTCTCAAGCACTTTCGGCGTATTACAATAGGCCTCCTTCGTAATGCATAACTGCAAGTAAGCACACATAACGTGTAAAGCTAGAAAATAGCACTTAAATGCATGTATTCAAAATTTGTATAAATCATAAGGAACTCTGGATGCCCTAAGAGATCCAACAAGATTTATAGATCATGTTCAAAGGGACATTAGAGCTAGCAGACTCGTTAGCTAGTCGTTCGACTTAAGGGAAAGGGATTATGAAATCTTCCCTTGGCCTGAAATATTTCATAACATACATATAAGATAAAGGACAACCATAACAAGACAATCCTAATTCAATAAACACATTTACCCTTAATAGCTTGTGATATCTTTACTTAGCTTAAAATCGTTTACACGTCATCATCTTGGCTCTTTCACAAGATTCAGTTAGCAACCAGACCTTTAAACACATTTAACATCACATGGACATACTGTGACGACCCGAATGTAGACTCAAATCATAACATGGGACAAGGAGACCTAAGATACTCCAACTCAACCCATGGCATGAACATACATCTAACTCAATCAATTAAACTGAATAAATCAACAAGATAATCATAGCGGAAGTCTACATTTAAATTTACATTAGAATATAAAATCTGAAGCTGAATACATCCGTATGTCTGAAAAGCCTCTAAACATGACGAGTTGATGGGACAAGACCCCAACAAACTCAACCAAACTGAAACAAAAAATACATAGAGAAATTCTGAATAAGTCTAGTCCTCGGGAGATGAGGACTCACCAACAACGCAAGATTCGAGCTCTAAAGATGGACTATGAACGGGGTTGAACCTGAGAGTCGAGTCCTATATCATGAACTGATACAACATAGAGTATGCGGTCAATATGCGAAATATACCGTATGATGGGTAAGTAAAACCGCTTAAACAAGTAAATCACTTTAAAGCATGTATAATGTAAGACATAAACATTAAGAATCTGAGAGTAGAGCTTGCATGCATTCTTTCGAAAATCATGATCTCTTTATAACATAACATACATCATATTGAATCGATTGACTCAAAGCTGAAATCTGATATTTATAAGTAAAACTGAACATTGAGTCAAACCTGCTTTAGAACATGTGTCAATATGTATCGGCGAGTACGAGGTAAACCTGTGATGAAGTCCATATTAATCTCTTCTGACTTCCAAGTAGGAATGTTGATATCCTGAAGTACACCTCCTAGTCTCTAATGCTCAACCTTTACTTACTGACAGTTCGGACACTTAGCTATGAAATTTGCAATATCCTTCTTCATGCCATTCCACCAATAGATTTTTCGTAAGTCACGGTACATCTTGGTGGCACCTGGATGGATAGAATACCTGGATCCATGAGCCTCGTGCAACATCCGACTCCTCAAATCACCAACATCTGAAATACATAGGTAACCCTGGTACCGAAGCACACCATCTCCCCCTTTGGAGAAGACCTCTACCTTCTGATTCTGAACGGCTTCCTTTAAATTTACCAAAATTGGGTCCTCATCTTGCCTCGCTTTTACATAAGTCACCAAGGACGATTATGATCCGTTCTGAACAACAACACCGCCATCGATCGAGTCAAGCAACCTAACTCCCAACCTTACGAGTCAATGCACCTCCTTCACCAGCTCCTTCTTCCCCTCATCCACATGTGACACACTCTCCATAGAAAGTCTACCGAGTGCATCCGCTACTACATTGTCCTTACTCGGATGGTAAAGGACACTCATATCATAGTCCTTGAGTAGCTCCAACCACCTCCTTTGCCGAAGATTGAGATCCTTCTGCTTAAACACATATTGCAAACTCTTATGGTCCGTAACACATCCACATGGATCCCGTACAAATAATGTCGCCATATCTTCAAGGCGAATACCACCACAGCCAACTCAAGGTCATGGGCCAGTTAATTCTTCTCATGAACCTTACACTGTCTAAAGGCATATGCTATAACTTTCCCTCACTGCATCAATGCACACCCAATTCCAATCCTTGAAGCATCACAATACACCACGAACCCATCAGTACCCTCCGGTAGAGTTAACACCGGTGCTGAGGTGAGTCGGGTCTTCAACTCTTGGAAGCTCTTCTCATAAGCCTCTGACCATTGGAATTTCACCTTCTCCTGAGTCAATTTGGTCAAAGGTGCTACAATCAATGAGAAACCTTCCACGAACCTTCGATAGTAGCCAGCTAAACCCAAGAAGCTCTGAATATCTGAAGGATTCACCAGTCTAGGCCAATTCTTCACTGCCTCTATTTTCTGAGAGTCCACTGTTATGTCTTCGCTTGATACCACATGGCCCAAAAATGCCATGGAGTTCAATCAAAACTAACACTTGCTGAATTTGGCATATAACTGGCGATCCTTGAGAGTCTGTAGCACTATTCTCAAATGAGCGACATGTTCCTCCTCGTTCCGAGAGTATATCAGGATGTCATCAATAAACACAATCACAAACATATCCAAGCACGGCTTGAACACCCTGTTCATCAAGTCCATAAAAGTTTTAGGAGCATTCATTAGTCCAAAAGACATAACTACAAACTCATAATGACCATACTGCATCCTGAAGGTTGTCTTTGGGATATCGCTCTCCCAAACTCTGAGCTGATGGTACCCGGATCTGAGATCTATCTTTGAGAAACACTTGGCACCCTGAAGCTGATCAAATAAATCATCAATCCTGGGTAGAGGATACCTCTTCTTAACTACTTTGTTCAATTGCTAATAATGAATGCACATACGAAAGGAACCATCTTTCTTTCGGACAAAGAGAATTAGTGCACCCCATAGGGACTTGCTCGGTCTAATGAAACCCTTATCTAATAGGTCCTTCAACTGTTCCTTCAACTCCTTCAGCTTGGCTTGAGTCATTCAATAGGGAGGAATAGATATAGGCTACGTGTCGAGAAGAAGGTTAATACCAAAATCAATCTCCCATTCGGGAGGGATTCCCAGCAAATCATTAGGAAAGACTTCTAGATACTCAAGTACTAGTAGGACAGACTGGATAGTCGGGGTCTCGGACTCAACATCCTTAACCCTAATGAGATAGTACACAAAACCCTTAGAAATCATCTTTCTAGCCTTAAGGTAGGAAATGAAATGACCTACAGGCACAGCTGAACTACCCTTCCATTCTAAGATTGGATCACCCGAAAATCTGAACTCTACTGCCCGGATTCTACAATTAACTGAAGCATAACATGCAAATAGCCAATCCATGCCGAGGATAACATCAAAATCAGTCATGGATAACTCTATCAAATCTGTTGAGGTGACCTTCTGAAGGACTGAGACCGCACAACCTATATACACCCGTCTAGCTACAACTGAGTCACCTACTGGAGTAGAAATTGAGAAGGGTTCTAACAAGACTTTGGGACTAACTACAAAGCTACTGGCCACATAAGATGTCACAAAAGACAAGGTATCCCCTGGATCTAAAAAGGCATAAACATCAAGATGGAAAACTTGTAACATACTAATCACCACATCTAGGGAGACCTCCTGCTCCTAGCAGGATGTTAAGGCATAGAATTTGTTCTGGCGTTGACTGCCACCTATGCTAGTAGAATCCCCTAAAGTGCTGAGCGTGTAGATGGGGCTGTTGAACTAGAAGCTAGGCCTCATCCCCCATCCTGATCCTGTCTTGCTACTGGGCAATCTCTAAGCTTGTGTTTGGGCTTCCCACACCCAAAACAAGCACCTGAACCTGCCAAGCACTGGCCCATGTGCCCCCGACCACATCTGCAACAAGCTGGGATGCTAGAATCTGCGGGTCTGCTGCTCTGAACCCTAAAGCCTGATGCTCCCCCCCTATGATCTTGCCTCAGTCTAGACGGAACATTCAATGTTGAAGATATTGGGGCTGATGATCTCTAGAGGGTCTGCTGTTGGTGCCCACCACCTGACCTCGACTATGAGAATATATGACTATCAGTCTTGGCTTTCTTGGCCTCCTCTCTGTCATATGCACCACCTCCATCTGCTGGGCGTACAAAACTATCTGAGGGAAATCTATATCCTGATGGAGCATGGTGGTCCTGCAATCCTTGTCCAAATAGCCCGCCACTCCATGAACAAACTTGCTCACCGTGCCCTCTGATAGGCTACTAACTCTGGGGCATACTTTAATAGGCAAGTGAACTCCAGGGAATACTCCAACACCGTCATTCTCCCTTGCTTCAAATTTATAAATTTAGCTGTCTTTAGCTCCCTCATCTCACGAGGGAAGAACTGATCTAGGAATGCAACGTGGAACTCTTCCCATATGACAGGCGCTGCTCCAATAACCCTACTATCCTTCCATTGGTGAAACCAAATATGCGCGACCCCTTTCGACTGGTACGAGGCCAACTCCGCGCACTCCACTCCATTCACCCCCATGATTTGGGTGATCTTCACAATCTCATGTAGGAACTCAATGGGCCCTCATCCACTTTTGACCCGAGGAACTCAGCCGTTTCATTCTCAAGAAGTCTCTTACTCGAGCCGCCACTGTATTGCCATTTTGCGGAATAAGCGCAAGTGCCTGCTGATTGACCTGAGCGGTCAAGGCCTGCATGAGCATCTTAATAGCTACCCAAAACTCAGCATTGGCAATTGGCTCCAGTGCCTAGTGCTCCTACACTGGTGGGGCTTGCAGGTGCTAGTTTCCATTGCCATCCTCCTGGCTGTCTCTGTTTCCATTCCTCCTACCATTCACTCTTCGGGGAGCCATGATTCTGCAATCGTGAATAGCATGAATTAGAAGGATAGAGAGACATTTTATCACGCGACATGGATCATGAAAGAAAAAAACATTTCCTAAACGTCTTGTAGCCTCTTCATCATAAGTGTGGCGCACTTCAAACCCATCAAAAGGCCTCTACTTAACGCGGCTTTCAGACGCCCTAGGACAATTCAAACCTATTTCTCTAATACCAAGTTTGTCATGGCCCGAACGTAGACCCGGATCGTAACACGGGACAGGAGCCCCGAGAGACTCCAAGTCAACCTATGGCATGAACATACATCTAACTCAATCAATAAAACTAAATAAATCAACAAGATAATAATAGCAGAAGTCTAGATTTAACTTAAAATCAGAATACACAATCTGAAGTTGAATACATCCATATGTCTGAAAAGACTCTAAATATGAAAGTTAACGGGACAAGACCCCAACTAACTCAACCAAATTGAAATTTAAAATACATAGAGAAAGTCTGAATAAGTCTAGTCCTTGGGAGATGAGTACTAACCAATAACGCAAGATGCGATCTCCGAAGATGGACTATGAACGGGGCTGAACCTGAGAGCCGGGTCCTGTTTCATGAAACGATACAACATAGAGTATGCAGTCAGTATATGGAATGAACCGAGTATGCAGGGTAAGTAAAACCACTTAAATAAGTAAATCACATTAAAGCATGCATAATGTAAAACATAAACATTAAGAATCTTAGAGTAGGGCTTGCATGCATTCTTTCAAAAATCATGATCTCTTCATAACATAACATACATCATCCTAAATTGATTAACTCAAAGCTGAAATCTGATATTTATAAGTAAAACTAAACATTGAGTCAAACCTGCTTTAGAACATGTGTCAATGTATAAATTTCAACAATGATGAACATGTGTAATTGAAATCATGAGGAACAATAGGAGACTTGTCTTTTAACAGACATACCAAGATAGAGCTTATGTGGTCCCAACTATCAGACTCAAGTGGGTAGAGCCATCCAAAGCCTTGCCAGGGATAGGGACAATACCATGATATCGATATCAAGCTCATGGGCCAATAAGGCCGGGATAGCTCACAAGGGAAGTCCCGAAGTAATATATATATAAATATAAACCTACGTTGGCACGTAGTTCTTACGAAGAGGATGATCGACCCTTAGCCTACTCGATGCTAGACACTACTCTCAAAAACATGCATATGCTCTGCATTATTATTCAACGAAGCTCAACATCATCTATTGACAAAGCTAAATCATCAAATACATCTCAAATATGAAATCATGCATATGAGAAGCTTCAACTCAACCATATCACAAGCTGAAAGATAATTGGGAGTCTTCGCTCCAAAACCATATGGTAAGCTTAATTAAAGAAATCATAAATCATACTTTGAACATATGGACCTTGCCCAAAGCTTTATCATACTTGAAAATACTCAATCTATATCGAAAACAAGATTGTGAACATGGGTAGCTTAAAATATGCTTTTCATCATAATATCTCACCATCATCATACATTCATCACTAATCTCATCTTTCATGAACTTTTCATTAATGGGTTTTTTAATTCATAAAGCTAGAAACATGATTTTTAATTGAAAACATTATAAAACTTGCTCATACTTCGTAATTTAATAGTTGAAACATATTTAAATCATACCCATATAGAGAGTTTAGGAATATCATGCATTGGGTTAAAACCCCATAGATTAGACATAGAAAATTCATGATTTAGAGAGGGATTGGACATGGGTGTGAAAGGAATCACCCATTCATAACCCTACATACCTCTTGGTAGCTGATTCTTACACTTCTTTGATAACCCAAGAAGAAATTGAAGAGGAATTGAAGAACACTAAGCTTGATCAACCTATCTCACCTTCCACCTTGCATGCATGAACGTGAATGACCTAAAATGAACTTAACCCGTTTAAAAGTCATCACTCATAACTTAAAACGACGTAGTTTAGGCCTTAGGATCTTAGGAATTATGGAAAAGCCCTTACTAAATTCATAGAAAATTACTAACAGATGGTCCCAATGAGGGACCTAACGACTCGTCCTCTATGGCCATGACTCGTGGAATGATCCGTGAAGTACACTACTTTTCAAATCTGCTGGGCTCATAAAGGAAGACTTAACGATTCGTTACCTGGTGACGATGACTCGTGGTCACCATCCGTGATGTGCACTGCCTCTGATTCTTACCTTTCTTCATCTTGCTGCTCATGACTTCCCACGAATCATGATGACTGACCAAGACTCGTGGGGTCCTCCCGTCAAATACGCTGCCCTTCTTCCTTCTCTTTTCTTACTCACCCACCCTACGACTGACCTAACGAGTCGTGGGGCCTGACACGACTCATGGTCACATCCATGGGATCCCATTTCTCAAATTTTCAACCTCATCCCCTAGGCCTCCCCAAGATTAACCTCATGACTCTTGGGTTGCACCAATGGGTCACCTTACGACCCGTTCTATGACCTGATGCCAAATATTAGTTTTTCTCCGTTTCAACTCCTAGGTCTGATCTTTGGGATTTAAGGGTATAAAACACCCAAACACACACACACACACACATATATAACATAAAATAAGGACCAGATAACAATGCCCACGCTGAAGGGTCTCCAACTCAATGTATAACTACGACAATAATCAACACAATATCCCACTTTAAATGCCTCACTTGGGCTAGACATATCTCAACATTTAACCTCAATAAAACATGAAAATTTAAATTCTTAAATGAATCTTAACATGCTGTCTCAAGACTTGTAAAGAGGTTTCTGGCTCATTCCATTCATAACGCATGAATCCTACTTAAAAGAACGACGAATAGGGCGCCTTACATATCTTTCTTCCAAACGAACTTTTCTTACTTCACTGATCATCGCTTAACCTTCCCAATCTATTGAATTTATAGGCAAGTATTAATCCTAATATGTAACATAAAATGCAGCCTAAAATAACTCACCAAAGGCAGTCAAAATAGCAGCAACAACACACGACAACATCAACAACATTTAGTCATTTTCTCTACTAGTTTTCACTAACTTTTGTGGGAGAAAACAATGGAGAAAATTACCTAAAATGTGCTGTAATTTTTCCCATTAAAGTATAGTATATTTCAAGAAAAATATACTGCCAAAAAGACTAATAAAAACGAGAAAAAATTCATCTTAAAAATAGTTTATCGGCAGCATACTTGGCTGCCAATTTCCAGATTTTTACTTGCAATTTGAGGAGTTTAAAGAGGGCTAAATCCTTACCTTCCTCCTTGGATTCAATCCTTATTCAAAGATGAATATATAGGCAGCATAACCAGCCTTCAAAACTCAGCAACTTCTCTCCAAAACGTTGCCAAAACAAGCTCCAAAAACAGCCTTAGCTCACCTTGCACCTTTGGAAACTAACTCTTACTTGTCTTGTGATTTGCTTGAACTTAGCTTGTGGTTTCCTCTTCAATTTTTCTTGCTCTAACTACTGTAAAAGAGAGAGAGATAAGTCCTTAAGAAAGCAGGTCGATTTTAATTAGGATGGAAAGTTTTTTCACAATCAAAAATCTAATTTTTAAATAGTTAGGGCGGTGGAGGCGCTAGGACTTCATGCCCGCGTCACCACTCGGGATGCTTTGGTAAAATGCCCATAACTTCTTACTCTGAACTCCAATTGATGAGTTGTTTGATGTTCTGAAAACTAGACTCAAAGATCTTAAATTTGATAGGTTGTGAGGCTTCTAATTTATTATATATTGGGAGATATAGTATTTTAAATTTGGCCTTTACTTGTGGAACTTCACATACTCTTTGCTTTTCAGTTCGTACACATTTCCCTTGTCATCTACGACCAATATACAACCCGTAATTCTCTTAACATAGCCTACAAATATCTAATAATCAGCAAAAATTTTCTCCGAGGTGTAACACTTTCACTATCAGAATGTGTCAGATGAGTATGTTAAGCTCATGTTGTTCTCTCTCTCGTTGATTGGTGAAGCTAAAGAGTGGCTTCAGAATGAGACAGCAGGTTCCATCACTATATGGGAGGCTCTTTCCAATAAGTTCATCAATAAGTTCTTCTCTTCAAGGAGGAGAAAGGAGTTTAGAGGAAAGATATCAGGTTTTGTGCAGAAAGATAGTGAGACCTTAGCTCAAACATGGGAATGATACAAGGGCTATTTGAGAGATTTCCTGTACCATTGCATCCAAAGGAGATCAGTGGGCACAACTTTATAAAAGTCTTGAAGCCAGTGTCAAAAAATTTTCTTGACGGTACAGCATAGGGACAAATCTTGCCAAAGAGCTATGATGATATAGAAGCTCTATTGAATCTTATGTAGCTAGAAGTCAAGATTATCATAATTCAATCAGATGTTTTAGATCAGCCAAAGTGACAAGGAAGCTTGAAGTTGATGGTGTATCAACAATTTGAGTAGATATCAGCCAGGTGGTGAATGTGATCAGCAAGTTAGTGACCACACCAGTTGTAAGCCAAGTGAACTAGGTTCAATAAGTTCAAACTCCACCACCATCATGTGAGGTGTGTGGAGAAGGTCATGCTTATTCAGGTTGCCCTCTAAACCCAGAGTTTGTTTATTTTGTAGGTCAACAAGGTCATGGTGGAGGTTTTGCAGGAAATGGTTACAATCAGGGGTATGGAAATATAGCTTATCCCGCATGGGGAGGGAACTAGAATTCCAAAGACCACTGGGCCAACAGCAGGGCAGTTCTTTAGAGGAAGGTTAAGAAGTATATGGTTCAGCAGACTTAGGTGATTAATGAGATACGGAAGTCCATCCATTAGTTGAAAAGGAAGATGGGGCAATTGGCCCTTCCGCAGACTAACAAACCCTAAGGGGCACTTCTGAGTTACACTGAGAAGAACCCCAAGGAGAATGTGAGCGCAATCTCTTTGCGCAGTGAAAAGAGCTGGGTGAAGTGATACCTAGAAATGACAAAGCATAAGAAGAGAAGGGTGTGAGATCCAAGCATGAGGTTGGTGATTCAAGCACTTCAAAGCCAAAAGTAGTAGAAGCCAGAGCACCTCCTCTATCCCCACAAATATTCAAGAAGAAGGTGGACACAACTTGTAAGAAATTCCTTGATGTTTTGAAATAGGTATATGTGAATCTAGCATTGGTGGAACTTTTACAGAAGGTTAACAAATACGCCAGGTATCTAAAGGATATTGTGGCAAATAAAAGAAGGCTCACAGAATATGAGACTATAGGTCTTACGGAAGAGTGCAGTAATAGGGTGAAGAATAATGTTCCAAAGAAGCTGAAATATCCTAGGAACTTCACTATCCCAGTGGTCATCGGGAGCAAAGAAGTTGGTTCCGCACTATGTGAATTTGGTGCAAGCATTAACCTGATGCCTGCATCCTCATTGGAATTAGGTGAAACACGCCCCACCACAGTGACATTACAGCTAGCCGACAGGTCCCTTACTTATCCTGATGGTGTGATTGAAGATGTATTGATTAAAGTGGAACCATTCATCATGCTAGTGGATTTTACAATATTGGACTATGAAGTTGACAAAGCATGTCCCATCATTTAGGGAAGAGGATTCTTAGCCACTGCGAATGCAGTGATCAAGGTGAAGTTGGAATCAATGACTATGGATGACCAAGAGGCAGTCTTTGATGTGTTTGGGGTGGCAAGGTTGCCACCCCATTATAAGGACAGTACATGTAACACCACAAAATATTCCTAGACCAGACCCAGTCATTGCAAGAAAATTCAGAAGAAAAACCAAAAAATGCCTCAAAACAACTGAGACAACTAGTTGTGGTTAGCTCCAATGACTCATTGTGTCAGTCATGGTCAGAAGGGCTTGGTCTCTCAAGAACCCACGAGACAAGGAATGACCCATTGTGAGAAACAACGAGTCGTCCAGTTTGTCATGGTTTCCCTAGCTCAGAAATCCTTTCCAGGACCCCACGACTCAACCTACGAGTCATTTTCAGAAACAACGATCCATTGTGAAAGTAATTGGGTGAAAACCTTAAAATCCCCTTCCAGTGACAATGAGTGGAAACAACGACCCATTGTTTCCCACAATGAGTCATTGTCATCACCCATCGTGTCAACTTAGACATTTTCTCAAAAATCTTTCCAGTGAACCTAACGACTTTTCATGACCGAACAGAGGCTCGGATCGTAACACGGGACAAGGTGCACGGAGAAACCCCAAGTCGACCCATGGCATAAGCATATATCTAACTCAATCAAGAAGCTGAATAATCACAATAGAATCATAGCGGAAGTCTAACTTGAACATAACATTAAAATACAAAATTCGAAGCTGAATATATACATATGTCTGAAAAGCCTCTAAATATGACGAGCTGATGGGAAAAGACCCCAACTAGCTCAAGCAACTAAAATTGAAATGCACAAAAGAAGTTTGAGTAGTCTATTCCTCGAGAGATGAGGACTCACCCACAATATGAATGCTAACTCTGATAAGCTGACTACGAGAGAGGCTGAACCTGAGAGTCGGGTCCTATATTATGAAACGATATAGCATAGAGTATGCAGTCAGTACATGGAATGTACCGAGTATGGAGGGTAAGTAAAACCTCTAAAGTAAAGAAAATCATTTAAAGACAAGCATTAAGTAAAACATAAACATTAAGAATCTAAGAGTAGGGCTTGCATGCATTCTTTCTAAAATCATGATCCCTTCAAAACATGATATAACATAACTTCATAACATCATAACTGAATCGATTGACTCAAAGCTGAATTCTGACATTTATAAGTGAAGTTGAACATGAGTCAAATCTTCTTTAGAACATGCATTTACATAAATCTCATAAGTAGTGAATATGAATATATGAAATCATGAGGAATAATGGGAGAACATTCATTTACATAAATCTCATAAGTAATGAATATGCATATATGAAATCATGAGGAACAATGGGAGACTCGTCTTTTAACCGACATACCACGATAGAGCTGACGTGGTCCCAACTATCATACTTAAGTGGGTAGAGTCGTCCAAAGCCTTGTCAAGCTGAAGGCCCATCCAGGCAGAGAAGATCATAAGGGAGGTCCCAAAGTCATAATGTATAAATCTACGTTGGCGCGTAGTTCTAAGGCACAGGGTGATCGACCCTTAGCCTGCTCGGTGCTAGACACTACTCCCAAAACATGCATATGTCTACATCGCTTTATAACAAAGATCAACATCGCCTATTGACGAAGCTCAATGATCAAATACATCTAAATATGAAATCATGCTAATGAGAAGCTGTATCTCAAGACATACCACAAGTTGAGAACATAGTTGGGAGTCTTCACTCCAAAACCATGTGGAAGCTATACATAGAAAACTTTAACTCAAACATACCACAAGCTGAAAATGTAGTTGCGATTCTTTACTCCAAACCAATGTGGAAAGCTTAATTCAGGAAAATGATCATTCATACTTAACATGTGGGCATAGCCCAAAGCTTTATTATACATAGAAATACTTAGTTCTCATCAAAATCATAATTGTAAACATGGGTAACTTCAAATCAGGATTTTCATCATAATATCTCATCATCATCATATATTCATCACAAATCTCATCTTTCATGAACATCTCATCCATGGACTTTTAATTCATTAGGCTAGAATCATGATTTTAAATTGAAAACATTATAAAATTTGCCCAAGCTTCATAAATCAATAGTAGAATCATAATCAAATCATACCCATGTATAGAAATAGAAGATTCATACAATTGGGTTAAAACTCCATAGATTAGACTTAGAATATCATACTTAGAGAGGGATTGGGCATGGGTGTGAAAGGAATCACCCATTCATAACCTTACATACCTGTTGGTAGTTGATTCTTACTCTCCCTTGAATGCCTAAAAGGAATTTGAAAGAATTTGAAGATCACAAGCTTGTTCACCCTCTTAATTCTCTTCTACTTCGCATGTATGCATGAATAATGTCTAAAATGAACTTAACCCCTTTAAAAGACACTATTCATAACCCAAAACTTCGGAGTTTAGGCCCTAGGAACTTAGGATTTATGAAAAATCCCTTACTAAACTCGTAGAAAATAACTGTCAGGTGGCCATAACGGGTGACCTGACGATTCGTTATGGGTGGCCACAACTCTTGGTCACCATCCATGATGTACACTGCTTGCCTCGTCAAATTTTACTCCAGGCTTGCTAACGACTCACCCCATGAATCTTAGGGACTAACCACGACTTGTGGGGACCTCCCATCAAGTCTACTGCCCTTATTTTTTCTGTTTCCTAATCCGCTTCCCCACGGCTAACCCAATGACTTGTGGGGCTCGACCACGAGTCATGGGCTTGCCCATGGAGTCTTATTTCTTCCTGCCTTCTCACCAAATACCTGGGCCTTCCCCATGAGTCACATCACAACTCGTGGGTAGTCCTCACTGGTTTCTTCACGACTCGTTTTGAGTCTACTGCAAAATTTTAACTTTTTCTCCGTTTCAACTCCCGAATCTGATCTTTGGGCTTCCAGGGTATAACAATATCTCCCCCTTGGGAACATTCATCCCCGAATGTTGGAAAATACACAGAAAAGCAGAGATATGAAATTATCATATTCAAATACTAATCATTTAAATTGAAAACTAACAGAATGACTACTTCTGAATTCAAACTACACAGCTGAACTGAATTCATGAACCATACATACATCCACATACATAAAAAAACTTGCGCACATGAACTGAACATGAAACTAAATAGAGTTTTAGGTAAAAACTGATACCTCAAGCTGAAACTGAGGCAGTACAGAATAAATATGGGTATCTAGCCATCATATTCACTTCGGCCTCCCACGTGGCTCCTTCAACATGTTGATTTCTTGATAACACTTTAACTGAAGCTACTTCCTTCTTCCTTAGCCTTCGAACTTGTCGATCCAGTATTTCCACCGAAACCCCCTCACAACTAAGGCTGTCTTTTACACCAACACTGTCCACCAGGATAACTAAAGATGGATCACCCAAACACTTCTTCAAAAGCAATACGTGAAACACCGGATGCACAGAAGCTAATTCTGAAGGCAACTCCAACTCATAAGACACCTTACCAACACGTCTCAGTATCCGGTACAAGATGATATAGTGGGGACTAAGTTTCCCTTTACTTCCAAATTGCATCACTGCCTTCATGGGAGACACTCTCAGAAATTGCAGTCATCGACTTCAAATTCTAATTCCCTTCTTCTCACGTCCACATAAGACTTTTGGCGACTCTGTGCAGTTTTCAACTTGTCTCTTATCAACTGAACCTTCTCCATTGCTTCATGAACTGAATCCGGCCCTATTAGTGTTGCCTCACAAACCTCAAACCATCCGATGGGTAACCTACATCTTTGCCCGTAGAGAGCCTCGAACATTGCCACCTGAATGCTAGAATGATAGTTGTTATTGTAGGCGAACTCAATCAATGGAAAATGCTCATCCCATCTACCACTGAAGTCAATTACGCATGCTCTCAACATGTCCTCGAGGGTTTGAATTGTCAGCTCCACTTGACCACATTTGTTGGTGAAATATTGTGCTGAGCTTAATTTGTGTACCCTATCCTTTTTGAAATGACTTCCAAAACTATCAGGTGAATTGAGTACCTCGATCTGAAATGATGGATAAGGGTACTATATCATATCGGACCAACTCCCGGATGTATAGTTTGGCATAATCCTCCGCCGAATCTATGGTTTTGACCGGTAGGAAATGAGCAGCCTTGGTAAACCTATCTACCACAACCCAAATGGAGTCATATTGTTGATGAGTACGAGGCAGGCCTGTGTAAAATTCATATTAATTTCTTCCCACTTTCAAGTAGGAATGTTGATATCCAGAATTACACCTCCCAATCTCTGATGCTCAACCTTTACTTGCTGACAGTTCGGACACTTGGCTAAGAATTCAGCAATATCCTTCTTCATGCCATTCCACCAATAGATTTCTCGTAAGTCACGATACATCTTGGTGGCACATGGATGGATAGAGTACCTGGATCCATGAGTCTTATGCAACATCCGGCTCCTCAGATCATCAACATTTGGAACACATAAGCAACCCTGGTATCGAATCACACCATCTCCCCCTTGGGAGAAGACTTCTACCTTATGATTTTGAACGACTTCCTTCAACTTTACTAAGATCGGGTCCTCGTCTTGTCTAGATTTCACATTAGTCACCAAGGATGATTCTGAGTCATTTTGCACAACAAAACCGCCATCGATTGAGTCGACCAACCTACCTCCCAACCTTGCGAGTCGATATAAATTTTTCACCAGCTCCCTTTTCCCCTCACCCACATGAGACACACTCTCCATAGAGAGCCTACTAAGTACGTCCGCTACCATATTAGCCTTGCCCGGATGGTAAAGGACACTCATATCGTAGTCATTGAGTAGCTCCAATCACCTCCTTTGCCGAAGATTGAGATCTTTCTGCGTGAACACATATTGTAAGCTCTTGTGGTTCGTAAATACATCCACGTGGAACCTATACAAATAATTTTGTCATGTCTTCAAGGAAAATACCACCGCAGCTAATTCAAGGTCATGGGTCGGGTAATTCTTCTCATAGACCTTCAACTATCTAGAGGCATATGCCATCACTTTCCCATGCTGCATCAACACACACCCATTTCCGATCCTTGAAGCATCGCAATACACCACGGGTAGGGTCAACACCGGTGCTAAAGTAATCGAGTCTTCAACTCTTCGAAGCTCTTCTGACAAGCCTCCAACCATTGGAATTTCACCTTCTTATGAGTCAATTTAGTCAAAGGTGTTGCAATAGATGAGAAACCCTCAACAAATCTTTGATAGTAGCCGGCTAAACCCAAGAAACTCCGAATATCTGAAGGATTCACCGGTCTAGGTCAATTCTCCACATCCTAAATTTTCTGAGAATCTACCTTTATGCCCTCACTTCATACCACATGACCCAAAAAGGCTACGGAGTTCAACCTGAACTCACACTTGCTGAACATGGCATATAATTGACGATCCTTGAGAGTTTGAAGAACTACTCTCAAATAAGCGGCTCCTCCTCGCTCCGAGAGTATATAAGGATGTCATCAATGAACACAATCACAAACATGTCCAGTTATGGATTGAATACCCTATTCATCAAGTCCATAAAAGATGCAGGAGAATTCGTTAGTCCAAAAGACATAACTAAAAACTCATAATGACCATATCGCATCCTGAAGGTTGTCTTCGGGATATCACTCTCCCGAACTCTGAGCTGATAATACCCGGATCTAATATTTATCTTGGAGAAACACATGGCACCCTAAAGCTGGTCAAATAAATCACCAATCCTTGGTAGAGGATACCTATTCTTGACGGTGACTTTGTTCAATTGCCGATAATCAATAACATGCGAAGGGAACCATCCTTCTTTCGGACAAATAAGACTGGTTCACCCAAAGGAGACTTGCTCGGTCTAATGAAACCCTTATCTAACAAGTCCCTCGACTTCTCTTTCAACTCTTTTAGCTCGGCTGGATCCAATGTAGAGAGGAATTGTCACGACCCGAGTTTACATCCTAGCCGTAACACGAGACAAGGAACCCCGAAAGGCTCCAAGTCGACCCATGACATGATCA
Organism: Datura wrightii; assembly: GCA_035772735.1. NCBI lineage: Eukaryota > Viridiplantae > Streptophyta > Magnoliopsida > Solanales > Solanaceae > Datura > Datura wrightii. The sequence continues at coordinate 109,022,592 of JASDFA010000018.1, forward strand.
TAGCATATCAGCATAAATGAGCGGAAGCTAACTGCAAAAGTCAAATACAGAACCATAAGAACAATTGTAACAACGCTTTGATACAATGTTGAATCTATCTACACAAGTCTGAAAGCCTTCTACTAAACTGATGAGTTGCTAGGACAAGCCCCCAGCTAACTCCTAAAATTTGAAAAATGAAACATAAAGAAAATAAAAACACAAATCACATCCTCGGGTGATGAGGACTCACTACTAGTTGCTGAGAGGGAATGAAGCGTATTTAACCATGAGGCTGAGTTTGGGGACCTGAATCTATATTATAAAATGATATAGCACAAAAGGCGTGCAGTCAGTACTTGGAATGTACTGAGCATGTGGGTTAACATAAATAGTTAATATACAAATATACGATAAGGAAATAACAAAGTACATCGACATAACTAATTTAACATGCAACAATCCTCATGTTAGCCAGATACACACACACGCACACACACACACACACACATATATATGAAACCTCTTTAGATCTCATATTATGAAACATCATCGAGCTAATGCATAAGGGTCAAGTTCTGAACGTTTAATAAGAGCTGAATCCAAAACTAGCATTATACGTTGTACTAGATCACTGCTGGTAAATGAGTCTAATTCTCATTATATTAAATCTGTTATAATCTGAAATCTGAATCATATGAACTGAATCATGCTGATAACATAACTAAGGGAGTCATTCTCTACTAAGGAGAGTCTCAACTAAACTAAGGGAGTCATTCTCTACTAGGGAGAAACCCAAATGAACTAGGGATTCACTCTCTGCTATGGAGGATCCCGACTGAACTAGGGAGTCTCTCTCTGCTATGGAGGATCCCGACTGAACTAGGGAGTCACTCTCTGCTATGGGATCCCGATTGAACTAGGGAGTCAATCGCTGCTATGGAAGATCTCGACTGAACTAGGGAGTCACTCTCTGCTATGGAGTATCCCCAGATGACCAAGGGAAACATTCTCGGCTATAGATAGTCTCTGGATGACTAGAACATGAGAAGTACTAATCTTAAATTATATATCTGGTATGTGCTACTACAGCTAGTCAGAAGCATGAACATACACTGCTTTTATCATACAACATTCTTTTCGAAAGGATTAGGGCTACTTTCTACTAGCAATAAGCCCAACATTTTGAAATATCATTCTTATGCTTTTATCATCTTAATTCATACCGTCATGTAGCCATATCAGTATTTATTCAATCGTCTTACATTAGTGAGCATCTATAGATTCACATCATGCATTATACTTCCACAGCATTTAAGTTCCGGATTCATAACATTCAACATATATCATAGAGTCATTCATGATCCATAGGTCCAATTCATACCTTAACATGCATACATTGACTCATGTATTCTAGATTTATGGAAAGTCATATACTTAACTCATAATTTAAACATTTACAACGAGATCATAGGAGAAGCATAAATTTTCATTTCATAAGACCTATTTCGAGATTCACTCCAATTCATGAGAAGGATGCATTAATTAGGACATTATCATAGATTTACATTATACCCAACCAGTTCCATTAAAAACATAATGAAAACACATATTCTATTTTCAATTGATCAAGCCCATAAACCCTAATTTCATCTTAATATATTTATCAAATGACATATTTGAGTTCATAAGGAAAATCATACAGTCTTCATATAATTTAAACCATGGATACAACGTATTGCTATAATCGAGTGCACAATAATAAGGTCCAATTCAATGTTCAAGCCATTTCATGAATTACATTCTATAATCATGTATTTTTCATCATCTAACACATAATTCAAGGTAACCCAATTATTCTATAATCATAATTAACTCATAATCATAATGGATTTTAGAATTTAAAGAAAATATGGAAGAAGATTACCCATGAAACAAACCCCTAGGTCATGCTTTACTAGAATAGTTGAAATTAGGTTTTCGTTAAAACATTTGGGGCACAAGGATGGAAGAATATCCTCATTGAAAACCCACATACCAGCTTTGAGGAATTTCCCACTTGAACTTGACCTTGAAGTCTTTGAATAATCTCTTGAAGAATCCTTGAACCTTGAGAGAGAGAGGAGGAAGAAGGGTTTGAGAGTTATTTGATGAAGAATGAGGGTTTAGGCTAGTTACCCCATTAAAAATTTCCCATACCATGCTCAAAATGATGTAGTTTGGTAGTTATAAGCATAGGATTTTATGAAAACACCCCTAGAAAAACGCAGTGAAAATCTTCCTGCCAGAACCCACGAGGCACTCCACGAGTCATGGGGTAGGCAACGACTCGTGGGGACCAAGTCGTGGATTGCACTGGTTAAGATCTCTTTTTCTGCTCTTCCCTCCCCATGAGTAACTTGACGAGTCGTCAGGTCCACGAGGACTCGTCCCTCCTTCCATGGTCTCACTGGTTCAAAACCACACCAGAAATACCCATCTTCACCTAATGGCTGACCTAACGAATCGTGGGGTTGCCTAATGACTCGTTGGCTCGTCCGTGGCCACTGCTCCAGATTACCCTCTTGACTACTCCCCAAGGGTCTAACCACAACTTGTGGGGTCACCTAACGAGTCATCCCCCAACTCGTTCTACGACAACATTTCCACCTTCTGTTTGAATTCTTTATTTAAGCCTAGAATCTGATCTTAGAAACATTCGGGGTGTTATAATATCTCCCCTTTGGGAATATTTGTCCTCGAACAATGGCTAAACATACTGAAAGTAGAGAAGAACTGAAATTCCATAATCAATTAATCACAGCTAAAACCAATGGAGCATCTAACTTCGGGCTGACCTTACACATCGAAACTGAATATCTAAATTGATCATTCATGCTTTATCACAAGAGTGACCGAAGGACATGAAACTAACATGGAACTAGATAGAACACTGAGAAGGATTTTTCCCCTTTAACTTGCGCTGAACTGATATGGATTGAGACTTCGCTCACAAATCACATTTTGTTACAGGGTTAGAATTCATAATATCTGGTCTGATTTCAATTAAAGGTCTCATGGCCATGAATCATTCATGACATCTAAAACTGAGCACATATATGAGACAACATGAGTCTGCTAAGCTACTAAGCATATTCTAGAGACTGAGTTCGAGCTGATCATACTGGACATGAATTAACAAACATAACTTATTTGTAACACGAAAATGAACCTAAAGTATTCATAAAATAAGATCTGCATCACTGTCTTGTTATCTAGAACTTCTGGGAGTTCGCACATTGGGATGGGCATAACTTATCTTCAACTAAACTACTAGAGAAATTATCTGAACCTGAGGGAATTGACATATCATGACTTTTAGGGTTAGGACTCCCCTACTATCATATTCAAGATCCGACTAGTCTCACCTACTTACCATCTCCCCCTTAGCTTTAATCCATCATTCTAAGGCTCCTGAATATTTCTTAAGGTCGGGGCAAATTCACTAACTCCTAGCTCCCCCTTTCACCTCTAACCATTATAGCCAGTCTTACATTAACAACTATTCACATCACACATTGACAACCTCTCCACAACAACATCCACAAAGCTCCTTATTCATTACTGGGGTTATGGGCTAGCAACATACAAGGAGTACAGCAATATTCACAACATACCTATGGCCACTACTAGCGACTTGCCCTTATCCTGGCGTGTTGTTACGGCATAGGAGCAGTTTCGACGACGTCTGCCGCCTACGCTAGATGATGCACCCTACTGAAATGAATGGGCTATCATCACTACTAAAGAGATGGACGAGGATATACTCTCGCCTCTCTTTGTCATGCGCAATCTCAGTGCTTATGGCCCGGCTGGCCGCACTAGAAACAAATATCCAATCCAGCCATACATTCTCCAAAGTGGTGCTTCTCACAGCTGATACACATCGGATAAGTAATCTCCCTTACTCTAGGTCTATATGGAGCACTGACTATCAAAAATGGTGGGCTGCCAATTTCTTCTAGGAATGTGAGCGGTGTACACCCCTTATCCTTGGTGAAGAAAACTCTAATTCTCCTACCCTGGCCCTCTTAGCCTCTCTCTCCTTTTCCTTCACCTTTCTCTGCCTCCATTTGTTAAGCGAATATCACCAAACATGGAAAGTCTATATCCCTATGCAACATGGAAGTCTTGCACCCTTTAACCAAGAAGTCTAACACTCCATTTACAAACCTGCTCACCCGGGCCATCTGGTCGGCTACCATCTCCGGGGCATACTTGGATAACCGGGTAAATTCCAATGCGTACTCCTGAACTGTCATGTCATTGTATTTTAGGTTGATGAACTTTGGCACCTTAGCCTCCCTCAACTCTCTAGGAAAAAACTTGTCCAGGAACGCAGTCTTAAATTCATCCCAACCTACGGGGCCTTCTCCGATTCCCCGACTGTCCCTCCACTGAAAACACCATATACAAGAAACTCCTTTTAGCTGGTAGGAGGCTAAGTTCGCGATCTCAATTCCCTATGGGTAATCTTCTAAATCTCTTCCAAGAACTCATACAGGTGCTCGTCTACCCTTGACCCCAAGAACTCAGGCGTGTTCATTTGGAGAAAATCTCTCACCCTTATCGCCGCTACATTCCCATTCTAAGGAATACGAGCCATTGCTTGCTAATTAATCTGGGCGGTCATGGCCTGTGCAAACATATTAAGAGTTGCCTAGAACTCGGCATGGGTAACATGGTCATCCAACGGGTTCGTCGGGGTTGGTGGTACCTGCTGCTGGTCATTATCATTTCTTCTTCCATTTGCCCGACTAAGAGGCATTATCTGCGAGCACGTAAAGCATGAGTCAGGGAAGTAACTATTTAGAGCTTCATACTCTACACATGATAAGAATCATGAAGAAAAGGGAACATTCCTAAAATGTTTCGTAGCCTCGTCATCATAAGTTTGGCGCGCTTCACACCTATGAAGAAGACTCTACTTAATGCAGCTCTCAGACACCCTAGGACATTCTAAGCCTTTGCTCTGATACCAAATTTGTCACGACCCAAGTTTACATCCTAGCTGTATCACGAGACAAGGAACCCCGAAAGGCTCCAAGTCGACCCATGGCATGATCATAGCATATCACTTAACAATAGAAACAACTATCAAAATAAATGAGCAGAAGCTAACTGCAAGAGTCAAATACAGAACCATAAGAACAATTATAACAATGTTTTGATACAACGTTGAATCTATCTAGACAAGTCTAAATGCCTTCTACTAAATTGATGAGTTGTTGGGATAAGCCCCCAGCTAACGCCTAAAATCTGAAAACTGAAACATAAAGAAAACATAAACACAAATCACGTCCTTAGGAGATGAGGACTCACCACTAGTAGCTAAGAGGGAATGGAGGATATCTAACCACGAGGCTGAGTCTAGGGACTTGAATCTATATCATGAAACGATATATCACAAAAGGCGTGTGGTTAGTACTTAGCATGTACTGAGCATGAGGGATAACATAAATAATTAAATATACAAATATATGATAAGGAAATAACAAATTTGTTATACCCCGTAGGATTCCCGGCACCTAGATGACCTATTCGCACGTTGGTTAAGCATATTTGAAGGCCATACGTGCTAGAGAAAGGCATGGGAAAAGATCGGACGAGAAACCTGTCGAACCATCGCGGAAGGAGCCGAGGCAGAACCCCTCCGCGATGGCAGCGTGTCACAGAGGAGGAGCCTCCGCGTTGGCTCCGTGACACATTGGCCCTGTCCAGGCTCAAGTATATAAAGCCCCACTTCGGTTTATTTCATTTAAAACTTATGAAAAATTTCTAGAAAACGCAGAGGGCAGAGAGGGACGAAGGAAGGTAATATATTATCGTCCGATTACGCTGCTAAACATTGCCCAAACTCAAATTAACCTCAGATACCGAGGTATTTAGCAGCAGAGAGCATTCCTACAGATTTAGTTTCGTGAAATACGGCCGACGAACCGTCCAGCTACCGAGCTAAGGTAAGTGGAATTGCTCTAAATTAGTGTCTATGTGTTCCTAACTGTGAAATGAATATTTCTCCCTTCTGGACCGCTGAAAAATAGCGAGTTTTCGACCGTCTTTTGATAAGCCTAAGTTTAGGCTATAAACTATATCGAAAGCGATGTTACTCTTTAAAGTAAAGTTGTATTTAGTATTGATTGACATATTTATGCATGCAGTTGGGAGTAAACAGTTGAAGTACCGGCCGAGCCTCGTCCGACAGACGAATAGTTAAAGGATAAGGTATGTAAAGCTAATTCCCTCGGCAAGTTAAGTAATATCGGTACAGTATAGTAATTTACAGGCCAGTAGAACGTTCAGAAATCAAGTGTTACGTTTATTGTGAATGTTGATACGGTACTAGAAGCATCGAGTTGTAACTTGCGTGAAACTTACTAGTATGACATAAATCCTAACACAAGTGTTAGAAACTGTCCAACATGTTCAGTATGTGATGTAATACAAAATGTTAAGATATTATTTTATTCAGATGAAACCCCGTAAAGCGATGCAATATCCGTAAAGCACCTCAGAAATAGAATGGCAGGCTAAACTAAAGTTTAGAAAGCATGTTAGGAATAGGAAATCATGTTAATACAGAAACTCAGTAAACAGCATAGTTTTCAGCAGAAACACTATCTTGTATAGCATTTGCCCCAGTACAGTTTGGCAGGAGACTATATTCATATATATATATATATATATATATATATATATATATATATATATTTACCAGTCTCAGCACGTATTAAATACGTACAGATTACTATCATTAGTTCAGCATGTAATATATATGATACCTTACCCCTATTAGCCTCAGCATGTGAGATATGCAGACAGTATTACTAGTTGAGACCGTTGTATTGTTTGGGGTTGGACTACCTAGCATCCATGACCGCCCCAGGGTTAATAGCTATATCGACTCGTCCGCCAGAGGACGAGGATACGTCGCTCTACGGAGTGGCATGCCGTCCCCCAGGGGACGAAGATGGGATGCCAGTTTTCCCCATATTTTGCCTTGGTCGGCTTTTATACACCCCCGTCGAGCGGATACGCCCAGGTGTTGATTCAGGAGTCCTTCGGACTCAGGTACAGTTATAGTCAGGGGCTCAGCGAGCCCAAGTGCATACCCAGGGGACCGGCGGGATGCTTATAGCTGTTATAGGAGAGGGGATGACCGGGGTAGGGGTATAGATTCTGTGTTGGTTGTACCTCCCGGTTTGTGGGGGCCAGGGTAAGGTTTGTGTGCACTATGTTATGTTATTCCATGTGATGTTAGACACGAGTAGATCAGCAGTAGAACGATACATCTCCAGGTATGACTCCTATCCCTTCCAGTAAAGATTGAGAGAAGATATGATTTACATTATCAGACAGTTAATCTATTCTCTCTACTTCAGTTTCATCAGTTATATTATCATTTTCAGATGTTTCTTTCAGTTATTGCTTTACATACTCAGTACCAGCGGTACTGATGCCTGGTGGGGCGCTGCATTACTTGCCTGCAGGTACTCGTAGATGAGCAGGCGATACCACATGATTCCTATCAGCGATCGAGTATTCAGCTCCTGTCATCCGGAGATTGAATTCCAGAGGTGTATTCCAGTTTCCTTTGTTGTATAGTACGGGTAGGTCGGGGCCCTGTCCCGATCATTTCTATTGTTGTTCCTAGAGGCTTTCAGTCTGTATATATCTCCCTGTGGTCAGATGAGCCGGTCGTGTGAGGCCGTGCAGTTGTTAGCTATTAGTACTTTTGCTTCTTTTATGTTGGCCGTGTGGGGCCATAAGTTGACAGTAGTGGTGACCTTGCCGGTCACGTAGCCTTTTAGTATGTTATTGCTGAGTTACAGATAACTAGACAGCATGGTGGCCTTGTTGGCCCGCATAGGTTTCCCTGAATAGATATGTTTCTGGTCAGCTGTTAGTACAGGTGCAGGAGGCTATAGGCCAATGGGTCGGGGGCTGTGTTTACAGCCGTTATATAGCCCTTTGTTTCCAGAAATATGAGTTTGAGCCAGCCAGGCACCAGATGTGCCCAGGCTTAGCAGTCTAGCAGTTCAGGTCCCAGTAGGGCACCAGGTGCCAGTCATAACCCCCAAGGCGGGGTGTGACAAAATTACATCGACATAACTGATTTAACATGCAACAATCCTCTTGTGAGCCACACACACACACACATATATATATGAATCTTTTCTTTGGATCTCATATTATGACACATCATCGAGCTCATGCATAAGGGTAAAGTTCTAAACGTTCAATAAGAGCTAAATCTGAAACTAGCATCACACACTGTACTAGATCACTATTGGTAACTGAGTCTGCTTCTCATTATATTAAATCAATTATAATCTAAAATCTGAATCATACGGAAGTAATTCATGCTGATAACATAACTAAGGGAGTCATTCTCTACTGTGGAGAGTCCCGGCTAAACTAAGGGATTCATTCTCTACTAGTTAGAAACCCAACTGAACTAGGGAGTCACTCTCCGCTATGGAGGATCCCGACTGAACTAGGGAGTCACTCTCCGCTATGGAGGGTCCCAAATGAACTAGGGAGTCAGTCTCTACTATGGAGGATCCCCAGCTGACCAAGGGAAACATTCTTGGCTATGGAGAGTCCCTGGCTGACTAGAACATGATGAGTACTAATCTGATATTATATATCTATTCTATGCTACTACAGCTAGTCAAAAGCACAAACATACACTGTTTTCATCATACAACATTCTTTTCAAAAGGATTAGGGATACTTTATAATAGCAACAAGCCCAACATTCTGAAATATCATTCTTATGCTTTTATCATCATAATTCATATCGTCATGTAGCCATATCAAAATTTCTTCAAACGGCTTACATTATTGAGCATCTATAGATTCACATCACGTATTATACTTCCACAATATTTAAGTTCTGGATTCATAACATTCAACATGTTTCATAAAGTCATTCATGATCTGTAGGTCCAATTCGTACCTTAACATGCATATATTGGTTCTTATATTCTAGATTTACGTAAAGTCAATCTACTTAACTCATAACTTAAACATTTACAATGAGATCATGGGAGAAGCATCAATTTTCATTTCGTAAGATTCATTTCGAGATCTACTCCAATTCATGAGAAGGATGCATTAATTAGGACATTATCATAGATTTACATTATACCCAACCAGTTTCATTAAAAACATAATGAAAACACATATTCTATTTTCAATTGATCAAGCCTATAAACCCTAATTTCATCTTAATATATTTATCAAATGACATATTTGAGTTCTTAAGGAAAATCATACAGTCTTCATATATTTTAAACCATGGATACAACGTATTGCTATAATCGAGTGCACAATAATAAGTTCCAATTCAAAGTTCAAGCCATTTCATGAATTACATTCTATAATCATGTATTTTTCATCATCTAACACATAATTCAAGGTAACCCAATTATTCTATAATCATAATTAACTCATAATCATAGTGGATCTTAGAATTTAAAGAAAATATGGAAGAAATCAATCATGACACAAACCCCTAGGTCATTCTTTACTAGAATAGTTGAAATTGGATTTGTGTTAAAACGTTTGGGGCACAAGGATGGAAGAATATTCTCGTGGAAAACCCACATACCTTCTTCGAGGAATTTCCCAGTTGAACTTGACCTTGAAGTCTTTGAGTAATCCCTTGAAGAATCCTTGAACCTTGAGAGAGAGTAGGAAGAAGGGGTTGAGAGTTATTTGATGAAGAATGAGGGATTAGGCTAGTTACCCCATTAAATACGTCCCATACCATGCTCAAAACTATGTAGTTTAGGAGTTAGAAGCATAGGATTTTATGAAAAAACTCCATGATAAATACAGGGAAATCTTCCTGCCAGACCCCACGAGGCACTCCACGAGTCTTGGGGTAGGCAACGACTCGTGGGGACCAAGTCATGGAGTGCACTGGTTAAGATCTCTTTTTCTGCTCTTCCCTCCCCACGGGTAACTTGACGAGTCATCAGGTCCACGGCGACTCATCCCTCCTTCCATGATCTCCACTGGTTCAAAACCACACTAGAATTTCCCATCTTCACCTAATGGCTAACCTAATGAGTTGTGGGGTTACCTAACGACTCGTTGGGTCATCCTTGGCCACTGCTCCAGATTACCCTCTTGACTGCTCCCACGGGTCTGACCACGACTCATGGGGTCACCTAACGAGTCATCCCCCAACTCAATCTGTGACAAAATTTCCACCTTCTGTCTGAATTCTTTCTTTAACCTAGAATCTGATCTTATAAACATTCGAGGTATTACAGGAATAGATATAGGCTGCGTGTCGGGAAGAGGTCAATACCAAGGTCAATCTCCCGCTCAGGAGGAACACCTGTCAAATCATCAGGAAAGACCTCTGGATACTCATGTACTACTAGAACTGACTAGATAGTCGGGGTCTCAAACTCAACATCCTTAACCCTAACTAGATAGTACACACAACCCTTAGAAATCATCTTCCTGTCCTTAAGGTAGGAAATGAAACAACCTATAGGCACAGCTGAACTGCCCTTCCATTCTAATACTAGCTCACCTGGAAATTTGAACTCTACTTCCCAGGTTCTACAATTAACTGAAGCATAGCATGAAAATAGCCAATCCATGCCGAGAAAAACATCAAAATAGATAATATCTAACTCTATCAAATATGCTGAGGTGACCTTTTGAAGGACTGAGACAGGACAACATCTATACACCCATCTAGCTATAACTGAGTCACCTACTAGAGCAGAAACTGAGAAGGGTTCTGACAAGACTTTGGGACTAACTCCGAAGCTACTGGCCACATAAGGTGTCATGAAAGACAAGGTAGCCCCCAGATCTAACAAAGCATAAACATCAATATGGAAAACTCGTAACATACTAGTGACCACATCCGGGGAGACCTCCTGCTCCTGACGGGATGCTAAAGCATAGAATCTGTTCTGGCACTGACTGCTAGCTATGGTAGTAGATGCTCCCTAATGTGCTGATTGTACGGGAGGGGCTGCTGAACAAGAAGCTGGGCCTCAGCCCCCAACCTGATCTTGTCTCGCTGTTGGAAAATCTCTAAGCATATGTCCGAGCTACCCACACCCGAAACAAGCACCTAAACCTACCAAGAACTAGTCTGTGTGCCCCCGACCACATCTGCAATAAGTTGGGATGCTAGAATCTGCGGATCTTCTGCTCTGACCCCAAGAGCCTGATGTTCTCCCTCTCTAATTATGTCTACGCCTGGGTGGAATACTCAATGCCGAAGATTCTAGGGCTGATGATCTCAGGTGAATCTGCTGTCGGTGCCCACCACCGAACCTCGGTTGAGAGAATCTGTGGTCATCGGTCCTGGCCCTCTTGGCCTCCCTCTCTCAAATGCGTTGCTTCCATCTGCTGGGCATACACCACTATATGAGGAAAGTCTATATCCTAATAAAGAATGGCATTCCTGCAATCGTTTTCCAAATAGCCCGCCACGCCATGAACATATCGGCTCACCCGCGCCCTTTGATCAACCACTAACTCTAGGGCATATTTTGACAAGCGAGTGAACTCAAAAGAACACTCTTGCACCATCATCCTTCCTTGCTTTATATTTACGAACTCAGCTGCCTTTAGCTCCCTCATCATATAAGGGAAGAACAAATCTTGAAATGCGACATGGAACTCTTCCCAAGTGACAGGACCTGCTCTGGCGACCCTGCTATTCTTCCATTGGTGAAACCATACCCCTTTCAACTGGTAAGAGGTCAACTCTGCGCACTCAACTCATTCACCCCCATGACTTGGGTGATCTGTACAATCTCATTTATGAACTCATACGGGTCCTCATCTACCTTGGACCTAAGGAACTCCGGCGGGTTCATTCTCAAGAAGACTCTAACTCGAGCTGTTACTGTGTTGCCATTCTGTGGAACATGCGCAATGGCCTGCTAGTTGACCTAAGTTGTAAAGGCCTGTGCAAGAATCTGATAGAGGCCTGGAACACCACGTGAGTGACTAGCTCCAGTGTCTGGTGCTCCAGAACTGGTGGGGCTTGCTGGTGCCCATTACCGTTTCCATCCTCATGGCCTTCACCATTCCCATTTCTCCGACCATTCATTCTTTGAGGAGTCATAATTCTGCAATCGCGAATAGCAAGAATTATAACGATAGAAAGACTTTTGATCACACGACATAGATCATGAAAGCAAGGAACATCCTTCTAAGTGTATCGTAGCCTCTTCGTCATAAGTTTGGTGTGCTTCGAACCCATGAAAAGGCTCTACTTAATGCGGCTTTCAGACACCCTAAGAAACTTCAAACCTATTACTTGATACCAAGTTTGTCTCGACCCAAACGGAGGCCCGAATTGTAACAGGGGACAAGGAGCCCTGAGAGACCCTAAGTTGACCCATGGCATAAGCATACATCTAACTTAATCAAGAAGCTTAATAATCACAATATAATCATAACAGAAGTCTAACTTGAACATAACATTAGAATATGAAATCTGAAGCTGAATATATACATATGTCTGAAAAGCCTCAAAATCTAACGAGCTGATGGGACAAGACCTCAACTAGCTCAAGCAACTAAAACTAAAATACACAAAAGAAGTCTGAGTACTCTAATCCTCGGGAGATGAGGACTCACTCACAATATGAATGCTAACTCTGATAAGCTGACTAGAATGGGGCTAAACCTGACAGTCGGCTCCTGTATCATGAAATGATATAGCATAGAGTATGTAGTCAGTACGTGGAATATGAATAAAACATAAAGATTAACAATATGAGAGTAGGGTTTGCATGCATTCTTTCTGAAATCATGATCTCTTCATAACATGACATAACATAACTTCATAACATCATAACTGAATCGATAGACTCAAAGTTGAATTCTGACATTTATAAGTGAAGCTAAACATTATGTCAAACCTGCTTTAGAACATGCATTTACATAAATGTCATAAGTAATGAATATGCATATCTGGAATCATGAGAAACAATGGGAGACTCGTCTTTTAACCGACATACCACGATAGAGCTTACATGGTCCCAACTATCACACTCAAGTGGGTAGAGTCGTCCAAAGCCTTTCCAGGTATAGGGACGGTACCATGATATCTATATCAAGTTGAAGGCCCATCCAGGTAGTGGAAGCTCACAAGGGAGGTCCCAAAGTCATAATGTATAAACCTACATTGGCACATAGTTTTGAGGCACAGGGTGATCGACACTTAGCCTGCTCGGTGCTAGACACCACTCCCAAAATATGCATATGCTCTATTTCTCTTTATAACAAAGCTCAACATCATCTATTGACAAAGCTCAAAGATCAAATACCTCTCAAATATGAAATTAGGCATATGAGAAGCTTTAGCTCAAGACATACCACAAGCTGAGAACATAGTTAGGAGTCTTCGCTCCAAAATCCATGTGGTAAGCTATACATAGAGAACTTTAACTCAAACATACCACAAGATGAAAATGTAACTGGGAGTCTTCGCTCCAAAACAATTTGGTAAGCGAGAAAATCATCATTTATACTTAACATATTAGCATAGCCCAAAGCTTTATTATACGTAAAAATACTCAGTTCTTATTGAAATCATAATTGTAAACATGGGTAGCTTTAAATTAGGATTTTCATCATAATATCTCATCATCATCATATATTCATCACAAATCTCATCTTTCATGAACATCTCATTCATGGGCTTTTAATTCATTAGGCTACAATCATGATTTTAAATTGAAAACATTACAGAATTTTCCCAAACTTCATAATTCAATAGTAGAATCATAATCAAATCATACCCATGTATAAAAATAGAAGATTCATGCAATCGAGTTAAAACCCCATAGATTAGACATAGAATTTCATACTTCAGAGAGGGATTGGGCATGGGTGTGAAAGGAATCACCTATTCATAACCTTACATTCCTTCTGGGAGCTGATCTTTACTCTCCTTTGAATGCCCAAAAGGAATTTAAAAGAATTTGAAGATCACAAGCTTGATCACCCTCTGAATTCTCTTCTACTTTGCATGCATGGATGAATAGTGTCTAAAATGAACTTAACCCCTTTAAAATTCACTATTTGTAACCCAAAACATTGTAGTTTAGGCCCTAGGAACTTAGGATTCATGGAAAAGCCCTTACTAAATTCGCAGAAAATAACTGCTAGGTGGCCTTAAAGGGTGACCTAATGACTCGTTATGGGTGACCACGACTCGTGGTCACCATCCATGATGTACACTGCCTTTCCTTGTCAAATTTTACTCCAGGCTTGCTAACAAATCACCCCACGACTCGTGGGGACTGACCATCAAGTCTACTTCCCTTATTCTTTCCTTTTCCTAATACCCTCCCCCACGGCTGACCCAACGACTCGTGGGTCCTAACCACGAGTCCCAGGTAGTGGGATCAATGAGAGGTCCCAAGTCGTGGTTAAAACCAATGACTCGTTGAATGACCCGTTGGGACCTTGTTGGCCAGTTTCAGATTTAATTTCCAGGATTATTTTTATAATTTTCTAACCTCCTAGACTCTAAAATACGTCATTTAAGTTTAAATTTAAGGGGATTTAGAGGGATTAAATGGTTCTTCTCCCTCATTCCCCACTCAGACCTTCAGAAAGCATCATAAAATTTCTCTCAGGAACTCTCAGAGCAAGAACTAGAGCAGCCCAGTTCTCCTCGAATTCTCGAGGAATTTCTTCGAATTTATTTATTAGGTATGTGGAAATTCAACAAGGGAATATTTCTTCCCTTATATATTTTCTTCTCTATCAGTTTGTAATACCCTAGAAGCCCAAAGATCGGACCCGAGAGTTGAAACAAGATAAAATGTAAATTTGTTGTTGAAGACTCAAAACGAGTCGTGGGACGACTCATGAGGACGGTCCATGAGTTATCAGGTGACTCGTGGGGAGGCCAGTGATGAGCAGGGGAATTTTGAAGAGAAGGGTCCCCACAAGCATGGCAATGACTCGTGGCCAGACCCCACGACTCATCAAGCCAGCCGTGGGGTAAGGTAGAAGGAAGGAAAAAGAATTGAGGCACTGAACCTAATGAAAGCTGACCACGACTTGTTGGGTCAGGTAACGAGTCGTTGTGTCAGTTGTTGCGAGCCCGGGGAATCAGGCAGGTAGTGCACTTAACGAGCAGCATGACGAGTCATCTCCCCCAGTGACGAATCGTTAGGTCGTCCGTTAGGACCACCTGACAGTTGTTTTCTGCGAATTAGTAAGGTCCTTCTTATAATTCCTAAATATCCTAAAGCTTAAACTACGTCTTTTTAGCTTATGAAAGGAGGGTTTTTTTAGAGGGATAATCTATTCTAAGTCCTCATTCATGCATGAAAGAGTATAGAGAAGTGTTCAAGGGTGATTCAAGGCTCCCCTCTTCAAAATCCTTCCAATTCCTTCTTCGTCATTCAAGGGAGGTTAAGAATCAGTTGTTTCCGGGTACGTAAGGCTATCAATGGGTGTTTCCTTTCACACCCATGCCCATTCTCTATGATTTCATGAAAATTGTATCAAAAAAATTTATGGGGTTTTGAAGTAGATTTATATAAAAATCTATTGATTGTTAATGGGCTTTGTGATTTTAGAATCTTATCATATTCTATTAGTTTTTGATCATCTTTTATGATTTAAACTATTTATAATGTTATCGATTTTGATTTCTATGGAATTAAGCCTAATTATGCATGGCCCATGATGTATTAATTTATTATCTACTTTTCCATTTATGATACTTACAAGCCCAGCATGAATTATGATTTAAATTATGGATTTAATCAATTGCCCATCGTGATTTCATGAATTTCAAGCTATATGAATGATCTATAAGTATGTATGAACCTTATGATTTATGACTTATGTTTTGGCCGACTCACGGGCCTTGTTTCATGTCTAGTTCACATATGTACAAGTATTTTTATGATTAACATGATTTAGCTAGCCCATGAATTCATGCATGTTATACTATGAGCATTATATATGTTTTGGGAGTTGTATCGAACACCGACTACGTTCGAGGCTCAGGTTAAGCCCCGGATCTCATAAACTATGTGCCATCGTGGGTATGTTGGAACCTCCTTTGTGACTGTCCCTAGACCAAATGGCCCTTTTCATGGTGAAATTACACCCTTCATGGTTCGACTCTTGGCAAGGTATGAACGGCCTCCCTACTAGGTTTACTAATCGTGCTTCATGTGTCCTCATATGGGGTATGTCGGTTAAGAGAATCTCCCACTGTTCCTCATGATTTATGCATGATTATGTTTATGTATATTGTCTCAAGTCACATTTAATAAAGCTTTTCTCTTATGATTATGATTACGATCGTATTATGAATGTTTTACAAACCTTGAGCCTTATGATATGTTACGTTATGATATTTATGTCATGAGCATGTTGCCCTACTCTTATGATGTTTTATGAGCTTTTATATATTTTAAATGTTCGTTTTACTTACCTTGCATACTCGGTACATTCCACATACTGACCGCATACTTGCCATGTTGTATCGTCTTATGATACAGGACACGGTTCTCAGGCTCACCCTCCTCAGTAGCTCTTCAAAGCTCGCTATCAGCTTATTTAGTGAGTCCTCACGTTTCAAGGGCCATATTTTCAGACTCTATTATTCTCTTTCACTTTCAGTATTGTAGGGCTAGTTGGGGTATTATCCCTTCAACCCGTCTTTCATGATTAGAGGCTTTTCATACTATCAAATGTATTCAGTCGTCATGTATGGATCATGTATTGTCTTTTCTCCATTATTATGTCATGAATTATTTTCCTTATGTTTAGTTCTTCCACTTATGTGAATGAATTAGATGTATGCTCATGCCATGGGTCGACTTGGGGTCTCTCGGGGCTCCTTGTCCCGTGTCTATGATCTGGGTGTACGTTCGGGTCGTGACAAACTTGGTATCAGAGCCATAGATTTGAAGTGTCCTAAGGTGTCTGAAAGCTGCGTTGAGTAGAGTCTTTTTCATTGGTGTGAAGCGTGCCACACTTATGACGAAGAGGCTACAAAACATTTAGGAAATGTTCCCTTCTTTCATAATCTATGTCGTGCGATGAAAGTCCTTTACCCTACTAATTCATGTTATTCGCATTTGCAGAATCATGCCTCCACGCCGAGTGAATGCCAAAATAAATGGTAACGGCAATGATCATGAGGGTGCCAATGGTGATGAGCATCAGCCAGCCCCACCTATTCACGAGGAGCGCGTACCTAAGCCAGCTTCCCACGCTGAGTTTAGGGCAGCGATTAAGATACTGGAACAGTCCATGGCTACCCAAGTTCATAATCAAACAGTGGGGCATTACCCTCAGAATATAAATGTGGCAACAGTTAGGGTAAGGGATTTCTTGAGAATGAGCCCTCCTGAGTTCACGGGATCGAAGGTGGACGAGGATCCACACGATTTCATTGAAGAGATTCTAAAGATCACCCAGGTTATGGGGGTGAACCATGGGGAGTGTGTTAACTTGACCTCTTATTAGGTAAAGGAGATGGCTCACATATGGTTCAACAGTGGATAGATGCAAGGGCAGTGGGTGCAGGCCTGATAGCTTATGAAGAGTTCCACGCGGCATTTTTGGACAGGTTTTTCCCTTGGGAGATGAGGGAGCTTAAGGCGGTCGAGTTTGTTAATTTGAAATAGGGTAACATGCCATTCAGGAGTACACATTGGAGTTCACCCGATTATCCAAGTATGCTCCAGAGTTTGTGGCAGAGCAGAGAGCTTGGGTAAGTCATTTTGTGAATGGGATGGCGGATTATTTGGACAAGGATTGTAGGATCGCCATGCTACATCAGGATATCGACTTTCCCCGCATTGTGTTGCATGAAAAATAGATGGAATCGGTCTACCAGAGGCAGAGGGAGGCCAAGAGGGCCAGGACCAATAGCTATGGGACTTCTCAGGTCTGGTCAAGGGGTGGACAAGTCAGTAGTCCCAGCACAAGTCTATCACTCCATCTCCATCATCGGTCAACACGCCATCTAGATTCAGAGGAGTAGAGCTTCAGAGTAGAGAAGCCAAGTTAGCATGCAAGTGGAGCGCACTTTTCCATTTTGTGCGAGGTGTGGCAAGAATCACCCCGGAGTCGCTTAGTTTGCTTGGATACTTGCTTTGGGTGTGGCAAAACTGGACACAGACTTAAGGATTTCCCCTCAGCCAAATCAGGGGTCTATAGAGCCCATCTGACAGCAGCTAGTTCTGCCACTCCAGCAGCACATCCCCCTTAGCAGGGTGCTTCTACTAGTTCAGCAGGCGGTCAGCGCCAAAACAGGTTTTATGCCTTAGTGCCCCGCCAGGAGCAAGAGGCTTCACCGAATGTGGTCACTGGTATGTTGCATGTCTTCCGTATTGATGGTTATGCCTTGTTAGATCCAGGAGCTACTTTTTCTTTTGTGACCCCTTATATTTCTAGTAGTTTTGGAGTTAGCCCTGAAATCTTATTAGAACCGTTCTCAGTCTCTACTCCAGTGGGTGATTCAGTTGTAGCTAGGCAGGTGTATAGAGGTTTCCCCATTATAGTATTGCATAAGGTCACCTCCGCAGACATAGTAGAGTTAGTTATGACTGACTTTGACATCATTCTGGGCATGGATTGGTTGTTTGCATTTTATGCTTCAGTTAATTGGAGGACCCATGCGGTGGAATTCTGATTTCTGGGTGAGTCAGTTTTGGAGTAGAAGGGTAAGTCTGTTGTACCAGTCGGTCAGTTTATTTCATATCTTAGTTTATTTCATATCTTAAGGCTAGGAAAATGATTTTTAAGGTCTGCATGTATCACCTGGTTAGGGTTAAGGATGTTAAGTCTTAGACCCTGACTATCCAGTTAGTTCCAGTAGTACGTGAGTATCCAGAGGTCTTTCCTGATAACTTGCCAGGTGTCCCTCCCGAGCGGTAGATTGATTTTGGTATAGATCTTCTTTCCGAGATGCAGCCTATATCTATTCCTCCGTACAGGATGGCTCCATCGAGCTAAAAGAATTGAAGGATCAGTTGAAGGACTTGTTAGATAAAGGTTTCATTAGACCGTTCAAGTCTCCATAGGATGCACCAGTCCTATTCGTTCGGAAGAAGGATGGAACACTTCGGATATACATTGGTTATCGGCAATTGAACAAGGTCACTGTCAAGAATAGGTATCCTTTTCCCGGGATTGATGATTTGTTTGACCAACTTCAGGGTGTCAAGTGTTTCCTAAAGATAGATCTCAGGTCCGGATATCATCAGCTTTGAGTTCGGGAGAGTGATATCCCGAAGACAGCCTTTAGAAAGCGGTATGGCTATTATGAGTTTGTAGTTATGTCATTTGGACTAACCAATGCTCCTGCATCTTTCATAGACTTGAGGAACAGGGTGTTCAAACAATATCTAGACATGTTCGTGATTGTGTTCCAAGATATCCTTATATACTCTCAAAGTGATGAGGAGCATGCCGCCCATTTGAGAGTAGTGTTGTAGGCTCTCAAGGATCGTCAGTTGTATGCCAAGTTCAGCAAGTGCGAGTTCTGGTTGAACTTGGTAGAATTTTTGAGCCATGTAGTATCAAGCAAGGGCATAAAGGTGGATTCTCAAAAAATTAAAGCGGTGAAAAATTGGCCCAGACTTGTGAATCCTTTAGATATTTGGAGTTTCTTAGGCCTAAAAGGCTACTACCAAAGATTTTTGAGGGCTTTTCATCAATTGCAGCACCATTAACCAAGTTGACCCAGAAGAAGGTGAAGTTTCAATGGTCGGAGTCTTGTGAGGAAAGATTCCAAGAGTTGAAGACCCGACTGACTACCGCATCGGTTTTAACACTACCTGAGGGTATGGATGGTTTTGTTGTATATTGCTATGCTTTAAGAATCAGGCTTTGGTGTGTGTTGATGCAGCATGGGAAAGTGATAGCATACGCCTCAAGAAAGTTGAAAGTCCATGAGAAGAATTACTAGATCCATGACCTTGAGTTGGCCGCAGTGGTATTCGCATTGAAGATATGGTGGCATTACTTGTATGGGTTCCACGTGGATGTATTCACGAATCACAAGAGCTTGCAATATGTGTTCACGCAGGAAGATCTCAATCTTTGGAAAAAGGAGGTAGTTGGAGGTACTAAAGGACTACGACATGAGTGTCGTTTACCACCCGGGTAAGGATAATGTGGTAGCGAACGCACTTAGTAGGCTCTCAATGGAGAGTGTGTCCCACGTGGATGAGGGAAAGAAGCAGTTGGTGAAAGATGTCCATCGACTTGCAGGGTTGGGAATTAGATTGGTCGACTTGACCGATGGCAGCGTTGTTTTGCAAAACGGATCAGAATCGTCCTTCGTGACTGATGTGAAGGCTAGACAAGATGAGGATCCGATTTTGGTAAAGATGAAAGAAGTCATTTGGAGTCAAAAGGTGGAGGTCTTCTCCCAAGGGGGAGATGGTGTGTTGTGGTACTAGGGTCATTTGGGTGTTCTATATATGGATGAATTAAGGAGTTGGATACTACATGAGTCACACGAAACCAGGTATTCTATCCATCCAGGTGCAACCAAGATGTATCATGACTTGCGAGAACTCTATTGGTGGAATGGTATGAAGAGGGATATTGCAGAGTTCGTAGCCAGATGTCCAAATTGTCGACAAGTAAAGGTTGAACATCAAAGGCCGGGAGGAGTACTTCAGGATATTAGCATTCCTACTTGGAAGTGGGAAGATATTAACATGGATTTCATAACAGGACTACCTCGTACTCGCCTACAATATGATTCCATTTGGGTGGTGGTATACCGGTTTACCAAGGCGGCACATTTTCTACCGGTCAAAACCACAGATCTAGCGGATGATTATGCCAAATTGTATATTCTAAAGTTGGTTCGGTTGCATGGAGTGCCCTTGTCTATTATTTAGGACCGAGGTACTTAGTTTACCTCCCAATTTTGGCGATCTTTTCAGAAGGGGCTTAGGACTCAAGTTAAGCTTAGTAAGCCTTTCATCTGCAGACGGATGACAAAGCAGAACGAACAATCCAGACTCTCGAGGATATATTAAGGGCATGTGTAATGGACTTCAAAGGTAGCTGGGATGATCATTTACCTTTGAACGAATTTGCTTACACTAACAGTTATCACTCCAGTATCCAGATGGCACTATTCGAGACTCTCTATGGGCGGAGATGTAGATCGCCCATCGGATGATTTTAGGTTGGTGAGGCAGCTATGATGCAGCCAGATTCGGTTCATGAGCCTATGGTAAAGGTTCAGCTGACAAGGGACAGGCTGAAAACTGCTCAGAGTCGTCAAAAGTCATATGCTTATGAGAGGAGGAAAGAGTTGGAGTTCGAGGTGGACGATTGGGTATTTGTGAAGGTGTCTCCCATGAAGGGAGTCATGCGGTTCAGAATGGAAGGAAAACTCAACCCCCGATATGTTAGTCCCTACCGGATTATGAGAAGAGTTGGTAAGGTAGCGTATGAGTTGGACTTTCCCTCAGAGTTATCTTCTATGCATCCTGTGTTTCATGTATCTCTTTTGAAGAAATGTTCAGGAGATTCAACTCTAGTAGTCCTGGTGGACAGCGTAGGTGTAAAGGACAGCCTCAGCTATGAAGAAGTTCCGATGGAAATATTTGACCATCCAGTTCAGAGTCTAAGGATCAAAGAAGTAGCTTCAATTAAAGTCCTATGGAGAAATCAGCATGTTGAAGGAGCTACAGGGAAGCCGAAGTAGATATGATGGCTAAATACCCACACTTATTCTCTACCAGCTCAGTTCTGACTTGAGGTATCAGTTGTGCTCTATGACTCTATTTAGTTTTCATGTTCAGTTCATGGGTTCGAGTTTCTTTTATGTGCATGTGTTATACCCCGGGAACTCAAGGATCAGACTCGGGAGTCAAACGAGGAATCATCTGGAAAATGTTGAAGCAGTGCAAGACAAGTAGTTAGACGACTCGTGAGGAGACCCCATGAGTTGTCATGTGGCTCGTGGGAAGGTTGGACTGAGCTGAGGAGTTAAGGTCCCCACGGGTGTGGGAATGACTCGTGGTCAGCTACCATGAGTCGTCAGGTCCACCGTGGGGTATGGTTGAGGATTTAATTAAGGATGAGGCAATGTACTTGATGGAAGGTGACCAGGACTCGTAGTCACTTGTGATGAGTCGTTGAGTCACCCGTTACGAGCCCAGTCAACCTGTTATCCAGTGTAATTGACGGGCGACGAGTCGTTGCCCGTCCTGACGAGTCATCAGGTCATCCGTTAGGGTCACCTGGCAGTTATTTCATGCGAATTAGTAAGACTTCTCGTAATTTCTTACACTCTTAAGACCTAAACTACGTCATTTCGAGGTCAGGACAAGGTCTTTTAAGGGGAAATCATTCATGATAAACCTCATTTGATGCATGTAAGAGTAAAGAGGAAAGAGGAAAGAGATTCAAGTGTTCTTCTTCAAATTCTCCAAGTTTCCATCTAGGGCTTTTCAAGGGGGTTAAGAATCAAAAAGTTCCAAGTATGTGGGGTTTTGAATGGATGGTTTAATCCCTACTCATGCCCAATTTCTTTTAAATTATCAAATCTCTATGGGTCATAACCCAAATGCATACTTCCACGAAAATCGATATGAGCATGTTGTAGTATGTCTAAAATCATGGGTTTCAAATTATTGGG
Source organism: Datura wrightii (assembly GCA_035772735.1). Lineage (NCBI taxonomy): Eukaryota > Viridiplantae > Streptophyta > Magnoliopsida > Solanales > Solanaceae > Datura > Datura wrightii. The sequence goes on from JASDFA010000018.1 coordinate 109,045,264, forward strand.
CTGTTTTCACTTATTTTATTCAATATTTGATGATTTAATTCCTAAAAGCACATATGCCCATATCATGGGGTTTTTAGTGAAATTCATGGGTGATTTCTCAAGCATGATATGAACTTTTGAATTTTAAGCATGTTTTCAATTAGTCATGTTATTATTATCATGTTTCCTATAAATTTAAGCATTTCAAGTATGATGGAAATTATGGGCAATGCCCACATGTCGCTTATGATTTATGAACTATGATTTTGGCTGATACACAGGCCCAATTCCATGGCTAGTATCACGAATTCTCAAGCATGTTATGGTTATCACGATTTAACTAGCCATGCATGTCATGTATGAATTTCTATGAGCACGTCGCATGTTTTGGGAGTAGTGATAACGCTCAAACCACACTTCCAACTGAAGTATGAAGCGGACGTTTTCAATAAAGAAGCCAATGAGAGGTTGGGGTCGATCCCACAGGGAATATGGAAGATCTAGATTGCAGCCAGTAGATGAACTTGTATGGTAATTACTTCACAATGGGGGAATTCTAATAAAAGGAAATAATAAAAATAAACAACAGTCAAGGTTATATTCGTAAATCAATAATTAATGGATAACTAGGGTTTGTGTTCCCCATGGGTTCATAACAGCCTTAGGTATACACTCATGCTCTTTACCAATACTTACTTACAGAACTTATAACTTAGATTCATTCAAACGATCGACCAATCCCTATTGAATGACTATCCTCAATTACTCGACCAAGTCTCATGAGTTTTGCAAACTAACCGTTATCACTAAGTTCTGGATATAATATACTGCAACCACAGCTCAAGTTAATACAATGATCATCAAGATCAAGGCTCCGTTGTAATTCTCTTTTCCTAATCTCTACCTCTTTGACCAAAGCAAGTAAAGAATTCAGGCACTTCCTAACGCTGCACACCGTTAAGAATCATTAAAGATGAAGAGAATACAATATAAATATTTAGTGTTGGTTTTAGACTCACCTTGTGCAACCCTAACCAGTTAATCCACCTGGTTCCCACAACCTTAGCTATGGAAGTTTTAGCCTCTCATAGTTCCAAGGTTGGGATTTGTGTTCATGATTGAAAACATATAATAATATGATTGAGAAAAAAACAATTCCTTCAATTAAACCACGAAATCTTGAATAACCAGTAGCAAGAACAAGATGAATTCAAGAAAAGGTTGATCACACGGTTGAACCAACTCAATTCTCTCTTCCAACGATGTAAAATTTCCTACTACAATGTTTTCCTACAAGAATTATGTCTATTCGTCGTCCTCTATTAAAAATAAAACATAATAAGTATATATAGAGACACAAGAATCCTTTTCTTAAACCAACAGGATTGCTTTCCATATCTACTGCCGACCTTGTCATGGGTCCACCTACGACTCATAGGGGGCAGATCGTGACATCTACTAATGGCTTGGAGTGTTGGCTGAATTTTGGCTAAGTGTTGAGTCAAGGTACGATTCATACCAACATGCTACGACTCGTACATTAACACTCGTGGCTTGATCCTAATCTTTTGAACTTTTTCTGAACTTCACCACGACCGGTATGGTACGACTCGTACCTTCATCTCAAGGGTCGTAGGGTGCTCTCATACAGAGAATCAACCTTCTGTGCAATTCTTTTGGATTTCATCACGACTAGCTTACCACGACTCGTACCACCATCATATGATCCATGACAAGTCTCATAAGTTTAGTCTTCCAGGTTAAACTGTCATCTTTTGATCAAGGGCCTCAGTACGACTCATAGGTCCATCTTATGGATCGTACTGTGGTCTGCACTTTTTGCCCTGTTTTGCACACTTTTAGCTTACTTTTGTAATTTATTGTTCCAACACCCATTTATCCTAAAATCAAAGGAAAAGTTCCTCATATCCACATAAATACACCTAAGTCCTATTTTCTTAGTTTTGAGCGTCAATAGTGTTGTAAATTCACAGTACATCAACACCCTCAACTTAAGAGTTTTGCATGTCCTCAGGCAAAGAAAAAAGAAAAACTAAACACGACGCTCAACTAGAAAATAAACTTAAGATACTACAGCCAAAACTCAAACAAATTTGTGCACTCTATATACAAACTCTATTGACCCTTCCTCTTGAAACATCATCAGCTAATGTATTTCAAGCAACCTCAAAACATCATATTCAGGGAGATCAAGACATGTCATCTAGCTATCAACAAGAAATCAATTCATCACCTATGTGTTTCAATAGACCAATGATAAAAGCAAACATAATCCATGTACCCTCACAAAAAATGAAGTCCCCACTCTAGTATGAAGTATCAACTGAAACATGGAACTAGGCAAATGAGCACTCACTTTCTCAAAGAACTGCAAGTATTATGCATCAGATATCATAGGCTTGCCCTTATTTTCTCTGCTTCGGTGTGTTAGATGGTCAAACTAAGATCGATATAGGATTTGATATGGCTTGTAATGTAGGCTTAGGGCTGGACATAATAAAGATGAAGGATTTTATTAGTGACTATCCCTTCTTTGGGACTATATTTATTGTCTACACCATTCTCCTATTTCACCCTTCAGTCTTCTCCTTTTCTTCCTTTTTTCCCATTTTATGAACATTTGCATGGGTGAGGTGATTTTTCACATTTTTCAACACTTTCCAGCTATTTTGAATTTCTCTTCTTTTTTCAATATTCTCAAATTTTCAGCTTTTTACTTTTTCACCTCATCACACCTTATTTTTCACCATTTTTTTTCTTTTCTTTCTCTTTTCTTTCCTTTTCTCCCGCTCCCACCATTTATGCACCCCTATTTTAGCCACCCTCAACTTAAGCATTTTGCTTATGTTGAGGTTCACAATATCCTAGGAAGGACAGGGCCAAACAGGTTCATCATAAACAATTGGGTACGATTAATAGGTAAATCAAAGAAATATGGTCAATTAAGGCTCAAACTTGGGATCAAGGGATTCATGACACTTTGGTAGGGCAATATAGTCAAAAAGTGAGCTAACTCAAAAATGGCCTATGATCATCTCCTATGCAACCATCCTCAACCTATGCAGAGACCAACCAGGCAAGTTCTAGATCTTCAACAACATACCGCAACAAATACTAAGACCTCACTCAAATATGGTACATGAACTATTTTCACTTTACCTGTCTGGTTAATACATGGCTTAACAAGACTAGCACTATCAATAACTAAATGACATAAAACAATTCACAGAACACAAATACATAGCAAAAATTTTTAAATAGGGTCAATTTTCAAAAACAACAAAAGTAGTGCATATTCAATGGCTGAGTATTCCTAAGTTACTTTCTAATCAAACAAAAATCACAACTAAAAACAAAAAATCCAAGACATGCCAGTTCTACTAGATCGCATGTCTGAAGGAAAAGAAACGCGACAAGAAAAACCTTCAGGCAAACCAAAAATATCTCAAAAATACAAGTACCCCCCCCCCTTTTTTAAAGAATGAGCTTCATCCCCAAAGCACAAAGTATAAGCTTGAAAGGAAAAGGGACATACATGTGGCTACTCAGACTTCTCCTTCCATGGGTTGCCTCCCATGCAGCGCCTGATTTAACGTCGCAGCATGACGTTACTCTTGTGACTCCTCAGGTATCATCAAGGTAATTTCCTCCACTCTTTTCAATTCATCTTCATCTCCCAGGTACACCTTTATTCTTAGCCCATTTACTTTGAACCTTTTCCCCTCTTTGTTCTCAAGTTCCACTGCACCATATGGAGACACTTGCACTACTCTGTAAGGTCCCATCTATCTAGATTTCAGCTTTCCAGGGTGCAGCCGGAGTCTTGAGTTAAACAACAATACCAATTCACCTAGGCTAACCTCCCTTCTTGTGATCTATTTGTCGTGATAGATCTTCATTCATTCCTTATAAATGGCTGCACTCTCATACGCCTTGTGTCGAAATTCATCCAACTCATTAATCTAGTTCAATCTTAGCTTAGCAGCATCATCCCAATTCATATTTAGCTTCTTCAGTGCCCATAATGCTTTATGCTCTAATTCAACTAGTAAGTGGCATGCTTTACCATGAACCAGTTGGTAAGGTGATGAGCCAATGGGAGTTTTATATGCTGTTTGGTAGGCCCACAATGCATCATCAAGCTTCCTGACCCAATCTGTCTGGCTTGTATTTACTATCTTGGCCAGAATGGTCTTGATTTCCCTATTAGAAACTTCTACCTGCCCACTCAACTGAGGGTGATAAGGTGTGGCTACCTTGTGCTTGGCGCCGTATTTATCCAGTAAGGTTTTGAAGAGGCGATTGCAGAAATGCGATCCACGATCGCTGATTATAGCTCTAGGAGTGCCAAACCTGGAAAAAATATGCTTTTGAAGGAATGTTGTAAGACTCTTGTCTTCATTGTTTGGCAATGCAATAGCCTCCACCCATTTTGATACATAATCCACAGCCACTAGAATGTACTTCATCCTGTATGAGTTAATGAATGGGCCCATGAAGTCAATGCCCCACACATCAAATAGTTCTACCTCCAAAATTGGGGTTAATGGCAATTCATGTTTACGGGTAATATTGTCTTGCCTTTGGCACTGATCACATGACTTGGCAAGGTCGTATGCATCTTGATGAATAGTTGGCCAGTAATACCCGCATTGCAAAATTTTATGTGTTGTTCTGGTGCCACTATGACGCCCCCTACAGGAGATGAATGACATTCCTCCATAATGCTCAGCATCTCCACTTCTGGGACACACCTACGAATGATCCCATCTGCACAAATGCAGAATAAATATGTCTCATCCCAGTAATACCATCTGACATCAAATAAGAAATTCTTCTTCTGGTGAGGAGTCATGTCTGCTGGCATTATGTCACTAACCAAGTAGTTAGCTATCTCAGCAAACCAAGGGATCAAGTCCTGTGATGCAGCTAATACCTGCTCGTCTGGGAATGCATCATTGATCTCAACCTCCATCTGCTCTTTTGCTTCTCCCTCAAGTCTGGATAGATGATCTAACACCTGGGTCTCTGTTCCCTTTCTATATTTTACTTCAAATTCGAATTCTTGGAGCAAGAGTACCCACCAAATTAATCTAGGTTTGGCATATTTTTTAGTCATCAGGTACCTCAATGTAGTGTGGTCTGTGTGAACGATCACCTTGCTTCCAAGAAAGTATGCTCAAAATTTTTCAAATGCAAATACCACTGCCAATAGTTCCTGCTCCGTGACTGTATAATTTTTCTGGGTCGTATTGAGTGTCTTGCTAGCATAATAGATTGGATAAAAGATATTTTCTCTCTTTTGACCTAAAATAGCACCAAGGGCAACATCACTAGTGTCACACATTACCTCAAAGGGGAGAGACTGATGTGTCCACAAGTGTACGGGTCGTACAAGTAATATAGTGGCCCTTTTTAAGAGTCGGATGTCGAACCCACAGGGACTGGACCAATTCAGCTAATTATCAAGTTCAAGTGTGTATTAACTTTCGCAAGTGTTGATTAAAGACTTTTTTTGATAAAGTTTAATTAAGTCTATGTCACGCCTCGCCTTGGGGGGTATGACTGGCACCTGGTGCCCTACTGGGACCTAAACTGCTAGACTGTTGAGCCTAAGCACTTCTGCTGCTTGGCTGGCTCTAACCCTGGATTCAAGGAAATGACGGGCTATATAACGGCTGTAAATACAGCCTCCGGCCGACTAGGCCTATAGCCACCTGTACTATAACATCAGCTAGCCAGAATCACATTCATATAGGGGAACCTATGCTGGCCGACAAGGCCACCATGCTGTCTAGTTAACTCTAAATCAATATAACAAATGTTGAACAGCTACGTGACCGGCAAGGTCACCACTACTGATTGGATAAGGCCTCGCACGGCTAACATAAACAACTAAACATACGCACGGCCCTACACGACCGGCATAACTAACCACAAGGAAATATATACAAACTGCAAGCCTCTAAAAATACTGATAAGATGGTCGGGGCAGGGCCCCGGCCTACCCATACTGTACAACAAAAGAAAAGGGATAAACCTCTAGCTATCTAGCTCCGGATGACTGGAGCTGATGACCCTATGAGCTGGCTAGAATCATGAGGTATCGGCTCCTCATCTATGAGTACCTGCAGCCAAGTAATGCAGCGCCCCCAACGGGCGTCAGTACTGCTGGTACTGAGTATGTAAAGCAACAACTGAAAAATATCTGAAACAACAATACAACTGATGGAACTGAAATAGAAAGAAATAGACTAAACTGACTGAAAATGTAAAGCTAAGCCTACTCTTAACTATGCTGGAAGGAGTAAGAGTCATACCTGGAAATGTGTTGCTCTATTGTCGATCTACTCATATCTAGCGTAACATGGCATAACATAAAATAACATAGCATAGCACACACAAACCTTACCCGGCCCCCATAAGCCGGGAGGTACAATCAACACGCAATCTATACCACTACCTCGGTCGTTCCATCTCCTATAATAACTATAAGCATCCTGCCGATCCCCCTGGGTATGCACTTGGGCTCGCTGAGCCCCTAACTATAACTATACCTAAGTCCGAAGGACTCTTGAATCAACACCCCGGGCGTACCCGCTCGATGGGGATGTATAAAGGCCGATCAAGGCACAATATGGGGAAATCGGCATCCCATCTTCATCCCCTGTGGGACGGCATGCCACTCCGTAGAGTGATGTATCCTCTCCCTCTGGCAGACGAGTCGATACAGCTATTAACCCTGGGGTGGTCATGAATGCTAGGTAATCCACCCCAAGATAATACAGTGGTCTCACCTAGTAATACTAACTGCGTATACCACATGCTGAAGCTAGTGATGATAATGTATCTGTACATACTATATGCTGAACTAGTGATAGTGATATGTATGTATTTAATACATGCTGAGACTGATAATGGTATATGTATATAATCTTCTTCCGTACTGTGTCGAGTCTAATGTTGAACAAGATATAGTTTTTCTGCTGAGAATCATGCTGTATAACTGAGTTTCATAGTAACATGATTTACTATTTCTAACATGCTTTCTAAACTTCATTTTAATTTACCATTCTACTTATGAGATACCTTACAGATACTTATATTGCTTTACTAAGTTTCAATATGAACACGATAATATCTTAACATACTTTACTAAATCACATACTAGGCTTGTTGTACAGTTCCTAACACTTCGTATTGGAATTTATATCGTGCTAGCAAGTTTCACGCTATACATAACATGATGCTTCCAATATCGTACTAATATTCATACTAACATAACAGACGACTTCTGAAACATTCTACTGGCCTTTGAACTATCTTACTATACCGAGACTACTAACTTGCCGAGGAAACTAGCTTTACATACCTTCGCTTCCGATTTCCCGACTAACTGGCGTAGCTCGGTCAGTATTTTCGCTATTTCCCCCAACTGCATCCATATATATATCAATTAGGACTAAATACACTAATATTCTGGAAGAAGATAACACTTTTGATATATATATAGCCCAAACTTTGGCTTATCGAAAGATGATCGAAAACTCGCTATTTCTCGGAAGTCCAGAATGGGGAAATACTCACTTTATGGCTAGAAGTATATTAACACTAATTTGGAGCAATTCCACTTACCTTAGTTCGGTAGCACGACGATTCGTCGACCGAATTTCACGAAACTAAATCCGTAGGAGTGCTCCTTGCTGCTTAATACCTCGGTATCTAGAGTAAATTTAAGTTTGGACTGCGTTTGACGATGTACTCGGATGAATATATATAGTAACCCTTCGTTCCTCTCTGTTCTCTGTCATGTTCTCTGGAAATTATAAGTTAAATGAAATAAAAACCGAAGTTTGGAGGCTTTTATACTTGCGCCTGGACAGGGCCTCCGTGACACGGAGCCAACGCGGAGGCCCTCCCTTCATGGCACGTTGCCATCGCGGAGGGGCTCTGCCCTGACTCCTTCCGCGATGGTTCGACGGATTTCTTATACGATCTTTCCCCGGGCCTTTTCCTAGCATGTATGGCATTCAAAAACTCTTAACCATAATGCGAATAGGTCATCTACATGTCGAGAATTTACGGGGTGTAACAGTCTAGGGGTGGTCACCGAAATACTCTGAAATCATTCAAGGAGCAACTAGAGTTAAAGTCGGATAATCATGCGATACTATGCTTTTTAATAGTTTAAGTATGGAACTATCAATTATCGTCTCACATAATTAAAATTGCATGTTCATGGTCTTTTGAGCCTCTAAACACGACAAACTGGCCTCAGACCTACATCGTTGAGCGGTGATGTGACATTCTAGTTCGTGGGCAATTCAATTACGTGGATGTGGTTTGCTGGGTTTATGCTCTTAATTAGGGACTTTTGTACCTCTAATCATTTAACTCAACTTAGCTTCACAACTACTTCTATGAGTGGTGATGTGACATTTCTAAGTTAATTCATGTTATCATCCCGTTTTATCAACCAAGCAAGGCAAATTAGGTATAATTTCTTATCCTAACCGCGAATTATATCGTAAGATACAAACTTGCTCCCTACATTCTTATGTTCTTGCCTAGGTTTTCTCTCTCAAGCATTTACCTAAGCTTAACGTGTGTGTTTTCATGGTGATCAATCATAAAAACAACCATAATTGAGAATGTAGGACAAAACAACAATCAATAACTTAAAACCAAAACAAAATCATGTATTCACAATCATATCTCGTGGCTTCAACCCTAGAGGAAGGGTTCTAGCCACCCATGTTCGTATAATTACAAGAAAACATAATTAAAGTACCATACTTACAAGAATTGGTAGAAGAGAAGATGAAATTGATGAACCCTAGGTGAGTTCTCCCACTTCTCCCTTCACTCCTTGGCAGTTTTTCAGAAATAAATCGTGACTAAATGTTTTTAGGAGCTAAGGGACCTATTTATAGTAAATGAGAATTGTACAAAATTATGCCCCGCATGGAATAGCTCCGTGTCACGGAGGTTATCACACCAATATGGTTCCGTGACACGGAGGCATCGCGTAGGCATTCTGGAATTTGCATAAAATACATGCCAGGCAGCCCCCTGCCGCGTTGGCAGCGTGGCACGCTGCTTGTGCAGCGCGTTAGGGGCTATGACACGCCCTTGGTCACACAGCCTGCCTGCCGTGGCACGTTGCCAACGCGCAGGTGCGCTGTTTCGTGCATCCTCCTTGCCGACGTTCGCGTTTTACTTCCGATTCGATGCCTCCACTTCACCAACTCATAGATTAGTTCCTAAAAATCATTTTAAACCTACAAAAACAAGAACTAATCATGTTGGTTAGTATATATATTCACATTTACATAAATATACATGAGAATGCATAGAATTAAGTCGATAAACAAGACAAAACTAAGTTATAAAGCATCACTCGGGCATGCTATTTTGCCCAAGATCAGAGACCAATCTGGAGCTATGATGATGGGAGCAGTGGTGAGCTTTTCTTTTAGGCACTCAAAAGCCTTTAGAAATGCCTCATTGAATATGAACTTACCTTTTTCTCCAATAGTTTTCACAATGGTTGTGCTATTTTTGAAAAATCCTTGATAAAGCGCTGGTAGAACCCTGCATGCCCTAAAAAGCTTCTGACCCCTTTGATGGAAATCTAGGATGGAAATCCTTAGATAACTTCAATTTTCATATTTTCCACCTCGATCCCCTTTCCCGAAATTTTATGCCCCAGCACTATGCCTTCTTTAACCATGAAATGGCATTTTTTCCAGTTTAGGACCATATTGGTTTCCTCACATCTACTCGACACTTTACCCAGATGTTCAAGGCAGGACTCGAATGACTCACCCACAATCGAGAAATCATCCATAAACACTTCGATGGTGTCTTCTACCATGTCTGAAAATATGGACATCATACAACGCTGAAAAGTGGCTGGAGTGTTACACAATTTGAATGGCATTCTCTTGAAAGAAAAGGTCCTATATGGATAAGTAAAGGTGGTCTTCTCCTGATCTTCTAGAGCAATAGTGATATGATTGTAACCAGAATATCCGTCAAGGAAGCAGTACCATCCTTTACCTGCTAATATATCAAACATCTGATCCACGAATGGCATTGGAAAGTGATCCTTCTGAGTGCAGTGGTTGAGTTTCCTGTAGTCCATGCATACACGCCATCCTATGACTGGTCGTGTTGGTATCAGCTCATTCTTTGAATTGGGAACCACCGTGATCCTTCCCTTCTTTAGTACACATTGAACAGGGCTTACCCATTGACTGTCAGCTATGGTATATATTACCACAGCATCTAGCCACTCGATAATCTCCTTTTTTACCACTTCTTGCATGGGCGGGTTCAGGCAGCACTGATGCTCTATGCTTGGCTTAGAATTTGGTTCCAGCTAGATTTTATGGGGTGCATATGCCCGGTAGGATTTCGATGATATCAGCTATGGTCCATCCGATTGCCTTCTTGTATCTTTTCAATATGTTGACCACAGCTTCCACCTTCTCATCAGATAAGGTTGTTGCAACTATAACCGGCAAGGTGTAGTTCTCACCAAGGAATTTATACTTGAGATGTGGAGGTAGTGCCTTCAACTCAAGGATAGGTGGTTCCTCCACATATGGTTTGGCTGGTGGTGTTGAATAATTCTTTAAATCCAGGTCTAGCGTCTTTGGGCTGAAGCTATATGACCCTATCCCATCTAAGGCATTAACAGTCTCTGTAAATTCTGGGCTCCCATTATGTCCATAATTCATTATCACAGTTGTCAAAGTATCAGTAGTCAAAATTCCTTCCACCAAGGTTGGCAGCTGATTGTGTTCCTTCTTTGGGTGTTTGAGTGGAGGGTTTATCCCTAGATGAAAACCTGAGGATATCACAAAAGAAAAGAAAAAGAAAAAAGAAAACGTCGACATTAAAGTAACTACCAACAAGTCAAATACAAGCTAGTAACCTAGTCTTAGCCGTACTACCCGGCAGCGGCGCCACTTTTTGATAACGCTCAAACCACACTTCCAACTGAAGTATGAAGCGGACGCTGTCAATAAAGAACCCAACTATAGGTTGGGGTCGATCCCACATGGAATATGGAAGATCTAGATTACAGCCGGTAGATGAACTTGTATGGTAATTACTTCACAATGGGGGAATTCTAATAAAAAGCAATAATAAAAATAAACAGCAGTCAAGATTATATTCGTAAATCAATAATTAAAGGATAACTAGGGTTTGCGTTCCCGATGGGTCATAACAGTTTTAGGTATACACTCGTGATCTTTACCAATACTTACTTACAGAACTGATAACTTAGATTCATTCAAACGATCGACCAATCCCTATTGAATGACTATTCTCAATTACTCGACCAAGTCTCATGAGTTTTGTAAACTAACCGCTATCACTAAGTTCTAGATATAACTATCATGCGACCATAGCACAAGTTAATACAATGATCATCAAGATCAAGGCTCCATTGTAATTCTCTTTTCCTAATCTCTACCTCTTTGACCAAAGCAGGTAAAGAATTTAGGCACTTCCTAACATTGTACACCGTTAAGAATCATTAAAGATGAAGAGAATACAATAAAAGTATTTAGTATTGGTTTTAGACACACATTGTGTAACCCTAACTAGTTAATCCACTATGGTCCTCACAACCCTAGTTATAGAGGTTTTAGCTCTCATAGTTGCAAGGTTGAGATTTTTGTTCATGATTGAAAACATATAATAATACTTACAAAGATGATTGAGAAAAAACAATTCCTTCAATTAAACCATGAAATCTTGAATAACCAGTAGCAAGAACAAGATAAATTCAAGAAAAGGTTGATCACACGGTTGAACCAACTCAATTCTCTCTTCCAACGATGTAAAATTTCCTACTACAATGTTTTCCTACCAGAATTATGTCTATTCGTCATCCTCTATTAAAAATAAAACATAAAAAGTATTATAGAGTCACAAGAGTCCTTTTCCTAAACCAACAGGACTGCTTTCCATATCTACTGCCGACCTCATCATGGGTCCACCTACGACTCGTAGGGGCTTCTTATGGATCGTGACATCCACACGTGGCTTGGAGTGTTGGCTGAATTTTGGCTAAGTGTTAGGTCAAGGTACGATTCGTACAAACATGCTATGACTCAAACATTAACACTCGTGACTTGATCCTAATCTTTTGAACTTTTTCTAAACTTCACCACGACCGGTATGGTATGAATCGTACCTTCATCTCAAGGGTCGTAGGGTGCTCTCATACTGAGAATCAGCCTTCTGTGCAATTCTTCTGGATTTCATCACGACTGGCTTACCACGACTCGTACCACCATGGTACGATCTGTGACAAGTCTCATAAGTTCAGTCTTCCAGGTGATCAAGGCCCTCAGAACGACTTGTAGGTCCATCCTACCGATCGTACTGTGGTCTGCATTTTTTGCCCTCTTTCGCACACTTTTAGCTTCCTTTGGCAATTTATTGTTCCAATGCCCATTTATTCTGAAATCAAAGGAAAAGTGCCTCATATCCACATAAATACACCTAAGTCCAGGCTATTTTCTTAGTTTTGAGCGTCAATAGTGTTGTAAATTCACAGCAAGTAATACTTAACACCGAGTAGGTTCGGGGCCTAGGTTACGCCCTGAATCACAGAACTATGTGCCACCGTAGGTTATGTTTGGAACCTCCTCAGTGACTATCCCTTTTGCCCTACGGGGCCTTCACGTGTGATATCACGCCTTTCATGGTTCATACCCTTGGCAAGGTATGAACGGCCTCCTGACTAGGCTTACAGGTCGGGCTCCATGTGTGCTCATATGAGGTATGTCGGTTATAGAAATCTCCCTCTATTCCTCCTTGTTTTAATGTATGTATGATTATGTTCTTTTGGCTCAAGTTATGCTTTATGGAATGTTTTTCTCTCATGTTATGACTATGACATGGTTACGAATATTTTGGAAATCTTGAGCCTTAGGATATACTTATGATTTCAGTCTTTACGATCATGATGTCCCCAGTCCTATAACTTTTATGTTCAAGTATTTTCTTGCATACCTCGCATACTCAGTACATCCCAAGTATTGACCTGCATATTTTCTATGTTGTGTCATTTTATGATACAGGATCCGGTTCGCAGGTTCAGCATCGCTCTTAGCTTGCTCTCAGTTCGCAGTGGTGAGTCCTCATAGTTTGAGGACTTCATGTTCGGATTTTTTTCTGTATTTTAGTTTTCAGAATGTTGGGGTTAGTTGGGGTCTTATCCCTTCAACCCGTCTATTATGATTAGAAACTTTCAGACCTATTTGTAGTATTCAGCTATTTACGCTTGGATCATGTACTGTTGTTTCTTATATTTCATCTCATGGTTTTATTTAGTTCATGACTATTAAGCTCATTCTTCCACCTTCTATGAATGGTTTAGTTATATGCTCGTGCAATGGGTTCACTTGGGGTCCCTCGGGGCTCCTTGACTAGTGTCTACGATTCGGGTGTACTCTCGAGTTGTGAGAAACTTGGTATCAGAGCAATAGGTTCAGATGTGTCCTAGGGAGTCCGAAAGCCGCGTTAGGTAGAGTCTTTTTTATGGGTGTGCAGCGCGCCACACTTATGACAAAGAGGCTACTAAACATTTTAGGAACTGTTCCCTTTTATCATGATCCATGTCGTGCGATGAAAAGTCTCCCCATCCTTCTAATTGGGGCTTTTCGCGATTGCAGAAAATTATGGCTCCCAGAAGAATAAATGGAAGGAGGAACAGAAATGATGAAGGCCACGGAGGTGGAAATGATCATGGGCGTCAGCAAGCCCCACCTGTCCAGGAGCCCCAAGCACCAGAGCCAACTGACCATGCAGATTTTCAAGCGGCTATTCAGATGTTAGTGCAGGCCTTGACCACTCAGGTCAACCAGCAGGCTGTTGCACGTGTCCCACAGAATGGTAATGTAGTGGTGGCCGGATTAGAGAATTTTTGAGGATGAACCCTTCAGAGTTCACAGGATAAAAGGTGGACGAGGATCCACACGAGTTCATTGAAGGGATCTTGACGGTCACTAAGGTACTAGGGGTGACAAATGAGGAGTGTGTTGATTTGGCCTTTTATCAGTTAAAGGAGGTCACTTATATTTGGTATAAGCAATGGAAGGACAGCAGGGCAGCGGAAGCAGGCCCTATCAGTTGGGATGAGTTCCACATGGCCTTTCTCTACAGTTTCTTCCCTCGGGAGATGAGGGAATTGAAAGTCAGATGAGTTTGTTAATCTCAAACAGGGAAAGATGATGGTGTTAGAATATTCACTTGAGTTCACTCGCCTATCAAAGTATGCCCCGGAGTTAGTGATGGACCAGAGGGCACGGATGAGAAGATTCATGTAGGGAGTAGCCGAGTATCTGGACAAGGACTGCAGAACAGCCATGCTTCATCAGGATATGGACTACCCACGGATAGTACCTTATGCCCAGCAAATGGAGGCAGCTCATATGAGGCAGAGAGAGGCCAAGAGAGCCAGAACTGATAGCTACAGGTTTTCCAAGTCGAAGCCAGCAGGTGGACCTCACCAGCAGTCCCAGTACAAGTCTATTACACCAGAACCATCTTCAGCCAGTACCCATCCAGGCCACGAGACAATCAGAGGAGCAGGTCCTCAGGTTCGAGGGGTCAGAATAGCATGCGCACAGAGCGCACATTCCCATCTTATGCTAGTTGTGGCAAGAACCACCCAGGGAAGTGTTTGGTGGGCTCAGATGCTTGTTTCGAGTGTGGCAAACTCGGACACAGGCTCAGGAATTGCCCCGCAGCCAAGTCAAGGGGTGGTGGAGCCCGCAGTCCAGCAGCTAGTTCAGCAGCTCCAATGGCATGTCTTACTCATTAGGGTACTTCAATTGGTCCAGCTGGCAGCCAGCGCCAGAATCGATTTTATGCACTTGGCTCTCGACGGGAGCAGGAGACTTCTGTGGTTAGGAGTATGTTGCAAGTCTTTCATATTGATGGTTATGCTTTATTAGATCTAGGAGCTACACTATCTTTTGTGAAACCTTACATTCCTAGTAACTTCGGAGTCAGTCCTAAAATTTTGTTAGAACCGTTTTGTGTGTCTACTCCGGTTGGGGATTCAATCATAGCGAGGCAGGTATATAGAGGTTTCCCCATTATAGTATTGCATAAGGTTACCTCCACAGACTTAGTAGAATTGGCTATGACTAATTTTGACATCATTTTGGGCATGGATTGGTTGTTTGCATGTTATGCTTCTGTTAACTGTAGAACCCGAGTGGTGGAGTTCCGATTTCTAGGTGAACAAGTTTTAAAATGGAGGGGTAGTTCGGCGGTACCTGTAGGCCGCTTTATCTCCTATCTCAAGGCCTGGAAAATGATTGGTAAGGGTTGTATTTACCATTTGGTTAGGGTTAAGGATGCCACATCTGAGACCCCGACCATTCAGTCAATCCCTGTGGTATGTGAGTATCCTGAGGTATTTCTAGATGACCTACTAGGTGGTCCTCCTGAGAGGGAGATTGATTTGGATATTGATCTTTTACCCGGCACTCATCCCATATGGATTCCTCCTTACCGGATGGCCCCAGCTGAGCTAAAAGAGTTAAAGGAGCAATTGAAGGATTTTCTGGATAAGGGTTTCGTCAAACTAAGTATGTCTCCATGGGGTGCCCCAGTGTTGTTCGTTCGGAAGAAAGATGGTTCTCTTCGGATGTGTATTGATATAGGCAGTTGAACAAGGTCACCATCAAGAATAGATACCCTTTACCCAGGATTGATGACTTATTTGATAAGCTTCAGGGTGCCAAATATTTCTCCAAGATAGACCTCAGGTCCGGGTACCACCAGCTCAGGGTTCGGGAGAGCGACATCCCGAAGACTATTTTCAGGACTCAATATGGCCATTATGAATTCATTTTTATGTCTTTTATACTAACCAATGCCTCTATAGCTTTTATGGACCTGATAAACAAGGTATTTAAGGCATATCTGGATATGTTCATGATCATGTTCATTGACGACATATTAATATACTCCAAGAGCGAGGAAGAACATGTTGCACACCTGAGGGTAGCATTCCAGACTCAAGGATAACCAGCTATACGCCAAGTTCAACAAATTTGAGTTCTGGATGAATTCAGTTGCATTCTTGGGACATGTAGTGTCAAGCGAAGGTATAAGGGTGGACTCCCAGAAAATAGAGGCAGTGAAGAACTAGCACGGACTAGTAAACCCTTCAGAGATTAGGAGCTTTTTAGGCTTAGAGGGTTACTATCGGAGGTTCGTAGAAGGTTTCTCATCCATTGCATCCCCATTGACTAGATTGACTTAAAAAAAGGTGAAGTTCCAATGGTCGGAGGCTTGTGAGAAGAGCTTCCAGGAATTGAAGGCCCGACTCACTTTCGCATCGGTGTTGACTTTACCAGAGGGAACCGATGGCTTTGTTGAATATTGTGATGCTTTGAGAGTCGGATTGGGATGTGTATTCATTCAGCATAGGAAATTCATAGCATATGCTTCCAGACAGCTAGAAATTCACGAGAAAAATTACCCCACCCATGATCTGAGTTGGCTGCGGTGGTGTTTGCTTCGAAGATATGGAAACACTACTTTTATGGGGTTCATATAGATGTATTCACTGACCGCAAGAGCTTACAATATGTGTTCATGCAGAAGGATCTCAATCTTCGGCAACGAAGGTGGTTGGAGCTACTTAAGGACTATGACATGAGTATCCTTTACCACCGGGGTAAGGCCAACATGGTAGCGGATTCCCTTAGTAGATTCTCTATGGAGAGTGTGTCGCACATGAGTCAAGACAGGAAAGAGCTGGTGAAGGAGGTACATCGACTGGCACAGTTGGGTGTTAGATTAGTTGGCTCGATCGGTGGGGGTGTAGTTGTTCAGAACGGGTAAGAGTCGTCCTTGTTAGCAGAGGTGAAGGCTAAGTAAGATGAAGATCCAACATTGGTAAAGTTGAAGGAAGCAGTTCAAAATCATAAGGTAAAGTACTACCCTTAATGTTTCTGATCTTTCCTTATTTGACGCAACATTGAATTCGAGGATGAATTCTCTTGAATAAGAGGGGAATGATAACATCCATGCCAACTCATCATCAACTACGGAAGCTTTGGAAGTTCCAAGGGGACCCATTACAAGATCTCAAACAAGGAAATTTGAAGACCAACTTAATGGGCTGCAATTAGCTATTAAAAAGTGTCTTGTGATGGAAGAAGATCTCAAGCCAAATGAAGATATTTTCTCCAAGTCTTACATCTATTTGAAGGCCCAAAATAAAGTCCAAGAGGAGATGAAATGGAGTACAAATCATCCCATAAATGGAGAAAATATTGCAGAATTCTTTTAATTAGTTTTTAGAATTATATTTAAAGTTGTTTTATTCTATGTTGACTTCTAGGACATTGTGTGTGGCAGCCTTCTATGTCATTTAATAGTTGTTTTGTTCTATGTTGACTTCATAGGATAATGTGTGTGGTAGTTTTCTAGGTCCTAGGAAGTATCATTTTCATTTATGATATCTTTTGACCTACCCCTTCTTCACTACTATATAAAGGGGTCTTTGTTCATTCATGAAGATCAGATTTTGAATATTAATATAATTGAGAGTTCTTTTGAACCTTTGTGGCAGATTACTTTTGGATTTACCTTACAACCTAACTAGTTCATAGTTTATGGTAGTAAGATAATTTTCTTTCTTGATATCTTTGGTTTCTTCTTGGTATTCTTAGAAGGTGATTAGTATACTTACTAATTATTGTCTAACGTTACTCACAAAGTGGTCAAGATCCGATCCTAAACTTGATTAGTTTCTCAAGTAAAGGTGTTTGGTTTACATATAACCAATTCGTTGTTACTTGGATCTTGTCAAATCCATATCTCATAGTTTTTTTGTTTAGTTTTTTCAATTAGTTTCCTAGTTTTGCTTCCGCATTTATTTCAAGTTCATACTCTAGTCTTGGGATTCCCAACCCTTGTGTTATCAATTGGTATAAGAGCAGTTCTATCAAGATTCCATTCTTGATAATCTTGGGAGTGTCTTGAACAAACAAAAAAAAAGTTACTGTAGCAGTGAACTTACATGTTGAAAAATATACTATTGTGGCAGTGAACAGTATCATTTTAAAAAAAATCGAAAAAATTTTTTATTTCTCTTCAAGAAATTTTTCCTCATCTAATTATTTCAAAATAAAAAAGGAAAGAAAGAGAGGTTTTGATAGAAAACATGAAGAGGGGATCCTAGATCTTTATCTTGTTCTAAAATCCTTACCCTTTTGTTCGAGTCCTGTTTCAACTAAATCCTATTCTTCCAAGGGTTGGTTCTTCACTTTTTTGTGCCCCAAAATTCGTTATTTTACTACTAAGGACTTGACACTGGTGGGGTTAAATATAAATCCATGAAGTCTCTTTCCAAAGGTCATTTGAGAGGAAAAAGGCAGGAGTGGGTGAGAACAATTGAGGGAAAAAAAAAGCCAAGTTTGAGTGACCCACTATTTTTTTAAGATGTCTAATATAGGCGATAGTGATGGTGAAAGGAGGGCTGCTCAAGAAGTGGAAATCCGAGCAAGAAATGATTTTACTTTACAAGCTATGCACCAACAATTTGAAAGATGGAACTTACAATTTCAAGAGATAAAGGATGCCATTGCTGAACAAAATGAGACAATAGCTGAACTTAGGAGGGGAAATCAACCTGTTGTACCAACCCAAAATAATCCTAGACCTCCAAATAGGAGAAATGTACCCCATGCCCCCATTGTGAATCAAGAAATCCTATTTACGATTTGGTTGATGATTTTGATATAACTCTAGATAGGATAGGGAGAGATATAAGGGACAACGAGCTAGATTGGAAGATGACAACATAAATAGCGTAAAGATGAGGATGCCATCTTTCAAAGGCACAAGAGATTCAAGATTTTTACCTTGATTGGGAGCGGAGAGTTGAGGCCATTTTTTATTGTCACAACTATTCGGAAGGTCTATTTGTTGGAAAAAGCTTACAAGGGATAGACAACAAGATGGAGAATCATCCATTGCTACTTGGGATGAGATGAAGAGAGTCATGAAGAAAATGTCTGTGCCTTCGCATTTTCAAAGACACCTGCAACAGCGTCTTCAATCAATGAAGCAAGGAACCATGACTATTGATGAATACTTTAAGGCTATGGATATGGCTATGATCCAAGCTAATTACATGGAAGATGAAGAGGCTACCATGGCTAGATTTCTTAATGGTTTAAATAGACAAATAGTTGATGTAGTAGAGATACAACCATATGTAACTTTAGATGAATTAGTAGATTTGGATGTAAAAGTACAAAAGAAAAATAAAAGAAAACATCAGGCTAGTTCATAGAGGAATCAACCAAACACCACTTCCAAGAATCCATAGTCAAAAGAAGAAGTATCTTCTAGACCTCAAGAAAACAAAGGAAAGTGTAAAGTACATGAGAAAGAGCGAGGTAAATCTTTTTTTCCTATGTCATCTAAACCTTCCAATTCCATTCAAGGTCATAATTGTCATGGGAGAGGGCATATGATGCATGAATGTCCAACTAGAAGAAACATTATCTTGAGAGAAGATGGAAAATATGAGAGTGAAAAAAGTGAGGATAAGAAAGAAGAGGGAGGTATGAGTGAAGACGATGTAGAAATGCCTAATGATGGTTTTGTGGGGTAGCTAGGAAGATTCTTGAAGTAGAATATGAGAGTGAAAAGAGTGAGAAAGAGGAAGAAGATGAAGGTGAGAGTGAAGATGATGTAGAACTTCCTTTTAATCATAGTTTGAATGGGGTAGTTAGGAGGCTTATGTCTATCAGTTTGGGAATTGATAGTGATGAACAAAGGGAGAATATATTCCATACTAGGTGTGGGATAAAGGGAAAAACTTGTTCTATTATTATTGACAGTGGTAGTTGTGCTAATGTGGTGAATTCACACTTGGTAGATATGTTCGGGCTTGCATTCGTGAAATACCCTAAGCCCTATAGACTCCAATGGTTGAATGATAGCGGTGAATTGAAAGTCAACAAACAATGCATGATTTCATTCAATGTTAGTAGGTATAAGGATGACACTCTTTGTGATGTGATTCCTATGCAAGCTTGAATATCTTGCTTGGTCATCCATGGCAGTTTGATAGGTATACTTTTCATGATGGAAGAAAGAATAGAATTCTCTTGAGCTTAATGGCAAGAAGTATACTCTTGCACCTTTAACTCCTTCTCGAGTGATTGAAGATCAAAAGAGATTAGGGAATCAATGGGGAAACAAAAGGGAGGGAATAAAAGTGAGCTTGAGAGAAAAGAAAAGAGTTCTGGCCAAGAGTTAGAAAAAAAGAGAGATGGCCAAGAGAGAGAAAAAGAGGGTAAAAACATAAACAAAGAGGTAAAAGAGGGCTCGACTGTGAAAAAAGAAAATTTTGGTGAGAGGAAAGAGGCTAAGGAAAAGAAAAAAAGAGAGTTTCTATATAAAAGCCAAGGCGTGTTTGAATGCAAGAAAAGAGGGACTACCCATAATACTACTTACTTATAAAGAAGTTTTGATTAATTATGAGATAGTAACTTCTTCTTTGCCAAGTAGTGTTAATTCTCTTTTGCAGGATTTTGCTGATATTTTTCCTGAGGATATTCCTAAAGGTCTACCACCTTTGCGTGGCATTGAGCACCAACTTGACTTTATACCTGGAGCACAAATTCCAAATAGGCCTGCTTATAGAAGTAATCCTGAAGAGACAAAGGAGTTGCAAAGATAAGTTGAAGAGTTACTTGAAAAGGGGTTTGTACGAGAGAGCGTGAGTCCTTGCTCTGTTCCTGTTCTATTGGTGCCCAAAAAGGATGTATCTTGGCGGATGTGTGTGGATTGTCAAGCTATCAACAAGATTATGGTAAAGTATTGTCATCCTATTCCTCGTCTTGATGACATGTTAGACCAATTGCATGGGTCTAAAATTTTTTCTAAAATTGATCTAAAAAGTGGTTACCATCAGATTCGAATGAATCCTGGAGATGAATGAAAAACTGCTTTTAAGACCAAATATGAGCTTTATGAGAGGTTAGTTATGCCTTTTGGCTTGACTAATGCACACAGCACTTTCATGAGATTGATGAATCATATTTTTTAGGATTTTGATGGAAAGTTTGTGGTGGTTTATTTTGATGATATCTTGATCTTTTCTAAAAATCTGGATGAGCATGTTGAACACCTAAAACAAGTACTTGAAGTTCTTAAGAAGCAACAATTGTTTGCTAATCTCAAAAAGTGTACCTTTTGTGTGTATCGTGTGGTATTCCTGGGTTTTGTGGTCAGTTCCAAGGGATTTGAAGTTGATGAAGAGAAAATCAAGGTAATCAAAGAATGGCCTAAACCTAAGAGTGTAACTGAGATTAGGAGTTTTCATGGGCTTGCTAGTTTTTATAGGAGGTTTGTTAGAGCTTTTAGCACCATTGCTGCTCCTTTGACTGAAGTTATTAAGAAGGACAAGGTTTTCACATGGGGAAAAGAACAAGATGCTTCTTTTAACTTATTAAAATAAAATTTGTGTTATGCTCCTCTTTTGTAATTGCCTGATTTTTCTAAGTCTTTTGAGGTTGAATGTGATGCCTCCGGAAGAGGAATAGGTGTTGTTTTAATGCAGGATTCCAACACTATTGCATACTTTAGTGAAATTTGAGTGGATCTACATTGAACTACTCAACTTATGACAAAGAGTTATATGCTTTGGTCAAAGCTTTAGCTACATGGCAACATTATTGGTGGTCTAGAGAGTTTGCGGTTAAGACTGACCATGAATCCTTAAGATACTTGAAGAGCCAAGGTAAGCTAAATCGTAGACATGCAAAATGGGTTGAATTCATTGAAACTTTCTCATATGTTATTGCTTACAATCAAGGAAAATGTGGTTGTTGATGCACTTTCAAGAAGGTATGTCTTGGTCTCTACTCTTACTTCTAAATTGATGAGTTTTGATCAAATCAAGGGTCATTATGCTAATGATTCTGATTTTGGCAAGATTTTTGCAATGTAAGTTGGTTCCTTATGAGCGATTCAATCTTCAAGATGGATTCCTTTTTAAGGAAAATAAGTTGTGTATTCCTAATAGCTCTTTGTGTGAATTATTTGTTAGGGAAGCACATTGTGGTGGGCTCATGGGACACTTTGGAGTTCCCAAAACTTTGGATATCCTTGTTGAACATTCTTTTGTCCTGGCATGCGAAAGGATGTTAAGAAAGTGTGTTCCCAGTGTCTTGAATGTAAACAGGCCAAATCAAAAGTATTTTATACTCCTTTACATGTTCCTACTTCTCCTTAGATTGATATTTCCATGGATTTTGTGTTAGGCCTGCCTAGAACTAAACATGGTAATAATAGTATATTTGTAGTGGTAGACCAATTTTCAAAAATGGATCATTTTATTCCATGTTTGAAGGCTAACGATGCATCACATGTGGCTGATTTATTTGTGAAAGAAGTGGTTAAATTACATGGTATACCTCAAAATATTATTAGTGATAGGGATGCTAAGTTTTTAAGTCACTTTTGGAGAGTTCTTTGGGGGAAATTGGGGACTAAATTGTTATTTTCTACATCTTGTCACCCGCAAACTGATGGGAAAACTGAAGTAGTTAATAGGACTTTAGGGAATATGTTAAGAGTTGTTTTAAAGGGAAAACTAACCTTTTGGGAGGAACATTTATCCATGGTAGAGTTTGCCTATAATAGAGCTATCCATTCTTCCACTGGTAATGCTCCTTTTGAAGTTGTTTATGGATTTAAATCCCTCACCCTCCTTGATTTGCTACCTTTGCCTACTAATGATATTGTTATCTTTATGGTAGGAAGAAGGCTGAAACGATGAAGAAGAGTCATGAACAAATAGGACTTGCAATTGAATGGAAGAATGAACAAACTGCCTTAATAAGAAATAAGGGGTGAAAATTTGTTATTTTTAATCCTAAAGATCTAGTGTGGGTGCACTTTAGAAAGGAAAGATTTCCTACCAAGAGAAAATCCAAGTTACACCCAAGAGGATATGGTCCATTGGAAGTCCTTGAAAAGATTGGAGACAATGCTTACAAACTTGATCTTCCTGGTGGAATATCAAGTTAATGCTACCTTTAATGTTGCTGATCTTTCTTTATTTGACGCAACATTGAATTCGAGGATGAATTCTCTTCAAGAAGAGGGGAATGATAACATCCATGGCAACTCATCATCAACTAAGGAAGCTTTGGAAGTCCAAGAGGACCCATTACAAGATCCTAAACAAGGAAATTTGAAGACCAACTTAATGGGCTGGAATTAGCTATTAAAAATTGTCTTGTGATGGAAGAAGATCTCAAGCCCAATGAAGATATTCTCTCCAAGTCTTACATCTATTTGAAGGCCCAAAATAAAGTCCAAGAGGAGATGAAATGGAGTACAAATCATCCCCTAAATGGAGAAAATATTGCAGCATTTTTTTAATTAGTTTTTAGAATTATATTTAAAGTTGTTTTATTCTATGTTGACTCCTAGGACATTGTGTGTGGCAGCCTTCTATGCCATTTAATAGTTGTTTTGTTCTATGTTGACTTCATAGGATAATGTGTGTGGTAGTTTTCTAGGTCCTAGGAAGTATCATTTTCATTTATGATATCTTTTGACCTACCCCTTCTTCACTATTATATAAAGGGGTCTTTGTTCATTCATGAAGATCAGATTTTGAATATTAATATAATTGAGAGTTCTTTTGAACCTTTGTGGCAGATTACTTTTGGATTTACCTTGCAACCTAACTAGTTCATAGTTTATGGTAGTAAGATAACTTTCTTTCTTGATATCTTTGGTTTTTTCTTGGTATTCTTAGAAGGAGATTAGTATACTTACTAGTCTAACGTTACTCATGAAGTGGTCAAGATCCGATTCTAAACTTGATTAGTTTCTCAAGTAAAGGCGTTTGGTTTACATATAACCAATTCGTTGTTACTTGGATTTTGTCAAATCCATATCTCTTAGTTTTTTTGTTTAGTTTTTTAAATTAGTTTCCTAGTTTTGCTTCCGCATTTATTTCAAGTTCATGCTCTAGTCTTGGGATTCCCAACCCTTGTGTTATCAAGGTTAACCAAGGCTGCTCATTTTCTACCGGTCAAAACCACCAATTTAGCGGAAGATTATGCCAAATTATTCATCCAGGAGCTGTTTAGGTTGCATGGAGTGCTCTTGTCCATCATATCGGATAGAGGTAATTAGTTCACCTCTCAGTTTTGGAGATCTTTTCAAAAAGGACTTGGTACCCAGGTCAAGCTTAGCATGGCATTTTATCCCCAGACAGATGGCCAGGCGGAGCGGACTATCCAAACTCTTGAGGACATGTTGAGAGCTTGCGTTATTGATTTAAAGGGTAGTTGGAATGAGCATTTACCTCTTATTGAGTTTGCCTACAACAACAGCTATCACTCTAGCATCCAAATTGCACCGTTTGAGGCTCTTTATGGGCGGAGGTGTTGATCATCCATTGGTTGGTTTGAGGTTGGTGAGGCTTCATTAGTGGGTCCAGCTTCAATCCACGAGGCTATGGATAAAGTTCAGTTGATAAGAGAAAGACTGAAAATAGCTCAAAGTCGCCAAAAGTCTTATGCAGATGTGAGGAGAAGAGAGCTTGAGTTCGAGATCGATGATTGGGTGTTTTTGAAGGTATCTCCCATGAAGGAAGTAATGAGATTTGGAAAGAAAGGAAAACTCAGCCCCCGCTATATTGGTTTATATCGAATTGTGAGACGAGTGGGTAAAGTAGCCTATGAGTTAGAGTTAGCTTCAGTTCATCCCGTATTTCACGTATCGCTCTTGAAAAAATGCTTGGGAGATCCAGCCTTAGTGGTTCCGGTAGAAAGTGTTGGTGTGAAGGATAGCCTCAGTTATGAGGAAATTCCCGTTGCAATCTTGGATCTTCAGGTTTGGAGGCTGAGGAACAAGGAAGTAGCTTCAATAAAGGTGTTATGGAGAAATCAGCATGTTGAGGGAGCTACGTCAGAAGCTGAAGCGGATATGACAACTAAATACCCTCATTTGTTCCCTTCTAGCTTAGTTTCAGTTTGAGGTATCAGTTTTTTCCCTAAACTTCTAATTAGTTTTTCCTGTTCCGTTCATGCATGCGAGTTTGTTTTATGATATGATATATGTATATGATGTCTGAATTCAGTCCAGCTATGTGGTTCTTTTCAAGGGTAGTCATTTCGTTAGTTTTTCAGCTTAAATGACCGGCAATTGTATATAATGATTGCATGTTTCTAGGTTTTCTACATGTTTCTAACATTCGAGGACGAATGTTCCCAAGGGGGAGATATTGTTATACCCTGGGAACTCAAGGATCAGACCCGAGAGTCAAACGGGGAAAATCTAGAAAATGTTGCAACAGTGCAGGATGAGTCATTAGACGACTCATGAGGTCTTGACGACTCGTGAGGAGACCCCACGAGTTTTTAGGTGGCTCATGAGAAGGTTGGACTGAGGTGAGGAGTTGAGGTCCCCACAGGTGTGGGAACAACTCATGGTTAGCTACCACAAGTCATCAGGTCCACCATGGGGTAAGGTTGAGGATTTAATTAAGGATGAGGCAATGTACTTGACAGAAGGTGACCACGAGTTGTGGTCACTTATGGCAATTCATTGAGTCACCCGTTACGAGCCCAGTCGACCTGGTATCCAGTGTACTTGACGGGCGACCCGACGAGTCATTGCTTGTCATAATGAGTCATCAGGTCACCCGTTAAGGTCACCTAGCAGTCATTTCCTGTGAATTAGTAAGGGCCTTCTCATAACTTCCTACACTCCTTAGACCTAAACTACGTCGTTTTGAGGTCGGGACAAGGTCTTTTAAGGGGAAATCATTCATGATAAACTTTATTTGATGCATGTAAGAGTAGAGAGGAAAGAGGAAAGGGATTCAAGTGTTCTTCTTCAAATTCTCCAAGTTTCCATCTAGGGATTTTCTAGGGGGTTAAAAATCAAGAAGTTCCAGGTATGTGGGGCTCTTAATGGGTGGTTTAATCCCTACCCATGCCCAATTTCTACCTAATACTATGTTTAAAATTACCAAATCTCTATGGGTCATAACCCAAATGCATGCTTCCTCAAAAATTGATATGAGCATGTTGTAGTATGTCTAAAATCATAGGTCTCCAATTATTGGGTTGTTTTCACTTATTTTATTAAATATTTTATGATTTAATCCCCAAAATCACATGTGCCCAAATCATGGGGTTTTTAGTGAAATTCATGGTTATGGTGATTTCTCAAGCATGATATGAACTTTCAAATTTTAAGCATGTTTTCAATTACTCATGTTATTATGATCATGTTTCCTATAAATTTAAGCATTTCGAGTATGATTGAAATTATGGGCAATGCCCACATGTCGCTTATGATTTATGAACTATGATTTTGGCCGATCCACGGGCCCAATTTCATGGCTAGTATCACAAATTCTCAAGCATGTTGTGATTATCATGATTTAACTATCCATGCATGTCATGTATGAATTTCTATGAGCACGTTGCATGTTTTGGGAGTAGTACTTAACACCGAGTAGGTTTGGGGCCTAGGTTACGCCCCGAATCTCAAAACTATGTGCCACTATAGGTTATATTTGGGACCTCCTCAGTGACTGCCCCTTTTTCCCTACTGGGCCTTCATGAGTGACATCACGCCTTTCAGGGTTCATACCCTTGGAAAGGTATGAAGGGCCTCCCGACTATGCTTATAGGTTGGACTTTATGTGTGCTTATATGGAGTTTGTCGGTTATAAAAATATCCCACTGTTCCTCATTGTTTTAATGCATGTATGATTATGTTCTTTTATCTCAAGTTATGCTTTATGGAATGTTTTTCTCTCATGTTATGACTATGACAGGGTTACAAATATTTTGGAAATCTTGAGCCATACGATATACTTATGATTTCAGTCTTTATGATATTGATGTCCCCACTCCTTTAACTTTTATGTTTTAAGTATTATCTTGCATACCTCGCATACTCAGTTCATTTCAAGTACTAACCCGCATATTTTCTATGTTGTATCGAATTATGATACAGGATCCGGTTCGCTGGTTTAGCAGTGCTCTTAGATTGCTCTCAGTTCGTAGTGGTGAGTCCTCATGGTTCAAGGGCTTCTTGTTTGGATTTTTGTCTGTCTTTTAGTTTTAGAATGTTGGGTTAGTTGGGTCTTGTCCCTTCAACCCGTCTATTATGATTAGCGGTTTTCAGACCTATTTGTAGTATTCAGTTATTTCGCTTGGATCATGTACTGTTGTTTCTTATATTTCATGTCACGGTTTTATTTAGTTCATGACTATTAAGCTCATTCTTCCGCCTTCTGTGAATGGTTTAGTTATATGCTTATGTCATGGGTTGACTTGGGGTCCCTCGGGGCTCCTCTTCCTGTGTCTATGATTCGGGTGTACTCTCGGGTCGTGACAGCATGGATGTGTATGTGAAGCATGAGATTAGTTCAGCTATGTGATGTGAATTAGAGGTGGTCACTCCGTAAACATTTCAGTTTAAATGATCAGTATTTGAATATGATAATTGTATTTTTTTCATTTTTTTCTTGTTTACAATATTTGAGGATGAATATTCCCAAGGGGGAGATATTGTAATACCCCGGAAGCCCAAAGATAGGACCCGTTGAAACGGGAAAAAATATGAATTTGGTGTTGAAGACTCAGAACTAGTCGTGGGACGACTTGTGAGGATGGCCCATGAGTCATCAGGTGACTAGTAGGGAGGCCAGTGATGAGCAAGGGAGTTTTGAAGAGAAGGGTCCACACGGGCGTGGCAACGACTCGTGGCCAGATCCCACGAGTTGTCAGGTCAACCTAAGGTAGAAGGAAGGAAAAAGAATTGAGGAAGTGAACCTAACGGAAGCTGACCACGACTCGTTGGGTCAGGTAATGAGTCATTATGTCAGTCGATGCGAGCCCAGGGAATCAGGCAGGCAGGCAGTGCACTTAATGAGCAGCATGACGAGTCGTCTCCCCCAATGATGAATCATTAGGTCGTCCATTAGGACCACCTGACAGTTGTTTTCTGCAAATTAGTAAGGGATTTTCGTAATTTCTAAATATCCTAAAGCCTAAACTACGTCGTTTTAGCTTATGAAAGGTGAGCTTTTTAGAGGGATAATTTGTTCTAAGTCCTCATTCATGCATGCAAGAGTATAGAAAAGTATTCAAGGGTGATTCAAGGCTCCCCTCTTCAAAATCCTTCCAATTCCTTCTTGGGCGTTCAAGGTAGGTTAAGAATCAGTTATTTCCAGGTATGTAAGGCTATCAATGGGTGTTTCCTTTCACACCCATGCCCATTCTGTACGATTTCATGAAACTTCTATCAAAACAATTTATGGGGTTTTAAAGTAGATTTATATAAAAATCTATTGATTCTTAATGGGCTTTGTGATTTTAGAGTCTTGTCATATTCTATGGGTTTTTTATGAGCTTTTATGATTTAAATCATTTATAATGTTATTGATTTTGATTTCTATAGAATTAGCCTAATTATGCATGACCCATGATGAATCGATTTATGATCTACTTTTCCATTTATGATAGTTGCAAGCCCAGCATGAATTATGATTTAAATTATGGATTGAATCAATTTCCCATCATGATTTCATGAATTTCAAGCTATATGCATGATCTACAAGTATGTATGAACCTTATGATTTATGACTTATGTTTTGGCCGACTCACGAGCCTTGTTTCATGGCTAGTTCACGCATGTACAAGTCTGTTTATGATTATCATGATTTCACTAGCCCATGAATTCATTCATGTTATACTATGAGCACTATATATGTTTTGGGAGTAGTATCGAATACCGAGTAGGTTCGGGGCTCAGGTTAAGCCCCGAATCTCATAAACTTCGTACCACCATAGATATGTTGGGACCTCCTTTATGACTATCCCCGGACCAAACCTCCCTACTAGGTTTACAAGTCGGACTTCATGTGTGCTCATATGGGGTATGTCGGTTAAGAGAATCTCCCACTATTCCTCATGATTTATGCATGATTATGCTTATGTATATTGTCTCAAGTCACGTTTAATAAAGCTTTTCTCTTATGATTATATTATGAATGTTTTGAAAACCTTGAGCCTTACGATACGTTACGTTATGATATTTATGTCATGAGCATGTTGCCCTACTTTTATGATGTTTTATGAGCTTTTATAAATTTTAAATGTCCATTTTACTTACCTTGAATACTTTGTACATTCCACGTACTGACCGTATACTTTCTATGTTGTATCGTCTTATGATACAGGATCTGGCTCTCTGGCTCACCCTCCTCAGTAGCTCTTTAGAGTTCACTATCAGCTTATTTGGTGAGTCCTCATGTTCCGAGGGCCATATGTTCAGACTCTATTATTCTCTTTCAGTTTCAGTATTGTAGGGTTAGTTGGGGTATTGTCCCTTCAACCCGTCTTTCATGATTAGTGGCTTTTCAGACTATCAGATGTATTCAGCGGTCATATATGGATCATGTATAGTCTTTCTCTATTATTATGTCATGACTTAGTTTCCTTATGTTTAGTTCTTCCGCTTATGTGAATGAATTATATGTATGCTCACACCATGGGTCGACTTGGGGTCTCTCGGGGCTCCTTATCCCGTGTCTACGGTCCGGGTGTACATTCGGGTTGTGACACAATTATAGCCCTGTAGTTTTGAAATGTGAAAAGTTATCAGACTGATTTCTTTGTGGATTCAAAGGGAATATTTTTATTTTTTCATGATTTTAGATTTTGTATTTATTCCTATTTCTAGAAATTGTGAAAGATGGCAGCTAGTAGCAAATTCAGCACTAGTCATAGCTCGGTAGAGATTAGAAACTTGTGGGTTGAACTAGTTTTCCCTATAGTGTGGTTCCATCAGTTTTGGGAAGCACATGTATTTAATCTATGTTAGAATCTCAGTCAAAATCATATCAGTCTAGTCTCAGTTAGATTTTTAGCAACCTCAGTGTTGTCCAGAAAAATGTTAGCTGATCAGTTTGACTATGGTTAATCCTTGAGGTGTTTGTGATACCTCCCAGTTATTAGTATTAGACACAGTATCAGATTTGAGTGGTTCTTTAGGAGCTCATGACACTTCTAGATAAGCAGCTATGACCAGCCTTAGGACCCCAGCTTCAGATTATAGTTTGTTCTTTAGATGGTTATAACGCTTCCAGATAAGTAGCTCTGACTAGTCTTAGAACCCAGTTACAGAATTCGGTCCGATAAGACTCTCAGGGTGCTTCCAGATAGGTATTCCTGACTTAGTCTTGGGCCCCAGTTTCGAGGTATCAACTTAGAAGTCCTTCTAGGACTATCCAGTGGGAGTAGGACTTAGCACCGAGCAGACCGAGGTTCCAGCGCACCTAGACTCCCAGAACTATGTTTCCATCGTAGGTTATATTTTATTGGCCTCATGGCCCCAGACCTGTGATCACTCAGTTCATGCCTTTATACCCTGGAAAAGTATATTGGGTCCTACCGATGGGGTGTATACATCAGACCATGTTTAGCTCACGTGGTTATATGTAGGTTATAGACTCTCCCACTAGTCAGCTTAGTTCAGTACAGTATTTCATATTAGTATCTTAGATTTAGGGCATGTCTTTGACCATCAGACGGGGTCATTTTTACCATCTCATTATATCACAGTTATTCAGTTTCAGTATTTTCAGTTGGTCATTGCATTTCTTTCCAGTTCAATTATTTTATTCCCTATATATGATTTCTCACTTATTCAGTACATTCAAAGTACTGATGCATACCTTTTTTGTTGTATCATTTTATGATATAACTGCAGGATCTCAGTCTCAGGCCCATTAGCATATCGCTTTCAGAAGTTCCAGATGCATTATTGGTATGTCCTCATCTTTTGAGGATGAGGCTTAGTACTTTTCAATTATATTTCTTTAGTTAGATTTAGAGTTAGCTAGGGACCTATCCCAGCAACTCATCGGATAGATGGCTTTCTGACATAGACAGAGCCTTCTTATTTTTAGTTTTGCTTCCAGTTGTATAAAATTTTTGATTTAGTTCTCTTTCATAAAATGTTTTATTTTATTATTTCAAAGATTCCGCTATGTATTTACTTAGAATGCCAGTGTTATGATAGACCATGGGTTTACTTGGGGTTACTTGTGACTCCAGGTACCGTGTCTCGTCCAGGGCATAGACTCAGGGCATGACAAACTTGGTATCAGAGCCATTTAGAGTACCCTCGGGTGTCTAAAAGCCACATCGAGTAGAGTCCTTTTCATAGATGTGAAGCGCACCAAACGTATGATGGGGAGGCTATGAGATGTTATTAGGAAAAGTCCCTTTTGTTCATACTTTTCATCGTGCGTTGAAATTCAATTCCAGAAACATCCTCCTAACTCGTGCTCTATTTTGCTTCAGTGAAATCATGCCTCCGTAATGTGGTAACAGAAGAAGGGAAGGTAATGCTCACTGACCTACCCCACCATCTCTAACAGCCCCTCAAGACGACTCCGTGTCCACCGCAGAGTTCAGGGCGGCTATCCAACTACTCGCACAGACAATTACCAATTAGGTGAACCAACAGGTGATTCCGATCAACAACAATGGGTCTGCAGCAGTAGCCCGAGTTCGGGACTTCACTCAGATGAACCCTCCAGTTTTCCGTGGATCTAAGGTGGGAGAGAACCCACAGGAGTTCGTGGATGAGATTAGAAAGATCACCCAGATTATGGGTGTCGGCTACTTGGATAGTGCCGACCTAGCTTCCTACCAACTGAAAGGGGTAGCCCAGATCTGGTACGAGCAGTGGAAGGAGGGGAGACCAGCGGGAGCAGGACCGGTGGAATGGGAGGAGTTCACTACGTCCTTCCTAGACAGATTCTTCCCTCGGGAGCTTAGGAAGGTAAAAGTGGCGGAATTCATGAATCTGAAACAAGGAAATCAGATGGTGAAAGAGTATGCACTAGAGTTCACCAGGTTGTCTAAATATGCTCCAGAGATGGAAGCCAAGCCAAGGGCTCTTATGCTGAAATTTGTTAATGGAGCGTTGAATTTGGTCCTCAAAGAGTGCTAGACTGCAATGCTTATTAAGGACATCGATCTCTCTAGCCTCATAGTTCATGCTCAGCAAATTGAGCAGAAAAATTTAAAGACTTTAAGTGGGAGAACAAATGGGCAAGAACTGGCCAGTCAGATTATGGACATCAGAGATCTGGCGGTAGTAGCCCACAGTAGCAACAGCAGCAGCAGAGGGCTCCAGCACGTACTTCAGCCAGTGCCCCTACTTTTCAATCCTGCAAGGATCGGAGGGGTGGAGCATCTGCCTCACAATCCTAGAGTCATAGCGCCAGCAACCGCTATAGCTACCCAGCTTTCCCTAAGTGTGGCAAGAACCATCCAGGAGAATACCTTCAGAGTCGAGAGGGTTGTTTTGGTTGTGGACAGCTTGGTCATCGACTCAAAGAATGCCTGTAAGTGGATGGGGAAGATCACAATCCACTGCTTCAGCAGCTCCATCAGGCTGACCAGCTCAGAAGGCCAACACTTCAAGTATGGATGGCGGCCAACGCCAAAACCATTGTTATGCTTTGTCCTCTCATTTGGATCAGGAGAGCTCACCTGACGTTGTCATAGGTATGTTATGCCTTTTTCATCTAGATGTTTATGGCCTACTAAATCCAAGAGCCACCCTTTCGTTCGTGACTCCCTGTGTATCGGTCCGGAGGTCCTCTCAGAACCATTCTCAGTCTCCACCCCAATTGGTGAGTCAGTTAGAGCCAGCCGGGTGTATAGAAACTACCCAGTCTTAATCTTGAATAAGGTCATTCCTGCTGAACTAGTAGAGTTATATATGGTTAAATTTGACCTCACTCTTGCCATGGATTGGTTACACTCCAATTATGCCTCAGGCGACTGCAGAACTAGGGTCGTTAGGTTTCAGTTCCCTAATGAGCCAGCTTTAGAGTGGACAGGCAGTAGTTCAGCACCTAAGGGTCGATTTATTTCCTACCTTAAGGACAAAAATCTTATTTCCAAAGGATGTATTTATCATCTAGTTCAGGTCAAAGATTCCAGCTCTGAGACCCCAACTATCCAATCAATTCCAGTTGTCAGCGAGTTCCCTGACGTGTTTCCCGAAGATCTTCCCAGAGTCCCTCCTGAGCGGAAAATAGACTTTTGTATAGACCTTCTTCCAGATACTCAGCTCATCTCCATCCATCCTTACAAAATGGCTCCATCTAAGCTTAAGGAGTTGAAGGAGATACTAAAAGACCTTCTAGATAAGGGTTTTATCAGGCCCAACATCTCTCCTTGAGTGCTCCAGTACTATTCGTGCGAAAGAAAGACTATACCCTCAGAATATGCATCAATTACCATCAGTTGAAAAAGGTTACAGTCAAGAATAGGTATCCCCTACCCAAGATTGATGACTTGTTCGATCAGCTTCAGGGAGCTAGTTTTTTCTCCAAGATAGATCTCAGGTCGGGGTATAAGCAGCTAAGAGTCAGAGAATGTGACATACCGAAAACAACTTTCAGAATTCGATATGGTCACGAATTCGTGGTTATGTCCTTTGAACTGACTAATGCTCCCCCAGATTTCATGGACCTGATGAACAGAGTCTTCAAGCAGTATATAGATATGTTCGTCAGTGTATTTGTTAATGATATTCTGTTATACTCCAGAAATGAGGAAGAACATGCTAATCACCTGAGGATAGTACTTCAGATGCTCAGAGACCACCAGTTGTTCGCAAAATTCAGCAAATGCAAATTCTGGTTGAAGTGTGTGACATTCCTTGGTCATGTGGTCTTAGATGAGGGTATTCGAGTAGATCCTCAAAAGATATCAGTGGCAAAAGATTAGCCCATATCTACCTCCCCAACCGAAATAAGAAGTTTCTTAGGTCTAGCCAGTTATTACCGATGTTTTTGTGGAAGGTTTTTCCTCCATTGCATCTCCTCTGACTAAGTTGACACAGAAAAAGGTGAAATTTCAGTTGTCAAATATGTGTGAGAAGAATTTCCAAGAGTTGAAGACTCGTCTTACTACCTCTCCAGTCTTGACCTTACCGGAAGGAACGGATGGGTTTGTACTGTACTGCGACGCTTCCAGAGTTGGACTCGGTTGCATTCTGATGCAGCGGGGTAAGGTGATAGCTTACGCCTCCAGAAAGCTCAAGGTTCATGGGAAGAACTATCCGACTCATGAGTGGGAGTTGGCAGTGTGGTGTTTGCATTGAAAATATAGAGGCACTACCTGTACGGGGCTCGCGTGTATGTTTTCACAGATCACAAGAGCCTTCAGTATGTGTTCAGTTAGAAAGATCTAAATCTTCATCAGAGAAGGTGGTTGGAGCTACTGAAGGACTATGACATGAGCATGTTGTATCACCTGGGCAAAGACAATATGTTGGCTGATGCACTGAGCAGAGTAAGCGTAGCTCATGTTGAAGAGAGCAAAAAGAAACTGGCAAAGGATATCCACAAATTAGCTCAGTTAGGTGTACAGTTAGTTGATACCACTGAGGGTGGATTAGTGGTGCGGAGTGATCAGATTCCTCATTGGTAGTTGAAGTTAAGCCAAGGCAGGATGAAGATCCCATATTGCTTAAACTGAAGGAGGCGGTTCTCAGAAAAGAAGTGAAGGCTTTCTCCTAATAAGGAGATGGTGTGCTCCATTACCAGGGTAGATTATGGTCGGATGTGGGTGAGTTGAGACAACAGATACTGGCTGAAGCACACAGTTCAAGATATTCCATCCACCCAGGTGCTACTAAGATGTACCGTGATTTACGGGATATTTACCGGTGGAACGGCATGAAGAGAGACATCGCAGAATTTGTAGCTAAGTGCTCAAACTGCCAGCAGGTCAAAGTAGAGCACCAGAGATCAGGAAGTATGACTCAGGATATCAGCATACCCACCTGGAAGTGGGAAGAAGTAAATATGAATTTTATTACAGTCTACCTCAGACTCGTCAGCAGCATGACTCAATCTGGGTAATAGTAGATCGGATGACTAAGTCAGCACACTTCCTCCTAGTTAAAACTACAGACTCAGCTGAGGATTATGCTAGGCTTTATATCCGGGAGTTGTTCAGACTTCATGTGGTACCCTTGTCCATTATCTCAGACAGAGGAGCCCAGTTCACCTCTCATTTTTGGAAGTCTTTTAAGAAGGGATTCGGTACCCAGGTCAAGCTCTGCACAGATTTTCACCCGTAAATAGATGGACAAGTAGAGTGGACTATTTAGACTTTAGAAGACATGTTGAGAGCATGTGTGATCGATTTCAAGGGCAGTTGGGATGATCACCTACCTCTCATCGAGCTTGCATACAACAATAACTATCACTCCAGTATCTAGATGGCCCCGTTTGAGGCATTGTATGGTAAGAGGTGTAGATCTCCTATCGACAGGTTTGAGGTTAGTGAAGCTACTCTGGTAGGGCCAGACTCAGTTTACGAGCTAATGCAGAAGGTGCAACTTATTAGGGAAAGGTTAAAAACAATGCAAAGCCATCAAAAATCTTATGTTGATGTGAGGAGAAGAGAATTAGAGTTTGCGGTAGATAATTGGTTTATCTAAATATTTCACCCATGAATGGGGTGATGAGATTTAGAAAGAAAGGAAAACTCAGTCCGAGATTTGTGGGACCTATTCGGTCTGTTTGTTATATGGGTATATAACTACACGCAAGTGCATGTGGTCGAACAAGTAGTAAAGTGGCTCAAGTAAGCCAAGTATCGATCCCACAGGGACTGGGATAAGGTAACAATTAATCAAGTGTTACTATATTTTCAGTTTAACAATGAAGACAACAGTGTAACCAAGAGTTTGATATTTTTGGATTCTAATTTTTATGCTAAGTCTAAAACAAGTATCTAATGTGAGTCTGAACTATGAATGTGCGCATGCTGAGGTTAATTGAACATGTAAAGAAATTAATTATCGATATCATTCGGTCAGTCTTTTCCTCCGGTTGCTAGTCAAGTACTAATGCCAATGGATTAAAACTCTCATATTTAACCCAACTTAAGAATCATGAACCGTCCACCTACATTTCTGTGATTAAACGAAAATTCATGTTCTAGCCATACGAACCCGGTTCCTAAATTGACTAATACAACTTTCAGGTATATTTCTGTCCTGAAGGTAAATCAATTCTCAATTTTCCCAAACTAAGAAAGGATCATATCCTATTAATTCACAACTTTCCAATTTCTTGCGCTCTCGAGTGAAACCGGACTTTTTAGATGTACATTAACGTAGGCCACACATTAATGCAGTAAGAACAAGAATCGATAGAACAACCATGGAAGAATAGATGAAAAACCAAAGAATCAATAATCACATTTCATTACAAGTGTTCTTAACCTCAGCAAGAAGAGGAATTAGCCACTCATTTGTGGATTAAACATCGTTAAATGAGTGTTAAACATACAAGCAATTGAATTCAAGGAGAAGGAAAGAGAGAAAAACCCTGATAATTTCGTCCCCTCAACTGCCTGTAACCCACGTTCTTGCTCCACCAAGTCAGAATATTAAAAAATGAACCTAAGTGTTCTATTTATACTAGTGGGAATTTTTCCTGGAATAACAAGCAACGTGTCACGGAGTGCATCACGGAGCACTGCCTCTGTGACACGCCACCGACGCGGACCCTCACTGGAAGTTGGGGGTCCAGGTAATCAGGCTCAACGTGTCACGACATGCAACGCGGAGCCAGGCCACCGTGCCACGGACCCAACGCGAACACTCTCTGGAAATTGGGCGAAAATTCTCTATCCAGGCAGAAGGCCTCCGCGATGGCAGCGTGACACGGCTCCATCGCGGAGCCTCTTTATTTTGTGCCTTCCAATGCCTTGTCCTTTGCTCACATCCGAGTCCAACCCCGATCTATTCCGACATGCATTTTAGCTTCCCAAAATCACATTTTACCTGCAAAACAATGCTAATCATGTTGGTTAGTATAAATTCACATTTTATTACCAATCACATGAGATTGTATAAACATTGATAGATAAACAAGGCTAAAATGACACATTTGAGTATCACTTGGGCATATAAATTTGCCCAAGATCACTTACCCCACACTTAAATCCTTGTTCGTCCTCGAACAACAATCTTACACCTCATGCAATTTACACCCAAACCTCGCTACTTTGGTTCGACAATTTAGGTTATGGTCATACCGACTATTCAATACAGCAAATCATCAAGAAAACATGCATGGTCCTATCAATGCAATGACCTTCAATACATCAAGACCTCCTAGACTTAAGAATCGACTCTCGATATTGAGAAACTCATGCAAATCAGTTGATCAAGACATCCGACACGAAAATTAATCTTTCATCAAGCATGTGCCTTCACAACACAAGAGAATTTTCCCCTTTTTGATCATATGAACTCACAAAATTTCAAGCAGGGGCATATAAACACAATTTCGCTCTCTCTCTCAAAAGAATTCACATGCATCATATCATGACCCATAAGCTTGCCTTTAGTGTATTACTCCACTAATGTAAAGAAGTGTGATGTAGGATCTCGTAGGACTTTAACGGGTTGTAATGTAAGCTACGGAACTAGTAAATATTGGGCTAGCCAATAATAGCCACTAGTATCCTTAAGCGCCTTTTCAATACATCCCATCAAACTTATGGGCATTGTTTCTTTCTTCATCCTCCCATTCTTGAAGTACTTCTTTAGTTTGGCCCATCTTATTAAGCACACTTGACACAACAACAAAGATTATTCAAGCACCTTCCTTATAGTTTATTTATAACAAGTGCACCTTCACCCTTTTCTTTTCTTCCATCACTCTGCTTTTCTTTTCTTTTCACCATTCTCACTCTTTGACACTTTGGTAAAATGATTTTCTCTTCTTAAGCGCTTAAGAGTTTGGATCAAATTTGTGGCTAATGAAAAGAACGGATTAAGCTCGGTTTACACCTTTTGACAAAAGAAAAAAATTAATAGGCTAAAGGCTCAACGAGCTAACTAGGGTACACAATCAAGGTGGGTACAATAATGAAAAATAGAAACTTTCGGTTAAAACAAAGAAATGCCTACATCCTTTCCTACAATACACCTCCTTCATTTCATTTTGTACACACACCAGGCAAGTTCTTGACACTTCACAATGGCATGGAATAACAAAACCTCACTTCACACTTATTGCACATGCTCAATTCAAGATGTATTCACAGACTCTCCAATCAGCTAATTACAGGAATTCAAACATTAAGCCTCAATCACACTGAATCGACTCTATGGCCTAGGTATCTCAACATATTTACAAAGTTGCATGCTTTCATACGAATCACATTTGCATTTTAAATATCATGTACAACACGCAACCAGAATTCCGCAACCATAAAGTAACTACAAGTTTTGGGATGCAACCCACAAAAGAAAAACAACTAAAAATTAAATGAAAAATCTACTCCTAACGACTATATTTCCCTTAAGACGGTCGTCATCCATCCATCATAGGGAATGGTCACTAACTAGGACTTCGGTTCAATGGGACCATTCTCGGTAAAAGAACCGAAAACAAACGCCGAGAAATCCAAGAATTGAAAAAGTTTTAAAAATATCAATCAATTCGATAAACAAACATATGTACAAACTCAGCTAGCAACATTCAGCAACACACCACAGTTCCACATATATTTACAATACAGAACAACAACTTACAATCACAAATCACAGGGTCAGAAAATTTTGTTCACAGGCACAACAACAGATTAGGACATACATAACAGCACAACCAGCACCTAACTACTCCCATCCCACACTTATCTCGAACACTGTCCCCAATGTTCACAGAAATTAAAATAGCACAAAAAATTGGGTGGTGGAACTCCCTGATCAATCAAAGTACTCCACTTCTTCATCAGGTGTTGTTGCTTCGTCTCCCATGTCTGAATCACCCCATCGTCATCATCGGACTCCACATCAGAGTCCTCCCGACGTGTCTCCTCATCTGTGGGGACATCATCATCCATGGGCTCTACAAATGTTGGCCCCACTCGGCATAGAGCCCTGGTGTTTTCGCCAAAAGGGTAGTCTAGCTCGAGCTGCCATAGCTCCTCCTCTGTTGCCGGCCTCCCGCCTATCCTCAGCTGGAGCATCTACATCCCATACATGTGAGCCATATACTGATCATCACAAGCATGTCGCTTGCCTAGTGTAAGCACTGGCCTGTGGGTGGTGTCGGGTGCCTTAGTTTTAGTGACATCTAAGGCCCGCCGCTCCATCTGCGGGATATAATCAAGGGCCTCTTCCTCAACATCTAGGCCCCTCAGGAATGTGGTGAGTAGCCAGCCAAATCCATATCTGTGCCCCTGATGCAGCCGGGCTCTCTTCATGGCGGAGATAATCACCGCCCCCATGTTGATCTCCAGCCCTTTCATCAGGGCGTACATCAGGCATACACGATCCCGGGTTACATCCGTCATATGTACCCCCGGGATTAGGCAGGAACAGACGATCTTAAGACATATCTTGGCTTCCCTGTTCATCTGTGAATAGGGCAAAGTCTAATGGTAGCCCCTCTCCTTGTGTCTGCTCCATCTAGCTGTCGATCGGGTTCCACACAAGGTGCGTCTGATGTCTGCATATGGTGGAGTGATGTTCAGCTGTCAAAGCACGTGGGCGTCTGTGTCCCAAGCCCCTAGGAAAGCATTGAGGTGGTGGGGCTCAAAGGTGACTATTTGCCCTCTGATTTTTATGGTGTGACTTCTGAGAGTCGGGTTCCAATTAGCATAGAATTCCCGAATCAGGTGCAAGTTGCATTCCTTAGGATCTTCAAAGATGAAATTGAGCCCAGCTGCCTCGATCGTGTGGACAATCCTAGGGAACTCCTGTGCCAACGGTTCCCGAGCTATGTGTTCCTCGGGGAAGTACTTGCTCTCCTTGTGCTTGGCATACCACTTCTTCCCCTCTTCTGTCACCCACCTGGTTCCGTATTGGCGGCGTTGGCTGTGTGGAACCGCTGGTGCTTCTGGGACTGATGTGCCCAGTCTGATTCTCTTTCTTCCAGTGCCAGATGTTGATGCGCCTTTCCCCTTTTCCTGCCTGCTTGCCATTTTTTTTCTGTCAACCCAAATAGACAAGATCAATGTTAAGCCCATGAGTATTAGCTTTGACTAAGGTCGGGTTAAGCTAGGCCACCCCACACTTAGTCTTTAGCTAAAATTACAACATTATGGCAAGATCATACCTATTTACACACACAAACAGCCAAATATACAAACATGCTCTGTGCATTCGAAGAATTCGACGGTATGTCTTCTATGTACTACTCAGACTTCGTACAGCTAACCACAACCAATACCATCGATAACATTTTATCCCATCGCACTTAGCAAGGAAAAACAAAGAAACGAAAACAACAAGAATTTATCTACATGAACCTATACAACTCACCCAATTCTTGCAAATTTCAATATTCCCCTAACCCGAGAATCCGTCGGTCTTTTAGCATTATGACAACTAGAACATCGACTCATCTCACTCAACGTGTACAACCCATCATGTATTTCACTAGTTCACTACATTCTTCCACTTCAAATTCAAAAACAAGCCCTAGTTATGATTGTATCAACAAAAATTCGATTAAATTATGCAATTAATGAGTTCAAGCGATCACAATGATACTCCGAACATCCATCAACAACAATTCAATTGAATTTACGCTTAATTTCTACTTTGGTCAAGTTTAGCTCACCTCACATGCTCAATATCGAAGAAAATCGACAAGAATTGAGATGGAATTGAGGAACATACCTTAACTTTGAAGAATTGAAGAAAACTCAATGAAATCCTTGGCCTATTCCGTGTCACGTTGAAGGGGGAGGGGTTTTAGGGAGTTTGGTCACGGAGTGTGTGAGAAATAAAGAAAATTTGAGGGGGATTCGGGGTTTAAAAGTGGAAAAATCGAGCGGGTCACCCGACGACCCGGTGTGACCCATCGCGATATACACAGCAACGTGT
This sequence comes from Datura wrightii, assembly GCA_035772735.1. Classification (NCBI taxonomy): domain Eukaryota; kingdom Viridiplantae; phylum Streptophyta; class Magnoliopsida; order Solanales; family Solanaceae; genus Datura; species Datura wrightii. The sequence goes on from JASDFA010000018.1 coordinate 109,086,274, forward strand.
CACAGAGTGCATTGCGGAGCACTGCCTCCGTGACACGGAGCTGTCGCGAGAGTGTTCTGGAATTTTTTTTAAAATTCCCAATTTATACCTCAACGTGTCACGGAGGGTAACGCGGAGGCCCTCCTCCGTGACACAGAGCTATCGCCCTAGCTCACTGTTTTGCCACTTTTTCTTGATTTTCATACCTCGAATTTTCCTTTGCGATTCCTTGTATATTTTCCCTCCGTTCGACCTGAAATTCATTCTACTACAAGAAATTGGTTAGAATTATAGGTTTCACTCAAAATAAAAATAAAAACATAACTAAAAACTAAAAATTTTGTTGTTAATCAAGAAAATAAAAGAAAATGAATAAAAATAAAATAAATAAAAAAACTCTATTCACAATTTACAAAGAAAAATTTCACGGGTTGCCTCCCGTGCAGCGCCTGGTTTACCGTCGCGGCTCGACGTCATTCAGCTCAGTTGTCCTCTAGTGTGATGGACGTTTTCTCTGGAAAACCGTCCTCCCCCCAGTAGTGCTAACGTCTTTCCGGTGGCTTTCCCAATAACTCTCGTGAATCCTTTATCTGCTCATCATCAACTCGATCAATCACATTGATCACCGAGAGTTCCTCGTACACAATCGGGAGCTTGGGTGCCTTGTACACATCAAACACTTCCACCTTGTCGTGTGCCCGCATTGTTAGCTGCCCCGCAGCTACATCAATCAGCGCTTTCCCGGTCGCCAAGAAAGGACGTCCCAAAATAAATGGGACTTCCGCGTTTGGTTCAAAATCCAGCACGACGAAATCTATCAGGAAGATCAGGGAGCCAACTTGCACCAGAACGTCCTCCACAATGCCATCAGGTCTTGCTAAGGACCGATCCGCCAATTGCAAGATCACTATTGTGGGTCTAGGACTTCCTAGACCCAGCTTTTTGAATACCGATGACGGCATCAAATTAATGCTCACTCCCAAATCACATAATCCACAAGCTCGGATACTCTGCCCAATAGTAATCTGTATAGTAAAGCTCCCAGGATCTTTGAGCTTTGTGGGCATTCGGTTTTGAATCCGGGAAGTGCACTCCTCCATAAGAGCCACTGTAGCATACTCAGTCAACCGACTTTTGTTTGCCACGATGTCCTTTATATACTTGGCATACTTCGGCACTCCCGGCAAAACATCAACAAGAGGTAAGTTAATATGTACCTGTTTCAGCACCTCCATGAATTTCTTGAAACACGCCTCCTCTTTGTGTTTCTTTAATCGTTGAGAGAATGGGGGTGGTGGTCTTTCTGATTCAGCTTCCTTAGTCTTCCCCCTCTCTTCACCTTGCTCCCTCTCGACTTCTGCTGCTCCCGATTATTGAGGTGGTCTTTCTGGTTCCACCTCTTTCAGCTGCAAACCACTCCTTGTGGTCACTGCATTCACCTGCTTGTGGTTGGGATCTGTGTCACTTGGAAGTCCTCCTCTAGGCCTGGTATTTTGGGCTCCAGCAAATTGCCCAAATTGATATTCAAGTGCCTTGGTAGCTAACTGGTTGTTTTTCACCTCGGCTGCCAATTTCACATAGTCAGCCTGCAATTGAGCTTGGTTAGCTTCATCGTCTTGAACATCTCCTCAATGCTGGGTGATGGTGGTGGAGGAGGTGCATTGTTGTTTCTAAATGGTGCTTGATAATTCTGTTGCCCTCCTTGGTTCCTTTGCACACCCTGACTCAAACTTTGCCCCTGATGGTTGTTGCTACCCCAGGAGAAATTCGAATGATTCCTCCAATTAGAATTGTAGTTGTTGCCATACTGTTGGTGGTTGTTTCTTTGTACATTTCTCACAAAGTTCACCGAGTCCGGATTTGCTCCACAACACTCAGCTGAGTGCTCACTGCTCCCGCACACTTCACACCAAATCTGTTGCACTGCATTCACTGGGGCTTGAGGCTGGTTCATTGTCATGTTACTGAAGTGGGTGTTGAGTTGATTCTGTAAGGTAGCTATCTGTGCAGCAATAGCTGTAAAACCATCCACTTCTAGAACTCCTGCTGCTTTCCTTGTCCCTCCTCTCGCTGAATCAGCATTCCACTCCGGATTGCCCTGCGAAATACGGTTCAACAAGGTATACAGCTCCTCATAAGTTTTCTCCAGCGCTTGTCCCCCAGCTGCTGAGTCTAGCAATATTTTTGTATGGGGTTCCAAACCCTCTATAAAAGTGTGCACCAGCACATCATTGGATTGATGATGATAAGGACAATCCCGCAACATGGACTTGAATCTCTCCCAAGCCTGATATAAATTCTCTCCCTTTCTCTGTTTGAAACTTAGAATATGACTTCTAAGTCTTGCTGTTTTACCGGAGGGAAAAAATCATATCAAGAATTTCCTTGCAAGATCATCCCATGTAGAAATAGAGTTAGGTGGCTCAGCTTTCAACCACCTCTTGGCTTCTCCCAATAGTGAAAATGGGAACAATGTAAGCCGGACATAATCTGATGACACTCCAGCGGGGATGTAAGTGTCACTTATCTCCAAGAAATTTTGGAGATGCTGTTGTGGATCTTCATGAGGGAGACCTGTAAACTGTCCGCTAGTGTGCAGTAATTGCACCATGTTTTGTTTTAGCTTGAACCTCCCTCCTGGATCAGGTTTGCGGATGCTAGATGTAACATAATTAGCATGTGGGATTGCCACCTCGCGAACCGGCTGAGCTGCTACTTCCTCGGGCACTAACATTGCCCGTACTACTGGTGGATTCTGTTGTTGCTCCATAAGTGTTTGTCTGAGCAACTGCAGCTTTCTTTCTAGAGCTTCTCTCCGTTGACGATGAAATAATCTTTCTGGCTCTAAATACGAGTCCACCAGCTCCCTGTCTCTTGCCAGTGTTCAACAGAGATTAAATCTGCAAAATACAGGCTAATACCAAGTTGTCAACACTAAGAAAATAAAAATATAGTAAATTAACACTTATTCGGTCTGTTTGTTAAATGGGTATATAACTACACGCAAGTGCACGTGGTCAAACAAGTAGTAAAGTGGCTTAAGTAAGCCAAGTATCGATCCCACAGGGACTGGGATAAGGTAACAATTAATCAAGTGTTACTATATTTTCAGTTTAACAATGAAGACAACAATGTAACCAAGAGTTTGATATTTTTGGATTCTAATTTTTATGCTAAGTCTAAAAGAAGTATCTAATGTGAGTCTGAACTATGAATGTGAGCATGCTGAGGTTAATTGAACATGTAAAGAAATTAATTATCGATATCATTCGGTCAGTCTTTTCCTCCGGTTGCTAGTAAAGAACTAATGCCAATGGATTAAAACTCTCGTATTTAACCCAACTTAAGAATCATGAACCGTCCACCTACATTTCTGTGATTAAACGAAAATTTATGTTCTAGCCATACGAACCCGGTTCCTAAATTGACTAATACGACTTTCAGGTATATTTCTATCCTGAAGGTAAATCAATTCTCAATTTTCCCAAACTAAGAAAGGATCATATCCTATTAATTCACAACTTTCCGATTTCTTGCTCTTTCGAGTGAAACCGGACTTTTTAGATGTACATTAACGTAGGCCACACATTAATGCAATAAGAACAAGAATCAATAGAACAACCATGGAAGAATAGATGAAAAACCAAAGAATCAATAATCACATTTCATTACAAGTGTTCTTAACCTCAGCAAGAAGAGGAATTAGCCACTCATTTGTGGATTAAACATCGTTAAATGAGTGTTAAACATACAAGCAATTGAATTCAAGGAGAAGGAAAGAGAGAAAAACCCTGATAATTTCGTCCCCTCAACTGCCTGTAACCCACGTTCTTGCTCCACCAAGTCAGAATATTAAAAAATGAACCTAAGTGTTCTATTTATACTAGTGGGAATTTTTCCCGGAATAACAAGCAACGTGTCACGGAGTGCATCGCGGAGCACTGCCTCTGTGACATGCCACCGACGCGGACCCTCACTGGAAGTTGGGGGTCCAGGTAATCAGGCTCAACATGGCACGGCGTGCAACGCGGAGCCAGGCCACCGTGCCACGGACCCAACGCGAACCCTCTCTGGAAATTGGGCGAAAATTCCCTATCCAGGCAGAAGGCCTCCGCGATGGCAGCGTGACACGGCTCCATCGCGGAGCCTCTTTATTTTGTGCCTTCCAATGCCTTGTCCTTTGCTCACATCTGAGTCCAACCCCGATCTATTCCAACATGCATTTTAGCTTCCCAAAATCACATTTTACCTGCAAAATAATGCTAATCATGTTGGTTAGTATAAATTCACATTTTATTACCAATCACATGAGAATGTATAAACATTGATAGATAAACAAGGCTAAAATGACACATTTGAGTATCACTTGGGCATATAAATTTCCCAAGATCAAGACCCTACAGAATTCTGAAGCGAATTGGCAGTGTAGCATATAAGTTAGAACTACCCCTAGAGTTAGCATCGGTGCACCCAGTCTTCCATGTGTCACTATTGAAAAAGTGCATCAGCGATCCAACTTCAGTTGTTCCACTAGACAGTGTGGACATAAAAGACAATCTCTCTTACGAAGAGGTCCCAATTCAGATCCTTGACCGATAGGTTCATAAGTTAAGAAACAAGGAAGTCGTTTCGGTGAAAGTTTTGTGGAGGAATCAGCTAGTTGAGAAGCCACATGGGAAGAAGAAATAGACATGATGGTCAGATACCCTCACTTATTCCCTTCCAGTTTAGTTTCGGCATCAGGTACTAAATCCCTCCTCAGTACTCTGTTCAGTTCCATACTCATCAGCTCTATTTAGATTTTCTATGTACATTCTAGTTGCATCAACTCTGTTAGGATAGTTAAGTCAGCTCAGAGTCAGCTACTCCTTCAGAAACCAGCTCATAGTGTTAGTCTAGAAATTTCAGCTCTTTTCCTAGTTTTCCTGCAGCTTTTGTCTTCATTCGCAGACGACGGATTCTCAGGGGGAGATATTGTAACACCCCGAAACTTTTCTAGACCAAACTCAGACATTGCAAGAAAATTCAAAAGAAAAACCAAAAAAATACCTCAGAACTATTGAGACAACGAGTCGTGGTCAACTCCAACGACTCGTTATGTTAGTCGTGGTCAACAGGGCTTGGTCTCTCAGGAACCCACCGAGACAAGGAATGAACCGTTATGAGAAACAACGAGTCGTCCTATTCGTCGTGGTTTCCCCAGATCAGAAATCCTTTCAAGGACCCCATGACTCAACAACAAGTCGTTGTCAGAAACAATGACCCGTTGTGAGAGTCGTTGGGTGAAAACCCTGAAATCCCCATCTAGAGACGACGAGTGGAAACAATGACCCGTTGTTTCCAACAACGAGTCGTTGTCATCACCCCTCATGTCAAATTAGACATTTTTTTCATAAATCTTTCCAGTGAACCTAACGACTAGACACAACAACCCGTTAGGTCCACCAACGAGTCATTCTGTCTCCAGTCATCAGCCCCTCTAGGTTTCCTCTTGTAGTGGTCACATGAGGAACCAATGACCCATTGGTTCATCCAATGAGTCGTGGTGACCCCTGTTGCTAGATTTAGTGTTTTCTAGTCCCAGGTAGTAGGACCAATGAGAGGTCCCAATGAGTCGTGGTCACAACCAACAACTCGTTGCGTGACCCATTAGGACCCTGTCGGCCAGTTTTCAGATTTAATTTCCAAGGTTATTTTTGTAATTTTCTAACCTCCTACACCCTAAACTACGTCATTTAAGTTTAAATTTAAGGGGATTAAAGGGATTAAACAGTTCTTCTCCTTCATTCCCCACTCAGACCTTCAGAAAGCATCGTAAAATTTCTCTTAGGAGCTCTCAGAGCAAGAACTAGGGTAGTCCACTTCTCCTAGAATTCTCAATGAATTTCTTCAGATTTCTTTATCTGGTATGTGGGGTTCAACAAGGGAATAGTTCTTCCCTTGTGTCCCTGAAACCCTTGTCTAATTTCTTCTCTATCAGTTATTGCCTGTAGTTTCGAAATGTGAAAAGTTTTCAGACAGATTTCTTTGTGGATCCAAAGAGAATATTTTTTTCATGATTTTAGATTTTCTATTTATTCCCTATTTCTAGAAATTGTGAAAGATGGCAGCTAGTAGCAAAATTCAGCCCTAGTCACAGCTTAGTAGAAATTAGAAACTTGTGGGTTGAACTAGTTTTCCCCGTAGTGTGGCTCCATCAATTTTGGGAAGAACATGTATTTAATCTATGTTGGAATCTCAGTCAGAATCATATAAGTCTCAGTCAGATTTTTACCAACCTCAGTGTTGTCCAAAAAAATGTTAACTGATCAGTTTGACTATAGTTAATCCTTGAGGTGTCCGTGATACCTCCCAATTATCAGTATTAGACTCAGTATCAAATTTGAGCAGTTCTTTAGGCGTTCATGACACTTACGGATAAGAAGCTCTGACCTGCCTTAGGACCCCAACTTTAGATTACAGTTTGACGGTTACAACGCTTCTAGATAAGCAGCTCTAACCAGTATTAGAACCCAGTTACAGAATCCAGTCCGATAAGACTCTCAGGGTGCTTCCAGATAGGTATTCCTGACTTATTCTTGGGCCCCAATTTCAAGTTATCAGCTTAGTAGTCAGTCTAGGACTATCCAGTGGGCATAGGACTTAGCACTGAGCAGACCGGGGTTCCAACGCACCCAAGTTCCCAAAACTATGTTGCCACCGTAGGTTTATTGGACTCATGGCCCCAGACTTGTGATCACTCAGTTCATGCCTTTATACCCTATCAAGGTATATTGGATCCTACCGATGGGGTGTATACATCAGACTCCACGTTTAGCTCACATGGTTATATGTCGGTTATAGACTCTCCCACTAGTCAGCTCAATTGAGTACAGTATTTCATATTAGTATCTCAGATTTAGGGCATGTCTTTGACCATCGGACAGGGTCATTTTGACCATCTCAGTATATCACAGTTATTTAGTTTTAGTATTTTTAATTGGTCATTGCATGTCTTTCCAGTTCAGTTATTTTATTCCTTGTGTATAGTTTCTCTCACTTACTCAGTACATTCAAAGTACTTAAGCATACCTTTTAGGCTGTATCGTTTTGTGATATAGCTGCAGGATCTCAGTCTCTGCCCCATTAGCATATTGCTTTCAGAAGTTCCAGTTGCATTATTGGTGAGTCCTCATCTTTCGAGGATGAGGCTTAGTACTTTTCAGTTATATTTCTTCAGTTACATTTAGAGTTAGCTGGGGACCTGTCTCAGCAACTCATCAGATAGATGGCTTTCTGACATGGACAGAGCTTTCATATTTTCAGTTTTGCTTCCAGTTGTATAAAACTTATGATTTAGTTATCTTTCACAAAATGTTTTATTTTATTATTTCAAAGCTTCCGCTATGTATTTACTTAGAATGCCAGTGTTATGATAGACCATGGGTTGACTTGGAGTTACTTGTGACTCCAAGTATCGTGTATCGTCCAAGGTATAAACTCAGGGCATGACAGTACAGTGAAACCAATGGTGGAGCCTGAAGGGTATAATCAGGCGGTTAAACAACATGTGTTTCATGAGAATTCAGCAAGTCAGTATACTAACCATCTCACTTGAGTGAAGGAGTGAGAAGTCTTACATCTGCTGCGATGTTAAATCAGGTGTTGCACGGGTAGCAACCCCTGAATGTCATGTCATTACTATAACTGAGGCGCTTAATAGGAGGCAGGTCATCTTTCTAACATTTTTTTTTGTTTTAGAGACAAACAGGGTGTTTGAGGTGAAAAAGCAGGGAAAGAAGCTGAAAAAAATTCTAAATCTAGGGAAAAATACCTTGCATAGGGCGCCAAGTGTTAAACTTCAGAAGGAAAATATTTAGATTGGTTTAATGGGGGGCACTCCATGCCAGACTCAGTTCACGGAGAAAATATTTTTCTAAGTGTCTGGCGAGGTGGATGGCGCGCAGTGCTAGGTAGGTGTTCACTGAAAATTTTTTGGTCCGTGGGTTAATATTTTACCCAAGGACCTTAATATTACTAAAAAGAACCATGCCCCACACTTTTATTTTAGATCTCCATTCATCTTCTTTCATTAAAAAGTCAAAAGTAAAAAAAGTAATAAAATTCTCTCTCCTCTTTCACCAAAGCCGTAACTCTTTCCCCTTCTCCCCTTCGTTGTTGTCTTCTCCAAGGAGCTTGGTGAAGCTAATCTCTTCAACTCAAGTAAGTATTTTTCTTCTCTGTTTGTTATTTGTTGTTACAAGAATGCTCCCATACCCTTTCTTTCCCAAGTTGAAAGACCCAAAAATCACCGTTGTTGGTGAGAATTTCGAATTTCACAATGTGGATTTCTATAGCTTTAATCTCTTGAGTTCTTCCATAATAATGTGATATCCTTGTTTGGGTTGACTGTTGTTGGTTGAATTTAGTGATATGTAAGTTGTGGAAGTGAAGGGGGTGATGATTTGAATTCATGAAATTGGTGGATTGAGCATTAATTGCAGAGAGAGAAAGTGTTTATTTCTTGAAATTCTTGAATGTGAAAAATCTTGGGTTGTTGAAAAATCCTTGTAATTCATTATAGAATGTAGTAAATATCATGTTGATTATTGATTGAGTTTATGGTGACTACTTCCATATGTGGATTGTTTGAATTGTGAACTAAAAGTGGAAAAGTGAAGGGTGTGACCAAAGTGAGGCATTCTTTAAAAGAAAAAAATGGGAGAGATATGAGAGAATTCATGAACATGTTTGTAATGCAAAGATAGTGAATAATTGGGGTTATTGAGATTTGGTATGATAATGGGGGGAAGTCTAAGTACCCTATTTGACAAATTCTTACAAGTATGCTAACAAATTAAGTGTGGGGTCATTTTGCACTTTTTACACCTAATTAGCTAGCCTTTTTATTCATGAACTAATCTTGTAAAGTTCATGTTGGTTGTTTGGAAGTGTCACGACCCGAACGTACACCCGGATCGTGGACACGGGGCAAGGGACCCCGAGAGACCCAAGTCGACCCATGGCACATGCATACAGCTATTCTCATTTAAATAAGCGGAATACTAAACATAAAACGTAATAGAAACGTAACCATAGCATAACATCAGGAAATACTAGACGTACACATAAGCTGCGTACTAAATATTGTCTGAAAGCCTTTACTACATAGGATGGGCTGATTGGACAACGTCCCCAACTAATCCGAATAGTATGGAAACACAAGATAACATAAAAGCCCGTCAAATGGTCCTCGGAGCATGAGGACTCACCAATAATCTAAGAGCGTGAGCTGAGATGGACTAACGATGAGGATGAGCCTGAGATCCGGATCCTGTATCATGAAATGATACGGCATAGAAAGTATGCGGTCAGTACGTGGAATGTACCGAGTATGCAAGGTAAGTAAAATAGATATTAAAAGTAAAATAAACTCATAAATAAACATAGTAGGAGGACATCATGCTTGTATCATAAACTTCGTAAGTAAACATAAGGCTCAAGAATTTCAAATTGATCATAAATCATTTATTATCATAATCGTAAACAAACTTTATCAAAACATAACTTGAGCCAATAACATAAATATAACAATGCATAAGACATGTGGAACAATGGGAGGATTCGTCATAACCGACACCATCATGGTAGAGCCTTTTATGATTCCCCAACTATCTCACTCAAGTGGGCAGAGCCGACCCTGGCTTTCCAGGCGAGGGTCGTGCATTAGGCGTGATATCACATTTGTGGGGATCATTATAAATACAATATATCATTAGAAACCCACGGTGGCATGTGGTTATGAGACACCGGCGTAGTCCTTTGAATGTTGGGCTGCTCAGTGCTAGACACGGCTCCCAAAAAACATGCATATAGGCTCATACGTGAATCAATAACATCATGTATTAAAATTCATTGGCTAAAATATAACATTTATCATCATTGATCCCCTTTAAAACATGCTTAGCCAAGAACCAAAAGCTCTTTTCATCGGCCGACATCATAAATCGATAAATCATGCAATTCGTTCATAAATCGTAAATCATCCTTCGACATATGGGAATTTCCCAATACTTTGACATACTCAATTCTTTTGGAAATATGCTTATAAACATGGGTAACTTGAAATCATGTTTTTCCATTATCAATAAACTCCAAATATTGAATATTCATCATAAATCATAACTTTCATGAACTCTCATCAATGGGCATTTTAGATTTAAAAAGCTTGAAACATGATTTTAAAGAAAATGATATAAAGTCTGCTCATCATTCATAATTCAACAATTAAAACTCATTTAAATCAAACCCATAAAGAGAAATCACATTTTCATGCATTTGGGTAAAACCCCATGGAATTGAATAAGAGGATTCATGATTAAATTTGAAATTTGGGCATGGGTGTGGAAGAAATCACCCATTCAAAACCCTACATACCTGGGAAGGATGAATCTACCACCTCACTGATTGCCCAAGGAGAAATTGGAAGAAGAATCCCTTAGAAAAGCTCTTGATCACCTCCTAAATATCATAAACTTGCATGCATGGAAGGAACACACATAGAATAGGTTTTTTTACCCTGCTAAAACCCTACTAAAATGAGCTTAAAACGACGTAGTATAGGGCCTTAGGATGAGGAAATGACGAAAATACCCTTACTAATTACGTAGAAAATTGCCCACTGGACCAAACAACGGATGAACCAATGGGCCGTTGGAAGATACCACGACCCGTGGTATCAGCCCGTGCTAAGCACTGCCTCAATCCATATCTCAGAATCAAACCAAGGACATACGGGACGGGTCGTCCTAAGTTTCAACAGGTCATTCGTTCAGTCGTTGTTTCCTTCTTCTAAAAACTCTGCACTTCTATTCAGTGAGCCTCACCATGACTCATTGTAAGATACAACGGGTCGTGGTTCCCATTCGTCATTTCCCACTGGAGATCTGGGCTCCCTTACCACGACTCTTCATAATGATCGTTGCAGCCACAACGGGTCATCGGATGACCCGTTAAACTCCCCAAGTGCTAAGCCCACGACCACTAACAATGACTCATTGTTTTGTACAACGAATCGTTACATCAATCGTTGCCTCCACTGCCACCGAACACCTGAACCCACGACTGCCAACAATGGCTCGTGGTTACATACCACGGGTCATTGTACCTCTCGTCCTGCAACTTTTCCCAAATTTCAGTAGTTTTGCATTTTAGCTTCCCGGGTATACTCTTAGGCACTTCCGGGGTATTACAATATCTCCCCCTTGGGAACATTCGTCCTCGAATGTAGGAAACAAGCAGCAAACAGAAACATACAATTTATCATAGCCATATATTGATCATTTTAACCGAATTTTTTTTTCACGAAATGACTATCTCCGAATAAAACCACATAGCTAAACTGATCTCATACTTCACATACACATTCATACACATAAAAGAAACTTGTACACATGAACTAAATATGAAAACTAGATAGAGTCATAGGGAAAAAACTGGCACCTCAAGTCGGAACTGAGCCGATAGAGAACAAATGTGGGTATCTAGCAATCATATCCGCTTCATCTTCCTATGTAGCTCCCTCAACATGCTGATTTCTCTATAAAACATTAACTGAAGCTACTTCTTTGTTTCTCAATTTCCAAACCTGATGATCCAAGATTTCAACGGGAATTTCTTTATAACTGAGGCTATCTTTTACCCCAATGCTATCTATTGGACTACCAAGGCTGGATCACCTAAACACTTTTTCAGAAGCAACACATGAAAGACGGGATGAACTGAAGATAACTTTGATGGCAAGTCCAACTCATATGCCACCTTACCAACTCTTCTCACAACCCGGTAAGGACCAACATAGCAAGGACTGAGTTTCTGTTTCTTTCCGAACCAGATGACTCACTTTATAGGAGATAGCTTTTAGAAATACTCAGTCGTCCATATCAAACTCCAAATCCCTTTTCCTCACATTAGCATACGATTCTGATGACTTTGAGCAGTTTTTGACCGGTCTCTTATCAACTGGACCTTTACCATGGCCTCATGAATAGAATCAGGTCCTATTATGGCTGCCTCACCAACCTCAAACCATTTGATGGGCGATCTACACCTTCGTCCCTAAAAAGCCTCGAACGGTGCCGTCTTGATACTAGAGTGATAACTGTTATTATAGGCAAATTTGATCAAGGGAAAATGATCATCCCAACTACCTTTAAAATCCATAACACATGCTCTCAACATATCCTCGAGAGTTTGAATCGTTCGCTCTGCCTGGCCGTTTGTTGGCGGATGGAAGGCTGTACTAAGCTTAACCTGCTTCCAAGTCCTTTTTGAAAAGAATGCCAAAATTGGGAGGTAAACTGAGTACCTCGGTCTGAAAAATAGACAAGGGCACTCCATGAAGTCGAACCAACTCCCAAATATACAACTTGGCATAATCATCCGCAGAATCCGTGGTCTTGACTGGTAGGAAGTATGCAGCCTTAGTTAACCTGTCTACTACCACTTAAATGGATTCATAGTGTCGGCGAGTGCGAGCTAGGCCTGTAACGAAATCCATATTTATCTCCTCCAACTTCTAAGTGGGAATGCAAATATCTTGAAGTACACCTCCCGGTTTTTTATGCTCGACCTTCACTTGCTGACAATTTGGACATTTGGCTACGAACTTTGCAATATCCCTCTTCATACCATCCCACCAATAGATTTCCCGCAAATTCCGATACATCTTCGTAGATCCCCGATGGATGGAATATCTGGTACCATGTGGCTCATGCAATATTCGAACCCTTATATTATTAACGTCCAGGACACATAGCCGACCCTGATATCGTAGCACACCATCTCCCCCTTGGAAGAAAACCTCCAACTTTTGACTCCACACTGCTTCCTTCAGTTTCCTCAAAGTCGGATCCTCATCTTGCTTAGATTTGACATGGACCACCTAAGGACGATTCTGGCCCATTCTGCACAATAACATCGGCGTTAGTTGAGTCGATCAATCTAACCTCAAACCTTGTAAGTCGATGGATATCACTCACCAACTCCTTCTTTCCCTCATCCACGTGAGACACACTCTCCATAGAGAGCCTACTAAGCGCATCCGCAACCACATTAGCCTTGCCCAGATGGTAGATGACACTCATGTCGTAGTCCTTTAGTAACTCCAACCACCTCCTTTGCCGAAGGTTTAGATCTTTCTGTGTGAACACATATTGCAAGCTCTCGTGATCCGTAAATACATCCACATGGACCTCATACAAGTAATGTCGCCATATCTTTAATGCAAACACCACCACAGCCAACTCAAGATCGTGGGTCAGGTAATTCTTTTCATGAACTTTCAGCTGTCTTGAGGCATATGCTATTACCTTCCCATGTCTCATCAACACACATCCCAGTCCAACTCTCAAAGCATCGCAATACACTACAAAGCCATCAGTGCCCTCAGGTAAAGTCAAAACTGGTGCTGAAATGAGTCGGGTCTTCAACTCTTGGAAGCTCTTGTCGCAAGCGTCCGACCATTAGAACTTCACCTTTTTCTGAGTCAACCTAGTCAGTGGGGCTGCAATTGATGAAAAGCCCTCAACAAATCTTTGGTAGTAGCCTGCTAAGCCCACAAAACTCCGAATTTCTAAAGGATTCACCGGTCTGGCCAATTCTTCACCGCATCGATCTTCTGGGTATCTACCCTTATGCCTTCACTTGATACCACATGACCCATAAATACCACCAAGTTTAGACAAAATTCAAACTTGCTAAACTTTGCATACAACTGACGATCCTTGAGGGTTTGTAGCACTATCCTCAAATGAGTCGCACGCTCCTCCTCGCTCCGGGAGTCTATAAGAATGTCATCGATGAACACGATCATGAACATATCCAAATATTGCTTGAACACTCTGTTCATTAGGTCCATAAAAGCTGTAGGAGCATTGTTAGTCCAAAGACATAACTACAAACTCATAGTTTCCATATCGGGTTCTGAAGGCTATCTTTGGAATAACACACTCCCGAACACTGAGCTGGTGATATCCGGACCTGAGGTCTATCTTCGAGAAACACCTGGCACACTAAAGCTGGTCAAATAAATCATCAATCCATGGCAAGGGGTACATGTTCTTGACGGTGACCTTATTAAGCTACTGATAATCAATACACATCCGAAGAGATCCATTCTTCTTTCGAACAAAGAGAACCGGTGCAGCCCATGGAGACTTGCTCGGTCTAATGAAACCCTTTTCCAACAAGTCCTTCAAATGTTCTTTTAATTCTTTTAGCTCAGCTGGAGCCATCCTGTAAGAAGGAATAATGGTAGGCTGCATATCTGGTAATAGATCAATAACGAAATCAATTTGCCTTTTCGAAGGAACACCTGGAAAATAATTAGGAAACACCTTTGGATATTCGCACACCACCGGAACTGACTGAATAGTCGGAGTCTTGGACTCCACATCCTTAACCCTAACCCGATGGTACATGCAACCTTTAGAGATCATCTTCCTTGCCTTAAGATAGGTAATAAACTGACCTGCTGGTACCACCGAACTACCCTTCCACTCCAAAACTGACTCACCCGAAAAACAAAATTCCACTGTATGGGTCCTAAAATTAATTGAAGCATAACATGCAAACAACCAATCCATTCCAAGAATAATGTCAAAGTCAGACATGGCTAACTCTACAAGGTCTGCGGAGGTAACCTTATGCAACATAGTGACCGGGCATCCTCTATATACTCATCTAGCTAAGATCAAATCACTAACAGGGGTCAGAACAGAAAATGGTTCTGACAAGGTCTCGGGAATAACTCCAAGGCTACTAGCAATGTTAGGAGTCACTAAAGACAAGGTAGCTCCTGGATCTAGCAAGGCATAAATATTAATATGAAAGACACGCAATATACCGGTGACCACGTCTGGCAAAGTCTCCTACTCCTGGCGCGAGGCAAGGGCATAGAATCGATTTTAGCAGTGTCCGCTTCCTCCACTAGTCAATGCTCCTTGCAGAGGGGAATGGGCTGGAGCTGCTGCTGACCTGGTGGTCTGTCCACGACGTTGCATGAACCCTATCATCACCCTGTCTAGAATATGGACACACTCGGCGCATGTGCCCGGATCTACCACACCCATAGAAAACATCTGAACTGAGCAGGCACTCCCGGGCATGACTCTTGCCGCACTTCCTGCAGGCCGTAGAGGTATACTCTAACGGTTCCCCTCTGATCCCTCGACCCTGAAGCCCTGCTCCTTTAATCACCCCTGGGTCTGGATGGAACACTAGATGATGGTGGTGATGGGCTAGTGATTTCTGCTAAAACTATGGACGGTAACCACCGTCGGACCTCTGATGCGAAAACCCACGGCTATCCGTCCGAGCCCTCTTTGCCTCCCTCTCCCTCGCATGAGCCGCCTCCATCTGTTAGGCGTACAACACTATGTGAGGAAATTCCATATCCTAGTGAAGCATGGAGATCCTGCAATCCTTGTCTAAGTAACCAGCCACACCATGAACGAATCGGCTCACCTGCGCCCTCTGATCCATCACTAACTCTGGGGCGTACATTGACAAATGAATAAACTCAAGAGAATACTCCAGCACTGTCATCTTTCCCTGCTTGAGGTTTACAAACTCTGCTACTTTCAACTCCCTCATCTCCCGAGGGAAGAACTTGTCGAGAAAATCCATGTGGAACTCATCCTAGCTGATAGAGCTCGCTCCCGCTGTCCTGCTGTCCTTCCATTGCTTGTACCAAATATGAGCGACCTCTTTTAGGTGATAAGAGTCCAAGTCAACACATTCCCCATTTGTCACCCCCATAACCTGAGTGACCTTCAAGATCCCTTCAGTGAACTCATGTGGGTCCTCGTCCACCTTTGACCCCGTGAACTCAGGAGGGTTCATCCTCAAGAAGTCTCTAATATGAACCGCCATTGTATTTCCATTCTGTGAGACCTGCGCAACAGCCTATTGGTTGAACTGAGTGGTCAAGGCCTGCACCAACATCTGAATAGCCACCCGAAACTCAGTGTGGGCAGCTGGCTCTGGTGCCTGGGGCTCCTAAACAGGTAGGGCTTGCTGATGCCCGTGGTCATTGCCACCTCGGTGGCCTTCATTATTTCCATTCCTCCTTCCACTCATTCTTCTAGGAGCCATAATTCTGAAATTGCGAATTGCGTGAATTAGAAGGATGGAGAGACTTTTCATCGCACGATATAGAACATGAAAGAAGGGAATATTTCCTAAAGGTCTAGTAGCCTCTATGGCGCACTTCACACCCATGAAAAAGACTCTACTTAACACGGCTTTCAAACACCCTAGGACACTTCAAACCTATTTCTCTGATACCAAGTTTGTCATAACCCAAACGTACACCCAGATCGTGGATACGGGACAAGGGATCACGAGAGACCGCAAGTCGACCCATGGCACATGCATACAGCTATTCTCATTTAAATAAGCGGAATACTAAACATAAAATGTAACAAAAATGTAACCATAGCATAACATCAGTAAATACTAGACGTACACATAAATTGAGTACTACATATTGTCTGAAAGCCTCTACTTCATATGATGGGTTAACGGGACAACATCCCCAACTAACCCGAATAGTACGAAAACACAAGATAACATAAAAGTCCGTCAAATGGTCATCGGAACATGAGGATTCACCAATAATCTGAGAGCATGAGCTGAGATGGACTAAGGATGAGGATGAGCCTTAGATCCGAACCCTGTATCATGAAACAATATGGCATTGAAAGTATGCGGTCAATACGTGGAATTTACTGAGTATGCAAGGTAAGTAAAACAGATATTAAAAGTAAAATAAATTCATAAATAAACATAGTAGGAGGACATCATGCTTGTATCATAAACTTCATAACTAAAAATAAGGCTCAAGACTTTCAAATTGATCATAAATCATTTATTATCATAATCGTAAACAAACTTTATCAAAATATAACTTGAGCCAATAACATAAATATAACAATGCATAAGACATACAGAACAATGGGAGGACTCGTCATAACCGACACCATCATGGTAGAGCCTTTCATGATGCCCCAACTATCTCACTCAAGTGGGCAGAGCCGACCTTGGCTTTCCAGGCGAGGGTCGTGCATTAGGCGTGATATCACATTTTAGGGGATCATTATCAATACAATATATCATTAGAAACCAACGGTGGCACGTGGTTATGAGACACCAGCATAGTCCTTTGAACATCGGGCTGCTCAGTGCTGGACACGGCTCCCAAAAACATGCATATAGGCTCATACGTGAATCAATAACAACATGCATTAAGATTCATTGGCTAAAATATAACATTTATCATCGTTGATCCCCTTTAAAACATTCTTATCCAAGAATCAAAGTCCTTTTTCATCAGCCGACATCATAAATCGATAAATCATGCAATTCATTTATAAATCATAAATCATCCTTCAACATGTGGGCATTGACCAATACTTTGACATACTCAATTCTGTCGAGAATATGCTTATAAAAACATGGACAACTTGAAATCATGCTTTTCCATTATCAATAAACTCCAAATATTGAATATTCATCATAAATCATAACTTTCATGAACTCTCATCAATGGGCATTTTAGATTTAAAAAGATTGAAATATAATTTTAAAGAAAATGACATAAAGTATGCCCATCATTCATAATTCAATAATTTAAACTCATTTAAATCAAACCCATAAAGAGAAATCACATTTTCATGCATTTTGGTAAAAACCCATGGAATTAAATAGGAGGATTCATGATTAAATTCAAAATTTGGGCATGGGTGTGGAAGAAATCACCCATTCTAAACCCTACATAGCTAGGAAGGATGAATTTACCACCTCACTAATTGCCTAAGGAGAAATTGGAAGAAGAATCCCTTAGAGAAGCTCTTGATCACCTCCTAAATTTCATAAACTTGCATGCATGGAAGGAACACACTTAGAATAGGTTTTTTCCCCTGCTAAAAACCCACTAAAATGAGCTTAAAACGACGTAGTATAGGGCCTTAGGATGAAGAAATGACGAAAATAGCCTTACTGATTACACAGAAAATTGCCCACTAGACCAAACAACGGACGAACCAACGGGTCATTTTAATATACCACGACCCGTGGTATCAGCCCGTGCTAAGCACTGCCCCAATCCATATCTCGGAATCAAACCATGGACATACAGTATGGGTCATCCTAAGTTTCAACGGGTCGTTCCTTCAGTCGTTGTTTCCTTCTTCTAAAACTCTACACTTTTATTCAACGAGCCTCACCACGACTCGTTGTAAGATACAATGGGTCGTGGTTCCCATCCATCATTTTCCACTGGAGATCTGGCTCCCTTACCATAACTCTTCACAAGGGGTCATTGCAAGCCACAACGGGTCATTGGATGACCCGTTAAACTCCCCAACTTCTAAGCTCATGACCACTAACAACAACTCGTTATTTCGTACAATGAGTCATTACATCAATCGTTGCCTCCACTGCCACCTGAACCCACGACTGCCAACAATGGCTCGTGGTTACATACCACGGGTCATTGTACCTCTCATCTTGCAACTTTTCCCCAACTTTCAGTAGTTTTACATTTTAGCTTCCCGGGTATTCTCTTAAGCACTTCAGGGGTATTACAGGAAGGTACTATGTCATCACGAGCTGATAAAGGAAAAGAAGTGGTAGTTGCTAACAAAGGTCTCAAGCGGCTCAGGAAAGAAACAAAAGGGTCAAAGTCATCTGCCACAAAACACCCCTGCTAGGAGGTTCGGAGCCAAAGTCATAGAGGAGCATTGGAGTAAATGGTTTAATTCAAAAAAGGAGGCCAAGTATGCTCCGAATAATTGGATTGATGAGGGACACCTTGCACTTTAGTACCCTATCATCCATGAAACTATCCATGAGTTGGGGTTGGGATACGTGTTTGTGGAACCTGAGGAGTGCAACCTCACTTTGGTGAGAGAATTTTATGCCAATTGGAATACTTCCTTCGGATAGAGCACCAAGATTAAGGTGCGGGGTCAAGTGGTTCGCTTCAGTGCTAGGTAATTCAATGCTTTCCTTTACATTCCTGTGGTGGACCAGTCAATATACTCTCTATTGCTAGAGAAGCCCCCATATCGTGACATTCACCATAGACTATATGGTGAGCACTCATCTGCCCGTTCGGTAAGAGACCATAATGGCACCCATTCTACACTCTCGTTCTCCTACTTGACTAAAGGGCGAGAGTTTGGGTCAAGTTTTTTGTGTCGTACTCTTGCTTAGGACACATACCACAGATATTACTAGAGAGAGAATTGTGTTAGTATATAAGCTAATTAAAGGGCTACCAATCAACTTTGGTGCAATGCTTAGAGATAACATGAGGAGGTCCAGAGACAACTGCCGATGGAAGTATTGCTATGGCAGTCTATTAACCCAGTTTTGAGAGAGGCTGGCATTGAGGAAGAAGAGGTTGATCTTCATCTATCCCTAACAGGGCATTTGACGGGAAAAATGATTGATATCACAGCGGTGAAGGAGCCGACCAACTCTTCAGTTCCATTTCCCACCCCCAACGATCATCAATCTTCGGATGACAGCTGGCGAGGCCACATTTTTGAATGCTAGAGCTTCAATTGAAGATTGGAGATAGACCCGCCACTGATGAGGAGATGGCAGCACTGGAGGAGCGATACCCACTCACTGAGAGTGCGATGTTGATGCGTAGAGTGGGACCAGCTTTCGAGGAGCCTCTAGATGACGATGAGGCCATAGTATTGACCGATGGTGTTGATGATATCAATGATGAGGAGGAGGAGGATGCCACCATAAGAGCTATGCAGGTTGATGGAAATGATGATAATGATGATGATTAGGAGTATAATCCTGATGATGACGACTGTGGGTAAAGGCCTAGGAAGTTCTTTTTCTCTCCCTACTTGATATGTTTGTGTGTGCACTAGGGACAGTGCATTGTTTAAGTGTGGGGTGGAGGAAATAGATTTCCTATTTATTGCTTCTTTGCTAAACTTGTAGTGGGCTATAGCATTAGTTGTCATTCTCTATATTGGTAGCTGATTTGTGATTGATAAACCGTGGTCTGTAATAGCTAGTAATGGTGCTGACTTGAACACTGATGATGCCTTGTCACTTGTTACGTGATCGTCCCTACTTAGTTTGTTTTGTTAATTGAGAGTCAAAAATTGGCTTTGTTGACATCACATAACAAACTCAATGGGATTAACTAAGAACTTGACTACACTAAAACAAATGACTCTCAATTAACAAAACAAACTAAGTAGAGACGATCACATAACAAGTGACAAGGTATCATCGGTGTTCAAGTCAGCACCATTACTAGCTGTTACAGACCATGGGCTGACTTGAACACTGATGGACCCTTGTTACTTGTTATGTGATCATCTCTACGTAGTTTGTTTCATTAATTAAGAGTCATTTTTCTAGTGTCGTCATAGAGGTAGTGACCTTTCCCAATGATGGATGGATGACGACCGTCTAAAGGTAAAATTAGTCAAAAAAATTATTTTTTAGGATGGAATCAAAACTACTACTTATGTGCTCTTTGATATTCCACTTAGAAGCTAAGCTAGAGACAATAAAGTGGTCATCGTGAATGTGTAAGAAGTAAAAAAAATCCATGAAAGACACATAGGTTCTCTAATTTGACTCAAAGAAAAATAATCTTAGGATTTAATAATGATAGTATTATTCAATGTGATTGTGTGGATATGTAGCCATAGGAGACCGATTCACACCATGGTGCCATGAAAGGTGAGCTTGATTTGTAGTATTTTGTACATAGGTTAGCATCTAGAACTTGCCTAAGTGTGTACAAGATATCTAGTTTCCAATAAAGTGAGAAGTGATTAAGGCGTTTCTTTGAAAAAAACCCATTTATCCATTGTTGTTGTACCTTCCTTAACAATATCCATAGTTAACCCCTTTGAGCTTCAAGCCTTAATTTTCTTCTTAGCCACAAAAGAAGCACCCCTTTACTGTGAGACCTTTAGATTTTTTGATCCAAAGATATTCTGAGGCACTTTGAGAATTAAGAATGAGAGTCCACTGAGGTAGAAAGAATCAAGGAAAAGAAAGCAAGAAAAAATGTGTGGATGATAAGAAGAGAAAATAGAGGGGTGCCCATACAAAAAGATGTTGTCTACTTACTACTAGAAAATATTTGAAAAGATTTTAATAGTTGATCATTATTGTGAATTTATAAGTAGAAACTAGCAGTCAAGTAGTAATAAGGGGCATGAGAAAAGAGAAGGGAATTAGTGAAAGAAAAGATGAGCAGTGAGACAAAGTGGTGGACAAGAAAGATGAAAAGAAAAAAAGTGTTGTAAAGTGCTTAGGACTGGTAGCCACTATTAAAAAAAATCATTCCTGCTCGTCCCTTAGCTGACATTATAGCCAAGAAAAGTCCTTATGATCTTACTCTTGTTAAAGTAGTCTAAATGTACATGAGGGGCAAGCTGTCACACCCCGCCTTGGGGGGTATGACTGGCACCTGGTGCCCTACTAGGACCTGACCTGCTGGACTGTTAAGCCTGAGCACATCTGGTGTCTGGCTGGCTCTGACTCACATTTCTGGAAACAAAGGGCTATATAACGGCTGTAAACACAGCCCCCGGCCCACTGGCCTAAAGCCTTCTGTACCTGTACTAACAGCTGACCAGAAACATACCAGTTCAGGGGAACCTATGCGGGCCGACAAGGCCACCATGCTGTCTAGTTATCTGCAACTCAATCATAAAGTATTAAAAAGCTACGTGACCAGCAAGGTCACCACTACTGACAACTATGGCCCCACACGACCATCACAATAGAAAGAAGGAATGCTAACAACTATACAACTATACGGCCTCTCACGATCGGATCATCTAACCACAGGGAATATATACAGACTGCAAGCCTCTAGGAAGAATAATAGAAATGATCGGGACAGGGCGTCGACCTACCCGTACTGTACAACAAAAGGAACTGAACTACACCTCTAGAAATTCAGTCTCCGGATGACAGGAGCTGAATACGCAACCTCTAATGGGGATCACGTGGTATCGCCTGCTCGTCTATGGGTACCTGCAGGCAAGTAATGCAGCGCTCCACTGGGCGTCAGTACCGCTGGTACTGAGTATGTAAAGCAATAACTAAAAGAGATATCTGAAATCAATAACATAATTGACGAAACTGAAATAAGAAGAACTAGATTAACTATCTAACGGTGTAGATCGTACCTGTTCTTAATCATACTGAAGGGAGTAGGAATCATACCTGGAGACGTATCATTCTACTACTAAGTTGCTCGTATCTAATGTAATATGGCATAACATACATAACATAACATGGCATACACAACCTTACCCGGCCCCCATAAGCCGGGAGGTACAACCAGCACAGAATCTATACCCCTACCCCGGTCATCCCATCTCCTATAATGGCTGCAAGCACCCCGCCGGTCCCTTGGGTATGCACTTGGGCTTGCTGATCCCCTGACTATAATTGCATCTGAGTCCGGAGGACTCCTGAATCTGCACCCGGGCGTATCCGCTCGACTGGGTTGTGTAAGGGCCGATCAAGGCACAAATATGGGGAAAACTGGCATCCCATATTCGTCCCCTGGCGGGACGGCATGCCACTCCGTAGAGTGACGTATCCTCATCCTCTGGCGGACAAGTCGATACAGCTATTAACCCTGGGCGGTCATGGATGCTAGGTAATCCAACCCCAAACAATACAATGGTCTCAGCTGGTAATACTGTCTGTGTATCTCACATGCTGAGGCTAATAAGGGTAAAGTACCGTATATATTACATGCTGAGCTAATGATAGTAATCTGTGCGTATCTGTTACGTGCTGAGGCAGGTAAATACATATAAATATGAACATAATCCCCTGCCAGACTGTACTGGGGCAAATGCTATACAAGATAGTGTTTCTGCTGAAAACTATGTCGTGTACTGAGTTTCTGTATCAACATGATTTCCTATTTCTAACATGCTTTCTAATCTTCATTTTAGTCTATTATTCTAGTTCTGAAATGCTTTACGGATACTGTACTACTTCACGGGGTTTCAACTGAACACAACAATATCTTAACATGACATATTACATCACATACTGAGTATACTAGGCAATCTCTAACACTTGCGTTAGAATCTATATCATACTGATAGGTCTCGTACACGTTACAACCCAATGCTTCTCATATTGTATCAATATTCATAATAACGCAATACTCGACTTCTGAACATCCTACTGGTCTGTAAATTACTATACTGTCTCAATGTTACTCAACTTGCCGAGGAAACTAACTTTACATACCTTATCTTCAACTATTCGTCCGTCGGACGAGGCTCGGCCGGTGCTTCACTATTTTCTCCCAACTGCATTTATAAATGCGTCAATTAATACTAAATACAGTTTTATTGTAAAGAGCAACGTTACTTTCGATATAGTTTATAGCCTAAACTTAGGCTTATCGAAAGACGATCGAAAACTCGCTATTTTTCAGCGGCCCAGAAGGGAGAAATATTCACTTCTCAGCTAGGAACACATAGACATTAATTTAGAGCAATTCTACTTACCTTAGTTCGGTGGCTCGCCGATTCGTCGACCGTATTTTACGAAACTGAATCCGTAGGAATGCTCTCTGCTGCTAAATACTTCGGTATCTGGGATTAATTTGAGTTTGGGCAGCGTCTGGCAGCGTAATCGGACGAAAATATATAATTTCCTTCGTTCCTTTCTTTTACCTCTGCGTTTGACTCTGTTTCTCTGGTAATTTTTAAGGATTTTATCATTTAAAACCAAAGTGGGGCTTTATATACTTGGGCCTGGACAAGGCCAACGTGTCACGGAGCCATCACGGAGGCCTCACCTCCGTGACACGCTGCCATCGCGGAGGGGCTCTGCCTCGGCTCCTCCCGCGATGGTTCGACGGGTTTCTCGTCTGATCTTTTTCCCGGCCTTTCTCTAGCACGTATGGCCTTCTAATATGCTTAACCAACGTGCGAATAGGTCGTCTAGGTGCTGGGAATTCTACGGGGTATAACATTCTCCCCCCCTTAAGAACATTCGTCCTCGAATGTATACTGTCATCTAGAGGACTACTTACTTTACTTTCTAGAAAAATTTCGGCAGAGTTTCCCCTGTAATATGGACTATCGCAAAAACCTGAAATGCAGAAAAGTCCAACACAGGCACTGCACACAATATTCTAAGATCCCCTGGACAACTAAATATCACTTCTTTCTTTATCATTTACAACATACAACCATAAGGTACGGCATAAATAATAATACGGACATACCTGTCGCCTGATTAGGCCTGAAATAGATGAGGGTATCTGGTTTTCATATCTTCTTCAGCCTCCCACGTCATTTCCTCCCGATTCCTGTTACGCCACAATACTTTGACAGATGCCACATCTTTAGTTCTTAGTCTGCGAATCTGTCTATCTAAAATGGCTACGGGAACCTCTTCATAGGCTAACTCTTCTGTGACCTGAACATCCTGAACTGGAACTACTGTAGAAGGGTCCCCTACGAACTTCCTTAACATAGAGACGTGGAACACTGGGTGAACAGATGCTAGCTCTGGAGGCAAGTTCAACTCGTACACAACTCGGCCTATTCTTTGCCGAATCTGGTATGGCCCAATGAATCTTGGGCTAAGCTTGCCTTTCTTGCCAAACCTCATTACCCCTTTCATCGGGGACACTTTCAGGTATACCCAGTCATTTACTGCAAATTCTAGATTTCTGCGCCGCATATCTGCATAGGACTTCTGGCGGCTCTGAGCCGTCAGTAAACGTTCTCGAATAAGCTTTACCTTTTCCTCGGATTGCCGAACAATGTCTGGGCCAACTAATGCTGATTCTCCTATTTCAAACCAGCCCACCGGCGATCTACATTTTCGCCCGTATAATGCCTCGAAAGGCGCCATCTGAATAGCTGAATGGTAGCTGTTATTATAAGCAAATTCAATTAACGAAAGGTGTTCATCCCAGCTACCCCCAAAATCTAACACACACGCTCGTAGCATATCTTCGAGCGTATGAATTGTACGTTCAGCCTGCCCATCTGTCTGAGGATGGAATGCTGTGCTCAAGTTAATCTGCGTTCCCAAACCTTTCTGAAATGACTGCCAGAATCTAGCTGTAAACTGTGCTCCCCTATCTGAAATGATAGATACCGACACCCCATGCAATCTAACTACTTCTCTGATATACAATTTGGCATAATCCTCAGCTGAGAAGGTAGCCCTCACTGGTAGGAAATGAGCTGATTTTGTCAGCCTATCAACTATTACCCAAATGGAATCATTTCTACGTCTAGTACGGGGTAACCCTGTTACAAAATCCATGTTTATTGCTTCCCATTTCCACATAGGTACCGTTATCTCTTGCGTCAAACCGCCCGGTTTCTGGTGCTCGGCTTTTACCTGCTGACAATTAGAACATCTAGATACAAATTCAGCAATCTCAGCTTTCATACCTGGCCACCAGTAGATGTCTCTGATATCGTGGTACATTTTCGTCGCCCCTGGATGAAGGGAATAGCGAGCATAATGTACCTCATGCATGATTCGTCCGCGAAGCCCTGAAACATTCGGGACACAAAGGCGGCCCTTACAACGTAGCACATTATCCTCGGTTATCTGAAAATCTGGCTCCTTACCCTTCTGAACTCTATCTCTGAGCTGGACTAAATCGGGATCCTCGTACTGTCGTTCTTTTACCTCTGTAACCAATGATGACACCGCAAAATTCTGAATTACTGCTCCATTATTTCCTGTTTCCATTATTCGAACGGCTAGACCAGCTAACTGATGAATTTCTTTAGCTAATTTCTGTTTCTCAGGTCGCAAATACGCCAAACTCCCCATTGACTTACGGCTCAGGGCGTCTGCCACAACATTGGCTTTTCCTGGATGATACAGGATGTTCACATCATAATCCTTCAACAATTCTAACCAGCGGCGTTGCCGCAGATTCAACTCCCTCTGAGTAAAAATGTACTGTAAGCTCTTGTGATCGGTATAAATATCAACATGAACTCCGTACAGGTAATGCCTCCACATCTTTAACGCGTGGATTACTGTGGCCAATTCCAAGTCATGGGTAGGATAATTCTTTTCGTGTTTCCTCAGCTGTCTGGAAGCATATGCAATTACACTACCATGCTGCATCAACACACAACCTAACCCAACACCTGACGCATCACAATAGACTGAATAACCTTCTGTTCCTTCCGGCAATGCTAACACTGGGGCGGAGGTTAATCTGTCTTTCAATTCCTGGAAACTCTGCTCGCATGCCTCTGTCCACTGAAATTTTACTACTTTCTGTGTTAATTTGGTCAGAGGTGCCGCAATAGTCGAGAACCCTTCAACGAATCTCCTGTAATATCCTGCCAACCCTAGAAAGCTACGAACTTCCATCGGGGTGGTAGGCCTAGGCCATGACTTAACTGCTTCTATCTTCTGCTTGTCTACCTGTATACCAGCGTCTGAGATAATATGCCCTAAAAAGGCCACTGAGTTAAGCCAGAATTCACACTTCGAAAATTTAGCATACAACTGGCGGTCCCTGAGAATCTGGATCACTGTCCGCAAATGAGTTCGGTGATCTGTTTCAGAACGGGAATACACCAGAATGTCATCAATGAATACTATCACGAACAAGTCCAGGAAAGGTCTCAAAAAACTGTTCATCAGGTCCATAAAGATTGTTGGGGCGTTCATTAACCCGAAGGACATGACTAGAAATTCAAAATGTCCATATCGGGTCCTGAACGCTGTCTTAGGAATATCTCTCTCACGTACTCGGACCTGGTGATATCCGGACCGCAAGTCAATTTTTGAAAAGTATCTGGCTCCCTGCAATTGATCGAATAAGTCATCAATTCTGGGGAGCGGATACTTGTTCTTTACTGTAACATTATTTAGCTGTCGATAATCTATGCACATTCGGAGCGAGCCATCTTTCTTCCTTACGAATAAAACTGGCGCACCCCATGGTGAAGTACTCGGCCTGATAAAACCTTTATCTAACAAATCTATCAACTGCTCCTTTAATTCTCTGAGTTCTGCAGGAGCCATACGATAAGGAGGTATTGATATTGGCTGCGTGCCTGGTAACAAGTCGATAGCAAAGTCTATTTCCCTTTCTGGGGGAATACCAGGTAACTTATCAGGAAATACATCTGGCAATTCATTCACCACTGGGACAGACTGGAGTGTCGTAGATTCTGCTTGGATATCCTGAACTCTGACCAGATGATAAATGCATCCCTTAGATATCAACTTCCTCGCCTGAAGGTAGGAAATAAACCTAAATTTTGGCGTAGCGGTGCTGCCCTTCCACTCCCGTACTGCTTCTCCTGGGAAGTGGAATCGGACCGTTTAGGTCCAACATTCAACATTGGCAAAGCATGGTACTAACCAGTCCATACCCATTATGGCATCGAAGTCTATCATTTCTAACTCGAACAGATCTACTGTGGTCTGACTGTCAGCAATCTCTACTGTACACCCGCGGTAGATTCGGCTAGCCGTGATAGAGTCACCGACGGGCGTAGATACTAAGAAGGGCTGCTGTAATGATTCTGGTACAATACTAAACTTCCGTGCCACAAATGGAGTAATATAGGACAAAGTAGACCCTGGATCAATTAACACATAAGCAGGGTGTGAGCAGATAGTTAGCATACCTATCACAACATCAGGCGACGCTTCTGAATCTTGCCTCCCTGGTAAGGCATATGTGCGGCTTGGGCCCGCACCTAAACTAGAGGCCCCTGATCTTCCCCGACCCCTGCCTGCTGAAACTGAGGGCCTGCGCCCAGTCGAGGATGCTGTGGCTCGTGACCCTGCTGATGTCCTATCCTGTCTATCGCGGTCCTCTCGACCTCTGGCTGGGCAATCTTTCATCAAATGGCCTTCTTGGCCACAAATATAACATGCGGTGGAGCCATATCTGCATGCTCCAGGATGGCGTCGATTGCATATAGGGCAAAGTGGTAGGGTATATCTACTCTGCTCCGCCCTCCTCTGTGATGGTGAATCTGCCATCTGCGAGCCTCTACCAGTCTCTGACTGCCCCCTGCGGCTGAATCTACCCCCCTGTGACTGTGGCGGAGGCGGGGGCCTGGGCGGCCTGTCTGACAATCGGGGCCTGGGTCCTCCCCGGGCCTCTCTCTGTAACTCAACTGGCCTGTCCTGGCGACGCTGCTCCTGATTAACCCTTCTGTTCTCTCGTTGTCGCTGTCTGATGCCCTCAATATTCTGGGCAAATGCCTGAATGCGAGCAATATCCATGTCCTCTCGCAGTGTGGCTGTAGTGTAAATCTCAACATATTCTGGATTCAACCCCATAATAAAGCGATGCACTCTGGATGCCATGGTATCAACGAAGGCCGGTGCATATTGGGCTAAGGAATCAAACTGCAAGGAATATTCCCGAACACTCATGGCCCCCTGTTCTAGATGTAGGAACTGGTCTACCCGGGCCTGTCGAATATCCCGCGGCAAATAATGATCCAGAAAGGCTCCTGAAAAGCTGGACCAGGTGGGAGGGGAAACATCTCTCCCTCGGGACCTCTCCCAGCTTTCATACCATAACACCGCAATATCCCGTAATCGGAATGCTGCCAACTCAACTGACTCGGTAGACGTGGCATGCATAACCCTGAAGATCCTCTGCATTTGGTCCAGAAAATCCTGAGGGTCCTCTGTCCGATCCGTACCTGTAAATTCTGGGGGATTCAAAGCTAAGAACTCTCGGACCCTCGAACTACCGGGCCCCCCTGATGATTCTGCAACTTTGGATGGCATTGGCTGACGCTGAGCCGCCATCATCTGTGCTAACATAACTACAGCACTCCTAACCTCCTGGTTAGAAGGGGTCGGTATAGGTGCTGCTGAAGGTGGTGTCGTCCCAAGCGGCTCCTGATGTGGTGGAGATTGCTGAGGAGGCTGGGACGATACCTCTGTAGTGCCCTCTGATCGGGCTGTCTCTAAACGAGGGTGAGGCATCCTGCTGGTGCCTTCCCCGGCTGCAACATCTAAGTTCCGACCTACGATAGGATGGCGCTGGTCTGACATTATCTGTAACCAAAGAATATTGGTAAGATTTTTTTGGGGACTCAACCCTATACTGTACCGCTCTACAGCACGACTGAATAAGGATAAAAGACAACCATCCTAACATGCCTTGCAGCCTCCTATCCATAGTATGTGGTGCACAACACATCCATGGAAAAGACTCTGCTTAGCACGGCTTGCAGACTCCCTGGGATACGACCTGCTCTGATACCAAGTTTGTCACACCCCGCCTTGGGGGGTATGACTGGCACCTGGTGCCCTACTAGGACCTGACCTGCTGGACTGTTAAGCCTGAGCACATCTGGTGCCTAGCTGGCTCTGACTCACATTTCTGGAAACAAAGGGCTATATAACAGCTGTAAACACAGCCCCCGGCCCACTGGCCTATAGCCTTCTGTACCTGTACTAACAGCTAACCAGAAACATACCAGTTCAGGGGAACCTATGCGGGCCGACAAGGCCACCATGCTGTCTAGTTATCTGCAACTCAATCATAAAGTATTAAAAAGCTACATGACCGGCAAGGTCACCACTACTGACAACTATGGACCCACACGACCATCACAATAGAAAGAAGGAATGCTAACAACTATACAACTGCACGGCCTCTCACGACCGGCTCATCTGACCACAGGGAATATATACAGACTGCAAGCCTCTAGGAAGAATAATATAAATGATCGGGACAGGGCCCCGACCTACCCGTACTGTACAACAAAAGGAACTGAACTACACCTCTAGAAATTCAGTCTCCGGATGATAGGAGCTGAATACTCAACCGCTGATGGGGATCACGTGGTATCGCCTGCTTGTCTATGGGTACCTGCAGGCAAGTAATGCAGCGCCCCACTGGGCGTCAATACCGCTGGTACTGAGTATGTAAAGCAATAACTAAAAGAGATATCTGAAATCAATAACATAACTGACGAAACTGAAATAAGAAGAACTAGATTAACTATCTGACGGTGTTGATCGTACCTGTTCTTAATCATACTGAAGGGAGTAGGAATCATACCTGGAGACGTATCATTCTACTACTAAGCTGCTCGTATCTAATGTAATATGGCATAACATACATAACATAATATGGCATACACAAACCTTACCCGGCCCCCATAAGCTGGGAGGTACAACCAGCACAGAATCTATACCCCTACCCCGGTCATCCCATCTCCTATAATGGCTGCAAGCACCCCGCCGGTCCCTTGGGTATGCACTTGGGCTCGCTGTGCTCCTGACTATAACTGCATCTGAGTCCGGAGGACTCCTGAATTTGCACCCGGGCGTATCCGCTCGACTGGGGTGTGTAAGGGCTGATCAAGGCACAAATATGGGGAAAACTGGCATCCCATCTTCGTCCCCTGGCAGGACGGCATGCCACTCCGTAGAGTGACGTATCCTCGTCCTCTGGCGGACGAGTCGATACAGCTATTAGCCCTGGGCAGTCATGGATGCTAGGTAATCCAACCCCAAACAATACAATGGTCTCAACTGGTAATACTGTCTGTGTATCTCACATGCTGAGGCTAATAAGGGTAAAGTACCGTATATATTACATGCTGAGCTAATGATAGTAATCTGTGCGTATCTGTTACGTGCTGAGGCAGGTAAATACATATAAATATGAACATAATCCCCTGCCAGACTGTACTGGGGCAAATGCTATACAAGATAGTGTTTCTGCTGAAAACTATGTCGTTTACTGAGTTTCTGTATTAACATGATTTCCTATTTCTAACATGCTTTCTAATCTTCATTTTAGTCTATTATTCTAGTTCTGAAATGCTTTACGGATACTGTACTACTTCACGGGGTTTCAACTGAACATAACAATATCTTAACATGACATATTACATCATATACTGAGTATACTAGGCAATCTCTAACACTTGCGTTAGAATCTATATCATACTGATAGGTCTCGTACACGTTACAACCCAATGCTTCTCATATTGTACCAATATTCATAATAACGCAATACTCGACTTCTGAACATCCTACTGGTTTGTAAATTACTATACTGTCTCAATGTTACTCAACTTGCCGAGGAAACTAACTTTACATACCTTATCTTCAACTATTCGTCCGTCGGACGAGGCTCGGCCGGTGCTTCACTATTTTCTCCCAACTGCATTTATAAATGCGTCAATTAATACTAAATACAGTTTTATTGTAAAGAGCAACGTTACTTTCGATATAGTTTATAGCCTAAACTTAGGCTTATCGAAAGATGATCGAAAACTCGCTATTTTTCAGCGGCCCAGAAGGGAGAAATATTCACTTCTCAGCTAGGAACACATAGACATTAATTTAGAGCAATTCTACTTACCTTAGTTCGGTGGCTCGCCGATTCGTTGACCGTATTTTACGAAACTGAATCCGTAGGAATGCTCTCTGCTGCTAAATACTTCGGTATCTGGGATTAATTTGAGTTTGGCAGCGTTTGGCAGCGTAATCGGACGAAAATATATAATTTCCTTCATTCCTTTCTTTTACCTCTGCGTTTGCCTCTGTTTCTCTGGAAATTTTTAAGGATTTTATCATTTAAAACTGAAGTGGGGCTTTATATACTTGGGCCTGGACAAGGCCAACGTGTCACGGAGCCATCGCGGAGGCCTCACCTCCGTGACACGCTGCCATCGCAGAGGGGCTCTGCCTCGGCTCCTCCCGCGATGGTTCGACGGGTTTCTCGTCCGATCTTTTTCCCGGCCTTTCTCTAGCACGTATGGCCTTCTAATATGCTTAACCAACGTGCGAATAGGTCGTCTAGGTGCCGGGAATTCTACGGGGTATAACACAAGCTTATGGTATGTTGCATGTGTATGATACATCGTTTCTAAGAATGAGTGTGTCTTGTTTATTATGTTCCAAGCTTTGATTGATAACATGAGGGAAGGAACACCACTAAATAAGTGAGGGCATAAGATTGTCAAGTTGGTGTACTATGTATTACATTTTTCATATTTAATCATGTTGGCCCTATTTGAAAAGCTGAGTCAATTATAGAGGCTATGTAGTCTTGAGTGTGAAAACTTCTATGTGTGCTTGATGTGATTTGTATGAATTGATGAACCACTGATGCATGTGCTCTGTGCTAGCTACTTGAGTGAGGATTGATAGGGGTGACAAGTGGTGAGAAAAATATGTGTTCGTGCATATAAGTAAGGATTGTTCGAGAACAAACAATGGCTCAAGTATGGGGTGGTGATGTTGGGCATATTCTTATGCCCATTTTCCATGGTTTTACTTATATTTTACCTTATTTTGAGATCATAATCCTTATGAAATTCATAAATTCATGTTTATGTATGTCTTGTGAGTTAACAAGTGTTTTTAGATGTTTAGAGCAGGAAACAAGGGAAAAAGGACTCAAAATGACCCAAGGTGTGAAGGAAGAAGAGTTCGCAAAAATTAACCTAGAAAGAAAGCTGACGTGGCGCGCTATACCCCTAACTTCAGAGAAAATTGTGCTCAAGTTGGTGTGTTGGGGGGGCGTGGCACGCCAGGACCTTAACTTCAGAAGAATTTTTGCTCAACACCTTGGTGAAATGAGTGGAGCGGTGCGCCAAAAGCATTTCGAACTTAGGAAATTTTTCCAACACTTTGGTGTGTTAGATGGAGTGGCACACCAGGCTTAGAAATTCAGAAAATTTGACAAACACCTTAGTACGTCGGCTGGTACAGCGCGTCAGAGGGAAAACTTCAGAAGAATTTCAAGCCAAATTTCAGGTGCAGTGGATGGTGCGGCACGCCAGGTGCATTCTAAGATGGATTTTCAAGTTTAAAAGCTACACTTCTCAAGGGAAAAAGAGTCATCGGATCCCATTCTTATAAATATAACATCTAGGGCATTTTGTTAATAATCTTTCATCTTATTGATTAGTTTGTACGTAGTTCTTGGAGAAAGAGAAAAGTTCATCTTCTAGGTTTCTTCTTTAACTTGTGTTTTTAATTCGAAATGATGAATTTTTTAGTTTTCCGCTTGAACATGAGTGTCTAAACTCTTGTTCTAGGGTTTTAGCTATAGCAGAAAGTTGAAGTTTGAAAGTTCGTTTATGCTAGTTCTTAATTCTTTATTAAAGGTAATTTATACTTGCTTATTATCATTGTTTATTTGTTAGATTGATCACCTCACGAATATAATCTGTTGGCTTTTGGTTGAACTTGGAAGAGGAAAACAAGAGGGTTAAAAGTAAGTGTAGAATAGGTTTCAATGACTCTTGTCCAATGGGTTTAAGATAGATTTCATTGTCGAGGATAGGAATATACCCTTCAACCCTGTTCAGTTGAATACAAGTGGTCGTAATTGTCATCTCATGCTTCTTCTACACCATAGAGATATAGGCGTTAGGGTCATGGGCTAGTTCTTGGATGTTTGGGAGAATGGCAAGAAAAGGGATAGTAACTTGCCACTAGCAACCTAAGAAATAATTAGTCCAGTGTATTCCAGTCTTTAAACTCAACCTGAAACGAAAGTGCCAATACCCAAGATTCTATCATCATTTCAATTACAACATTTGTGAAAAAGCGTTCAATTCATTAGTTAATTTACTTTTCAAGTTTAGTAGTATAATTTCCAAACCATTCCCCATTTTTATCTGTGTTTATTAGAATTGTGAAATAAAGTATTAACCTTGAGCAAGTAAAATAGACAATTCTCTGAGGGATCAATAATCGGGACTTCACTGTTCTATATTACTTGATGACCACGTGTGCTTGCATGCACTTGGGCGACATCAAGTAACGAGGAAGAGTAGGTTCTAGTTTTACGAGATGCTTAAAGGGACTTCTTATTCATTGAACTTTTGGTGAGCCCACATTCTTGTTCGTGGGTGTCATTGACTATTTTACTTGTTTTATTAGATTTTTGAGTTGCGTCTCGAGTTAGTTATTCTTTTTTTAGAGGCTCCATTGATAGATATTGTGTTGTGGGGGTTACTTGACTTGTTTGAGGCACAGTGCCTTGTTTAGCTGCTAGAAAAATATTCATATTATTGATATAAATTTTTATTTTATTTAGTTAATTGTCTTAATTTATATATACATAATTGAATTAAGTTTTAATGATGAGGAAACTGTGTGAACTATCATATTCATAAGGTGCTTTCGATATGGTCTGTAATGTTGTGTCAGGATCAGGTTTGGGGCGTGACAAGCTTGGTATCAGAGCTCTACGTTTAGAAATGTCCTAGTATTTTCCTATGGAGTTGTGTTTAGCAGAGTCTTCCTCTTGCAGCCTGATCACCTGCATGACTGACTCCCAGTATATTTATAGGCGTTTCTCATTCTATTGATTCTAGATTGTGCTTTTGAGTTTGAAGTCCTTTTAGGATCAACATTTGCTAATCGCGCCTTACATATATAGCTTCAACACGTATTGAAGTTGCTAACAGGTCTAACACAGACGCTTCTAACAAAGCAATAAGAGGTCGTCCAACTGTTGACCCCGCTACTATAGTTGTGAATATTTAGGTGGAAGCTGATACTGAAAACTAAGTGCCACCACAAGCTCCCCTATTCCTACTCGAGTTGGTGCTAATATCAGATCTATGCAAAGTTCCATTCAAATGCTTACTATTCTAATAGTTGATCAACATCAGCATACAGGTCCTGGAACTACATCTGTAGTTGATGGAGGAAAGCTTAAGAACTTTTTGAGCCTGAACCCACCAATGTTCTATGGTTCATACATAGAGGATGAGCTGTAATACTTTGTGGATGAGACTTTTAAGTCCTTTCAGGCTATGGGTGCTAATGGTTCTAGACTAGTTGAATTTGTTATGTATCAGTTGAAAGATGTAGCTCATGCTTGGTTCAAGGTGTGGGAGAGCAAACATTCCACTGCTGCTACTGAGTTTCCACGGGTCGTACCATAAGTTTCCAGTTAAACCATTTTGGGACAGTCCCAATGAATCCTCCTACGAGTCGTAGTGCAAGACCACGAGTCGTAGGAAGGCTCGTGAATCATGTCCTCACGTCAAGCATGCTCAGTTCGTGCTAGTAAATCACATTTTTGAGATGGATACTCATAATTCCCCACCCCATTGACTCAGAATACACTATTTTTAGCTACCCACTCAATCCTCATCATGCATTTTACCCATTAACTCACACCTTGAACATTTATTTAAGTCCTTGAGCATTTTTTAACTCCTAAACCCGTCGATAGAAATTGTGTTTAGCCTCTTATCATACTCCTCCACCTCATATTTATGAGTGGAGGAATCACAGTACAAATTCGGCTAACAATGATAGCAAGAAATTAACATTGAGAGTTTAGAACTTACTTGCTACGATCAAATTCTTTGAAAATTCTTGTTTTCTTTGGCTTAGGGCTAGCAGTAAGAATAGCGTGTGCAATTTAATTGCATGAATTCAAGCTCAAATGGGATTTGCATGAGTTACAGATGATTGAGGATTGATGGGAGATGCTCGTGGGTTGTGTTTGTGAGTGAGTGGGAAATTTAGGTCAAAATTTTGATATTAAATAAGTTTGGGGAGGATTAAAATAATTTGGGTCGAGTCGGGTCACGTAGGTTATTTCATTTAAAATGCTCATCATGACTTGTACCACGAGTCATAGGTTAGACCTACGACTCATCCCTTGGACTCATAGCAGAACACTGTGGGAACTTACCTTGGGACCCACGAGTTTGTACTATGCGTCGTACCAAGCCACGATCCGTACCACGACTTGTACGTCGAATCTTTTGCACTTCCACACTTAGAATAGTTCATCATTATATTGGATTCTGCAATTTGTAAGGAGGTACGGTTCGTAATGACCAACCATAATGTGAACTCATGCACTAGACTAAGTCTTTATTTTTTCACCATGGATAATACTGCAAGCCATATAATCATCATATGGTTGGTACTGAGGCTCGTAGTATGGTCCTGTTCTACCATTTTTCATCCACCAATTTTCATTTCACCTGCACACTGAACACACATAAGTCAAGATACTTGGGTTGCCTCCTAAGAAGCATCTGATTTAGCATCGCAGCACGACGCAGGTGGTTTGGTTACTCAGAATTCACCAAACCACCTCACGGGTTGCCTCCCAATAAGTGGATGATTTAACGTCGCGGAACAATGCAAGTCTCTTGACTACTCATACATCGTCAAGAAACTCAGATCATCCTCGATTGTTGATACCACCCTAAACTCATTGAGCTGATTCATTGACTTGAAGACATTGAAAGTAACCTCCTCCTTGTTCAGTCTAAATTTCAATTGACCAGTATCAACATCCACCAAAGCTCTCCCAGTAGCAAGGAATGCTCTCCCAAAAATGATGGGGACCTTAAAATCTACCTCGCAATCTAAGATCATGAAGTCAGCTGAGAATATAAATCGATCCACTTTAACTAGCATATCAAATAGGATCCCACTGGCACTTTACTATGTGATCCGCTATCAATAGACACATCGTAGTAGGTGTGGGGTCTCCCAAGCCTAGCTGTCTGAATACCGCTAACGGCATTAATTTGATGCTAGCACCTAAGTCATAAAATTCCTTTGCAAACTCAAAATCACCAATTTTGCATGGAACGGTGAAGGCAACCTAGATCCTCCTTCTTCTGGGCAAGGACCCCTGAGGCTATAGCACTACAATGATGCAAGTTACCAACTGGATCATAGCTCACAAACCTCTTTCTAGTCACAAGATCCTTCATGAACTTAGAATATCCGGGCATCTGCTCCAATGCCTCAACTAATGGTATGTTCACAGACAATTGTTTTAGCATTGAGAAGAATTTCTAGAACTTCCCATTTTCAACCTTCTTCTTCATCCTCTAAGGGAATGGTGGAGGTGGTCGAGGGATTGGTCTATAAATCTGATTTTCCCCCTTTTCTTTCCCTTCATTAGCCTTAGACCCTTTTGCAATACCTAGAGCCTTAGTCAACTTAGCCTCGCTTGTAACCTCTTGTTCAGCAATCTCATCTTCCTCATTCAGCTTGATCTCCTTCTGTCTTTCCATCTCAACTATAACCAGTAGGGAAGGGTCAACTATGGTCTTTCCACTCCTAGTCATCATAGCCATACAGTGGCTGTCATTTTTCAGATTTTGGACTATGTTGCTGGGAAGTGTTCCCTTTTGCCTCTGATTTAGGGATGCAAACATTTGACCAAGTTGTTGCTCGCTCTGCTTAATTGTTGTAGCGTGGGATTCAACCTTTTGTCCCATGCTAGATATATCACCTCTAATATCCTTTAGCTGATCATTAGTTGATTTAGCATCTCAACCATCATGTTCCCCAATTTCGAGGGTCTAGCATCACCCTCATGAGCATCTGCAGGAACATACAAACCTACACAGTCATTGTGGTTGCCTTCGTTCCTTCTCCACTCTCCCTCTTGCTCACGACCTCTACTCCTATACTTATACCCATTCTTATTGTAGTTGTCTCTATACTGGTTCTGACCTTAGTTTCCGAAACCTTGCTCCAAGTGTCCTATCCAGACCCTTGGGTACTGGCCCAAAAACCCGCCACATGACTATCCAAAAGGTTCGCCTCCTCCTTGGAATCTGACTGCTCAAACCCCTATTCCTGACCCTGAGCTCCAACTGCATTCACCTTCTGAGTTCTAGACCCCATAATATTCTTCATGAACAGGTCTATAGATGTCCTCATGTGAGCCAACTCCTAATCACGTTCCTCTTCTTTTTTGTGTTGGTCCGCAGTTATCCCTATGGCATATGTACTGCAGTTGTCTCAGCTTCCCTGGTGTACCAGGCCCTATTCGTCTTAGTCACTCGGTCAAGTCTAACAATTGTTTGCTCCCATGAGTGACTCATCAATGCTCCTCCTGCCACCGTATCTGCTACAGCCTTGGTGTTGTTGTTCAAAGACCTGTAAAAAAATTCCAACAAAGTGTCATTGGGAATTTTATGATTCAGGCACTTAGTCAGCTTCTTCTTAAATCTCAGCCAAGTCTCATGTAGTGCCTTAGTCTTCAATTGCCGACAATTATAAATCTCATCCTTTAGCTACAGCATCCTAGAAGGTTGGAAGAACCTTTCTAAGAAGGCTTGATTTAGCTCACTCTAGTTGGTAATGGAGTCATTTGGCAACTCCAGTAACCATAACGTGGCCTCTCCAAATAGAGAAAATGGGAAGATTCTCAATTGTATGTCATCCGGGCTTACACCTGGTAACTTGTACGCCTTGCATATACAAACGAAGTTCATCAGGTGCAGATTAGCATCGTCAGCTGCATGACCACTAATCACCCCTTTCATGTTAAGCAACTGGATCATGGTGCTAGTGATATTAAAATTTTCCCCAGCAGGCAAAGTTGGAGGTACAATGGCTCATGTTGACCCAGCCTCATCAACATTCGGGTCATCATCATAAAACTGAGGAGCATATCTTTGGCCTCTTTTACCCCTTCCATGGTGGCCAACATTTACTACATCATCGCGAGCATCCTCAGCTTCCTGAAGTGCTTCCTGCCGAGCTAACTCGGCTTGATGAGCTTCTTTCACCAATCATTCCTCTCTC
This sequence comes from Datura wrightii, assembly GCA_035772735.1. NCBI lineage: Eukaryota > Viridiplantae > Streptophyta > Magnoliopsida > Solanales > Solanaceae > Datura > Datura wrightii. Next base: position 109,124,866 of record JASDFA010000018.1, read on the forward strand.
TTCTTAGTGTTTTCCATTTTTCATAGTGTTCGCTCTAGCTAAATATCAAGTGGAATCAAAGGGTTTCCACTTCATTAAGTACTTGGCATTCACCAATTGGAAACCTTTGGGTGTCAAAAATAAAAGTAAACACAAATAAGGAAATAATGACTAAAAATTAAACACAGCAATTACTCTAATCCTAAGTCGTATTTCCTGGCAACGGCGCCACTTTTGATAACGCTCAAATCACACCCTTGGAAAAGTATGACACGGACGTTTTCAATAAAGAATCCAACAAAGGTTGGGGTCGATCCCATAAAGAATATGGTTAGGATGCAGAATAATTCTAGTACTTATACTTTCAGTTCGATTATCTCCAAATGGGGGGTTTTGAAGGAGTAAACACTTAACAGTATTAAAAATTTAAGTTGTTTTCAAGTTGATGCAATTTACTAGGGAGGTGTTCCCCATGGATTCATAACTACTTCAGATTTTACACTTGTGATCTATCCCAATACTTTGATTGTAGAACTGATAACTTAGGTTTATCCAAACGATTGGTTCATCCTTATTGGATTACTATACTCAATTACCGAATTAGGTCTCTTCAGTGATTTCACTTTTACCATTATCAATTTATTCCAAATTAACTATCCTGCGACCGTAACTCAATTTATACAATGAATCATAGAATTCAAGTCTTTGTTGTTCTTCTTTAATATTGCACTCCATTAAGGTACATGCCCTTTTCCTTACAGTCAAGTGGCTTTTCGGCTCCTCTCTCTTTGTTTCGATGAAAGCCTCAACACTCGCATTCTATGGGGAAGATGAAGAGAAGACAATACAAGCATTCATATTGGTTTAGAATCACTTTGTTCAAACCCTAGTTTGTTAATCGTCCATGGTTCTCACAACCCTAGTTGTGGAGCTTTTTAGCCTCTCATGATTGTAAGCAAAGAATTAGCATTCATTGAAGAAAACATAATTAAAGAACTTACAATGAAGATTGAAATAAAACCCACTTGGTTATTGCACAATTCAACTTTGATCAATTCAAGAACAATGAAGTAAAACCGAAGAATATTGAAAAACTCAAGAAGAATCTCCCAAAAGTCGAATTCTCCTTCAGTCGTCCTCTAAAATCTCTAATAAAAAATAACCTAGAAAAGTATTTATACAAATAATTAAAAACCTTTCCTAAATTAAAAGGGAAAACTAATTAACTGTCGTTGCCTTCTCCTACGACTCATAACTTGATCACACGAGTCGTAGCTTTACTCATACAATGCCTAGCAGCTTTGAATTTAGCTAAGTGTTGGGAGCTGGTGTAGTTCAATGCTTATACGAGTTGTACAATCCTGTCGTGGTCTAGATCTGAGATATCTGGCATCCTCTGAATATATTCACGAGTGTCTTGGGACGGCTCATACCTTGCTCCTCCAACTCGTGATTGCCTCTCGTACCATAAGATCTGCCATTCAACTTTGTTCTAAACTTTTCATGGCTCCTTGGTATAGGATGTAGGTAGTCATCACGACTCGTGGTTTCCATCCGTACCAGGAGACTAATCAAAGTGCATTCTTATGATGTTTTCCACGACTCATAGTACAACTCGTACCATGATGGTACAACTCATACCAAGAGTCGTAACTAGCTAGTACCTTGTGCATATATTTCTAAACTTTATCACAACTTATAGTACGGCTCGTACTGAAGTTTGTACATGGCCCAATTTTTGCACTCTTTTTCCTTCTTTCACCGCTTTCAACTCCAACACCTTATTTCCCCGAAAATAAAGCAAAAGTGCATCATATCCGTATAAACACACCTAATGCCATGCATATTTTCTCAATTTTAAGCGTCGAAAGTGTTGTAAACTCATAGCACATCAGAGGACAATGAAGAGGATCATCTATACCTATACAACTAATATTCAGTCTGGTAGACAAGGGAAAAATTTAAATAACCAGGGTACACTTTATCAGAATACAAATCAAAGGCTATATTAATCCAACAATCCCAAGACTCGAACCTATCATCATTTTGGTATTAAGAGGCACAATAAGCATAATTGCAAAAAGGAATAAAGGGAGATGACTAACCCCATCGAGAAGCGGAATAATACCCCTAATGCTGCTAGGAATCTATCTATCGGTAATGCTAATGCCCCTCAAAATGCTCCTGGCAATGTTGCTACTAATACTGGAATAGAGGTCTAGCTCGACTCTACGGTTTGACTCACAAAGAGAAAGTTTAGGCTTTTAATGTTTTAGTACATGTATCCTTACCATTTGCACTTATAATGCGTATTTATTAATTGATCCTGGATCAAATTTATCATATGTAACTCTGTATTTTGCTCTTGATTTCGATTGTAGCCCGAACTCTTGATAGAATCTTTTTCTATTAATACCCCTATTGGTGTTATCGTTATTGCTTCAAGAGTTTATAAAAGTTGCATAATTTTGATAAAAGGGCACGAGGACACCATGATTTATTTAAATTGGAGATGGTGAATTTTGATGTGATCGTGGGAATGGATTGTCTTTCTACTTGTTATGCAACTGTGGATTGCCGATCTAAAATGGTACGATTTGAATTCTCTGATGAACATGTTCTGGAATGGAAGGGAGATATTGTGAAGCCTCGGATAGGTTTATTTTTTATCTTAAGTCTAGCAAGATGATCTCCAAAGGGTGCATATTTCACCTAGTTGTTGTGAATAGTACTAGGCTATAGTACCCAAATTTGATTCAGTTCCCATAGTTAATGAGTTCTCTGAATTGTTTTTTGAGGAACTTTGTCGTATTTCGTTGGATAGAGTTATTGATTTTGGAATCAATGTTATTCTCGATACTCGACAAATCTCTAGTACACCTTATCATATGGCTCTTATTGAGTTGAGAGAATTGAAAAAGTAATTAAAGGATTTGCTAGATAAAGAATCTATTCGACCGAGTACCTCACCTTGGGGTGCTCTGGTCTTATTTGTCTGAAAGAAGGATGGGTCGCTCAGAATGTGTATCAACTACCGCCAACTTAATACACTGACCATCAAAAATAAATATCCTTTGCCAAGGATTACTAATTTGTTTGATCAACTTCAAGGAGCTAATTTCTTTTATAATATTGATCTGCCCTCGGGGTATTATTAGCTGAATATAAAAGAGCAAGATATTCCAAATGCTTTTCATACCTGTTATTTTTATTTCAAATTTTTAGTGATGACCTTTGGCTTGACCAATACACCAGCGCATATATGGACTTGATGAATCCCGTTTTTAAGCCTTTTCTTGATCGATTCATCATTGTGTTCACTGATGATATTTTGGTTTACTCGAAAAACTATGAAAAACATGTGAATTACTTGAGAACAGCTTTACAAAATCTTAAGGAGGACAAGCTACGTGAAATTCTCTAAGTGTGAATTTTGGCTTAATTTTGTGACATTTTTAGGTCATGTAGTATCCAGCGATGGTGTCACGACCCGAGAGTACACTCGGATTGTAGACACGGGACAAGGGGCCTCGAGAGACCCCAAGTCAACCCATGGCATAAGCATTCACTATCTCATTCAATAAACATGAAGGAAACATAAATATAACTCAACAGAAGTATAACTTAGCATAACAACGGAACAAACATCTGAAGCTAAATACATGTCTAAGTCCGATAAGCCTCTAATCTGACGAGTTGATAGGACAACACCCCCAACTAGCTCAGAAATACTGAAACTAAAAATATGCTCAAAATAACTGATAGTCTAGTCCTTGGAGGATGAGAACTCACCAAACAAGCAAATGCTAACTCTGATAGGCGGCTACGAATGGGGTTGAACCTGAAACCCGATCCTGCATCATGAAATGATGCAGCATAGAAAATATGTGGTCAGCACATGAAATGTACCGAGTATGCAAGGTAAGTAAAACGGCTTGAGCAATAATAGCCTTTTTAAAACAAGTCATACATATATGATAGCCTTTAAGGATAGGAAACGATCACAAGCATTCATTATGAAATCATTCTTATTTAATACATGGTCATGCACGGTTTTATAACATCATGACTAAATCAAATGACTCAAAGCTAAATCATAACATTTATATCAAAAGATGAACAATGAGTCAAACCTTGCTTTTCAAACATGTATGCATAAGATAATCATCATGAGTAATGGGTATGCAAACTCGAACGATATAGACAGTGGGAGACTCATCACTTAACCGACATACCACGATAGAGCTTACATGGTCCCGACTATTACACTCAAGTGTGCAGAGTCGTCCATAACCTTGCCAGAGCTACGGATGATACCATGATATCGATATCAAGCTCGAAGGGCCAATCGGGCCGGGGATAGCTCAGAAGGAAGGTCCCAATAGTATAATAGAATCAACCTATGTTGGTGCGTAGTTCTGGGGCATAGGGTAGTAGACGCTTAGCCCGCTCGGTGCTAGACTCTTCTCCCAAAACATGCAATGCTCTACATCATATAAATATAAAGCTCGACATCATCTAGTTACGAAGCTTAACATAAAATCATGCATAAACTCAACATCGTATGAAATGAAGCTCAACATTGTCTATTGACAAAGCTCATTATGAAATCATGCATGCATTAGACATCATAAAAATATGAAGCTCAACAATGTTATCTCGACAAAGCTTAGAATAGAATCATGCTTAACTCAACATAATGTGAAATGAAGCTTAATGACGACATACATCTCGATCATGAATCATGCATATGAGAAGCTTTAAAAGGACACATACCACAAGCTCAAGAATAGTGGGAGACTGTTCCCCAAAATCATGTGGTAAGGCTACTTTAGAAATATCACTTCTTTGAAAACATCATCAGAATCATGGGTAAGATTGGAAACATGCTTTTCATCATCACCTTCTATGATGAACTACCCACACATGGACGTTTTAGATTCAATTTTAGAAAAATAATTTTTTTTGTAAAATAAGTTAAGGTAGAATCCGTCCAAGCTCAGTAAATCACCAATATCAACTCAATTTAATCATACCCATGAGTAGAAATGTAAGAATCATGCAATTAAATAAAGACCCGTACTTGATCATCACAAACCAATCACAAATTGATAGGGAATGGGTATGGGTGTGTAAGAAAGAACCCACTCATAGCCTTACATACCTGGGAATGAAGAATCCTAACTCTTCTTAATTGCCCATCTGAGATTTCCCTTGAAAACCTTGAATTTCTCCTCACTTTCTTCCCTTCAAGCTGTCACCCTTGCATGCATGAAGAAAATGGCCTAGATGGGTCTTTCTCAGCTTAAAACCCTCTATTACGAGCTTAAGAAGACGTAGTATAGGCCCTTAGAACTAGGAATTACGGAAAAGCCCTTACTAAAATCACTGAAAATAACTGTCAGGAGGTCCTAACGGATGAACTGACGACTCGTTACTAGGGTACACGATCTGTTGGTTCACCCGTCATGTACACTGCCTCATCATTCATGAAAATTCAACTAGCTTGGTGACGGCCCTCCTAACGGGTCGTTAGGACTGATGATGACTCGTTAGGTACAACCCGTCAGGTACACCGGATAAGTTTCACTGTCTTTCTCTAAGACCACCCCACGACTGACATGATGACTTGTGGTGACTGACCACGAGTCATTACATCGCCCGTAAGGAGCTCGAGTCCTTCAACATCTCAGGCCTTCCCCAGGATCCACCTAACGACTCATTAGGCCTCCTCACGAGTCGTTAATGACCCATTCTGCAACTTCTGCAACATTTTCCAGTTTTTCTCCTGATTCACTTCCGGGTCTGATTCTTGAATTCCTGAGGTATAACAATATCTCCCCCTTGGGAACATTCATCCTCAAATGTTATAACCAAGAAGAAAACCCAGAAACAACAATCACTATATATATATATGCTAATCATTGACATTCAAGCTGAAAACTAATAGAACGACTACTCCTGAAGAGAACCATATAGCTGGTCAGAGTTCAGACATCACATACACATATCATATCATAAAACAAACTTATTCGCATGAATAGAACATGAAAAACTGAATAGAGGTTTAGGGCAAAATTTTGATACCTCAAACTGAAGCTGAGCCGGTAGGGAAAAAATGGGGATATTTAGCCATCATATCGGCCTCCCATGTGGCTCTCTCGACATGTTGATTCCTCCATAACACCTTTACTAAGGCTACTACCTTGTTCCTCAGTCTTCTAACTTGTCGATCCAAGATTTCAACCAGAATTTCTTCATAACTGAGGTTGTCTTTCACACCAATGTTGTCTATCGAAACCACCAAGGCTGGATCACCCAAACACTTTTTCAACAGCGATACATGGAAACGGGATGAATTGGAGCCAATTCTGAAGGCAGGTCTAACTCATACGCCATCGTACCAACTCTTCTCACAACCCAGTACGGACCAACATAGCGGGGACTGAGTTTACCTTTCTTTTTGAACCGCATGACTCCCTTCATGGGAGATACCTTTAGAAACACCCAGTCATCAACATCAAACTCCAATTCTCTTCTTTTCACATCAGCATACGATTTCTGACGACTTTGAGCGATTCTCAACCGGTCCCTTATCAACTAAACCTTCACCATCGCCTCATGAACTGAATCTGGTCCTACCACAGCTGCCTCACCAACCTCGAACCATCCGATGGGAGATCTGCACCTTCTCCCGTAAAGAGCCTTGAACGGTGCCATCTGGATGCTAGAGTAGTAACTATTATTATAAGCAAACTCGATCAAGGGAAAATGATCATCCTAACTACCTTTGAAATCCATAACACATGCCCTCAACATATCCTCAAGAGTCTGAATGGTTCATTCCGCTTGGTCGTCCGTCTGAGGGTGAAAAGTTGTACTTAGCTTAACCTGAGTCTCAAGCCCTTTTTGAAATGAACGCCAGAATTGAGAAGTAAACTAAGTACCTCAATCCGAAATAATAGACAAGGGCACTCCATGAAGACGAACCAACTCCCGAATATACAACTTAGCATAATCATCTGCTGAATCTGTAATCTTGACCGGTAGGAAGTGTGCAGCCTTGGTCAACCTGTCCACCACAACCCAAATGGAGTCGTATTGCCGGCGAGTACGAGGTAGACTTGTAATGAAGTCCATATTGATTTATTAAAGTACACCTCTAGGTCTTTAATGCTCGTTTTTTACTTGCTGACAGTTTGGACAATTTGCTACAAACTCCGCACTATCCATTTTCATACCATCCCACCAATAGATTTCTCATAAATCCTGATACATTTTCGTGGATCCTAGATGAATAGAATATCTGGTACCATGTGCCTCGTGCAATATCTGAACTCTCAAATTATCAACGTTCGAAACACATAGTCGACCCTAGTATCGTAGCACACCATCTCCCCCTTGGGAGAAAACCTCCACTTTCTGACTCCGCACCGCCTCCTTCACCTTCCTCAATATTGGATCCTCATCTTTCCTGGATTTAACATCAACTACCAAGGACGATTCCGACCCGTTATGCACAACAAGACCGCCATCAATCGAATTGAACAATCTAACTCCCAATCTCACAAGCCGGCGAACATCTTTCACCAATTCCTTCTTCCCCCCATTCACATGGGATACACTCTTCATTGAGAGTCTACTAAGCCCATCCACAACCACATTAGCTTTGCCCGGCTGGTAAAGGACACTCATATCATAATCCTTAAGTAACTCCAACCACCTCCTTTGCTGAAGATTTAGATCTTTCTGTGTGAACACATATTACAAACTCTTGTGGTATGTAGATACATCTACGTGGACCCATACAAGTAATACCGCCATATCTTTAATGCGAACACCACTGCGGCCAATTCAAGATTGTGGGTCGGATAATTCTTTTCATGCACTTTCAGCTGTCGAGAGGCATAAGCTATCACCCTCCCACGCTGCATCAACACACAACCAAGTCCAACTTGGGAAGCATCACAATACACCACGAAGCCATCATTACCCTCGGGTAGGGTCAATACTGGTGCTGAGGTAAGTCGAGCCTTCAACTCTTGGAAGCTTTTCTCAGAAGCCTCCAACCACTGAAACTTCACCTTCTTTAAAGTCAACTTAGTCAAAGGCACTGCAATGGTTGAGAAACCCTCCACAAACCTTCGATAGTAGCCATCTAAGCCAAGAAGCTCCGAATATCCAAAGGATTCACCGATCTGGGCCAATTCTTCACCGCCTCAATTTTCTGCAAGTCTACCATTATGCCCTCGCTAGACACCACATGGCCCAAGAACGCAATGGAGTCCAACCAAAACTCACACTTGCCGAACTTTGCATACAATTGGCGGTCCTTAAGGGTCTGTAGCACTACTCTCAAGTGAGTGGCATGCTCCTCCTCGCTCTGAGACTATACCAAGATGTCATCAATGAACACGATCATGTACATATCCAAATATGGCTTGAACACCCTGTTCATCAAGTCCATAAAAGCTGCAGGAGCATTCGTTAGTCCAAAAGACATAACTACAAACTCGTAATGACCATACCGTGTTCTGAATGCATTTTCGGGATATTAGTCTCCCGAACTCTGAGCTGATGATACCCAAATCTAAGATCTATCTTCGAGAAATACTTCGCACCCTGAAGCTGATCGAACAAATCGTCGATCTTGGGTAAGGGATACCTGTTCTTGATAGTGACTTTGTTCAACTATCGATAATCAATGCACATACGAAGGGAACCATCTTTCTTCCGAACAAATAATACCGGTGCACCCCATGGGGACTGGCTCGGTCTAATGAAACCCTTATCTAGAAAATCGTTTAACTGATCCTTCAACTCTTTTAGCTCAGCCGGAGCCATCCTGTAGGGTGGAATAGATATAGGCTGCATATCGGGAAGAAGGTCACAACCAAAATCAATCTCCCGCTCGGGAGGATACTTGACAAATCATTAGGAAAGACCTCTAGATACTCACGTGCTACTGGAACTGACTAGATAGTCAAGGTTTTGAACTCCACGTCCTTAACCCTAACTAGGTGATACATGCAACCCTTAGAAATTATCTTCCTAGACTTGAGGTAGGAAACGAAGAGACCTACAAGCACAGCTGAACTACCCTTCCATTCTAAGACTGGTTCACCCGGGAATCTGAACTCTATGAACCAGGTCCTGCAATTAATGGAAGCATAACAAGCATACAACCAATCCATGCCGAGAATAACATCGAAATCGGTCATGGATAACTCTATATGATCTGCTGAGGTGACCTTATGGAGAATCAAGACCGGGCAATCTCAATACATTTGTCTAGCTATAACTGATTCACCTACTGGAGTAGAAACCGAGAAGAATTCTGACAAGACATCAGGACTGACTCCGAAGCTACTGGCTACATAAGGTGTCACAAAGGACAAGTGTCCCCTGGATCTAACAATGCATAAACATAAACATGGAAGACTCATAACATACCGGTAACCACATCTGGGGAGACCTCCTTCTCCTGACGGGATGCTAGGGCATAGAATCTGTTTTGGCGCTGACTGCCAGCTGCACTAGTAGCTGCCCCCTAATGTGCTGAGCAAGGGGGTGGGGCTGCTGAACCAGAAGCTAGGCCACGGCGCCCAACCTAATCCTGTCTCGTCGCTGGACAATCTCTAAGAATGTGTTCGGGTTGCCCACACCCAAAACACGCACCCGGACCTACCAAGCACTAGCATGTATGCCCTCGGCCACATCTGCAACAAGCTAGAACACCTGAATCTGTAGGCCTACTACTCTGACCCCTCGAGCTTGACGCTCACCCTCTTTGATCATGCCTAAGCCGAGATGGCACACTCAAGGTTGATGAAGCTAGGGCGGATGATCTCTAGTGAGTCTGCTGACGGTGCCACCACTAGACCTATGTTGGGAGAATCTGTGGTCCTTAGTCCTTGCCCTCTTGGCCTCTCTCTCTCTCTCGAATGTGTCGCTTCCATCTGCTGAGCGTACAACACCATCCGAGGGAAGTCTATATCCTGATGGAGCATAGCAATCCTATATTCCTTATCCAAGTAACCTGCTATCCCATGCACAAACCTTCTCACTCACGCCCTCTGGTCAGCCACTAACTCAGGAACATACTTCGATAGGCGAGTGAACTCAAGGGAATACTCTAGTATAGTCATCCTCTCTTGCTTCAGATTTACGAACTCAGCTACCTTTAGCTCCCTCATCTCCGGAGGGAAGAATCGATCAAGTAATGCAACATGGAACTCTTCCCAAGTGATCGGACCTACTCCAGCAACTCTACTATCCTTCCATTGACAGAACCAGATATGCGCAACCCCTTTCAACTGGTAGGAGGCCAACTATGCGCACTCAACACTGCTCACCCCCATAACCTAGGTGATCTTGACGATATCATCAATGAAGTCATGTGGGTCCTCACCTATATTAGACCGCAAGTACTCTGGCGGGTTCATCCTCAAGAAGTCCCTAACTCGAGTTGCCGCTGCATTGCCATTCTGCGGAACATGCGCAACAGCCTGCTGATTGACCTGAGCGATCAAGGCCTATGCAAGAAACTGGATAGCGGCTCAGATCTCAGCGTGGGCAGCTAGCTCCGATGCCTTAGGCTCCTAAATTGGTAGGACCTGTTGATGCCCACGACCCATGCCATCCTCGTGGCCTTCACCGTCTCCATTTCTCCTTCCATTCATCCTTCAAGCATTCATGATTCTGCAATCACGAAGAGCACGAATTAGAGGGGTAGAAAGACTCTTCATCGCACGACATAGATCATGAAATATGGGAACATTTCCTAGAACGTTTCGTAGCCTCTTCATCATAAGTGTAGCGTGCTTCACCCCCATGAAAAAGACTCTACTTAATGCGTCTTTAAGACTCCCTAGGACACTTAAAACCTATTGCTCTAATACCAAGTTTGTCACGACCCGAGAGTACACCCCGATCGTAGACACGGGATAAGGGACCCGAAGAGACCCCAAGTCAACCCATGGCGTAAGCATTCACTATCTCATTCAATAAACATGAATGAAACATAAATATAACTCAACAGAAGTATAACTTATCATAACAACGGAATAAACATCTGAAGCTGAATACATGTCTAAGTCTGATAAGCCTCGAATCTAGACGAGCTGATGGGACAACAGCCCCAACTAGCTCAGAAATACTGAAACTAAAAATATGCTCAAAATAACTGATAGTCTAGTCCTCGGAGGATGAGGACTCACCAAACAAGAAAATGCTAACTCTGATAGGTGGCTACGAATGGGGCTGAACCTGAGAACCTGATCTTGCATCATGAAATGATGTAGCATAGAAAGTATGCGGTCAGTACGTGGAATGTACCGAGTATGCAAGTTAAGTAAAACCACTTGAACAATAATAGCCTTTTTAAAACAAGTCATACATATATGATAGCCTTTAAGGATAGGAAACGATCACAAGCATTCATTATGAAATCATTCTTATTTAATACATGGTCATGCATGGTTTTAGAACATCATGACTAAATCGAGTGACTCAAAGCTAAATCATAACATTTATATAAAAAGCTTAACAATGAGTCAAACCTTGCTTTTCAAACATGCATGAATAAGATAATCATCATGAATAATGGGTATGCAAACTCGAACAATATAGACAGTGGGAGACTCTTCACTTAACTGACATACCATGATAGAGCTTACGTGGTCCCGACTATTACATTCAAGTGGGCAGAGCCATCCATAACCTTGTCAGGGCTACAGAAGATACCATGATATCGATATCAAGCTTGAAGGGCCAATCAGGCCGGGGATATCTCACAAGGGAGGTCCCAATAGTATAATAGAATCAACCTATGTTGGCGTGTAGTTCTGGGGCATAAGGTAGTATACCCTTAGCCCACTCGCTGCTAGACTCTTCTCCCAAAACATGCAATGCTCTACATCGTATAAATACGAAGCTCGACATCATTTAGTGACGAAGCTCAACATAAAATCATGCATAAACTCAATATCATATGAAACGAAGCTCAACATTGTCTATTGACAAAGCTCATTATGAAATCATGCATACATTAGACATCATATAAATATGAAGCTCAACAATATCATCTCGACAAAGCTTAGAATAGAATCATGCTTAACTCAACATCATGTGAAATGAAGCTTAATGACGACATACATCTCGATCATGAATTCATGCATATGAGAAGCTTTACTACGAGACATACCACAAGCTCAAGAATAGTGGGAGACTGTTCTCCAAAATCATGTGGTAAGGTTACTTTAGAAATATCACTTCATTATTATCAACATAGGAACCTTGCCCAAAACCTTATCATGCTTGAACTCATAAAATGTATGTGGAAACATTGTAATTTGGGATATTTCACTCCAAAACGAAGTAATAAAGTCAATTCATGAAAATCATCATTCATACTCAACATTGGGCACTACCCAAAGCTTCATCATACATGGGTCTATTAAATCTTCTTTGAAAACATCATCAAAATCATGGGTAAGATTGGAAACATGCTTTTCATCATCTACTCCATCATCATCACCTTCTATCATGAACTACCCACACATGGACGTTTTAGATTCAATTTTAGAAAAATATTTTTTTTAAAAAAAAGAAATTAAGGTAGAATCCATCCAAGCTCAGTAAATCACCAATATCAACTCAATTTAATCATACTCATGAGTAGAAATGAAGACCCCTACTTGATCATCACAAATTAATAGGGAATGGTCATGGGTGTGGAAGAAAGCACCCACTCATAGCCTTACATACCTAGGAATGAAGAATCCAAACTCTTCCTAATTGCCCAGCTGAGATTTCCTTTGAAAACCTTGAATTTCTCCTCACTTTCTTCCCTTCAAGCTCTCACCCTTGCATGCATGAATAAAATGGCCTAGATGGGGCTTTCTCAGCTTAAAACCCTCTATTACGAGCTTAAAACAACGTAGTATAGGCCCTTAGAACTTAGGAATTATGGAAAAGCCCTTACTGAAATCGCTGAAATTAACTGTCAAGGGGTCCTAACGGACGACCTGACGACTCATTACTAGGGCACACGATCCGTTGGTTCACCCGTCAAGTACATCATTCATCAAAATTCAACTGGCTTGGTGACAGCCCTCCTAATGGTCATTAGGACTGACGACGACTCGTTAGGTACCACCTGTCAGGTACACTGGATAAGTTTCATTGTCTTTCTCTAAGACCGCCCCACGACTGACATGACGACTCGTGGTGACTGACCACGAGTCGTTACATCTCCCATGAGGACCTCGAGTCCTTCAACATCTCAGGCCTTCCCCACGATCCACCTGACAACTCATTAGGCCTCCTCACGAGTCGTTAAGTGACCCGTTCTGCAACTGACTCAACATTTTCCAGTTTTTCTCCTGATTCACTTTCGGGTCCAATTCTTGAATTCCTGAGGTATAGCAGATGGTATTAAGGTTGATCCTCAAAAGATTGAAGCAGTCAAGGACTTCCCAAGGCCCACAAGTGTGATAGATATTCGTAGCTTCTTTAGTTTGGCTGGTTATTATCGAAAATTTGTAGAAAGATTTTCATCCATAGCTACACCTCTCACTAAATTGGCTCAGAAAATGGCTAAATCCCAATGGTCCGAGGTATATGAAAAGAGTTCTCAAGAGTTAAAGGTAAGGTTGACTTTTGCTCTTATTTTGACTTTGCCTTCAAGATCTCGTGGTTATATAGTGTATTGTGATGCTTCTAGAGTTGGACTAGAATGTGTGTTGATGCAAGAGGGTAAAGTAATTTCATATACTTCGCTCCAGTTGAAGAAGCACAAGAAGAATTATTTTACTCATAATTTGGAGTTAGCTGTTATAGTATTTGTGCTAAAGATTTGGCATCACTATTTGTATGGTGAGCATTATGATATGTTCATTGATCACAAGAGCTAGCAATATATTTTTAGGCAGTGACTCTCAGACAAAGAATGTGGCTAGAGTTATTGAAAGATTATGACTTGAATATTTTATATCATTTTCTAAGGCTAAAGCTATTGCTGATGCCTTAAGTCGGAAGTCTATGGGTACCTTAATGTATCCAACCCGATGAAATATTGTTGGGCAGGGTGATTCAAAAACTTTCTAGTCTTGGAGTTCAACTGGATGAGACTGATGATTGTGAGTTAGTTCGGATCACTCTATCGTGATTCGATATCATGGATTTAATCAAGTCCAAACAATATGAAAATGAATTCTTAGTAAACCTAAGAAATGGAGTGCAAAATAGTGAATACGCTTTATTCGCAATTGATACAGTCGATTATATTTTGAGATTGTAAGGTCATTTATATGTTTCATATGTCCATGGTCTTCTACAAGAATTAATGGTCGAAACTCATAGTTTCAAATATTATGTGCATATCGGATCCACCAAGATGTATAAAGATTTGAAACAACACTATTGGCGGAAGAGCATAGATATATCCAATTTTATGGCGATGTGTTTGAATTGTCAATAAGTAAATATTGAGCATTAGCGACCTAGCGATTTGGCTTAGAATATTGAAATCCCACAATAAACATAGGATATGATCAATATGAAATTTTTTGGGGGAGTTTACCTAGCACAAGGACCAAGCATGATTTAATTTTTGTGATTGTGGATATGCTTACGAGATCTGCATATTTCCTCCTTGTAAAGACAACTGATACCGCGACTCACTATGCTAAGCTATATTTAAAAAGGATAGTGATGCTACATAGTATTCCTACATCTATTATTTTGGATAGAGATACATAATTTAGTCATTTTTGGAAGTCATTCAAAAAGGGGCTGAAGACTCATGTTAATTTGTGCACTAGTTTACACCCTCGGATGGACGAGCAAGCAGCATGAACTATCTCGAGGACATTTTGAGAGTGTGTGTGATTGATTTTAGAGGTAATTGAGATGAATACCTCTTATCGAACTCACATACAATAATAGTTATCACACAAGCATCTAGATGACCCCTTATGAAGCTCTTTCTGGGCGACGTTGTAGATCTCTAATTGGTTGGTATTTGAACTGATTGAGGTAGAATTATTGGGTACTGAATTAGTTCATGACTCTATCAATAAAGTGAATCTTATAGTGAGTCGACTCAAAATAGCTCAAAGTTGGGAAAAGTCCTATACTGACATAAGCCATCACAAGCTGAAATTTATTGTGGGTGACCGAGTGTTTTTAAAGGTTTCACCTATGAAGAATTTCATGTGTTTTGATAGGAAGGGCAAGCTTAGTACTTGATTTATTGGTCCCTATGAAATTGTAAAGAGAGTGGGGAAGGTAGCCTATGAATTAAAATTACCATCGGAGATGTCTATAGTACATCTTGTCTTTCATGTGTCTATGTTGAGGTTGTATAGACCTGACCCATCTCATATCTTGTCCCATGATGAAATTGAAATAAATAAGGGGTTTCTTATAAATAGGAACTCGTGCAAATCCTAGATCATCAAGTTAGAAGGCTGAAAACCAAAGATGTAGCTTTGGGTAAAGTGTTGTGGCGAAATCATGATACTGAAGAAGCAACTTGGGAAGCGGAGCAAGACACAAGGAAGATATATCCTCACTTGTTTCTCTTATTTCAAGTATGATTTAAACCCTTAGTTATTACGTATTTGCAAATATTGATTGGAGGTATGAAATTCGTTATCTTGTGTTATGAGTTAGTGATTTTGATTGTGGGAGTCCCTGGGTTATTGATTTTTGTGTTGTTAGTTGAGTATTAAATATTTATATTTGCTCTGTTTAAAAAAAACTCTGGTGAATTTTTTGCAAATTTAGGGAGTTAGTCAAATTCTAGGCTATGATCCATATTTGAGGACGAATATTCTCAAAAGGGAGATAATGTAACATCCTGTGCTTTCGAATTAGGTTTGAACTCATTAAACGCATGTGATTAGACTTTGATGATATAATAATTGTGTCATATTTACCACAATTTGTTCTTTAAAATTGATTTAGGATGTAAATATTTCTCCAACACCAAAGCAAGTTGAGAAGTGCAAGAAAAATCAGATATTTCAATTGAATTTGCATAAGGTCTTCTTTTGAGTGTGTATAATCCCTAATTAGTTGGGATATTGAAGAAGTCTTTTCATGAAAGTGGTAGACCTTTGAAATAAATTTTTAACTATATAAAGATCGGGTCAATCCGAGTTGTGAAAAAAAAGTTATGAATGATTTACTAAATATTGTCCAGGTGACCATAACTCTGATATACAACTCTTATACGAAATATACAACAGTATATTGGACCATAAGTGGGAAGCCAAAATCCCAACCTACTGAAATCGACTTGTGGAGTTGACTGTCTATATGTCGAATGTACGTCCTGTATATTGTGTCACATGACATACAGACCATAGATTCAATATATAGATTGTATATGAGTTGAGTATCAGGTGTGTGTGTGTGTGTGTGTGTGTATACATACATACATACATACATATATATATATATATATATATATATATATATATATTCTAAGGTATATCTAAAGCGTTTATACCTCCAATGTTGACATAAAGACTATAGGTCAAAGTTATGGGCCATATGTGGCATCTTAAATTTTCCAGAAAACTTAATACTTATTTTAGTCAGATTTTTCATTTCACTTCATTTTTTACCAACTTCTGAGAGAGAAAACACCCTAGAACTTTGTCTACTAATCTAAAGTGAGTTCCTAATCAATTTTCATAATTATTATATCAAATTAACAAGAATTAACGCTAGAATAATCATCCTAATCCTTAATTTCTAGAAATAAATTCAAGAGAGATTGAAGGAAATTTTTGGGGAATCTTCACGAGGTAAGTGCATTGATTAATTATTGTAATTAAAGAATTAATTGGGGTTCATGTGACCTATTGAAAGGCATTATTAACAACGGGTGATTCTTAAATTGGTCAAAAACATAAATTTTATCCTAGAATCCTTTTTTTTCAAAAAGGGTGGGAATTCATGAGATTTAATCAAAGTTCTAATGTTTATCATCGAAATTGATTATAGAGTCATTGTTGGACATTGGTGAATAGGTTTACAGAATTTTTAGCAGAATTTGACGTATGTATCTTTTTGAACATGCTTTTGACTAAAAAGAGGTTTTGGGACTTTATGCACGTATAGGGCTCGCATCAAGTCTTCATATTTTGATTTGTATTATGATATATGAATAATGACATGTTTTGGCCTTATGAACGGGATTTATTGAATAATATTTACAACAATAATTAATAATTATTTTAACATATTTTTGCTCCATGAATGAGCTATTGATTTGAAACATGATTTAATTGCATAACTGTGATTTCTAAACTTAAGTAATAATTTTAATATACCTCTATCAATGAGATGAAATGTTCTTTAAAAATGATTTATCGGCTACTACGCCATGATTTATGATTTATTAAATTTTGACTGATATGTCATGATTGAAAAAAATAAATTATTTGGATTACCCCTTGGGAGGACACTTTGATTACCAATACTATGGGAGGACACTTTGATTACACCTTGGAATGACTTATTTGGATTACCCCTATTTTGAGATGACTAGTTTGGATTACATTGAATTATTTCATTACAATTATTTATTTATTTATTTATTATCGTGATTATTTTTATTAAATGAACTCTTGCCCAGAGACATTCGTCGAGTATCCAGTACTCAGGCATACCATCTTTGTTTTTGGTGGTATGTTAGGTGATGAGGAGGAGTAGGTTACAGATCTACGAGGCACTTAGGAGGGACTTGCTATTCATTAGACTTTTGGTAAGCCCATGTTCTTATTCATGGGTGCTATTGACTAATTTTCTTTATTAGACTTTCTAACTGCATCTCGAGTTAATTAGTGATTCTTTTCTTAGAGACTCCATAGATAGATATTGTGTCGTGGGGGATACTTGAGTTGCTTCCTTACTCATTGGGAACACTGTTATATTTAGCTGCTAGATAAATATTCACATTATTGATATAAATTTTTATTTTCCATTTAATTAATTTCTTAATTTATATGCAAATAATTGAATTAACTAGTAATGATGGGGTAATTGTGTGAACTATTATATTCATAAGGTGCTTCCGATGAGGTTCCGTAGAATCAAATGCCTGTTGTGCTCGGGCCGAATTTGGAGCATGATAGGAAAGAAGGTATTGTTGAGGGTATCACCCATAGATGGTGCAGCTCAGCCTTAGGTTTGTTGGTCTTTTTGAGGTGTTAAAGTGCATTTGCGAGGTGACTTACAAGGTAGCTCTATTTCCAGGCCTATCCTCGGTTCATCCCATTTACCATGTGTCTATGTTAAATATATACCATTCTGATAGCTTTCATGTGATTCAATCAAACTCAGTACAATTAGATCAGAATTTAACTTTTAAGGATGAGCTATAACTATTTAGGATAGGAAGTCAGAAAATTGAGGTCTAGGGAGATAGCATCTGCAAAGATGCAGTGGAGACATTGTCTAATGGAAGAAGTTACTTGGTAGACTAAATTGGTCATACGAAGCAGACATCCACAGCTTTTTGACCATCCAGTTACTTGCTATCTCTTTAGCTTCGAGGATGAACGTGTCTTTTAGTAGTAAATGATATAACGATACTTAAGGTCATTTTATCGTTTTACTTTGTTTGACTCTTCTCGTAGCTTCTATTAGTTGTTTATGACTTTCAAGATGGTTGATACGATTCCCAAGGTGATAGAATGCATTTCAGAGAGTTTTTCGAGTTTTAAAGGTTTGAAACTTGGAAGGTTTGACCAAAGTCAACCTTTTGGATGAAAAATGTCAGATTCGAATTTTGAAGATAACACTATGTCACAAAGATGATTTATGACTTAATTGGATGGTTTGCAAGTTTGGACCCTTGTATGAAATTCTAGTATTCTTAAAGCCTGGAGGTGACCACGATTAATATTTCACCAAGACGACCTAGGTTCAAAGATTTAATGATTTCAACAGGTTCAAAATGTGTTTTATAATTAATTTGCACTATTAGTTTATGTCGAAAGGATCTCAACTGAGTTTCGAGTGTTGAAACTAATTTTAGAGCATAATGGATTTTTTTTGATATCTAGTGTGAGCGCAATCGCATGGAAAGAAGGTTGGTAGGTCAGCATTATTGGTACAACAGTTGCACGATTGCACAAGGGGAGGCCACATCGGCTAGCATAGAGAGAGAGTGATAACGTAGAAGGTAGGTAGTGTGAGTGGCACAAGCAACGCTATTGGAGCGTGATTGCACTAGGAATTGGTTACATGTTTCGCTCTATTGAGCACTGGCACCACAATCGCACTAAGCAGTGCCAGTAGTGTTTTACAATGATTTCCACGACTCTTTCACATTTTCACCATTTTTGGGAGTTCTAGAGCTCAAATTAAAATGATTTTTGGTGTGAATTCTCAATTTTGAAAAGGGGTAAGTTTCTAGCCACTATTTTGGTATTTTCCCACTAATTTATCATATACTCGAGCTTTAATTTGCATTTGGGGATTGAGAATTGGGGTGTTTTGTCCTAAACTTCTAAAATGGAATATTGATGATTTTAGGTTCATTTGTACTCGGTTTTGACTGATTTTGGACGCATAAGCTTTTTACATCATACGTAAATCAATATTGAAAGAAAATTCCAGATTCTCTCATGGGGATCAGGTTTACTTTTTGACCAGAACTTTTATATTGCAATATGGATATAGATAGATTCGTATTCTTATGTAGAGCATGATTTTGATAGATTGGGAGATTTCTGGGGAAATTCTCAAAGGAAAAGGTGATTGTGTGAGGTTTGTTGTATGTTTTCTCAGCTTTTGAAGCACGTTATGGGTTATTCCTTCTAGACAGAGTTTGGGTGGTGATAGCTTATTGTTTAAAGCATGATATGGGTTTGGTGTATTAATGAGATTGGAATTGTGGAGAACTGACTTCTTATTGTGAAATCTGACTTGGAACTGAATTGATAAGTGTTACACAATTTAAAATGCTTATGTATTGAGAAATACTCTATTTGATTGCATCATATACCTCCATGATGAGATATCGATCTACGGGCACTTTTTCGTTAGCATTCTGCTTATTTGGGAAAGCTATTGGCGTACAAGTACTATTTTGAATGAAATATGTTTATTTGACATAGTATTGGTCTATGAGCACTATCTCGAATGCATTCTGCTTATTTGAGAAAGATATTAGTCTATGTGCACCGCATTAAAGTCAATTTTCCTAGTTGATGAATTGTGACCTAAGGACACCATTTGGGAAGAAAATTTACTATTTGATGAGGTTTGTAGCTTACAAATATTGTGGTGAGAAAGTCATTCATATATACCTGTTGCATTTGAAATTATTTATTGTTGTGATCATGCACACATATTCATTCTCATGGATCATGGACGTGTTACTATGAAAATAATAGGGAGATAAATATATGTATATATATGAGGGAAATAGTTTAGGATGATTGATTATTGATGGTACAGAGGATAAATACTGGTTGTAACCTGAAGAAAAATGGTTCCAGATGGGTATATGGACCTTGCGAGTCCACCATGGGTTTTGTCTTATAGCATGCCACTGTAGAGAAGGTGTATACTAGTAGGATTATTGGCCATTGCATAGCATTGCACTGCATTTCATATCACTATTCCGCTTTGCTTGTACTTCATTAATTATCTATGTTCTTGTACTTCGCATTTACTTAATAGATGATTCTGATCAGTTGCTTACACTGTATTACATAGTTGAGGGACTGTTTTGCTAATCTAGCAAGATAATTAGTATTCTTATTCAGTATAGTTATTAAATCTTGCTTGATTAACTTATGATACCTATTGAATTCACGTTTTATCGTACTTATACTATTCTTGCTGCATTTTTTGGTGCAGATCTTAGTACTAACGGACCACGTTCATCCTGACTTACCCGATGTCGTGTCCACTTTGATGCTTTGGTGAACTACCTGCATTTGGAGTAGAGCCTAACTTCTTCTATCTTATAATTATCTGTCCATTTTGATTTCCCAGACAATTTTGTATTGTTAAACAGTTGTATACACTTTTAGGTGCTTTTCTACCAGTAACACTAAGTTTTGGGCGTTTGTTGGGTTTTCCTTCGTATTATATTTATATTATGAAAGCTTGAATTAAGACTTACTGTTATATTACCTTTATTTCTTTTGCATTTCTCTATGTGTTGTTGTTTTAGTTGAATGATTCACCTACCTATCAAGAGATTAGGATAGATACCATTATGATCCTGGATTTTGAGTCATAACAAGAACACTCACGCCTTTTAAAACTATGGATACTACTTGATTATAAAATAAAATAAGTGTAATAAAAGGTTAGGATTAGGAGCTACACCTAAAAGAGGAACTTCACCGAGAGGAAAATATCTTTATAACCACTTTTCATCCATCACTATTTTGTACAATAATGAATTGTCTTCCCTGAAAGTGGATAAATCCAGTAGACTAGTATAAACCGAAAACGATTTGTTATATGAGTCACATGTATGGTTTAACTCAATAAATCCAGTAGACTAGTATAAACCGAAAACGATTTGTTATATGAGTCACATTTATGGTGCAACTCAGATAGGCACCACACATTTCAGTCCATGTATATTGCAAACATATACGCTCACATTCATCATTTAATTTCCTTCTTATCAGCCCATAAAAGGGACTAAGAAAATACACTAGTAACTTAACTGTAGGCTACCTCAATGGGACCAAAAATACCCTAAGCAGTAAGCAGACCACAGAATTGCACATGGAAAACGTAGAGAAGAGACACTTATGATATGGAAAATCAAGTGGGGCTGCTCTTTTGTGACCCGGTCATTAAATAGCATCCACTATTTGTAAAATCGTGTCTTTTCTCATGAATCTCTATTTGGACACACTTCTTGTATAATAGGAGGCAGGCCCTCTTGCAGAAAGGTACGTTGTTAGGGACCATTGCGTGCCCATGTTATTGCATTCCAATTGGGAGAGATGTGGCTCACAATTAGTAGAAACAAAGGGACAATTCACACTTGCTATTGGCTCCTGCCCTAATAACATTTGGATAAATTATACATGCCCTTTTTGTGGTTTTCATATTCCAAGCTAAGCTTTAATCATTTGGTGTTCCCACTTGCTCTTTTATTAGTCTTGATCTCCATATATACAAAGGTAGCATCATAACTTTTTGCATGTCACCATAACTGAATTCATGATCTAAAAGTTAATGAAATTAAGAATAAATATGATTATTATTAAACATAAATAAACTTATTTCGATCGAATTGAAAGCATTCACCCACCGTTCACTTCTAATATGAATAATATTCAGTATGAAGAAAAACGATAAACATATAAAAAAATTTAATTAGCTAATAAATTTTTAAGCATTTATATTTGATATAAAAAGACTCTTGGAGAACAAAAGACGGTGTAGCTCGCCATATGGCTTAAATTGTTCGTCCACATGTCATAAAAAATTGTTTTATACTTTTTTTAAAAAGCTTCTTATACGTACATTATATAAGATTAAATATATTTAAGAAATATTTAACAAGAAACGGGATGAAACACGAATATTTTTCTGCATGTCAAATGCTAGCTTTAGTCTTTCTTTTCTTTTCTTTTCTTGATTGCTTATAACTATTTCTACTCATTGAATTTTAAAACTTACAATAGTATAATTGAGCTCGCTCGTTCATCAGCTGTCTGAGCCTTTGGATTTTTTTGATGCATTCAATTCCAATATATCTGCATCACATCTCTAACGGAAAAAAATATACTGATTGGACATGCATGTGGCTTATATTTTTTATCATAAATTTTAACTTAAAATATAACGGAGTCCAACACGATAACATTAAATATGAGTATATACCCATGATTCATGAAATCTTGAGATATTTAATTAGGCGATGTTCTCTCAAAAATCAAAATTTCCAACTAAACTTAGTTAAGGAATATATTTGGGATTATATGGAAATTGTAAATCCCAAAATGCAACGACAAAAATTGAAGATACGGCATGAAAATAATATTGGACATTTCCGACGTCTGGTCTTTTTTCCCCCAAAAGAACTCTTTAAAAAATTCATTATCAACCGAGGTATCTTCTGTAAATTATTTGTTTATTAAGAATTTACAATATTCAAAAGTCCATTCACATTTGGATTTTACAAACATCATGCTTGATGATGATTGTATTTTTTTTTTCCTCACCCTAAGATATGATAATGACGTACGGATACTAGGGACCGTAATGTCCGCTTCTGGCATGTTACCCTAACATGGTAGGCCCTAAAGCTCTTACAACGTCCTCAGATTATAACTAAATTCAGTTTGAATAAAGTACTAATCATTGATAATATTTTTCTAAAAATGATCATAATATCATTCTAGCACGTAAGCTAATTACTTCGTTGATTTTGTCTTATTAAGCTAACAAAATTGCATAATTTGTGGACTAACCACGTGAATTTTACCTTTAAAAAAAGAAAAAAAGAACAACTTCTAGGACGGTTACCTATGAAGTCTAAATTGACTAGCAATAGTTTGTTTGTTGGCGCAACTTTTTTACATATATGGACCTAATCTTTAGAAGTAAAAATGAACAGCTGACAACTGCTTCTTGATGTCCAGGGCATCTGTTTAGTCAATTCTGATGCCTCATATATACTGTAAAATAATATGGTTGCCGCATTCTTCTTTTTACCTAATTTGTTTTAGCACGGTAGAAAAGAGGAAAATAAAACTCATAAATCAATCACCTTTAGGTAAGTGATTAAGGATAATTTTTTTAGGAAAGAAGGATAGCTCGAGTTCTTGGATTCATCAAAGTTTGAAGTTTTGTGTCTTAATTCATACGTATCCGCACAGTGGCATTACTGGCGTGTACAGAAAATTTCATAAGGGATATTGATAATTAAATATAAATATTTAATAACACTATCAATATTTTATTCTTATTGAGTTTCACTTATTTGATAAAAAATTTATAAAGATGTACTCTTCTATTTCAAACTTTATTTATTCTAAGAATAGTTTTAGAGCATTGCAAAGTCTTTCCATATTTCTTAAACTTCATATATAGTCAAACTACATCACATAAATTGAGACGGAAGGAGTATATTTTTTAAAAGTTAGTAATTCAAGGCTGCTTCACTAATATATGTGCATTCCGTTTCAATTTGCTTGTCTGGTTTTGATTTGACATGGAATTTAAGAAAGTAAAGAAAGTGTTTGAATCTTATGGTCTTAGATTAAAGACATGTAGAATATATCAAAATGCTATTTGATTTTGTGATTTTAAAATATCATGTAGAAAGTAAGAATTAAATAATTAATAGAAAAGGAAAAAAAGCATACTATTTTAAATAGATTAAAAAGAATAATATAAATAAACTAGTAAATTTTCCCGCGCTTCGCGCAGTTACAAAAAAATTTACTTAATTTATGAAAATATTTAAAAATAAAAGCCAAAAAATTAAGTGTACAATAATTAAAAAGATCAAAAATATAAGTTTGCAACAATTGAAAACATCTTAAATTTATCTTATAACAGGAGAATCTAAAGTTAAAATATATAATTCTAACTCAAAAATATTTCACAAATTTATATTTAAACTCTAATTGTGTTGTCCATTGAACAGTCCTTCTAATATTAAAATCGAAACTAAAATTATAAAGCCAAACATAATCTTAAGGAAAAATAAAAAGAAGAAGTCGTGACAGCACAATCACCACGCTAATTTTTTTTGTTTTACTTCAAAATTCTTCTTAAAATAAAATTTAAGAATATTTTTCTCTACTTTTCATCGTTAGAAATATATACTTCATTAAAGAAGATTTTATTTGTAAAACTTAATTATCTTCTTCTCTTTTAAAATTTTATCATTTTTTCCTAATTATTTTCTATTTTTCGCTTCTTTCTTCTTTTTTTAGTTTCTTCTGACTCTTTCAAACCACTCGTCACCTTCTCATAATTTATACCTTCACATTTCTCTTCAATTCATCGGCTCCTCATCTTTCCAGCATTATCTCAAAAATTAGTATTAAATAGCAATTATATTTTATTTTATTTTTTATTTTCATATTGGTACTTATATTTGGAGGGATTTATGGAGTTTGCGAGTTCATGCGGGGTAATTCTACTTTAGATTAAAAAAATTTAAAGACGATTTTGTTCTCAAAATTTAATCTAAACTCTCTAATTAATAATTGAAGGATATGAGATTAAACTTTATATTTAAGGCAATTCAAAAGACTACTTGATATAAAAGACGAGTAGTTGAGAGTAGCACTCACTTGAACCAAAGAACAATTCATCAAATTCTCAGCATGACCAAGCCTTATAACATCATTATGCACGTACCTTCTTATCTGCAAAATAAAGAAAATAAAAATATTCTCACTTATAAAATTATTTATTTATTATATATATATATATATATAACTATTCTACATGCTCAAATAAAATTTGATGAAAATAAATAGAAAGTGATTTGGAGAACGCAGTGAGTGTAATGAGGAATACACAAAGGAGGAAAAAATCAATAGCTACTTGAAAAATATTTATAGGCCTGTTATTTTTTGTGTTGTCAATGCTGCAATTATATTTAAGTTATAGGTAATGAATTAATTGGATTTAATAATTATTTTCAAGGGAGGAGAAAAGACTCTAAAAAAGAGTTTTTCATCATAATTAAGTGAGTTAAAAGAGGGACTTTTGAGTTTTTAATACAAAATAAATGGTAAAAAAAATTCACAATACCAAAATTTTAAAAAGTATAAAATGAAGAAAAAGTCCAAAAAAGATGAATCCAGATGTAATATAAAGAGGTACAAGAATTAACACCAAAAATATAATATGAAGAAGCTTAAGAATTAATTAACATATAATTATTTAGAGATTAATAGACATTAAAAACTATTATAATTACAAATGATCTAACCTCTAATTGTGTTTTAATGCAAACATATTTACTATTATTTTAAAAAAATGATATTTATATTCATAATTAATCATCAATAAAACTAAAAGTTAAGGAAATAGGAAATCATCAAAAAATCGAGAAAAACATAGTTTCCTGATTTTAGAAGTATGTCATGTCACTAGTCATAAGACCAGAATTATATAATATATAGATGTAATATTCAAAAATTCTAATTAGTACCATATGCATTGTGCATTAAATTTGAACAATAACTATAATTACGTCTATAAAAGAACAAAGACATTGGAGTTTCATATTCACACAGAAAGATTTGAAAGAATCTCAAATATCATATCATAATTATAAATATTCTAGATTTTGTTTATACATTAAGTGTTGTCTTTTCAAATTCCATCAGCTTTAAACTAAAAGAATATAAAATTCAAGTAATAAATAAGGGGATCAAGAGAAAAAATAGAAAAAGATAATTAATTTGAGATGTTTATTTACAATTCTACACAAAAAATTATAGAATTGGTGTTTGATTGAAGGGCAAAAACGCCATTTAATTTATGATGGTTATTTTGGTCTTTTAATTTTATACTTTGGGTCTTTTATATATATATATATTTACATTTATTAAAAGTTAAATTTATTTTTTTGTACAAAATTATTAATAGGAGTAGTGTTTAAGCAAAGGATAAAATAGTCATTTATTATTTAATGGATGTTTTGGTAATTCAACTTTTCAACTGAGGGGTTTTTCACTTATATAGTAATATAATACACACACACATACATCATTTTAACATATTTTTATTTTTTATAGAGGAAATGAAAGCTTGCAATAGTAAATATTTAGGCTTTTAATATTACAATAGAGAATAAAAATAAGTGAAGTAATAAATTTTGAGATTTTTAATTTTTTACAATAAAATAAAAATAAACAGAATGAGTAGTAATTGTCACATTTATTTTTGCATAATAATAAGTAAATAGAAATGTGAGAAAAATTATTTTTTAAAAAAAAAGATATATAAAATCATTATCCAAAGAGAGGTGTCACATCAGTTCTTTAATACCTAACTTTATATTATATATAGATATAGATTATATATAGATAACTAGATTTAGATGTGTTATATTAAAAAAAATTCTTTTAAATCTCTTAATTATAATTTTTTTTTAAAATTATGTTAAATGTGCTATATTTAACAAATGACAATAACAGTAAGATAAATAAATTAAAAAATAATTCTAAATAAAAAAATATTTTTAAAAATCAGGAAAAAAAAGTATGAATGGAGCTTTTAAAAACATGTTACGTCAGCATGTCTTTAAGCTTCTTTTATATATATACTAGGCCACAAATATATTCATGAAATTGAATACAAAGTTGAAAGAATTAGTAATTATATTAGTAGAGGATATGTGTATTAGACGATAAATAATTTAAGAATGTGAAGAACTCACATAATACAAACTGTTGTGTTGTAGGCGAAGGACGTGTACAAAATTTCAGGGAGAAAATCTTTTGCAGGAATTTTTCTTTGACTTGAACCATCCAAATGCTACTTGAAATGATATTCATTAGACTACTAAGTTTTAACATATCTTTATTCTTCACGGAGGAGATGAAAATTTATAGTAAATAAGTAGGCATTTAAGTTTTGCAATAATAAATAAAAATAAGTGAGGTAATAAATTTTAAGACACTTAAGTTTTTACAATAAAAAATAAAAATAAAGAGGAGATTAATAATTAATATTTTTATATTTATATAATAATAAGTTAATAGAAATATAGAAGAAATTATCAAAAATATGAGAAGAAAGATAAATAGGATCTTTCGTCAAAGAGAGGTGTCACATCACTTATTTAATGCTTAAATTATATTATATATAGATGTGAGGAGACACAGTCGCAAAGAAGTATCACCATAGTTTATGGTATGATATATATATATAATAAGTAATAGAAATATAGAAGAAATTATTAAAAAATAAGAAAAAAGATGAATAAGATCCTTTGTCAAAAAGAGGTGCCACATCACTTATCTAATGTCTAACTTTATATTATATATAGATATAAAGAGACACAATTGCAAAAAACTATCACCATAGTTTATGATATCATATATATATATATATATATATATATGTAAAAGTTATGACACCAAAAATTGAAAATAATGGGAGATATGAAGACAAAAAATATAAAAAATCAAATGTATAGGGAAAAAAATTATAATAATAAATTAATAAGTCCACACTCATGATAGATGTCTTAAAAATGAAGCAAGCTTTCTCAAAAAATTTCTATTTCCTTCGATTCAAAATAAGTGGTGTTTTACGTAATTAAAATAATATTAATGATATTCTTTCAATTTTATCTTTATTTAAATAGAGATAATTTTACATAATCAAAAAAATACTAAAAAATTATATCTTTAAGTCAAAATATTTATTAAGAGTAAATGAGTAAAAATATATATATTTTTTAAAAATAAGTAATTTTCTTAATAAATGTGTCTAAATTAAAAATAATATTTATTTTAAAACAGAGAAAATATTATGAAAGCTATATAATTTTTCATTAAATGAGGAATGAATAGCAAAAGATGAAAAGACTACAATTGACCTGACAATGAATTTTAAATAAAAGAAGATAAACGGTCAGATTTTTAACTTACAAAATATATAATAGTTAGGAATGAAGCATAAAATAACAATAGATAAATGTCTGTATTTAATTCAGAAATAATAAAATAAAAACGTAAAAAAAAAAGTAAAAGAGGAAGAATGTATATTTTAATGGATATTTCAGTTCCCACACATTCATTAATTGAATAAATATATTATTAATTATTCAATTCAGCTTTTCAAATTCTTTTAATCAAGAGAATGACAAACGATTTATATATAAAAATTTTAATGGCGTGAGTTTTCAGTTACACTACTCGAGCAATTCTTGAGTCTGTACTCATATTAAATAATATTAAATATAGTACTTGGATATTATTAATTAATACTAAAAAATTCATTTGTTAAATTATTAATTAGGAATGAATATGAATAGTGCTGTTGATTGATTTCCTTCTTAAAGAAGAGTAAAATATTTATTATAATTAACGTGTATTTACTTTTTTAATCTAAAAATGTTATAATATCAGTGTTTGTTAGAAGGGCAATAGTGTTGTTCAATTTTATAAATACATTTTGATATTTTAATTTTTTATTTGGGGTTTCTCACTTATAATATGATATGATATATAATATAATAATATATAATATATGATATATAATCTGGTATGCCCATGCATCGCGGATACACCCATATCAATGTGATTAAATTTTTAAAAATCAACTTAAATAATATTCAAATATTTTTGAGTTGTAAGATAAAATTTTAAAAATTGCATGTTCTTTAAATCAGAAAATGTTAATCAATACTTGCTTTAGATCATGACAACTCGCCTTGATAAGATTTATAACTACAATTCATTGTCACAGAAAACTAAAAGATACTATTATTATTTTATTCTTTTATTGTTTTTCTAGTAAATTTTTTCGTGCGGTTACAAAAAAATTTACTTAATTTATGAAAATATTTTAACAATAAGAAGCCAAAAATTTAAGTATACAACAATAAAAAAAATGTCTTAATTCTATCTTACAATCAAATAATATTAAAATTTAGGCTGCAAAAGACTTACGAAACTTTAAAAAAAAAATCAAAAATATAAGTTTGCAACAATTGAAAACATATTAAATTTATGTTATAATAAGAAAATATAAAGTTAAATATATAATTCCAACTCAGAAGTATTTCACAAATTTATATTTAAACTTTGATAGTTTTGTCCATTGAACTGTCATTCTAATATCAAAATCGAAACTAATTTAAGACCAAACATAATCTTAAGGAAAAATAAAAAGAAGAAGTCGTGACAGCACAATCACCACGCTAATTTTTTTTCTACTTCAAGATTCTTCTTTAAAAAAACTTAAGAATATTTTTCTCTACTTTTCATCGTTAGAAATGTACACTTCATTAAAGAAGATTTTTGGTAAAACTTAATTATCTTCTTCTCTTTTAAAATTTTTATCAATTGTTAATAATTATTTTCTGTGTTTCGCTTCTTTTTTTAAAATCATTTTTAGTTTCTTCTGTCTTTTTCAAATTACTCGTCACCTTCTCATGATTTATACTTTCACATTTTTCTTCAATTCATCGGCTCCTCATCTTTTCAGCATTATCCCAAAAATTGATATTAAATAGCGATTATTATTAACGATTTTGTATTGGTACTTATACTTGGAGGGATTAATAGAGTTTGCGAGTTCATGCAGGGTAATTCTACTTTGGATAAATTATTTTATTGATTAAGACGATTTTATTCTCAAAGTTTAATGTAAAATCTCTAATTAATAATTGAAGGATATGAGATTAAACTTTATATTTAAGGTAATTCAAAAGACTAATTGGTATAAAAGAAAAGTAGTTGATACTTGATAGTAGCACTCACTTGAACAAAAGAACAATCCATCAAATTCTCAGCATCATCAAGCCTTAAAACGTCATCATGCACGTACCTTCTTATCTGCAAAATAAAGAAAATAAAAATATTCCCACTTACAAAATTATTATATATATATATATATATATAACCATGCTCAAACAAATCTTGATGAAAACAAATAGAAAGTGATCTGGAGAAGGGGGTGAGTGCAATAAAATATACAAAGGAGGAAAACATTAATAGCTACTTGAATAATATTTATAAGCCTATTATTTCTACTGTTGTCAATGTTGCAATTATATTTAAGTTATAGGTGATGAATTAATTGAATTTAATAATTATTTTCAGGGGAGGAGAAAAGACTCTAAAAAAGAGTTTTTCATCATAATTAAGTGAGTTAAAAGAGAAAATTTTGAGTTTTTTACACAAAATAAATGGTAAAAAAATTTATAAGACCAAAAATTTAAAAAGTAGAAAGTGAAGAAAAAGACTGAAAAAGATGAATCCAAATGTAATATGAAGAGGTACAAGAATTAACACCAAAAAAATAATATGAAGAGGCTCAAGAATTAATTAACATATCATTATTTAGAGATTAATACACATTAAAACTATTATAATTACAAATGATCTAACCTCTAATTGGGTTTTAATGCAAATCTATTTACTATTATTTAGAAAAAAAAGTATTTATAATCAATGACCAATAAAACTATGAGTTCAGGAAATAGAAAATCATCAGAAAGTTGAGAAAAACATAGTTTCCTGATCTTAGAAGTATGCTACGTCACTGGTCCTAAGACCAAAATTATACACTATATAGATGAAATGTTCAAAAGTTCTAATTAGTACCACATGCAACATGCATTAAATTTCAATAATAATTATAATTAAATTTATAGAAGAACGAAGTCATTGGAGTTTCATATTCGTATTAAAAATTTTGAAAGAAACTCAAGCATCATATCATAATTATAAATATTCTAGATTTTGTATTAGACCTTGTCTTTTCAAATTTCACTGGCTTCAAACTAAAAGAATACAAAATTGAAGTAATAAATGAGGGGATCAAGAAAAAAAATAGAAAAAGATAATTAATTTGGGATATTTATTTACAATTCTACACAAAAATATTATAGAATTGATATTTGATCGAAAAGCAAAAACGTCATTTAAATTATGATGTTTATTTTGGTCTTTTAATTTTTCTCAGAGTCAGATCACGCCTTATGACGAAAGGAGGAGAAAGGACGGATCACCTGTCGATCTTTGATCAAAGAAAACTATACCTGAAGAATGGGATATAGATTGACAAGCACAAAAGGATTTTGGGTCTTATATATATATTTATATTTATTAAAAGTTAAATTTACTGTTTTGTACAAAATTATTAATAGGAGTAGTGTTTAAGTAAAGGGTAAAATGGTCGTTTATTATTTAATGGATAATTTGGTAATTCAACTTTTCAAATAAGGGGCTTCTCACTTATATAGTAATATGATATTCACACACGCACACTTCATTTTAACATATTTTTATTCTTTATAGAGGAAATGAAAGGTTGCATTAGTAAATATTTAGATTTTTAAATATTACAATATAAAGAATAAAAATAAGTGGAATGGTAAATTGTGAGACATTTAATTTTTTATAATAAAATAAAAATAAATAGAGTGAGTAGTAATTGACACATTTATTTTTGTATAATAATAAGTAAATAGAAATGTGAGAGAAATTATCAAAAAAATGAGAAAAAAGATAAATAGAATCATTGTCTAAAGAAAAGTGTCAAATCACTTCTCTAATGCCTAACTTTATATTATATATATGTGTGTGTGTGTGTGTTATTTTTTAACTCTCTTAATTATATTTTTTTTCTTAATTATATTAGATATGCTATATTTAACACTCTTTTGTGATAATATTAAATGACAACAATAATTAAATAAATGAGTTATAAAATAATTTTGAAAAGAAAAAAATAATCAAAAAAATCACAAAAAATAAAAATAAAAATGGAAGTCTCACGGACATGCTACGTCATCATAGTCAAAAAAATCACAAAATATATATATTGATTGATTGATTGAATATGAGAAATACCATTTTAGAATGATTTCAAAGAGAGTTTCTATGACGAATTGATGAGGCCTTTCGGAATAATTGGCCTTGCTGGCATCTAATATTTAATTGATAGAGGCTAGAATTTTGTAACAGTCTAACAGAGAGTAAATCGACATAATTCGGACCCTCAATCTCTCCAAGCAAAATGGGACATTTCACCAGCAAACAAGTGGACCCTTTTGTTATAAGTGGTGTCTTCTTTTGTGTCTCTTTTGTGTCTATACCTGATATTTAGTTAAAGAAACTTTGATGAAGAATACTGTTTGGGATAATGAAAATCTGCCACTGTTGAGAATTTACGTTGTGTGAAGAGGTGTTTACTTCATAGAAAAATTTTATTATATACATTCACACACTTTTTAATTAGAAATTGAATATATAAAATAAGATATATTATTTTTTTAATATGATTATCGCAATGTTTTTGAATTAATCTTAGTTGACTTATGATGTTTATCAATGTGTGTGGTGAAAACGACATGATATTACTTTGGCATGTAGCTAAGTGGTTAGGCGTATAATTTGTTTCACGATAGTCCAATGTTGCGCAGTGTTTTAAATTTTTTTGCTATAAAGAAAATAGTAGTCAGGAAGTATTGAATTCCTGACCTTTATAGGGGTTAAAAGCTAATTAAAAGACTATGGAGATATAAATAAGAAAAATTACATATTGTAGCACATTTAAGAAATTATTTACATATAATGATCATAGTTTAAAAAAATTATATATAATGACTTTATTTTATTTAATGTGTCATTTTTTATTTTTTTACTTTGTATTTTTACCTTGTAACAGTAGGTTCTTAATTTACTGAATTAACTTCCCACTAAATCTACTTTCTTCTTTTTCTCTCTCCAACATGTTCACCCTCTTCCCCTTTTTTTCCTCCTTCAACATTAATCAAATCTGAGACCGTAATCAAATCTCCGAAAATTTCGCTACATTATCTCAGATTCTTCTCCAAATCAAGTAAGTCTAATACTGATTTTATTTTTTTTATTTTTAAATATATATTTTTCTGTATTTGAAAATAAATCAGTTCGAATATTTATTTTTTTAAAATTCAAATCTGTAAGATTTTTTGAAATATTATGTTTGATTTTATTTTTTATTTTTGAAAATTAGTCTTGTATGTATTATATGTATTTAGATTTCTTTTTTTATAACCGTGCATATTTTTAAAATTTTAGGATTTTGTATTTTGAGTACCCAAAGCCTTATCAATGGCGGAAAATACAACACCCAAGAGATTAACAAGAGGTAATTTTTAGATTTTTTTATTTTAGTAGGCTTGCACCATTTTTTGATTTGATAATCACACAATTTTCATTGTGAAATTTTCAGCCGCACTTGCCCAATCTAGTCCTATAGGTATTCAAAAAGAACAAGTCTCAAGAAGCTTGAAGAGAAAAGAGGTTCTTGAGGAAGAAATTCTTGAAGAAAAGAAGAAATTTAAGGAAGTAGCCCCAAAAAAGCAAAAGGGGAATAGTTCAAGCAAAAAAGACAAACAATTTGTTCGACAAATAGACAACCAGGTTTGTTTTCTTTATTCAAACCTTTTATTTTTCTCTGTCCATTGATAATAATTTTAATGAATAGAAGTCACTTTCATATGTAGTCATGTCCCACATATATTCATCAAACAAATAAATGTATTTACTTGTATTTATGAAACAAATCAAATTCATATATTACATCATGAAATTGATATTTAGTTATACGTACACATTTAAGTTTTTTAAATATGTATTCTTTTTATTGAGATAGGTATGTATTTTTTTTATAAAATATTTATTTTAGAAAGGATATACAATCAAATACATAGCACTGTATGTATTTTTTTTATTGAAACAAATATGTATTTTTATTTTGCAAAATATGTATTATTAACAGGGATATATTCAAATACATAGCTCTGTATGTATTTTACATATACAAATTATTTTCAAATACATATAACTGTGTTGTTTTTTTGATGATGTTGTATTCATTAGTGGAAAATATTAAATATAAAAGAAATACATTTTAGTATTAGTACATATAAATACATATGTATTTTTTTTAAAGAAATACATATCAGTGGGCACATATTATTCTAAATAGATATGTACTTAGAATACATGTTATGACAGATAACATGTTTTGATTTTTTCATATAAATGGATTTTATTTGTATTTGTATGGTACAAATTATTCATTCATTTTTTATTTTTCTTATTTTGCTATTTTGTAACAGGAAATAAACTATTTTATTAAAAAGCTTCCTAGATGCCCCCCACTTGTGTTGTTACACAAACAATGATATAAACAAGGATTTGATGCTCTACCTTACAGAAACACAGTTTAAAAGATTCAATGAACATACCTGTTTTGCTGCATATATGCACATGCCAAAATATCATGTGCAAGCACAATTTTATCCAGTGTATCATGGTTAGAGAGTTGGAGTCAAGTTCTGGTGATGCATTATTGATTAATGTGAATGGAACAACATTGCATTTCACACAAAGGGAATTCACTTTGATATCCGACCTTAATTGTACGGTAGACGAGTTTGAGTTTGTGTTCGACACAGATGTACCAAACAACTTATTCATCAATATTTTGGAGGTGATAATACAAGGACAGTCAGCAAAGCTGAATTTATGGATAAGTTTGAAAAGAAGGTGTGGGGGGATAGTGATGATGATGCTTTGAAGTTCACATTACTTTACTTTATAAATTATTTTATTTTTTCTGAGGAGAAAAACAGTTATTCAATTCCAAGGCTTCACTTTGATTTGGTGGAAAGCGGTAAATACACGAAGTACCCTTGGGGTAAGAAATCATTCGATGATCTTATAAAGAGCATTTCAATGAAGATGGATGCCTTAAAAAAGTATTACCGATTTGCTGGTATGCCTTTAGCTCTGCAAGTGTGGCTGTACAAATGTTGTTCTCATGTTGATTCTAGGATTGTAACTAGGGTGGGAAATCGAATTCCCAGAATTATCAATTGGAAGACAAATGTTGACCACCCACGTTTTGAAAATCTCATGCAAGGAATGTTCAGAAATGTCAATAGTCTGGTAAATTATTAATTTCTTAGTAATTTATTTTGTATTCAAATACACAAATACAGTTCATAAATATGAACTTTAATTTTATTTAAAATATTTTTTTAAATAGAACTTGAATGACACATTTGCATACAATTTTTTATATACATATCTATTTTTTTCCCTTGCTGTTTTTATAATGAATAAAGTGTGTAAATGTGACATTATAATTTTTCATTCATTTTTAAATGTGTAATTTTTGCAATTATTTAGGAATATTGAGCCAACTTCTAGAGAGGTTTCAATCCTTGAACTACCACCGCCATATGTCAAATCCAAATTGTACATCCAATAGGCAATGTGGCAGAACAGTCAGACGATGATTTCATGGATGTTCAACCTATAATTCAACTGCCAAAGGTAAATAAAAAGTGGTTCATTCAACTTCACCCAGTAAAAATTGGACAAAGCAGCAGACTGCCACATCTCTACGTTCCATGGGGAGTTAACATAGCCATGTTGTGAATCCATCCATAAATAAGATGTCGTCCATTCAACCTATGAAGTATGCTTCACCGAAAAAAAAGCCTCACCAATAAAAGAAGCATTTGGGAATCAAGAGGACCAGGGTGAAAAATCATTTGTATCACCAGATGTACCGCAAAAAAGCCATGTTGATCAAAATGCATCTATAAGACAAGAGATTAATTTGCTCAAGAAATATGTAAGGAACATACATAACAATTTTGCTATTTATTTTTAAACAATATACAGTTTTATATATTTAACATTTAATTTTATGAGCAAATTTCTATTTTTAATAGGTGAAAGATGAATTTGACGACATCCGTAAGTTGATAAATGACAAATTCAATAGTCTTATGGATGTTGTGAGAGTCGGTCACGAGGATGAAAATGTGATCATCTATTTTAGTAATATCCAACAAGAATTTCATACATATCATAATAGATATCTAAAATAGCTCATTTGTTTAGGTACATGATCGTGAGGGTCAACATCATAAACCTGAAGTCACCTAAAATGTGCCACCACAACAGGTTAAAAAATACACCTTTAAGTAATGCTCTTTTAAATCTGTAATATTTTGACTTACTGTGTTTGAGCACAGTCATATATATTCAACCTTTTTTAAATTAAGCATTATATATTTATATGTATTTTTATGTATTCACTGCTATAAATCATTGTATTTTTTGTATGTAATGAAATGTATTAAACAGTTATAATTTTTTGTTCATATTTACTGTTTTTTTGTATAAATTCTGTAATATGAAATGTATTTTTTTGTATTTAATTTTTTTTATAAATTTTTGTTTTGTAATAACTATATAAGATATTAAATTATTCATTTATAACCAATTTTGATTACTCTAACTCGAAGGTTAATTTGTCTGGAGAAACAAATCAGAATGCAGATGATGGAGTTCACGTGGAAGAATTGACTGGATTACATGATCAGGCATATATATTTTTCTTACATTGTTAATAGTAAATTACATTTTTTTCACTCATATGTTTAATTGTTTGTTTTCTTAAATAGAATATGAATTCATACATCAATAAGGATAAACCCAAACATATGGCTGATATGCACTTTGATCAGCATGAACACATACAAAGTACTGATAAACCAATAACCTTAGAGGTACATATTATTATGAATTTGATTATAATAATTATTTTTAAAAAAAATATATATTTTTATGTCACGCCTCGCCTTGGGAGGCATGACTGGTACCTGGTGCCCTAGTAGAACCTGGACTGTTGGCTAGCTGAGCCTAAGCACTTTTGGTTCCAGGCTAGCTCTAATCTCAAGGAAACGACGGGCTATATAACGGCTGTAAATACAACCTCCGGGTGACTAGGCCTATAGTCACCTGTAAGCAAACAACAGCTACCCAGAATAACTAAACTAATAGGGAACCTATGCGGGCCGACAAGGCCACCATGCTGTCTAGTTATTTCTGAATCAAGAAACCAAGTGCTAAACTGCTACGTGACCGGAAAGGTCAATACTACCAACTGAATAAGGCCCCACACGGCCATTATAAACAAACTAAAACATACATCCGGCCTCACACGACCGGTATAGCTAACCACAGGGGATGTACAATCTGCAAGCCTCTAAGAATACTGATAAGATGGTCGGGACAGGGCCCTGACCTACCCATACTGTACAATAAAGAAAAAGGAGTAAACCTCTAGCTGTCTAGCTCCGGATGACTGGAGCTAATGACTCTGTGTGCTGTCTAGAATCACGAGGGATCGGTTCCTCGTCTATGAGTACCTGCAGGCAAGTAATACAGCGCCCCAAACGGGCGTCAGTACCGCTGGTACTGAGTATGTAAAGCAACAACTGGAAAATAACTGAAGACAAGTAATATAACTGATAGAACTGAAATAGAAAGAAATAGACTGTGACTGACTGAAAGTATGAGTTTAAGACTGTCCTCAACTATGCTGAAAGGAGTAGGAGTCGTACCTAGTAACGTGACATTCTACTGTCTTTCTACTCATAACTAACATAACGTGGCGTAATATAGCATAACATGACATAGCATAGCACACATAAACCTTACCCGACCCCATAAGCTGGAGGTACAACCAACACGCAGTCTATACCCCTACCCAGTCATCCCATCTCCTATAGTAACTATAAGCATCTTGCCGGTCCCCCTGGGTATGCACTTGGGCCCTCTGAGCCCCTGACTATAACTGTACCTGAGTCCGGAGGACTCCTGAATCAACATCCTGGGCGTACCCGCTCGACGGGGGTGTATAAAAGCCGATCAGGGCAAAATATGGGGAAACTGGCATCCCATATTCATCCCCTAAGGGACGGCATGCCACTCCGTAGAGCGACGTATCCTCGCCCTCTGGCGGACAAGTCGATATAGCTATTAACCCTGGGGCGGTCATGAATGCTAGGTAATCCAGCCCAAAACAATACAGTCAAGTCTCAACTAGTAATACTAACTGCGTATACTACATGCTGAAACTGGTGATAATAATGTGTATGTATACAATACATGCTGAACTAATAATAGTAATGTGTATACATACAATATATGCTGAAACTGATAATGGTATATATAATTTCTGTCATACTGTGCTGTATCTGATACTAAAACAAGATATAATATTTCTGCTGAGAATCATGTTGTATAGCTAAGTTTCATGGTAAACATGACTTACTATTTCTAACATGCTTTCTAAAATTCATTTTAAGCTACCATTCTATTTCTGAAATACTTTACGGGAACTTATATTGCTTTACTAAGTTTCGGCTGAACACGATAATGTCCTGACATATTTTACTAAATTACATACTGGACATGCTGTACTGTTTCTGAAACTTCCTACTGGAATTTATATCGTGCTAGTAATTTCTATGCTACACATAACATGATGGTTCTAACATTATACTAAAATTCATACTAAACATAATATGGCTTCTGAAACATTTTACTGGCACTTAAACTATTTGACTATACCGGAACTGCTAGCTTGTCGAAGAAACTGGCTTAACATACCTCAGTTTCTAACTTATGGACTAACTGACGTAACTCGTTCAATATCCAGCTATTCCTTCCAACTACATCCATATACACAGTAATTAGGAGTAAATCCATCAATATTCCGGAAGAAAATACTATTTTGAATATATATATAGCCCAAACTTCGACTTATCAAAGAACAACCGAAAACTTTCTATTTCTCGGAAGTCCAGAAGGGAGAAATACTCACTTTTGGGCTAGGAGTATATTGACACTAATTTGGAGAAATTTCACTTACCTGATCTTGGTAGGATGATGATTCGCCGGCCGAATTTCACGAAACTAACTCCGCAGGAATGCTCCCGACAGCTTAATACTTCACTACCCAAGATTAATTTGAGTTTGGATCGCGTTTAATAGCGTAAATGGAAGAAATTTCATCAAATTACTTCGTCCTCTCTATTTTCTATTTGTTCACTGGAAAATTATGATAATTATCCTAAAAAAAATGAAGTGGGGGTTTATATAGTTGGGGATGAACCTCACCTCCATGACACGCCGGCCGAAGCAGAGGTGAGCCCTCCGTGACACGTTGGCCATCGTGGAAGGGGTATGCCCAGCCTCCTCTTGCGGTGGTTCAATGTAGCGCTTGTCCGATCTTTCCCCGGGCCTTTTTCTAGCATGTATGACATCCTAAAACTCTTAACCAACATGTGAATAGTCCATCTAAACGTCAAGACTTTACGGGGTGTAACATCCTCCCCCCCTAAGAACATTCGTCCTCGAATGTAAACTTCAACTTGCAAGAAGTTCAACTTACTTAACTTATTCTAGAAAAATTTCGGCAGAGAAAGTAACTTTTACTGGCAGGAAATGGGCTAATTTCGTCAGTCGGTCAACAATTACCTAAATTTAATCATGTCTATGCCTGGTACGGGGTAATCCTGCTACAAAGTTCATGTTTACTTCTTTCCACTTCCAAAGAGGCACAACTGGTTTCTGGTGTTTCGCTTTTACTTGCTGGCAGTTAGGACACTGGGCTACAAATTCTACTATTTTCCTCTTCATACCTGGCCACTAGTAGATTTCTCTGATATCGTGGTACATTTTCGTCGCGCCTGGGTGGAGGGAATAGCGGGCGTAATGTACCTCACTCATAATCTGCTGGTGAAGCCCTGAAACATCTGGAACACAAAAGCAGCCTTTACATCGCAACACTTTACCCTCAATTACTTGAAAATCTGGTGCTTTCCCTTGCTGAACTCTGTCTTTAAGCTGAAGTAGGTCAGGATCTTCATACTGTCGTTCCTTTACCTCCACAACTAATGACGACACTGTGGTGTTCTGAATTACCGCTCTGTTGTCCTCTGTTTTGGCTACATGAATGGCTAAACTGGCTAACTGGTGTATTTCTCGGGCCAATTCCCACTGCTCGGGCTGCAAGTACGTCAAACTCCCCATAGACTTATGGATAAGGGCATCTCCTACTACGTTGGCTCTTCCTGGATGGTACAAAATATTTACATCATAATCTTGCAGCAATTCCAACCAGCGACGCTGCCGCAGATTCAACTCCCTCTGGGTGAAGATATATGGTAGGCTCTTATGATCAGTGAAAATATCCATATGGACGCCGTACAAGTAATGCCTCCATATCTTTAGAGCGTGGATCACTGCGGCTAATTCCAGGTCATGGGTAGGATAATTCCTTTCGTGTTTCCTCAGCTATCTACAAGCATAAGCAATCACTTTACCGTGCTGCATCAGCACACATCCTAACCCGGTACCCGAAGCATCACAATAAACTTCATAACCCTTTGTACCTTCTGGCAATGCTAATTCTGGGGCGGAGGTCAACCTGTCTTTCAATTCCTGAAAACTCTGCTCACATGCCTCCGTCCACCGAAACTTTACTGTTTTTTGTGTCAGCTTAGTCAGAGGTGCCACTATGGTGGAGAATCCCTCAACAAATCTTCTGTAGTACCCTGCCAATCCTAGAAAACTGCGAACTTCGATCGGAGTGGTTGGTCTAGGCCATGTTTTTACTTCTTCTATTTTCTACGTGTCTACCTGTATACCAGCATCCGACACGATATGCCCCAAGAAAGCTACTGAGTTTAACCAGAATTCACATTTAGAAAACTTGGCGTACAGTTGACGGTCCCTGAGAATCTGGAGCACTGTCCGCAAATGATCCTGGTGGTCAACCTTTGAGCGAGAATACACCAGAATGTCATCAATAAACACTATGACGAACAGGTCCAGGTATGGTCTGAAGATGTTGTTCATCAGGTCCATAAATACTGCTGGGGCATTCGTCAGTCCGAAGGACATAACTAGAAATTCAAAATGGCTGTATCTGGTCCTGAAAGTAGTCTTGGGAATGTCCCTTTTACAAACTCGAACCTGATGGTATCCGGACTGTAAGTCAATCTTGGAGAAATATCTGGCCCCCTGTAACTGATCAAACAAATCATCTATTCTGGGAAGCGGATACTTATTCTTGATTGTAACCTTATTCAACTGCCGGTAGTCTATACGCATGTAGAGTGAGTCGTCCTTCTTTCTCACAAATAGAACTGGCGCACCCCAAGGTGAAGTACTCGGCCTGATGAAACCCTTATCTAACAGATCTTTCAGCTGCTCCTTTAATTCTCTGAGTTCAGCAGGAGCCATACGGTACGGAGGAATTGATATGGGCTAAGTTCCTGGTAATAAATCAATTGCAAAATCTATTTCCCTTTCTGGGGGAATACCAGGTAACTCATCTGGAAATACATCTGGAAATTCATTCACCACTGGCACAGACTGGAGAGTCGGAGGCTCTACTCGAACATCCTAAACTCTGACAATGTGGTACATACAACCCTTAGCTATCAACTTCCTCACCTGAAGGTAGGAAATAAACCTACCTTTTGGCGTAATTGTACTGCCCTTCCACTCTCGTACTGCCTCCCCTGGAAAGTGAAATTGGACTGTCTTGGTCCAGCATTCTACATTTGCATAGCACGGAGCCAACCAATCCATACCCATAATAGCATCGAAATCGACCATTTCTAATTCTACCAGATCTACTGTGGTCTGATGATCAACAACCTCTACTGTACACCCGCGATAGACCCTTCTGGCTATAATGGAGTCACCGACGGGGGTGGATACTAAAAAGGGTTGCTGAAGCAATTCTGGTGCAACGCTAAACTTTTGAGCCACAAATGGAGTAATGTAGGACAAAGTAGATCCTGGATCAATCAATACATAAGCAGGGTATGAGCAGATAGTCATCATACTTGTCACAACATCAGGTGACGCTTCTGAATCCTGCCTCCCTGGTAAGGCATATGTGCAGCTTGGACCCGAACCTACACTGGAGGCCCTTGATCTACCCCCGCCCCTGCTTGCTGAAATTGAGGGCCTACGCCCTGCCGAGGATACTGAAGCTCGTGACCCTGCGGAAGCCCTATCCTGTCTATCCCTGTCGTCCTGACCTCTGGCTGGACAATCTCTTAGATGACCCTCTTGGCTACAAATATAACATCCGGTGGAGCCATACCTGCATGGTCCAGAATTGCGTCGACTGCATATAGGGAAAAGTTGTAGAGTATACCTACTCTGATCCGCCCTCCTCTGTAGGGGTGAATCTTTAGTCTGCGAGCCTCTACCGGACTCTGACTGCC
Source organism: Datura wrightii (assembly GCA_035772735.1). Taxonomy (NCBI): domain Eukaryota; kingdom Viridiplantae; phylum Streptophyta; class Magnoliopsida; order Solanales; family Solanaceae; genus Datura; species Datura wrightii. The sequence goes on from JASDFA010000018.1 coordinate 109,167,665, forward strand.
CCCTGCGGCTAAATCTGTTCCTCTGCGGCTGCGGTGGAGGCGGGGGTCTGGGCGGCCTATCTAACAATCGTGGCCTAGGTCCTCCCCGAGCCTCCCTCTGTAACTCAACTGGACTATCCCTGTGGCGCTGTTCCTGACTGGTCCTCCTGATCTCCCGTTGCCGCTGCCTGATTCCCTCAATGTTCTAGGCGAATGCCCGAACTCAGGCAATATCCATGTCCTCCTGCAGTGTAGCCGTAATACAAGTCTCAACATATTCTGGATTCAGTCCCATGATGAAGCGGTGTACTCTGGATGCCATGGTATCAACAAAGGCTGGTGCATACCGAGCCAAAGAATCAAACTGCAAGGCGTACTCCCGAACACTCATGGCCCCCTGCTCTAAATGTAAAAACTGGTCCACCCGGGCCTATCGAATCTCCCATGGCAAATAGTGATCCAGAAAAGCTCCTGGGAAGCTGGACCAGGTCGGAGGGGAAACATCTCTCCCTCGGGACCTTTCCCAGCTTTCATACCATAACACGGCAATGTACCGTAACCGGAATGCTGCCAATTCAACCGATTCTGTAGGCATGGCATGCATAACCCTAAAAATTCTCTGCATCTGATCTAGAAAATCCTAAGGGTCCTCTGTCCGGTCCGTACCTGTAAACTATGGGGGATTCAGAGCCAAGAACTCTCAGACCCTCGAACTACCGGGCCCTCCTAACGACTCTGCAACTGTAGACGGCATCGGCTGATGCTGAGCAGCCATCATTTGTGCTAACATGACTACCGCACTCCTGACTTTCTGGTCGAAAGGTATCGGTATAAAGACTGTCGGAGGCGGTGTCGCCCCAAGTGGCTCCTGATGTGGTGGAGACAGCTAAGAAGGTTGGGAGGATGCCCCTGTATTGCCCTCTGATCGGGCTGTTTCCAAACGAGGGTGAGGCATCCTGCTGGTGCCTTCCCCTACTACAATGTCCAATCTCCAGCCTGTGATAGGATGTCGCTGGTCTGACATTATCTGTAACCAAAGAACATAGTAAGCTCTAGGGACTCAACCCTATACTGTATCGCGCTACTGCACGACTGAATGAGAATAAAAAGCAACCATCCTATCATGCCTTGCAGCCTCATGCCTATAGTATGTGGTGCACAACACATCCATAGGCAAGACTCTACTTAGCACGGCTTACAGACTCCCTGGGATACGACCCGCTCTGATACCAAGTTTGTCACGCCCCGCCTTGGGAGGCATGACTGGCACCTGGTGTCCTACTAGAACCTGGACTGCTGGTTAGCTGAGCCTAAGCACTTCTGGTGCCAGGCTGGCTCTAACTCTGGATTCAAAGAAACGACGGGCTATATAACGACTGTAAATACAGCCTCCGGCCGACTAGGCCTATAACCACCTGTAAACAAACAACAGCTAACCAGAACAACAAAACTAATAGGGAACTTATGCGGGCCGACAAGGCCACCATGCTGTCTAGTTATTTCTGAATCAAGAAACCAAGTGCTAAACTGCTACATGACCGGCAAGGTCACCACTACCAACTGAATAAGGCCACACACGACCATTATAAACAAACTAAAATATACACCCGATCTCACACGACTGGTATAACTAACCACAGGGGATCTACAATCTGTAAGCCTCTAAGAATACTGATAAGATGGTCGGGACAGGGCCCCGGCCTACCCATACTGTATAACAAAGAAAAAAGAGTAAACCTCTAGCTGTTTAGCTCCGGATGACTGGAGCTGATGACTCTGTGTGCTGGCTAGAATCATGAGGGATCGGCTCCTCGTCTATGAGTACCCGCAGGCAAGTAATGCAGCGCCCCAAATGAGCGTCAGTACCGCTGGTACTGAGTATGTAAAGCAACAACTGGAAAATAACTGAAGACAAGTAATATAACTGATAGAACTGAAATAGAAAGAAATAGACTGTGACTGACTGAAAGTATGAGTTTAAGATTGTCCTCAACTATGCTGAAAGGAGTAGGAGTCGTACCTGGTAACGTGACATTCTACTGTCTGTCTACTCATAACTAACATAACGTGGTGTAATATAGCATAACATGACACAGCATAGCACACATAAATCTTACCCGGCCCCCATAAGCTGGGAGGTACAACCAACACGCAATCTATATCCCTACCCCGGTCATCCCATCTACCATAGTAACTATAAGCATCATGCTGGTCCCCTGGGTATGCACTTTGGCCCTCTAAGCCCCTGACTATAACTGTACCTGAGTCTGGAGGACTCCTGAATCAACACCCCGGGCGTACCCGCTCGATGCGGGTGTATAAAAGCCGACCAAGGCAAAATATGGGGAAACTGCATCCCATCTTCGTCCCTTAAGGCACGACATGCCACTCCGTAGAGCGACGTATCCTCTCCCTCTGGCGGATGAGTCGATACAGCTATTAACCCTGGGGCGGTCATGAATGCTAGGTAATCCAGCCCAAGACAATACAGTCAAGTCTCAACTAGTAATACTAACTGCGTATACTACATGCTGAAACTGGTGATAATAATGTGTATGTATACAATACATGCTGAACTAATGATAGTAATGTGTATATATTCAATACATGCTGAAACTGATAATGGTATATATAATTTTTGTCATACTGTGTTGTATCTGATACTAAAACAAGATATAATATTTCTGCTGAGAATCATGCTGTATAGCTAATTTTCACGGTAAACATGAGTTACTATTTATAACATGCTTTCTAAAATTCATTTTAATCTACCATTCTATTTCTGAAATACTTTACGGGAACTTATATTGCTTTACTAAGTTTTGGCTGAACACGATAATGTCCTGACATATTTTACTAAATTACATACTGGACATGTTGTACTGTTTCTGAAACTTCCTACTGGAATTTATATCGTGCTAGTAAGTTCTATGCTACACATAACATGATGGTTCTAACATTATACTAAAATTCATACTAAACGTAATGGCTTCTGAAATATTTTACTGGCACTTAAACTATTTGACTATACCGGAACTGCTAGCTTGCCGAAGAAACTGGCTTAACATACCTCAGTTTCTGACTTCTGGACTAACTGACGTAACTCGGCTAATATCTAGCTATTCCTTCCAACTACATCCATATACACAGTAATTAGGAGTAAATCCATCAATATTCCGTAAGAAAATACTATTTTGAATATATATATAGAGCCCAAACTTTGACTTATCAAAGAACAACCGAAAACTCGCTATTTCTCGAAAGTCCAGAGGGGAGAAATACTCACTTTAGGGCTAGGAGTATATTGACACTAATTTGGAGAAATTTCACTTACCTGATCTTGGTAGGATGATGATTCGTCGGCCGAATTTCACGAAACTAACTCCGCAGGAATGCTCCCGACAGCTTAATACTTCACTACCCAAGATTAATTTGAGTTTGGATCGCGTTTAATAGCGTAAATGGAAGAAATTTCATCAAATTACTTCGTCCTCTCTATTTTCTATTTGTTCACTGGAAAATTATGATAATTATCCTAAAAAAAATGAAGTGGGGGTTTATATAGTTGGGGATGGACCTCACCTCCGTGAACACCGGCCAACACAGAGGTGAGCCCTCCGTGACACGTTGGCCATCGCAGAGGGGATCTGCCCAGCCTCCTTTTGTGGTGGTTCAACGTGGCGCTTGTCCGGTCTTTCCCTGGGCCTTTTTCTAGCATATATGGCATCCTAAAACTCTTAACCAACATGTGAATAGACCATCTAAACGTCAAGACTTTACGGGGTGTAACATTTTATTTTTATTAAACTAATTATTGAAAACAAGTTTACCAAACAACATATCTCAGTCGTGATGCCAGAGCACACAGCTCAAACACATGTTGGTGATGTACATCTTGAAGATCTTAATATCCCCCCTCTCAATTTGAGTTGCCTGATGAATTGCTTCCAAGTTTAAATCCGGAGAGAAGCATCATAGTCCATCCAAATGCCAATATAGGAGGAAGTTACACTGCTTCATATGCAAAGGTGTAGGCGACCAGGCAGATGGAATACATCACCATACATGGCTATGTTTGGATCATCTACAGGTATATAAATACTTTATAATATTTTATTATAAAAATAAAAATACTATATAAATTTTTATTTTTTTGTTTATGTATATTTCATTTATTAGAGTTTTAAATATATTCAACAGCAAGTTCACAAGAATGGTACCAACTTTCACCAAAAAAAATATCTTTTTGAGGTGAATTCAATATATGGGTTATGTGATATGAATCTTATTGAAGAATATCTGGAATGGATCCGGGATGGTCTTCTTGCAAGGCATCAACAAAAGTTAGATACAAACCTTTTTTATATTAAGTATATTTTTATATTTTATACATTTTTTCAAATGTTTAATCAATAACTTTTACATCATAAATAGGAAAAACAACAAAGATCGTTTCACGAAGAACAAATCCAAATTAGCCATCTTACTGAATTTTGGAGTTGACACAGTCAGTGATAAAAATTGATTTTACAAGATTTTGTTTGAAGGACAGTTGCTTACTAATTCTGTAAGTTTTTTAGAATTAACTTTATACTTATATATACACATATATACAAATATGTATGAAATTATCAGGTTTACAAATATTTTTATTTTTCTGATTCATATTTGTGTGTTAAATACACATGTTGATGTCATCTTTTACTACTTGCGCAAGAAATGCAAGTACAATCATGTGAATACATACAAATACACAATTGTTGACTGCCTGTTCACAACAAGGATTGCATGGATTTGGGACAAGTATGCTGAAACAGATTTTGCGTCTAGTGCAGCCAAAGAAGAAGATATAGTATGTGAATACATCAATAGATACAGGTTATATGCTACTATACCATGGCACACAGTAGACAATGTATTCATCCCGACCAATGTCAAAGATAAGCTCCATTGGGTCTTGGTTGTTTTATCCGTTAGAGATATATGTATTTATGTTTATGATTCACTCAGATCTGCAGGGCATGATGCTGCTGTCAAAAGTGAAATAGAAAAACTATCACAGCTCCTGCCTATATACCTTTCAACAACAGATTTCTATAAAAAGAAAGGTATAACTAGTTCTACTCATCCCAGGTACAGCATACAGACACCATCAGATGCTTTCGAAGTAATATATGTAGATAATATTCCACAACAACAGAGTGGTAGCATGTAAGTTAAATTATTTTATTATTATTTAATATCTTGAGATTTTAAGCATATACTTTATTTTATTATTTTCAATCATCAATTTTTTTATTAACATAAATATTTTTTTTATTTTTTTTCATTCAGGGATTGTGATATTTTTATGGCTACATATGTCGAGTTTTTAAGTGGTGGTGAAGGGATACCCAACAGTAGCATTGATGCCGAGTTAATGCGCAACAGATATGCTTTGATTATTTGGGATTATGACACGGAGAAGCTTGAAGCTGAGTCCATGAGCGATGACGAGGCACCTCCGAAGAAGATCAGACCAGTTGTAGAATCTAGTAGTAACTATAGAATAGTACTTTCATAGGTTCTAAGTTGATGTTTACCTTTTATGGTTAAAAATATATTCTCTCTTTTTTTTTTGGTTGGTAGTGTATTTATCTGATATCATAGTTGTCACCAAACTCATTTTATTTCTCTATCAATATATATTACAAAATTTATTAGCGAAATACAGTCCTTTATACATGTCTAATCTTCCACATAACAACTTTTTTTAGTTTTTAATTTTTAAACATTTTTGTTTATACATAGAAATACAAACATAGTCATTAATTTACTACATACGAATACAAATATAATGTAGTTTAATGATATATATATATAAAATATATATATACAATAACTACTCAACAAATAGTAAAAGTTTTTAACATCACACTAATTAAAAATGGAATATATATACATAATATATATTAAAATTTTGTAAATTACATTATGAAACATGACTGCTAAACTCAAAAAATGAATTTTGAACCTATCTAAGCTAAAATGATTCTTCACTGCCAAATATAATTTATAGTTACATGATACAATATAAAATATAAATAATAATAATATCATCATTAAATCTGAAGTATAGCACTTGTATCTATCATAAAAAAAACTAATAGAAAAATTTTTAATTTAAAATTTCATCAAAAAAATAAAAAAGACAATTAAGGAACGCGTGGTGCATTCCTACAAGAACGCCTATTGTGTTCATGAAATCCACAAGTACTACAAAACTTTAAATTCTTCTTGCCAAATAACTCTATACATGACTTGTCTCGTTTCTTTTTGGTCTTTCAGGAGGCCTTCGGTACGTAGGTGGCAGCACAATTTCTCTCAAAATTTCTTCAGGTATATTCCAGTCTGCCTTATCAGGAAGAGGGATCAAAGGAAATTCATACATATTCAACAGAGTATATGGCTTAAATAAGTCTGAGCAATATTCGTTTGGTTCCGTATTTTTTGACTTCAACACAACCCATGCATGTGGACACGGTATTTCGTCCACCTGAAACCTCACACAGGTACATATTTTATTCTCAAGATAAATTATAAATCTTTTTTCATCATCATACACAGTGTGTATATAATCAGTGGACGGTACAACCTGTCAACAATGTTAAAAATATAGTAAATATATATTAAAAATTTATTAAAAGATTTGTTATTGATAAAACTTTTTAATTTAATAAAATCTGATCAATATTCGTATTTTATTTTAAAAAAATAAACGTACCTTCGTATATATTTAGCCTCATTAAGAGTTAACAATTGTTGTGCTTTTCCAGTAAGCGGAGTGAATGTGAAATTTGCATTTCTTCTGCTGGTCTAATTCCATCTTGCAACATCAATCTAACTTCCTCAAAAAACTCATAAATTAGCAATTCTCTTACAGATACAAGTGCTGAATTAATCGACTCCACTATATTTGATGTTATTGTCCAACCCTGGTGTACTGGTGCATAAAACCAAGACCACTTCTCGTATCCTGCCAATTCTAGATATTCCTTTACTCTCACATCAACAATCTCAACTTTATCCATCAGTAAATCAAATTCTGTTTTTGTATATGCTTTGGCCATTGTATAAAAAACTTCTGATAATTTCTCATGGGACTTTTGATACTTCTTTTGAACATTATTCCATAAATGCCATATACAAGCGTAATGCTGCACAAAAGTGTACACCTTTGAAACACTCTTGATAATGCTCTCGTTTCTGTTAGACACAATACACATGTTTTCCCGATTACCATAAGCTTCTTTAAATTGTTCAAAGAACCAAGTCCAAGATGCATCATTTTCTGAATCCACTACACCATAAGTAAGAGGTAATATATTTCATGTTCGTTAAACACGATCAATCAAAATACAAATAGAGCATAGTATAAATTGATTTGTGTCGACACTAATGAATACAGATAAATTCATAATTTACATACACAATACCTGCTCCATCAAGAGTACTAGTATATAAAAATATCCCGTTATGTGGTCCTTTAAGATGACTTCCATCGACCACTACGATTGGTCTACAATAATCAAATCCTTTGATAAAAGAAAATAATGCAACAAACAAATAAAAAAATTCATTGTCATGTGTTTTCTTCATCCGTATATGTGATTCAGGATATGTTTTATCCAAAATATATAAATAACCTGACAGCTTATTGTATGACTCAGATGGTTTTCCCCTTAAAGATTTTAAAGACTTTTCCTTACTCGCCAAGCTAACATGTATGTTACATATACACCGAGATCTAGCTTAACATCATCCTTAATATCTTTCGGGGTGTATTTCCTTTTATGATTTGTCATTTTAGGCATCACTATTCCACCAATCAAATTACTTGTTGCTTGCCGCTGAGAGTACACCTTGTCCTTCAAGCTACATGTATGCTCATTGTTGAATTTCCTAATTTTGAACATACCTGAAGTGTTAATCCCGAAAGCCTTCATAAACCACATGCAGTCACTGTCTACACATACAAGAGTATAACTGCAATGAAATTTGTAATCAAATTATTATTATTAGATAAATATTTATAACAATTATTCTTATAAATACATTTGAATAGAAATACATATAATACAAATACAAACACAATAAAATTCAAAAAATAGCAGCAGTACATTTCCATTGAATAATAAAAAAATATAAAATACAATTACATACAAATAGATACAAATACAATTACCTTCTAGCATTTGACTTTTTTGTTCTATATTGAAACCTTTTGACAGTCGCATAGTTTCTCATCACAAATTTTAAAGTTGACTTGTCCTTATATACCTGATCAACAAAAACTTTCTTATGATACTTGTCGGAAATAACATATTTCTCTTCTTTGATACATGGTACACTTGAATCTGCAGTGATAATCGACATCCTGTCATCTGTATCAATTGATTTAACTGATTCTAAATTATCTTCCATATCTTGTTCGAAAACATCAATACACAATGGATACAAGTCAAAATCATTTGTCTCCTTCCTTAATTGAATGTACACTCTAACACCCATGTCATAATGTATTTCCATAGGTGAACATGTCCCTTCAATATTGTATTTTGACTTTATTATTTTCAATTGCAGATCGATCCCAAGCTGAGTAGCAAACGCTTCAACCAATTCATTGAAAGATGAGTATTCTTTAAATACAATTCCATCAACTTTATATTCAACATAGCCATTATCTTCGGTCCATCTACCTGAATGCTTTATCAGTACCGGTATGTTCGCCATTAATATCTATCAATAAAGAAAAAGAGAAAATTAAAAAAAATACATAAATGAATAAATTTCGTTTGACATAATTTATCATGTATTTAAATCACCAACGTATTATAGAAAATTTATAGATAGAAAAATTTTAAATACAAACCCTCAGAGCACTGAACGGTAAATATATATTTTTCTGTATTTGAAAATAAATCAATTCGAATATTTATTTTTTCTTGAATTCAAATTTGTAAGATTTTTTGTAATATTATGATTGATTTTATTTTTTGTTTGGTAAATAAGAATTTTGTCCTTTATTATAATCCTATTATTAATTAAATTTAATAATTATCACTTGAGTGATTTATGGTAACCGAAATTCTAATTGAAATCTAATCCCTAAAATCACTCAAATTTTCAGATTTTGTATTTGTATTTGGTTAGGCTTACTGACGCTAAATACAAAGCATGACACATAAATTATTACCATTTTATGTAAATAATTAAATTATGCTACTTAAAACTAATTTTTTCTAAATTATTGTCATTTTTAAAATTTTCTCATATAAATATTACATCTATTAAAATAAAAAATTACTGTCACATAAAACTTAAAAGAAAAAATTCAAATGCTAAATTTTTTTTGGAAAAGACACTCATCCTCCTCCGTTAAATTGCCAATTCTGCACATTAATTTTTGTGTTTTTAAATTATATTTTTACAATTTGCTCATCCGTTTAGATATAATCTCACTTATAAAAAATTCTGCGTAAATACTGGCTATTATTTTTGCCACCCATTAATTTCACTAAAAACATGTTTGGCCAAATTTTTGAGAGACTAAAAGTGTTTTAATAAGGTATTTGGATAAGTTTTTTTTGGAGAAAATAAGTACTTTTAGGGAGTAGCAGAAGCTAAAAATATAGCTTTTTTCAAATTTTTAAAAAAAGTATTTTTGAGAAAAATACACTTAAAAATACTTTTAAAAGACTTAATCAAACACTAATTACTGCTCAAAAATATTTTTTAAATTTATTAATCAAACATCGCTTGTTTTTCAATAAAAATATTTTTTTAATAAATATTTTTTAAAATAAACTGATTTTAAAAATTTAATCAAAAAAGCTACGAGAAACTAATAATAATGAAAGAGCTTATTGGTCCACATTAGAAAGGGCTAAAGAGAGCTTACTTCTGGTCTGAAGTTTCTCTATCCATTTGAATTGATTTACTTACTGCCCCTATCTTCGAGTATTGCTCGTAATGATCTTATAACAAAAATATTATACTTTTATATAATGTAGTTCGATCGATTATAAAAAAAAATAATTATAATTTAAATATGACATTAGGTTTCTATTGTTATTAAATTATGATTATATTAAGGATAAATTTAAGATTTTTGAATTATTTATAAATACAAAAGGTATTATTATGTCTTAATAAATGAAATATTTTATTTCCCAAGTGAAATATTTAGAGAGAAAAATCAAATATAAGAATGGACATAGCCCCAATCTAAGTGCACTATCTAACAAACATATATTATAACTAGTTAATTTCTTCGCGTTTCGCACGATGTTAAAAAACTTTTTAAAAGTTATAATTTAAATCTTTTTAATTATTTAAATACTAAAATAATCATAAAGTATATTTTTTGATATTTAATATTATTATTAGTTTTTCTTTCAAAAGATAATCTAAATAAATAAATTTATAACTTTAATCCATATGTATTTGCCAAAATAAATTTTCAAAAGTTAAAATAAACATCAAATTAAATCAAAGTGTTCTTTATTTGTTTAAATAAAAAATAAATAAAAATAAGAAAAAGTAACTATAGAGACACAACAACAAAAAATATTGAAATCTTATAAGAGAAACCAACTATAGTCTATATGTACTAAAAATTATTATATATTAAATGACTAATTTAATATTCTTCGTTTAATATTGAATATTTAGTTATTTTAAAAATATATAAATAGTTCTAATCAAGTGATTACTTGCAACATAAATATATCATTAATTAAGATGTAATGTACTTTTCAAAGTGCAATTTTTTAAAATTTTAAAAAATATCAATTGTGCTTTTAAAATCATTCACTTAGAGAACACATGATATTATAATTAAATAAACTTTAAGTCTGAATATTGCAGTAACTCGGTTAGAAGTATCCAATTTAACAAACTTAAAGGACCATGTATGATTAAATATTAAAATAAAAATAAAAATAAATGTATCCTTAAGTTAAAGAGATTATTTGAGGCTAAAACTCATGTATTGATGAATTACTAATAATTTCAAAGGGAATAGTCTATTATTTAAGTGACTTAGTTCGAACCTTAATTTCAACATTTTGAATTTTAATTATTCTATATATATATATATATATTTTTTTTTCTTTATTTTTTTTAAAAAGTCTCGCTAAATAAATTAAAATTTTACGGGAAAATGATTACAATAATTCTTGACAAAATTCTACTCATAAATCTAAAGAAAAGAAAAAATTATTGGCAGAAAAGTTTGTCAATATTCTACTGTACAAAATTTTTTGTATCTTATTATCTTTTTATTTGCGATGGTATTCGAAATGTTATTGTGATTACTTGTCAATTAATATGAGAATTTGATAAGTTATGCGTTGAAGATAGTCATTTTACACAATTGAATTGAATATGGTGTTGATAATTGTGTTCTTAAAAGAAAATTGAATATTTACCTAGACAAAAATGTAAGATATATCGACCTTATAACAATAATAATACAGATAAAGTAATTATCATAAAAAGTACCACTAAAATACGATATTTCTTATAGTGCTTATCTTACATGTAAATTTATGTAAATATTTATAGAGGAACGCAATAAACTATCATAAATTTATACATTAATATTTAAGGATTATGAAAGAGTAAGATATAAGCATTATTTGGATTATTAAAAATATAGAGTTATTAGGATAAAAAGGTGTGAGTTTTGTAGATGAGTTTTTAAATTTTATGATAATTGAAAAAAAGAACTAAAACAAAAAAGAAAAAAAGATGAATATATTTCTTGACCTTTGAAAAGTGTTAACTCATCTGCAAGAATAAATATGACATTCATGCTATAAAGAATTTGTTGAACTTAATTAATCATAAATAAATGTTAGATTAATAAAAAATAATTTTCTTCAATAAAAATTATAAGATTAATATTTTATCATTATTTTATTATGATATAAAAAGTTGTGGGAGTATTGAAAATAAAGACCAATTAAGTTTTACATTAAAAAAGTTTAAGGAAATGACTTTTTAATTTCTTAACATTTCATATTTAAAAAAACGTCTGCCAACAATTAATACAAATAATGATTTCAATTTGAAAGTATATCTAAAAAAAAAATTCTTTTTTACTTATAAAATAAATTTTCAAACTTGAATTTGTTTTCAAGTTGGAATGAAACATTGATACAATGATAAAGTAATATTTCCGGTTAGCATAATCAAGTTTAATTTTAGGTGAAGTGCATATGAAGTTGAGAGCGTACTATAAAAGTTGATGAGCATGTTTGTATATACTATACACTAACAAAGTACTTTGGTATGTAGTTGGACTTTGATTTTTTCATATTGTGTTTGTAATATACTATCTTCTTAATCTTTTTTGTCTTTCTTTTTCATGTTCACATATGTTCATTTTTTAAAATAAAAATTATGACTTGTATGGTTGAAAAAGACAACTGAAAAAGAAAGAGAGAAAATAGTTAGGAAATTGAACCCAAAAATGGTCTTAGAATAAGTATTTAAAAAATTAATAAAATCAAAAACTTATTAAATAAGTTGTTCCATGTTAAGGCATGACATACACAAAAAATAAATTTTGAATGACTACATTATTTATGTTGGGGATATTATATGAAACTTAACTTATACGAAAAAAGATGTTAAAGCACAAATTTCTACACTTTTTGTCATTATACTAACGAAAGAAAGATCTAAATATTGGTAAGGATAGTAAGAGGTCTCTTTACTACAACCAATCAAACAAAAAATTATATAAAATAGGGTTATATAGAATAAAAGCGGAGTTAGGTACAATAGAATAGAGAAAAATATTAAAATACGACATAGACAGTAACTTCCATATTAATATTATCTTTTTAATTTTTTGAAAAGTAGACTATAAAATAAAATCCATTTGTATCAGAATGTTAATTTCTATAAGACACTTCTAAAATTTAAATATTTTAATTTTGACTGGACATCAAACGTCAGAAATAAGTTTTCACAAAATTTTCTTGCTCTTCTGGAGATGGAAGTTGCGGCGACTGCATCTCACACATACCTGTGTGTCTTGTTCCTCCTCTTCCTGAAACTTTCTGTTCCCTTCCCCATTACAGTGCAGATACAGAAACCCTAGCGTCTTCTTTGTCAATATTATCTATATGTTTTAATAGATATGAAATTATATTCATCTCAAAAATATTCTACCAACAAACTATAACAATGTGAATATGAGAATAATCTTTGCTTTACAATTTATTTATATAGATATACATGGAGAAAACATTATAATTATCATAAAGTTTATAAATTAAATATTTGGAGGTTAAGAAATGAGAGGTTTGTGAGTTATTGAGATTATTAAAGATATAGGTATGAAAATAAAGAGGTGTGAGTTATGAAATGAAATTTCAGCAAATATTTTAATAGAAATATAAGAGAAAAAGGTCAAAAAAATGAGAAAAAAGATAAATACAAATCCTAGCCTATGAGAGGTGCCACCTCACTTTTCTATTACTTTACTTTATAATATATATAGATTGATTCCTATAATATTATATATACTAAAAGCTAAATTGCATAAAAATAAATATTATTAGATCATTAAATATTTCATAAAGAATTAATCAGATGATGATGAATAAGTAAACCTATTTATTATTTGAAGGGTATATTAATCTCTCAATGTTTGGAGGTTATTTTAGTATTTTATCTTTTCACTTTTTGTCTTCCCACTTATATAGTAATATTATAATAATACTAATAATAATAATAATAATAATAATAATAATAATAATAATAATAATAATAATAATAATTTTTATTTATTTATTTATTTATTATTATTTATTATTTGCATTTATTCTTATTCTTATTCTTATTCTTATTTATTATTCTTATTCTTATTTATTAGTTTTATTTATTTATTTATTTAAATTTTTCACTTTTTGGCTTCTCACTTATATAGTAATAAATATATAATTATGATATGATATAATAAAGTATTAATATTTAATTATATGTTTAATTAAATTTTAATTTAGTGAAGGGGCAAAATGGTAATCTAAATTTTCACTTTTTGGCTTCCCACTTATATAATAATATGATATGATGATGTTATATATTATATTTATTTTTATTTTATTTATTTATTTTTTAGTGGAGGGTTAAAATGGTAATGCAACTCTGAAGTTAGGAATTTTTCACTTTTATTATATTTTAATTTAATTTATTTTTATTATTATTTATTTATTTTATATAGTGGAGCTAATTTAATGACATAACATTAAATGACATTAATTAAATAAATAAAATAAAAAAATAATTTTAAAATAGAAGAAAAATTCAAAAAAAATAAAAAAAAGAAAAATAGGAATAGAGACCTTAGAAGCATGCCACATCGCCATGCCTCTAAGTATCCTATATATATATTGATTACTACTTAATATAAGGAAGAATACGTAAATCTTGTCCGTCTCTATTGCCTTTGCCTATTCCCATTTTTACCCACAGTCTTTTTCTTTAAGTTCATTTAACGTCGGTCTTCTCTGCCATCGATACATTGACATTGTAGTTCAAAATAAATAGTTTTTACATATTAGCTGTTGGGATGGACATAATCAGAGTGTCATGCGGAAGCTAATAATTATAAAATTTTGATAATGATAAATTAAATGACAAAGAAAATTATAAAAAAGACTTTATAATATGTGTTTGATCAATTGACCTACATATAAAAAGTTATTAATATAAAAATATTCTAAAGATATTGAGAAAATAAATCTCTCTCTAAACAAAATTCTCTAAACGACTATATTGTGGATGTTATTGTGTTATGTACGAGAAGAAGAAATCTTCTATTTATAGAAGTGTAAATCTTCTCCTCTAAGAAAAAGGATAGCTATACTAGAATCCTTTTCCACAAAAAAACCTTATCTACCAAGAAAAATATTTTTGAAGAAAAACACAATTATGATGCAGAATCCAACTAAGATAGAAATTCAGGACAAATCCTAACAAATCTCCCCTTGGCCTGAATTTTCTGAAAAAATAATAATCTTCATATATCACTACTACTTACCATGTTTAAAATTTTGATATGTGTTTAAAATTAGAGTCTTGTGGTTCAAAGTAAGCACGAATTGAAATTGAAGTCCTGTGAATTACAAATGAGCACGAGTTGAAAGTGAAACTCATGTATTAAAAGTAAGCATGAGTTGAAATTGGAGCCCAAACGTTAAAAGTGAGCTAGGGGTTAAAATTTGGAGCTCATGCATTAAAGTAAGCATGTGTTAAAAAATGATTTGGGTTTTAAAGATGAAGCAACAGGATAGTTGAAACTTTATTTCCACATGTAGTACTTCAGACCTTTTCTTTTCTTGATAAAAATCGCATTATCGTCAAATTAGTTGCAACTTGATTTGTGGCCACCTTGAATCTGTCTTCAACCTTGACGAACTGTTGGCTGAACCATTGACTTAACCATTGAAGAATCATTGACTCTAATTACAATTTATTGGGATTGAAATAATCAGAGTGTAATGTAGAAGCTAATAATTGGAACTCTTGATGGATGATAAATCAGATGACAAAGAAAACTATGAAAAAGACTTTATAATATGTGTTTGGTCTATTGACCTACATATCAAAAATTATTAATATAAGAATATTCTAAAGCTATTGAGAGAATAAATCTCTCTCTAAACAAAATTCTCTAAATGACTATATTGTGATTGTTATTGTGTTATGTATGAGAAGAAGAGATCTTCTATTTATAGAAGTGTAAATTTTCTCCTCTAAGATAAAGAAATATAGCTATCATAGAGTCTTTTTCCACAAAGAATCTTATCTATCAAGAAAAATTTTTAGTACACAATTATGATGCAGAATCCAACTAAGATATAAATTCAGGACAAATCCTAACATTAACAACATATTAATAGCCTTTTTAAATTTTGTTTTTTAACTCTTTTTAAATAAGTAAATTTGATACATAATCAAAAGATCAGATTAAATTGATACTATTTAATTCCGGGTAATTTAATGAAAATAAATTTTTTAAGTAAGTAAATTATTAAAGAGTTTGATCAAATTAAAAATATCATATGGAGTATTAGATTACCCTTTATATTATTCGTCATTAACTCATTATACATGGTAAAATTTAGGCAACTTTGGAGCGACATTTTTCTTCCAACTGTATCTTTTATTGGATTTTATTAATTACTTTTCCTTTATTTTAATTTATGTGGCACTTCTTATTTTTGAGAGTCAATTCAACTAAATTTTGAAGATAAATTAAATTAGATAAACTTAAATATTTTAAATTAAAATATAGATATTTAAAAACTATATAAAAAATACGTACTACAAATTTCAATTTTAATTGAAAATTAAGTTTTTTCAAGCATGGACTATATATGAGAACTAAATTGATTCTTGATCTTCATAAGATCTAATGAATTTAGTGTTATTCCTTAATTTCATTTGAAATTTAGCTTAGATCACCACATTTGACCAGTATAAACTCTTGCAGCATGAAATATCATGAGTAAAATTAAAAAAAAAAAAACTACAAGAAAATCTATTTCATCACAAATTCATAAAAATACCAAAAATTTTAATTTTGTGATTTTGGTTTGAGTTATAATTACTTTACATAATTTAATTTATGTTACTTTACAAAATGTTAAGTCGTTTGTGTTCCTTTGAGATTTGATGATTCTGCTGTCAAACTTTCTATCCAATTAGATGATTAAGAAACTTTAATAATTATGAAGATTTATCAACAAATACATATATGACGTGTCTTTGAATTATATTAATTACGATAAGAAATTATGATAAAAATCATACTTGTTTAATTAAAATATTACATATTTTGAGTTGCCCGAGCCTCATGCGACAAGTTTTCTTAATGTGCAACATCATCCAACTTAAACTACTATTAGTTAACATCTTCGAATTCATAAGTTGTCAGATTTTTCATCCCCAACTTCAACTACTTCATTTTGCTCCATATCTTCTGCATAGATTATAGACTATAAGAAAGTAGTATCATATAAAATAGAACGGGAGAATGAAGAATTTATCACTGCATTAAGAAAAATCAAACATTTTTTTGGCATAGTGAAACATGAGGGTTATGTACGACAATGCATATTATTAGTATACTATTAATCAAGTCGTTGAAAATTTTGTCATTGTGGATTTACATAACTTATAATATTCTATAGAATAATATTTTTTCTGTTTTAATTTATGTAATGTATTTTTTTTTATTTGTCTAAAAAATGAATGATATATTTTTATATTTAAAATTAAGTTTAATTTTTCTTTAATTTAATCCTTAATGAGATGATTTATGACCGGATAGATATTTATGTTTAATTTTAGTCCATAAATTTTAGAATTCTTTCATTTTTAAATTCAGAATTGTTGGAATTGAAGGATTTGATATTGATAATCATGTAGCCAAGGTTACCTCTCAAGCTCTCACAGCCATGACAATGACAATGTCAAACGAAAATTAGATACAAACGAGGCCTCAACTCTCGACTATATCAATATATACGAGACTTAATCTTGTCCATTTAACCTCATTTGAGTGATCTGATTTATATACACATGAAAAGAGACACGCAAAGGAAAGAAACAACTAATGAAAAATAAATAGCTTATGTTACACCCCGTAAGTTGTGATTGATTAGCTAACGTGTGCATGTGTTTGTGGAGAGTGTTTAGAGCACGATACGTGCGGGAGAAGGCCCGAAAAGGGAGCACACGAGCGCATCGTTGAGTTAGTGGGAGACTGAAGCTAGAGGCAGGGCGCAAGGAGTGCCGCGTCTCGCCCTTTTTCCCGGCGTCTTGAGCGGCGCGGCGCTCCCGTGTGCCTGCGTGTTGGGCGGCGTGCCGATACACACACCTCCTTAGTTTAAGTTGGTTTCATTTAAACATTTCCCTAAATTGAGAGCTTGGTTGAGGTGACAAGTTCACGAGGATTTCTAATTTTAGAGGCCGAATTACGCCGCTAAATCACCTCCAAACGTCAATTCTTCTTAGGTAATGATTCCTAGACCTATGAAGAACGTATCTGCGGAGTTGAATCTTTGAAATTAGCCTGGTTTGATGGAGTCCTTCCGCGTAGAAGTTGTGGAAATCACTTTTAATTAAGTCTTGACCATCTACAAGTGATAGGTAAGTGTTTCTACCTTTCAAATTCTCTGGAATTAGTAGGTTCCTGCTGAATTGAACTCGTTTTGACTTATTATTGTTATGTTTTGTGGGCTATGGCTGTAGGCCTAACTCTTGAATTAGGAAGCCCTATTTTCCTGATGTGTAAGTTGGGATATGGAGGAATTATGAGTTCTAAATCGAAGCAGGATTGATTGAACGGAATTCCGTAATCGAGATATGTTAAGGCTAATTTTTTTTAGCAAGTATTCTCGTTGTATAGTTGATACGACTTGTACCTCTGTAGTAGTTCCTGATTATATATGTTGTGATTAGATGCTACAAGGTGAATTGAGATTGCATCATAGTATCCTTTGTCGGGAAAGAGTATATCAAGTGTAACTAACACTAGAGCGTCACAGAGATTTCCCTGTTCACTTGTTTACCGTTTAGAGGGATTCTGATGTCTTACTATCATACCAATGCCTTAGAAGCTTGTAGTTAGCTGTTGGGTATAACTTGGTAAGGTTGGATAGCATAGGGCTCAACTGGGTGATATAACTTTCTGTTTGATGCCTATATAGACAGCAAAGCTCGCCTATAGACCATTGGCGTACCTTGATGCCTCAAGGGCCAAAATCTTGATAGGGTGGTCCTACCTTTGAGTCAATGGCACCAGGGTTGCCTAATAAACTGAGCGATAGCTTGCCATATGATTGGCTATTGTTAGTGACCGTTGGTTTCTACCGACTTATTGCTTGTCGTATAGGTGGCCCAGGAAGCCACCCCAGTTGTTAGAAGTCTGAGATACTAAGTGATACCCTAAGGAGGGATCTTGTTAGTGGTTAGACGTGGGGACAAAATCCCTGGCTACTCTTGCAGATGCCCACGTACATGTTGTCGTGAAGGGCTAAATCTAGATATATCTGCCTACGGGGCTATGAGTTGCTCACAGGAGCTATATGCTATCTAGACAGACCAGGTTGATGATTAGGGGACTAGAACCTTATTATCACAACATTACTTTTAGGCTAAGAATTGTAATAAGCTGCCTGTGGGAAGTTAGCTCTGACTGCTTAGGAACATATCCGGTTAGTAGCAGCCCTGTAGTTGTTCCAGATAAAGGAACCATGTAGATGGTCACTTATGACCTTGAAGTTCGCTTATGAACTACCATTGTCCTAGTATGGCCTTTATAGTATCGTTTAGGTCACCCCAGACCTCTCCCCTATCTGTCCAAGCCGACTTAGGTTGTAATCATTGTCATGACCACCTGGTCAGGTGTAGGCACACGGGATGTGCCTGTTGGCAGCTATATAGACTATTTTAGGGGCGAGTAGCGGTTGCGTTAGGCCCAAGGGGCTAGGTACACCTATTGAGCGATGTGTATATATATAAGTTAGGCCTACAAAATGTTATTCAGGTTGCTCGAGAAGTGAGCTATAATCATAAGGTTCTTAAGGGGCTATACTATGCTTACAGAGCTATACAGAGTCGTGAGCGACTATATTGAAGCCTGCAGAGCCATTTGAAGTTTGGTGCCCTTACCAGCTTCCCCTATGCCTGAGTGGCATCACTAACCCTCAGTAAAGCCTTGTGTGCTCAGAGTGCAGTTACAGCAGACCAGAGGGCTCAAATACAGTTACAGGAGCCCAGAAGGCTCAGTCATAGTTCTAGAGGTCGGTTATACCTTAGTTACAAGTTGTCTATGAGTCCACGATGAGTGCAGATAGAAGGAATATATGAATTGCTTGTAATTGCCGGGCTTATGCGGGCCCAGATAGGTTATCTTTATATTGCTCAACAGATCGGTCAACTCATTTTTTTTATAGTTTCCATCTTGTAGAGGTTTGCCTGTCTTTTGTTATATAAATTTTGGGTAGGCCAGGGCCCTATCCCGACCAATATTTCACTCTTAAAGGCTTGCACACTACAGTTTATTGTTAGTGGTGTGTGGTTGACCGTGTGGAGCCTATATGTGTTGTGATTTGAGTGTTGGCCGCATGGGATCTAGTTATGCTACTTGTTAGACAGTATGGTGGTTTTGTCGGCCCGTATAGAATGATATTGATAATGGACCTGTTGGGTTAGCTGTTTTTGCGAAGATTTATTTTGCGGCCTTGTCGACCTGAGGTTTTGTATACAACCTAGATATAGTCACTTCTTTTCTTGTTATGTGCTGTGGGCATGCACTTCAGCTAGGTCAGCTCAGAGTCCAGTGTGGCGCCAGGCGCTAGTTATGCCTCCCAAGGTGGGGCATGACAAACTTGGTATCAGAGAAACATTGTATCCTAGGGAGTCTGCAAGCCGTGTCTAGTAGATTTTTGTTTATAAATGTGTTGTGCACCACATTTTATAATCATGGAGCTACGAGGCATGATAATATGATTACCCATCTTTCTTCTCAGATCGTGCTATAGAGCCGAGTTGTATAGGGTTGAATCCCTAAGCTTTCATCGTTATGAATGTCTACAGTAATGTCTGGGATGAGACAGACTATAGCCAGCTGTGAGTTAGATACAACAGTAGGAGAGGATACCAATAAGATTCCACAGTTGGGGACAGTCTGGCCTAAGGGCGAAAGGGAGACATCTTCTCAATTTCCCCAGCATTTCCCCGAGCACCAGGAACCTCATAGGGTAACAAATATTCTAGCACCGTTCCCTGTTCCTCCTACACCCTCGGATCAGGATGTCAGGAGTGTAGTGCATATGTTGTCTTATTTAGTAGCTACTCAGTATCGGACAAGGATAACAACTAATGTTGGATTACCTGAAAGGTACGAAGGATTGTGAAATTGTGAGATTTTTATCTCCAACCCTTTATAGTTTGTTGAGTTTCTTAGCTTAGCCCTACTATGGAATGATATGGTTATTTTCCGCCTCTTAGCCCTTTTTCAGTATAGAAGAGAGTGTAAGTATTGACGCTATATTGTCAAGAGTATATAGTAAAGGAGGGTTAGACCCGTTGATCCATGGGGGTTGTTATAAAAGTGGTCAAGACCCCTAGCACTTAAATAAGCCACCTAGACCTTTACTACAATAAAATCAGGATAGCAGGTAAGATTCCTAGGAGCAGCCAAGTACGTGTGAGGGTCCATAAGCAATAAGACTCCCAGTAGCAAAGCTCAGGTCAGAAATAGACTAATCCCATTGCAGGGTGTTGATGGAGGTAGGGGATACTTGGAGAATAATGGCTGTGGCCCCCCCAGCTTGTAATGTTAAAAGGCAGAGAGGTTATATGATGGGAACCAGCTCGAGTGCGGGTCAGGACGATATAGATTAGTAGACTTGGCCAGTAGTATCCTTGCCAGTACGATATATGGGGCACGAACCCCGGACTTCAACTTATAAGAGGTAAGGGCAAGACTTGAGTATCTAGCTTTGGAGGAGAAAAGAACCATACCTAGGCTGTAGCAGGCTGATAGAGCTTGAAATTTCCACTGAATGTCGAGAAATAAGCATCAAGTTGACACTTAGAGGATAGTCAGATTGTAACCTAGAATACTATAATATCACCTCTAGTTGTGGAGGTAGAGGAGTGAAGACACGGAGACACTAGCCTAGTACAATCTAGAGACAAGTCCTAGCAGGAGGAGTCATCGGCCTTTGAGATAGCAGGGGGCGGAGTCTTGACACCCAGAGGTCGACTCTGCGTTTCAAATGTGGCAGGGCTTAGTTAGTAAAATGTGACAAAGGTACACTATGTCCATTATTCCCTCCACCCAGGTTCGACGAAAGCGCATCAGACTATGAAAGAGAGCTATTGGTGGTATGGGAAGAAGAAAGATGTTGTTGAGTTATAGCACAGTACCCTAATTGCCAGCAAGTAAAGGCTGAACATCAGGGACCTGGTGGGCTAATTTAGGAGATAGTCGCGCCTGCTTGAAAGGGGGAAGCAGTCAATATGAATTTAGTTATAGGTTTACCTCGTACCAGGTGTAAATTTGACCCCACTTGGGTCATTATTGAAAGGCTAATGAGGTCAGCCCATTTCTTGCTGATTGGAACTACGTTTTTAGCTGAATATTATATTGGGTTGTGTATTAAAAAGATAGTCCGGCTACATAGTATCCCAGTGTCTATTAGTTCCGACAGAAGGGCACGATTCACAGCTAGGTTTTGGAAATGGTGTCAGAAAGGATTGGGGCACAGATTAAATTGAGTACAGCTTCTCATTCCTAGACAGATGGCCAAGTTGAGTGCACATTTCAGATGCTCGAAGATATGTACAGGCGTGTGTGCTAGACTTCAAGGAAGTGGAGATGACCATCTACCTCTTATGGAGTTTGTATATAATAATAGTCACGATTCTACTATTAAAATGGTGCCTTGTGAGGCTTTATAGGGGCAGAAATGCAGGTCCCCCATAGGATGGTTCGAAGTGGGTGAATCAGGGTTAATCGGACCTGACATGATGAACCAATCACAAGAGAAGGTTAAACTCATCAGAGAATGTTTACTGACAGCTCAGAGTCGTCAAAAATCCTATTATGATGTACGACGTAGGGACTTAGAGATTGATGTGATGACTGGGTACCCTTGAAAATTTTGTCAATAAAGGGCGTTATGAGATTTGGCAAGAAGGGAAAGCTTAGACCTAGATCAATTTGGGACTATACCGGATCCTCCAAAAAATAGACCAAGAGGCCTATAAATTAGAGTTGCCTTCGAGGATAGAATCTGTTCATGTATCGATGTTATGCAAGAACATATGAGACCCTTCTCAGATTGACCCAGAAAAGGATGTTCAGGTTATAGAAGAGCTATCTTACGAGGAAAATCCAATAACAATATTAGATTGGCAGGCCTGCTGACTGGGGATCAAATATGTAGCTTCAATTAAAATTTTATGAAGAAATCGAAATATAAAAGAGATGACTTGGGAAATTAGGGACAACATGAGGTCTAGATATCCTTACTTGTTTCAGACCCTATAATGATAGCATACAGACTTAGATAAGTTGTAGTTGAGATAAGATAATCCTCAGGTGTTGTATTATTGCTTTTGCCACTATTGTTGTCAGTTGCTCTCTTATTTGTTGTGAAGTTATGTATTCAGTTGTTGTAACGTCCTGTGAGGCGCTTGTATTGGAATTTTCTGTGTTTTAGGTTTTCAGATAGTCCATATTACAGAGAAAACTCTGCCCAAATTTTTGGGGCAAAGCTTAAGGAACAGTATCTCCTGAGGTTAGCTTACATTCGAGGACGAATGTTCCTAGGGGAGGATGATGTTATACCCCGTAAGTTGTGATTGACTAGCTGACATGTGCATGTGTTTGTGGCGAGTGTTTAGAACATGGTACGTTTGGGAGAAGGCCCGAAAGGGGAGCACACGACCGCATCATTGAGCTAGTGAGAGGCCAAAGCCAGAGGCGGAGTGCAAGGAGCACCGCGTCGCGCCCCTTCCCCTGGCGCCTTGAGCGTCTCATCGCGCCGCGACTTCCCTCCACCGCCTCAATACATATATATATATATACCTCCTTAGTTCAAGTTGTTTAATTTAAACATTTCCCTAAATTGAGAGCTCGGTTGAGGCAACAAGTTCACGAGGATTTCTACTTTTAGAGGCCGAATTACGCCATTAAATCACCTCAAATGTCAATTCTTCTTATATAATGATTCCTAGGCCTACGAAGAACGTATCTACAGAGTTGAATCTTTGAAATTGACCCGATTTGACGGGGTTCCGCTCAGTAGAAGTTGTATAAATCACTTCTAATCAAGTCCTAACTATTTACAAATTGATAGGTAAGTATTTCTACCTTCTAAATTCTCTGGAATTCGTAGGTTCCTGCCGAATTGAACTCGTTTTGACTTATTATTTTTTTGTTTTGTGGGCTATGGCTGTAGGCCTAACTCATGAATTAGGAAGCTCTATTACCTGATGTGTATGCTGGGATATGAAGGAATTACGAGTTCTAAATCGAAGCAGGGTTGATTGAACGGAATTCAAAAATCGAGGTATGTTAAGGATAATCTTTTTCGGCAAGTATTCTCATCGTATAGTTGATAAGACTTGTACCTCTATAGTCTCGCACCCAATTTTTCTTGCGAAAAGCGGGTCAGGACATGTGACAACTCTTTTAGGATTATTTAAAATGAAGAGTCACCACCTAACGAATTAAGGTGCGTTAAGGCACCAAACTAAACTAATTACACAGAAAACCCTGTTTAATTAGCCTATGCCGCCATAGATCAGGTAAGGGTTTAAGTTACCTCGAAAGAAAGGTGTTAGACACCTTTCGAGGTCCACAACTGTGGGTCCCTTCCGGATTCATTACAATATGGGAAAATTAGGTGATAAAGAAAATCAAGTATCTTACTAAAGGCTAGTATGGCTAAGTAATTACACAAAATATTAAAGCAAAAGGGAATATTGAAGAGAAAAAAATTATATTAAATTACTCATGACAATTAAGTGTCCAAGTAAATAAACTTATTGCAAAAGTTAAGTTAAACATAAATGATATTATTTATTAACTACGTGATAAAATATGATTAGGTTATTTACTAATCAGACATATAAATGTTATTTTAAGACAAATGAATATTTCAACTTAAATTAAATTAATATAAAACTTAAGTGATAAAGCAATTAGGTTTGTAAACTTATTTATTACATACTATACCAAAGACACTTGCTAATTAAAAAAAAAGTTTTAGACTAGCAAGGAGAAAGAGGTTAAACAATATAAAAATATAACAACAAAAATTGTATTCATAACAACAAAATCATATATATAAATCTAACAACCCAAAGAGAAAAGACGTTATAAATTAATGAATGCCAAATAAACTCATAACAACCTAAAACGCATTTAATATGTTAAACAATACATAATAGAAACTTTGAGAGTTTAAAAATGTTTGTTGCTTTATGAGGATGATAATACGATATTGTGAATCGTGATTCTCGACCTTAGCAACAGATTGATTGGAGGTCAGTCTTAAGTTGAAAAATAATATAATAATATATTTCTAAACAAAGATTTAAATTTTAAATATAAGCACATAAGATATTTACATATAAATACACATAAATTCTTTTAAAAACCTTGGATTGATGTTACGTTTGGGGAATGGGTCGGCTTAGTTTAAAATTTTGGAATTAGACCTCGTAATTCCTTTACTTTTCCATTAACTATATGTTAAGGATATTATTAATATATAAAATGCATTGTATATTTTCATTTTAAAAGAGGGAATAGGCAATAATTTTGATCAAAATGTAATAAAATGATTTTGTAAAAAATGCAAATTTGAAAAAAGATTAAAAGAAAGAAAAATCTAAAAAAGCAACATATAAATCCCCCGCCCCTTAAAACATCCCCCTTTTCACTATTATTAGTGTTTATTACAGTATTACAACTTGCAAAATAAATACATAAAAATAAAGATACATGAGAAGTACACGACATTAATTTTAACTACTTTCACAGTCGTTCCATCTCTTTTTTTTGTCAAACCCCAAACCCAAGGAAAATCTTCAATATTGAACCAAACTCCTTCAAATGGATTGCTATTAAATAATAAAATAAAACACAACAAGCAAGTAGACTAACCAGTTAGGGAGGACTAGGGAGAGTCTTGAAAACAAAACAATACTTTAAAGTGCTAAAAGAAAAAAATTATATTGCTAGACGGAAGAACCATTCGAAATGTTTGCTAAGCAAAAATAATGTTTTGAGTGTTATCTTCCCAAAGAGTAGCAATTTTTCCCCCGTCCCTCATAAGAAAAGATAGGGCATGATTATATATTAGAAGAATATAACCCATCAGATGATAAAAGAGGAAGGGAAATGTTTCAGAAAATCAATTAGGAGATATTATTAAACTCAAGATATATGGAAAAATTCGACTTTACCATAATTATATAAGTACTAAATCGACTAAGGAAAGAAAAGAATCTGTCATATTTCTTCACCAACTTATATGAAATTGACTATGTGTAGCACTAATCAAGAGTTCCCGTAAATAAACATATGCTACAACTATTTCAAAATAGTTAAGAAAGGGAATCAATCACAAATGTATTACGTGCATAGATTTCTATGTTTGAAATATAGCAGGCTGTCCACCTTATCAAACAAATCATTCAATATAAAGGTTTCAAATTATCATAAATTGGCATACATGGAGGCTGCCATAATTTACGTGAAATAATAAGTCACAGCTACCATAATTAACACATAGGGCATGCTAGGTGCTATAACATAAATGCAAATTAAATTAGCTATAATCAACAAATTAACATATGGAAAGAAAAATGTATGAAATCAATTAAGAGTTAACCAAACAAATTTATTTGAGGATCCTACGGGGTATAAGGTACGAACATCAATTTACTGTCAAGCATATTAGCTAGGGATATAGTCATCTATCAGTCAAATATTTACCCTAACATGTGTAAAACAGTATGGCTGTCAAATATGACAGAAGTGAAAACTCACATGTAATAACCTGTCATGAATTAAAGATAGAAGGAAGGAAATCAATTGACGACTTGCTGAATAGAATAAGAAAGTTACATACTTTAAATGTCGGTTATACAAACATATAATCATTATATACAGGTTGTCATGAATTTAAATTTTGGGGGAGGAAGGGAACATATTTGCTCAGAGACACCAAGCATACTAGTACAATATTTCATCAAACGATCGAATACACCAGAGGAAACATATTTCATAGAAGAAGACGTCAGGTTTAAGACATAAAAAGAAGACATATCAAAATAAAAAATTATATAGTTAAGGGATAATCAAAACCAAGATGCTAATTTAGTAATCATAGAGCCAAAATTTTAGAATTTCTATGCTAATGTGAGGCTACAAACAAACAAACAATTAAGAATTTTAAATAGCAATTGAAAAATGCTAAATCTTAACTAATATGTTAGATTTAGGAAGGTTAGGAGAAGAAAGAAATGAATTCTAGTTAGAAAATTATACCGAGGACATATTATACCCCGGGAACCCAAGGATTAGATTCGGGAGTCAAATCGGTGAAAAGCTGGAATTTCGCACCAGGTCACATGATGAATCGTGAAGAGGCTCGTGAGGAGTGACCATGAGTTGTGAAGTGACTCGTTGTCCAGCAGGGTTGGCAGGGTGTGTTGAGAAGACCACGAGTCGTGGTCAGGCTACACGACCCATGAGGTCGCCCGTGGCTTGGACTGGATGTTTGGGCAGTGTCGCGCCCCATTTTCCTCGCGGAAAGTGGGATTCGACACGTGACAACTCTTTAGGGTTTATTAAATTGAAAAGTCGCCACCCAACGGATTAAGGTGCGTTAGGGCACCGTTCTAAACTAAAGGTCTATTTTATCACCTAAGTCACCAGAGTCGGGCAAGGGCTTAAATAACCTCAAAAGGAAGGTGTTAGGCACCTTTCGAGGTCCATAAAGGTGGTTTCCGGCCGGATTCATTAATGTGGGGAATTAACTAGGCGAACAAATAAAACTAATTTTAACCTATATTATTTGTATTTAAAACGATTGATAAAATAAATAAATAATGAAGAATTAGACTTGTTAGACAAGCGAGAAGAAAGAATTTGGACAATTTGAATTTTTTGAAAAAAAGTAATTTTTTTTCATCGTTAATATATACAACAAATGTTGCAAATCAAATAAACAAAATAGTGTAACATAATCAAGGACAAAGCAAAAAAGTTTCACGAAATACAACCAAACAAATATTTATTTAATTATGGGGCCGAACCTCGGTGAGGCGCCTACGTATCCCTTAAGGGAATCAGGCCAAACGTAGTTCTACATTTAAAGGGGGGGGGGTTATTTTAACCTAATGGAATCACCCCATGCAACTTAAATACTACTTCGCAACCATTTGGATTGCTCGTATTATTCAGCGAGCGCGGACCATCATATTCCGTCTACCCACCTAATTGATTAGTTATTAACTTAAGCGATCTAGGTGACAAAACTAACATCCTAGTATTTTGCCTATCCGTCCCAAACTTAATATCCAAGAAGCGTTAGACAACTATTTGGATTTGGGGTCTAGAGTTCTTAGGGCTTTTAAAAGGTGAATTAATGGAAATAAAAAATTAAACGGATAGCAAGTGTGGGTTTCAATTAAGCCTCTGGATTAAACCTAAACGCATGATTTCTACAATGGACGCACATAGAAACTATAAGCATGATCCTTAATGCAGGAAAAAACCAGACTTCACATATGAAACCAAAATTTAGAAGGATGCCATAGTGAGTAGTTTAAACAAAATCGTCAACTTAGCCTATAGGCATAATTTCTAGGTTGAAAGGGAAAAACTAGTAAGCTAATTATTAAACGCGTATGCGCACATCGGGATTTATTGATTATGTCAACACAACTCACGCAGATACGCGAAACCTTTATGACTTTATCAAAATTGTTTTGGGGTCCTAAACGTACTTCGAATTATTCCATATTAGCATGCTTACAAATCTCAAAGTACTACGAACTCAGATAGTTAAAAAAATTAAAATCATATAACTATCAGATATAACAAATTTAAAACACTGGTGCTTTGGCAGAAACTGTTAAGTAAAAGAAACACAAACCTTATTTATACAAAATAGCCTCCTAACAATTAGTATATTAAAATCTATTAATCCTATGAGCATGATATTTAGTATGTTATCAATATTCAGGTATCAGAATCTGCTTACAGGAAGCACATAAAATCAATCGTTAAACTATTCAAACATACCGACATATACCGAAATAGTTTCTATAGGCAAGTTTACTAACGATGCTTCAATTAATTTATTATAGCACCTATAGACATGATTTCTATTCGCTACATACGTTGTGAAAATCCTATAGGTATGTTTTTTAGATTAGCAATCAAAACAGTAAGGAAAAAGCATACAATACCCACCCCCGGACCCCTTTCACTATCTATTATTGTCTTACTGTTATTGCAGAATTGAAAAACTATAATGAATTAAATACAAAACAGAAATAAAAATAAATTCGAAGTCCATCCTGCCCCGGGCGACTCTTTATCCCCAAAGGAATGACCTGTTGACAAACAAGACAACAAATGCACGAATACAAACGTATATTTGAAATCTACAAATTTGCAAATTATTTGATTTTTACAGAGTACTCATGCAAGCAAATTGAATTGTAAGAATTCAAGCACACATTATGAGACCCAAGAACACTCAAAATTTTAAAAGATTTTATTGTAACGTGATGCAATTGCGAATTTACACATCTTATTATGTGAAAATAGTAAGGATAAATAACTAACCGGTTAACCAGATAAGGAATATAGCAACAACCAATAACTTTGAAGGGTTTGGCCAATAAATTGAGACCCGATCTTCAACACGTCAAGATCACAAGAACCTCGTGGGTCCCGAGCAGTGCTCGTGTTGAAGTGGGAGGGAAAGCGATTATTTTAAAGGAATAGAACAATAGAGTATTCAATTTTTTCACAATGTTCGAATGCCTTCAAAAGAAAAGGGGAGGATGAATATATATTGCTAGAGGGGTAAAGGGAAAGGAAAAATTCAGCATTCAATTAAAAGAAAATTTCCTTAATTGAAGAAATCAAAAAGTTAGGACTAATTAAACCTTTTTCCATAAATAAATATATATTCGGACTATCCGAATAATTGAAGGGAGTAAAAAGAATTGATTATGACCAGATCAAAGCAAAGAATCAGCCAAGAGTAATTATTCCCTAAAAAATATCAAATCACTACAGTGTCAAATCAATAATTAGTAGTATTAAATCGATTAAGGAAAGAACTAAGCAATCAAATGGGTTTTCCTTGGATACAATCAATTAGGAGAACAATATATATATATATATATATATATATATATATATATATATATATATATATATATATATATATATATATATTCTTATATATAGATGAAATAGAAAGGAAAATAATATATATTACTTATATATATATATATACATATATATATATATATTATACATATATTACTTATATATACATATCTATTATATATATATATATATATATATATATATATATTTATTATATATTATTATATATAAATGAAACAGAAAGGAAAAAACAGTATATATTATATATATGTATATCTATTATGTATTATTTTATATATATACATATTTATTATATATACATTAGTTATATATATACTTATTATATATTTATTATATACATATATACATAAATAAAACAAAGGAGAAGAAGAAAAATAAATAAATAAAAATAAAAATAAAATAAAAATTTATGGACAGATCTTCGCAGATCTGTCCAGATCCGTCGGCTGGGAGGTGTTGTCCGGTGGCTGTTTGTGGTGGGTTTCGGGTGAAAAGAAGGAGAAGAGAAGAGAGGAAGGAGATCTGGTGGCTGTCCGGTGGGAGGTGGTTTTTCGATCGGCCGCGAGGGAGAAGAAGAGAGGGGAAAGGGACAGCGGCGGTGGTAGATGCTTTGGTGTTGTTCGGGTGAGGGGAAAGGTGAGGGAAGAAGGGAGAGAAGAAGGGGAAAGAGGAAAAGGGAGGGAGGCGGCTGTGCTCGCCGGAGAGGACGAGGGGAAGAAGAAGAGGGGAGAGGAGTGTGGTGGTCGGCGAAGAGAGGAAGAGAACAGTGGGGGAGGGCGGCGCTAGGGTCTTGTGGGAGTGGGAGAGGGAGAAAAATGAATAGGTTAATTTGGGTTTGGGGGGAAGAGGGAATATTAAAGGAAACGGTAGGTTTTTCATTTTAGCCGTAGGATCGGAATGAATAGACGACTGAGATTAACTTTAAAGGAAGATGGGCGGTTTATGGGTCGGGTTTGGATAGTACACGGGTCATTCGGAATGGTAAATTGGGCTGAATCAAATTGAATTGAATTGGGTTCAAAAGATAGCCATTTTAGTAAAAAAGGGCTAGAATTGTCATGATTTGGTTAAAATTTATATAAGTTGAATAGAAAGTGGCTAAATTTTAAATATATTTTAAAATAGTTGCTATATAATCAATAAAATACTACACTTATAAATAATTTAACAAATAAATAATATAATAGTTTAAATTATGGGAAAATAATATAAACATTATTATTAATATAAATAAGCTCATGTAAATATTATATAATTAAATTATTATATTTATAAATAATTTAATGACTAGGAGATAAAATTAAGTTATTAAATATTATAAAAAAATTATATTATTAATATAAATAATTTATAAATTCGAGTAATATTATTACGCAACTAAATTTGTAAAATTTAGTAAAATTATGTAAATAGTTTATAAAGATAAAAATAAAATATATATTTCAAAAAATAAGTGCGTATATTAATACAAAATATATTATATATGAAATAATTATTTAATATTAAAAATTAAAATTATATGTACATATTTATGTAATTTGAAATATTTTTCGCGATATTACGATAATTAATTATTTTATAAATATAAATGCAAGTCGAATATTTACGTAAAAAAAGCTGAATAAAAATATATGTACGTAAGCAGCATCTATGGGGCGTAGGAAGGTCAAAATTGGGTGTCAACAACTGCCCCTT
This sequence comes from Datura wrightii, assembly GCA_035772735.1. Taxonomy (NCBI): domain Eukaryota; kingdom Viridiplantae; phylum Streptophyta; class Magnoliopsida; order Solanales; family Solanaceae; genus Datura; species Datura wrightii. Next base: position 109,199,367 of record JASDFA010000018.1, read on the forward strand.
CTTTGTTCGGGAATAAAGAATGAATTGTTGAGCAAAGAACGTGACCTACTGGCCAATTTTGTCCGACCGAAAGAAAATTTTTTGGTAGGGCCAGATGAAATGAGATGGGGTTGTGAATGTTGTGGCTGAGACTTTGGTATCAAGTCGCCTACATATCTCGGGTCTCACGAGAATCAAGCCGCGTGTAGTTCTAGACTTAGGTACAAACGAGATCCCTAAAAATTGACAACACGAGGCTTGGAGAAGGATGGGGTAGCATGAATCGACACGATTTAGAATGCATTACAAAATAAACAGATGGGAATACGTTTCAAAAGAAGATAGTAGGAAGGCATTATCATTCGTAGCTTGTTATTCCTCGACGTTCGCGTAAACAACTAAATCATGTACATCAAATACTTCGTATAATAAACAGATGCAAAATTTTAAACATGGTGCAAGTTCCCTTTAGACGATGAAAGTTTGCTTTGAGATAAAAGGATGATGTCTCTAAGCCATGATGTCTTGGGCCATGATACACAAAATAAATTTCTTAGGCCATGAAAAATGACGCCTTTAGACTATGACGCCTTAGGAGCATGATAAGCTGTAAAGTAAATCCTCAGGCTATGATATGATGTCCGCAGGCCATGAAAAATGATGCCTTTGGACTATGACGCCTTAGGAGCATGATGAACTGGAAAGTAAATCCTCAGGCTATGACATGATGTCCACAGGCCATGAAACGATGCCTTTAGACTATGACGCCTTCGGACGAGTGCAAGAAATGCTAATTCAAAGAAAGTAAATTATTCGAGAGCCTCAATAATTCAATTGAAAGCTCTGGTTTATTCGGGCTCAATGCAAATAATTCACAGGGCTCAGAATGCAACAACGGGCTCAAAAATGCATGAGCTCGAAATGCAAATAACGGGCCTGAAATGCATAAACGGGCTTGAAATGCAAATAACGGGCCTGAAATGCATAAACGGGCTTAAAATGCAAATAACGGGCCTAAAATGCATAAACGGGCTTAAGATGCAAATAACGGGCTCAAAATGCAAATAACAGGCTCGAAATGCAAATAACGGACTCGAAATACATAAACGGGCTTAAAATGCAAATAACGGGCTCAAACGGGCTCAAATGCAGGTGCGGGCTCAACTGTATATCAAAATGCGTATATCACGTGCATCACGAGCTCAATATGCAAGTACAGACTCAAATGTATATAAAAATGCATGTTATAATATATATCACAAGCTCAATATGTAAACACGGACTCAAATGCACATATTTCATATATCAAGGGCTTAAATGCAATCGAGTGCTCAGATGTATATAAAAAATTCATGTCATATATCACATGCTTAAATGCATATATAAATGTATACCAAGGGCTCAAATGCATATATAAAATATATATAGGAGTTCAGATGCATATACAAATGTATACTACGGGCTCAGATGCATATATAAATGTATACCAGGGGCTCAGATGTATATATAAATGTATACCAGGGGCTTAGATGCATGTATAAAATATATACCAGGGGCTCAGATGCATGTATAAGTTTAAAAATGTGAATACAGGCTTAGGTGATGGAATAGAAAGATATAAATAGGGCATAAGGAAGAATGACTTAGCTCTATGTCGCCTTGTGACAAGACGTTCTCCATCTCTGCCTTTTGCATTTGCATTATTTCTGTGCTCAAAGGAAATTTATTAGTTCGAAAAAGGGGAGGTTGATCTGTGTGTCTATCCCGTAGCCTTCTTCTATTCGCTGTACACCTGTTGTTGCATTCCGTCCAGGCATACGCTCGGGCACAAAGTTTAGACAAAAGGTGAATAACTTGGTAAAAGTAAAATAAATATGTAGAAAAATTGAGTTAAGTCGCAGGCCATGGCATATTTTAAAACCGTACAACGTCCTTTTGTAAATCGGAACCTTGTCTTGACCTAGTTTGACGAAATTTTTGGATCCTTCTCAAAATTTCTGCCCCAGTGTGGAAGATGACATAGACTTCCTTGCAACTGACAGAGAGTTGCGAATTTTTGAGGTCCTCTAAAAAATTCTGCCCCAGTTACAGCTTGTTAACTGAAAACAACATGGAAAATGTAATAGAATCACCGAGAACCTTTTAATGAAGGGGAGAAGAAAAATTTTATAAAGATATAGACCGAGTCCCAAAGGGACGCCTACGTATCCCTCTTAAAAGGGAATCAGGTCCGACGTAGTTCAGATTACAAGGCAGAGCAAAAAGAAACAAAATGCCAATCTAAATATTGTATCTCTTAACCGCATCTGAGTTGATGGGTTTAGGCCAGATTTCACCATCCATCTCTGCTAGGATAAGTGCTCCTCCTGTCAGCACTTGATGAACTATGTAGGGACCTTGCCAGTTAGGCGAGAACTTGCCTTTAGCTTCATCTTGGTGTGGAAAAATCCGTTTCAAAACCAGTTGCCCAGGCATGAAAGGTCTTGGCCGAACCTTGTTGTTAAAGGCCTTGATCATCCTGTTCTGATAAAGTTGACCATGGAAAACTGCATATATCCTTTTCCCATCAATGAGTGCTAGTTGCTCGAATCTATTTTGCACCCATTCTGCATCGTTCAGTTCTGCTTCTCGAATGATTCTCAAAGATGGAATTTCCACCTCAGCTGGTATCACAGCTTCATTACCATATACCAACATATAAGGCGTAGCTCCAGTAGATGTTCGGAGAGTGGTGCGATATCCCAACAAAGCAAAGGGAAGCTTCTCATGCCAATGTCTATAGTTGTCAATCATCTTGCGCAAAATCCTCTTGATGTTCTTGTTTGCAGCTCCACGGCTCCATTCATTTGCGGCCTATATGCAGTAGAATTGCGGTGCTTGATCTTGAAGTTTTCACACGTCGTTCTCATCAAGTCACTATTCAGATTAGCGCCATTGTCGGTAATAATAGATTCAGGTACCCCAAATCGGCAAATGAGATGGTTGCGGACAAAATCTGCCACCACCTTCTTTGTGACAGACTTGTGAGAGGTAGCTTCAACCCACTTAGTGAAGTAGTCAATTGCAACCAGAATGAATCTATATCCATTAGACGCTGCGAGCTCGATAGGACCAATTACATCCATTCCCCAAGCTGCGAATGGCCAAGGCGAGCTTGTGGCATGAAGCTCATTAGGAGGAGCTCGAATCACATCAGCGTGGGTTTGACAGTGATGACATTTTTTCACGTACTTGATACAGTCCGTCTCCATAGTCAACCAAAAATAACCAGCTCTCAAAATCTTTTTCACCAACACGAAATCATTTATGTGGGGTCCACAGGTTCCAGCGTGAACTTCCTCAATCAAATTTGTTGCCTCCTTAGCGTCCATACATCTTAGCAATCCCAAGTCCGGTGTCCTCCTATAAAGGATTTCTCCGTTTAGGAAAAACTGATTGGCTAGCCTCCGAATCGTGCGTTTTTGGATGCTTGTAGCATGCTCAGGATAACCCCCGTTTTTCAGATACCCTTTGATGTCAGCATACCATGGTTCACCGTCCGGTTCTTCCTCAATATGAAAGCAATAAGCTGGCTGCTTATGTATGTGAACATGAATGGGATCAATGTAATTCTTATCAGGGTGTTGGATCATCGAAGACAATGTAGCCAGAGCATCTGCAAATTCATTTTGTATTCGGGGAACATGCTGGAACTCAATCTTGATAATCCTTTTGCATAATTCTTGCACACAATGCAGATAGGGCAAGATCTTCGTGTTCTTCATGGCCCATACTCCCCTCACTTGATGCATCAGCAAGTCTGAGTCTCCAATTACCAGTAATGACTGCACGTTCATGTCGACTGCCAGTTGAATACCCAAGATGCAGGCTTCATACTCAGCCATGTTGTTAGTACAAGGAAATCGAAGCATAGCTAATACCAGGTAATGCTGCCCAGTTTTTGATACCAACACTGTTCCAATGCCCATTCCTTTGAAATTTGCTGCTCCATCGAAGAATAACCTCCAACCATCGTGCTCTTCGGCAATATCTTCTCCTATGAAGGCTACTTCCTCGTCCGGAAAGTATGTTTTCAGTGGTTCATACTCCTCATCTACAGGATTTTCTTCCAAATGGTCTGCAAGAGCCTGTCTTTTTACGGCTTTCTGCGTAACGTAGACAATGTCAAATTCACTTAGCAATATCTGCCACTTGGCCAGCTTCCCTGTAGGCATGGGCTTTTGGAAGATACATTTCAACGGATCCATTCTAGAAATCAAATAAGTTGTGTAGGCAGACAAATAGTGCCTCAACTTTTAAGCAACCTAAGTCAAAGCGCAACATGTCCTTTCCAACAATGTATACCGAGCCTCATACGGTGTGAACTTCTTGCTCAAATAGTATATGGCTTGCTCCTTTCTCCCTGTCTCGTCATGTTGTCCCAAAACATAGCCAAAGGCGTTTTCTAGCACAGACAAATACAAGAGCAAAGGTCTTCCTTGTTCTGGTGGGACTAAAACCGGAAGCTTTGATAGATAATCTTTGATTCTATCGAAAGCTTGTTGACACTCAGGAGTCCACTCCGTAGAAACATCTTTTTTCAGCAGTTTGAAGATAGGCTCACAAATAACTGTTGACTGAGCAATGAAATGGCTAATGTAGTTGAGTCGTCCTAAAACGCTCATGACTTCCTTCTTACTTTTTGGCAGTGGGAGCTCTTGGATGGCCTTAATCTTGGTCGGATCCAACTCGATACCGCGACGGCTGACGATGAATCCCAATAATTTTCCTGATGGAACACCAAATGCACACTTTGCCAGATTTAGCTTCAGATTGTACTTCCACAGTCTGTCAAAGAACTTTTTGAGGTCTGCCAGATGATCTGAGCTTCTCTTTGACTTGATGATGGCATCATCCACATAAACCTCAATTTCCTTGTGAATCATGTCGTGGAAGATGGTAGTCATTGCCTGCATGTAGGTGGCTCCCATATTTTTCAACCCGAATGGCATTACCTTGTAGCAATATACGCCCTATGGGGAAAGGAATGCGGTTTTCTTAGCGTCCTCTTCATGCATTCTGATCTGATAATAACCAGCGAAACAATCCACGAACGACTGTGTCTCATGCAAGGCACAATTGTCAATAAGGATGTGGATGTTTGGTAACGGAAAATCATCTTTAGGGCTGGCCTTGTTGAGGTCCCTATAATCCACACATATCTGACCTTTTCGTCCTTTTTTGGTACTGGCACGATATTGGCCAACCAAGTGGGATATTCTACTACTTTGAGGATTCCGGCGTAGATCTGCTTGGCTACCTCTTCTTTGATTGTCAAACTCATGTCAGACTTGTATTTTCTCGGCTTTTGCTTCACAGGGGGATACGCTGGATCAGTAGGCAACCTATGCGCTACTATGGAATGGCTGAGCCCTGTCATATCAACATAGGACCAGGCGAATATGTCTTTATACTCCTTCAGAAATTCTATGTACTCCTCAATCTCATCCTTTGGCAAGTGAGTGCTGACTTGAGTCTCTTTAGGTGTCTCTGAATCTTCCAAAGTCACCACGTCGGTCTCTATCAGATTTGCTTTGGGCTTGTCCTCGAACTCTTCTATTTCCCTGACAATTTTAGCAGGTAACTCATCTTCTTCGGCTTCTAATGAATCGCCTGTGTTCTGTTGTACAGTTTCATTATAAGCCATGGCCTTAGATTCAACTTGTTTGATATTAGAAATGCTGAAAATAAATAAAATTGAATAAAAAATATGGAAAGATAAATGATTTTATTAATTAGAAATTGATCAAAAGTTTGACATAATATTCAAAAGAAATTTCGCAATTCTGAAAACAAATATTTATTTTGAAACAGTAGAAAACTGATCCTTTAGTCTACCCAGATGCCCGACAAGCTCTGGATGGAGTGACTGTCCAATTGGTAGCTCCTTTTTGAACTCCCGCTTCCTGTTGTGGGGCCTCTCCATCCTCCCCGTTGATAATGGCGTGACAACTGTTATCATCCAAAAACAAATCCCTTAAACTGAGCAGCACGACGTCTTCCCTCATCCCGCTTAACATCAAGAAAATCGTCAGAAACGAAGGTTTGCTGAAGCGAAGGCAGTGGGTCTGGCAACAAAGAACTTCTCTTTCCCAAGGGATATTTCCAATTGTCCAGCTCTTCAATGGGTTGATATCCCAATCTGAAAGTGGTTTTTTGTGTTGCTACCTGTGGCAGCTCCGAAATTCCTTGAAATTTGGCTCCAAGACCTCGGCCTGGTTCAAACCCCAACCATAGCAGCATACTCAAGATCTTATCGCTCCACTACCTTCCTTCCTCGACGACACCGACAAACTCTAAGGTGTGGAAACTCTCCCCATCCAAACTTCCCTTTCCTTCAATGACAGGGATAACAGGAGCAGTGTAAATTGGATGACTTTCATCCCCGTGGACCATGACCTCTTGATGGTCCCATTCAAACTTCAGGCATTGGTGCAGAGTTGAAGGCACCGTTCCCGCAGCATGAATCCATGGGTGTCCCAATAGCAGATTCTAAGAGGCTGGGATGTCCATTACCTGGAATGTCATGGTGAATGTGGCAGGGCCAACTAGCACATCCAGATCAATTTCTCTAACAGTGTCCCTTTGTGAAAAACGCTTTGACGTTCATCATCCATTGCTTGATTCGGGCGAGGTCAACTTCCAGTGGAGTCAAAGTATTCAGCGGGCAAATATTTAAGCCAGAGCCTGGGTCAATCAATACCTTGGTGATGAATTTGTTCGAGTGCTGCACTGTGATATGCAGCGCTTTGTTATGGCCACGCCTTCCACAGACAACTCATCTTCATGGAATGATATTTTCTGAGCCTCAAATACCTGACCCACCATATGAGCCACCTCACTGCTAGATATGCTTGCCGGAACGTATGATTCTCCTAACACTTTTATCAAAGCCTTTTGATGTTGATCAGAGCTCTGCAGAAGTGATAAAATAGAAATTTGAGCCGGCGTCTTGCTAAACTGTTCTACCACCGAGTACTCTTTTACTTGCACCTTTTTCCAGATCCCATTTTCTGCTTCCACCGCTGGCTGCTTTCCTTTACCAGCTCCTTAAACCAAAGTATCAGGAGTGTATACTCTTCCAGACCGTGTCACTCCTTGTGCTGCATCTGCCTCCAACACCTTTGTTTTCGGTGAGGCATTTTCCTTGTAATTCCAAGGTACTGTCTTGTACGAAGTGAGAGCAGCTCTTACCACCGTAAATGGAGGCCTTGGTGTAGCTATCTCGACCTCGAACAGAGGACGTACCTGTACTCTCCTAGATAAGTATGAAGAAGAACCTGCTTTGTGTTCAATCACCCCAATACTATCTGACAAGTCTGCAGCCTCATCACAAGAAATCATATTCACCTGGTGGTTTGGTAGGGGATTACTTGTCACATTCGGTGCCGGATCCTTGAGGTGAATAACCTTTGTATCAATCAACCTTTGTATTTTGTCCTCCAGTGACCTGCAGGACTCTGTAGTGTGCCCCTCATCCCTGAGTGATACATAGACACTTTGTTGTGGTCATACTAATTAGCTTGGATATCGACCGGGAGCACAGGAATAGGCTCAATGTAACCAACTTCTTTCAATCTCACATACAGCTGGTCAATTGGTTCGGCTAATGGGTATAAGTTTTTGTTGGCATCCTTTCAAATTGAGCCCTAGGCCTTTGGCTTGGTGAGTAAGAAGGTCGTGAGTGAGAAGGTCATAGATAAGAGGGCTGTGTGCTATAAACGGGATAAGTGAGGGCTTAGTAATGTGATGGAGGTGTTTGGAAATGAGCCAGAGGGGGAGTTTGATATGGAGCTTGGTAGGAATGGGGATTTTGATACGGTGATGGAGCTTGATAAGGTGATGATGGAGCTTGATAAGGTGATGATGGAGCATGATATCGTAGAGGTGGGGTTTGGTAGGGTGAAGTTTGGTAGTGCGGGGTTGGTATTTGGTAGTGTGGGGTTGGAGTCTGGGGTCTGTAAACATAACTTTTTGGCCCTTGGGCCATCATAACGGTGCCTATTGCCCCGCCCCGCCTTGGGGGTATGACTGGCACCTGGTGCCTTAGTAGGACCTAGACTGCTAACTGGTGAGCCTAAGCACATCTGGTGCCTAGCTAGCTCTAACTTAGATTTCTGGAAACAACGGGCTACATAACGGCTGTAAACACAGCCTCCGGCCGACAGGGCCTATAGCCACCTGTATAAGACTTCAGCTAACCAGAAACATACTTACAGAGGGGGAAACCTATGCGGGCCGACAAGGCCACCATGTTGTCTAGTTATCTGTAACTCAACAATAGAATACTGAATAACTACGTGACCGGCAAGGTCACCACTACTATCAGACTATGGCCCCACACGACCAACATAATCAACAATGCTAAACAGCTAAACAAAACGCACGGCCTCACACGATTGGCACAACTAACCACAGGGAGATGAATATATACAATCTGCAAGCCTCTAGGAATGCTGATAAGATAGTCGGGACAGGGTCCCGGCCTACCCATGCTGTACAATAAAAGAAAATGAACTACACCTCTGAATATCAAGCTCCGGATGATAGGAGCGGATGACTCTGTAAGCTGGCTGGAATCACGAGGGATGGCCTCCTCGTCTATGAGTACCTACAGGCAAGTAATGCAGTGCCCCAAACGGGCATCAGTACCACTGGTACTAAGTATGCAAAGCAACTGGATACAACTGAATACAAATAACATAACTAGCAATTCTGAATAGTAGGAGATAATTGAATCTGTAAGAACTAATATGAACTGAATCAAACTTTCTGTGCTGTGATAGGGCAGGAGCGTACCTGTAGACGTGACGGCCTGCTGTCTATTAACTAATATATAACACATAAATATATATATATATATATATATATATATATATATATAGCAAACAAGAGCCAATACCAACCCCCATAAGCCGGATGGCGCCAAACAAGCAAACAATCTATATACCCCTACCCGGGTCAAAACCAGCCAAAAATAAGTCACTCCACTCATCTGCTAACTACGAGCACCTCTGCCAGCCATCTGGCTCTCCGGCTCGGGCCATAGCCTCCGATATAAATAATTGTGTCTGAGTCCGGAGGACTCCTATACTGTATCTGTAACTATAACTGTATCTGAATCTGTTCCCTGGGCGCTTGCACACAACAGGGCTATCTGTACTGTAATGCTGATCAGCCTGATATGGGGAAAGCTTCATCCCATCTTCGTCCAAACTGGGGACGGTATGCGACTCCTTGGAGTGACGTAAACCCACCCGTTCAGTGGGCGACACAGTTACCAACCTAGGGGCAGCGAGGACGCTCTAAAGGGTGCCCTCACGACACAATCAAGTCTTAACAAACAATAAGCACATATATAGCAAGCATGTTTAAACTGAAAAATACTATCTGAATTTTGATTTCTTATTCTGATATATTTTTGTATTATACTGATTCTCATGCTGCTTTATACTGAATCTGTGATCTTTATCTAACTGCATGACTAATCTGTAGCCAAGATACTATCTAACTGTATGGCTATACTGTAGCCAAGATATAATCTCTCTGTATGGCTAATCTGTAGCCAAGATACTATCTGACTGTTTGATTTTACTTTACTAACTCTTATTTTGAATATCTGTCATATTATTCTAGAAACATGCTTGCTAATCACATACTGGCTATACTGAGTCTGGAATGCTAACTTGCCATTTTGGCGCATGCTTTACTAACTTTCGGACTGAGTACAATATAATAACGCAAACCAGATCTACTGAACTTGTACAATACTCAATATTCAACTTCGGGAATTCTACTACGGAGTTTACTGTGCTATACAAGGCTAAAACTACTAACTTGCTGAAGAAACTGGCTTTACATACCTTAACCTCGGTTTATCCGACTAACGGACGAAGCTCGGTCAGTACTCCAGCTATTTCTCCCAACTGCATTTATCTATATGTCAATTAGAACTAAATACACCAATATTCTGAAAGAAAACGTCACTTTTGATATATTTATAGCCTAAACTTTGGCTTATCGAAAGACGATAAAAAACTTGCTATTTCTCGAAAGTCCAAAAGGGAGAAATACTCACTGTAGGGATAGGAGTATATTGACACTAATTTGGAGCAATTCCACTTACCTTAGTTCGGTAGCACAACTATTCGCCGGCCGAATTTCGCGAAACTAAATCCGTACGAATGCTCCTTGCTGCTAAATACCTCGGTATCTGGAGTTAATTTGGATTTGGACTACATTTTACGGCATAATTGAGCGATAATTTAATAGTACTTTCGCATCCTCTCTGTTTTCTCACGAGTTCTGGAAATTATTTAATATCATAATGAAATGAACCAAAGTGGAGGCTTTATATACTTGGGCCTGGACGGGGCCAACGTGTCACAGAGCCAATACGGAGGCTCCACCTCCGTGACATGTTGCCAACGTGGAGGGGCTCTGCCCCGGCTCCTTCCGTGATGGTTCGACAGGTTTCTCGTCCGGTCTTTTCCCGGGTCTTTTTCTAGCATGTATGACTTTCAAAAAAACTCTTAAACAACACACGAATAGGCTATCTATGTGTTGGGAATTTTATGGGGTATAACATTCTCCTCCCCTTAAGAACATTCGTCCTCGAATGTAACCTTCTATCTAGAGGACTTCTCAACTTACTCAACTTGTTTCTAGAAAAATTTCGGTAGAGTTTCCCCTGTAATATGGACTATCCCAAAAACCTGAAATGCAGAAAAGTCCCATACAGGTACTCCACACAATACTATAGTATTTAAATGACAGATTAAAATAGATCTTCTCATTTATATGTATACTATAAGGCACTGCATAATATAATAATACTAACATACCTGTCGCCTGACTAGGCTTGAAATAAATGAGGGTATCTAGTCTTCATATCTTCCTCCGCCTCCTAAGTCATCTCCTCTCGGTTCCTGTTACGGCATAATACCTTGACAAACGCAATATCTTTAGTTCTCATTCTACGAATCTGTCTGTCTAAGATGGCTACTGGAACCTCTTCATAGACCAGCTCTTTCGTAACCTGGATATCCTGGACCGGGACTGCTCTGGAAAGGTCTCCTATGCATTTCCTCAGCATAGATACATGAAAGACCAGATGAACGGATTCCAATTCGGGAGGCAAGTTCAACTCATATGCTACTCGGCCTATCCTTCGACGAATCTGATAAGGCCCAACAAATCTCGGACTGAGCTTACCTTTCTTGCCGAATCTCATCACCCCTTTCATCGGAGATACTTTTAGAAATACCCATTCATTCACATCAAATTCCAAGTCTTTGCGTCGCACATCAACAAATGATTTCTGGCGGCTCTGTGCAGTCAGTAGGCGTTCTCTGATAAGCTTTACCTTCTCCTCTGATTGTTGAATGATGTCTGGCCCAATCAACGCTGATTCTCCCACTTCAAACTAGCCAACCGGCGATCTGCATTTTCGCCCATACAATGCTTCAAAGGGCGCCATCTAGATGGCTGAGTGATAGCTATTATTATAAGCAAATTCAATTAACGGCAAATGCTCGTCCTAACTACCTCCAAAATCTAGCACACACGCTGGTAGCATGTCCTCGAGCGTCTGAATAGTGCGCTCAGCCTGTCCATCTGTCTGAGGGTGGAATGTTGTGCTCAAATTAATCTGCGTTCCTAGACCTCTCTGAAACGACTACCAAAATCTAGCTATAAACTGTGCTCCTCTGTCTGAAATAATAGATACTGGCACTCCATGTAATCTAACTATTTCTCTGATATATAATTCGGCATAATCCTTGGTTGAGAAGGTAGCTTTCACTAGCAGGAAATGAGCTGATTTTGTCAGCCTGTCAACTATTACCCAAATAGAATCGTGTCTATGTCTCGTACGGGGTAATCCTGCTACAAAATTCATATTCACTGCTTCCCATTTCCAGAGAGGCACAGCTATGTCCTGAGTTAACCCGCCTGGTTTCTGGTGTTCCGCTTTTACCTGTTGGCAGTTAGGACACTGGGCTACAAATTCGGCAATTTCTCTTTTCATTCCTGGCCACCAATAATTCTCCTTGATATCATGGTACATTTTCGTCGCACCGGGGTGAAGAGAATAGCGGGCGTAATGTACCTAGTTCATAATCTACTGGCGGAGCCCTGAAACATCTGGAACAAAGAGGCGGCCTTTACATAACAACACTTCTTCCTCAGTTATCTAAAAATCTGGCGCTTTACCTTGCTAGATTCTGTCTTTGAGCTGGATCAGGCCAGGATCCTCATACTGCCATTCTTTTACTTCCACAACTAATGATGACATGGCGGTGTTCTGAATTACCGCTCTGTCGTCCTCTGTGTCTGCTATACGAACGGCTAGGCTGGCTAATTGATGTATCTCCCTGACAACCTCCCGCTGCTCAGGATGCAAATATGCCAAACTACCCATGGATTTACGGCTGAGAGCATCTGCTACTACGTTGGCTTTTCCTGGATGATACAAAATATCCACATCATAATCTTTTAATAGCTCCAACCAGCGACGCTGTCGTAGATTCAACTCCCTTTGGGTGAAGATATACTATAGGCTCTTATGATCTATGAAAATATCCACATGGACGCCATACAAGTAATGTCTCCATATCTTTACGACGTGGATCACTGCGGCTAACTCCAGGTCGTGGGTAGGGTAATTCTTTTCGTGTTTCATCAGCTGTCTGGAAGCATACGCAATCACCTTACCATGTTGCATCAACACACAACCCAACCCAACGCCTGATGCATCGCAATACACTGAATAACCTTCTGTACCTTCCGGCAATGCTAACACTGGGGCGGAGGTTAATCTGTCTTTTAACTCCTGGAAGCTCTGCTCACATGCCTCTGTCCACTGAAACTTAGCTGCTTTCTGTGTCAGTTTGGTCAGAGGTGCCGCTATAGTAGAGAATCCCTCAACAAATCTCCTGCAATATCCCGCTAACCCCAAAAAACTGCGGACTTCGGTCGGAGTGGTAGGCCTAGGCCAGGTTTTAACTGCTGCTATCTTCTGCGTGTCAACCTATGTACCAACATCCGACACAATATGCCCCAAGAAAGCTACTGAGTTCAGCCAGAATTCACACTTGGAGAACTTAGCATATAATTGACGGTCCTTGAGAATCTGGAGCACTGTTCGTAAATGAGCCTAGTGATCTGCTTCAGAGAGAGAATACACCAAAATATCATCAATAAAAACTATCACGAACAGGTCCAGGTATGGTTTGAAAATGCTATTCATCAGGTCCATGAATATTGCTGGGGCATTCGTTAACCCAAAGGACATAACTAGGAATTCAAAGTGTCCATATCGGGTCCTGAAAGCCGTTTTGTGAATGTCTCTTTCACGAACTCGAACCTGATGATATCAAGACCGCAAGTCAATCTTGGAGAAATATCTGGCCCCCTATGGCTGATCAAACAAATCATCTATTCTGGGAAGCAGATACTTATTCTTTACTGTAACTTTATTCAGCTGCCGGTAATCTATACACATGCGGAGCGAGCCATCCTTCTTTCTCACAAATAGAACTGGCGCACCCCACGGTGAAGTACTCAGCCTGATAAAACCCTTATCTAGTAGGTCCTTCAGCTGCTCCTTTAATTCTCTGAGTTCAGCAGGAGCCATGCGATACAGAGGAATTGATATAGGCTGAGTACCTGGTAGTAAGTCAATTGCAAAATCTATCTCCCTTTCTGGGGGAATACCAGGTAACTCGTTTGGAAATACATCAGGGAATTCATTCACCACCGGAACAGACTGAAGTGTCAGAGATTCTTCCCGAACATCCTGAACCTTGACTAGGTGGTAGATACATCCCTTAGTTATCAATTTCCTCGCCTGAAAGTAGGAAATAAACCTAACTTTTGGAGTAGCTGTGTTGCCTTTCCACTCTCGCACTGCCTCTCCTAGAAAGTGGAATCGGACCGTCTTGGTCCAACATTCTACGTTAGCAGCTATCATGACACCAACCAATCCATACCCATAATGGCATCGAAATCAATCATTTCTAACTCTACCAGATCTACTGTAGTCTGGCGATCAACAACCTCTACTGTACACCCTCGATAAATTCTACTAGCTATAATGGAGTCACCAACGGGTGTAGATACTGAAAAGGGATGCTGTAATAACTCTGGTGCGACATTAAACTTTTGAGCCACAAATGGGGTAATATATAACAGAGTGGACCCTGGATCAATCAGTACATAAGCAGGGCATGAACAGATAGTCATCATACTTGTCACTACATCTGGAGACGCCTCTGAGTCTTGTCTCCCTGGTAATGCATAGGTACGGCTTGAGCCTGTACCTGAACTAGAGGCTCCTAATCTACCTCAGCCTCTACCTGCTGTACCTGAGGGCCTACGCCCTTCTGAGGCTGCTGGAGCTCGTGGCCCTGCGGATCCCCTGTCCTGACTATCTCGGCTACCTTGCCCCCTGGCCGGACAATCTTTCATCAGGTGCCACTCCTGCCCGCTAATAGAACACCCCGAGGAGCCATATCTACAAGCTCCGATGTGAGGTCGGCCGCAATTAGGGCAGGGTGGGGGTGTAAATCTGCTCTGCTTTCCCCTTCTCTGCTGCGGGGAATCTACTGTTCGAGAACTGCCACCAGACTCTGACTGCCCTCGACGAGCAAATCTACCTCACTGCTGCTGCTGTGATGGAGGTGGGGGTCTAGGGGGTCTGTCTGACAATCAAGGCCTGGGTCCTCTCTGAACCTCCCTCTGCATTCCATCTGATCTGTCTCTGCAGCGCTGTTCCTGATTTGTCTGTCTACTGCCCTATTGCCGCTGTCTAAGGCCCTCAATGGTATGGGCAAAGGCCTGTACTCGGGCAGTATCCATATCTTCTCGTAACGTAGCTGTCATGCAAGCTTCAATATATTTTGGGTTCAGACCCATAATGAACCGGTGGACTCTGGATGGCATGGTGTCCACAAAAGCTGGAGCATAGTGGGCTAGGGAGTCAAACTGTAGGGCATATTCTCGTTCACTCCTCGCCCCCTGCTGCAAATGCAAAAACTGATCCATCCGGGCCTGCCGGATCTCCTGTGGCAAATAACGGTCTAGGAAGGCCTCCGAGAAGCTGGACCAGGTCGGAGGGGCAACATCCTTCCCTCGAGACCTTTCCCAACTCTCGTACCATAATACAGCTATGTCCCGCAACCGAAACACTGCCAGCTCAACTAATTCTGTAGGGGTCACATGCATATCCCGAAAAATTCTCTGCATCTAATCTAGGAAATCCTGTGGGTCCTCTGCTTGATCTAACCCAGTGAACTGTGGGGGACCTAGTGCCAAAAACTCCTTGACCCTGGAACTACCTGACCCACCTGAAGGCTCTATTACTACAGGTGGCACTTACTGGCGCTGTGTGGCCATCATTTGTGCCAACATAACCATTGCGCTACGAACTTCCTGGTCTGATGGCAAAGGTACAGGAGCTATCGGAGGCAGTGTCGTGCCCAACGACTCCTGATGTGAGGGGGACTGCTGAGAGGGCTGTGATGAAGCCTCTATATCGCCCTCAGATCGGGCTGACTCTGAATGGAACTGAGGCATCCTGCCGGTGCGTTCTCTTGCTGCTGTGTCTAATCTTCTGCCGGTGGCAGGGTAACGCTGGTCTGCCATTCTTATCTGTAGACAAAGAATATGATAAGTTTTAAGAACTCGACCCTATACTATACCGCTCTATAGCACGACTAAATGAGAAAGAAGAGTAACCATCCTATCATGCCTCGCAGCCTCCTGCCTATAGTATGTGGTGCACAACACATCCATAGACAAGACTCTACTTAGCACGGCTTGCAGACTCCCTAGGACACGGCCTGCTCTGATACCAAGTTTGCCCCGCCCCGCCTTGGGGTTATGATTGGCACCTGATGCCCTAGTAGGACCTAGACTGCTAACTGGTAAGCCTAAGCACATCTGGTGCCTGGCTAGCTCTAACTCAGATTTCTGGAAACAACGGGCTATATAACGGCTGTAAACACAGCCTCCGGTCGACTGGGCCTATAGCCACCTGTATACGACTTCAGCTAACCAGAAACATACTTACAAAGGGGGAAACCTATGCGGGCCGACAAGGCCACCAAGCTGTCTAGTTATCTGTAACTCAATAATAGAATACTGAATAACTATGTGAACGGCAAGGTCACCACTACTATCAGACTGTGGCCCTACACGGCCAACATAATCAACAATGCTAAACAGCTAAACAAAACGCACGGCCTCACACGACCGGCACAACTAACCACAGGGAGATGAATATATACAATCTACAAGCCTCTAGGAATGCTGATAAGATGGTCGGGACAGGGCCCCAACCTACCTATGCTGTACAATAAAAGAAAATGAACTACATCTCTGAATATCAAGCTCCGGATGACAGGAGCTGATGACTCTATAAGCTGGCTGAAATCACGAGGGATGGCCTCCTCGTCTATGAGTACCTGCAGGCAAGTAATGCAACGCCCCAAATGGGCGTCAGTACCATTGGTACTGAGTATGCAAAACAACTGGATACAACTGAATACAAATAACATAACTAGCAATTCTAAATAGCAGGAGATAACTGAATCTGTAAGAACTAATATGAACTGAATCAGACTTTCTGTGCTGTGATAGGGCAGGAGCGTACCTGTAGACGCGATGGCCTGCTGTCTATTAACTAATATATAACACATAAATACATACATACATATATATATATATATATATATATATATATATATATATATATATATATATAGCAAACAATAGACAATACCAACCCCCATAAGCCGGATGACGCCAAACAAGCAAACAATCTATATACCCCTACCCGAGTCAAAACCAGCAAAAAATAAGTCACTCCACTCATCTGCTAACTACGAGCACCTCTGTCGGCCCCCTGGTTCTCCGGCTCGGGCCATAGCCTCCGATATAAATAACCGTGTCTGAGTCCGGAGGACTCCTATACTGTATCTGTAACTGTAGCTGTATCTGAATCTGTTCCTTGGGCGCTTGCGCACAACAAGGCTATCTGTACTGTAATGCTGATCAGCCTGATATGGGGAAAGCTTCATCCCATCTTCGTCCAAACTGGGGACGACATGCCACTCCTTGGAGTGATGTAAACCCACCCGCTCAGTGGGCGACATAGTTACCAACCCAGGGGCGGCGAGGACGCTCAAAAGGGTGCCCTCACGACACAACCAAGTCTCAACAAACAATAAGCACATATATAGCAAGCATGTTTAAACTGAAAAATACTATCTGAATTCTGATTTCTTATTCTGATCTCTTTTTGTATTATACTGATTCTCATACTGCTTTATACTGAATCTGTGATCTTTATCTAACTGCATGGCTAATCTGTAGCCAAGATACTATCTAACTGTATGGCTATACTGTAGCCAAGATATCATCTGTCTGTATGGCTAATCTGTAGCCAAGATACTATCTGACTGTCTAATTTTACTTTACCAACTCTTATTCTGAATATCTGTCATATTATTCTAGAAACATGCTTGCTAATCACATACTGGGCTATACTGAGTCTGGAATGCTAACTTGCCATTTTGACGCATGCTTTACTAACCTTCGAACTGAATATGATATAACAACGCAAACCAAATTTACTGAACTTGCACAATACTCAATATTCAACTCCGGGAATTCTACTACGGAGTTTACTATGCTATTCAATGCTAAAACTACTAACTTGCCGAAGAAACTGGCTTTACATACCTTAACCTTGGTTTATCCGACTAACGCATGAAGCTCGGTCAGTACTCCAGCTATTTCTCCCAACTGCATTTACATATATGTCAATTAGAACTAAATACACTAATATTCTGAAAGAAAACATCACTTTCGATATATTTATAGCCTAAACTTTGGCTTATCGAAAGACGGTTAAAAACTTGTTATTTCTCGAAAGTCCAGAAGGGAGAAATACTCACTTTAGGGATAGGAGTATATTGACACTAATTTGGAGCAATTCCACTTACCTTAGTTCGGTAGCACGACGATTCGCCGGCCGAATTTCACGAAACTAAATCCGTAGGAATGCTCCTTGCTGCTAAATACCTCGGTATCTGGAGTTATTTTGGATTTGGACTTCGTTTGACGGCGTAATCGAGTGATAATTTAATAGTACTTTTGCGCCCTCTCTGTTTTCTCACGAGTTCTGGAAATTATTTGATATCATAATGAAATGAACCGAAGTGGAGGCTTTATATACTTGGGCCTGGACAGGGCCAATGTGTCACAGAGCCAACGCGGAGGCTCCACCTCCGTGACACGTTTCCATCGCGGAGGGGCTCTGCCCCAGCTCCTTCCGCGATGGTTCGACAGGTTTCTCGTCCGGTCTTTTCCCGTGCCTTTTTCTAGCATGTATGGCTTTCAAATACTCTTAACCAACACGCGAATAGTCCATCTATGTGTTGGGAATTTTACGGGGTATAACACCTATTTCCTTCTTCTTGCGGCTTTCAGAAGCAGTTCCAGACTGCAAGGCTTTGTTAGCCACTTGCAATGCATTCAAGTTGATAATGGTACCATCCTTGATACCATCTTCAATCTTCTCTCCCAACTTAATGATCTCTGCAAAACTCTTTTCGCTGAAAAGCATCAATCTGTCATAAACTTGCGGGTCCAAAGCCCGCATGAAAATATCCTTCATCTGTGACTCTTCCATTGGGGGTTGCACTCTAGCGGCCTCAGTTCTCCAGCGAGTTGCGAATTCCCTAAAAGTCTCGGTGGGCTTCCTCTTTAGGTTTTGGATATAATGCAAGTCAGGTGCATTTTCTGTATTGAACCCAAAATGCTCTACAAAGGATACTTCCATTTCTGTCCAAGTAAACCATTTCTTCAGATTCTGCTCTACATACCAGCTAAGAGCTTCACCGGTCAAACTTCGCATAAACAACTTCA
This sequence comes from Datura wrightii, assembly GCA_035772735.1. Taxonomy (NCBI): domain Eukaryota; kingdom Viridiplantae; phylum Streptophyta; class Magnoliopsida; order Solanales; family Solanaceae; genus Datura; species Datura wrightii. The sequence goes on from JASDFA010000018.1 coordinate 109,218,318, forward strand.
TCCTTATCTTCTCATGTCGTCCCACTCCTACCAGTTTGTCGCAATACAATCTCAGGTAGGCCCTTGGATCACCGGTTCCATTAAACAGTTCGAACTTGGGAGGTTTGTACCCCTCCGGTAATTCGACATCTGGATGTATGCACAAGTCTTCATAATCCAGACCCGTTATTCCCTTGGTGCCTTCAACACTTTGCAACCTGCTGTTTATTTTCTTCAACTCCTTTGCTGGAGTCTGAATCAATCTATCCTTTTCTGAAGGCTCGGATTCCTCCAGATGATGAGTTACAGGCGCTGTCTCCACATATATCGGGTTGGTATGAGTGCGGGCATATATTGCATTTATATTGGCAGGGGGAGGTATTTCTTGAACTGGTGATGGGAAATGGGAGGTAGCTGGAGTTGGCGGATTTGGATAAGTATACGGAGGGTATTGGTAACGTTGGGGTGGAGTATCTTATGGTGGAGCTGCGGGTTGTGAAGACATAGGAAGACTGGCCGGTGCTTTTGAAGTCGAGGCATCCGCTTGGGTCCCAAATAATGCCGTACGGGTATTTAGGTTGCGGACTTGTGCTAATTCTTCTTGAAGCTCAAAAATTTTCTGCTTGAGCCTCATAATCACCTCATTGTAACCCGGAGGGCCGACCCCCTCGAAATTATCCCGCTCATCTCTGGGTGCATCGCTACCACTGCTGTTATGCTCGTCCATCTTGTTCTTTCCCTTGTTGCGATTAGGAATAGGAGGAGGAGAAGGAGGAGCCCCTTTTGACCTTGTGTAGTAGGCCAGGTTTGCATAGATCAACCTTTGGGAAGGGGAAAAATAAGACCAATCAACAAACAAATCACAGTTAGTATTAGAGGTCAAAAATAATGTTGATTAAAGTAAAGATCAAACAAAAATAATGATGTATTTCCTAATTTTGGGGCCTCTTTATGCCAGAGGTAGGCCTAACGAGTTTGAGAGTAACATGTTGTTAAGTATTATCATTTTGCTCCCAAAATAAGCCCAAATTAAAACTTTATTACAATAAAAGTTGCAAGAATTACAAGAAACAAACTAAAAAAAACAATAAATCTTGAAAATTTCTTCATCGACGTCTGATTTCTTTGGATCTTCTAGCACTTTGTCAAAGCAGTGGAAATTGGACAGCCAATGCTAGATCTTTCCCCATAGCTCCCCCATTCAGGCATTCTTTTCCTTGTTTGCTGAATTCATCACGCAAATCCTGTATCCTTGAATCTATACCTAAGGCTCGATCTTTCCAATATTCCAATTCTTTGCCCATCTCAGCAGTTTCTTTGGCATTGTCGTCGTGTAACTGCTGATGACAAGCCTCAGAATCTTAGACTTTTCTCTTGAAATGGTGATAGAGGGTTTGTGCTTGGGCCTCCTTATCCACTACATGCTTGCCTCGCTTGACGCTCGATATTGTAGTACCAGCCCAATCATCATGTAGCCACTCAATATATCCGGTTACGTAGCTTGCTTGATATCGGTCAACCTCTATGCTCTTCTCATTAAGGTAGATCTTTTTATTCCATGCCTTTGCAATGTCCAGAGCGTGCGAAACAAAGTCCTCCTTGTAATCCACTTGGTATGCGTCCATGTCAGCAACCCTGGGTATTATTTGCATCCTTCCAGCCTGCCGCATGGTTCGCATTGAAGAGTATGGTTAAAGACCTTGGAGTCCTATCAAAACCAAATAATATTGAGACTTGGTATACACCACAAAGTTAGATCTAGAAAACCAATCGAACATCCACTGTAAAGAGTCTTAAGTCAAATTACCCAACATTTGACCCCATTTCTCTACCTCCTCGGGCCGTTTTATTGGTTTAACTCCCATGGTGACCCTGTAATGGTGAGTGGCAATATGATCGGTTTCTGTAGGCCGAGGCATGGTGGGATTGCTATGCACCTTTTGGAGATGTTCGATAAGCCAGAGTTGAAGCAATAAGTTACATCCTTCGAAGTGCTTAAACCCATTTTTGCACTTTCCCAGAGATCGGTAAATGTCGGCCACGATCATTGGGACAATTGTGAAAGGTCCTTTGTCGATACCTTTGCATAAGGCGTGAACGACTGAAATAAGGCGGATATCAATGTCTTCCTCAGCTCCTCGTGGGAAGACCACCATCCCTAAAAAATAAACCATGATGCAAAAATTCTTTTGCTCGTCCACGAGTTTGGATCGGAACTCTCCTCTTTGTAAATTTCTCGAGAAGAACTATGACCAAACCGGTTGAGCAAATATTTTCCTGGCATCCTTCCCTTCATCACAAAGAAGACCATGTTGCTACCTTGCAATCCCAACTTGTCACACGAGTCTTCTAGGGTGACGCGTTTGGGTATAATCATCTCTGCTTTTTCCCATTTCTTATTCCTCCATAATAAACTCATGTTTTCCATATACCCACCAATTTATTCCAACAACGGAGTCATTTCGACATCGCCAAATCTGAAGACTACCTTTTTCTCATCCCAGAATGCAGTGGCTGCTTCTATGAGTTCTCGACAGGGGGTAACTTGCATAAGGGAAGGCAAGTGTCCCAACACTTTCCTCACCTCATTCTGTCCATATTCCCCTAAATCACACCACCACGTTTTCATTCCTACGGGCATGCACCAAACCATACCAAATCTTGGGTAAGAGGTTGGGAAACTCATTGTACCTGCAACACGAAGGAAAATTAGACTAACCAACCCACCCGGGAGCAAAATGACATTACTTAAATATGATTTCTCTCAAAAATGCACATAATTTATGGATCGCCTTTTTCGGAATTTAAAAATCCCTTAAGACTTAGGGCAAGTTTTCTATTTAATCTTGACGTACCATGGACGTCGCGATTTTTCTAAGTTTTAATATGATGTGTATACCTTACTAAAGGTGTACACGATCAAGTTCTAGGAATAAGAGTGGGTATGAAACGGTTCCCTCGAGCAGACAACTCGAGAGTGAGGAAGCTTATGACCGTCGACGCACAGCTGATCGACCAAATCACAAGACAATCTTCTAGGTGTTTTAATGGTGAACGACCGTGAAACCACGCAACCGTTGTCGTGTGTGATAGTGACAAATTCCCAAGTGGGGGAAAATATGAGCGATATGCCAGTTTAAAAAATACAATAGTTTCTTTTTCCAAATAATTATCGAATATTACAAATGGCAAATAGATAATAATTAATAATGGGAAAACAAAAAAGGAACGGTTAGTAACTTCATGGAAAAAATCATATAAAGAAGCAAATAAATATTGATAGAAATAAGTGAAGATAAAAAATTTTAAACCCAACAGTTAGCAGATATTTTTTAAAAGAACCCCATTTAATGAATACGTTATGGTCAAAGCCTAAATCCTTAGCAGAGTCGCCAAGCTGTTGCGTCCTATTTTCCTTGCGGAAAGCGGGATTCGACACGTGACAACTCTTTAGGGTTTATTAAATTGAAGAGTCGCCACCTAACAGATTAAGGTGCGTTAGGAAACCGTTCTAAGCTAAAGGTCTATTTTATCACCTAAGTCACCAGAGTCGGGCAAGGGCTTAAATAACCTCGAAAGTAAGGTGTTAGGCACCTTTCGAGGTCCACAAAGGTGGTTCCCGACTGGATTCATTAATGTGGGGAATTAACTAGGCGAACAAATAAAACTAATTTTAACCTATATTATTTGTATTTAAAATGTTGATAAAATAAATAAATAATGAAGAATTAGACTTGTTAGACAAGCAAGAAGAAAGAATTTGGACAATATGAATTTTTTGAAAAAAAGTAATTTATTTTTTTCATCGTTAATATGTACAATGAATGTTGCAAATCAAATAAACAAAATAGTGTAACACAATCAAGGACACAAGCAAAATTTTTTCACGAAATACAACCAAACAAACAATTATTTAATTATGGGGCCGAACCTCGGTAAGGCGCCTACGTATCCCTTAAGGGAATCAGACTAAACTTAGTTCTACATTTAAGGGGGGGGGGGGGGGAGGGTTATTTTAACCTAATGGGATCACCCCGTGCAACTTAAATAATACTTCGCAACCATTTGGATTGCTCGTATTATTCAGCGAGCGCGGACTATCATATCCCATCTACCCACCTAATTGATTAGTTATTAACTTAAGCGATCTAGGTGACAAAACTAACATCCTAGTATTTTGCCTACCCGTCCCAAACTTAATGTCCAAGAGGCGTTGGATAACTATTTGGATTTGGGGTCTAGAGTTCTTAGGGCTTTTAAAAGGTGATTTAACGCAAATAAAAAGATTAAACGGATAGCAAGTGTGGGTTTCAATTAAGCCTCTGGATTAAACCTAAACACATGATTTCTACAATGGACGCACATAGAAACTATAAGCATGATCTTTAGTGCAGGAAAAAACCAAACTTCACATATGAAACCAAAATTTAGAAGGCTGCCATAATGAGCAGTTTAAACAAAATCGTCAACTTAACCTATAGGCATAATTTCTAGGTTGAAAGGAAAAAACTAGTAAGCTAATTATTATACGCGTATGCGCACATCGGGATTTATTGATTATGTCAACACAACTCACGCAGAAACGCGAAACCTTTATGACTTTATCAAAATTGTTTTCGGGTCCTAAACATACTTCGAATTATTTCAGATTAGCATGCTTACAAATCTCGAAGTACTACGAACTCAGATAGTTAAAAAAATTAAAATCATATAACTGTCAGATATAACAAATTTAAAATGCTTGTGCTTTGGCAGAAATTGTTAAGTAAAAGAAACACAAACCTTATTTATACAAAATAGCCTCCTAATGATTAGTATGTTAAAATCTATTAATCCTATGGGCATGATATCTAGTATGTTATCAATATTCAGGTATCTGAATCTGCTTACAGGAAGCACATAAAACCAATCGTTAAACTATTCAAACATACTGTATACCGAAATAGTTCCTATAGGCAAGTTTACTAATGATGCTTCAATTAATTTATTATAGCACCTATAGGCATGATTTCTATTCGCTGCGTACGTTGTGAAAATCCTATAGGCATGTTTTCTAGATTAGCAATCAAAACAGTAAGGAAAAAGCATACAATACCCACCCCCGGACCCCTTTCACTATTTATTATTGTCTTACTGTTATTACAGAATTGAAGAAATATAATGAATTAAATACAAAACATAAATAAAAATAAATCTGAAGTCCATCCTGCCCCGGGCAACTCTTTATCCCCAAAGGAATGACCTGTTGAAAAACAAGACAACAAATGCACGAATACAAACGTATATTCGAAATCTACAAATTTGCAAATTATTTGATTTTTACAGAGTACTCATGCAAGTAAATTGAATTGTAAGAATTCAAGCACACATTATGAGACCAAAGAACACTCAAAATTTTAAAAGATTTTATTGTAACGTGATGCAATTGCGAATTTACACATCTTATTATGTGAAAATAGTAAGGATAAATAACTAACCGGTTAACCAGATAAAGAATATAGAAACAACCAACAATTTTGAAGGGTTTGGCCAATAAATTGAGACCCGATCTTCAACACGTCAAGATCACAAGGACCTCGTGGGTCCCGAGCAGTGCTCGTGTTGAAGTGGGAGGGAAAGCGATTATTTTAAAGGAATAGAACAATAGAGTATTCAATTTTTTCACAATGCTCGAATGCCTTCAAAAGAAAAGGGGAGGATGAATTTATATTACTGGAGGGGTAAAGGGAAAGGAAAAATTCAGCAATCAATTAAAAGAAAATTTCCTTAATTGAAGAAATCAAAAAGTTAGGACTAATTAAACCTTTTCACATAAATAAACATATATTCGGACTATCCAAATAATTAAAGGGAGTAAAAAAAATTGATTATGACCAAATCAAAGCAAAGAATCAGGGAATGACAATAATTACTAGTATTAAATCGATTAAGGAAAGAAATAAGCAATCAAATGGGTTTTCCTTGGATATGATCAATTAGGGTATAAACATAAATAAATAAATACCCAAATCAATGGAAGAAAATTAGGAAGGGAAATAATCACTTATGGGAGATTTTTATTAATAAAGGACACACATTCATCTTACCAAAAAAAAAAAAAAAGATTTGAATATTATTGTTCACATGCTAATCACATAAAAATACGAAATCAGGGGTCACCATAATTAGTCTAAAGCTGTTATGAAAGGAAAAAATAATTTCAAACAAGTTTACCACAAATATAGATAAATAAATAAAAAATTAAGATGCCTTGATTAATTAAGGGAAGGATAGCATAAAAGGTCATAATAAAATAAAATGACATAAAACTAAATATTGTCACAGATCATGCAAACTGACGAGACTGATGAGCTTATCAAACAACTATAAATTGTCCATAAAAAAATGAAAAGAGAGAGCTGTCATTTAATACTTTAAATTAATCACGATAATTTTGCATAGGTGGAAAAGATAAAATTATAGAGCAAGTAAATCCTGAAATAGAAGGGTTAGAATAAGTAGAGCAGGAAACAAATCAAACTCGGAGAATTTACTATAAATTAATGAGTACTTAGCTATTCCATATTGTGCAAATAAAATCCTCACTACCATAAAAAATATTTTTTATGTAGGAATCAACCTTGATATAGGAAGAAGACGAGATAATCGTTAATTAAACAGAGTCTATCAAGGGATTCATACACCTACATCACGAAATTCAAAATTAAGTACAGAACTTCAATTATCACGTAAATAAAAGCTTGAAAGACAGGTTAATGGAAACTAGTCATATCCGTAGAGATTTATAACACCGAAAATGTATCCATATATCATATTTGTCAGAAAGCGAGAGAAGTCAGCATAGACATGGTAATATATGAAAAACTTATACAGAGGGCAAAGAGAATGGAGTAACCGTGCCATAGATATGCATATAAAAAAAAATCCAATAAAAACAACGAATGTCTTTCACAAGATTCAACAAGAATAGTAATATATCCCTGAGCATAATTGAATAACAACTCTACAAGAATCTTGGGTCAGATTAAGGCATGGCATGAACAAAACTCATGGACAAACATACTAATCAAACAGGCATGATTAATTAGTTAATAAATATTTTATATATATATATATATATATATATATATATATATATATATATATATATATATATTATATATATAGATGAAACAAAAAGGAAAATAATATATATTACTTATATATATATATATATATATTTATATATACATATCTATTATATCTCTCTATATATATGTTCATTATATATTATTATATATAAATGAAACAGAAAGAAAAAAATAGTATATTTTATATATATATATGTATTATATTATTTTATATATACATTATTTATAGATATACTTATTATATATTTATTATATACATATATACATAAATAAAACAAAGGAGAAGAGGAAAAATAAATAAATAAAAATAAAAATAAAATAAAAATTTATGGACAGATCTTCGCAGATCTGTCCGGATCCGTCGGCTGGGAGGTGTTTTCCGGTGGCTGTTTGTGGTGGGTTTCGGGTGAAAAGAAGGAGAAGAAAGAGAGAGGAAGGAGATCTGGTGGCTGTCTGGTGGGAGGTGGTTTTTCGGTCGGCAGCGAGGGAGAAGAAGAGAGGGGAAAGGGACAACGGCAGTGGTGGCTGGTTTGGTGTTGTTTGGGTGAGGGGAAAGGTGAGGGAAAAAGGGAGAGAAGAAGGGGAAAGGGGAAAAGGGAGGGAGGCGGCTGTGCTCGCCGGAGAGGATGAGGGAAAGAAGAAGAGGGGAGAGGAGTGTGGTGGTCGGCGAAGAGAGGGAGAGAACATGGGGGAGGGCGGCGCTAGGGTCTTGTGGGAGTGGGAGAGGGAGAAAAATGAATAGGTTAATTTGGGTTTGGGGGGAAGAGGGAATATTAAAGGAGACAGGTAGGCTTTTTATTTTAGCCGTAGGATCGGAATGAATAGACGACTGAGATTAACTTTAAAGGAAGATGGGCGGTTTATGGGTCGGGTTTGGATAGTACACGGGTCATCCGGAATGGTAAATTGGGCTGAATCAAATTGAATTGAATTGGGTTCAAAAGATGGCCATTTTAGTAAAAAAGGGGTAGAATTGTCATGATTTAGTTAAAATTGGTATAAGTTGAATAGAAAGTGGCTAAATTTTAAATACATTTTAAAATAACTACTATATAATCAATAAAATACTACACTTATAGATAATTTAACAAATAAATAATATAATAGTTTAAATTATGGGAAAATCATATAAACTTTATTATTAATATAAATAAGCTCATGTAAATATTATATAATTAAATTATTATATTTATAAATAATTTAACGACTAGGAGATAAAATTAAGTTATCAAATATTATAAAAAATTATATTATTAATATAAATAATTTATAAATTCGAGTAATATTATTACGCAAATAAATTTGTAAGATTTAGTAAAATTATGTAAATAGTTTATAAAGATAAAATTAAAATATATATTTCAAAAAATAAGGGCGTATATTAATACAAAATATATTATATACGAACTAATTATTTAATATTAAAAATTAAAATTAAATAAAATTATATGTACATATATATGTAATTTGAAATATTTTTCGCGATATTACGATAATTAATTATTTTATGAATATAAATGCAAGTTGAATATTTACGTAAAAAAGGTAAATAAAAATATATGTACATAAGCAGCATCTAAGGGGCGTAGGGAGGTCAAAATTGGGTGTCAACAGGCAGTGTAGACCACAGATGGTGATCACGAGTCATGGTCACTTACCATGATACGTGGTATCCTTTGTGAAGTCCCATGGTGAATTTTTGGCAGTGTATCTCACGACTCCAGGCCACGAGTCGTTAGCCCTGGTCAAGAGTCATCCAGTCCCTCGTGGGGACTGGCAGTCAGCAAAATTCTGCGATTTTAATAAGGATTTTTTTGTAATTCCTAAATCCCAGAGCCCTAAACTACGTCATTCTTAGCTTATGAAAGATGGGTTTTTAGAGGGATAATCTATTCTAAGTCCCCATTCGTGCATGCCAGAGTATAGAGAGGTGATCATAGGGGGATTCAAGACTTCTCTCTTCAAATCCTTCCAATTCCTTGGGCATTCAATGATGATTAAGAATCAATTGTTTTAAGATATCTAAGGCTATCAATGGGTGTTTTAATTTACACTCATGCCCATCCTCTATGATTTCATGAAAATTTTATCAAAAAATTTATGGGGTTTTGAAGTAGCTTGATATAAAAATCTAATGATTATTAATGGGCTTTGTGATTCTTGAATCTTATCATATTTTAAGGGTTTTTGATCAACTTATGCGATTTAAATTATCTATAATATTACCAATTATGTTTTCTATGGAATTTAGCCTAATTATGCATGAGCCATGATGAATTGATTTATGATTTACTCTTCCAATAATGATATTTACAAGCCCGTCATGAATTATGATTTAAATTATGAATTTTATCAATTACCCATCATGATTTAATGGATTTCAAGATTTATGCATGATCTACAAGTATGTATGAACTTTATGATTCATGAATTATGTTTTGACCGACTCACGGACCCTATGTCATGGCTAGTTCACGTATGTACAAGTATGTTTACAATTATCATGATTTAACTAGCCCATGAATTCATGTATGTTATGCTATGAGCACTATATATGTTTTGGGAGTAGTATTGAACACCGAGCAAGTTTGGGGCTCAGGTTAAGCCCCGGATCTCATAACCTACATGCCATTGTAGGTATGTTGGGACCTCCTTTGTGACTGTCCCCGGCCCAAGTGTCCCTTTTCATGGTGATATCACGCCCTTCCTGGTTCTACCCTTGGCAAGGTACGAACGACCTCCCGACTAGGTTTACAAGTCAGACTTTAAGTGTGCTCATATGGGGTATGTCGGTTAAGAGAATCTCCCACTGTTCTTCATGATCTATGAATGCTTATGATTATGTATTTTGGGCCCAAGTCATGTTAAGTAAAGTTTTCTCCTATGATTATGATTACACTTGTATTACGAATGTTTTAAAAATCCTTGAGCCTTATGTTATGATGTTTATGATATGAGCATGATGTCCTACTCTTATAATCATTCATGAGTTTTATATATTTAAAATGTCCGTTTTACTTGCCTTGCATACTCGGTAAATTTCACGTACTAACCACATACTTTCTATGTTGTATTGTTTTATGATATAGGACCCGACTCTCAAGCTCACCCTTGTTCGACTCCAAAACTACACGCAAGTGCGTGTGGTCGTACAAGTAGTAAAGTGGCTTTATTTCAAGCCAAGTATCGATCCCACAGGGACTGAACTACGGTATTAATTAACTTAAGCGTCAGTGAACGATATCTCTATGAATGCAGACAACCAAATAAATAATGTTTTATGAGTTAAGATCACTAATTAATAAGAATCTAAGTCTAGATTATAATTTGAGTCTGAACAATAGCAATGAACAAGCTGAGGTTAAGGCAGGCATGCAGGGATGTACTTTATTAATTCAATTCAGCTAATCTTCTGTTCGGTTGCTAGTCAGGAATTAATTTCCTATGGATTGGATCTTTCGACTCCTATCCAATTAAAGAATCATGAAACCTTATTCTACATTTCTATGATATAAGAATCTCATGCCTAGCCATACATAACCGATTCCATAATTGACTAATAAGACTTTCAGATATATTTCTATTCTGAATGTAAATTAATTCTCAATTTTCTCAACTAAGAAAAGATCATATCCTACCAATTCACATCTATCCAATTTCTTTCCTTTTCAAAATCAAAATTGGATTTCTAAGATATACATTAACATTGGCCAAACATTAATGCAGTAAAAACAAGAATTGATAGAACAACCATTGAAGAAAAGATGAAAACTGAAATGATCGATAATTACATTCCTCTACAATTATCCTTAACCTCACAAGAAGTGAATTAGCCACTCATTTATGAAGTAAACATCTTCAAATAAGTAGAATTCATACAAGCAATTGAAATTAAAGAGAAAAAGAAAGAGAATAACCCTAGAATTTTCGTCCTCTCAACTGCCTGCAACCTACGTTCTTGCTCAACCAAGTCAGAATGTTTAAAATAAAACCTAAGTATGCTATTTATACTATTGAGAATTTTTTCCGGAATAACAAGCAATGTGGCACGGAGTGTATCGCGGAGCACTCCCTCCGTGCCACGGGGCTATCGCGGAACCCCACTGGAAGTCAGCTCCCAGGTAACTGCACCTCACCGTGGCACGACTTGTATCGTGGAGCCTTGCCTCCGTGCCACGGTGCTATCGTGCACCTTCACTGGAACTTAAGGTTCCAGGTAATCACACTCAACGTGACACGGAGTGCATCGCGGAGCACTGCCTCTATGCCACGGAGGTAACGCGAACCTCCACTGGAATTTGACATAAATAATTCATCCCAGGTAGAATGCCTCCCCGATGGTAGCATGACACGATGCCATCGCGGAGCCCTTATTTTTGCCACTTTCCCTTGTCAACTTCCGCTTCTTGCTTCCAAGTCCATTCCCGCACTTCACCAACATATATATTAGCTTTCAAAATTTCGTTTTACCTGCAGAACAACACTTATCATGTTGGTTAGTATGAATTCACATTTATCAACTAATCACATGAGAATATACACATAATAATAGATAAACAAGTCGAAATGAAGCATTTGAGTATCACTTGGGCATGCAATAGATCACTTACCCCACACTTAAAATCTTGTTCGTCCTCGAACAATACTTTCACATCTCATGCAATTGAAACCCACGCATAACTAATCTAGCTCGACCATTCAAGCTACGGCTATACAGATTATTTAGGATAGTAAATCATCAAGAAGACATGCATGGTATCATCAATACAATGAAGTACACCACATTAAGACCTCCTAACCTCAAGAATCGATTCTCAATCTTGGCAAACTCATGCAAATCAACTGATCAAGACATCCGCCACGAAATTTTATCTGTCGTCAAGCATGTACCCTCACAACATAAGAGAATTACCCCATTTGCCATCATAAGATTTCCAAAGCACTACGCGTAGGGGTATACAACTACAATTTCGCTCGCTCTCCTAAAGAATTCACATGCATCATGTCATGAACCATAAGCTTGCCTCTAGTGTTTTACTCCACTAATATAAGGACGCGTGATGTAAGATCACGTAGGACTTAATGGGTTGTAATGTAAGCTGAGGAACTAGTCAATACTGGGCTAACCAATAATAGCAACTAGCTTCCCTAAGTTCTCTTCAATACATCCCACCTTTAGTACGGGCGTTGCTTCTTCCTCCATCCTCTCATTTTTGAATTTTCTTATTTGTTTTTGTTCCCATGTCTTTAAGCACACTCAACTTACTAGCAAAGAGTAGTTATGCATCTTTATTTTTTTCTCATTCATGGATTCTCTTACTCTCTACTATTAATTAATCAATTTCAACAAGTGCACCTTTGATCTTTTCTTTAGTTTTCACAACGTCCTCTTTCCTTCCGGTTCACACTTCTCACTCCTTTACACTTTGGGAAAAATGTTTTTTTTTCTTAAGCGCTTAAGGATTTTGGATCAAATTCATGGCTAATGAAGAGAAGGGATTAAGCTCGGTTTGTACCTCTCAAAGAATAGGCTAAAGGCTCAATGGGGCTAACTAGGATGTAACATTCAAGGTAGGTATGATAAGGGAGAAACTTTCGGTTTATTCAAAGAAATACCTACATCCTTTCCTATAATCCACATCCTTCATTTCGTTTAGTACACACACCATGCAAGTTATAGACACTTCACAATAGCATGGAATAGTCGAAACCTCACCTCACACTCATTGCACATGCTCAACTCAAGACATATTTACAGACTCTTCAATCAGCTAATTACAAGAATTCACTATTAAGCCTCGATCACACCAAATCGAATTTTATGGCCTAGGTATCTCAACATGTTTAACACCCTTGCATGCTTTCATATGAATCACCTTTGCATCTTAATATCATGTACAACACGTAACAAGAATTTCGAACCATTAATAGCAATACGTTTGGGAAACAAACAACAGAAAGAAGAGAAAAAAAACTACTCCTATCGACTACATTTCCCTTAAGACGGTCGTCATCCATCCATCATAGGGAACAGTCTCTATCTACGACTTCGGTTCAATGAGACTATTCTCGGTAAAAGCACTGAAAACAAAAGCCGAGAAACCCAATGACGTGCCCGATTTGCGCGTCCGCAAGTGTACGAGTCGTGCAAGTAATATAGTGGCTCTTTTTAAGAACCGGATTGTCGAACCCACAGGGACTGGACCCATTTCTCTAACTATCCATTTCTATTGTGATCTTAAATACCTCAAGTGTTGGTTATAGACATTTTCGATTGAGATTAATTAAGTCTAAGTTTGGGTCAACGAAATATTCTGAAATCACTCTAGGAGCAACATAGAGTTAAAACCAATTAATCATGCGATCCTACGATTTGCAATGGGTTAAGCATGGAACTATCAATTGTTATTTCACATAATTAGAATTGCATGTTTATGGTCTTTCGAGCCTCTAAACACGGCAATCTAGCCTCACTGCATCATTGTGAGCGGGTGGTTTAATTTTCTAGTCGCGGGCAATCAATTATGTTATGGTTTACGGGCAAACAATTAGGGACTTTCGTACGTCTAACCATTTAACTCAACTTAGCCTCACAACTACTTCTTCTAGTGGTGATGTGACATCCCAAGTTGGTCTTTCATAACCCCCGTGTGTCAACCAAGCACAGTGTTAGGTATATTTCTATCCTGACACAAAAATCTCTCCCAAGATACAAACATGCTCCTTACATTCTCATGTCCTGACCTAGGTAATGCTTTCTCAAGCTATTACTCAAGCTAACAAATATGCTTTCATGGTGATCAATCATAAAAACAACCAACAATCCAGAATGCAAGACGAAAACAACAATCAATAACTTAATTCCAAAACAAATTCATAAAAGCACAATCATAATTCATGGCTTCAACCCTAGAGGAAGGGTTCTTGCCATTCATGTTCGTAAAACTACAATTAACTAATACTAAACTAACATACTTACATGAATTTAGTAGATGAGAAGGGAATTTGATAAACCCTAGATGAGTTCTCCCACTTCTCCCTTCACTCCTAGGTGGTTTTTCAGAATAAAATCGTGACCAAATGATTTTAGGAGCTAAGGGTCCTATTTATAGTAAATGGAAAACGTGCATAATTTAGCCTGAGAGGGAACGGCTCCGTGTCACGGAGTGCATCGCGGAGCATTGCCTCCGTGACACGGAGACAACACGAAAGCTCTCTGGAAATTGCCTCAGGAAACCAAGTTGCCGAGGGTTGCCGCGCTGGCCAACGTGGCACGCTGCCCATGCAGCGCGTTGGCAAGCTGCTGTCGCGCAGGCTGCCTAGCGTGACACGGCGCTGCCGCGCTGGTTCTCTGCCTCCTGCTGCCTACTGCTGCCTTTCCTCGTGCGCTTGGCAAGGGCGTGGCACGGCGCTGGGCGCGGCACACGCACAGCGTGGCACGCTGCCTGGCGCGGCCAGCCTTGCCAACGCATGCCCCTTGTCGACTTTTTGCCACTTGCTTCCACTTCATTCCTTCCTTTCACCAACTTGCGAATTAGTTCCTCAAATGCATTATTAACCTACAAAACAAGGACTAATCATGTTGGTTAGCACATATATTCACATTTATATAAAATCACATGAGATTATGTAAAATAACTTAGATAAACAAGACTATATTAAGGTATAAAGCGTATCACGAGCATGCTATTTTGCCCGTGATCACAAACCCACACTTAAAGCCTTGTTCGTCCTCGAACAACATTTTACATATCCTACATATGGAGACTCCCACATAACTAATTTGGCAAAATCATTCAAGCTACGGCTATCATGATTACGTAAGATAACAAGCTAAAGATAGAGCATACATAGTTTAATCACCGAGATGAAATACAACAATGCTAAGACTTCTTAACCTCAAGAATCGACTCTCAATCTTAGCAAACTTGTGCAAATCAACTAATTAAGAAATCTCACATGAATTATATCCTTCATTCAACATGTGCCCCTCACAGAAATAGAGTTACCCGATCACACACAAAAATCATTTGTACATTATAACATGTGTGGGTGAATCAATAGAATTTCACTCACTCTCACAAAGAATTCACATGCATCATGTAATGACCCATAAGCTTGCCCTTAGTGTTTTATTCCACTAATTTAAGGATGTGTGAATGTAAGATCAAGTAGGACTTAATGGGTTGTAATGTAGGCTAAGGGACGGGTAGGTATTATTATGGCCAGTAATAGTGACTATCTTTCCTAAGCGCTTTTAATACATTACGCCCTCTTTACGAACTTCTCTTCCCTTACTTTATCTTTTTCTCCTTTCATCTTTCTTGTTCCTCTTATGTTTCCCCATTTCTTTAGGCACCTTTAACTTATCAGTAAGGAGCTCTATGAATAATTTTTCATTAATTTGTTTTCTTGCTCCTTACTAATAATCAACATTTTCACACGAGTGCCCCTTTTGTCCTTCTCACTTCTACAACTTGCTACTTCTCCTTTCTTTTCATTCTTCTCACTCCCTTACTCCTTCGAATTTTTCCATTCAAGCGTTTGGGAGTTTTGGCTCAAACACAAGGCTAATGAAAGAAAAAGGATTAAGCTTATGTTGCGGCTGTCAAAGAATAGGCTCAAGGCTCAATGGGGCTAACTAGGATTAATTTTTCAAGGTAGGTAAAATGAGGGATAAGAATTGGTTCATTCGAAAAAAATGCCTAAATCATCTCCTACAATTCACATCCTTCATTTCGTTTTATAAACACACCAGGCAAGTTCTAGACAATCCACAATGGCACAGAATACTCAAACATCTTACACTCATGGCACATGCTCAATTCAAGACACATTCATCAGACTCTTACTCAGCTAATCACAAGAATTCAGAATTAAGCTTCAATCATATTGAGTCAAATTCAATAGCCTAAGCGTCTCACACAAAGTTATACACTTGCATGCTTCACACCGAACATACTTGCCTCTTACAACCATTTATAGCACATAACAAGAACATCAAGCACCACTTAGTTATGGTTTCAAAAACCAATCACCTACCGACTAATTTTTCCTCAAGACGGTCGTCATCCATCCATCGTCGGAAACAGTCCCTAACTATGCTAAAAACTTTATATACAGACAAAGAAAAAAAATTTCTATTATTCGGTTCAAAGACCCCCCCCCCCCCCCCCCCGTCGGAAAAGAACCGACAAGAAAAACCAACGGGTGAAGAAGTCATGCTTGATTCACAAAAATTTGTCAAAATTTTCAAATTTTCAAATTTCTCACCAACTTTTACACAAGCATTACATTCACCAATAATCGTTAAGCACAGAAAATTTTGAAATTTCCCTTGAAATTTCCCTCACCCCACACTTAAATCATGCTATGTCCTCATAGCATCAAATTAAAGGTTACAAAGGGTGAGAAATACTCCCTGAGGCCTTTAGGCTTAGCTAACAACATGCCTCTCTTCAACTTGCACAAGTGGGTGTTCAACCCCACACTTTGTCTCTTCCATGCTTGTTAGCTTCCTCTTCCACGGGTACTCAGACTTCCCCTCCATCTGCGCTTAACTTTCCACCAAAACAACACAAGATGAAAATAAACAAAAATTAACTCAATTGCAAGTACT
The DNA here is from genome assembly GCA_035772735.1 of Datura wrightii. Taxonomy (NCBI): domain Eukaryota; kingdom Viridiplantae; phylum Streptophyta; class Magnoliopsida; order Solanales; family Solanaceae; genus Datura; species Datura wrightii. The sequence goes on from JASDFA010000018.1 coordinate 109,235,046, forward strand.
TAAAATGGTACTTGTGGTACCCTTGGGTTGCCTCCCAAGTAGCGCCTTATTTTACGTCGTGGCCCGACGTGGACTATCCTTTTCAGGACATCCTCATACCTGGGTTCTCTTTCGAGAACCATCTCCTTTTCTTTTGCTGTTTAGAGGAAACAGCCTCCACTCTGCTCCTCTCTTTCTCCAACTTCTTCTCTATTTGAAGTCCTTTATCAGACTCGGGCTGAACACTTGTCATTACCTTCGGCCCTGCACCTGTGGAATCCCCCACCCCACACTTATCCTCTGCCAACACACTAACCTGACAAAGGTTTCTATAGTGTGCAGATGGGTTCATTTCTTGGTACACGCGGAAGATTTCTTCTTCATCCTCAACCCTCATTTTCAGGGTCCCTGCTTTTAAATCAATCACCGCTCCTCCAGTGGCCAAGAATGGCCGTCCCAAGATCAGGGGTACCTGGTCATCAACCTGAAAATCTAAGACAATAAAATCAGCAGGTATAATGAACTTACCTACTTTGATGAGAAGGTCCTCTATTATTCCATCAGGTGTCACTCGCGACTTGTCAGCCAGCTGCAGCATCAACCTTGTTGGCCTTGGTTGTTCCAACCCCAAGGTGTTGAATAAGGATAGGGGCATTAGATTAACTGCCGCCCCCAAGTCACATAAAGCTCGTAGCACCTCAGCTTTACCAATTTGTATGGGGAGGGTAACACTCCTTGGGTCTTTGAGTTTCTTTGGCATTTTGCTCAATACCCTGTAACTGCACTCCTCAGTCAGTGCTACCGTTTGGACATTCACCAATCTCACTTTGTTCGCCATCACGTCCTTTAAGTATTTAGCATACTTGGGCATTCCCTGCAAAACATCAAGAAGAGGCAAATTTATGTGAAGTTCTCTGAAACTCTCAAAGAACTTTTTGAAGCATTCCTCCTCCTTGCTCTTTCTGAATTTCTGAGGGAATGGTGGTGGTGGTCTTTGTGCTGGCTGCAATGGAAGTCGTGAATTTTGTTGCCCAGCACTCTGATTATCTCCCATGTTGATGGATGGTCCTGGTCTAACCAACTCCGGCTGCACCTCTTTGCTCAGCTCTTTTTGCACTGCATCAGCTAATTGCCTACCGCTTCTCAGACTGATGGCATTTATCTGCCGGGGGTTAGGATCTATGTCGCTTGTTAATCCCCCTTGCGATCTCATGTTTTGAGCAGCTGCTATCTGACCCACTTGTTTTTCAAGATTTCAGGTGGCTACTTGCTGATTCATTAAGTCTGTTGCCATCCTCGCCTGATTTTCCACTAACTGAGTCTGGGTCTCCATAATTTTCTGCAATGTTTCCTCAATGTTGCTACTCAATTGCCCATCATTCTGCCTATTCTGCTGATACTGCTGCTGTTGAGGTTGCATAAAATTCTGCTTTTGGTTTCCACCCCAAGAAAAATTCGGGTGGCCCTGCCAATTTCTGTTGTAACTGGTTTCAAAATTCTGATTGTTGCGCTGCACATTACTAACAAAATTGACTGACTCCGGATTGGCTCCACAAGATTCTGCATGGTGCCCATTATTACCACAAATTTCACACCAACTCGGAGCTTGCTGAACTGCATTAACCTGGCCCTGGCGTTGGTTCATACTCAGTTTATTGAACTGAGTCATCATTTGATGCTGGAACGAAGCTAACTGTGCTGCCAAGGCATTCAAACCATCTACTTCCATCAACCCTGGTCTCTTTCCTGCCCCTCTCGATGACTCGCTGTGCCACTCTGGATTTCCTTGTGCAATTCTGTTCAACAAAGTGTACAACTCATCATATGTCTTATCCAAGGCTTGCCCACCCGATGCAGAGTCTAGCAATATTTTTGTGTGTGGGTCTAGACTTTCTACAAAGGTATGAGCCAGCACTTCATTTGATTGCTGGTGATGAGGGCAATCTCTCAACAATGACTTGAATCTTTCCCAAGCCATATATAGGTTCTCATCAGGCCTCTGCTTAAAACTGAGTATTTCACTTCTCAACCTTGCAGTTTTGCCTGATGGGAAGAATCTGATAAGGAATTTCTTAGCCAAGTCATTCCATGAAGTTATGGAGTTCGGTGGCTCAGCCTTCAGCCACTTCTTCGCCTCTCCCAACAGTGAAAATGGGAAGAGGGTCATTCGGACATAATCTGTGGACACGCCGGTGGGGACAAACGTGTCACTAATCTCTAAAAAGCTCTGTAGGTGCTGCTGCGGGTCCTCATGTGCCATCCCAGTGAATTGACCACTAGAATGTAACAGCTGCACCATGTTCCGTTTAAGCTCAAAGTGCCCTCCAGGCTCCGGTTTAAGAATGCTTGAGGTCACATTTGTCGCTAGTGGGATAGCCACTTCGCGAACTGGTCTTGCTTCCATTTCTTCGGATGACAATTGTGCTTGTCCCGCGGGTGGTTGTTGTTGTACCTTTTCTTGAAGTCTCTTCAGCTTATGCTCTAGAGCTATTCTCCTTTGCAAATGGAATTGACGTTCAGGTTCAAGCAACGGTTCCACAAGCTCTCTATTTCTAGCCAGCTCGGCAGGACAACCTGTCACCTGCAAACAAACAGACTAAGACCAAGTTTTTCAATACTTAAGAGAAATTTAAAAATCACACAAAAATAGATAAATTATCAAAACTTCGCCGAGTCCCCGGCAACGGCGCCAAAAACTTGACGTGCCCGATTCGCGCGTCCGCAAGTGTACGGGTCGTGCAAGTAATATAGTGGCTCTTTTTAAGAACCGGATTGTCGAACCCACAGGGACTGGACCCATTTCTCTAACTATCCATTTCTATTGTGATCTTAAATACCTCAAGTGTTGGTTATAGACATTTTCGATTGAGATTAAGTAAGTCTAAGTTTGGGTCAACGAAATATTCTGAAATCACTCTAGGAGCAACATAGAGTTAAAACCAATTAATCATGCGATCCTACGATTTGCAATGGGTTAAGCATGGAACTATCAATTGTTATTTCACATAATTAGAATTGCATGTTTATGGTCTTTCGAGCCTCTAAACACGGCAATGTAGCCTCACTGCATCATTGTGAGCGAGGAGTTTAATTTTCTAGTCGCGGGCAATCAATTATGTTGTGGTTTACGGGCAAACAATTAGGGACTTTCGTACGTCTAACCATTTAACTCAACTTAGCCTCACAACTACTTCTTCGAGTGGTGATGTGACATCCCAAGTTGGTCTTTCATAACCCCCGTGTGTCAACCAAGCACGGTGTTAGGTATATTTCTATCCTGACACAAAAATCTCTCCCGAGATACAAACATGCTCCTTACATTCTCATGTCCTGACCTAGGTAATGCTTTCTCAAGCTATTACTCAAGCTAACAAATATGCTTTCATGGTGATCAATCATAAAAACAACCAACAATCCAGAATGCAAGACGAAAACAACAATCAATAACTTAATTCCAAAACAAATTCATAAAAGCACAATCATAATTCATGGCTTCAACCCTAGAGGAAGGGTTCTTGCCATTCATGTTCGTAAAACTACAATTAACTAATACTAAACTAACATACTTACATGAATTTGGTAGATGAGAAGGGACTTTGATAAACCCTAGATGAGTTCTCCCACTTCTCCCTTCACTCCTAGGTGGTTTTTCAGAATAAAATCGTGACCAAATGATTTTAGGAGCTAAGGGTCCTATTTATAGTAAATGGAAAACGTGCATAATTTAGCCTGAGAGGGAACGGCTCCGTGTCACGGAGTGCATCGCGGAGCACTGCCTCCGTGACACAGAGACAACGCGAAAGCTCTCTGGAAATTGCCTCAGGAAACCAAGTTGCCGAGGGTTGCCGCGCTGGCCAACGTGGCACGCTGCCCATGCAGCGCATTGGCAAGCTGCTGTCGGGCAGGCTGCCTAGCGTGACACGGCACTGCCGCGCTGGTTCTCTGCCTCCTGCTGCCTGCTGCTGCCTTTCCTCGTGCGCTTGGCAAGGGCGTGGCACGGCGCTGGGCGCGGCACACGCATAGCGTGGCACGCTGCCTGGCGCGGCCAGCCTTGCCAACGCATGCCCCTTGTCGACTTTTCGCCACTTGCTTCCACTTCATTCCTTCCTTTCACCAACTTGCGAATTAGTTCCTCAAATGCATTATTAACCTACAAAATAAGGACTAATCATGTTGGTTAGCACATATATTCACATTTATATAAAATCACATGAGATTATGTAAAATAACTTAGATAAACAAGACTATATTAAGGTATAAAGCGTATCACGGGCACCCAACATAAAAAATTCAACAAAAAATTTCGATAGAAAAATCGATAGAAAAAGATAAAAGTATAATTTGAAAAATATTTATACATCATACACAACAGCAACACAACAACTTAAGATTCATTACAACACCAACATTAATTACAGAACACGAAACACAGAGTCACAAGGGCACATTTTGCACAAGCACAACAAACATAAACCAAACATAAACAAAACAGCTAGCACCTAACTACTCCCACCCCACACTTAAGCCGAACACTGTCCCTAGTGTTCACATAATTTCAAAATATCACAAAGGTTGGGTGGTGAAACTCCCTGATCAATCAAAGTATTCTACTTCTTCATCAGGTGCTAGTGCTTCATCCCCCATGTCAGAATCGCCCCCGCCGTCCTCGTCCGACTCAACATCTGAGTCCTCCCGGCGTATCTCCTCATCAGTAGGGACATCATCATCCACGGGCTCTACAAATGCAGGCCCCACTCAGCATAAAGCTCGGGCATTCTCGTTGAATGGGTAATCCAACTAGATCTGCCATAGCTCATCCTCCGTTGCGGGCCGTCCTCCGATGCACAACTGCAACATCTGCATCCCATACATGCGGGCCATGTACTGATCATCCCGAGCATGTCTCTTGGCTAGTGTGAGCACCGGCCCAAAAGTAGTGTCAGGTGCCTTAGTTTTGGTGACATCCAAGGCACGCCTGTCGATATGTGGGATGTAATCTAGGGCCTCCTCCTCAATATTGTGGCCCCTCAGGAACGTGGTAAGCAGACCACCGAACCCGTATCTATAACCCTGATGTAGCCGGGCTCTCTTCATGGCAGAGATGATCACCGCCCTAACATTGATTTCCAGCCCCTTCATCAGCGCATACAATAGACAAACTCTATCCCGGGTGACATCTGTCATGTGCACCCCCGAGATCAGGCATGAACACACAATCTTCAACCAAATCTGTGCCTCCCTGTTCATCTGAGAATAGGGCAATGTCTGATGGTAGCCTCTCTCCTTGTGCCTGCTCCACCTGGCTGTCGATCGGGCTCCACATAAGGTGTGTCTGATGTCCGCGTAGGGTGAAGTGATGTTCAGCTGACGGAGGACATGAGCTTCTGTGTCCCGCGCCCTCAGGATTGCATTCAAGTGGTGGGGCTCAAAGGTGACTACCTGTCCTCTGATTTTTATGGTATGGTTGCGCAAGGTCGGGTTCCAGTTGGCATAGAACTCCCGAATAATATGGAGATTGCACTCCCTGGGTTCTTCAAAAATGAAGTTTAGTCTAGTGGTGTCAATCCTGTGTACAATCCGTGGGAATTCCTGTTCTAGTGGTTCCCGTGCTATCTGCTCCTCCGGGAAGTATTTGGTTTCTTTATGTTTAGCATACCACTTCTTCCCCTCATCACTCACCCATCTGGTTCCGTATTGTCTGCGTTGACCTCTAGGAACCGCTGGTGCTGCTGGAACTGCTGCTCCCAATCTTACCCTCTTTCTGCTGGCGCCGGATGTGGATGCGCCCTTGCCCTTGTCTTGTCGGCCCGACATTGTTCCTGTACATTCAAACATACAGTTTCAATGTTATTCAAGTCATAATTAGCTACAACTAAGGTTGGGTTTAATTGGATCACCCCACACTTAGTCTTAAGCCTCAATCAACACAATTCGACAAGACATTCATGATTTTGCCATTCTTAGCATTCAACATGCTTAGTGCATTCATATAATTCGTTGGGATAATTACTTTGTACTACTCAGACTTCGTACAATGAATAAAAATTTCTCCATCGATTCAATTACATCATCATTAGCACTTTACAATTTTTTTTTCAACAACCTATGTAATTCTCCAATTGCATTCTCCCGTTAATCCCTCTTCTAACTTAGCATATTCAACATCAATCACAATACATTTCACTTCACCCAACATGCACAACCCAATTTATCTACATTTTAAAGCATTTAGTCTTCTTCCTATTCAATCCTCAACCCTAGCTAGCAATTTCGCAAGAATTTCAATAAAACATGCAATCATTGAGTTCATCTACTAACAACAATACTATGTGTCATTCAATCATAACTCAAGTGATTTCAAGCTTATTTCTCACTTAGGGAAAGGTTTCACCTCAAAACATATTCAAGAATCAAAAATTTGAGCAATACTAAGGAAAAATTCAAGAACATACCTTTACTTCGATGAAATTGAAGAAAACTCGAAGGAAGTTGATCACTAAGTTCGTGTCACGTTGGGGGAGAAGGGAATTTTGGGTGTGGGTCACCGAGGAAATGAGAGAATAGGGAAAAAATTAAGGAATTTGGGGTTAAAATGAGGTTTTTTCGCGCGGGTTACCCGGTGACCCGATGCGAAATACACCTCAACGTGTCACGGAGGGTAACGCGGAGCACTGCCTCCGCGACACGGAGCCATCGCGCAGGTATTCTGGATTTTTAAAAATCCGAAATAAGCCTCAATGTGTCACGGATGGTAACGAGGAGGCTCTCCTCCGTGACATGGAGCCATCGCGCAGGCTCACTGGAATGTGCCAATTTTTATTTTCTTACCTTGATTTTTTTCCTTTGCGTTTTTTTTTTGTATTTTTGCCCTCCGTTCCACCTAAAAATCATTTCACCACAAGAAATTGGTTAGAAATCATAGGTTTCAATGCAACAATTTTTATTTTTATTTTTATTTTTTTTTCTTTTTCTCTTTTTTTTGTCAATAATTCTACTCTTCTATTACAACACATTCACGGGTTGCCTCCCATGCAGCGCCTGATTTACCATCGCGGCTCGACGCTACTCATTCTCAATCATCCTCTAGAGTGATGGACATCTTCTCTCGAATAACGTCCTCACCCCAATAATGCTTACATCGTTTCCTGTTCACCAAAAATGTGGCACTTCTATCTTCTTGCCACAACTCCACTGCCCCGTGTGGGGTCATTCTCACCACTTCAAACAGCCCTGACCACTTGGACCACAACTTACCTGGAAAAAGCTTTAATCTTGAATTAAATAACAACACTTTCTGCCCCGGCTCAAAGATCCGATGCACCATATGCCTGTCGTGCCACCTCTTTGTTTTCTCCTTGTAGCATTTGGCACTTTCATAGGCATGCCATCGAAACTCATCTAGTTCGCTGAGTTGCATCAGCCTCTTCTTCCCTGCTAGCTCTGGATCCATGTTCAACTTTCTCACGGCCCAAAAAGCTCGATGTTCCAGCTCCACAGGCAAATGACTTGCCTTTCCATAGACCAATCTGTACGAAGAAGTCCCAATGGGTGTCTTGTATGCAGTTCTATAAGCCCACAACGCATCATCAAGTTTACTTGACCAATCAATTCGTTGTGCATTCACTGTCTTCTGTAGAATCTGCTTTATCTCTCTGTTTGACACCTCCACTTGCCCACTAGTTTGGGGATGATACGTTGTTGCTACCTTGTGCCGCACTTAGTAAATTCTTGAAACTCGCATTCACAAAATGAGCCCCTCCATCACTGATAATAGCTCGGGGTGTCCCGAACCTGGTGAAAATATGCTTTTTCACAAATTTCATCACCACCTTGTTGTCATTCTTGGGACAAGCTGTTGCCTCAACCCATTTAGATACATAGTCAACCGCTACCAAGATGTAACGATTACCAAATGACGGTGGAAATGGGCCCATGAAGTCTATTCCCCATACATTAAAAATCTCCACTTCTAATATCTGCTGCAGTGGCATCTCCTACTTCTACCAATTGTGCTTGTTCTTTGACATCTATCACACATTTTTACGTATGCTATAGAATCTCTGAACAGTGTAGGACAAAAGAAACCTGACTGTAACACCTTGTGAGCTGTCCGCTCGCCTCCGTGGTGCCCTCCATACAATGATGAGTGACAACTCCTCAATATTTCTGCAATCTGGCTCTTTGGGATGCATCGTCTCATCACCTGATCCGGTCCCTGCTTAAATAGATACAGCTCATCCCAAATGTAATACCTGCAATCATGTCTCAACTTCTTTCTTTGCTGAGCCGTAGCCTCCGGTGGGTAGATTCCACTTACCAGCAAATTCACAATGTCTGCATACCAAGGGATTTCAGCTTCCCTTATTACCAAGAGCTACTCATTTGGGAATTCTTCTTTGATAATATCACCTTCCTTTATATGCAACCGGCTTTCCAATCGCGATAGGTGATCTGCCACTTGATTCTCACTCCCCTTTCTGTCCCGAATTTCTAGGTCAAACTTTTATGGCAACAATATCCATTTGATTAGTCTGGGCTTTGCATCCTTCTTGTTAAACAGATACCGAATTGCTGCATTCAGCCTCCGCTGATGTTGTACAATTGGCTTTGATCCTTCTTCCATAAAAATCCCGTGTGTGCAAAAAGCTGGATTAATTCCTCTAATGTACGACATTTGCCAACCATTGCTTTCTTCTGCCTCTTGAGGACCACCAATACATCTCTCACTTGTGCCTCTATCAGTTCTGCGGAAATGATGACTGGCAAGGTGTCATCTTCCCCCAAAAATACATACTTCAGATGTGGAGGCAATGTCTTCAACTCCAATTTTGGTGCCTCCTCAATTGATGGTTTTGGCAATGGTTCCAAGGACCTCATCAATGGCTGAAAATCTTGCTTCCTGGGAAACCATTTTGGCTCGTTCAGCATCAGCACCATCTAGTACGTAGAACTGTCTACAAAATGATCGGAGCTCATCAAGGCTCTCTCCAATGGGTCTTGTGAATCAACAATCTGCAGAAGTGCTTCCTGATTTAGCACATTGATTGTTGATAGCTCCTCATAGATGGCCGGTAGTTTCATGGCCTTGTACACATCAAAAACCTCTACTTTGTCATGTGTTCGTATGGTTAGCTGCCCAGCAGTCACATCAATCAAAGCTTGCCCGGTTGCCAAGAAAGGACGTCCTAAAATAAATGGGACTTCCACATCCGGCTCGAAATCCAAGATAATAAAATCCACCGGGGAAAATGAGAGAGCCCACTTGCACTAACACGTCCTCGACAATACCATCTGGTCTGGCCAAAGAACGGTCAGCTAGCTGCAAGATCACAGTAGTTGGTCTAGGGCTGCCCAGCCCCAACTTCTTGAACATCGATGTCGGCATCAAGTTTATGCTTGCTCCCAAATCACATAATCCACGAGCTCGAATACTTTGCCCGATTATAATCTGAATGGTAAAGCTCCCAGGATCCTTGAGCTTTGTCGGCAACCTGTTCTGTATCCGGGAGGTGCACTCCTCAGTAAGCGCCACTATAGCATACTCCATCAATCTGCTTTTTTTTGCTACGATGTCCTTGATATACTTTGCATATTTTGGCACTCCCTACAAAACATCAACCAAAGGTAAATTAATGTGTACCTGTTTCAGCACCTCCATGAACTTCTTAAAGCAAGCTTCTTCCTTGTGCTTCTTTAATCTCTGAGGCAACGGGGGTGGTGGTCTTTCTGTATCAGTTGCCTTTTCCTTCCCCCTCACATCATCATGTTCCCCATCTTTTTCCACCGTTCTAGATTGCTAAGGTGGTCTTTCTGGTTCCACCTTCTTAAGTTGAAGTCCACTCCTTGTGGTCACTGCATTGACCTGCTTGGGGTTTGGGTCAGTATCACTCGGTAGTCCTCCTCTAGGCCTGGTGTTTTGAGCTCCAGCTAACTGTCCAAACTGGTACTCCAACGCCTTTGTAGCTAACTGCTGATTCTTTATGTCAGCTGCTAATTTCACATAATCAGCCTGCATTTGCGCTTGGTTAGCTATTATTGTCTTGAACATATCCTCAATGCTGTTGGGTGGTGGAGGAGGTGCATTGTTTCCTCTGTATTGAGACTGAAAATTCTGATGTCCCCCTTGATTTCTCTGCACGCCCTGATTCGAACTCTGTCCTTGATGGCTATTACTCCCCCAAGAGAAATTCGGATGATTCCTCCAATTTGAGTTGTAATTGTTGCCATACTATTGATTATTGTTCCTCTGGACGTTCCCAACAAAATTCACCGAGTTTGGATTTGCACCACAACACTCAGCTGAGTGTTCACTACTCCCACATACTTCACACCATACCTGATGAACTGCACTGACTGGTGCTTGTGCTTGATTCAAGTTCATACTGTTGAAGTGGGTGGTTAGTTGATTTTGCAATGCAGCTATCTGTGCAGCAATAGATGTAAAACCATCCACCTCAAAAACTCCTGCAGCTTTCTCGTTCCTCCTCGTGTTGAATCCGCATTCCATTCTGGATTTCCCTGTGAAATACGATTTAACAAAGTGTAGAGCTCCTCATAAGTCTTCTCCAATGCCTGCCCACCAACTGCTGAGTCTAACAGAATTTTAGTATGTGGTTCTAACCCCTCAATCAATGTGTGCGCCAACACATCATTAGATTAGTGATGATGAGGACAGTCCCTTAGCATAGACTTGAGCCTCTCCCAAGCTTGACACAAATTCTCACCCTCTCTCTGTTTAAAACTTAGAATCTGACTTCTAAGTCTGGCTGTCTTCCCAGATGGAAAGAATCATTCAAAAACCTTCTTACA